>OX344727.1:78809717-80096271 GCA_947034835.1 Ballota nigra
CCTGAATTTTCAACCAACGGAGGTTCGAATCCTTCTTCCAGCGCCAATTGTTGATAACCTTTAATCAAAGTAATGAATTAGTGGTTGTTTAAGCTTATGAAGATCATCAAACAAGGATTAATATGCTAGATTTTCGTAAGTAGAGATCAAGAAAACAAATTACAAGAGTTTGGACAAGTTTTTGAATATTTTAACTTATATTTACCTTCATATGAGGGCGTATTTATAGGTTTACAAGAAAGTAGGAGGTGTCACTCATCTAGCCATTCTTATTTACATCTTGACAAGTGTTTAAACACTTGTTTAATCCTAAGCTATTGTATTTTATACAATGACAAGTGTTAGAACACTTGTTTGCCTTTAATACAATGTCTAATTAGTGGGATTCTTGGTTGTTCTTCGAGGTGCTCTACTGCTCGCCTGTTCATCTTTAAGGTGGGTGCTTAGACCTTTCTTCTGAGTTGTTCGCTCAGCTTTCCTTAACCTTTGACCAGCTGCTCGCTTGGTGTATTCTGACACTTTGACCAGCTGCTCGTCTTTTTATAATCTTTACTTCTCATGCCCAATTGTTCGTCTTTTTGTCCCTTTTTGCCCTAATCACTTGTTTATTCAATTATTTTATTTTTAATACTTGTAATCTCACTGCTCGGCTACTCGCCTATCAACATGTATGCAGATTATCAACTATGGATGGATAAATACTCTGAATTATAGATGCATTTGGATCACTCACATTGGAAACCAAAATATCATTCGAAATTTCAATTTCAGCAATGTCATCAATGCTACCTCCAAGTGTTCTATCACCTCCTTTCAAAGTCCATCTCGAGAACTCGGCAATATCATCCTCATTAGAGCTGCTATCAATATCTCCATGTTGCAATCTCATTTTTTGTCAAAGTTAGCATATGTCAATCATTAAAAGAAAAATAACTGAATATTTGTATCATATAATTTTGAATAAACGAGCGATTTTGAAATTATATAGATGTTACCTTGCAATAATCCCACAACTACATCACATTGATAGTCGCATGAACAATATCCTCCCTACTCCATTTGGGTATAACAGGAAGAATTTGTCTAAAATCCCCTCCATGTACAACCGTTTTACCACCGAACGACAAGTTACTGGTCTAACCATTAGGAGATCTAACATTATCCCTCATCGTCCGATCCAAAGCTTCAAAACTAAATCTGTTCATCATCTGCATAAATCATGTCCCCGCGATTTTCGCGGGATTGTAAATAAAGTTATTTGGAGAATAAAAAACTGTATGAAAATATATATTTATAAATAAAGAAATATTAATTTTAATTGAAATATAAATACTCAATGATGTAATTATATATTACCTGTTTCAATATTATATAAATTATACAAAAAAATAATAAAATTACAATATTTATCTTTACTAAAAAATTATAAATTTCCAAAAAATTCTTTATATACAACATTTTTTGTGTACTTGGAAATCGAGAAACTAACTTAATTCACGTATCACGAATCACACGTCTTAAAAATAAGTTAACCACACATGAAAGAGGTACATTATAAACCTTTAGTTGCAAAATATTATTTTTCCATGCTAATAAATATTGTTATTTGATTTGCAGACCACCATGTACTCATAGGATTAAGTATATCTTTCAAAAGAGTTATATGTCATAACTCTGTTCAACCTAGCTTCATTTACGGATGCACTATACTATTAGTTAAGAAAAAATATATAATTAATTGAAAAATCTTAGAACATAAAAAATTCATATAATTATCTATAATAATTAAAGCATTCAACACTAAAATATTGACAAACAAAAAGTTCTCACTACAATGAAAGCAAGTGCTCACATTTCACATTTTCCTTAAACCTCTACTTTGTCAAAAGTAGAATGTAATATATAATTACAAAATAACAATTTAAATTATGATAAACTGTTTTTACATGAGTCTTCCTATAAAGTCTTACTAAACACGAAGATGCAATATATTATAATAAATAAGCATCACTATAAGTTGAACTTCATTTAAAATGAAAAATATTTAAATACAAATATTAAATTTCCTTACATATGGAGAATTTTAAATACCAGTATCTTAAAATTCCTGGTGTAAATAGCGTCAAGCACAAATACTGAATGAGATTATTATATATGCTATACTTTTTTTTATCTACTAAATGCTACAAATGTTCAGTAAGAGAAAATATTTTTCTTTTTTTAATTCAACTACGCCACTTTAGAAAAAACACATATAATAAGAATATTGAGAACCTAACTTAATATATGAATTTGTAATTTCATAAGAAATTAAGAAAAGATAATTAATTAAAAAAACTTGGAACATAAGAATTAGGAAAAATACAGTTTTATATGCTTTAACTTTAGTTATATATTTGGTTTTCGTCTTGTTAACTTTGAGCTATTGAATTTTGTCCTATATATATGATGGTCCCGGTTTCGAAGGCCAAAATGAGAATTTAGGAGATTTTTTTTTTAAAACTTTGCATCGCACCCTGAATGAGTTCAGTAAGTGGGACACTCAAGTCACTGCATTGCTAAGAGTCATAGCACTCAAGTCAGTGCAACTGACTTTCGAGCTCAGGCTCTTAACAAGGCAGTGACTCGAGAGGCTGAACTCTCGAGTGCTTGCTTAAGCATGTCAGTGAGATTGGTTCTCCTTGACTAAATTACTCAACCAAGTTTCTTTAACAATGCTCTCAGTGAGCAGATTTTACACAACACTATAGTAAGTACTTAAACAATAAAGACACTCAGTTTAACGTGGTTCAGAGATTCAAGCTCTTACATCCACGGGCCTGATTTAACAGGAAATCCACTAACTTGGGATTCTTGTTTTTAACGTGCCAAGGTGCACCCAGATCTATACATCTCAGATCTTGCTTTCTTTCTTCCTCACTCAACAACAACTTCCACCAACAAACCTGACTAAAGGGTTTTGGTTTCAGTTAGGTTTTCTCCAACTAGGTTTTTCCCTTATAACGTGTTAGCTTCAAGCTATGATTGGGAAAACCTCTCTAAGCTATGAGTTACAAGCTGAACACTCAATTTATAGCTGTGAAGACCCTAATGGTCAGTGAACAAGGTGTAAGAAGTGCCTCCTTATATCTCCCATGAAATGCACTATCCTCTCACACCTTCACAGCTTGTGGGTGTTGAATTTTCTCTCTTTACACACACTTCATACCGCAGCTATGAGCTTGTATTTATAGTGTGGATTCAAATGTAACCGTTGGAGGGAATCACATTTGAATCCAGATGATTAATAGGTTTCACCTACTTTTCTTGGAATGTGGCCTTGTCAGTGTCAGATATGCTGTCTTGACTTGATTGGTCCACGTGGACTGAATCTAACGGATCTTTGGTTTAGTGAGCTTGATCAGGGCGCACTGACTTTAGATGGCTTATCCTCCACTGACTTGATGATCTTCAGTAGACATTACTGTCTTCAGTGTAGTTGTCCTTCAGAAGACTCTTGAAGATCTTTCCAAGAAGTTTGTCATAAGGTTGAATGACAAACTTCCCTGACCACAATAGCCTGACTCCTTCAGGGCCTACTTGGTACAGCACTGATCCTCCTGATCATGCTCTTCACTGAGTAGTCCACTGACTTAGCTTAGATAAGTCAGGTTTATACTCAGTGGGATATTCTTCAGGCTTCTCTTCAGGTTCAGGTCCCTGCCATGGCTTCAATCAATTCTTCTTATGATGTCATCTTGATTTCCTCAGGCTGTGTTGCTGGGTTCCCCCTCGCTGAGTTCCCCCTCAATTGAGTGCTTCCTCAACTGAGTTCTTCTCAACTGACAGCCCATTCTACTAAGAAATAACCTAGCCTGACCTGAAACTAAAGATACTATCCTGACTGCTTTCAAACCTATTACATGTGGTTTTGGAAAATCATCAAAAACTAAACCATATCCCAACAATATATATCAAACAATTTATATTTTTTTGTCTTATTATCTGCTATACCAGATACCTCTCTCGGTAAATCTGACGTGGCATTTTGAGTTTCATCCTATAAATTACTAAATATTGGTGTCATATGAGATTTTGCCGCAATAATTACCTAATGTAGTAGGTAACAATATAAAAAAATATAATTTTTTATAAGTTATAGGACAAAATTCAAAATCTCAAAGTAAAAAAGAATGAAAACAAAGGTAACTCAAAGTTAAAGGATAAAAAGGTATAATTTCCATAAGAATTACATACAATTATCTATAACAATTAAGATATTTCACCAATAAAATATTGACAAACTAAATTAACTCATATGCGGTTGCAAAATTAGGACACTGTCTCTTTGGGCTTACAAATTTATATAATTATCTTTATGGGTGTTGTGACAGAATAGAATTATAGAGCATAAACAAGAAACGTAAAGAAGACAAGAGATTTACGTGGTTCACCAATAAATTGGCTACGTCCCCCGTACAACTCAGAGAAGTGTGTGATTCAAGACATATAAACAAATCTCCACCTTGACTTGAATCTTCCTTGCAGATGCATCATTACAATGCCAGATGAAACAGACTCCTCCTTTCTGCCTCAGATTTGCCCTCCTTGGGCAACTAACAGCTTGTGACGTTTAGCAAGTCCAAACAATGTCGAAACTTGCTATGCGGGACCGGCTTGGTGAACATGTCAGCAGGATTATCAGCAGTACCTACTTTCATCACCTTGATTCTCTGCCCATTCCTCAGAAAATGATACCTCACATCAATATGCTTGGTCCTCTCATGATGGACCTGATCCTTGGTCAAACAGATTGCACTCAGACTGTCACAGAATACAATAACTTGATCATGATGTAGACCAAGATCACCTACAAGCCCTTTCAACCAAACTCCCTCTTTAGCAGCTTCTGTCAGTGCCATATACTCTGCTTCAGTTGTAGACAAAGTAACTGTAGCCTGCAGAGTTGCCTTCCAACTAACAACAGAACCACAAAGAGTGAAAACATAACCAGTCATAGATCTTCTGCTATCAACATCTCCAGCATAGTCAGAATCAGAATAACCCGTCACAGAAACGTGAGCATCACCTCCATAAATAAGACCAACATCAGACGTACCTCTGAGATAACGAAAAATCCTCTTCACAGCTTGCCAATGCTCCTTTCCAGGTTGTCCCATGAACCTGCTGACAACACTAACAACATGTGCAAGATCTGGTCTAGTGCAGACCATAGCATACATCAAACTCCCTACTGCATTAGAGTATGGGACTCGAGACATGTACACCTGCTCAGCTACAGATTTTGGTGCATAATCAGTGGATAAATGAATATTTGTAGCACTTGGAGTATCAATAGGCTTGGCGGTAGACATGCCAAATCTAGACAAGATCTTCTGAATGTAACTCTTATGTGACAAGAAAAGCTTCTTCTTCTCTCTTTCCCTATATATCTCCATACCCAAAATTTTCTTGGCAGCACCCAAATCCTTCATATCGAACTCAGCACTGAGCAGATCCTTCAACTTCTGAATATCAGACTTGGACTTCGCAGCTATGAGCATATCATCCACATACAGGACGAGATAGATCATGGAACCATCATCAGCTTTGTTGTGATACACACAACAATTATACAGACTCATGTTGTATCCCAACTGGATCATGTAACTGTCAAACCTCTTATACCACTGCCTTGGAGACTGCTTTAGCCCATATAAAGACCTCATCAACTTGCAAACATAATCTTCCTTCCCCGGAACCTGGAACCCCTCTGGCTGAGTCATGTAGATATCGTCTTCGAGCTTTCCATGTAGAAAAGTTGTCTTCATATCTAGTTGCTCAAGTTCTAAATCCTGATGTGCAACCATTACTAGTAACACTCTGATGGAAGTGTGTCTGACCACTGGTGAGAATATCTCATTATAATCAACCCCCTCCTTCTGTGTGAACCCTCTTGCAACTAGCCGAGCTTTGTATCTCACACCCTCACCAAGTGTGGTTTCTTCCTTCTTCTTGAATATCCATTTGCACGTAACAATCTTCCTCTCCTTAGGCCGTTTGACCAGCTCCCAAGTCTCATTCTTGGCAAGTGATTCCATCTTTTCTCTCATTGCAGCGAGCCATTGGGCTGACTCACTGCATAAAACAGCCTCTCTGTAGGTGAATGGTTCACCTGCAGATGGTTCTTCCGCTTCCACCTCGTCAGCGACTTGTAATGCATAAGTCACCATATCCTCAAAATCGTACCGCATAGGAGGCTTCACGCCTGTTCTCCTAGCTCTATCAACAGCTATGCTTGTCTGGCGAGCTTCTGGATGAACATCAAAACTTGTACTTTCAGCAGGAGTATGTTGATCTTCTCCACCTTGGAGTTGTGATTTACTCTCATTGAGAGTGACTTGCAGCTCCACCTGTTTATCAATAGTACTACAATTTTCTGTACAAACAGACTTCACAGTGGGGTTAAGCATAGAATTCTCATCAAAAATCACATTCCTACTGAATATAACTCTATTTTCTGAAGGTGACCAGATTCTATATCCCTTAACTCGATCCCCGAAACCAATAAATATACCCTTCTAGCTCTTGGCTCTAATTTACCCTCACTAACATGATAGTAAACAGTACAACCAAAAACCTTCAACAAAGAATAATCTGCAGGTTTATTAGACCATACCTCATAAGGTGTCTGGCAATCAATGCCAGTGTGAGGACCACGGTTGATCAGATAGCACGCCGTGTTTACTGCTTCTGCCCAAAACTTTCTAGCCAAACCAGCATTCGAGAGCATGCATCTCGCTTTCTCCAGCAATGTCTGATTCATGCGCTCTGCCACACCATTCTGCTGCGGTGTATGTCGAATAGTGTGGTGTCGAGCAATCCCTGCATCCTTGCAGAACTCATTGAACTCAGACGAACAGAACTCCAGGCCATTATCAGTTCGCAGTCTCTTGATCTTCTTCCCAATCTGATTTTCTACCAACGCCTTCCACTGCTTGAATTTCTTGAAAGCTTCACTTTTGTGTTTCATCATAATTACCCAAGTCATCCTTGAGTAGTCATCAATCATAGACACAAAATATATGTGGCCTCCAATCGACTCAACACGTGATGGACCCCAACAATCCATATGAATGTAGTCAAGAGTCCCCTTGGTCTGATGAACTGCCTTCTTTGGGAACTTGCTGTGATGAAGCTTCCCAAATACACAATGTTCGCAGAATTCAAGACTCTGCACTTTATGCCCAGATAGAAGATCCCGCTTTGACAAAATCTGCATCCCTCTTTCTCCCATATGACCGAGCCTCATATGCCACAACCTGGTCATATCCATGGTCTGAACCTCAGATGATGCAACATCAGCAGAACCTGTCACAGTGGAACCTCGCAGATAATATAAGGTACCACATTTCAAGCCTGTCAGAACCACCTTTGAACCTTGACAAACATACATAACTCCACCTTCACCTTTGAAACTGAAACCCTTGCTGTCAAGGAGACTCAATGATATCAGATTCTTCGTCATTTGTGGAACATGCCTGACTTCATCCAAGGTGCAGAATACCCCATCATGTGTCCGTATCCTGACTGAGCCAATCCCAACCACCTTGCAGGCAGCACTGTTAGCCATGGTAACATTTCCTCCATCTATATGCTCATAGGTCGAGAAGAACTCTCTGTTAGGACAAATATGGTATGATGCTCCAGAATCAAGAACCCACACATCATTACGATGTGACTGTCCAGCTGCAACCAAGGCCAGATCATCTTCAGAATTTGTATCAGTTTCTGCAACAGCTGCAGAACCGCCGACACCGTCTTTATTTTCCTGCTTCCTCTTCTTCTTAGGACAATCATTCTTCCAGTGCCCTGGTTCTTTACAGTAATTGCAGGTGTCATTGGGTTTAGGAACTTTTGAACCTTTCTGATTCGGCTTCCCAGATTTCTTTTGTTCCTTACCCGTGACATACAGCCCCGATGCCAGATTTTCTGTGGCCGAGCCAGTTGCCTGTTGACGATCTTCTCTGCTGTGGAGGGCAGATCGAACATCTTCCAGAGACAGAGTATATTTCCCAGTAATAAACGATTCAACAAAATTCTCATACGATTCAGGCAAAGATACTAACAGAATTAAAGCAGTGTCCTCATCTTCTACTTTAACATCAATATTACGCAAATCTAGTAAAATTTTGTTTAATTTATCTAGATGATCCTGAAGGGGTGTACCTTCCTGCATGCGTAAACGGAACAGACGTTGCTTCAAAAGCAATTTGTTGGTTAGAGACTTCGTCATGTAGAGACTCTCTAACTTCTTCCAGAGACCATCGGCAGTTTCCTGATCCGCAACCTCGATGATAACATCGTTAGACAGATATAGCATGATAGTCGAGTGGGCCTTTTCTTCTAGGTTATTCCACTCTTCTTCATCTGCATCCTCAGATTTAGGTTTTCCTGATAGCGGCGCCCACAAACCCTGCTGCTTCAGCAGAGATCGCATCTTGATTTGCCAAAAGCCAAAACTATTTCTCCCGGTGAATTTGTCAACCTTTACGTTGAAAACAGACATTCTCGATCAGCTCCAAAAAACCCTAATAGTGTGGAAAAAAACCCTGATCGAAACGACCAGGCTCTTGATACCAGTTTGTTGTGACAGAATAGGATTATAGAGCATAAACAAGAAACGTAAAGAAGATAAGAGATTTACGTGGTTCACCAATAAATTGGCTACGTCCACGGGCAGAGAGGAGAACGGATTTTATTACTGATGTAGGTTACAGATTACAGATCTCAAAGACCAATATATATAGCACTGAGATAAAACACCGAAATTGGGCTTAAGGCCTAATACTGCATACCGTTGGGCTTAAGACCCCCGTACAACTCAGAGAAGTGTGTGATTCAAGACATATCAACAATGGGCTTACGAAATTAGAATACTATCTTTACAATCTTGTAAATTAAGGACATTATCTTTTATTTTAGGCAATTTAGGTCAAATTTTATAAAATATGGATCAAACAGAGCCCGACTACGATATATTCAGTTGGCCGTATTTTATAATATTTGGCCTACATTGGCTAAAATTAGATAAAATTATCATTGTAAGGTATGAAAATTTTAAAGTAATATTTTCTTTTCATATTTTCAAGATATGAGATGCAAGAATATATTTTACAATACTATCACTTTTAAAGTTTGATTAATAATAGATACAAATGATCCATAATTTTTTTTTTCTTTCACGACTAAATATTAAATGATGAACTCTGAGAGCTCGTTTGATTAGTAAACACAATGAATCTAATATAATATGATTTTTATATGAATATCCATGGGTTACATATCAAGAACTCTGAAATTTGATAAAAGAAAAAAATGATATTTAGAAGAAAAAAAGTATTCTATTAATTAGATTTATTTTAATGTATCCATCTTTGTCCATAAAATTTGTGAACATACTTCCCTAAACTCATATTATACATATTTGCTTTAAAGTTATGTTCGATAGGATTTTTTTTATATAAAACTAAGCAATTGGACAGAGTATATCTATATAAATTTAAGAAATTGATTCAATAATTTACTTACAAAAAATGTGAATCATATTCCATGCTTTATGAAAAGTTGAAAATCAATATATAGCTCAAGACAAAGTATAAAGTGAAAATGGCTCATACATGAAACTTTTGATGAGTAATTCTGATCGCTAATTCTGTATTTGCTAAATCTATAGAAATTTTGGTCATCTCGTTTAGCTTTTCCTTTCACATTTACTATCAACTGATGAATTAAATTGATTTTTGTTACGTTAATTATAATTATTTTCATTCAAAATAATTTTTTTAAAAGGAAAAAAAATGCGCAGACATTATTTTTTTTATCTCATTTATGGTTTCCTAATCATTGAAGGAAAATTGTTAAGGGCACGACTATTTACACCCACAAATTTACTTAGTATACACACTCCTAAGTTAACCCACCATATATTTTAGATACATTTTATTTTTTCTTAGTACACCTCCTTAAAATGTACAACTATAGTCATAATGATCATTTACACCACTCAACTAAATATATACACATCCTTAAAATCACTTTTTTTTTTTTGTGATTTGGCAGGATACAAATCTATACATGTCAAAGGTATTTACTCTCTTTACTAATTATGTTGTTTCTTTTTTTATTAATTATTATTTTATATGTATGAAAATTATTATTGTGTGAATTATTTTAAATTTTTTTAGGATTGAACATCAATAATGAAGATGAAGTGGATGATAAATTTTTAAATGGAGATGAAGTGGAAGATCAATTTTAATGTGGAGATGAAGAATCATTGATTATACGTTAAAAATTATATTTTTCTAATATTGTAAATGTATATTATTTTCCAATATTGTAATGTATTACTTACAATTCAATGTATCAATTACAAATCTATAAATAAAATTCTTTATGTTTAATTACAATTCTATGTTAATGTATTATTTAAAATTCAGTGGTATATTAATTATAATTCTATAAATAATAAATTCTATGTTTAATTTCATTACTATAAATAATAATTTGTATGTTAATACTAATTTGATTCGAATGTTATATATACAATCAATATATTTGATAACTTCAATTGATTAACAATTCTTATTATTTTCTTAAATTTTCGAAAATAATTTAAGTTCTTAAATATTTTAAGGAAAATTTGACTCTTTGTTTTAAAATGTGATTTAATTATAAAATTATACATAAATTATTATTAACTAAAATACTAAAGTATTCATAAAATTTTCTAACTAGAAATTTTATCGAATTTTTAAATTTTTTTAGTCCTTCTATATTAATAAATTTATATATTAGTAAAAAATTTAATTTATGGAATTTGGATTGATAATAAGAGTGATAGACTTATGTGTATCAATTATAGAGTTGACTGTATACTATTTTTTTTTTTTTTGAATAAGAATGCAATCAATGTATATCTTTTTAATATTGATCTAATTAACAATTAGGATTTGTTGACTTTTTTTTTTATATAGAATGATTGTCGAAAAAGTTATGAAGTTTAAATTAGGAAAAAATGACTATTCTTAAATGTTTATGTTTATTAATAATTAAATATTATTGATCGGTTCATTAATGTTAATATTAATTATTTTTCAATATATTAGTTCTCAATTGACGTTTAATAACAATCATTCTTGATTATTTTTTATTTTTATATCAATTTAATCATACTCAATAAAGTATGAATTTAAAAATATTTAAATAATAATCGGTGAAATTTAAGATATTATAAAGTATGAACATAAAATACAAACAGTAGTCAACTCTTAGTAGCATCACTAAAACTTATTTAGGAGAATGTATATAAGGCAAGAAGTAGCAATTAATAATATGTCCAAAAAATTAATACCTTTAACTAACCAAATTTGTGGATATAAATTTACATGATTAAGTTTCATACTAATAAAACTCAAAGATAATTAGCATGAAACAAATTTTTGAAAATAATTTAAGTTCTTCAATATTTTTAGGAAAATCTGATTCTTTTTAAAACATATGATTTAATTATAATGTTATACATAAATTATTATTAAATAAAATATTAAAGTATACATAAATTTTATTAACTAAAAATTATATCGAATTTTTTAAATTATTTTTAAAAAATTCGAATCCTTCTATATTAGTAAATTTATATATTAGTAAAAAAATTAATTTATGGAATTTGGATTGATAATAAGAGTGATAGACTTATGGTATCAATTATAGAGTTGACTGTATACTAATTTTTTTTTGGAATAAGAATGCAATCAATGTATACCTTTTTAATGTTGATCTAATTAACAATTAGAATTTGTCGACTTTTTTTTTTATATAAAATGATTGTCGAAAAAGGTATGAAGTTTAAATTAGGAAAAATTAAATATTCTTAAAATGTTTGTATTTATTAATAATTAAATAATTATTGATCAGTTCATTAATGTTAATATTAATTATTTTTCAATATATTAGTTCTCAATTGACGTTTAGTCGCAATCATTCTTGATTACTTTTTATATTTATATCAATTTAATCATACTCAATAAAGTATGAATTTAAAAATATTTAAATAATAATCGGTGAAACTCAAGATAAAATAAATCAAGTCAAAAATAAAATATGTTGATTACTACAATTTCCAATTTCATAAATCATCGTGATTGCTACAATTTCATAAAATAAAATTATTTCCAATAATCAAGTCTATATATGTTGATTACTAAAATGGTGGTGTAATTATTGATTACTAAAATTTCCTAAAATATAATGTTAACTCAATCAAACAATATAATATAATATGCACACAAATTTTGCAAACAAACCCAATTATCGCCATCTAAATCCCATTGCCATAATTACCGCCAATCACAAATAAATTAATTGAATAACCTAATATACTGACTACTATCAAAGAACATACCGTGATTACTACAATTTCCTAAACAAAAACTATTTTTAAAATATATAAAAAAAATTAATCGTAATAAAAAGACGTACAATAAGTCAATTGAATACATAGTGTCAAAAGCTAAAGATTAAAACTAAAGGTAGCTAGCAACTACAGTTACGTACAAAACACATGGAACACTCTCTAAATTAGTCCCTAAACCCAGCTTCAACTTTTAAAATCCTATGCATATAAATACGTTAGCATAGATCAATTTATCAATTTTTTAGTTTTAAAAATCTCCTTTATCTTTTAGACCAATAATCTAGTCCTAATATGTTAATCAACATCAAATAATTTATGGTGATTACTAAAATTTCCTAAAATAAAATGTCAACTCAACCAAACAATATAATGTGTACACAAATTTTGCAAACAAAACCAATTGTCGTCATCTAAATCCCATTGTCATAATCACCGTCAATCAAAAATAAATTAACTGAATACACTAAAGTATTATACAAACAGTTAATTATACTAACATGGGCGTTTCTACGGTCAGTAAGACTTTCGCCCTTCCTGACGTCAGTAAACCCTTTGATTACCGTTAGATCGAAGATCCAATGTATAATATCTTTTATAATGGATTGCACTTTGCATTAAAGCGTTTTCACTCTGCATATTGCAATCGCACTGTATCGTCCTATTATTAAATTAAATTAATAAATATGAGATTACAAAAATATCCTTTTTACTTTAAAAAAATTTATAATATTAATTAATTAATTTTTAATATTGGGATAAGATGATCAAATATGCCCCTCAACTACTTTTTCTTACACCCACACCCTTTTTCTTTTCTATTGAGATCAAATAGGCCCTTATCTCCATAAAATTCAAACAGCCACACACTTCGTCAATAATAAGTGTTAAGGTTGTTATCCCCAATCCCCCTTCCCCCGGTTAAACTGCAACTCAAAGAAGCAGTACCCATCCCTCCTCCCTCCCTACACTAAATCCCTAATTTAGCCCTATTGTCAATTGTTGGAAGAGCAATTCATCAATCTGAGAAACAAAAAATTCTTCAATTAAATGTGTTGGCCGCCGACCACGTGAAAGCTGAGTATGTGTCTTGCACCGTCAAAATCTCCGGCCTATCGATGGAGGTAGCAGCGGGAATACGAGAAATCACCGTGACCTTGCGAATGCTGTCGACGTCGCAGTCACCGATGAGTTTTCAGCTCTCTTATGAGTGATTATAGCGCTGCGGATTGTTGAAGCGGCAAACGAGTGGCCACACCGTCGCCGCCGGAGCGTCGATGCGTGTTGGGCAACACATTGAACAGGTGAATTGTGTGCTCCAGCTGCTCGTGTTCGTCGTGCGTTAGGCCATGATGAATTCAAGATTTATCATCCATTACTAATATTCAAGAAATCAAGAAAGGGGAAAATGGCAGTTACTTGTTAAGGGAAGGGTACCCATTCCATCATTTGGTGTAGTGGAGTTAACACTTAACAGCTTTAACTCTCAATTTTGACAGAGATGTCTAATGGTTTGATTTCACAAAGATGAGGGGTTTATTTGATCTGAATTGCAAAAGAAAAGGGTTTAAATGTACATAAAAATAGTTAAAGGGCTTATTTGATCCTCCCCTATAAATTGAGGGGCTTATTTGACCCTTTACCCTTTAATATTTCAATAAAACTCTTTTTCATAATATTTAAATTAAAGGAATTAGAGTAAAAATTGTATTTTGATTTAATTTCAAAATTTAAATAATTTTTAAAAGCTCTAATTTTTTTTAATTATTATTAAAAAGATAAAAGATTAAAATAATTATTTTTAAAATAAAATCACTATAAGGATATTTTTGTAATTTTATAATTTTTTCTATTAAAAAATAATAATTTCCCTTCGGACGAACCTAGATCGCAAAAGGCAAAGCTAGATGATGTGTCAAGTTCTTATTGGTTTACTGACGTCAGGAAGGGCGAAAGCCTTACTGACCGTAGAAAAATCCTACTAACATTAGAATACTAATCTTATGTAATACTTATCTACACATCCAAAAATAACTACAATTAAAATGAACATTCTATATTTTGGGAGAAGATTTTGACCAATAATTAATTTGGAAAAATTAATATCTTAAAGAAGTTTACAGAAGAAAATAAATGTCAAGATTACTTCAAACTTCAACTCATTTCATCTACAATTCGATAACGGGATCATGCGACACACACAAATAGTATCAGCGGCTATTAAGCACAAAGAGATCATGTGATATAGATAAATGTATTATTGAATTTAAGTACAAATAGGAATCATTTTCGAATTACGTACAACTATGGAAGCAAAGAAAATAAAAAGAAAAAAAATCTACAAAGGACACACGATCCTGCAAGAGAGATCCGAATCCGGAGACGCCGGACATCCGAACGTGAAAACAATTACCGATCTCACACGAATCTAAGCGTAAAAATAATAATCATCAACTCGATAAAAACTCCGGCCGATGCTATGCAATCCTGCACAATAACAAAAAAAAAAATAGAGATGAGAAAATAATGAACTCCAATGAAGAACGAAACGGAAGAAGGGAGAACAACACATTCCAATATGAAGATGTGAGGTTTGGAATGAAAATATAAGTGTAACATAGAAGATCTTATATAGGGGAAAAAATGGAAAACAGACAGTTGAGATTGAAAGACAATTAAAAATGTCCAATGGCCTCGCATACCATTTCAATTCAACCACAAAACAAAGATTTGAAATAGAGGAGGATGGTCTTGCCACATAAAATTTTACATCCTCCTCATTATTGTATATTAAGATTAAGCTTCTCACCTTTATATTTTTAATAATTATAATATTCCTGCAAAGGATGTAGTGTCTTTATAACGTTTCTATAGTTATTTTTTAATAGAAATTTAAAAGCCCTCTCCTTTGTATTTTTAATAATTATAAATTTTTAACATAATTGATCAAAGGTATTTTTAAATTATTTTTCTTAATAATTAGAATTATTTTTTAATCAATATTTATGATGCTTGTGAAATAATAAATATCAAAAGAAGGCGGCAAGGCCATTTGCCTATTATCTTTCAATAGTGCACAATTACTTTACTAATTATATTTTTTTTAATGTAATTGATCAAAACGCATTGTTAAATAATTTTTCTGAATAATTATATTTTTTTAATCAATTTGAATGATGATTGTGAATTAATAAATATCAAAAGAAGGCGACAAAGCCATTTATCTTTTTACAAATTCTTAGCTCATTAAGTAAATTAATTAGCATCGAAAAATCGAAATAGATTTGAAATTCGACTCAAAATTCAAATGCATGTTATGCACTTGGGTTCATACAAAATCACTCATACATAATTATATACATGTTCTAATATTTAGTAGTTAACTATAGGATAAAAAAAATTAAGATTGTAAATCCCAATTTGACATATTCATAATACTATTAATTAAAAAAATAACTGAAAACTTGCTTCTACAAATTTAGGTAGTACTTGTGTCGTCAAAAGTCAAAACCGTAAAACGAGTTTCCCTTCAAAAAAAAAAAGAAACTTAAAACGAGTTTAAATAATGATTTTAAACATATTTTTTCATACTAACTTATGTATAATATTTTTTAGACAAAATTTATAGTTTTTGCACTCGTATATATACTTTAATTTAAGGGCCTAATTTTTTAAGTCGACTCAGGCCTTATAATTCCTGGGATCGACCCTGTCCCCAAGGGTTGCGACCAACCTAGACCGAAGAAAAAAAGAAAAAAAAAGGAGATCGCAACTCAATGTGTGTAGGGCGCAACCTCAGCCTTGATGAATTGGTGGGTTGCCCAATGAAAACATGACATAGAGTGATGTAATTGGATTATTAGATTTTATGTAGATAAAATGTATGTTATAAATACTGTGTATAATAAGTTATTTAAAAAAATAAAATAAAAAATATCAAAATTCGTATTTTTTAATTCACTATAAATAGACACCAATATACATATATTTTGAAACGTTATAATCTCATATCATCTATTTTCTTCTCCATTATTTAACATTTTATCTCTTGATTTTTAACATGAATCCAAATCATCCTAATTATTTTTCAAACTCCCAAAACTATCCAAATTCTCAAAAAGTTATCCAAACTCTTAAAATTATCCAAGCATTCAATCTTTTATGAACTCAGAAGATTATCCAAGTCATTATCAAAACTCTCAGTTTTGTCGAAGTCATTATCAAAACTCTCAATTTTCTCCGAACTTGACCACTTATATGATTAACAGGGAACAATTTCGGAACATAGAAGCTCACATCGCTCTAAGAAACGACTTGATTGAGCATATATGATAAAATTTTGGAACTAGCTAGGAATTAATATGTAATTTGCATTTTTTGTATTTGTAATTTTTTTTATTTCGTGCATCTATTTGTAGTTTGATTTATTTCTTTGCAATTTCATATTTCAACTATTGTAATTGTAATTTCGTTATTATATTTATTCTAAATATGTTATAAATTCTTTTTCTTAATATAATTATAAATCTAGAATATTAAATTAATTTATGTATTTTTTTTATAAATTTACAATATAATAAAAACTGATTATAAAATATATGTAATTAATAAAATAATTATTATAATTTTAGGTTGGGTTGGATTGTGAATGTGAGTATAAAAAAGATATAGTTAAAGTAAGTGGTAGATTGTATAGGTGGATGAGGGAGAAATTAATATTTTTTTTATTTTAGATTGAGTCGGGGGTTATAGATATGAATACGGATCTTGATTCAATAGTAGGTCTGGTCAAAACTAGTTCATAATACTATAATTTTAAAATGGGAATTCACAAAATTAAATTTGTCATAACTCCTTCGAGCAATGTTCAATCAACTAATTTTATATTCCATATTATTATTAGGATATTTTTGTCCTAAAGATTTTCTCACTTTAATTTTGATAATGTCAAAACAGATATATTTGTATTGTGGAAGCTAACATTGCAGGTACAAAGAAAAATGAAGAATTTAAAAGATAAAAGTCTACATCTGCAAACATTGGATACAGACCCTACAACTAGTTAAAGACAAGTCTACATCTGAAGAGTTGAAGACAAGTCCACAGCCGAAGAGTCTACATCTGCAGAGTTAAAGACTACAAGCTGTAAACTTGAGTTTAGTAGGACTAATTAAGTGTAGTACATCTTGTACACTCACTCTCTTAGTTTGAAAAGTCTCAGTGTTTACCAGAGCTAATTACTAGCCAGTAGAAACAAGTATCTCGGTGATTAACAGCTCTTTGAGCAGTCATCACTAAAAGACAACTTGTACTACTTAAAGGACGTTGCTATATGACAAGAAGCTTTTGTTGGTCCCGGTACAAGACTGATGAATACGTGTATGGGGGGGGGGGGGGGAATACACGTATACCAAATTTTCAAACTTAAACCTTACTGAGTCCCCTTTTACTCAGAGTGATAAAGAACTACGAGCTGATAATATACCCACTGACTACACTTAGTGCGGGTCAGTTGGCTAACTATCAATTCAAGTTCAGTGCGGAAATGTGTGAGCCCTGATAGTTTAAAGTCTTGTTTAGTTTGCTTTCTGAAAAACTTGTTTACTCAATTCTGAATAGTGATTAGTAGGGCAGTGCTCTGTTTGATGATCAGGCTGATTGATTCAGGTCTGATAAAACCAAATGCTTATGAATGAACAATTAATATGACAAGCAAGCACTATATCAAAGCAGTAAGAACACAGGGAGTTTAACGTGGTTCAGAGACTCAAGCTCCTACGTCCACGGCCTGATTTAACAGGAAATCCACTCAAGGGATTCTTGTTTTTAACGTGCCAAGGTGCACCAAGACCAGCTACCTTACTGACCTATACAAACTCCTCCTACTAACTCACTAACTGAACTTACTACCAACAAACCTAACTTAGGGTTTTGGTTTCAGTTTGGATTCCAACTAGGTTGTGATTATCCTTACAAGACAAAGCTATGCTAAGGATTGGATAATCACTCTAAGCTTAAGATATTGCTAATACGCTCTTTGGAATACAAAATAACTCTCAGGAACTAAGAAACACTTGGGAAATTTAACTGGTTTCGAGTGCTTCTTCGAAAGACTGAAAGCTTTGAATGCTTGAGAGTTTGAGTAATTTCTGGCTTGGAAATTTCCCGTAACCTTGAATGGGTTCAAGATCTTCTGTATTTATAGGTGATTTGAAAACTATCCGTTTGAAGAGATAGCCTTCTAGTCATCTATGTAGAGTGGCTCAAACGGACATATTTCCTATGCAACAGCCGTCCTTGCATGAATTAGGTAACTTGCATTTAATGCACCATTTAATGCTTGCCCGTTGAATATGCAGTCTGAAGTCAGTCTTCGTGTCAGGTTCCGTACGTGCGTGTCCTTCCCAGATTGGTCCATGTTATCAGGTTGGTGAGAATGTCAGAACTTATTCCTAGGCTTCAGGCTTGTCTTATTAAGTTCTTTTTGTCTCGAGCACAACGGTCGTGTCTTGATGCTGACATTCATTTTGCATTGTTTGGCTCTACTCCAAGTCTTCCCATAAACTCAGTATCATCATGTTCCCTTCAGGACTGAGTTAGTAATGATCTCAGGGTCACACTCTTCATCACTGACACTTTACTCAGCCAGCTTAGAGGACTGCTATAAGTTCAGGATGGTGCTCTTCGTCTTCATGCTCTTAGTCTTGATTGTTATCAGTGAGTTCTCCTCACACTGAGTACCTGTGAAGTGTAAAATGACTAAGTCAAAACCTAACCAAGCTAGCCTGACTAAGACAAACTAAGGCAAATCATCTTTTCAGGGGCTTTGAGATCTTAATCAAAACTGACAACCAACAATCTCCCCCTTTTTTATGATGCCAAAACACTGAAAAGATCCTCAAAACACTTAGAGGAAATATAAGATCCTATCTATAAGATAAGTCAGTGTTAGAGCAGTTCTTGATAAAGTACAGAATTTAAATAATAGCCAAAAAGACAATGAGTTTTTGTCTGTGGGCAAAGTAATAGATTTCATTGAATGATATGGAAATAGTTACAATGAATCTAATCTATTACAAGAAAGGATGTGAATCACTAGACTAATCTAATTTCAGGCTCGAGTCCATAACCAGCATAGACTCTAACCTTCAATTCTTCAACTTTCTTAATCTGATTCACATAGCCTTCTGCTTTGGCAATCTTCAACACTTCAGTCATTATGACCTTTGTATCATGCTTTCCAGTTCCAGGTACCAAAGGGGGTGGACGAACCACGAACTCAGGAGCTTTCACTTGGACTTGAGCTGCTTCAGCCTCCTCCAAGATCTTCTGAATCAGCTCAGAATGATTGTCCATCATGTAGTCAGTGAAATGGGCATTGATATCTTCAGTGTCGCCCCCACTTCTTCACCACGTACCATAACTTGATAAACTCATCCCTCGCATCAGCCCAGAACTCCTTCAATGCCTCTGAGATGAACTCATCGACATAAGCTTCCCTCTGACCTGATTATGGTCTTTTGACTTGTAATATTGTTGATTTTCTGGCATTTGGCTTCCTCCTGTACTTCCTTGGCTCAGGCTTCGCCTTCTTTCTCCTAAGCAAACTGATCACTGCATCATCAAGTTCTCGCTGTTGCAAGTCAGTCAGATCAGTCAGCTTCTCCACTTTCCTCTCCAAAATGCGCATCTTCTCCTTTTGAGCTATGTCCGCCCTGCGCTCAGCCTCAATTTTTTCAGAAGGAGTTTCCCATTCCTCAGCGCACAGTTCCGCCACCGTCTCCGCAGAGTAAGTGATGGGATTTTTCCTTGTGTGTACTTGGGGTGACTTCTGAATTGCCTCAGCTGGTTTGGAAGAATGGAGTTCCTTAGAAGGTTCATTAGTCTTTGCCTTCTTTGCAGCCTCAGCCCTTAGCTTTGCAGCTTCAGACTCATCTTCAGCTTCAGCCGCTGCTAGCCTCGCTGATTTCCTTACTCTGAGCACATTCCCCTCAGGGTTTGCCTCCGGATCAGCCTCAACCGTTTCACCTTGGTTGACTGCCTCAGGGTGGGATCTTTTCTTCTTCTTTCCCCCCTTTTTGGCATCATCATTGGCCTGGGATGGGAGTGCTTCAGCTCCACTATTGTTGATGAAGGAGGCTAATGATTGAACTTCTAGTATGCCCTCCTTCAGCATTTTAACTCCCGTGGCAATCCCAGTGCCTGCATATGATATTGAACTGATAGCCGCTTTCAACTTCTTTTCAAAGACCTCCATGTTGAATTGGAGACTTTGCTCAGCCTTGGTGATCCTTTCCTCCACTTTCAAGGACTCACCACTGACCCTGCTAGCCTCAGCCAGTATCTTTGCCGACTCATCAGTTGTCTTGGCCAAAACATCAGCAACACTTTGAGAAGTCTGAGCTAACTTCCCTGACTCCAGCTCCAACTTGGACGCTGAGTCGTTCATGGCCTGAGTGAAGAGTGCTCCAGCCTGAACTGCAAGCCTCTCTACTACCTAATTTAACTTTTCTTCTCTGAGCTCATCTTTCCTCTTAAGCTGTTGTAGATTCTGCCTTAGAATCTTCTTTGTTCTCCTCCTCTCACTCCTCACTGACTTTGCCGTATCAGTCATTGTGCGCTTCAGCAGTATCAACTCCCTGTTGGCAAGGGTGTTGTACGCTGACTTGGTCCACTTGATATGCTTTGCCAGGGCCTTGGCATCTTCTTCCTTCTCAGCGCGTAGCTTCATTACTTCCTCCTGAAGTTCAGCTAGGTTCTCAGTAGTCTTCTCCTTCTTGACTTCGACTATACTGGTAAATTCTGTGCGTCTGACCCCAGTAATGAGCACATCTTCGTCTCCAGTGGCATCGTCAGTGGCTGGCTGTTTTCCCTTGTTAGCCCCTGCATCCTCAGTCCGCTCTTCAGGGTGCACTGAAGGCAGTTGTGAAGAAGTCATAACCGCCTGCTCAGGCTCAGCTAAGCTATCTTGAACTTTGGGAACAAGCCCCTCAAAACTAGGAGTCGCCTTAGATGCCTCAACATCATCCTCCTTTGTCTCAGGGCAGGGAATCCCGTCATTAACTGATGTCTCATTGGCAGTTGAGATGTTCTCAACATCCTCAGTCGTTGGTCCCGTCATTAACTAACTTAGGGTTTTGGTTTCAGTTTGGATTCTAACTAGGTTGTGATTATCCTTACAAGACAAAGCTATGCTAAGGATTGGATAATTACTCTAAGCTTAAGATATTGCTAATACGCTCTTTGAAATACAGAATAACTCTCAGGAACTAAGAAACACTTGGGAAGTTTAACTGGTTTCGAGTGCTTTTTCGAAAGACTGAAAGTTATGAATGCTTGAGAGTTTGAGTAATTTTTGGCTTGGAAATTTCCCGTAACCTTGAATGGGTTCAAGGTCTTCTGTATTTATAGGTGATTTGAAAACTATCTGTTGGAAGAGATAACCTTCTAGTCATCTATGTAGAGTGGCTCAAATGGACATATTTCCCATGCAGCAGCCGTCCTTGCATGAATTTGGTAACTTGCATTTAATGCGCCATTTAATGCTTGCCCGTTGAATATGCAGTCTGAAGTCAATCTTCGTGTCAGGTTCCGTATGTGCATGTCCTTCCCGGATTGGTCCACATCATCAGGTTGGTGAGAATGTCAGAACTTATTCCTAGGCTTCAGGCTTGTCTTATTAAGTTCTTTTTGTCTCGAGCACAACGATCTTGTCCTAATACTGACATTCCTTTTGCATTGCTTGGCTCTACTCCAAGTCTTCCCATAAACTCAGTATCATCATGTTCCCTTCAGGACTGAGTTAGTAATGACCTCAGGGTCATACTCTTCATCACTGACACTTTGCTCAGCCAGCTTAGAGGACTGCCATAAGTTCAGGATGGTGCTCTTCGTCTTCAGGCTCTTAGTATTGATTGTTATCAGTGAGTTCTCCTCTCACTGAGTACCTGTGAAGTGTAAAATGACTAAGTACAAAACCTAACCAAGACTAGCCTGACTAAGACAAACTAAGGCAAATCATCTTTTCAGGGGCTTTGGGATCTTAATCAAAATTGACAATGTCCCAACAGCTTTAATTAAGCAGAAGTCAAAGCTGGAGGTGAAAATATTTGAAATTTTCAATCCCTCCAACGGCTAGAGGACCCCTCAAGACTCCTATAAATAGGATAGGAGACCTCAGAGGTTCAACAACAACAACCCCAAGCTCTCAAGCGTACTGCACAATATCTACAGCCTTAAAAGTCTACAGCCCTTCAACTATAGAAGTTTAGGACTTAGAAGCTAGGATTATTGTCTTGTATTTTCATTGTTGTTGTTCCTCACTATATACCCTTGTATTCTACCTTGTGTAGATTTTATTCTTAGTGAGTGTTTATTTCTGTGTGAGATAGAGAGAGTTTTCTGATTGAATTTGTGTTTCATCCTAGACTAGACTGATCTGTGTGAGAACTCTAAGTCTTAGGGGGAATATCTTGTGACTGTGTGGTTTCTTAGTGAATTTGGCACCTTTGTGGTGTAACAGTGGATGTAGGAGGATTACAACACCTCTGAACTACTATAAATTCTCCTTGTTCTTTATCTCTTGCCCATTTACTTAATCTATCTTATTGCTTATTGCATCATTCATATTCTTTGTGTTTCTAAAGCTTTAATTTGATTTTTCACTTCACACACTTTACTTATTTCCGCTGCACAAGGTGTTAAAATACTCTAAAGTATTACAACACCAACTATGATAAGTGTTTGAATTAATTATACAGACTTTGCATTTCAAAAGTCTGCAGCTGCAAACCTTTGTTTTTAACTCTACAGCTGCAGAGTTCAATCTGTATACTTTACTAGTTGTTTTAAAAAGTTTTAAGTTTTTAAAACTCAAGGTCTATTCACCCCACCTCTAGACCTTGATACATCTTTGGGACCAACAAGTGGTATCAGAGTAGTTGGCTTGCCACTGCTTTGACCAAGCTTTTAAAAGTTTTCAAGCCAGATCCAAAACTATTTTTGAAAAACCATATTTGCATTTTCCTATGGCTCCTAAAATGATGAAATCTAAAGTGCCTATGTTTTCCACAGATGAATATGATGATTGGAAGATCTGAATGCAAGCTCACCTATCTGCTATAAATGATGAAATGTGGTCCATAATTGAGGATAGTCCAATTGTGATAGAAAAGGCCTACACTGCAGGAGATCAAACTGTTCTAGCCCAAATCATTCCAAAGCCCAAGAAGGAGTGGACAGATGAAGACAAGAGGAGAGCAAACCTCGACAATGTTGCAAGAAACACTATTTATCACTCCCTACATAAAATTGTGTTCAGCAAGATAAAAAGTTGCAAAACTGCTAAAGAGATATGGGAGAAGTTAGAGATGATCTGTGAAGGAACTGGTCAAATTAAGGAAAATAAGCTCATGATAGCTGTTCAAAAATTTGAGAACTTCAAGATGAAATCTGGATAAACTCTTGAAAAGTTTGATTCAAGATTCATTGAAATACTCAATGAGCTTGAACTACTTGGAAAATAATACTCACAAAGGGAAAAAAACATGAAAGTTCTAAGAGCCTTACCATCTGAATGGGATATGAAAGTGGTTGCTATGAAAGAATCTCAGGATTTATCCAAAGTATCCACATTTGCGTTGTTTTCTGACCTTAAAGCCTTTGAATTTGATATTGACAGGAGAAAAGACAAAGACTCAACAAGTTCAAAAGTCACAACTCTTGTAGCTGCAGAGTCCAACCCAACTGCAGAATCAGATTCAGAAAGTGATGAGATGGCCCTATTGATAAAGCAATTCAAAAAATTTGCCAAGAGAGCCAACTTGAAGAAAAATCCATCTAAGCAAGAAGGTAAGTCAAGTAAACCAGCTGCTAACTCCAACTATCTTTGCTATAATTGCAGGAAACCTGGACACTTCATCAAGGACTGCCCCTACCCAGAAGCAAAGAAGTACACTGAGGAGGAGAAAACTGCAAGGATGGAAAAGAAGAAAAAGTTGGATAAAGAAATAATAAGAGCACTACTTTTCGAGTTTGAAAAGACTCAGGAAGAAAGTCCCTCTTCTTTTTCTCACCCAACTGCAGAGTGTGAGTCCACGGATTCTGAGGACAATGAAGCAATAATTTGTCTTATGGCAAATGATGAAGAGGTACAATCCTCATCCAGTTCTTTAACTGAAAATGATTCTTTCAGTGATATGTTTCACTTGCTTCAAAAAGGTTTTGAAGGACTGCTTCATATAAGAAGTGATTATGATGAACTTTTAGTGGAAAATAAAAAACTTAAGCAAAGAATTGAGGAACTGCTTGTTGAAACCAATGAAAACAGAAATAAGCTATCCTTAATGAGTAATTTGCAAGAAAAATTTGATTATCTAAAATGAGTCATGAAGAACTTTTTGAAGAAGCTACATGCAGAATTGTTGACTGCATAGATCTCAAGAATGAAGTTGCAAAGAAAGATAACATTATCCTAAATGTTGAAGCTGAGAGAGATTATTTCATTAAAAAATTGGAATGCTACGGTAAATCATCTAGAAAGTTAAAGGAAATGCTTTTACAGCAAAGACCTTCTGGAGATATGACAGGCATTGGATACAATCCATGTGATTGGATGGAATATCTTGAAAAATCTGTTCCTACATTTGTGAAACAACAACAAGAGTTCAAGAGAGAAAGCATTCTTCTACAAGAACTTGAGGAACCAACTGTTCAAAGATTAGTAAAAAATCTATCTGATGAGAAACAAAAGAAGATTATTGGCATTATCTATGGAAAGATTGAAAATGAACAACATTTGGAAGAAAAGATCAATCTGTACACAGACAAGGTCAAATCAATCTGTAAAGAAGAGACTTCAAGTCAAACTCTACAGACAACAACTGTGCAGCAGGAAGCAGTTGTAGACTTCAAAACAAAAGTTGCTCAGGAAGTTCCATACAAGAAAGGCAAAAGACCAACTATTGCAAAACCAACTTGGGTGGTTAAGAATGTCACTGGAGGAGATCCAAATCTTTGGATACCTAAGCACTAACTCTTCACTTATTGCAGGGACATTTGTCAACCACTACAAAGAAAATTGGGTATATTGATAGTGGTTGTGCAAGGCACATGACAGGTAATAAAGAAGCACTTTCCAACCTTAGAGAACTAAATGGACCTAGAGTAGTCTTTGGTAATAATGCCAGTGGAACTGCCAAGGGTTCAGGATCAATAAGAAGAGGAAATGTTCAAATAAATGATGTATATCTTGTGGATAGACTGAAGCATAATTTACTTAGTGTGAGTCAATTTTGTGGCAAAGGCTACATTGTAGACTTTACACCAAACTCATGCATGATTAAGGATGCTGAAACCAAACAAGTCAAGCTTTGTGGTACTAGAAAAGAAAATGTGTATATAGTTGAATGGAGCTCAGCTGATGAGAATGTTTGTTTTATAGCATATAGACTGAATCACATAAATTTCAAAACCATGAATGACCTTGTAAAGAACAGACTTGTAAGAGGTCTACCAGAGATAAAGTTCAAGAAAGATCATCTTTGTGGTGCATGCCAAAAGGGTAAGCAAACAAAGAAGACTTTCAAGAACAAAATCTTTGATGGCTCAAACAAAGTTCTGGAACTGCTTCATATGGATCTTTTTGGACCCATAGAACCAGTTAGCATTAATGGGAAAAAGTATACCCTTGTGGTTGTAGATGATTACTCAAGATTCACCTGGACTGTGTTCCTAAGGAAAAAGAGTGAGACTCTACAAAGATTACCTGAACTTATGAGAAGAATTCAGAAAGAGAAAGGTTTGAAGATTGTAAAAATCAGATCTGATAGAGGAACTGAATTTACAAATTAAGTTATTAAGGAGTTTTGTTCTCTCCATGGGATTCATCATGAATATTCAGCAGCTAGAACACCTCAACAAAATGATATGGTTGAAAGGAAGAATAGAACTCTAAAAGAAGTTGTTAGAACCATGTTAGTTGAAGCTCATTTACCCAAAAGGTTATGGGCTGAAGCTACCAATACTGCTTGTTACACACAAAACAAGTGTTTAATCAACAAGTCACATTCCAAAACACCTTATGAATTATGGAAAGGATTTATTCCTAACATATCTTATTTTCACTTCTTTGGATGCAACTGCTACATTCTGAATAATGGGAAGGATTATCTAAAGACAGTTGATCCTAAGGCAGATGAAGGATTCTTCCTTGGATATTCAATAGTAAGCAAAGCATTTAGAGTGTTTAATAAGAGAACAATGCTTATGGAAGAATCTAATCATGTTGTGTTTGATGAACCACACATTGAAGACAGAGAGAATCAAAAGATCATTATAGATCTGCAGAAATATGAAAACACTACAGATAGAACTCTACAGCCATATGTAACAGTTGAAATTCCAGTAGGAATAACTAAACAAGGCAATGGAGAATCTACTAAGGAGTTACCAAGGATTGAAGATCATACGAATGATACATGTAAAGACAATCAAGATGATATTCCTTCAGCGGAAGATTTAACTGAAAGACTCAATGAATCTACAGTTAATAACTCTACAGCTGAACATAATATTAACCATGACCCTTTAAACATGAAATGACTTAAAAACCATCCCCCTGAACAAGTTATTGGAGGTGTAACTGATAAAGTAAGAACCAGAAGACAACATCATGAAGCTATGTTTGCAAGTTTTCTATCTGAAATAGAACCATCAAACATATAAAAAGCTCTTATGGATGTCAATTGGATACTTGCCATGCAAGAAGAACTGAATGGATTTGAGAGAAATCAAGTATGGGAATTAGTTCCTAGACCTATGCATCAAAAAGTCATTGGAACAAGATTGGTATTTAAGAAAAAACTTGATGAAGAAGGAGTTGTTACAAGAAATAAGGTCAGACTTGTAGCACAAGGATATTGCCAAGCTGAAGGGATTGATTTTGATGAATCCTTTGCACCAGTTGCAAGACTTGAGGCAATTAGGATATTTTTGGCCTATGATGCTCATATGAAGTTTACTGTATATCAAATTGATGTAAAGAGTGTATTTTTTAATGGACTTTTGTCAGAAGAAGTCTATGTAGAGCAACCTCCTGGTTTTGAAGACTCTACAGATGGAGACAAAGTCTACAGATTAAGAAAAGCTTTATACGGATTAAAGCAAGCCCCCAGAGCATGGTATGGTACTCTATGTGATCATTTGGTCAAGAATGGTTTTAAGAAAAGAATGGTGGATAAGACCCTATTTAGACTCAAACACGGTGAAGACATCTTACTAGTTCAAATTTATGTTGATGACATTATCTTTGGATCAACTAATGAAGAATTGTGTAGGAAATTTTCACATCTTATGCAACAGAAGTTTGAGATGAGCATGATGGGAAATCTAAATTTCTTTTTAGGACTGCAAGTAAAGCAAATGGACAAGGGAATTTTCATAAATCAGGCCAAATACACTCAAGAACTGATCAAGAAGTTTGGAATGAGTTGTTCAAAGCCTACATTTATTCCCATGTCACAATCAACCCTGTTGGATAAAGATGAGAATGGAAAGAGTGTGGATGTTACATTGTATAGAAGATTGATTGGATCTTTGCTCTACCTTACAGCTAGCAGACCAGATATTATGTTTGTTGTGGGTGTATGTGCTAGGTTCCAAGTCAACCCCAAGGAATCACACTTGAATGCTGTGAAAAAGATAATAAAGTACATTACGTCTACCTAAAACCTTGGTTTATGGTATTCAAAAGAGGGTGGAATAGAACTAAATGGTTACACACACTCAGATTTTACTGGATGTAAAGTTGATAGGAAGAGTACTAGTGGGATATGTCAATGTTGGGATATGTTTTAGTTTTGATGATTTTCCAAAACAACATGTAATAGGGTTGAAAGCAGTCAGGATAGTATTCTTTGTTTCAGGTCAGGCTAGGTTAGTTTTTCAGAAGAATAGACTGATCAGTTGAGGGGGAACTCAGCAACACAGCCTGAAGATATCAAGATGACACCCAGAAGAACTGACTGAAGCCATACCTGCAACCTGAACCGGAAGAGAAGCCTGAAGGATGTCCCACTGAGTGTAAACCAGGCTGATCTAAGCTAAGTCAGGTGGACCACTCAGTGAAGAGCATGATCAGGAGGATCAGCGCTGTACCAAGTAGGCCCTGAAGGAGTCAGGCTACTGTGGTCAGGGAACTTTGTCATTCAGCCTTATGACAAAGTTCTTGGAATGATCTTCAAATAGTCTCTGAAGGACAATTACACTGAAGGCGTTCAGTCCACTGAAGATCATCAGTCAGTGAAGGAGGAAGCTACCTAAAGTCAGTGGGTCTTAGTCAAACCCACTGAGTCAAAGATCCGTGATTCCAGGCCACGTGGACCAATCAGTACGAGGCAGCAACTCTGACACTGACAAAAGTCCGCATTCCAAGAAAAGTGGTTGAAACCATTAAATGTTGGATTCAAATGTATCTTCCCTCCAACGGATACATTTGAATCCCCATTATAAATACAAGCTCATAGCTTCATTGTAAGAGTGTGTAAAAGAAGAAAATAAACACCTACAAGCTGTGAGGGTGTGTTAGTTGCTAGGGAGTCATAAGGAAGTGTTACACACCCACGACACTGACCTTTAGGGTTATCACTTATATTCATTGAGTGTCAAGCTTGTAACTCATAGCTTAGCGAGGTTTTCCCAATCCTAGCTTAAGGCTAACACATTGTAAGGGAAAACCTCACCTAGTTGGAGAAAACCAAACCAAACTAAACCCTTTCAGATGAGTGTTAGGTTTGTAGTGAGGTGAGGAGAGGCAGCCCAGGGAGTGGCGTGAGTCCAGTTGTAAGTGCACCTTAGCACGTTAAAAATAAGAATCCCTTGAGTGGATTTCCTGTTAAATCAGGCCGTGGACGTAGGAGCTTGAGTCTCTAAACCACGTTAAACTGAGCGTTGTTTATTTGTCTAAGCACTTGCTAATTACTTGTAGTGTATGCTCTCTGAGTGTACTTGGAAAGCTTGAAAAGAAGATTAGCTGAGTATTTTAGTCAGGGAGAACCAATCTCACTGACAAGCTTAGGCTAGCACTCGAGAGTTCAGTCTCTCGAGTCACTGCCTTGTTAAGAGCCTGAGCTCACAAGTCAGTTTGGACTGACTTGAGTGCTCTGACTCTTAGCAACGCAGTGACTTGAGTATTCCGTCACTGAACTCAGTCAGGGTGCAAGCTATGCTTTTTAACGCACTCGAGAGTTCAGCATCTCAAGCCATTGTCCTTGCTCAGAGCATGAGACTCCAAGCCTTCTCAATGACTTGGTAACTCAGCCTCTGAGCAGAGCAGTGACTTGAGTATTTCTCACCCTTGCTGAACTCCCTGAGGAAAAGTTAAAAAAAAAAATTGCTCCTGAATTCCCATTTTGCCCTTCGAAAACGGGACCATCAGTCAATTTCTTGGACAAAGACTATTATCTTGGCATAGCAAGAAATAGAATTATATTGCGCTATCTACAGCTGAAGCAGGATACATTGTTGCAGGAAGCTATTGTGCACAAATTTTGTGGATGCAATACCAATTAAAAGATTATGATATTGAGTCAAAGAACACTACTATATTCTGTGATAATACAAGTGCAATTGCTATCACACAGAACCCTGTTCTACACTCAAGATCCAAGCATATTGATGTGAGACATCATTTTATTAGAGATCATATTGAAAAGAGAGATATCAAAATGGAAAAGATCCATGCAGATCTTAATCTTGCAGATATCTTTACCAAGCCCCTATGTGAATCAAGATTCTCTACTTTGAGAGGAGAACTAGGAATGTTAGAGTTATGAGAAAATTACTCAGTAATGAAGTATACAGTTGAAAATTTCAATAGGAAGTTAAGAATTTATGATGAGTTATTCAAATGTAAACTTAAAAGATGCAGATGCAAACTTAAGTCTACAGATGTAAACTTTGATTAACTGCAGACTATTCTAACTGAAGTTATCAAACTGCAAACTTCAAACTGTAGATTTTCAAGTTGACTTGTACATTCTTGGCTATTAAATGCGTACACTACTAAATTCCAAATACTTGTACTTGTGTGTACACAGAATTTTTGGATTTATTGTCCCAGGTTTTTAAATGATAAAAAAGTACTGGACAGTGTACATTTATACATTGACTTTCAAAATTGGATTTTATTTACTTCATTTCTAAGTCGTTGATCTTTTAAATGAGTAAATAACCCAAATATTTTAGACCATTGATTTCCAAAATATAAGGAAAAACTATTTTCTCAACGTTAACATTTTCCTTGAGTTTTGTGCAAGTATAAATAGGAACTCTTAGCACAAAACTGGTTCATTGTTTTTCACTTGAACCCCTTTTGCATTCTACCTGCAAACTTCAAACCAAAGTTTTTTTCGTTTTAATATTTTGAAAATCATGAAGATACTCTTTGGATCTCTATTTGATTTCAATGCTCTTGAAGCACTCGATAAATCTGAAGTAATGGCTCGTATATTCCGACGTATCAAGATCCAGGGATTGGAATTCATTCTATCTAACAGACCTAAGGGATACAATGATGTTGTGCCTCGTAAATTCTACTAAACTGCATCGTGTATCGAAGGTCAGAACTATATTATTGCTCGTATTGATGGAGTTGATTTCAAGATCACCATTAAAGTCATTAGTGAAGCCCTAAAGATACCTAGTGGAGGACTTCATTTCACGGAATTCAACTTCCGTGATGAGGATATTGTATACTACAACAAGTTCACTGGTAGATTGGATTTGCCTGAAAGTTGGAGCAGACATTTAAAAAAGAACCAACTATCAAAGGAGTACGTCTATCTTTATGAGGTAATGGACAAATCCCTTCTCAATAGGACAGGTAGTCATGATGATGGTCCTGAGATTGCATGGGATTTGATGATTGCATTTGACAAAGGTCTTAAGGTAGATGTTTGTTCATTAATATTCAATAGGATTACTTATAATGTGACCAAAAGTGGAAACACTAAAGGTTATGGTTTATTCTTGAACTATATCTTGAGGCATCTTGGTGTACCTTTGTTTCAAACTCGTGGTCATGTACCTATTTTCGTGCATAGAATCATTGGATTGAGAAAATTCAAGAGAGGTGTTGCGGATGCACCATTGGTTGCTAAGAAAAATAAACAAAAGAAGCCCAAAGAAGCACAAGTTTCTAAGCCCCCTATTGTCCATCAGTATAAGTCAAAAGCTAAGAGAAAGCTGGAGTTGGTTGAGGATGAAGATGACACTGTTATTCTCAACAACAAGGAAATCTCTAAGGAGATGATAAGGAAGAGAAGACATTCCAAGGAAGCATTAGAGTCTACAGCTCAGATGACTAAGTCTACAGATGCAGACTCAGAAACAGCAGCTAAGACTTGTGGGGAGAAAGTTATTGCCCCTAAGGAGACACAAGCCATTGTGACTTCTTCATATGCAGAGTTGCTAAGAAAAAATGTTGAAGAGAAAGTAAAAGACTTAGTAGAAACTGAATCAGGAGATACTGAGTTAGATGATGAAGAGTTGTCTGCAAAACATATTCAAGAACTGCAGAATGGAAAGATCTTAGGAATAAGTTGGAGATTCTTAAGAAGAGAGAGGAAGAACAATTTGTTTGGATTCAAGAATGGAGTAACACCTCAGATATTGAAGTGTTACTAGACAATAAGTTTTTCTTCAAGAAAATTGCTGAAGTGAAGAGAAAGCAAATTAATGAGAGGAAAGCCCTAGAATTCAAAAAGGAAAAAGGGAAAGAAATTTCTATTGAAAGTTCCAAGGGAAAACCATTGAGCAAGTCTGCAGCCGAAGCATTGAGAGTAGTACTTGCCAATGAATCTGATGATCAAGCAATAATTCCTGGAACAGAATTGCTATCTGCTAATAGAGATGAATAAAGTATAGATGAGGAAGACATGCCTCAAAATGAAGGATTTTTTAGTGGAGAAGGTGGAAGCTCAGTTGTGCCACCTAGCCCTCCAATGGAAGACTTGTCAAACCTTAACACACTGGTTGAATGAGTACAAATTGTCGCTAAAGATGGGAGATCTACTGCTATTCAAGAAAGAGTGATAGAAGAAGGAAAGTCTACAGAAGACAAGAAAAAGATAAAAAGAATGATAAATCACCTTGCAAGAATGATGACTTGAGGAAAAGTGATGATGATGATGCTGGAGATGGAGGTTTACCACCTCAAGGAGGCCAAGCTGTTGCAAACACTTCATCTGAAGTAAATGCAAGTGTTGCAAATTCTACAACTAAAAACTTCCAAGGGTCTGCAGATGAGACTCAGCTAACTACAGACAATCTAGGTATGGATTTAGAAGCCTTCAAAGCCCAATCCGCCTTTATTTTTTTTAGAAAATGCTGATCCATTTACACCTCTAGGTGAAGAGACTATGAACGAGAAGGACTTCAATGAATATTTGAAGGAGTTGGCCACACCTGATGTGCCCACACCTTGAATTTGAAAAAGGAAGACACCTGCTCCCAGTTTGTCTGACCCCAAGAGACCTAAACTCATGGAAGGAAAGGAAAAGTCATAAATTATTTTGAGAATATCTGAAAGAGAAGAAGAAGATATCTTTGATGAAGAAGTTGTTAATAATGAGGAAATTCTGAAGAAAGTTATCTCAATTGAACTACCGTGGAAGAGATGTCCACAAAAATCAAGGAAGAATTAAGAAGGATTCCAGAGCATATTGTGTCTAAAAGAATCAAGGAAGGATTGCAAGAGATGCTAACCAAGTTATTTGAGAAGGCAAAAGAAGAAAAGCTACAGATTCAAGAAAAATTCAAGGAATCCATTGAAAACTTGGTGAGTATGCATCTTGTGATGAAGAAAGAGCTACAACAGAAGGATGACATGATTGGAGAATTGAAGAGCTCTCTGGAAAGTATTTTGGCTGACAACAAGTTCATAAAGGAATCTATTGAAGGAATAAATAAGAATATGAGTTCCTTAGTTGCAAATTCAAGTCAGATTGAATCCAACCTATCTGTCAAGATGGATACCCTCCTAAGCTATTTTTTATGGAAAAAAGGGGAAGATGTTGTATCCATAGGATTAAAGGAGAAATTTGGTAAGAATGATGCTCTTGATTTGGCCCTATCAAATTTTCAGGATTTACAAGGAAATTTTGAAAAGAAACTGGATCAAGCTTTCAAGACTGGACTGAGTGGTTTTGATAGATCAGTAGGTGGAGTTTCTTTGTTTGCTAAACCGGAGGATAAGTCACATGCCCAAGGACAATTTTACAAAGGCAGAATTATCAAGATTCCCCAAAATAAAAAATTTGTTGGAAATGGGAAGATAAGGTTAATCGGAGAAGGGAAGCAGATTTCAAGAGGCAAGACGGCAAGAAAAGAAATTGCAGCTAGTTTCTGTGTTCACACAAAAACTGTTAGGGAATGTTCAAAGTCAAGATTTTGAGAACCCTACAGTTGCCAATCCTACATATGCATTTTCTTTTGTGCCTGTAGACACGGTTTCAACAGCTGAGGAAAACCCTGCAGCTGAAATGTTTGAAGAGTCTACAGACACATTTCCAGAGGAAGAAGAAAATTTGGTGGAGGAGACCAAGAAGTTTATGGAAGAATTTAGGAAGATTGGTCCTCTCCATCCATTGCTTAAAAAGCATGTTAGTTTAACTGACAGATTCAGACTGTTCAAGACCTTGAAAGGCCAAGGTACTTTGTATTCAGGTGATAATGCTAAGTTGCTGAGGAAGTTAGGAGGAGGAGTTCGGAAGAAGCAAGTTGCTAGAAGAAAGAAGATGCCCAGGACTCTGTCCCAAGATCTAAAGCAAGGAAAGAAGAAGAAGAAGAAAAAGCTGAGAGTGCAAGGATCGAATTTGAGATGCTAAAGGCATATGAGGAAGAAGATTTGAAGAATGCTGCCCTTATAACTCAAGGAATCATTCCACAAAGTCCTGAAAGGTATGACTCTGAGGATGAAGATGTGGATCCTAAGCACAAGAGAAGGTAAATCAGCTGAAGTCTATGTTAGAATAGAAAGAATTGTAATTGATCAGTAATCATGTATTAATTTACAGTTGAATGTAATTCTCTCTATTTCCTAGACTTTGTTTGTCTGTTTTATGCAATTTAGTTTCTCGATTATTTTGTTTGATTAGTTTTTCCATCATCAAAATAGGGGGAAATTGTTAGGATATTTTTGTCCTAAAGATTTTCTCACTTTAATATTGATAATGTCAAAACAGATATATTTGTATTGTGGAAACTAACATTGCAGGTACAAAGAAAAATGAAGAATTTAAAAGATAAAAGTCTACATCTGCAAACATTGGATACAGACCCTATAGTTAGTTCAAGACAAGTCTACATCTGAAGAGTTGAAGACAAGTCCACAGCCGAAGAGTCTACATCTGCAGAGTTAAAGACTACAAGCTGTAAACTTGAGTTTAGTAGGACTAATTAAGTGTAGTACATCTTGTACACTCACTCTCTTAGTTTAAAAAGTCTCAGTGTTTACCAGAGCTAATTACTAGCCAGTAAAAACAAGTATCTCAGTGATTAACAGCTCTTTGAGCAGTCATCACTAAAAGACAACTTGTACTACTTAAAGGACGTTGCTATATGACAAGAAGCTTTAATTAAGAAGAAGTCAAAGCTGGAGGTGAAAATATTTAAAATTCTCAATCTCTCCAACGGCTAGAGGACCCCTCAAGACTCCTATAAATAGGAGAGGAGACCTCAGAAATTCAACAACAACAACCCCAAGCTCTCAAGCATACTGCACAATATCTACAGCCTTCAAAGTCTACAACCCTTCAACTATAGAAGTTTAGGACTTAGAAGTTAGGATTCTTGTCTTGTATTTTCATTGTTGTTGTTCCTCACTATATACCCTTGTATTCTAGCTTGTGTAGATTTTATTCTTAGTGAGTGTTTATTTCTGTGTGAGATAGAGAAAGTTTTCTGAGTGAATTTGTGTTTCATCCTAGACTAGGCTGATCTGTGTGAGAACTCTAAGTCTTAGGGGGAACATCTTATGACTGTGTGGTTTCTTAGTGAATTTGGCACCTTTGTGGTGTAACAGTGGATGTAGGAGGATTACAACACCTCTGAACCACTATAAATTCTCCTTGTTCTTTATCTCTTGCCCATTTACTTAATCTATTTTATTGCTTATTGCATCATTCATATTCTTTGTGTTTCTAAAGCTTTAATTTGATTTTTCACTTCATACATTTTACTTATTTCCACTGCACAGGGTGTTAAAATACTCTAAAGTATTACAACACCAACTTTGATAAGTGTTTGAATTAATTATACAGACTTTGCATTTCAAAAGTCTGCAGCTGCAAACCTTTGCTTTTAACTCTACAGCTGCAGAGTTCAATCTGCATACTTTACTAGTTGTTTTAAAAAGTTTTAAGTTTTTAAAACTCAAGGTCTATTCACCCCCCCCCCCCATCTAGACCTTGATACATCTTTGGGACCAACACATATTGTCAAACATAATTGAATTTATAGATCGAAATGACGATACTAGTGACTAGTGATTCACTTTTAATTCAATGCACTATTGTAACAAGCTGTCAATATTTATTTATTTTACATTATCTCTATAAAATGTTGGAAAGTATGGAGGAAAATGTTATCTCGATGGTAAAATATATTTATTTTGCTAGTGAAATTGATTGTTTCAATGGTAAAAAAAGAGTTGTTTCGTTAAGAAAAATAATTTTTCTTATTGTGAAAAGGGTTGTTTATGTGGCAAACAAATAGTTGTTTCGCTAGAAAAAAAGTTTGTCTCACTGAGAAAAGAGTTGTCTCGATGGACAATAGTTATACCTATTCAAATATTCATAAGTTCAAAGTATGAATATTTGAATGTTGTCTCGCTGGCAAAAAATATTTATCTCGCTAAACAAAAAGGTTGTCTCACTGGCACTGGAAAAAAATTGTCTTGTTGAGAAAAAAGTTATCTCTTTGGCAAAATGTTGTCTTGATGTACATGAGTTATACCCATCGAGAATATTCAAATATTCATATGTTCAATGTATGAATATTTGAATGTTGTCTCGGTTGCACAAAAAATAGTTATCTCGCTAGAAGAAAAGTTGTCTCGTTGCCAAAATATAGTTGTCTCCTTGGTGTTCATCGAGATAGTATTCAAACATTCAAACTTTGAACTTATGAATTTTTGGATATTGTCTCGATGGACACCACGACAACTATTTTTTGCCAGCAAGATTACTATTTTTTGCAGTGAGATAATTTTATTCCTAGCAAGATAACTTTTTTTTCTTAGCGAGATATTTTTTTTTTGTGATAGCGTGATGGCTATTTTTCCCTTAGCTAGACAACTTCGACAAACCCTTTTTTTATGGACGAAAATCACCAAACAAGATGAATAGGTGAAGAGATAAGAAGAAATAAATTATTAAGGTGAATAGGTGAAGAGATAAGAAGAAATAAATTATTAAGGTGAATTACTTACCATAATTTTGGGAAGGGAATGATGAAGGGATGAAGAGTAATTGAAAGTTCAAATTATTATGGTAGGTGAAAAGTTAAAAACGAATGAAGTATGAAGATAATTTCATCTCTAAAGGTCTGAAGTTAAAAGTGTGGAATTAATTCATTGTTCAATTTGCTTACTAAAAACTCTCTCCGTCCCATACTTGTTTGCTATATTGACAAAAGGGTATGTACCATACTTGTTTGCTACATCTATTTTTTGTAAAAAAAAGACAACAATATCTTTTAATATTATATTCTCCATACACTTTTAATAAAAAATATCTATTTTATCACTTTAAATACTATAACTTTTTAAAAGTTGTACAAATAATAAAGAAGTGAAACAACTTTGGGACGGAGAGGGAGTACGAGACAAATAGCTAGGTTTGGCTACATAATCTGATGAAAGTTGTCTGTTTTCCTTTTTTGGATTATAACAACTTTACTTATTATTATTATTATTATCAATGGACCCCACTTTTCATTCTTTAAAACACCATGCCATCCCATAATTTATTCCCTTAATTCCAATTCCAATTGCAATGGCAGGCTTTATCGACAAAGGATTCATGGTGGAAGGGAAGAGGCAATTGAAGTTGGCTGTACCTCTGATTACAGTAAACTTGCTCATATTTTCCATACAGATTATATCTACCATGTTTGTTGGACATCTTGGTGAATTGGCGCTCTCCACTTCTTCAATGGCCACCTCTTTTACTACCGTCACAAGTTTTAGTGTCTTGGTAACTATTCTTATTTTCTTGCTTTTGCTTTACTTTCGAAAAATTGGAGCAATGCACTTTTCATTCTTTTCTTTTTTTTTAAATGCTAAATGTTTTGGAAGAATATTGTTTTCACTACTTTTGGTACAATAGTTCCGTTCAGGAGATGCTTGGTTCGTTCAGACTTTTACATGGAAACCAAGGAAGCAAGATACCTCCCAATTTTGAGTACCATTCCACTCAAAAAAAAAAAAAAAAAAAAAAGCCCTCAAATCATTTTTAATTTATTGCATTGAATACTTTATTGTTTAAAAAAATAATATTGTTCTCTAAAAATAAAATGGTAAGTTGATTCAATTCCTAAAAAATCTAGCAAATCAAACAAAATTTATGATAATAATAATAATTTCTAATATCAACTATACTCATTATCGTTTCTTACTACTATCAATTCTCATTCTTTATAACTAACCAAACACCCCCTAACCCCCTAAGTAACTCCCTTACTTTGAATTGGATCAGGAAGGGGCAACGATTTAGCCCCCACTAGTGTGTCATTTGAAAATATATAAAAAAATTATAATGACAAACATTTTTCTAAGAAAAAAAACATTCAAATATAATTACAATTACAATAAATGTACCAAGCCCCCAAATACTCCAACAATTCTCCAAGTCACCTTATAAACTCACTAAAATGAGGAACTCAGTAGCCTGGTGGGCTAAGTTATGTGGTTACTGTGATAATTTTTTAAATAAAATATTAATGGAAATGTATAATTTTGAAGCTGGGAATGGGGGGTGCACTGGAAACTCTATGTGGTCAAGCGTATGGAGCACAGCAACACCGCATGCTCGGTGTTTACACTCAACGTGCTATCATGGTTCTTCTAGTTTTATGCATTGCTCTTTCTTTCATCGTGTACAACACGGGCTTCATTCTTGTGAGTCTTCATCAAGATCCTGATATTTCGCGTGGAGCTGGGGAGTTCAACCGTTGGATGATACCCGCCGTTTTCGCCTACGGGGTTTTCCAGTGCCTCATTAGATTTTTACAGGCACAAAACATTGTGGTTCCCATGATGATATTCTCCGGGGTTACGGCTGCATTCCATGTTTTCTTGTGTTGGCTTTTCGTCTTCAAGATTAAGCTCGGTAGTAAAGGGGCTGCTCTGGCGAACTCTATCTCGTACTGGATTAACACGCTTTTGTTGGCGTTGTATGTTAAGTTCTCCTCAGCCTGTTCAAGAACTTTCACGGGGTTTTCGAGGGAAGCCTTCAATGATGTGCTCGGGTTTTTGAAGCTTGCAGTTCCTTCTGCTTTTATGGTATGGTATGTATTGTAACCATATCTTCGTTCATAATTTGTCTATAGTTTACATTTGTGTTTGGAAACATATTTGTAGCTTTTCTATATTCGGTCTTTTAGTTTCCCAAGTCTCTGAGTTAGTTTCTGTTGATTATTCTGAGATGTAGCTTGGAATTTTGGTCGTTTAACATGGTTGTTCTGTTATCCGGCCTTCTCCCAAATCCAAAACTAGAGACTTCGACATTGTCAATAAGGTTCGTATTCTATAATATAACCTTTTGAAATTTGACGACGCCAAGTAATTTATCATGACTACTTTTCCACAGCCTAAATACTTGTGCGATGGTGTTTATGATCTCAGTTGGCCTTGGTGGAGCAGTAAGGTGATTCCTTATATCTCACTAATTGTTCCTATTTTCAAAATATATACGGCCGGCCATTTTGGTACAAGATTTGAAGACAACTAACTCTCTTTCCTTAAATTGCTCAACTCTCCAGCACAAGAGTGTCAAATGAATTAGGTGCTGGAAACCCACAACAAGCTCGTCTCACTGTACGTGTGGCAGCAGTACTTGTCACTTCAGTGGGTTTAATCATCGCAACAGCAACAATTTTGGTTCGACATGTCTGGGGGAAGCTATACACCAACGAAACAAAAGTTATTGACTACTTAGCCAAAATCATGCTATTGTTAGCATTATCAGACTTTCTGGATGGTTTCCAGTGTGTGCTATCAGGTAAAGACTAGATAAATTGGTGCAGCAGATGATACTCATTAACAAACACTTGATTCAATCATTTTTTGCTTACTTTAGGAGCTGCTAGAGGATGTGGATGGCAAACTTTATGCGCGGTCATCAATCTTGGAGCTTATTATGCAGTCGGGATTCCTTCTGGCGTGGTCCTTGCTTTCGTCTTTCACATTGGTGGTATGGTAGGTGTCTCTGTATATGTCTTCCATCTCTCTCTCCCTTTCTTGCATTAAAACCAAGCTTGAGCTAATAAACGGAGATTTTAGGGACTTTGGATGGGGATCATCCTCGGACTTGCAGTTCAAGTTGTAGCCCTGATTATTGTAAATCTTTGTACTGATTGGAATAAGGAGGTAAGCCACTCTGACCTTTGTAAATCTAATCCATATGCATTAATATCTCATATTTGTGGCTGAAATTATTGTTTTTCTAGAGCTTCTTGAATCTTTCTTCTTTTGCTGTTACTGCTTCAATTCCTCCCTTCATCTTACTTTACTTGTTTATGTGAATGACATTTGGCTCCGACGATTCTCAGGTGATGAAAGCCGGAGATCGAGTTCTAGCAAATCAAACACCTGCAGAGTAATTATGACCTCTGAGCTAGATTATGTTTTTATTTTGGTATTTAGGATTCATGCTCTCTTTTATGTAACTCTTTTGCAGATTGGTCTAATTTCATTTAGTAATTGAAATTTAAAATTTTCGATTATTTACTTATGCCTCTAATCATTTAATTTCATTTTCAAAAGAGATAAGTGAGTATCAACTTTGGTTATGACACATAAAATAACACCTTCCAAAATGTATATGCCGCGACCAAATAACTGATAAAGGCACTCATACGAAGCAGTAGATACATTCATGGAGTATGACATTCTTTTGGTTCAATTCTCTCATTCATAAATTTCTTGCTACTTTAGACATACTTTTAAGAAAATTAATCTTGGTGTCTAAGGTTTAGGAACACTCGACAGATGACTGGTTGAGGCAACGCGGCACATCCACCGGTATGTCAATCTCTGTAACTTGCTCGACTGGTTGCTCTGCAGCTTCTGCATTGTCAATCTCTGTCACTTGCTCGACTGGTTGCTCTGCAGCTTCTGCATTTTCATTCTTCTCGTGATGGAAATTAATAGGGAACTTTGTAACTCTGGGTTTATCAGCTAAAATATTTCTCTGGACCTTATCGATTAGAATCTTCGGAGGGGGATCTTCTTTAAGCTTTTCATCTTCGTAGTCATTATTGACATAGTAACCTACTCGAACAAATTCTTGACCCTGATAAGAGCAAGTGAGGAGCAGCACAGTGACTCCAATAATGTCTCCCTCTTGGATTTTTGATGGGTCCGGAGGATCTGCCTGTGAATTTTTTTAGCAAGAAAATGAGAATAATGCATGGTTTAATGACTTGCACCAAGTGTTGAGTGTAAGTTCATTACCTGGAAAACAAAACGATAATTGCCAACATTTACAGGCCCAACAAGCACGCTTTCTAGGACTTGGTCATGAGTTTCATCCTCAGCCGATCCTACATAGACGAGCTTCCACTCCAAATCTGCAACAAACACAAAGTATCACAGCACGCCTTGCAACAGCTAGAGAAAATAACAAAGGCTTTATATGAAATGAAACAGAACCTTAACAATCAAGCAAGGGCAACCAATAGACTAGACAAAAAGAAAGAAATGCAGAGATGTATAGAATCACCTCTGTTCAAAATCTCATGCTCTATTCCCATTGATCTTAAGCATCAGATTTAACAAATGGTGCAATTTGATGTCAACAGGAATTAAGAACTAAACATCATTAATTCACATTAAATAAAACCAAATTTGACTTTACAGCCTTACTTCAAGAAAAGGCTTTCTCATTACACAATTGCATCAGGGGAACCCAATAATTCACTATTCTCCTCCATATATGAATTCATTGCTGGCTAAAACCTATAATTGATATCAAACAATCCAGAGATAGTTTAGGCTGTCCTGAATGCATAATGTATCATTTTATTTTACTGTCAATCACACCACCTACGTGAGTACTCAATTAGCAAAGGCATGCTAGGTTGACATGCCATCTTGTTATCAAGTACCACAGAGATCAGAGAGCGGCTATTAGTTTTTTTTTTTTTAATCGTACAAAGAAAATTTTATTGCTTTCAAACCAACAAGCAAGATAGCATAAGATATGTCTACAATTCTTAAATAAAAAAAGAAAGACAAAACAGATGAATAAAATATACACATTTAGTTAGAATTAAAGGATTTAGAGCCAATGATTTGAAAATTCCATAACAAGACATCCATCACACTTGTTTGGACGAGTTCATCCTACAATGGATTTAAATTCATGAGCTCTAACTCTTTAATTTGGTTTTATTATGGATTTGAAATTTTCACTCAGATCCTCCCTTAAACCCAAAAGCAATTATGTTATGCACTACAGAACTTCATCATCATATAAGCTCACTGCTATTGGCACCAGTGCCAAAGGTTGAATGTTACTTTAGCTTTTGACATAAAAAATACGAAACTCATTCCAAAACAAAAAAGAAACATAGTTCCCACCAAGAGAAGCCTCTAACGCTTCAGCCTACTCCAATGATGAAATTATAATACACCTGTTTACAACTTAAATCCATTCGGTTCTGTATATGATTCATGGGTACTAAGGTGGGCAATTAACAAGAAGAATTCACTAGAGATGATTATATCACAAACAGAGCAAACAAAAAGTGTATAAGAATTCCAACATAAGATCTCATATTCTCCTTCAACAACAAACCCAAGCATCATAACCATAAAAATCATTTTTATGTAGACTACTCCAGTGATGAAATTATAATCCACCTATTTTACAACTAAAATGCATTCGGTTCTGCGTATGATCCATGGATACTAAGGTGGGTAATTTAACAACAATAATTCACTACGGAATGACTATATCACAAACATAGCAAACAAAAAGTGTACAAGAAATTCCAACAGATCTCGTATTCTCCTTCAACAACAAACCCTAGCATCATAACCATACAGAAACATTATATGCGGAGTTACAGCAGACGTGAAAATAACAAAAAAAACATCAAGCAAACCATAAAAAGGGCAAAATCACAATATCTTCCAGTTTCTTACCGTCTTCGAGTGGAGTCAAGCATTCGTAGGAGATTTCGAACTGGAAGGGACTGACGAACGGAGCTGGATTGTCCAAAACGGTTACGTCGTTTATATTGACGGCGCTCATCGTTTCTCAACGGTGGGTTCAATTTCAAATGTTTTCTGAATTGGGAAAAGGCAAGAACCCTAGGAATTGAGAACTTCAAATGCTGAGCGACTATAGCTGCCTTTTATACAGACGCCGGATAATAGCGTTTTGGCGGGAAACTATTTGAGCTGATAATTGGGCAACCGCCAAAATGAAAATTATAGGCGAAACCAAATAGTGCAATTATCGGATTTATAAGGAAGAAAAGCTAATGTGGAAGAACGTTACAGTTTGCAACATTTTGAAACCTTTTTTTTTTTTTTTTCATCTTCTTTAGAATTAGAATAAAGCCGTAGTCTTATGTATATTTTTGAAAAGTTGTCTCCAATATTACTAAAAAAATATTTAATAAAGGATAATTATTAAGTAATAAAAGAGAAAAAAATTCAATAGTAATTAAAATAACTTTTAAAAACTACATATGAGTTACACAGTGCACATGACACTTCCTCTGTAATAAAAGTAATTATAATTGGAAAAATAAAAAATAAGTAGTATATTTGGAAATAAAATATTTTTTCCTAAAATAATGGAATTACTTACTACAAAAATGGAAGTACTTACAAAATAATTATTTTTTTACTGTAAAAGTTTTGAGTTTGATGTGTGGTTAAGTTAACATAGACTTGTAATCCAAATGAAATAATTTGTTCTACTTATATTCCATTTTGTATTCTATAATTAGGAATATATTCGATAATTGGAATGTTTGATATGTTAAATTTATAAAAATAAAAATAAAACGAACCACTATAATGTTGATCCATATTTTAGGTTTTGTTTGTTTCGAAAGTTAGGTGTGCGTGTCATGACTTTACATACGAGAAGTAAAGTCCTTCGTGAATAGTAAAATTATGTGTTTTTTTTTATGATTTTGGCAGGGTGAGATTTTACTTTTATGTCAAATCATGTGTGGGAGTAACTTAGGATGTGCAAGAGAAAAATAGAAAATAGAGTATAAGCGAGAGAAAAATAGAAAATAGAGTATAAGCGAGAGAAAAATAGAAAATAGAGTATAAGCGAGAGAAAAGTGATATGTAATGACTGAGTGAGAGAAAAGCGATGTGTAAGTAATAATTGAGTGAGAGAAAAATGATATGTGAGTAATGATTAAGTGAGATAAATAATATTTGTAAGATTGTATAAAGTGAACTGTATTGAGATATATTTTATAGGTTTTATAGGTGTTACATCTCTAACTTGGATGGAACAGGGGCCGAAAAATTCAAGTTATGTTCGAGTGAATCCCAAAACAAACATGTCTTTAAATATTCGATAGGTGAAACATTGGGTGAAATATAAAAAGTGAAATAGAAAAATCGAATTACTCGTACATTTGAGATGATAAAAAGTTAAAGAGATTAATAAAAAATTAAAAAAAAAAAACTACCCTCACAACCTCATAAAAATATTAAACAAAGTGCGGGAGCATGGTTTTTTGTTTTTTTTTTTTCCGAAAACTACCCTTAAATATATTTTATTTCTTATTGTGATTTCTTTAATTGGATTATTTGGAAGATTTTGTTAATTTATTTTAATTTTTGGATTTTAAAGGACTTTTAATTAATTGATTTCTTAAGTTTCATTTAATTTTATTATTTAAATATTTAGCTTGTTTTTAAAAATAATTTTTATATTTTACTTTGATTTTTTCTTCAATTTTTTAAAAAAAATAAAAAAAAATTGGTCAAATTTAAATGTTAAATTACTATTTTTTAAATTAAATAGCTTAAAAAACTAAAGACAAAGTCAACAAAATCTTAGAGGATAATTTACCTCATATTTATAAGGATAACATATTTATTTTATGTATGTTTATTTTTGTATTTAAAATTTTATGGGTATATTGTTTATGTAAGCTTAATTGTTATCCAAGCTTGAGCAGAGAGGTTGGTGCCACGATTGTTGGGGTCATTCGGGATAGTGTGGTATGATAGTGCTATGTCGAACGCTTTTACTTAAATGGTTAGGCTTACATAGGATATGATAACAAGTGGGTTAAAGATAACTCTGTGGGAGTTAACAGATGTTTACTTGGTTATAAAAATATCATTCTTATAAAATAAGATATCTGTAAATTTACTAAAATAACCTCATATCTAGAACCATCTTTTCCTTCCCTTTCTTCCTTCCCCACCGCCAAGTGTGATGCCTCTTATCTGCGAGAGAGTTCCTTCAATACTTTCCCCTCAATCCTTTTAATCCAAAGTGTATTCTCCATAATTGATGTAGCTATAAACAAAATTTTGGAGTGATTTATTTCAAGAACAATCCCAGAGCCCAGATTATTCACTCTGTCTAATTCCTTCTCTTTTTCTCTCTCACCGCACCACTGCGAAGTAACTGTTATTGGCTTGTTTGGGCTGCAATTTTTTTCTCCACCACTGTTTACTCGTCGAAGACTAAGGTATTGGGTTATAATTTTGAGAGATATAAAAAATTTGAATTCATTGGAGAAAATTGGAGTTTTGACCGTTCTTTATTTCACTTCATTCTTCTCGTACCACCTTCCATGAGATTTTACTCAGACTCTGTTTCAATTTATTTTTTTTTTGGAAAATTGATTGTGATTTTTGACAGAGTAAAGAGAAACTAGAAACTGTGAGGCGGATGTGAATGCCCTCAACCCCTTATCTAATTCGAAAGAGTGGTTGTCTTAGCTCCGCCTCACATAAACCGGCGATTGAAAAATTTCCAGCGAAATCCTCTTCCCGTTTTTTTTACGCGATATTACACACCCTCAAAATTTGTTGCTGGATATTGGGGATATATTTGATATTTTTACTCCAAACCCGAGTGAACAGTATTTAAACCGTCCAAAATAGAAGGTTTAGTTAACCAACAAAAATGCATTGAAAGTTGTGTTAACCCGGGTCAAATGGTTTACCCGCAAAATTGAACTTGAAATGTAAACGGCGAACAAAGGCCTATTATTAGTCTAATCTACCTTTAACTGGGAAGGTAAACGCAGCCCTAGCTGTTAAGCGTAGGTTCGAGTTGGCGAGACAAGAGTGTATTGCACGCCTAACTAGTGATGAATTCGGACTCGCGTGTACTCATTGATGCACCTAGGAAACCATCTACTTATTTCTCTTATTTTGGCCGACTCATTAGAGAGATTTTGGCTCTTGATAGTTCATATGAGGAAATCCAGTTTATGTGGACAAGACATGCTACAAATCACGTGGCATATAGTTTAGTTTTTTTTTGGTCCCTCGTGTGATGCGAGACCCCTTTTTTCTCTTCAGAGTTTTCCTTCGATTCCTGTTGACTCTATTGATGCTAATTTGAGATTGTACGATTGACTTATGTTTTTTATTTTAAAAAAAATTACGGGTATATTTAGAAGATTTTGGGTATGAGCAAGATTGAAAATATAACGAGATCTTATGAATATTTAATAACAAACTTAGCAAATTTTGATTAAATTTTACATTTGTAATATTTGTCGAAATTGTTGATATTCTCTCGAAACTTTTTCGATATTATCAATTTTTTTTATATTTTACCAATATTATGCTTAATATGTACAAAAATATAATCGAAGTTGATCTTACATACAAATATTTATCAATTTTCTTTTACGAATATATTGCTCTTATCAATATCGATATTGATAATCATATAAAAATGAATATATCTGGGATATATTGAGAAAATTTTTGAATATTTTCAAAAAATAAATTTACCATACCAAAATTTCAAATTCCAAAACAAATTACATATTTTTTTCTATTTTATATAGAATTTTGAAATTCATAAAATTTTAAATTAAAAATTCCCCTGCAAACCAGTCCCCATTACACCGCGGTAAGAAATGCGACCTTTGTAAGTGAAACTGCCTTTTATTACAAGCAATAGTTTTGAGGAGGTTTGTCAGTTTTACTAACGAGAGGAGTATAATGCAGCGGCCGAACACTTTTTACCTATTCATCGTGAAGCCCCATCCTTTGTTGAGCAAGCGATAGAGCAATAAATTCTTGTCACCGGTATCAAGGTACTTCTTGCAAGTACTTCCAATATAGCACTGTACAGGTGTAATTAGTTTGAGGTCTATGCTAGATGCTTATTTCTCTTAATCTTTAATGAATTTCAGGTTGTGGGCCTTCTTGCCCCATACCAAAAAGGAGAAAAAATTGGACTGTTTGGTGGTGAAGACTGTATTGATTATGGAACTCATTAACAATGTTGCAAAAGCTCACGGTTGGTGCCCATTTATCACATTATATTTTTCTTAATCGCACACTTGATGCTCTGACATCTCACTGTTACTTTTTTTCCACATCAGGTGGTTTCTCTGTGTTTGCTGGTGTAGGACAACACACTCGTGAAGGTAACTACTTGTACTGAGAAATGATTGAAAGTGGTGTCATTAAGCTAGGTGAAAAGAAGGTTGGAAGTGCAGAAGGGCAGCATTGACTGGGTTATTACTGGGTTAACTGTGGCTGAACACTTCTGTGGTGCAGATGGGCAGCATTGACAACATTTTCCGGTTTACACAAATAAGCTTGCATTTCATTTTTGTTATTCAACAAGTATTTATATATTGCCTTGTGTAAAAGCTTGCATTTCATTTTTGTTAATCAACAAGTATTTATATATTGCCTTGAATTTTGCTGATTTTATGTGTTATCATTTCTTTCACCTTAACAGGCTAACTTGGAAGTGTCTGCTTCTGATGTGGGTTATCAACCAACTCTGGCTACAGATCTTGGAGGCCTTCAAGAACGTATTACTACTACTAAAAAAGGTTCCATTACATCTGTCCAAGCCATTTACGTGCCAGCTGATGACTTGACAGATCCTGCTCCTGCCACCACCGTGTTATACAGATTTCAGAGCTTGGTATCTACCCTGCGGTTGATCCTCTTGACTCAACGTCTCACATGCTTTCCCCGCATATCTTGGGAGAGGAACACTACAACACTGCCCGTGGAGTACAGAAAGTTCTTCAGAGCTACAAGAATCTTCAAGATATTATTGCCATTTTGGGAATGGATGAGCTCAATGAAGATGACAAATTGACTGTTGCACGTGCTCGTAAGATTCAATGATTTCTGAGCCAGCCTTTCCATGTAGCTGAAGTTTTCACTGGCGCCCCAGGCAAATACGTTGAGTTGAAGGAGAGAGTGTTTCTAGTTTCCAGGTAAATTACGTTTTGAACCTCGGGCTATTTTATGTTGATCTTCCATCCTCAAACTTACCATCTGGAGGTTATTGATAACTTGGTATGATATTTTACATTTCTTGATTTGCTCAAAACAGGGTGTCTTAGATGGAAAATATGATGGTCTATCCGAGCAGTCGTTTTAAATGGTTGGAGGGATCGAAGAGTGATTTGAACGCAAAATACTAGCTTGACTAATAGTTACCCCACAAGAGTATGAGATCACAGTAGTATGGGCAAGTATAGGGACCAAGTAGTGTCGAACCCAATGGAAAGTCTGTATGCGAATAAATCCCTGGAAATGTATGTCTCGTAGCTAATATGAATGCCATGTTGGGTTTATACTAATGTTTCTAATTATTTTATACTAACTATATGCTAATAATGAAATTAAAATTATACTAACTTTAGTTGAAATGCAAATATGAAAGGGTGATGCCCCGAATATGAATTCCTACGTATGCTAACGGAGTTGGTACGGTAACTAAAATAATCGTGATTTGCAAGTTATAATCCTAAGTGTACTAAAACTACGCAATCTACTTCCCTAATCTAGCACAAGATTGAAAGACGAAAAACTCAAGAATTAACCCTAATACTTCGTCGTATCAACCTACTTCACTGATTCACTAATCAAATTATATAGATTGTGCTTAATTATTGAGGCCCTAATTTAACTAAGGTGATGCGACCGTCCTCCCTAGATAAACCGGTAGATTATAAACCCCTTCAAAAATCCTCTCCTTAAGCCTATTCGTTATTAAAGAGTGATGCGGTCGTCTTCTCTCCAACAATTTTCGTACTTAATTCCAAGATTATTTTAGGGTTATTAGAATTAATAATTAAGAGAATTAAAACTATACATCACTAATTATCCTAATTACGTACCAATATCCAAATTCTACGAGTTCATCCTATCTTAAGCATGTAAGAATTCTAGCCTAACATGGTGGTTTGAAGAACAAAAACAATAACAAAAACGATAATCATATGCATAACTAAATTAACGAAATAATTCAAACACCTAAACTAAAGATGGAATCAATAAATTCAAGTCTCAAAGTAAATCTTTTTAAATCTGGAAAACATAGGCTTTATAGTCTCAAGTATCAAGAAAACAAGAATAAAAGGAAATTCGTTCGAAAGAAACAATTAAACTAAGAATTCGTATGTTAAAAACCTCGATTACACGATGCAAAACCTTGCTAAAACACTCCAAACTCACTTTCAAGCTCTTCTCCTTAAAAAACTATCTCTAAATATGACATGGTGTGTAAAAATAAGCTTAGAAGGGTATATATATATAGGCACGGGCCGAATTTGGGCAAAAAGGGCCGAAAGTGCTCGACCTGGATACTTTCTTGAGCACCTAGCGCTCGAGCGCTCCTTGCTCGAGCGCTACCTTCTTCCAGCACACTTTAGGCGCTCGACCACCCTTCACTCGAGCGCTTGAGCCCATGTGCTCGAGCACTTGGTGCTCGAGTGCCTCCTCCTTTTGAGCTAAATGACACTTTTCCTCGCACGAACTAATAATTTTCGTATTTCTTCAATATCTTCTCATCGAGGGTCCGTTTGAGTCGATTCAAAGTCCTATGAACTCTATTTTTCACCATATTTCCTAATATGAGCATCAAAGAGACAAATTGATGAGTTTATGAAAATTATACTCAAATAACTCTAAATAATCATCAAATACGCTCAAAACATGGACTACTCGGGCACCAAAACCTCACAATTTCACGCCTAATAAAAAAGGTTATTGCCAAGGCAGAAAAGATTCTAGGGAATCTGCTGCTTAGATAGAAGGAAATTCGGATGACTTTAATCCTAGTGATATGATGATTACGAAAATAATTATGTAAGTGGCAAGACCGACATTTTTGAGATTTTTCTTTGGTTTTTTGGAACCAAGTTTTAGTATTGAACTGCAGGAAGTGATGCAGACGTGAGATCAGTGGTGGATGCACTCTTACGAAAGGGTATGCAAGTGCATACCCTGTTTTATCTCAAAAAAATACTATATATGTTTGGTAGCATGTATATGATAAAATATGATAGTTTAAACTTTGATTAATTAGATAAGTTTTATGCATATATATGCTATTTGGTATATAAAGTGGTGCATTCTATAGTTCATTTGCTAGTCCTTTTAAATTTGTTGATAAATTTGAAAATATCGTTTTTACCCTCAACACTCTAAGCACGAACATTTTGACCATCGTTAATAACTATTCTCCATTTTCAGGAAAATAAGAAAACCATCCTTCCAAAATGCATATGATTTGTGCCGGTTAAATATAATTGTAGAACCGAGAAGAAATAATTTAATTTTGAAAGAGGCAAAACCAACGCACATAAGGATAAGCAAATTCAGGGAGCGCTTGGTTAGAAATTTTTCAATGGTAATGGGAATGAAAATTGATTTCCATCTATGCCCTCATAATAAAAATGATATGTTAGGGGAAGAAGTGTTCCAATGGTGACTCTATTGCTAGTGTCATGCCCCAAATTTGGAATAGAGGTGGACAAGAAATAGTTGTTGGTGGAGGAATAGGGGAGTGATTGAGGTGGATGATTGTAGGAAGAAAATAGGGTAATCAAAATGGAGTAGTGATTACCTTATTTAGGAGGAGAGGTAGTGATTTTATTCTCATGAACCATACTAATTACACTAATTTTCAATCTCATTCTCATTACCATTGAAGAGTTGTTAACCAAGCCCCTTGGTACAATATTGACGATCCTACAAAGATTCAATTTCAGTGATTGCCTTTTACTGATCTCATCTTTTATGGAATCGATCCCCTTTGACTGTACAAGAATATGTGGAGCTGAACATGTCTGGAAGCACAGGAGAACGTTCTTTTGCTGATATTATTACCAGTATTCGATATTGGGCCCCCTCAGTAATAACATGAAAAATACCTAGAAATAATTATATATTCCTTGTGATTTCTGCATAATTAATTATACGCTGAAACAGTCCAATTGAAACAAAAATGGCTGTTGCGTGAGACAGTTATTGAAATATTGAATCCTAAAAACCCACTCTAAGCCAATTAAAGAAAATCTCGAAAAAAGGGAGAAATTTTCAGCAACAGAATATCAAAAACCATAAACTGAAATTGAATCTATATACCGAGAATAAGAAATTTAAGTGTCAAACCATTTTCATCAACAAATGAATCTATACACCTAGTATGAGAACTATTTCAATCCATTTTGTAAAATAATCTAATCTAGATTCCCTCTCCTGGATTTCAACGCAATTTCTCTATGATTGTTCTTCACTCCATGGAATGCATCGGGTTTTCACATCTTTTTTTTATTTTGATCGGCGGTTATGGAACATTGGAACTGCTTGATATTCTGAATTTGATCGAAATTTTCTTAAAACTTAATGATGTTGCAGGGACTAAAGTGGAAAAAAAATATAATTCCTCAAAGTTTTATGAATACTACCTATTGAGATGTGATGTGCAAACACTAGAACACGATACAGTGGAACCGGGCCTTCACTTTTTAAAGGGCCCTAGTGTTTATACGTACAATCTACCAAACATCATATTAGGAGTGTTAGTGTATCTAACACCCACTTATAACCCCTACCAAACGGGTCGTATATATATTAGTCTATATAATAATTGGGTTAAATATAAAATTAAATATATTAATAATTTGAGTAAATACTAAGTACCAGCCCAATAATACAGTACTCTGTTTCCTAAATTCACACGCCAACTAAAACCCTTCACATCCCCACATCAAATCTTGACGGATCGCCACGACGCCCACCCCTTCTCAACCTTATTTCTCACCGGCATTGGCGGCCACCGCTAAATTCCTTCAACGATGGTTCACTCTTTTTCGCCACGGTAGTTCTCTATTTCTCCTTCTTTGGATTAGATTTATCCCCAAACTCTCAAATCCAAAACCCACACTTATTAATTTTCTTCCACAAAGTATGAATGAGCGATTGATGTAGTAGAGATCAGATAATGAATTGGAATGATACAATTGCTAATTTTTAAATTAATAATCGAAATCATCTGAATAACTTTAGCTTTGCACCCATTTAGATTAGAAATTAGAATGATGCAGGCTTTATGATATAGAGTGGACGCTGATTTCTAAATGTATGAAATTATTTATCTATTAATTAATTATTTTAATAGACAATAGTGGCAATGGCAACAAAAATGCATATGATATAGTATATATAGGAAAAATGGCCATTGAAGTAGTGGATGCTGACAATCAATTCAATGAGATTTGGATAAATTAATTTGAAGCAGTAGATGTTGACAACCAATTCAATGAGATATGGATTAATTAATTTAACTCTACTAGTAGACAAAATTTTGGATATGCATATGCTGGTATGCAGATAAAAAACGTGTAATTTGTTTTTCTAATTTTATTATTTAAATTATGTACTATGCAGACAAAATTAACTTGGTAAATCCAAGATGGATGATGAGAACAATTACCCAAAGAGAACAAAATGAAGAGCACTTTAGAATCATATTTTAAATCATATTTTAATAAGAAAGGAAAGACACAGGGAGGTTCTTCATCGCCTTTGATTGGACCATGATTAGGCGTGAAATTGTCATGATTCGTAGCTAGAAACGCCCTAGTTTTGGTCGAGTTTATAGAGTATTTAGAGTCAATTGAGCATTATTTCTATACATTGATAAATTTGTCTCTTTGATGCTCATAGGTGAATAGAGGACGAAAAACGGAGTTCGTAGGACTTTGAATCGACTCAAACGGATGCCCGGATGAGAAGATATTGAAGAAATACGATTGGTATTAGTGCGGACGAGGAAAAGTATCACTTGGGAGGAGTTAGAAGTCACTCGAGTGACTAGGTCGAGCGCACGCGCTCGAGCGCGACCGGCTCGAGCGGAACCGCTCGAGCGATTATGTCATTCGAGCTACACTGCTCGAGCGGGACCGCTCGAGCGTTTTGCTCGAGCGCCCATGGATTTTTGCCTCCGGATGCGTATTTTCGGCCCATTAACTCCCGTTTCGACCCGTGCCTATATATACCTCTTCCAAACACGTTTTGAAGGATCCCCGACTTTTAGACATCACTTTACATAGAATTTTTAGAGAGCGAAGGAAGAGAAGAGACGAGCAAGTTGTAGTTTTACGGTTTTGAGGTTTTTTTCTTACGAATTCACGTTACGATTTCAAGTTTTAGTTTCGTTTCTTAATAACTTGTGTTCTTAAATACGTTGAGACCTCGTTTTTGTTAATTAATTTCAGTTTAATCTTTGATATCTTCAAGCCCTAGTTTATGTTCGATCTTTTCTTCGTTTTCATTACCATGTTCATGTTCGTCACTTGTTTAATTTATTGTGTTTACGTTAAATCGATGTCTAGCTAAAACCCTTGCATGCTTAGGGTAGGATGAACTCGTAGAAGTAGGTTGTGGGTATGTAATTAGAGTAACTTGTGACGTTAGGATTTAATTCTCTTGGTTAATGAATTCTTAAAATTAATCTAGATTTCACTCTTGAATTTCGTTCGAAAAGTGTTAGAGAGAGGACGACCGTATCACTCTTTAACAACGAGTAGACTTAACGAGAGAGTTTAGGAAAGGTTAATTCATCTACCGGTTTAGCGAAGGAGGACGACCGCATCACCTTAGTTAAATTAGGGTCTCATTAATTAAGCACAATCTAGTAACTCGTTAGTAGATTTGTGAAGTCGAGTGTTAGGGTAAAGTATTAGGGTTTAGAATCTTGAGCTTTTACCTTGCATTCTTGGACTTAAGTTAATTCTGGTGTGTCACAGTTATTTTGATTATGTACCTGCTCCGTTAGTATACGTAGGGATTCCTATCTTAAGCATAACCTTCCCATATTTGAAAACACAACTTTAGTTATTTCGTTTAATTTTCCTTTTGCATGAGTAGAGTAATTTTAGATTAGTTTATTTTAATCTTTCCAAAAAAACCAAAAAAACAATACACTCATATTAACTACGACGCATAGATCTTCAGGGATCTATTCGCATATACACTGTCTCTTGGGTACGATATACTTGTTCGTTATACTTACTGATACTACAGTGAACCCGTTCGCTTGCGGGTGAGCGACTAGTAGAAGTTAGTAAAATCGCTTCAAGTCAATAGCGCCGTTGCCGGGGATGGCGTTATATGCTTTTTGAATAGGACTTGTCGATAGCTTAGTAGTTAGTAGTGGGTGCTTATTTTCTGTTTTTATTTCTTATCGTTATTTTTATTTATTCGGCAGTTGCGTTTTGATCCATCTGCTAGTGTGTCAGGTTTATGAAAACACGCTCACAAGGCAATACGAGCGAAGAGAGAATACCGTTGGACCCTGAGACAATAGCCAGAAGGAACCGAGCTTACTTGAGAAGAATGAACGCAGCCGACTTAGGGAAGGAACCAATGGATCTCAATAATGAGTTGGACGATGCTGCCAACGATTTCAATCAGGCAGTAGACCGGGTTGATGGCTCTGGAGGGAGTGGTGGTCAGAATCAAGACCAGTTCGTGGATAGTCAGAGCTAGAACCCGGGTGCACAAAATGTAAACAATCCAGCTCAGAATCTTGTCCAAAATCCTCTGAACAACCCTGCTTACCCACAAAACCCAAATAACCCTTTCCATAACCCAGCATACCAACATTACCCATACCCACCATATCCTTATCCACCGTACCCATACCCTCCACCTCCTGTCTATAACCAACCACCTGTGTACCAACAACCTCCAATTCAACACATACCAGCACCACCTGTCGCTCCTCAGCCTGCGCCCCAGAACGCAGATCAGAATATGGCAATTCGGGGCAGGTTCGCGGCACAACCGCAGAGGTACTACGATGGAGTGGCCTTACCACCTGTTGAGGCGAATAACTTTTCAATTTCCACAGGAATTCTCAAGCTGCTTACTGAGAATCAATTCAAGGGGTAGGTTGGGAAGGAGAACCCTCACACTCACTTGAGGAGTTTTCTCATGATAGCATCTACTTTCAATTACAATGGCATGTCTGAAGATGCCAAGAGGCTCAGGTTGTTCCCATTCTCTCTTACGGGAATAGCCAAGGAATGGTATGATAACACGCTCCCATGGGGAGGTGTTAACACATGGGCCGAGCTCGAGCATCTGTTCCTCGAGCGATTCTACCCTCCATCGAGAACGATTAAAGCGAGAATTGAGATCTCTTCCTTTCGCCAGAAGTCTGGAGAGGATTTACGCCAGGCGTGGGAGAGATACTCAAATATGTTGATCGAGTGCCCGCAGCACGGGTACAACGAGGGAGATATTATGGCATTCTTCTACAGTGGAGCCAGCAAGGCTGGCCAAGCCCACCTAGATGCATGTGCAAGTGGAGCTTTTCTGAACCAAGGGGTAGCGAGGTGTAGAGAGATCGTGGACAATATTGTCACGAATGCTGGTGCATGGAACGAGGACCCAGAATTTCAGAGAGTATGCAAGTTGGAGGAGAATGAGGGTACGAGGAAGCTGTTGATGGCTATGATGGAGAAGATCAGCAACCTTGAGATGGGGCAGAACTTGGTTGGAGGGAATGGAGCAGCAAGCGAGAAAGTGGAACCACCCACGAATCAGCAAGAAGAGGCCAACTATATGGGAAGGCCTAATTACCCACAAGGGGGGTATCCACAAGGTGGAAACCAGTATGGAAGACCTTCTTATGGTCAACCATTTGTACCTCCAGGCCCACAGCCGCCTCAAAATCAATGGAGGAACACACAAGGGTATCAAGGAGGCCAGCAGCCTCCTCAAAACACATGGAGGAAAAATGAAATTTTTTCTTATGCTAACCCAAAAGCTGGTATTACTGTGCCTGCAGGTGTTGATCCGGGGTCTAAACCTCCTGGTGGAGGGGGCGGTGCATCAACCGAGGAGATGTTGAGAGCGATCCTTCAAAAGGTGGAGGAAGGTAGCAAACGATTGTCCTCTTTGGAGTACGATGTGAAGGAGTTGCATAAGAAAGGTGGTCATCGAGATCAAGAACTCCAGAAGAGAGACATCGAGTGGAATCGAGTTCAGCAAGAGAACAACAGAAGATTCAATTCCATCGAGTACCAAATTAGCCAGATCGCAAAGTCTCAGTCAAGAGAGCCTGGCAAGTATCCTTCAATGCCCGAGGATAACCCAAAGGAACATTGCAAGGCTATTGAGTTGAGAAGTGGGACCAAATATGATGGTCCCGAGATGCCTGCTGATTCTGAGACGCTCAAAGAAGAAGTTGAGACAGAAGGGATAGAGTCTCAAAGTGATGAAGTTGAGGTTGAGAAGGAAGGAGTTAAGATGAAAATTGATGATAAGAGTCAAGATATGGATGGGACCCAGAAGAGCAAAGTGCCTGATGAGGAGATTGAGAGAATTCCAAAGTGGAAAAAGGCAAAGGAAGCAAGGGAGAAAGTGAAAGAAACTGAGAAAGATGAATGGGGGGGTACCCAAATCGGTGATACCTGTCCCATATCCACAGCGCTTCATGAAAAAGAAGCTTGATGAGAAGTTTGCTAAATTCCTTAATGTTTTTAAAAAGTTACATATTAACATACCTTTTTATGATGCTTTGGAACAGATGCCGAACTACGCCAAGTTCCTGAAGGACTTGATCGCAAAGAGACGGAGGATAGATGGACCCAAGCTAGTGCACTTGAACCACGAGGTGAGTGCTATGGTGCACAAGGCGCTTCCGCCTAAGCTGAAGGATCCCGGGAGCTTCATCATTCTTTGCGATATCGTGAACGGGATCAAGAAAGGAGCTTTGTGTGATCTCGGGGCGAGCATTAATCTGATGCCTCTTTCGTTGTTAAAGAAGTTGGAGGGAGTTGAGCTTCAACCCACGATGATGACACTCCAGCTTGCTGATAGGTCCATTACGAGACCTCAAGGAGTAGTGGAGGATGTTCTAGTGACGGTGGAGAATCACGTTTTTCCCGCCGACTTCGTAGTACTAGAGATGGAAGAGGATGATCATGTCCCGCTGATTTTGGGAAGACCGTTTCTAGCTACTGCCGGGATGGTGCTTGATGTAGCGAATGGGAAGATCACGGTCAAAGTTGATGATCAAGAAGTGAAGATAGCTATCTACGAAGCCATGAAATATCACATGGGAGATGAGAGTTGCCATTTCATTGACATCACGGATGCTTGTGTTAAAGACACACTTCTAGACCCTTGCTCTTTCTATGTTCATCAATTTGATTATCCTATTCTTGACGATCTGTCTTATGATTCTTATCATCTTGATTATTTTGACAGCTTGAAAGACAATGAAGACGTCAAGTTCTTGGAGTTGAAGAAAGTGGAGGATGAAGATGACTTGGAAGCCGAGGAGTCAACTTTCGAGAAGATATTCGATAAGGCGCCACCATTGGAGGCGAAGAAGGAGTTGAAGCCGCTGCCCGACCACCTCAAGTACGCTTACTTGGATGAGACCGACAAATATCCAGTAATTGTATCTGCTCTTTTATCTGATGATCAGCTTGAGAGACTTTTAGTGGTGCTTCGTAAGCACAAATCTGCTATAGGATGGTCGATTGCGGATATTAAGGGAATTAGCCCCTCGATTTGCATGCATAGGATTAGATTAGAAGAGGGTAGAAAACCGATAGTGCAAAATCAATGTAGAGTTAATCCGGTTATTCAAGAGGTGATACATAAGGAAGTGTTGAAGTTGTTAGATAACAACATGATTTTTGCTATTTCTGATAGTCCATGGGTGAGTCCGTTACACGTAGTTGCTAAGAAGGGGGGTACCACGGTGATTAAGACGGAGTCTAATGAATTGGTAGCCACTAGATTAGTGACGGGTTGGCGTGTATGTGTTGATTATAGAGAGTTGAACAAGGCAACATGTAAGGATCACTTTCCTTTACCGTTCCTTGATCAAATGATAGATCGATTAGGTGGTTTTGAGTATTACTGTTTCTTAGATGGGTACTCGGGGTATAATCAGATCATGATAGCCCCCGAGGATCAAGAGAAAACCACCTTCACCTGCTATTATGGTACGTTCGCTTTTAGGAGGATGCCGTTTGGGTTGTGTAATGCACCCGCCACCTTTCAAAGGTGTATGATGGCAATTTTTCATGGCTTGATTGAAAGGATTATGGAGGTTTTCATGGACGACTTCTCCGTTTACGGGGATTCGTTTGATAAATGTCTAATCAATCTTGAAGTTGTGTTGAGCAGGTGCGAAGAGACGGACTTAGTGCTTAATTGGGAGAAGTGTCACTTCATGGTAAGAGAGGGTATTGTTCTTGGACATCATGTGTCCTCGAAAGGTATCCAAGTGGACAAGGCGAAAGTGATTGCTATCGAGAAGCTTCCACCACCTTCGACCGAGAAGGGGATTCGGTCATTCTTAGGACACGCAGGTTTTTATAGACGTTTCATAAAAGACTTTTCACAAATAGCTAAACCCCTTTCGCGACTTCTTGAAAAAGAAGTCGCCTTTGAGTTTACTAATGAGTGTTTAGTGGCTTTTAACAGGTTGAAAGAAGCGTTGGTGAATTCCCCGATACTTGTCACACCGGATTGGTCTAGCCCGTTCGTGCTCATGTGTGATGCTAGCGATTATGCGATGGGGGTTGCTTTGGGGCAAATTCGTGAGAAGCGTTTTCACGCTATTTATTATGCCTCGAAGATGCTGAATTCTGCTCAAGTGAATTACACTACGACTGAAAAGGAGCTGTTAGCGGTCGTGTATGCTTTTGATAAATTTCGACCCTACCTAGTAGGGACGAAAACAATTGTATATACGGACCACACGGCGATTCGGTATCTTATGAGTAAGAAGGATGCAAAGACCCGTCTCATTCGTTGGATCTTGTTGCTCCAGGAGTTTGATGTAGAGATTCGAGACAAGAAGGGATGCGAGAACGTGATAGCCGATCACCTTTCGAGATTGGAGCTCACCAAGGAGAACACCGTGGAGGATCGAGAGGTGAACGATGAATTCCCTGATGAGAAGCTCTTTGGCTTAGGAGAAATCCTTGTGTATAGAGTTGAGGGGAGGGCACCTTGGTTTGCAGATTATGTTAACTATTTAGCAAGTGGAGAGTTGCCCGTTGAGATAGACTCGGTGCATCGGAAGGCATTTTTGAAGAAGGTTCGGGAGTTCATTTGGGATGACCCTTACTTGTTCAAAAGAGGGATCGATCACGTGTTGAGAAGGTGTGTGCCAGAGGAGGAATGGAGTGATATCATAAGGCATTGTCACGCCTTGCCATGTGGAGGACATTTGGGCGGAGAGAAGACCGGTAGGAAAGTCCTTCAATCTGGTTTTTATTGGCCAACTCTGTTGAGAGATTGCATGGAATGGGTTAAGAGGTGTGAGAAGTGCCAACGATTTGGCTCCATTACTAAGAGGGACGAGATGCCTATGCACGTGTTCATGGAAGTCGAGATATTCGACGTATGGGGGATTGATTTCATGGGTCCATTTCCTCCTAGCAATGGATTCTTGTACATTCTCGTATGCGTTGACTATGTCTCGAAGTGGATTGAAGCTGTCCCAACTCGAGTGAATGATTCCCGAGTGGTCATCGAGTTCTTGAGAAAGAACATCTTTGCAAGATATGGAGTTCCAAGAGCTTTGGTAAGTGATGGGGGAAGTCATTTCGTGAACAAGTGGATGGAAAAGTTGCTGTCAAAATACGAGGTAAGTCATCGAATCTCTACAGCTTATCATCCTCAATCTAACGGTCTTGCAGAGGTTTCCAACCGTCAAATCAAGGAGATCCTTGAGAAGACGGTGAGCATAAGTAGAAAAGATTGGGCGATGAAGTTGGATGATGCACTTTGGGCATATAGGACAGCTTTCAAAACTCCTCTTGGTATGTCTCCATATCAATTGATTTTTGGAAAGGCATGTCACTTGCCCGTGGAGTTGGAGCACAAGGCATATTGGGCGATCAAGAAGCTGAATTTTGATAGTGCCTTGGTTGGTGAGAGGAGATTACTCCAACTACATGAGTTGGAGGAGTTTCGAGACGTTGCCTACGAGAATGCCCGAATTTTCAAAGAGAAGACGAAGAAGTGGCATGATGCACGATTGAAGAAGAAGGAATTCAAGGTGGGTGATCAAGTCCTCGTATTCAATTCGAGGATGAAGATGTTTGGTGGAAAGCTTAAGTCCAAGTGGAACGGGCCGTATATTGTGAAGGGAGTGCACAAGAGTGGATTCCTTGAAGTTGAGACGGACGATGGATAGAAATTCATGGTGAACGGGCATCGAGTGAAGAAATTCTTTAACTTCTCTTATGAGAATAAGGGAGGTATTTTAGAGTCTCAAGCCCCGTGAGCTCCTTTGAGCTCGGTCCGGCATTAGGACCTTAAAACTAGCGCTTAATGGGAGGCAACCCATTTTTACTTGCTTTTATGTGTTTTGGTTATTTTTTGTAGTTTTTGGGAATCGTAAGTGTTAACCTCGTTTGATTGAGAATTTTCGTGTAGGCTTGCTTAGAGGAGATTGATCGGAGAAAGAGAGCTGAAAGAGAATAGTCATGAAGTTGAGCACGTTTCGAGTAGGAAAGCATTCGAATCTTGGAGTTAGAGGTAACCGAACCCCAAACGTCGACCTCTTTGCGAAGTCGAAGTTTGGGGGGGTGATGTTTCTTTTCGTTCATTAGTTTGCATTGGTAGAAGTCAAGTTCATACGAATTTCGTGTACTTACTCTTACGTACTCATTCGTTTCAAACTTTGCTATTGCGTAGCAAGAACAAAGTTTGGGGGGGTGTGTATTCGTACTTCGGGTTCGTACACGAAAATTCTATGAAAAATTGGTCAAATTTTTCGAAAATATCGATGCTTGAGGGTCGTTGAGTCGAATTGAGTGAGAGTGCTGAGTTCGACTGGAATTGGATTGGTGATTTGCACGTATGGAAGAGACCCCAACTCCTCGTTCGAATGAGCGACCTGGCTTAAATCGAGGAGTTCTCAGGTTAGTTCGTGTTTTGGTTGAGTGTTATAATTGTTCGAGCTTGGTTCGGATGGAAATTTCGAGTGTTAAATGTTAAAAAACGAAGTTGAAAATTTGGGTCGCTCGAGCAGCTCGAGCGCCACCGCTCGAGCGAATTGCTCGAGCGCCCAAAACTTACAGAACTTTTCTTGCGCTCGAGCGCCACCGCTCGAGCGAATTGCTCGAGCGCCCAAAACTTACAGAACGTTTTCACCGCTCGAGCAGCTCGAGCGCGACCGCTCGAGCGAATCGCTCGAGCGGGTCACGGGTTTGACCCATCTTTTGGCCCCATCTATAAATACCCCTTTCATACATTTTCACACACTTACACACACTGAGAGGTGCGAAAAGGGGCGAATTCCGGCGGCTTTTCACGATTACTCACGATTTCTCACCGACTTGCTCAATTTCTTCACATAATCTTTCATATATCTTCATCCAAGGTATGTAATCTCTGTCCCTTGCCGATTAATTCATAGTTTAGGATTGAATTAGGGCTAATTTGAGGCATATGAACTAGGATTCATGTTAGAGTGGATAATTTAGGGATTTTTATGCAAAATTCGCTGTTTACTAATTCCTTATGTAGGAATGTTGATGATTTGCCATGGGTTTGCTTATTTCACTCTCAATTTTGGAATTGTAAGAGTAGGATAGGTGAAATTTTGAGTGTGAGAAAGTAGGAATTTGAGAAAGAAATGGGTTTTGCATGTTGAGATGAAATTTTGGTGAATTGAGAAGGTATTGAGCATGAATGAGTATGAGTTGAGTCTTGAGCATGTAAATTACATAATTTGTGTAATGTTACTTCATGATAGACTTAGTTAGTGGCATTTTTTTGGGTTGAAATGGAGGAATTAAGTGTTGAATACTTGAGAACTTTGAACGAAAAACATGGTTTAATTGTTGTGAATTGCTTTGAACTTGATTTAATGCTTTGAAATGAGTGTTGCTTTGAACTTGAGAAGAGCATGAATTGTGAGTTGAATCGAATTGAGATGCATTACTTGGAATTGCTTGAGTATGAATGAGTGTTAAACTGCTGTGAACTTTAAGAATGCTGCTTAAATCCTTGCTATGTCATGGTTAGGTACAATGGCTCCTAAACACAAACTCTTGAGCAACGAAGAATTGAAGGCGCTCACGGACGAGCTTAGGCAGAAGAGTTTATTGCCCTCGAGATGGGGAGGGTTGGATTATCAAGATGATTGGCGGTACGTCGCTTACAGATGGAGCCTCATAACCGGGAAGGTAGAAAAGACCCGGAGACTCGTGGTGAGCTTTATGAAGGACCTGGGGATTGAGGAGGAGATACGAAGAATATTCACCAGGAACAACATGACCGAGTTCTTCGATATGTTGCTACACATGGAGACTAACGCCGATTTGGTGGAACAATTTCTCGCCACAGTAGAAAAGATGGGCACCGACTCCTTCAAATTCAAATACCAGAATGAGTGGCAATATCACGAGGTGGGAGTTGTCAACCTCGCATTCGGGCTCCCAGCCCTATCTCGTCCCAACCGTGAGTTAAAAGCGTACAACGCTAATGCGTTTTAGAAGGAAGTAACGGGCGGCTTGGTTGGGGACTACAAAGGGCAGCACGCGAGAGCATCGGCTATCCGTAACCCGGTGATCAGATATTTGGAGCGGATATTGGGGAACACGATCTATGCCCGATCTGAGATGGGGACGGTGACGAGCAAGCAGCTCTATGGAATCTGGTGCCTTTTGAACAAAAAGGACCATGACTTTGGAAGGGATTTCCTAGAGCACCATTTCGAGGCTCCATTTAAGCTTGGAACGAGAACCTCAAAGATCCGAGGAGGAGGGTTGATTTCAGTTTTGATGAAGCACCTCGGATTCGAGCCGTGTTCGGGACCTTGCAAGGGCATGGATTTGGGATTTGAGCAAATGAATAACACTTGGATGTTTGAACACTGGATGGGTAAGTATTGCATCAGATATAATGATGATGGCTTGTTCCCGCTGCCGAACAAGAAGCTCGTGACGTTGGTTGGGATGAAGAAGGGTAACGTTGGGATGAACGGAGAGCAGCACCTCGCTATAGGTGCTAAGTACACATCTGAGATCGATGGCAAAGGACTCCGGGACGTTAGGCCTGTTAAGAGGAGCAGAGGAGAAGGCACGAGTGGTGCCGGATCGAGCGGAGCAGCGGATTTGCAAGAAGAGGAAGAACAAGAATACGAGGAAGGAGGAAACACTGCTGATGAGGCAGGAACTGATGTGGGTGAAGGAGGTCAAGGACCTCAAGAGATGGAGTTTGGGACACCTGATGCACCGACTCCAGAGCCGTGGTACCCGAGCCAGATGGAGTGGTATGGGATGCGAACCGATATTCAGGGCTTGAGGGCAGATGTTACGGAGCTTCGCACCACTCAAAATCAGTGGTACACGGAAGCCTCTAGTATGAGAGGAGAGTTTCAAGGTGTTCGGTCGGAGGTTTCAGATTTGAAACGCTGGATGGAGGCACTCTTTGTCTCCCACTTAGGATCGGATCACCCTAGCTACCGGCCACCACCACCTCCAGATGCTTGAGAGTCCCAGGATGCCCCCAATTTTCTTTCCCTTTTTCTTTTCTTTTCTTTTTCCTTTATTTTCTTATTTACTTCTGTTTTTTTAGTGTGAATTGTAGTGTTTGCGTGGAGTGCATGTTCTATGGGATTGTATTGGAAGTCTTTTAACTTATAAGGGATTCGTTTCGATTTGCTCTGATTGTTGATTGATGATTTCATGCTTACCAACTCTTCTAGACTGCTTATTATTGATTCTTGAGTATGACTCAGTGAGGAGAGTTGAGTCGTGAGAGTGAGTTAAAAATTCCTTTGTGTAAGTATGTGAGTTTGAGCTGATTAGGGAGAGAACCCGTATGCCTATGAGTTTTCTTTTGAGTGCTTGTGTGATGAGAGTGAGAATTCACTAGGACTAGCATGGATGTGAAAGCCGTGAGAGTTGAGCCTTACGAGATTTAAATGCATGAGTTAATCTCTTCGTTTGTGAGTGAATCATCACTTTAGAGGATGCTAGAACTTGTGTGTGCTCTTGCTCCTTGATTGTGTCTAGTTAGATATGCCGAATGTGATCTTAGGCCATCTTTGATTTAATTGAGTCACTTAGCCAAAAATTTTCCCTACCAATGACATTGAATCCCTTGCTAGCCCCTTTGAGCCTAAAGCCTATTTTATTTGCTAGCACATATGAACACTATTCCAATTCCTAAGCCTTTTGTCCAAATTTGAGTGGAGAATAGGAAAAGTATGAATGTGAAGGGAGTGAATTGAGTTGAAAAAGGAAAAGGTTGTTTGTTGAGTGAATATGAGAAGAAGGTGTGATGAAGTTTTGAGATGTGGGAAAAAGAGAAAGAAAATTGAGAATGAGCAAAAAGAAAAAAATGAGCTCATGTGTTTGTGCGAAAAAGAAAAAAAAAGTGAAGTGATTGACAAAAAAAGAAAAAGTGAAAAGAGAAAGGGAAAAAATTGAAGTGTTGAGAGAAGTGGAATTGAAAGAGTGTTGATTGAATATGTTTGAAGTAGTCTGTTCCTAATCTCGAAGTTCCGAAGTCTGATTTTCTATTCTCCATTCACTTGAGTCACTTTACCATATTGTTATCCCACCTGTCCAAAGAGCCTACATTACAACCTTGAGAAAAGTCCTTTTTGATTCGGTATTGATTTCTAGAGTATGGTCGGAGTTGAGAGTGCTTACAAGCCTATGGTTGCCGATATGAGTGATTGATTGTTTGAGTGAGTCCCTTAATCATTGATATACACTTGTGAGGGAGTGAAACACATCGTTGAGTGCACATCCATGCTTGATCTTGGTGTTTCTTATTATTGTTGCATGAGTACGATAAAAGAAAGTGAGTGAGTATACGGGTGATTGACTTTTGAAGCTTGAGTTCATTAGCTTGCATGATTGATTTTTTTTACTCATTCCTAACAATTTCACTTGACTTATTAATTCATTGCTTGAGGACAAGCAATATGGTAAGTTTGGGGGGGTTGATTAGGCGTGAAATTGTCATGATTCGTAGCTAGAAACGCCCTAGTTTTGGTCGAGTTTATAGAGTATTTAGAGTCAATTGAGCATTATTTCTATACATTGATAAATTTGTCTTTTTGATGCTCATAGGTGAATAGAGGACGAAAAACGGAGTTCGTAGGACTTTGAATCGACTCAAACGGATGCCCGGATGAGAAGATATTGAAGAAATACGATTGGTATTAGTGCGGACGAGGAAAAGTATCACTTGGGAGGAGTTAGAAGTCACTCGAGTGACTAGGTCGAGTGCACGAACTCGAGCGCATTGCTCGAGCGCTTAAACTTACAGAATTATTCTTGCGCTCGAGCAGCTCGAGCGCCACCGCTCGAGCGAATTGCTCGAGCGCCCAAAACATGCAGAGAGATTTCGGCGCTCGACCGGCTCGAGCGGAACCGCTCGAGCGGGACCGCTCGAGCGTTTTGCTCGAGCGCCCATGGATTTTTGCCTCCGGATGCGTATTTTCGGCCCATTAACTCCCGTTTCGACCCGTGCCTATATATACCTCTTCCAAACACGTTTTGAAGGATCCCCGACTTTTAGACATCACTTTACATAGAATTTTTAGAGAGCGAAGGAAGAGAAGAGACGAGCAAGTTGTAGTTTTACGGTTTTGAGGTTTTTTTCTTACGAATTCACGTTACGATTTCAAGTTTTAGTTTCGTTTCTTAATAACTTGTGTTCTTAAATACGTTGAGACCTCGTTTTTGTTAATTAATTTCAGTTTAATCTTTGATATCTTCAAGCCCTAGTTTATGTTCGATCTTTTCTTCGTTTTCATTACCATGTTCATGTTCGTCACTTGTTTAATTTATTGTGTTTACATTAAATCGATGTCTAGCTAAAACCCTTGCATGCTTAGGGTAGGATGAACTCGTAGAAGTAGGTTGTGGGTATGTAACTAGAGTAACTTGTGACGTTAGGATTTAATTCTCTTGGTTAATGAATTCTTAAAATTAATCTAGATTTCACTCTTGAATTTCGTTCGAAAAGTGTTAGAGAGAGGACGACTGTATCACTCTTTAACAACGAGTAGACTTAACGAGAGAGTTTAGGAAAGGTTAATTCATCTACCGGTTTAGCGAAGGAGGACGACCGCATCACCTTAGTTAAATTAGGGTCTCATTAATTAAGCACAATCTAGTAACTCGTTAGTAGATTTGTGAAGTCGAGTGTTAGGGTAAAGTATTAGGGTTTAGAATCTTGAGCTTTTACCTTGCATTCTTGGACTTAAGTTAATTCTGGTGTGTGACAGTTATTTTGATTATGTACCTGCTCCGTTAGTATACGTAGGGATTCCTATCTTAAGCATAACCTTCCCATATTTGAAAACACAACTTTAGTTATTTCGTTTAATTTTCCTTTTGCATGAGTAGAGTAATTTTAGATTAGTTTATTTTAATCTTTCCAAAAAAACCAAAAAAACAATACACTCATATTAACTACGACGCGTAGATCTTCAGGGATCTATTCGCATATACACTGTCTCTTGGGTACGATATACTTGGTCGTTATACTTACTGATACTACAGTGAACCCGTTCGCTTGTGGGTGAGCGACTAGTAGAAGTTAGTAAAATCGCTTCAAGTCAGACCACAAAACGTGAGTGAAAATTTTATAAAGAAAACTATTGCTCCCACTAGAAAAAGAGAAAGTCAATTTGACATTAACTCTCTCCTACGTGATCCGGGGAAAAGGAAAAGGATTCTTGATTATCACCCAAGTGATCAAGATGCAGTGAGGAGGGAATACATTCAAAGAAAGGCTTGTCGACCTTATGATCATGATTATCCTCAAACAAATATTGGAAGTAAAAATGCATCGTTTTAATCCTGATTGGTTTGACAAGTACATATGGCGTGAGTATAGTATTGCAAAGGATGCTGTGTTTTGCTTTGTTTGTTATTTATTTAAAGATGATGTTGGTTTCATGGATGGTGATGGACATGATGCTTTTATTAGAAGCGGTTTTAGAGGTTGGAATAGACCATGTGCTTTTGCTAAGCATATTGGTAAGATTAAAAGTGTTCATAATCGATGTATGGAGAAGTTTGAGGCTTTAGTTGATCCAAAATTATCCATCAATAATTCCTTTTCTCGACAAACTTCACATGCTAGGAAAGAGTACCGGACCTGTTTGACTGCTTCACTTGAATGTTTGAAATTTCTATTGCTTCAAGGATTAGCAGTTCGTGGTCACGATGAGAGTGAAAAATCTTTTAATAGAGGGAATTTTCTTGAACTTTTGAAGTGGTATGCTAGTCAAAATGATGAAATTGAAAGAGTTGTGTTTAAAAATGCACCGGGCAACAGTCAAATGATAGCTCCTTCAATTAAAAAAGATCTCATCAGTTCTTGTTCAAAAGAAACGACTAGGGCCATTATAAGAGAGTTGGGTGAAGATCACTTTGCGATATTAGTAGATGAATCTCGCGATGTGTCTTTTAAAGAACAAATGGCTTTTTGTTTGTGTTATGTTAATAAGGAAGGAGCAATAGTCGAACGATTTATTGGTGTTGTGCATGTTAAGGGTACTACTGCTTTGTCCCTTACAGATGCAATTTATTCTATATTATCTGAGCATTCATTGAGTCCATCTAGAATTCGTGGGCAAGGTTATGATGGGGCTAGCATTATGAAGGGCAACAATAATGGTCTCAAAACTTTGATAAGGAAAGATACTCAAGCAGCATATTATATTCATTGTTTTGCACATCAACTTCAGCTAACACTTGTTGCACTTTTGAAAAGGAATGCTAACTGTGGTTGGTTATTTGAAATTCTTTCCAATATGTTGAACATTGTTGGAGGCTCTTGTAAGCGTTAAGAAATGCTTAAAGATGCCCAAGCTGAAATAGTTGTAAAAGCATTCGAAGATGGTGAACTTGAAAGTGGAAAAGGTTTTAATCAAGAGCTTGGATTGGGAAGGCCGGGTGATACTCGTTGGGGATCTCACTATAAATTATTAGTGAATGTTATTGCTCTGTATTCTGCAATTCATAAGGTACTTGAAATGATTTATAACAATCCACAGACATCTGATGATCGTGCAAAAGTTGATGGTGTTAGTTATGCACTTGAGTCGTTCGACTTTATTCTTATGGTGCACTTGATGGAGACTGTATTTGGAGTAGCAAATCAATTGAATATGGCATTGCAAAAAAAAAAAAAAAAAAGATCAAGACATTGTTAATGCGATATCTCTTGTGAAGTTAACTAAAGAGCGGTTGAGACAAATGAGAGAAGATGGATGGGAATCTCTTTGGAATTCAGCCATATCTTTTTTTCATAAAATGATATTGATGTTCCTAACATGAATGATGAGTATGTCCCTCGAGGAAGGAAGAATCGTGAAAAGCAAGACATTACATATTTTCATCATTATCGATATGATGTCTTTGGTGAAATAATTGATTTGCAACTCCAGGAGCTTGACAATCGATTTGATGAGGTAAGTACAGAGTTTCTCATTTGTATGACTTGCTTGAATCCCGTTAACGCCTTCTCTTCTTTTGACAAAGTAAAATTGCTTAGACTAGCTGAATTTTATCCTGATGAGTTTTCAATTGTTGATTTGTTGTGTCTTGAGGAGGAGCTTGATACTTTCATTTACGATATGAGAAGAGATGATAGATTTCAAGGTTTGAAAGATATTGGAGAACTCTCCATGAAACTTGTTGAGACAAATAAGCATGAAATATATTGTCTTGTCTACTTGCTTATAAAGACGGTGTTGATCCTTCCTGTGGCAACTGCAAGTGTGGAAAGAGCAGCTTCTGCAATGACTTATGTGAAGAACAAGCTACGGAATAGCATCAGAGATCAATTTTTTAATGATTGTTTAGTTACTTATATAGAGCGAGATGTGTTCTTAAAAATAAGCAACGAAGACATTTTGAACCACTTTCAAAATATGAGAACTCGTCGAGAACGATTGTAATTTTTCTTTAGATGAAGAACTTTTTTGTTGTAATTCCTAATATTATATATGTTTCAAGGTTTCTGATTGCTCATATTTTGTCTACATAATTTTTTTAATTGTGCATACCCTGTTGTGATTTTCTGGATCCGCCACTGCGTGGGATCCAATAGCACTCCCTTCCAAAGCCTTCATTATTTCACAATAATAAGAGAGGGTAAGATAGTGGACTTGTACATAATTTTGCTTGAATTTTGTTTGAAGTAAAAAATTGCCCTTGCCGATTCTTTTTTAAATGCTTGATCTTACTCACCCTTGAAACTTAATCATAATGGTTTCAATATTACAGATTCAGGCTTGCCTTGATGTGGTGTCTTATAGATATTTGATGGATGTTGAGGCGAAACTCATCAAATATCTGAGTTTGGTTTCCGTTCTCTTTGGTTTATTATTGAGTAATGCGTGTATTGCAAGTTGAGCAGAAGTTGTTAGGTAATATCTCTTATGTTGAGCAATTTAAAAAATCAACGGGCAAGTGTGACTGCCCATACTTCTCAAACATATGTTGGGAATTGGTTTAAATAAAAGGGTTCATACCCTAAGTTTGACTATTTTTTTAGGAATAAAAATGTTAGTATATAGAAAACAAAAATAACGAGGTTATTCTACTCGCGAAGTAGATTAACGTGGTATATTTTATATTTCAAAACCGTTTCCGGTGAGTGAGAAATTAATTTGGAAAGTTGTAGGATTATTCACTTGTATTGAATAATTCCATGGGAAATAGAAAATGAAGTTTCATCCCACATTGGAAAATTACAAGAAAAGTTCCTAGTATATAAGAAGGAAAGTATTCATGTTCTTCAAATTGGTACATGTGGGACCCTAACCATGGACAACACGCGCACGCCCCACCCCGCCCGAGCCCGGGACCGGGGTCGTAGTTCTTGGTTCTTGGCAATTGGGCTTTGGGGCCTACCTATATTTTCAGAGTACCAAAAATATGAAAAGACCTGAACCGTTTGGGTGGCCCATCCTGATTTGGGTCGGCCCACGAACATGATTAATACACCAATGAAAATGATTAATACACTTCATAATTGTCTGGAATATTCCGTTCTTTCTTCCCAAGAAAGAGAAACACAATTTCTCTCCCACTACAGAACGTGGGTACTTCATGGTCTCACGTTTTCCTCTATCAGCATCCCTCATCTGGGTCAGATTTCTGCCTATATATACCCCTTCATGTCCAGACTTTCAGAACGACTTTACAGCCTATGAATTTCCGTTCAGAAAGCCTTTCGCAACATATTTTCTGTTCAGGTTGAAATTCCGATTTCGTTCTCTGCCGGTGTAAACTGTTAAACCATGTTTCCTTTGGAGACTCATACACATGATACCGTAAGCACTATACGAGGCATATTCAGTCTTACGGGAAAAGGTTTTCCTTGACTCGGTTTATTCCTTTTACGAATTCATTTCGTTCTTCTGTTCTTTTTCTTTCATTGCAGTATACGAGTACACACCACAAACAACAATCGTAAGACTAAATATTTTTCTTTCTTCTTGTATACTGAAATATCAAACCACAATTTTGACAACGATATGGATACGACACCTTCAACGCCTCTTACCCCTACCAAAGATGTTGGTGCTACCACTGACTCTACTACTGTACCAACTGGACATCCTACGGATGGACCAGTACCTACAGGTACAACACCGACACAGGCTGGTAATTCGGTTCCTGCTGTGGGGACCTCCTCGGGTAATCAGGTAACCCCTACTGCTTTCCAATTTGGAAACTTTGGCAGTACACTTGTTGAGTGGTTTAATGCCAATCCCTTCGTGGGAAATTCCAATGGCAATCCCTTCGTGGGAAACTCTAATGGCAATCCCTTCGTGGGAAACTCGAGCACTAATCCCTTCGTGGGAAACTCAAGTGCTAATCCCTTTGGGGAAAACTTCGGCAACAATCCTTTCGTAGAAAATTTCGGGGCCAATCCATTCTTGGCAACTGACCAGGCCTCCCTCCCAGGGACTATTAGGCCTGTTGTGGTGAAAGGAGAGTAACCCCAAAATTTTCCGGTTAATGACTTCAAGAGGTGGCAAAAGAAGATGCACTTCTATTTGACCACCATCTCCTTGGTGAAGTATGTTAAGGAGGATAGCCCGAATTCTCCCACAGAAGATGCAGATTGGGAAACCAGGATCGCCTATGATACTTAGGTTCATGATGACTATCTGTGCCGGAATTACATCCTGAATGGGATGTCTGATGCCCTCTGTGATGTATACGATGAGTATCCAACTTCCAAAGCCTTGTGGGAATCATTGGAGAAGAAGTACAAAACTGAAGATGTGGGAACTAAGAAGTTCGTCGTCTCCGCTTTGTACGACTTCAAAATGGAAGACAACAAATTTGTTGTCGAACAAGTCCAAAAGCTGCAAGTGGTATTTAACAACATTGCAGTACAAGAGATGGAGCTGCCTGAGCCCATTCAGGTAGCCACTGTGATTGACAAACTACCTTCATCTTGGAAGGAGTTTAAGTCATACCTCAAGCACAAGCGAAAGCAAGTGACCATGGAGGATCTTGTTACTCGACTCCGGATCAAGGAAGATAACAAGAAAAGACAGAAGAATGGCTCAACTGCTTCTATCGAGGTAAAGGCAAACCTGATGGAGAAAGGTGAGCCATCGAAGAAGAGGAAGCGTTAGGATGACAAAGGCAAAGGCAAGGCTGTTACTGCTGCTCCTGCCCCAAAAAAATTCAATGGGAAATGCTACAACTGTTGCAAACCCAATCATTGGGCCGCTGATTGTCGTCAGCCCAAGAAGGACGACAAAGGAAAGAAGAACTCTGTGAACGTTGCTAAACTTGAGCTTACGGAGATGGATATATCTACTGTAGTGACCGAGGTCAATGTGGTGCACATCAAGAAGGAGTGGTTTGTGGACACTGGTGCCACCTGCCACGTTTGCTCGGAGAAATCTGCATTCTCCATTTATTCTCCTACTGTGGGGAGAAAGCTCTATATGGGAAACCAAGCCTCGTCTGAAGTGGCTGGTGTAGGAACGGTGGTGATCAAGCTGACATCGGGAAAGGAGCTCAAGCTGAAGGATGTGTTGCATGTCCCAGACTATTGTTAATGTTGTTGGTAGTGAAGTATTCACTATTTACTTTGAAACAACATGAATTTGCCCTTTCTTCTCATTAACTAACACTTTATGATCAAATGTTGTTTCAGATGTTTTAACATGCAGGTTGAAGATCTAGAAGGATCTACAAGACTCTGGAATACTCAATGTTGCAGTGAATGTTGCAAGCATTGGTTGCAACATGGACGGTTACGGGTTCCAGAAGGATCTGCAAGGACCTATACGATCCAGGCTATTCCAGAATGACTTAGAACAATCTAGATCAGGCGGTTGCAGTCTTAAACATCAGAAATAAAAATAAGATCATGGGCGCATAACAAGAGATCATGGAGCGGTTACATGAAGAAATTATTTACTGATGAAGACCTTCATCTATAAATAGAAGCCGAAGTCTTCAGTACCAAGGGTGGAATAAACGAGTACACCTAGTCTAGTGTTGATCCTGAGTTCAAAGGTGATAGGGCAGTTATTCCAACGTTTATGTTATGCCTAGAAGTTTAGTACATCTTGTTGGTCCCAAAGAGGTTATCCAGCGGAAAGCGTTTTAAGTTTATTTTTAATGAAAACCCGTTTATAATAAAGTGCTAGAATTGAAATGCAGAAATCTAAAGTGCAGAAAAGTAAATAACACAAGGATTTATAGTGGTTCGGACCAACTTGTCCTACGTCCACTCTCCCTTTCTCCAAAGGGGACTTACTCTCCAACCAACGTACTCACGAACCACTGGAATTTGGAAGTACCAGCTCCTTCGTACAACTGCTTACAACAACCTTTCTATGTGAACAGGTTGATTATAAGATCCAACTAAAACTCCTAAAAGAGTATATAAACTTGAATGAACAAGGTGAGTGAGTGGAAGAGTTCGTGTATCTTTGTGTGCTCTCGTGCGACTCTTATGTAGAACTCATCCAAGCACTCCTATTTATAGTTGTGTGAATTAACTAGCCGTTGGAAGCTAGAATTTCAAACAACCATAATTGGAGGAATATAATCAATCACAGATTGATTATATTGATTGATTAGTTGACTTTCAATCAAGCAATCAATCAATCAATCAGATCCTCCATCAGTTGACTCTCCACATTGCTTTCTTCTCCATCATGATCTCCAAAATCTCCTTGTCTCCAGATTGCACGCAGCCTCTAAGTAGGTGAACAAATCCGTCTCCCACATCTGGTCAGGTCTCGTCTGGTCTGGTCTCATCTGGTCTAGTAACATTTCTGCTCTGGTCCTCATCTGGTAGAGGTCTTCTGGTCATACACCTCTGGTCAGACTCCTCTGACAGACTCCTCTGGTCAGACTCCTCTGGTCCTCTGGTCAGAGCTCATCTGGTCACCTCCTCTGGTCACCTCTCATCTGGTCACCTCCTCTGATCAGACTCCTCTGGTCACCTCCCATCTGATCACCTCCTCTGATCAGACTCCTCTGGTCACCTCTCATCTGATCTGCACAGATTTCTTCCCCCTTAACCAAAGACCTATTCTGGACCAAGACTAATCTGTAGCTGACTAACAGGTTCAGCTAGTCCTATTACAAGTTCTTGTTTTAACATCTTCAAAACATCTAATATATATCCTAACACATCTCGCATAACTTGTGATCAATCCTATATCCATAGATAGAGAGATCATAGATATAGAGTGAGATCGACTTTGACGGTGTATAGTGTTATACACTTAGCCAATTTATATTTGCTAAGTGATATCGAGTCTTGTTTCTGTTGTGAACGATTTAACTCTTCACACAACTTTTGTATCACTACTTTAGTTATAGTGAACATTTCGCCGTAAGGCTAGCACAAGCTATTTATATAGTTTGTGTTATAAAGTATTTAGGTTGTAAATGAATCAAATACTTTTGGTTCGATTCGGTATTCATATTCGAATTTTGATATTCGTATTCAAATTTTTATAATTCGTATTCGATTATAAATATTCGATTCGATTAGTATTTAAATACGAATACAAAATTGTGATATTCGATTCGATATTCGTAAGTATTCGAATAAATATTTAAATACACATAATAATATATATATTATTTATCATTTAAATTTTTAATTTTTAATATCGTATATTTAAATGATGAAGCCAAAGCCTTTAGATAATGGGACCCTTGTCCAACTTGTGCTAGGCCCATCAGTTCACTTAGGCCCATTAACTTAGTTAAAAGAAGAATTGAAACCTAGTAACACATAGAAATAATTCCCACCCCAAGAACACCCCATCTCTCTTCTCCTCACGCCCCTCGCTCGATTCTCTGCATCGAGTGTTGATTAGGCGTGAAATTGTCATGATTCGTCGCTCGAAATGCCCTAGTTTTGGTTGATTTTGTTGAGAAGAAGGTTGCGGGTGAGAGCACTCAAGCGAGCAAAGAGCTTGAAGAGAAAGACATTGAGAAGGGTGAGAGAGTTCCTAAGTGGAAGAAGACAAAGGAAGCAAGGGAGAAAGTGAAAGAGACCCAGAGAGATAAATGGGGGGTACCCAAATCTGTGATACCCGTCCCATATCCACAACGCTTCATGAAAAAGAAGCTTGATGAGAAATTTGCTAAATTCCTTGATGTTTTTAAAAATATACATATTAACATTCCTTTTTATGATGTTTTGGAACAGATGCCTAATTATGCAAAGTTTCTGAAGGACTTGATCGCAAAAAGACGGCGAGTGGATGAGCCGAAGTTGATGCAGTTGAACCATGAGGTGAGTGCATTAGTGCACAAGGCGCTTCCTCCAAAGCTGAAGGATCCCGAGAACTTTACCATCTTATGTGACATTGGGAACGAGATCAAGAAAGGAGCGCTATGTGATTTAGGGGCGAGCATAAATCTTATGCCCTTGTCGCTTTTCAAGAAGTTGGAAGGTGGAGAACTTCAACCCACAATGATGACGCTTCAACTAGCCGACTGGTCTATTACTCGACCTTAAGGTGTGGTTGAAGACGTCCTTGTGCGAGTTGGAGATCATATTTTTCCAGCCGATTTTGTAGTGCTCGAAATGGAGGAAGATGAGCGCGTGCCCGTGATCTTGGGAAGACCGTTCTTAGCAACGGCCAGGATGATGCTAGATGTGGCGAATGGGAAGATCACGTTGAAAGTTGACGATCAAGAGATAAAGATTTCCCTATATGAAGCCATGAAGCACCCGAAGGAGGATGAGAGTTGTTATTGCATGGATGCCATTGATCCTCGTGTTGAAGACACACCTCCTATCCCTAGCCTTTCTTTTAGTCATTATTTTGATGATCCTTCACTTGATAATTTGACCCATGAGCATTATGATCTTGATTCTTTTGATAGGGATAAAGTGAAGAAGTTGAAGGAGGAAGAGGTGAAAAAGATAGACGTGGTCCAGTTGGAGGGAAAATGAGGAGTTAAGAAGAAAAAGTCAAAGTGCAAGAAATTGCATAGTAAGACTCCTCCAGGTAAAGGTGAGAAGGAGTTGAGACCCCTAACACTTGGGGATGAGGAGGAAGCAAAGGAGTTCATGATGGAGGGAAATCAAGGAAAGAAATGCAACAACCACTCTTATGAGAGTAAGGGAGGTAATTTTGAGTATGATGTCCCATAAGCTCCTTTGAGCTTGGTCCGGCACTAGGACCTTAAAAATAGAGCTGAATGGGAGGCAACCCATTTTTATTTGCTTTTGAGTGTTTTTAGTTTTATGTTATTAGGGTGTTGTTGAATCGTAAGTTTAACCTCGTACTTGAGAATTTATATTGTAGGTTTGTCTCGAAGGAGTGCCAAATAAGTGGAGATTGAAGTAACTCAAGCAAGGGAGTATGCAACGTTGTTAAGAGAAACTAAATTGTTTGGTTGAGGTAACCCACAACCCCAAACTTAGACCTCTTCGCAAGGTCGAAGTTTGGGGGGGTGGAGTTTTTTTTTTATGTTTCTTATTACATTGCACCAGAGCAACCCCTATCTTTGAGTGTGTTTGGGTATTTGGTGCCTTGAGATGCTCCTTGAGCTGTTAGTGTTTTGATTTGCGATTACATATTTCATGCTTATCAATCATCTTATGCTTGTTGACTGCTATCTTTGAGTATGAGTTGGTGATTTGTGGATTTGAGTTAGGGACTCTTTTGTGTGAGTGGTTGAGCTAGAGTTGATTTGAGAAAGAACTCGTATGCTTGTGAATTTTTCTTTTGAGTACTTGTGTGATGAGAGTGGGAAGTCACTAGGACTAGCATGGATGTGAAAGCTGTGAGATTTGAGCCTTATGAGATTTTGATGCATGAATTAATCTCTTCGTTTGTGAGTGGATCGTCACCTTAGAGGATGCTAGAACTTGTGTGTGCTCTCGCTTCTTGATTGTGTCTAGTTTGATATGCCGAATGTGATCTTAGGCCATCTTTGATTTGATTGAGTCACTTAGCCTTAATTTTCCTTACCATGGATATTTGTCCCTTGTTAGCCCCTTTGAGCTTTAAGCCTACTTTATTTGCTAGCACATATGAATACTATTCCAAGTTCCTAAGCCTTTTTGTCCCAATTTGAGTAGAGAATAGGAAAAGTGTGAATGTGAAGGGATTGTATTGAGTTGAAAAAGGGAAATGTTGTTTGTAGAGTGAATATGAGAAGAAGGTGTGATGAAGTTTTGAGTTGTGGGAAAGAGAAAAAAAATTGAGAATGAGCAAAAGAAAAATGAGCTCATGTGTTTGTGCGAAAAAGAAAAAAAAAGTAAAGTGATTGAAAAAAAAAGTGAAAGGAGATAGAAAAAAAATTGAAGTGTTGAGAGTATTGGAATTGAAGGTGTGTTGATTGACAATGTTGAAGTAGTCTGTTCCCAATCTCGTAGTACCAAAGTTTGAATTTCTATTCTCCATTCACTTAAGTCACTTACCCATATTGTTATCTCACCTGTCCAAAGAGCCTACATTACAACCTTGAGAAAAGTCCTTTTTGATTCGGCATTGATTTCTAGAGTATGGTCGGAGTTAAGAGTGCTTACAAGCCTATGGCTGCCAATATGTGTGATTGATTGTTTGAGTGAGTCCCTTTATCATTGATATACACTTGTGAGGGAGTGAAACACATCGTAGAGTGCACATCCATGTTTGATCTTGGTGTTTCTTGCTGTTGTTGCATGAGTATGATGAGGGAAGGTGAGTGAGTATACTTGTGATTGATCTTTGAAGCTCGAATTTATTTGCTTGCATGATTTGATTCATTGACTCATTCCTAACAATTTCACTTGACTTATTATTTCGTTGCTTGAGGACAAGCAACATCGTAAGTTTAGGGGGGTTGATTAGGCGTGAAATTTTCATGATTCGTCGCTCGAAATGCCCTAGTTTTGGTTGATTTTGTTGAGTATTTAGAGTCATTTACGTATCATTTTTATAAAATAATGAATTTATCTCTTTGATGCTCATAGATGAATAGAGGGCGAAAAGAGGAGTTCGTAGGACTTTAATCGACTCAAACAGACGCTCGGATGAGAAGATATCGAAGAAATACGAAAAGTACTAGTTCGAGGGAGCAAAAGTATCATTGGAGCGCACAAGCTAGAAGAGCTCGAGCACAAGTGCTCGAGTGGTCGTGCAAGGCGCACGAGAGGATGCAAGTCGTGCACTAGTGCACGAGCGCTCGTGCAGAGTGCACGAGCAAACGCAGGTCGTGCACTAGTGCACGAGCAAAGGGAGGTCGTGCATTTTTTTAGTTCTGTATGTTTTGAAGTGCACGAGGAAGATGAGCTCGTGCACTAGTGCATGAGCAGTGCACGAGCAAGCGCGTTTTTTTGGCCCATACGTTCCCGATTCGGCCCGATGCTTATATATATTCCTCCCGAACACGTTTTGAAGGAAATACGACATACCAAATCACTTTTAGACTTAGTTTTTAGAGAGAGAAAGAGGAGAAGGAACAAGCAAGCTTTAATTTTACGTTTTGAGGTTTTTCTTTACGAATTCATAGTCTGATTTTATTTTTTAATTTCATTTCTTAAAACCTTTGTTCGTTATTTCTTCTAGACTTCGTTGTATTAATCTAATTTCAGTTCTTAAAATTATTTTCTTTCAAAATCCTAGTTCATGCTTTTTAGTTTTTCACTTCAATTAATTATGTTTATGTTGGTCCCGGTACAAGACTGAGGAATACGTGTATGGGGGGGGGGGGGGGGAATACACGTATACCAATTTTTCAAACTTAAAACTGACTGAGTCCCCTTTTACTCAGAGTGGTAAAGAACTAGGAGCTGATAACACACCTACTGACTACACTTGGTGCGGGTCAGTTGGCTAACTATCGGTTCTAGTTCAGTGCGGAAATGTTTGAGCCCTGAAAGTTTAAAGTCTTGTTTAGTTTGCTTTCTGAAAAACTTGTTTTACTCAATTCAGAATAGTGTTTAGTAGGGCAGTGTTCTTATTAAGATCAGCCTGATTGATTCAGGTCTGATAAACTTGAATGCAATGAATGAACGAATAATATGGCAAGTATGCACAAAATCAAAGCAGTAAGAACACAAGGAGTTTAACGTGGTTCAGAGTCTCAAGCTCCTACGTCCACGGCCTGACTTAACAGGAAATCCACTCAAGGGATTCTTGTTTTTAACGTGCCAAGGTGCACCAAGACCAGCTATCCTCACTGATCTATACAACTCCACTTACTAACACACTAACTGACTTACTCCCAACAAACCTAACTTAGGGTTTTGGTTTCAGTTTGGATTCCAACTAAGTTGAGATTATCCTTACAAGGCAAAGCTATGCTAAGGATTGGATAATCTCTCTAAGCTTAAGATAATGCTATTTAGCTCTTGGAATACAGAATAACTCTCGGTTGCTAAGAAACACTTGGGAAATTTAGATGGTTTCGAGTGCTTCTCTTAAAGGCTGAATACTTTGAATGCTTGAGAGTTTGAGTAATTTCTGGCTTGGAAATTTCCCGTAACCTTGAATGGGTTCAAGGCCTTCTGTATTTATAGGTGATTTGAAAAAACTATCCGTTGGAGAGATAGCCTTCGAGTCATCTATGTAGAGAGGCTTCAAACGGACATATCTCCATGCAGCAGCCGTCCTTGCATGGATTTGGTATTTGCATTAAATGTCCATTAAATGCTTGCCCGTTGAATGTGCAGTCTGAATTCAGTCTCCATGTCAGGTTCCGTACGTGCGTGTCCTTCTCGGATTGGTCCACGTCATCAGGTTGGTGAGAATGTCAGAACTTATTCCTGAGCTTCAGGCTTGTCTTATTAAGTTCATTTTGTCTTGAGCCCACCAGTCTTGTCCTGACGCTGAAATTCCTTTTGCATTGCTTGGCTCTACTCCAAGTCTTCCCATTAACTCAGTGACCTCATGTTCCCTTCAGGACTGAGTTAGTAATGACCTCAGGGTCATACTCTTCATCACTGACACTTACTCAGCCAGCTTAGAGGACTGCCATAAGTTCAGGATGGTGCTCTTCGTCTTCAGGCTCTGAGTCTTGATTGTTACCAGTGAGTTCTCCTCTCACTGAGTACCTGTGAAGTGTAAAATGACTAAGTACTAACCCTAATCAAGACTAGCCTGACAAAGACAGATTAATGCAAACATCTTTTCAGGGGCTTTGGGATCTTAATTAAAACTGACAATGTCCCAACAATTTCCCCCTTTTTGATGATGCCAAAACACTGAAAAGATCCTCAAAACATTTAGAGGAAATATGATAAATCTATCTATAAGATAAGACAGTGTTAGAGCAGTTCTTGATAAAGTACAGAATTTAAAACAAACAGCCAAAAAGACAATGAGATTTTGTCTGTGGGCAAAAGTAATAGATTTCATTGATAGATGTTGAAATGATTACAATGAATCTAATCTATTACAAAGAAGCATGTGAACACCTAGACTAATCTCATTTCAGGCTTGAGTCCATATCCTGCATAAACTCTTGCCTTCAGCTCGTCAAGTCTTCCAGGTTGGTTCACGTATCCTTCAGCTTTGGCTAACTTCAATACTTCCATCATTATGGCCTTTGTGTCATGCTTTTGAGTTCCAGGAACCAAGGGAGGAGCTCGAATGGTGAACTCAGGAGCCTTCACTTGAACTTGAGCTGCATCAGCCTCCTCCAAGATCTTCTGGAATAGCTCAGGATGATTGTCCATCATGTAGTCAGTGAAATGGGCATTGATATCGTCAGTGTCGCCCCACTTCTTCACAACATACCACAATCTAACAAATTCATCCCTTGCATCAGTCCAAAACTCCTTCAATGTCTCTGAGACGAACTCATCAACAAAAGCTTCCCTGACTCCTGATTCTGGCCTACTGACTTGAAGAATTGTTGATTTCCTAATTGTTGGCTTCTTCTTGTACTTCCTCGGCTCAGGCTTCGCCTTCTTCCTCCTAAGCAAACTGATCACTGCATCATCTAACTCCCTTTGTTGAAGCTCAGTGATATCAGTCAGCTTCTCAACCTTCTTTTCCAAGATGCGCATCTTCTCCTTCTGAGCAATTTCAGCTCTGCGCATAGCCTCAGATTTCTCAGAGTGATCTCCCCATGCTTCAGCACATAGCTCCACCACCAACTCCCCTGAGTAAGTGATGGGATTCTTCCTTGAGCTCATGGGAGACGATCTCTGAACTGGCTCAGGTTGTTGCTTGGAAGGTTCATCAGCCTTTGCCTTTGTTGCCTCCGCCCTCAGCCTGGCAACAACTTCCTCTCCTTCCTTCTCCACTGCCGCTAACCTAGCTGACTTCCTCACCCTTAATATGTTCCCTTCAGGATTGGCTTCAGGGTCAGCTAGAACGGTCTCGCCTTGGTTGACTGCCTCAGATGCCTCAGGGCGGGATCTTTTCTTCTTATTTTCCCCCTTTTTGGCATCATCATTGGCCTGGGATGGGAGTGACTCAGCTCCACTGTTGATAACGAAAGAGGTTAAAGATTGAACTTCCAAAACGCCCTCCTTCAGCATCTCAACTCCCGTGGCAATCCCAGTGCCCGCGTAAGAAACCGAACTGATAGCAGCATTGACTTTCTTCTCAAAGACCTCCATAGAGAGTTGGAGACTTTGTTCAGCCTTGGTGATCCTTTCCTCCACCTTCAAGGACTCACCGCTGACTCTGCTGACCTCAGTTAGGATCTTTGTCGATTCCTCAGTGGCCTTCGCCAAAATGTCTGCCACTGACTGAGAGGTGCGATCCAACATCCCTGACTTCAGCTCCAGTTTGGACGCTGAGTCCTTCATGGCCTGAGTGACAATAGCTCCAGTCTGAACTGCAAGCCTGTCAACTGCCTGATTCAACTTCTCATCCCTGATCGCATCCCTCTCATCAAGTTTCTTGAGAGTGTTCCTAAGCATCTTCTTGGTGCGCTTCCTCTCATTCTTCACTGACTTGGCCGTGTCAGTCATCGTCCTCTTTAGCAAAATTAGCTCCCTGTTGGCAAGGGTGTTGTAGGCTGACTTTGTCCACCTGATGTGATTTGCCAGGGCCTTGGAGTCTTCTTCCTTTTCAGCTCGTAGCCTCATCACTTCCTCCTGAAGTTCAGCTACATTTTATGTGGTTTTCTCCTGCTTGACCTCCACTATGCTTGTAAATTCAGCACGTCCGACCCCGGTTATTATCACATCTTCATCATCAACAGCCGCATCAGTGATTGGCTGCTTTCCCTTGTCAGCCCCTGCAGCATCAGTCCCTTCGTCAAGGTGTACTGAAGGCAGTTGTGAAGTAGTCAAAGCTGTCTGCTTAGGCTCAGCTAAGCTAACTTGAACCTTAGGAACTTGTCCCTCGAAACTGAGAGTCTCCTTGGATGCCTCAACATCTTCCTCTCTTGTCTCAGGGCAGGGAATCCCTTCATCGACAGATGTCTCATTGGCAGCTGAGATGTTCAAAACATCCTCAGCCACTGGTCCACCCTTGGCACCAGTGTCCTTATCACCTTCCCCCTGAGCCTGAGGCTCAGAGATCATCTCATCAACTTCTCTCGCAGTCTCCTCCACTGCCTTCTCCATATCTCCACCCTGAGCTTCATCATCATCCTCATCATCCTTCTCGTCACCAGACAGGATGTCAGCCTTGCTCTTGGACATCATGTCAGCCACTAGCTGCTTCAGGTTGTCAAAGTTTAGAAGTTGAAGCCAGCTAGTCAGTCCAAAGTAGGAGCAAATCTTGGCTTCCTCAGTCTCCCAATGATCCCAGCCACGAGCGTCCACTAGCAGATGCTGCTCCTGCATGTTTGATTGTTTGAAATCCAACCAAACCTTGAGCTCAATCACATACGCTAGCAGCTCAGTGTACTTGTACAGCCCAGGCCAGCACTTCCCTGCCCATTCTGTGGCGTTCCCCCTGAGAGTGCTCTCAAGAATCCCACCAGCCATATGCTCATCTAACTCCTCCTCCTCCACTTCAAGGAATTCATCCTCTTCAGCTGAAATGGATTTGGGACAGTCTTTGGGATTGGGGTATGATGGAAAGTCTGTGGGGTTTGGAAGGTTTGGCTCGGCTGACTGGTCAGGCTCATTCGTAGGTAAATTTGATGGCGCTGACTCAGTAGGATGATTTGGCTCTGAGTTTTGGGGTGGTTGGGGGTTTTGAGGTGTGGGGTCAGGGATGGAAGGTGTTTGGGTTTCAGGGTGTGGGGTGTTTGAGTGGGTGCTGTCTCAGGCTGCAACGACTCAGCCGTCTCGACAGTCTCTCTCACTTCCTCCAAGTCAGAGGCTCCAGGAGAGCTTGACTTCTCCCTCTCACTCACCTCAGGCAGCTTCTTAGCCGAGGATTTTCCGATTCCCTTTCTAAGCCTCTTTAGGGGCCTCTCTCCCTGAGCATCCACCTTCTTTCTGACGTTATCGTCAGTTCCCTCAGCCTCAGACCCGGTCTTCTTGGGATCAGACTCAGTCCCTGATTTCGTGCTCTTCCCTGACAGCACGATTTTCACCCTCTTCTTCTTCTCAGTCGTGTCCACCTCAGGCTGCTCCACCTTCTCTACTTCCTTACTCTTCTCAAAGAGCTCATCTACCCTTTCAATGAGACTGGGTGCCACTCTCTTGGCCTTACCAGCTGGCTTTTTGGCCTGACCCTTTGCTTTCGCATTGGGATCAGTCAGCCCTAGCACTGAATAGGTATCACTCAGTGAGGAGAACATTACCTTCTTTGAGGAGAGATTGTCCTCAAAATCGAAGGTATACCCATGGCAAGCATGAGCAATCAGGATGGACATCCTCGTTCCAAATGGCAAGATGGCACTGACAGAAATGTGCTTCTTCTCCTCATCTCGCGTAAGCTTGTCCAATCCAGCCTGATGGAGTTGATCAAGGAAGAACTGCTCCCAGTTCGCTTCCACTCCATCAGCAATTGCCCCCATGAGTCTCAGCTTGGGCATACTCAACTGCTCGTGAGAGCCAGTTGCTCCCATCACCATCTTGGACACCAAATCCACCAGAGCCCTGTACTCAGGCTTTAACGTATTCTTGTTCTGACGAGCCTTGAACTCTGATGACCCAGATTTGGTCCATTTCCCAAGGAATTCTCCCTCCGAGTTTTCCTTGTACATTTTCGGGTTGATGCCTGAGGATGGCAACTTGAAGACTTCCCTCACCGCCTGCCTGATGTTAATAGTGACCACCTCTGTGTTGTAAAGAGGCTCACCGTCGCCGTCCTTCTCTCCCATCAGCTTCAGCGTAGTTACCTTCGTGAAAACTTCCCATTTCCGCAAGAACAAGTTTAAGTATGCTTCCACAACTGTTCTTGGGAGCACGGAAATGGGGCGGGTGGTTAAGTATGTTTCCAACCCAGCATCGGAAATCCACTTGAATACTGGTTTGATTTCCTCAACTGTGAGATATATACCTTCCATGGAGATGACTTGCTCCATGTGTATCAGTTTCTTTTCGACAACGTCCACGATCTTGTCGGTTGTCTAGTTGGAATCAAGGAATGCCATTGTTTTGAAAGAAGAGATTTTTGAAATTTCTGTGTTTGAGCAAGAGAAAACTCAGTGTGCAGATTGTGCGTTGTGTTTGCGTAAAAACCTCAAATGGCACTCTTGATTGATAAGACTAAGTCAGTTACTCAAACGTGGGGTTGAGATTGATCCCTGAATTCGAGAGGTTTTGAAAAGAAGGGCCAGGATTAATCTCAGCTTCAATTAAACCCCATGTCAGTCATATTCCATATAAAACGGACACGTATATGAAAAAGTAACTGTAGCATTAAATGCTCCGTGCGCGTGGGTTTTAAATATGAAAAGGCACGCTTTTAATGAAAACGGAATGCATTTAATAAAGATTTTCAGGACGAAGGACTCAGGGAGACGCTTGAAATTCACAAGGGTCAGGTTAGAACTCATACCTGTCAGGGAGACATTGTAGCACCCTGATACCTCGCTGAGTCGAGTCTGGCCTGAGTTCCCCCTAGAACCCTACGCTGACTGCTCTCTCGGATCTAAGAGTCCTAACTCTACTGACAGTTCCATAAACCTTGCTTCAGCCAAAGGCTTAGTCAAGATGTCAGCTCTTTGCCTGTCAGTGTGAATCTTCTTCATCCTAATATCTTTCTTCTCCACATGATCTCGAATAAAGTGGTGTCTAATATCCACATGCTTGCACCTTGTGTGAAGCACTGGGTTCTGAGTAATTTCTATAGCACTATTGTTATCACAATAGATTGGAACCTGATTAGCAAACACTTGGTAGTCCCTCAACTGTTGCCTCAACCATAAAATCTGAGCGCAACAACTACCTGCAGCCATATGCTCAGCCTCAGTCGTGGATGTCGCCACTGAATTCTGCTTCTTACTAAACCACGAGATCAACTTACTTCCCAAAAACTGACATGTCCCTGAGGTTGATTTCCTATCAATCCTACAACCACCATAATCTGCATCTGAATATCCTGTCAGTTCTAAGTTGTCATCTGAAGGATACTGTTGGTCCCACTTGATAGATTAATTGCGGAAGCTTATGTTTAAATGTCTTTCCAAAATCTTTTATAAGAGAGCAATAAACAATAATTAAAATAAAGCGATAAAAGACACAAGATATATAGTGGTTCGGATAAATATCCTACGTCCACTCTCCCTTATCACCAAGGGGTCTCACTATCAACCAACTCACAAACTTACTTACTGGAATTTCTGAAGTACCAGCACCTTCTTACAAACTCTTTAGATCTAACTTCGATCTAAAGATAAGACTTACTCCAACCTTATCTAACAAGATGAACAGGTTGAGTATATAAACTCCTTACGAGTAGATAAGTAATTAAGAACAAAGTGTGAGTGCAATATGCGTAGTGATCAAAAGCTTAGTATGGCTATATGCACGTGAATGATTCTAGAGCTTTTTCTTGATCTGCACTCAAGTATATATAGAGGGGATTAGGGACATAGCCGTTGGGAGGCTAATCCAATCAGATCCTCTATATATGGAAGCTTCAATCAATCAATTCCCTAATTGATTGATTGGGTTGGTGAGATCTTGAATGATTGTCTTCATATCTTCTCAATCCAATCTTGTTTTGACTTGATTTGAATCACCAACGGTCAATGCTTCCAATTGCCTAACTCTGATTCTCTCCAGAGAAGGCAGGACCAGACACCAGGCAACCTCGGTGTCTTCTGGTCCTTATCTGGTGAACAACCAGAATACTCAGTAGAATAAGGGGATCAAACTGAGCATCTTTTGTTTCACCAGACTCGTCTGGTCCGGACTCGTCTGGTCTGGGGAAGGTCCTCTGCCTCTGGTCTGATCTCCTCTGGTGAAGTCCTCTGGTGGAGTCCTCTGGTGAAGTCCTCTGGTGGGGTCTTCTGGTGACTCTTCTGGTGAGGTCTTCTGGTCTGGCAGTTCCCCCTAGACTAAGTCCTAACTAATCCTCATCTGGCTAACAGGTCCAGATGGTCCTATTACATCTTCTGGTTTGTTTTAACTCATCAAAACTAACAATTTTTATCCTAACAATTTCCCCCTTTTTGATGGAGTTAAAACACTACCAGAACTGATCAAAAGAAAAACTTAAACAAGAAAACAATAAAGGGATGAGACCTTAGAATAGATCTCATCAGGCAAATAATAAGACAACAAGGAGTTGTCTTTAGAACAGAGAAGATATGTATTTTTCATTAATAATCAGAGGACAAAATAATTACAGATTACATTGAAGTTCATTGTCCTATTCTAGGCATATCTTCTGTTCTCTTTAGGGACAAGAAACCAGTCAAGGAACCTATCCTGGACGGCCTTCAACTCTGCAGAAGATGTTGGGGTGAAATTCACCAACACCTTGGTCTTGTAAAGCTTCTTCAGTTCTGCCCAATCCACCTGGTTCCCAATCATGGGAGTGTTAAGATAAGTAAATTCAGGAGCAGTCACCTCCAGGTTGAACTCAATGGTTGAATCCATCAGCTGCTTGTACAAGTCTGCATCATAGGCTTGCATCCAAGAATGGAAGGTTCTGTTGATCAGCTCATCATCTTCTGGTGCTGGCCTCTGGATATAATGCTGAATGAACCAGAGGGTCTTGGCTTCTCTCCATCTCTCAATCAGAGGATACGGCACAGTAGAGTCAAAAGACCCTTCTGTCCTGAGTGGCAAGATGTTCATAACTTCCACAGGAGCTTTCCTTTTCTGACCTGAGCCACCTGCACCAGAAGGAATACCAGCTTCTCTGGCCTTCTTGTTCTGCCTCTTAACATATCTGAGCCTCTGCTCTTCATCTATGTTCTTCCTGATTCTGGCTTGCCTCTCCTCTGGAGTCTCTTCCTTGTATCTCTTCTCTGCTTCTTCGACAACAGATTCAAGGAAACTCTTCTTTACTTTCCTAATCTTCCTCTTAGCAGGACCAGGAATGGTAGAAGGATCCTGCTCAGCTTCAGAAGACTCTTCTTCTGCAGCAAGTTGTTTAGCCATAGTAAGAGACTTCAACTCTTCTTTCTTCTTCTTCTGCAACTCAGCCTGGGCCAGAGTGTTCTCCAACAGGTCCAGACGAGCTCCATGGCTAAACAGAGTCTCATTGGTGGTCTTCGCCAGATCAGTTCTGGCCTTCTCTTCCCCCTTTTTAACTTCATCAAGGAGGGGCTCCACTACCTGCCTTATGAGATCAGGCAAGGCAGTGTTGGAGGAAGAGTGAAGATCACGAAGCTGCTTGGCCTCCTCCAGGTAAGCCTTAGACTCTGCAACAAGTCTCTCTTGCTTCTCCAACATCTCCTGGAGGGAGTCCTTCAGTCTAGCAGTTTGAATCATCTGGCTGGCCATTTCCACTTTGAGTACAGAAACTGGCCTCATCTGCTCCATCACGTGCTCCTGGAGCTGCTTCTGGCTGTGCATTACATCTAATTTGACAAACAAGCCATTAGCCTTGAACGAAGCTTTAACCTCTGCCAGAGTGGATTTGATCTGCTTCAGGAAGATTCTCCTCTCATGCTTAATCTGATGCTCAATCATAGCAGGAGCCATATGTTGAATTTCTTTGGAAAAGCGCCCTATCTGCATGATCTGCTCGTTGAAGAAAGCCTTCATCTTTTGGAGCACTGCAGGAGACATCTCAAAGTCCTCCTCATCTGAGTACAACTCTGGAGGGAATGAGAAATGCGGACCAAAATTATAGGAGAAGCCCTCTGGAGTGAGCATGACACCTTTCTGGATCAAGAGGGTCTTGAGGAGAATCTTGGCCGTCTCTGGTGTCTCCAACTCTGCTGGGTTTTGAATATTTAGCTTCTTCTTCAGCTCAATCTCCCAAGCAGTGAAGGCAGAAGGAGACATCTCCTCTAACAGAAGCATGAGATCTTCAACATCCTGGAGTCTTGCCATACTCCAAACCTTGGCATCAGTCAGATCTGCCAGGAGGGGTGAGTGCTCCAACAAAATTGGAAACTGCTCTCTTAGCCAGAGCTGAGCACTCACACTCATACTCTGCCTAATGGGACCCATATCATCAGAAGAGAATATAAAGGGTTTGGGCCCAGAGGCAGAGGAGGAAGGTGCTAAGTGAGCAGGCTCAAGTGAAGCTTTCTCATCTTCACTGTCATCGCTTGTTAAACAGGTTGGGGAGGGGGGAGGGCCAGGGAATCCCAGAGCCATAGCAATGGTTGGGTCCTGATCTGTATGGGTTTGGGGAGGGTTGGGGTTTTGTGAAGTAGAGGTGGTAGGAAGAGGTTGTTCTGCACCAGAAGAGGAAGGAATATCTGGTACAGAGTGTGTAGGAGGGATCTGAGAGGTGGAGGAGTTTGAAGGGGGGACTTCTGCACCAGAGGAGGTTGAGGGTACCTCTGGTCCAGAAGGTGGGGGAGAGGGGTTAGTGGGAAGATGTGTTTGGGAGTTTGGGGAAGAAGGTGTATGAGCAGGAATGGTAGAGGGTGTAAAGACGGGGGTATCTGGGATAGTCTGCTCTGGTGGAAGAATGGGGTTACCAGAGGCAGATGGGGTTTGGGGAATGTTATCTGGGGGAGAGATGGAAGGGGAAACAAGATTTATGGGGGAGGAAGAGGGAAAGGAAGGGTTTACCTCTGCTGGGTCAACACCAGCAGGCACAACAGGCTCTGGAGCATCCTCCATCATCTGGGTGGCATCCTCAATGGCCTTCTCCAAGGCCTCTCCAAGATCAGATCCAGAGTCTGAATCTTGAAGAAGGGCTCTCTTGGCCTTGGATTTCCTCACAAGAGGCACTTCATCTTCTTCCTCTTCTTCTTCTGATGGCTCATCCACCAGAAGGGTTTTCTTGGGAGCTCCTCTGCCAGTCCTCCTCTTCTTAGCAGAATGTCTCCTGGCCTCGTCTGGCTGCTTCCTCTTTGAAGCTCCTGCCTTCTTGGCAACCTCACTCTTCTTCTTCAGTACATCAAGAAGAGGGATCTGGTCCTCCTCAGAGGAACCAGAGAAAGCAACATTTGAAGAACCAGTTGCTCCAGCAGCTTTCTTCTGAGTCTTCTGCTGCTGCTGCTGCTTCTGCCCCTTAGCAGGTGAGGGAATGGCTTGAAGGGGAGGAGTAGGGATGGCTTGCTCACCATCAGAATCAGGATGGCCATGGAGAGGACCATCCTTGGAGAACATAATCTTGGACTTATGGAAGCCCTTACACCAGGATTGTCTCCATTTCTTCTCTGGAAGAATCGAATCCAGAATTAGGGTGAGTTTTGTGCCCAATGATACATTAGCATTGAACACAAATTGTTGCTCTCCTGGCAACTGGGGGCATTCTTCCTTCTGGACTTTCACCTTGTTCTTCCTCAGCACCCCCCAGAAGAACTCAGCCCAGTTACATTGAACACCATCCAGAATGGCCCTCATAACACAGAGCCTGCCAACGAAGATGGCATCTGTGCTATGGCTCTCACACATGAGAATCTTCACCACAATGTCAAATAGCACCTTATACTTCTGCCTAAGATGCTTGTCCAAGAAACCTTTAGTAATATTCTGGCATGAATTTCTGGCAAACATCTTGAAGGATTCCAACGCCTCTCCTTCTCTGTACTTCAGTGGGTCCACACCTTCCGCAGAAAGGTTACCAAAAAGACCACAAAAGTCTGCCTTAGAGAAAACAAGATCCTCTGAATCAATCTTGGATGAAATATAGTCCTCGTGGATCTTCATCCGGATAAGAAACTGTGCAGCATATCCATCCAAGGTACGCAGATCCTTGGGAACCTTTGAGATCAACTCCTCCAGTCCTGAACGTCGGAGAAGTTCCAAAATCTCCAAAGCGGCCGGATTCTTAGTGGAATAGAAGTCCACCACCATTTCTGTCTTGAGTTTCTTGCAGACATAGTCTGGATCGAAATTGCACTTAGGTGCCATAACTGTGAAAGAGAGAGAGAGAGATAGAAAGCTTTGCAGAGAGAGGTTAGGGTTTGAATAGTATAGAAACGTGAAAGGACAGATTGAAAACAAAATTGATTTAAATAGAGTAGTACGCGTGGCTTGAAAATTAAATGAAGTGTGAACGCGTGTTGTTTCAAATTCAATTTAGGAAACAAAATTAATTTTAGCATTGATTGACATTTTGCACAGTGATTAAATCTGATGGCCATGATGAAAGGCGAAATACAGATTTAATCTGGTGCGTTGGCATAGTCATTGGGACTGGGCATAAAGGGGTTTTGTGGCAGTCAAGAGAAAAAGCGAAATGATTGCCTAGGCCCTATACCCTAGTCTTAAATACACTCCGAAGTTGAAAGGTTTTGAGTGTACTTACTAATTTGAAAAGTGTATCCCAATGATCAGAGGCCAGAGTAGAAAAGACATACCTGTCACCTGATATTGTAACCAGATGAAACCACAACTAGTCTGGTGATACTTCTCCTCTGATGGAACTTATCTGGTCCTGGTCAGTAAAGACTTTGGACATATCTCTGACTCAGCACCTCATCTGGGATTAGTGTCACCTGGTGTATACCTCTTCTGGAAGTATACCCTCTCTGATATATCTAATCTGCAGGTATGTTAGCATAAGGGAAAATTTATGAAGAAAAGTAATAAAATAAGGATACTTCTCTGATGTTCCCCCTAAATCAAATCTGTCTCTGGATCCAACAATCCTAACTCAAAAGCTAACTCTCTGAATCTGGTCTCAGCCAAAGGCTTGGTTAAAATATCTGCTCTCTGCCTCTCTGTTGCAATCTTTTCCATCCTTATGTCTCCCTTCTCAACATGATCTCTGATAAAATGATGCCTTATATCAACATGTTTGCATCTGGTATGAAGAACTGGATTCTGGGTGATTGCAATGGCACTATTACTATCACAGAAAATAGGAATATCCTTAGCTCTAATCTGGCAATCCCTAAGCTGTTGACTAATCCAGAGAAGTTGAGAACAACAACTCCCTGCAGCCATGTACTCTGCTTCTGTTGTTGATGTAGCAACTGAGGTCTGCTTCTTTGAAAACCAGGATACCAATTTATTCCCTAAAAATTGGCATGTACCACTTGTAGATTTCCTATCTATTCTGCACCCACCATAGTCTGAATCTGAAAAACCACTCAATTCCAGGTTGTCATGTGCAGGATACCATAATCCTAAATTCACACTTCCCTTAAGATATTTCAATATTTTCTTAGCTGCTTCCAAGTGACTCTTCTTGGGGTTAGCTTGAAATCTGGCACAAACTCCTACAGCAAAAGTAATATCTGGTCTGCTTGCAGTCAGATACAAAAGAGAACCAATAAGTGCTCTGTACTGAGTCTGGTCCACACTCTCTCCAGACTCATCTGGATCCATGTTGAAATTTGTCATCATAGGGATCTTGGCTGCCCTGCTAGATCCTATTCCAAATTTCTCTAACATGTTTCTGGTGTACTTAGCTTGATTAATAAAAATTCCCTTCTCTGATTGCTTAACCTGCAAACCCAAAAAGTAATTCAATTCTCCCATCATGGACATCTCAAACTGTCCCTGCATGAGCTCACCAAACTTCTCACACAGCTTCTTGTTAGGGGATCCAAATATGATGTCATCAACATATATTTGGACCAGAAGGATGTCCTTTCCTTCTTCTTTCCTAAACAAGGTCCTATCAATTTTACCTTTAGTAAAACCATTGTCCAGAAGAAATTGAGAAATAGTGTCATACCATGCTCTGGGTGCCTGCTTCAGCCCATAAAGAGCTTTCTTAAGCTTAAACACCTTGTCACCTTGTTCAAAACCAGGAGGTTGTTCAACATACACTTCCTCAATGAGAATCCCATTAAGAAAGGCAGATTTCACATCCATCTGGTATACTTTGAACTTCATGTGAGCAGCATATGCTAAGAACAATCTGATGGCTTCTAGTCTGGCAACAGGAGCAAAAATCTCATCATAGTCTATTCCTTCAGACTGAGAATAGCCCTGGGCCACTAGCCTTGCCTTGTTCCTAGTAATGACATCATTCTCATCTTTCTTATTTTTGAAAACCCACTTAGTGCCTATCACCTTTTGATGTCTTGGTCTGTCTACCAGCTCCCAAACATCCTGTCTGGTGAATTGATTCAATTCCTCCTGCATAGCAACAATCCAATTTGAATCTTTCAGTGCCTCCTTGATATTCTTGGGCTCAATCAAGGACACATAGCAACTGAATAAGGCAGCTAAGTTAATAGTTCTCCTAGTCTGGACACCCTTAGTTGGATCTCCTAAGATCAGGACATTGGGGTGATCAACCAGGGTCCTCCTACCCGTGGTCTTACCTGGATGATCATCTTCTGCAGTACCTTGGTGATTATCACCACCTGCAGAAGAGCTTCCCCCTATAGGAGTTCCAACCTCTTCTGGTTCTGCTCCTTGTGAAGGCTGCTGCTTCAGAAGACTTAGCTTCCACCTTTAACTCAAAAGCAGATTCATCAAAAACAACATGAGGTGTTTCCTCCACACAAAGTGAATTCTTATTAAAAACTCTAAAAGCTTTACTGGTGCTGGAATATCCCAAAAATATTCCATCAGCCACTTTAGCATCAAAGGTTCTTAATTTAGATTTCCCATTGTCATGGATGAAACACTTACATCCAAAAACATGAAAATATGAAACAGATGGGGTTTTACCTTTCCATACCTCATATGGGGTCTTATTGTGTCTCTGGGCAATCAGGCATCTGTTCTGAGTGTAACAAGCTGTATTGATGGCCTCTGCCCAAAATCTCTGTGGAGTGCTGTACTCTGCCAGAAGTGTTCTTGCAGCTTCTTTGAGAGTCCTATTCCTCCTTTCTGCAACTCCATTTTGTTGAGGTGTTCTGGCAGCAGATGTCTCATGAAAAATCCCATGGTCCTTGCAGTAATCTGCAATATGTGAATTAAAAAACTCTGTTCCTTTGTCACTCCTGATCCTGACTATGCTCTGGTTCTGCTCATTCTGAATCTGCTTGAAGAACTCTGGCAGCTTAGTTATAGTTTCATTTTTCTTAAACAAGAACACTACCCAAGTGTATCTTGAAAAGTCATCTACTATTACTAAGGTGTACTTCCTTCCACTGAAACTAAGAGGAGAAACAGGTCCAAACAGGTCCATGTGAAGTAGTTGAAGTACTCTGGTTGTGGTTGTGCTCTGGACATCCTTAAAGGAAGTCTTGGGTTGTTTACCCTTCTGGCATGAACCACAAACCTGATCCTTCTTAAACACTTCATTAGGAAGACCTCGAATGAGACCTTTTCTGGCAATCTTGTTCAATGTTTTGAAGTTAAGATGACACAATCTCTTGTGCCAAATCCAGCTGTTCTCTGCAGATCCTTTAGCAACCAGGCAAGCATTCCTTGGGCAACTGCTAAAATCTGCAAGATAAATGTTACCCTTTCTCAAGCCTATTAGCAAGATATCATTATAATCAGAAGAGAAAACAGTGCATGAATCACTAGAAAACTTCACTGAGTATCCCTTGTCACAGAATTGGGATACTGAAAGCAGATTATGCTTGAGTCCTTCTACGTAGTAGACTTCATCTACAGATACTCCATTGAAGGTCAACTTTCCAACTCCTCTGGTGACTCCATAGTTGTTGTCACCAAACATCACTCTTGGTCCATTTAATGGCTTGAAATCTTGGAGATTATCCTTCTGGAAGGTCATGTGCTTGGAACATCCACTATCAATGTACCAGACATGATTGCTTGAAAATCCTTTCTCCAATGGACTCTTATCTACCTGCAGAGAGATCAATTAGGTCCCCTACTAGTGCTGGGTCCTGATTGGTTAGTTGCAGGTTTTGTAGGAATCCATAGATAAAGATCATCCCTTGATGGATGAGGAGATCTTATCTTCCTTCCAAATCTATCTACCAGTACATGTCCTCTTACTATGACATATTGAGCTACTGGTCTGATAAGGACACCTTTCCTATAAACAGGTCTGGTGTACCTTTTCTCAAATCTGGCCTTTGGAATGGCCTGCCTCAAAGACATGGTCTTAAAGGTCTGGTTATAAGGGTACATCCTAGAAGAACCATCTCTGGTGTCATAACTTCCCAGATCAGTTGGTTTTCTAGAGATGGGTCTGGAAGACCTCCTCTGGTTCTGATAATTAGACCTGTTCTGGTGATTATAGTTCCTTTGAGTATACCTATTTTGGAATTGATTTCTCTGAGAAAATTGTCTCTGGGGTACCTGGTTCTGTTGAACATTGTTCCTTCTCTGGTAGTTATTACTCTGATTGGTATTCCCCCTTTTTGAGTGTTTCCTTTGAGGTCCCCTAATCTGTTTAGGTTCCCTTTGAGGATTTCTCTGGGGTCCTCCAATTTGAGTAATATCTACTCCTTGGGACTCATTGTTCACAGAACCATCAATCTTTAATGGTTCCCCTTGTTGACACTTATTTTCTAACATCTTCTCTTCCAGAACAGTCAACTCTTCTGGACCATTAGTTAAGTGATTAACAGAGTGATTTCTTTTCCAATCAGGATTGTGAACCACCTTGTAACCATTACCAGTTAAGTCTTTATCATTCCAGATTTCTACCAACTTACCAGCTCTTACAGACTTGTCTTTGTTATAGAGGTACTTGTGAGTTTTAGTGGTAATTCCAGAATATCCTAAACCACTCTTATCACAAATGCGCTGAGAAGACTCTGATATGATAGATACAACAGATGGTATCTTAGGACCTTCTCTGGGCATAGGTATCTCCTCTATGTTGTGAACAACTTGTTTTCCCTTGATAAGAGTTTGGTATTTGGCTCTGAGTTCAGTGATCTCATCCTCTTGAGAGTTCCTTTCTTTCATGAGTTGATCTACCAGAGTATCTCTTTCTGTGATCTTTTCCTGAAGTTCAGAGACTTCTTTGGAATGATCTTTCATGAGTTCTCTGGTGGATTTGTGCTCATGAGAGAGTGATTGAACTTCAGCTCTGAGCCTACCATTCTCTTTCTCAAGTTTTTGACAGAGTTGGACACAATTTTGGAGATCTGATAGCATTTGTTGCATATCAGACTCTCTGGAGTTACCAGATGAATTAGAGGATTCAGTACATTTGGAATTAGATAAAACAAGAGTAGTTTCATTTACCTCAGTGATGTCTGCCATGAGACACACATCATCATCTGATCCAAAGTCAGAAGAAGAAGAACTGGAACTAGTATCCTCCTCCTCTGCTTCTGCCAGCAGTGCTCTCTTATCTGCATATCTCCTATCTCTCTTGATTCTTTTCTCTTCTCTTTCCCTAGGAGTAAGCTGAGGACAATCATAACTGTAGTGACCAGTCTTGTTGCATGTGTAGCAAGCATTGTCTCCTCTGGGACTAGGACTTGGCTCTCTCCTCCTCTGGTTGTAGTCTGATCTGGCTGGACTACTTTCTCTCCTCTGGTAGTCGGGTCTGCCAGAGCTACCATCCCTCCTCTGATGATCTGATCTCCCAGAGCTGCTAGGGTTGTCATCTCTCCTCCTCTCTGGAGTTCTGAATCTGGTCTCCCTTGAGTCTCCAGGTGTCTTCTCCTTCTCTGCAGGCTTGAAAGAACTCTTCCTGCTTCTGGTAGACTCCTTCCAATGCCTTTTGTACCTGCCATATTTTGAACTCATTTTGTCTAATTTATGAGTTAGAAGTGCTACCTGCTCCTTGAGGCTCAAGTCATCTGCAGTAGACTCCTTTGGCTTGGCATCAGATTTGAGAGTTGAAGAGAATGCAACTCCTTTCTGGCCAGAAGAGGAAACCTCTTCTGTTTGATCCTCCTCTTGAAGATCATATTCGTAAGCTTTGAGATCAGACAACAGAAGATGGTGATCCAGAGTGTTGAGATCCTTGTTGTCCTTGATCACAGTGACTTTAATTCTCCACCTGCTTGTTAGTGAACGTAATATTTTACTATTAATCTCTTTTTCAGAATAGGTCTTACCTAAGGCACTAGCCTTGTTTAAGAGATTCGTGAGACGCATGTCCAGCTGGTCAATGGTCTCGTCTGGTTTCATCTTAAATGTGTCAAAAGAGTGTTGAACAGCTTGGAGCTTGTTATCTTTAATCTTCTCTGTTCCTTCATAGAGCAGAGCTAACTTGTCCCACATCTCTTTTGCAGTGGTGCACGTCCTGACCTTTTCAATTACTTCTTTAGTAAGAGTGTTGATAATCTCAGTCCTCGCCACCTGGTCCAGGTTATGTAGCTTTCTCTCATCATTGTCAAGTTCGTCTTTCTTTTTGAGGATTCGTTGTCTGGGAACTCTATCCTCTGCAGCGTCGCTAGTTTCTTCTCTGGACTCAGACCTGCCACTATCAATATGAGTCCAGTAAAATTTAATGGGGCCACTTTCAACCACATCTAACATGCGGTGGTGAATAGCTCCAAGATGATTACTCATCATGAAGCTCCAGTGGCTATAATCCTCGAACGAGAATTCTGGTAGTTTGCGACTCTTATAAGAAGATTTCGAAGACATATTGATAAGAAATTTAGGGAAATAACAAGAACTTGAATAAAAGCACTAAAGAGCAATGGATCTGCCCGGTGACCACCAAAAGCTTTTCAAAGCAGTGGTCGTGGACACACTGCTCTGATACCACTTGTTGGTCCCACTTGATAGATTAATTGCGGAAGCTTATGTTTAAATGTCTTTCCAAAATCTTTTATAAGAGAGCAATAAACAATAATTAAAATAAAGCGATAAAAGACACAAGATATATAGTGGTTCGGATAAATATCCTACGTCCACTCTCCCTTATCACCAAGGGGTCTCACTATCAACCAACTCACAAACTTACTTACTGGAATTTCTGAAGTACCAGCACCTTCTTACAAACTCTTTAGATCTAACTTCGATCTAAAGATAAGACTTACTCCAACCTTATCTAACAAGATGAACATGTTGAGTATATAAACTCCTTACGAGTAGATAAGTAATTAAGAACAAAGTGTGAGTGCAATATGCGTAGTGATCAAAAGCTTAGTATGGCTATATGCACGTGAATGATTCTAGAGCTTTTTCTTGATCTGCACTCAAGTATATATAGAGGGGATTAGGGACATAGCCGTTGGGAGGCTAATCCAATCAGATCCTCTATATATGGAAGCTTCAATCAATCAATTCCCTAATTGATTGATTGGGTTGGTGAGATCTTGAATGATTGTCTTCATATCTTCTCAATCCAATCTTGTTTTGACTTGATTTGAATCACCAACGGTCAATGCTTCCAATTGCCTAACTCTGATTCTCTCCAGAGAAGGCAGGACCAGACACCAGGCAACCTCGGTGTCTTCTGGTCCTTATCTGGTGAACAACCAGAATACTCAGTAGAATAAGGGGATCAAACTGAGCATCTTTTGTTTCACCAGACTCGTCTGGTCCGGACTCGTCTGGTCTGGGGAAGGTCCTCTGCCTCTGGTCTGATCTCCTCTGGTGAAGTCCTCTGGTGGAGTCCTCTGGTGAAGTCCTCTGGTGGGGTCTTCTGGTGACTCTTCTGGTGAGGTCTTCTGGTCTGGCAGTTCCCCCTAGACTAAGTCCTAACTAATCCTCATCTGGCTAACAGGTCCAGATGGTCCTATTACATCTTCTGGTTTGTTTTAACTCATCAAAACTAACAATTTTTATCCTAACAATTTCCCCCTTTTTGATGGAGTTAAAACACTACCAGAACTGATCAAAAGAAAAACTTAAACAAGAAAACAATAAAGGGATGAGACCTTAGAATAGATCTCATCAGGCAAATAATAAGACAACAAGGAGTTGTCTTTAGAACAGAGAAGATATGTATTTTTCATTAATAATCAGAGGACAAAATAATTACAGATTACATTGAAGTTCATTGTCCTATTCTAGGCATATCTTCATGCAAACATAGCTTCAACATTCAGATTGTTCGATATTTTACATTCATATGTTCAGAGCCTCTAGAAGAAATAACCATGTTGAAGCTTCTTATGTTCAGTGTGTTTTTGTGGATATGTATGGAAGAAAGATAAGATCACCTGATTCAAAAAGGGATGATCTATTCTTGTGGCTTCCTAAATATTGTGCTAACCCCCCTGGACCCAGTAGGGTACCAAAAAAAAAGTTGATTGCCTGCAGATACATAAGAAGACCAGCTGATGTTTTGCCCCAATGTCAGCTGAGCATAATTTGAGGGGGAAGATCAGTTGACCCAGCCTGCTAGAATCTCTATTTAGATTTTTCAATATTTTCTTGTCTTGTTTTATTTAAAGTTCTTACAGTTTTAACATCATCAAAAAGGGGGAAATTGTTAGGATATAGATTAGATGTTTTGAAGATGTTAAAACAAGAACTTATAATAGGACTAGCTGAACCTGTTAGTCAGCTACAGATTAGTCTAGGTCTAGAATAGGTCTTTGGTTAAGGGGGAAGAAATCTGTGCAGACCAGAGAAGGTACCAGAGAAGGTACCAGAGAAGGTGACCAGAGAAGGTACCAGATGAGGTGACCAGATGAGAGGTGACCAGATGATATGTCCAGAGCAGAAGAGTCACCAGAGCAGAAAAGTCACCAGAGCAGATGAGGTCCAGAGGAGTCTGTCCAGAGGAGTCAGACCAGAGGAGTCTGCCAGAGGAGTCTGTCCAGAGGAGTCTGACCAGAGGAGTCTGCCAGAGGAGTCTGCCAGAAGACCTCTCCCAGATGAGGACCAGAGAAGAAGTGTTACCTGACCAGAAGACCCCAGACCAGACGAGTCCTATTCAGATGAGTGAGACAGATTAGTTCACCTACCAGAAGCATCTTAGTAATCTGGAGACAAAGAGATTTTTGGAGATCATTGATGGAGAAGAAGGCAATCTGGAAGTCAACTGATAGGAGGATCTGATTGATTGATTGCTTGATTGAAAGTCAACTAATCAATCATATAATCAATCTTTGATTGATTATATCCCTCCAATTATGGTTGTTTGAATTTCTAGCTTCCAACGGCTAGTTAATCCTACAACTATAAATAGGAGTGCTTGGATTAGTTCAATATACAAGAGTCGCGCGAGAGCACAACAAGAACACACGAACTCTTCCAAATCACTCACCTTTGTCCTTTCTAGTTTATATACACTCTATTAGGAGTTTAGTTGGATTATTACTCAACCTGTTCATCTTGTTAGATAAGGTTGTTGTAAGTTGTAAGAAGGAGCTGGTACTTCGCAATTCCAGTGGTTCGTGAGTACGTTGGTTGGAGAGAAAGTCCCCTTTGAAGAAAGGGAGAGTGGACGTAGGACAAGTTGGTCCGAACCACTATAAATCCGGTGTTCTCTACTTTTATGCACTTTAAATTTCTGCATTTCAATTCTAGCACTTTATTTTGTAAACGGGTTTTCATTAAAATAAACTTAAAAACGCTTTCCGCTGGATAACCATTTTGGGACCAACAAGTGGTATCAGAGCAGTGTGTCCTACAGACCACTGTTTTGAAATTATTTTGGTGGTCACCAGGGCAGATCCATTCTTTTGAAAACCCAAATATTTGTTGTGCTAACAAATTTTGCAGAAATGGGCTCAAAGAGATGCAGTAGAAGAGACACCAGGAGGTACTCCAAAAGAAGCATAGCAGATGAGGAAGATGAGGTATCCACTTCTGGTTCATCATCAAATTTTGGACCAGACGAAGAGATATGTCTGGTAACAGACGAGGTATGTAATCGAACTACCTCTTCTTTTTCATCTTCTTCGTTTTCTGGACAATCAGAGGAGTCTGATATGCAGAAGATGCTATTAGATCTCCAAACTTCTATACAACTTTGTCAAAAATTGGAAGAAGAGAACACAAAGTTGAAAGCAGAAAATCAGAAGCTTTCACAATGTTTAGACAACTTAGCTAATCTACCAGCTGAACAAAATTATACACTAGTTGAAGAGTCTTCTGACTTGACAACCAGGTGTAATGAACAAGTTAAGCTGATAGAAAGGTTGGTTGTTGAAAATATTGAGAAAGACAATGAATATAATCTGCTTAAAGCTAAGTTTGATGAACTCTTCCACCAAAACAAAATTGTAAGAGAAAGTGAGGACAAGCTCAAGATGAGACTGGAGCAGCTGACTATAGCAAACAATGCTATGTCACATATAGCTGCCTCATCTCAAAGAGAGCATGATAAAACAGGCCTTGGTTATACCAAACCTGAATCCTCACATGTTCAGAAAGAAGAACAAACTAGTAATTTTATTGATAAGGGTAAAAGGCTAGCTGACCAGGCAACTCAGCCTAATGGGCAGATGAGTCCTAAAACTCAAAAACCCAAAAGGCAGAGGAGGAATTTTAAGAAGGGCTATACCCAGAATAAAAGACCTCAGCCAGGCCAGCAGAGTAGAAGACAATCTGGATCTTCTCAAAAGAGGCAGAACCAGATGACTCCTACTCACCTGCAGAGGACTTTCAAGTCATCTGCCAGACCAGCTGGAACCTTTGATGGTTCTAGTAAGACTTATCCCTATCAAAAGAATTTCAAGTCTGTTGCTTTAAGACAAGTTATTCCTTCTACTGGACAAGCTCATAAGAGAAGAAGAGCCTCTAGAAGAAATAACCATGTTGAAGCTTCTTATGTTCAGTGTGTTTTTGTGGATATGTATGGAAGAAAGATAAGATCACCTGATTCAAAAAGGGATGATCTATTCTTGTGGCTTCCTAAATATTGTGCTAACCCCCCTGGACACAGTAGGGTACCAAAAAAAAAGTTGATTGCCTGCAGATACATAAGAAGACCAGCTGATGTTTTGCCCCAATGTCAGCTGAGCATAATTTGAGGGGGAAGATCAGTTGACCCAGCCTGCTAGAATCTCTATTTAGATTTTTCAATATTTTCTTGTCTTGTTTTATTTAAAGTTCTTACAGTTTTAACATCATCAAAAAGGGGGAAATTGTTAGGATATAGATTAGATGTTTTGAAGATGTTAAAACAAGAACTTATAATAGGACTAGCTGAACCTGTTAGTCAGCTACAGATTAGTCTAGGTCTAGAATAGGTCTTTGGTTAAGGGGGAAGAAATCTGTGCAGACCAGAGAAGGTACCAGAGAAGGTACCAGAGAAGGTGACCAGAGAAGGTACCAGATGAGGTGACCAGATGAGAGGTGACCAGATGATATGTCCAGAGCAGAAGAGTCACCAAAGCAGAAAAGTCACCAGAGCAGATGAGGTCCAGAGGAGTCTGTCCAGAGGAGTCAGACCAGAGGAGTCTGCCAGAGGAGTCTGTCCAGAGGAGTCTGACCAGAGGAGTCTGCCAGAGGAGTCTGCCAGAAGACCTCTCCCAGATGAGGACCAGAGAAGAAGTGTTACCTGACCAGAAGACCCCAGACCAGACGAGTCCTATTCAGATGAGTGAGACAGATTAGTTCACCTACCAGAAGCATCTTAGTAATCTGGAGACAAGGAGATTTTTGGAGATCATTGATGGAGAAGAAGGCAATCTGGAAGTCAACTGATAGGAGGATCTGATTGATTGATTGCTTGATTGAAAGTCAACTAATCAATCATATAATCAATCTTTGATTGATTATATCCCTCCAATTATGGTTGTTTGAATTTCTAGCTTCCAACGGCTAGTTAATCCTACAACTATAAATAGGAGTGCTTGGATTAGTTCAATATACAAGAGTCGCGCGAGAGCACAACAAGAACACACGAACTCTTCCAAATCACTCACCTTTGTCCTTTCTAGTTTATATACACTCTATTAGGAGTTTAGTTGGATTATTACTCAACCTGTTCATCTTGTTAGATAAGGTTGTTGTAAGTTGTAAGAAGGAGCTGGTACTTCGCAATTCCAGTGGTTCGTGAGTACGTTGGTTGGAGAGAAAGTCCCCTTTGAAGAAAGAGAGAGTGGACGTAGGACAAGTTGGTCCGAACCACTATAAATCCGGTGTTCTCTACTTTTATGCACTTTAAATTTCTGCATTTCAATTCTAGCACTTTATTTTGTAAACGGGTTTTCATTAAAATAAACTTAAAAACGCTTTCCGCTGGATAACCATTTTGGGACCAACAGTTTCTTTGGTACGGATAATAATGTTGAGCTGTTTTTACTCCAAGGTGAAATATATTAATTAATTTAGAGCTATTCAGATGCTTAATTAATATATGGACTAGATAATCTTAAACACGGGAAATAATAATCGGGAGCCCATATTATCGTAATATGGATGAAGATGGATAGTGCAATATTAATTAATTAGTGATACTAATTACTATTAATGGGCTAAATTATATTGGGGCTTAATATTGAAATTCAGAAGCCCATTGGAGGTCCAATCTTAATTCTCCTAAAGGCCCCTCAAGTAGTCCATTAAGTAGCCCAATAATAATAAGGTGATTAAAATAAAATAAAATATATTTGCTGATTTTTCTTGTAATTTTCGAAAATTAGAGATATTAGGAAAGAAAAGATTTTATTGATTTTTTTGGAAAGATATTATGGAAGTTATGTATTCTTGGAATACAAGATTATCTCATAAATTCAATAAGATCTAAATCTTGGATATTCTTCCTAAGAATTTCGAAAATATCATATTTATAAGGAGAGTGAGATTTTTGTGGAATATTTTATTATGGAGAAAAGAATATATGAGACATATTCAAGATTTCTTGGAGGCCCAAGAAAAGATTTTATCGCCCATATTCCAAGGCAAAAATTGGGCCACTACTCTTATAAATAGGGGATGATTATTTCATCCACAAGTACATGATTCTATGTGTTGAAAAAATCAAGAGCAAAAATATTTTTCTTTTCCTTGGTTATTTTAATTGCTTGAAAGCACTTCCCACCGGTGATCAAGCAAGGCGAAAGAGACATACTTGAGAAGGTCTTTTGGTTGGTAGCACGTTCGTGATAGTCTTGTGATTAATCAAAGGCCATATCTACAAGAGGTACATAATCACATAATTTCCTAGTTATTCCGCCATAGGTTTTATGTGAATCAATTCTACATGCATGATGATAAAATTGTTGTTGGAATTATTATTTGAATTAATTAGGATTAATTCATACTAGTAATAATTATATTTAAATTCGTATTTAAATTTCATCTCGAATAGTTTCCGGGCACCCTATTTTCCCAACAACTGGTATCAGAGCCACGGTTTTCGGGCTCTGATCTTTAAATTGTTTAACATTAAAACTGAAATTGGATAGTAGAATTGCTAGATCTTTTTTGCAGGTATCCAATTGTCATGGTTTTTAATATTTATTTCATTCATGCGTGTGAATTATTTGTTTTTAATTCGATTTGTTCGAATTCGTTTTTCTCATGAGAAAATCCACGAGTAGATTAGTTGCTTTTATTTTGATTTGATCAATGTAATAGACTAGTCTAGATCTAAGTTTTTTGTAAATAAAATGTAATCGGATCGAGACAAAGATAGAAACGAAGAGTTAAAGACGGCGTACCCGGACGATGCATGCATGCATGGCGCGTGCATGGGGTGAAAAACGAGGATGAATGGTGAAACCCAGAGCACAGCGTGCGCAAGGCGCGTACGCGCTAGGCACTACAGCTCGGCTGCCGTGATGCCGAGAGGCGCACCGCCCACCTCCGTGGGCTGACGCGCGCCGGATCTCAGACCGTGATTTTTTTTCCGTTCTTATTTTTTTGTGTGATTCCAAACGTTGTTCCGAACCCCAAACAATTTTTTTTACGAAGTATTGATGTTCGAGTGGGAGCTTGTCGAGATGAACGATGAAAGCAACGAGGATGATTTCTCGCATCAAGACGTGAAGAAGATTAAACCGTGACAATTGGATTTGAGTGCTCCAATTTGTTTAATTTTGTTTTGATGGATGTTTTAATTTTTCGTGCATTTATTATTTGTTAATATGTGTTTGCATGATTATTTAATTGTCCAAGAAAAACCTTACTTTCGAAAATTACTAAGTACGTTTTTTTAATTGCAATTTTATTTCGGATAATAAAATTGGATTAATTTGACCTCAACAATTTATTTATTTATTTGTGAAGTCTTTTTGGAATACATTTCCCCCTCGGATCGGACGAAAAGACGGATTTCACATGAATAAATTCTGAAAGGATGATTGTGGATTATTACTAGTGGCGGTATTGACCCTCACCACGAGTGGCTTGCTCAAAGCGAAATAATAATCATATATTTAATTATGGTTATTACTTAGACATAAGAAATTGATATTAACTTACTCCCCACGGAGTCCCTGCCAATTTTTATGTGGTCAAAGTGGGAGCCAACTATTAATTTTGAATTAAGGATTTGTAACTTTAAGTTTGTGATCCGCTTAAATGTGTTTAAATGTATAGACCTTCCCTCGTGGCACATTTAAATTGTTTCGAGATGTTGGCTGATGCATGATTATATTGTTTTAAGATTTCAATATAATTGATGTGATCGAATCATGTGACAATTTCGTATTTTTCTAGATATTGATATAAATGTATGCTTTATTCTCAATTCATCATGTCGCAACCTTTTAATCCACTGTTTAGTATACTTAAAGATAACAAACTTGTTGGTGAGAATTATGTTAATTGAAAATGTAACCTTGATATTGTCCTAACCGCTCAACACCACAAATGGGTACTTACTACTCCTAAGCCCGATGAGCCTGCCGAAGATGCGAACAAGTTGGTCAAGAAAGAGCATAAGAGTTGGGTAAACTCCGATGAGATGGTTAGGTGTACCATCTTGGCTTCAATGTCAGATGTGTTGCAACACCAACACCAACACATGGAGACCGCCTCTGAGATAATGCTTAATCTTGAAGTGATGTTTAAACATCAGAACCGTACAGCTAGGCAAATCACCATGCGAAAGATGATTTCGCAGAAAATGGTGGAGGGTACGCCCGTAAGGGATCACGTTATCGAGATGATGGCTTATCTTAACAAGTTGGAGGTACTTGGTGCGGAATTTGATCTCCCTACTAAGGTCGATTTTGTTCTCCATTCTCTTCCGAAAAGTTTGGAGCAGTTTTAGTTGAACTATCAAATGAATGAACGGGTAAATAGTTTGCCCGAGCTCTTGCAAGCTTTGGTATTGGCGGAGACTATAATGGAGCATCAAACTGTTGCTATGGTGGCAAATGGTCCGTCTGCCTCTTCTGGTCCCAAAGGAGGGAAGAAGAGAAAGAGGACAAAAGGCCAGACCCAAGCAAATCCGACCGTTACGAAAACCAAGGCCAAAGGCGAAGGAGGTGGAAAGAAGACCGCTAAGGGTAAGTGCTTTAATTGCAGTGAGAAATGACATTGGAGTTCTGTCTGTTCTAAGCCTAAGAAGGCGGTAAAGAAAGGTAAGTCTCATGCTTTAGTCGTTGAAACTTATGTTGCGGCGTATGCTACCCACGTTTGGGTAGTGGATACTGTCGGTGTATACTGTAAAGCAAACTTTTGTTGGGCTTTCATGAAAGTGTATTTGATTTCCTTATTATCTAAAATAAATTATTTTTCACATTATTGCAATCTTATTAATTGCTTGTATGTCTGCTTATCTTATATTGTAGATAATGTGGTGGGTTTGTAGTCACACAGAAGATCACATTGTCAGTTCCTTATAAGATATAAACAGTATTCCACATAACTATTGGTATAAGTTCTAGTATGAACTTGTTGGTGGCTTATCTTGACCATTAGTTTATACTAACTAGTACGCTATGTCGTATTGAATGGATCACAATTAAGATATGTTATTCTATTCTGACTGTCATGAAGAACTAAAGGTCTTAGTGACTCTTGTAATTCTTAACCCTAAGTGTGATATCTAGATGTGTGGAGCGCTTGTTCACTACTTTGATTTACCATGGGTAAGAATCTTATTTGATTCAACACACTATGTATTTTGGGTAGTGGCATTGTTCGCATGATGTCTATTTATTGGCATTAGGGTACCGTGTCCTGGTGATCCAGGTTGATGACGTCCCCTTGAGAAAACTCATAAAGGATTTTCGTATTAAACACTGCAGGTGGATTATATCCGTACGACAACAAGGTTGAGTGGTACTACTCAAGGAATAATAGAAATTAATTAATTAAAGTAGTCAGAAGTTTTAATAATTAATGGACGTGCGAAATCTTTAACATGGGGAATTATAGAGTCTAATAGAAGCCCTGATTCGGTTCGGGATAGGATGGGAGTGCAACATTAATTCTCTAGTGGAATGAATTAATGTTCACGGAATAATAGATATTAATTAATTAAAGTAGTCAGAAGCTTTAATAATTAATGGATGTGCGATATCTTTAACACGGGGAATTATAGTGTCTAATAGAAGCCCTGATTCAGTTCGGGATAGGACGGGAGTGAAACATTAATTATCTAGTGGAATGAATTAACATTCACGAGCCAAATAAATGTTCTGGGCTGAACATAAGAGTATTTGGGTCCGTGAGGAGCCCAAATCCTATACCTTCTAACAGATCCCTAGTCTGGCCCATAAAACCTAAGGAGTCTATATAAAGACCTCAATTTTGTCTTTTAAACCCTAGCACTCTAAAAAAATGAGCAGCAGCAAAAAACGGCGATTAGGGTTTTGGGTAGATGATCAAGAGGTGCTTTTGCTCCACGTTTGATAGCTTGCCATCCACTCGGTGTTCGAACGAGGTTGGGAGACAGACTAGAAGATCTCTAGTGGAATCAACATCTCGGTCTTCAAGGATAACAAATCTAAATTCGTCTTTAGATGCATGTTTAGGTTTTTATATAATCGTATATGTTTTGGTATCCCAACAACGATCTTGGGGACGGACTGCCTTCACTGGCGGGTTCCATCAGATACCGGGGCAACTGATCATATTTGTTTCACTCTTCAGGGGTTCCAGCTAACCCGACGACTTAGCGAGAATGAGATCCTCATCACTTTAGGCGATGCTACGAGAGTGGCAGCCGAAGCAGTGGGAGTCGTGCACCTGTCTTTCGAAGATAGAGTTTCAATTTTAAGAGATGTTCTTTACGTTCTGAACTTTAGAAAGAATTTAATTTTAGTTTCTAAGTTATTTTTTTATGGATATTCGGGTTTTTTGAATAAAGTAGTTTCTATTTTCCGTAAGAATGAGCATATCTGTCATGGAACATTGGTGAACAATATCTATACGGTTAAATGTGCACACCACTCAAATAATGAATCTAATAACACGTCGATCATTTCGAGTAATAAAAGAAAGTGTTCTTCGGACATGAACGAAACACTTCTATGACATCTTAGACTAGGTCATATTAATCTTAAGTGGATAGAAAGATTGGTGAAAGACGGATCCTTGGAATCATTCCAAGTCGAGCCGTTTCCAACTTGTGAATCCTGTTTAGAGGGTAAAATGACCAAGAGGATATTTGGAGCCAAGGGGAATAGAGCCACGGAAGTGTTAGAACTCGTTCATACCGATGTGTATGGTCTAATGGCGATCAAAGCAAGAATGGGGTAATGAGTATTTTGTCACTTTCATTGACGATTACTCGAGATATGGGTACATCTACCTTATGAGGCATAAGTCTGAAACTTTTGACAAGTTCAAGGAGTTTAAGGCTGAAGCTGAGAAATATAGGGAAAAGAGTATCAAGTTTCTACGATCAGATCGTGGAGGCGAATACCTCAGTTATGAATTCTTGAACTACCTATCGGACAAAGGGATCGTATCCCAGTTAACCGCACCGGAAACCCCTCAACAGAACTGTGTGACGGAACAAAAGAACTGGACTCTTTTAGAAATGGTCAGATCCATGATGAGTTATTCAGATTTACCCAAATCATTTTGGGGTAACGCCTTGGAAACGACGCCTTACATTCTAAACTTGGTGCCATCCAAATCGGTTCCTAAAACCCTGATAGAATTGTGGACCGGGCGCAAGCCCAGTCTGAGACACATGAGGATATGGGGGTGTCCGGCATACGTGCTAGACAAGGAAGCCGGTAAATTGGATCCACGTTCGGAGTTAAGGCTGTTTATAGGATATCCTGCGGAAACGAAATGGTGTATGTTCTATAGTCCCAAGGATCAAAAGACCGTGATTAGTACATACTTTAAATTCTTGGAGGAAGACTATATGAATAATCGGAAGCCTAAAAGTGAAATTACCTTAGAAGAATTGAGAGGGCAAACCCCAATACCAAGTATACAAGAAAATATACCACACGTCACACCTTCACAACCAGAACCCCGTCGCAGTGGGAGGTTTGTTAGAAAACCCGAGAGATTCATGGGAATAGGAGAATATTCGAATTTGATTCTCGGTGATGAATCAGACCCATGGACATACGATGAGGCAATCTAAGACAAAGACGTCGAGTCATGGCAAACGGCAATGGAAGCTGAGATAGGTTCGATGGATCATAATCAAGTGTGGAAGTTGGTCGAACCGCCTAGTGGGGTAGAACCCATTGGTTGAAAGTGGGTATACAAGAGGAAAAGAGGACCAGATGGAAGGGTTGAGACCTTCAAGGCAAGGCTAATGGCAAAAGGGTATACTAAAAAAGAAGGGATCAACTATGAGGAAACCTTTTTGCCTATAGCTATGCTTAAGTCCATCTGTATTCTCTTATCGATCGTTGTACACCTAGATTACGAGATCTGGTAAATGGATGTCAAGACAGCTTTCCTTAACGGAAGTCTTGACGGGTTAGATATCTATATGCAACAACCCAAAGGTTTTATTGAAAAAGGCCAAGAGAATCTTGTATGCAAGCTCAAGAGATCCATTTATGGACTTAAGCAAGCATCGCGTACTTGGAACCAGTGTTTTGATCAAGTTATTAAATCTTATGAGTTTGATCAAAATGAGTTTGAGAGTTGTGTGTATAAAAAGTGTGACGGAACTGCAGTGGTATTCTTAGTATTATACGTAGACGATATTCTGCTCATTGGAAACAATATAAAGGTATTGTCAGACGTAAAGGTATGACTGTCAAAACAATTTGATATGAAGGACTTAGGGGAAGCCGATCACATCCTTGGGATCAAGATCACTCACGATCACAAGAAAATGATGTTGGGCTTATCGCAAGCTTCATACATTGACACTGTTTTGAGGCGTTTCAACATGCAAGATTCCAAGAAAGGTTTTGTACCTTTTAGGCACGGAATCCATCTATTGAAAGAAATGAGTCTTAAGACGCAAGCGGAGATAGATGACATGAAAGACGTTTCATACGCTTCGGTTGTAGGAAGCCTTATGTATGCAATGTTGTGTAAGAGACCGGATATCTGCTTTGCTGTGGGCATGGTGGCGAGATATCAAAGTAATCCCGGGAAAGACCATTAGACTACCGTAAAATACATCTTGAGGTATCTGAAAAGAACTCGTGATAGGATGCTGATTTACCAGTCAGATAGTCTAATTCCCATGGGATACACGGACTCGGATTTCCAATCAGACCCAGACTCCACAAAGTCTACCTCGGGTAGTGTGTTTTGCATGGGAGGAGGAGCCATTTAATGGAGAAGCGTTAAGCAGAAATGCATCACTGATTCGACCATAGAAGCCGAATATGTAGCTGCTTGTAAAGCAGCGAAAGAGGCAGTATGGTTCAAGAACTTCTTAGTGGACTTGGACGTTGTTTCGAATTTGCCCGACATGATCGCTGTCTATTGTGATAATGTCGGAGCAGTTGCAAATTCAAAGGAACCGAGAGCCCACAAGGCCCGTAAACACATAGAAAGAAAATATTATCTTATACGAGAAACCGTTAAGAGGGGAGATATAGAGGTGGCAAAGATAGCGTCAGAGGACAACCTAGCGGATCCATTCACTAAGGGTCTGCCTCAGAGTACATTCAAGAGACATGTGGATGGAATGAGAGTCAAGATTATTGTCAATCTGCTTTAAGTATAAGTGGGAGGAATTATTAGGTTAGTGTAGGTTGACATGAGATGTCACGTAGAGCTACTACACTAGACATGCATGATGTATACTAAAAAGAAGACTTTAAGTATAAATTGGAGATTGTTGGAGTTATACGTGAAAGTATGTTTTCACTTTGTATAACTCACGTATTAAATACTTATTTATGAGAATAAATCTTTTATCGTATTTGCTTTAGATATGATTGAATGTTGAATGTTTATTGCAACCAGTTCATTATAAGTAGTACTTGTTACATTGTAGTTAATGTGGTGATACCCGATCACGGAAGATCACATTAACGGTTTCCTTGTAACTAAACGTACATTGTGATACGGTCGTCCTCTCTCTAACACCTTTCGAACGAAATTCAAGAGCAAAGTCTAGATTAATTTTAAGAATTCATTAACCAAGAGAATTAAAACCTAACGTCACAAGATACCCTAATTACGTACCCACAACCTACTTCTACGAGTTCATCCTACCCTAAGCATGCAAGGGTTTTAGCTAGACATAGATTTAACGTAAACAATAACAATTAGATAAGTAACAAACATGAACATGGTAATTAAATCAAAGAAAAGATCATACATAAACTAGGGTTTTAAGATATAAAAGAATACTGAAATTAATTAGCAAAACGAGGTCTCAACGTATTCAAGAACAAAAAATATTAAGAAACGAAACTAAAACGTGAAATCGTAACGTGAATTCGTAAGAAAAATCTCAAAAACGTAAAACTAAAACTTGCTCGTCTCTTCTCTTCCTTCTCTCTCTAAAAATTCTGTATATAAGTGGTGTGGTGCGTTCTGGGATCCTTCAAAACGTGTTTGGAAGAGATATATATAGGCAACGGGCCGATTCGTGAACTCGTGGGCCGAAAAACGTAAGTTGGAGAAAATGCCTTGGAAGCGCTCGAGCGGGTCGCTCGAGCTATGGTGGTCGAACGGATCAGGAGCTCGAGCGGGGCGCTCGAGCTATCTTGGTCGAGCAGTTATGGTGCTCGAGCGCCCCGCTCGAGCTATACCCCTCGAGCGGCCCAAATGTTCTGTATGTTTTATGCGCTCAATCTACGTCACTCGAGCGGGGCGCTCGAGTGATGATGCTCGAATGGGCCTTCCTTCCTTTGCAACTAACACTTTTCTTCGCACGTACTAATACCAATCGTATTTCTTCGATATCTTCTCATCCGGGCATCCGTTTGAGTCGATTCAAAGTCCTACGAACTCCGTTTTTTGTCCTTGATTCACCTATGAGTATCAAAGAGACAAATTCATCAATGTATAGAAATAGTACTCATTTGGCTCTAAAAACTCAATAAATTCGACCAAAACTAGGGCGTTTCTAGCTACGAATCATGACAATTTCACGCCTAATCACTCACTCAAATCAAATGAACATCATCATATATGCCCATTAAAACAAAATGAGTAACATAATGTTTACCCATTCAAACTACAACTCAGAAATAAATAATTTAAACATAAACATCCTATCACTCTAATATAATATTGTCTTTCAGAAAATAAAACTGATTAACAGAGTTAGCTAATTAAAAACAGAAATAAAACAAGAGTACTTAGAGTTAACACAAAAAGGAACTTGATATCACTGTATAAAATATACAGTTGCATCCACAAGTATCTTGCACTCAGCTCCCCCATAAATTGTGCTTCCTCCAGTCTCTAAGTCAACTCAGACTTTGACAGAAATATCCAGTAGATCTCCATACAGCTCTTCTTCCTCGGCTTCCTGGATATTGATTGTTGCAAGATTTGCAACAACATCTGCACTTCTCCCAGTATCATCAGGTCCAGTTGCAACAGCTTCATCAACAACTATCCTTCCTTCTTCAACAACATCAGCAGCAGGTTCATCAACTTCATCCATCTCTTAAATCACAACTCCTCGAGTAGCAGCAACTGGTACTCCCCCTGTTGTGGCAAAAAGTAGGTTTTCCTAGTAGTTCTTTAGGAATTGGAGTTCATCTATAGAGTCTTGCATGTGTCTCGGCTGAGTTTGAATGAATTCAGGTGAGATGTTTAAGGAATGTGTTGCAGGAGCAGGAATGTTGCTAGGTATGTTCCCAACATTCTGAGCAACATCTGGTGCAGGAGCAGGGTCAGGAACAGGTTGGTCTTATTCTGGAGCTTCTTCTTCATCATCCTCCTGTAAAGGTAAATCCAACACTCTATTTCCAGACAACAAGTAGTGAGATATGCCCATCAGATTCACTCTCCCCCTCAACAACTCATTTCTCCTATGGATAAAATTATGACTCCTTAGGTAGCCATATATCAACACAGGATAAGGCAAGTTGCCTCTTTCAGAAATTTTTCCAGTAAACTTCATCATGTGGTGAAAAATAACCAATCCTAGATTGAAAATTTTCATCACACCTATTCTATACAACTGAACAACTTGATCCCTGGTTAATTTGGTTGAGTTGGTGGAAGGTATCCAGTTATAAACAACAAGTTTGTGTAGAACCGAATACAAAGAAGTCGGTGAAGCAGCAAGCATATCTTTCTTCCATTTGTTCACCCTACCTCCAGTAAGAATATGTATGATCTCATCCATATGAGGAACCTCTTCTTCCTCAACGTTCTCAACATGTAAAAACTCATTAATCAGCTCAGGAGTGAATGGAACATTCCTATCTCTAAATCTCACAGACCCATACCATCTAGAGTTTCTTCTAGCATGATTTTCTTTCAAACAAGCATAGAACTCATAGACCCAATCAGTAACAAAGGCATCAGCAAAGGTTACAATATGCATCATGCTCATTTCCTCTAGGTATCTAACTAGACCCTTAGATTCAAATTCATCAATGTTGATCTTTCTCTCAATCAACAAGTTTCTTCTGCTTAACCTAGCTATCTTTTGTTCTAATGATTCATCATCAATATCAGTACTAGCTTGTTCTACAGAGTGTACAGACTCATTACCTCTGTCATTATCAGTTTTGGTCTTTTCAGAAATGCTCTCCGGACTGCTATCATCATCCTCTGGTTCTGGTACTGCTGCACTTGTTACAACACCACCAGCAACATTTTCAAACTTCCTCTTCGTTCTCAACTCAACTCCGACTCTCCTTCTTAGTTCGAAAATAGGCACATCACTCTCATCAGAATCTTCTTTGTCTTGAGTTTGAGAACCACCAGCTTCACCTTCAGTTGAGTCCTTTGGGCTTGAACCCTTGTCAGATTTAGAGAACACTTGAATATGATGTGCAACAACATCTCCTTCATCATTCTTTTCCTTGAGGTCTCGACATAATTCACCTTCTTTTTAACTCTTCCTGAACGTCTCCTGGTTTGAGCAGGGCTCCTCTTTCTCTTTCCACCAGTTTTTTTTCATAGCTTTAGCAATTGGAATAGGCTCAGAGTCCTCAGACATTGAAGAATCAGTTTTGGGTGATTCTTCCTTGTCTTCCTCTGGCATTTCCACATCAGTCACTTCGTCATTAGGGCTTTGTTCCCTAACTTCATCATCAACAGTTTCTTCGGCAATAGGAGCATCTTCCATGGCTTGATAACCTGTTTCAACATCTTGTGGAACATTAACAGCAGGGGTTTTGGCTTGGTGTGAGGATTGAGGATATTCAGGTCGGGTAATCGAAGAGGTGCCTTCGATTTAAGTAGTAGGTGTAGTATTTTGGGTATGGTTCAGATAGGAAGATACATCGACTTCAATCGAGCTAATGGTCAGTTTAGGAACAATAGGGGTTCCTTGAAGGCTTTGAGCAATCCCTCGTGCAATCGATTCAAGCTGATCGTGTTGGAGTTATACGTGAAAATATGCTTTTACTTTGTATAACTCATGTATCAAACACTCGTTTTATGAGAATAATTCTTTTATCACATTTAATTTAGTTATGATTGAATGTTGAATTTCTATTGCAAACCGTTCAATATATGGTACTAGTTACATTGTAGTTGATGTGGTGATACCCGATCACGGAAGACAACATTAATAGTTTACTTGTAACTAAACGTACATTTTCACGACCTAGGTGGAATTGAACAATCCGCCGTGAAAGGTCGATGTTTAAGGCTCAGATTGGTCTGTCTTGACTAAGAGATTGCACTAGCACATTTAGTATGTGTTGAAGAGGACCTACAGCGAGGATAAATTCTTCTGTTCTGAAAGGTGAAGAATTAGACCTCAGTGGTTGTTGATTTCTTAATCTCCGTCCCTTAAATAGGACCGTGTGTGCTTAATGGTTACTGCTTTGATTCATGTTGGGTGAGAATCATTATGACTTCGAACCTTGTGCTTTGGGCAGTAATATTAATCATAGGACGGTTGCTAAGATTTAATACGGAGAAATGCGTGCGAGTACGGCTCGTGTGATTAGTCCCCTTGGTGGGCTCAGAAGTTTTATCGTACCAAATCTTGCAAGTGAAGAATTAGTTTCTTTGGTACGGATAATAATGTTGAGCTGTCTTTACTCCAAGGTGAGATATATTAATTAATTTAGAGCTATTCAGAAGCTTAATTAATTAATGGACTTGATAATCTTAAACGTGGGAAATAATAACCGGGAGCCCATATTATCGTAATATGGATTAAGATGGATAGTGCAATATTAATTTATTAGTTGTAATAATTAATATTAATGGATTGAATTATATTGGGGCTCAATATTGAAATTCAGAAGTCCATTAGGAGGTCCAATCTTAATTCTCCTTAAAGGCCCCTCAAGTAGCCCAATAATGATAAGGTGATTAAAATAAAAAGAAAATATAATGCTGATTTTTCTTGATGATTTTCGAAAATAGCAATATTAGGAGAGAAAAGATTTTGTTGATTTTCTTGAAAAGATATTATGGAAGATAAGTATTCTTGGAATACAAGATTATCTCATATATTCAAGAAGATCCAAATCTTGTGTCTTGGTCCTATAATTTTCGAAAACTACCCTATATTTAGGAGGGTGAGATTTTTGTGGGATATTTTATTTTGGAGAAAAGAATATATGAGATATATTCAAGATTTCTTAGAGGCTAAGAAAAGATTTTCTCCAAGCCCATATACACATAAAATTTCGGCCCCTACCCTCTATAAATAGGGGATGATTATTTCATCCCCAAGAACATAATTCCATGTGTTGGAAAAATCAAGAGCATAGATATTTTTCTTTTTCCTTAGTTATTTAAATTGTTCGATAGCATCTCCCACCGGTGATCGAACAAGGTGAAAGGGAATACTTGAGAAGGCTTTTGGGTTGATAAAGCGAGATCGTGATCTTCACATTTATTCAAAGGCCAAGTCTACAAGAGGTACGTAAGTCACATAAATTCTTGTTTATTCCGCCTAGATTTTATGTGAATTAATTCAACATGCATGATGATAAATTAGTTGTTGGAATTATTATTTGAATTAATTAGGATTAATTCATGCTATTAATAATTGTATTTTAATTCGTATTTAAATTTCATCCCGAATAGATTCTGGGCACCCTATTTTCCCAACAACTGGTATCAGAGTCACGGTTTCGGGCTCTGATCTTTAAATTGGAATTTAAATTGTTAAACATTAAATTGAAATTGGATAGTAGAATTGCTAGATCTTTTTTGCAGGTATCCAATTGTCATGGTTTTAATGTTGTTTTTTTTCATGCGTGTGAATTAATTGTTTTTAATTCGATTCATTCGAATTCGCTTTTCTCGTGAGAAAATCCACGAGTAGATTAGTTGTTTTTATTTTGATTCGATCATTGTAATAAACTAGTCTAGATCTAGTATTTATTTTTTTGTAAAATAAATTGTAACCGGATCGTGACGAAAGAATGAAGAATTAACGACGGCATACCCGGACGACGCATGCGTGCGCGGCGCATGCATGGACGTAAAATCGTGCATGGGGTGAAGAAAATGAGAACGAACGTCGAAACCCGGCGCACGGGGTGTACGACGCACGACCCACGCGCGACGGGTAGCCGGCGGCGCGCAAGCGCGCGCGCGCACCTCGGGCGCGGCCTGCAGCACCGCCTCGGCTGCTTGGCCGAGAGGCGCGCGGGCCCACTCCTTGGGCCGACGTGCGCCGTATCTCGGGCCGTGGAATTTTTTGGTTCTCCTTTTCTTTCGTGTGATTTTAAAACGTCGTCCCGAACCCCAAACGATGTTGTTTTTGATGAAGTGTTGCTGTTCGAGTGGGAGCGTGTCGAGACGAACGACAGAAAGCAACAAGGACGATTTTTCGCATCAAGACATGAAGAAATTAAACCGTGACAATTGGATTTGAGTGCTCCAATGTGTTTAATTTTGTTTTGATGGATGATTTATTTCGTGCACTTATTATTATTTGTTAATATGTGTTTGCATGAATTTAATTGTCCAAGAAAAACCTTACTTTCGAAAATTACTAAGTATGTTTATTTAATCGCAATTTTATTCCGGATATTAAAATTGGATTAATTTGGCTTCCATTATTTATTTATTTGTGAAGTTCTTTTGGAATACATTTCCCCCTCGGATCAGCCAAAAGAACGGATTTCACATGAATACATTCCGAAAGGATGATTGTGGATTATTACTAGTCATAAAAAAATATCGAACAATGTTTGCATGAATGTTTTTTTATCGTAATGGAAACATTCAATGAAAAATACATATCTTCAAAAAGGGAATAGGACATATGTTTTCATGTCCTATTTTGAATGAACATATTTCTTCATGCAAACATAGCTTCAACATTCATGCAAACATAAAAAAATATCGACATTGCATGTTTCAAAAAATTAATCTTCATGCGACGGGGTTCATATGTTAAAAAAATAGGACAATGAACATAGAGCAGAGCTAACTTGTCACATGTAAAAATTAACATATGAAACATGTTATCTTTAATCTATGTTCATATGTAATCTATCATATGTAATCTATGTTCATATGTTTCATATGTTTCATTGAAGATAACATAGAAGTAATCTTGAAATGATTTGGATAACATATTGAAGATAACATAGATTACAATGGCATGCAAACATAGCTTCAACATTCATGCAAACATAGCTTCAATTACAATGTTTCATATTGTTCGATATTTTTCAAATGGTAGCTTACATGTTATTTTTATCTTCAACATTCATATGCAAACATGTTATTCTTCATGCAAACATAGCTTCAACATTCATGCAAACATAAAAAAATATCGAACAATCGATACGAAATTCGTTTTTTGAAGAAACATTCATTTTTCAACTTATAACTTGTAAAATAAAATACTAGACTTAAGGACTATATTAATTTCTATATCAAATACTTTAAGACATATAATAAAGAACATATAAAAATTATAAAGTTTCAAGAATAAGCATGTATTGAGCAAATAATGCAGTAATTGTAACTATCGAGTAATTAAAACACATAAACATGCCTTTGCATAAATTTGAATGTAAATGCGTCACATAGATGCATATAGAATTATGAAGCATTTAGTAAAGCAAATAAGGTCATGAAAGTCTAGGGTATTACAGTCTAACCTCCTTAAATAAATTTCGTCCTCGAAATTTCAAGTGTTACCAGGATTATTGAGGTAAGGGTATTTGGCTAAGATTTCGTCCTCTCGCTCCCACGTAGCTTCTTCCATTCCGTGTCGATTCCACTGGATCTTAACCATAGGAATATCTCTATTCCTTAACCTATGAAGTTTTCTATCAAGTATGGCTGTGGGAATCTCCTCATAGGTTAATTCGGTATCCAGTTCTAATTCAGATTGGTTTACTATGTGGGTAGGGTCAGGTATGTACTTTCGGAACATCGAGATATGGAATACATTGTGTGTTCCTGCCAAGGATGGTGGTAGTGCTAGCCTATAAGCCAAATCTCCAACTCTTTCCAATATCTCATAAGGTCCAATATATCTGGGCTTCAACTTTCCTCTTTTTCCGAAGCGGAAAATTCCTTTCATTGGAGATACCTTCAAAAATGCCTTGTCTCCAATCTCAAAACTTAATTCTTTCCTTCGCTTATCCGCATACGCTTTCTGTCGATCTTGAGCTGCTTGCATCTTTTCTTTAATCTTCTTTACTACTTTGTTAGTTTCTTCCACCAATTTCGGTCCTAACAATTTCTTTTCTCCAATTTCATCCCAGCATAGTGGAGATCTGCACTTCCTACCGTACAATGCTTCGTACGGTGCCATTTCAATCGTAGCTTGATAACTATTGTTGTAGGCCAATTCCACTAAAGGTATGTATCTTTCCCAACTTCCTCCAAAATCGATGATACAAGCTCTCAACATATCTTCCAAAGTTTGAATTGTTCTTTCCGATTGACCATCTGTTTGAGGATGAAAAGTTGTACTGAATTCCAACTTAGTACCCAAAGCTTCTTGAAGACTGTACCAGAATCTTGATGTAAATCGCGGATCTCTATCTGACACAATAGAAATTGGAACTCCATGTAATCGGACAATTTCCTTAATATAAATCTGAGCCAATTTATTCAATGTGAACGTCATTTTTATTGGTAGAAAATGTGCCGTCTTGGTCAATCTGTCAACAATTACCCAAATAGCTTCATTTCCTTGTATTGACTTAGGCAATCCTACCACAAAATCCATCGTAATGTGTTCCCATTTCCATTCAGGAATCTCAAGTGGTTTCAGCAATCCCGATGGTCTTTGATGTTCAGCTTTTACCTGCTGACATGTCAAACATTTCTGTACGAAATTTCCAATATCCCTCTTCATATTTCTCCACCAGAACAACTTCTTTAATTCTTGATACATCTTTGTTCCTCCAGGATGAACTGTATATGGTGTAGAATGTGCTTCTTCTAATATTTCCTTCTTGAGTTCTTCTTTTTCTGGGACACATATTCTTCCTCGACATACCAATGTACCATCTTCACGTACTGAAAATTCTTTTGTTTTTCCTTCCTTGATCTTTTGTTTTATCTTTTCTAAGAATGCATCGTCATATTGAACTTTTGCTATTCTTTCCTTCAGTGTTGGTTTCACAACCAAGGCATTGATCTTTCCCTTGCGACTTTAGGCATCTGCTACTACATTTGCCCTTCCCGGATAATACAATATCTCGCAATCATAATCTTTCACCAACTCCAACCATCTCCTTTGCCTCATGTTCAATTCTTTCTATTCGAAGATATACTTCAAACTCTTATGATCTGTGTAGATCTGGCATTTACTTCCATACAAGTAATGTATCCAAATCTTGAGTGCATGCACAACTGCTGCTAGCTCTAAATCATGCGTAGGATAGTTCTGCTCATGTGGTTTTAATTTTCTTGATGCGTACGCTACTACTTTCCCATTTTGCATAAGTACACATCCCAAGCCTTGTTTAGAAGCATCACTGTACACAATAAATCCTTCTGTACCTTCAGGAATTGTAAGAACTGGAGCCATTGTTAATCTTTGCTTTAGTTCTTGAAAACTCCTTTCACATTCTTCTGTCCATTCAAACTTTGTTTCTTTCCGAGTCAACCGAGTCAAAGGTTTCGCAATCCGAGCAAACCCTTCAATGAATCTTCGATAATACCCGGCTAAACCAAGAAAACTCCTGACTTCGTTTACATTAGTTGGTGTCTTCCATTGGTTTACAGCTTCTACCTTTGTTGGGTCAACTTCTATTCCCAGGGCTGAAACCGTATGTCCAAGAAATACCACTTTATCCAGCCAAAATTCACATTTCTTGAATTTAGCATACAATTTTTCCTTTCTCAGGATTTCTAGTGTAATCCGAAGCTGTTCCGCATGCTGCTCCTGGTTCCTCGAATACACCAGAATATCATCAATGAACACGATCACAAATTGATCCAGATATTGATGAAATACTCGATTCATCAAATCCATAAAAATAGCTGGTGCATTACTGAGTCCAAATGGTAGCACCACGAACTCATAATGACCATATCGAGTCCTGAAAGTTGTCTTCGGAATATCGCTTTCCTTTATTTTCACTTGATGATACCCCGATCTCAAATCAATCTTTGAAAACACACTAGCTCCTTTTAATTGATCGAACAGATCTTCAATTCTGGGAAGAGGGTATTTGTTCTTGATGGTAAGCTTATTTAATTCTCGGTAGTCGATGCACATTCTTAATGAACCATCTTTCTTTTTCACAAATAATACCGGTGCTCCCCAGGGTGACACACTTGGTCGAATAAAACCCTTATCCAGTAATTCTTGCAGTTGCACTTTCAATTCTTGCAATTCTTTTGGTACCATTCTGTAAGGTGCTTTTGAAACAGGCGCTGCTCCGGGAATTAAATCAATAGTAAATTCTAACTGACGATCTGGGGGTAGTCATGGCAAATCATCTGGGAATACATCCTTGTATTCACATACTACCGGCATATCGTCCAATGTTGGACCATCAGACTTTATTGCTACAACATTTACTAGATATGTTGTACATTCTCCTTTCCTTAAAATTTTTTGAGCCTTTACTGCTGAAATTACCCGAGGTATAGTTCCAATTCTAGCACCATATAGTGTAATGTTCTCATCCTTTGATCTCCGTACTGGTATTTCTTTTTCTTGACACTTGATGAGAGCATGATTTGCTATAAGCCAGTCCATTCCCAAGATAACATCAAAATCCTTCATTTCTATTATATGTAGATTTGTCGGGAGTATTGCATGCTCAAAATCAATCTTCACATTCCTACACAGTCCTAAGGATTGTGTCGTACTACCAGAGGGAATGTTTACTTCTAGGAAATCTTCTTCTACCATAATATGGGCGGTCTCAATTTGTTCAAACATCTTTCAAGAGATGAATGAATGCGTAGCACCAGTATCGAATAACGTGAAAACAGGTATTTGGAATATTTTAAACATACCTGCCATCACTTCCGGATTTGCTATCGCCTCCTGCTGACTCATGGCAAACACTCGAGCAGGTGCCATCTTCTGTTGTTCTTTCCACTTTGGACAATTAGTTATGACATGTCCCAGTTCCTTACATCTGTAACAGATTCCTGTTCCCTTCAGGCATTGCCCAAAGTGTTCCTTCCCACAATTTCTACACATAGGTGGCCTCTGTTGTTGTCGTGGCACTATTTCTGTCTTTTTAACTTGCTTAGAATTTCTTTCTTGGTTCGTACCCATCCACTTCATTTGGTTTTGTTGTGATTCTGGCGTTCTTACGTCCTCTGATTTCATATATGCTGCTATCATCTGAGCTTTCTCGAATGCCGAGGCATAAGACTTAATATCTTGTGCCGCTAAGATAGTACTGATTTCCGATCGTAAATTCTACATAAATCTTTTTGCTTTCCTTTCATCAGTATTAATCAAATGAGAAGCATATCTTCCCAATTGATTAAACTTCCTTTCATATTCTTGCACTGTCAGGTTTCCTTGTTTCAACTATAGAAACTCGGTCTCTTTCTGATCTAAGAATGGCTGTGGTATGTAATTCTTAACCACTGCTTCTACGAATTTCTCCCAAGTAACTGTAGTTCGTTCTTCTTCAGTCATTGTCCTACAGTGAGCCTCCCACCAATAATCTGCATCCTCAGTCAGCTGAAATATAGCGCAAGAAACTTTCTGCTCATCGGTGCACTTAAGGTAAGCGAATATCTTCTCCAATCTCCGAATTCAGTTTTCTACTTCCATATGGTTTTCCCTTCCGGTAAGTGTTGAGGGTCCAAACTTCTTAAATTGGCTAACAATGTCATGGTTTTGGGTTGAGGATACAGGTGTTTGGGACGATTGGCTTTGGTAATTTAGTTGCTGAGCTAACACCCTTAAGACGGAAGTTAGATCCTCGCTCATGCCTGAGTTGTTTTGGTTTCCTCTACGATTCATAGTTCTATTCAACACATTTTATTGGTTAATTTAAACAACAATGTAATGCAATAAATATACAAAATTTCAAATAAATAACATAATTTAAGTACATATAAAACATTTACCTGATCCCGTCGTGGAGAATAATCTCGGAGCGGCTGTTTCCTTTTTAAAATTTTAAAACACACTCCTTTTGAAAATACTTTAGCAGGCGAACCTGCTCTGATACCACCTGTGACGTCCCCACTTAAAATAGTATAAAAAAATATGATGTGGCACAAGTAGGAACATCACTAAAATAGCATTTTGTATTAAAATATACACACGTCACACATTTACACAGCGGAAGTAGTAAATAAGTATGATTGTAGCTTAAGTTACAAACCCAAAATTTAATAATATTATTCTCGAAAATATAAAAACTTTAGGGAAACTTCACAGCCCGCCGAGTTCATTCGCCCACGTCCGGATCCATAGCATCTGTAAAAATTTAAAAGTGGAAGGGATAAGTGTTTGTAAACACTTAGTGGGAAACCTCTTTATAATTTCACAAACTAAACATCAATTTTTTATAACATGTGAGCCCCCGGAATTTCACCGGGTATATGCTTGGGTGGCGTGACCAACCCGTGGTGCCGAAACGATCGGACTATCTCATTTGCCAATATAGTGTTGGACTATCTCAGGGGCCAGTCGATAGAGGGTCAGACTCAAAATATTAAACATTCAACATTTAAAAAGTGCAATTAAAATAATAATAAAACACTCGGTGAAGAGTGAAGTGATTCCCCACCTTGCAGGTTTGTACCTACAAGTAAAATTTTTAAAATAAAAATATTGTTACTTATCCCTTCACTTTTGTAAATTGTAAGACTTGAATTCAAATCTCCACACATATTCAAATATTGTATACTAACACCCAAATATCAATTAAGTGTATAAAATCATCAAATAGCAAGTTATAAATAAATATTGACTGTAAAAATGTAACCGGACCATTTCGAACCTTTCACACAAAATTTCGAATTTGGCAGATTACACACCTAACTTTGAAAATTCATATTAAGTTATTCATACGTTCAAAAATTAGTAACAGTATATTACCAACTCAATAAAGTTTATCACCATATTTTCAGATTTCTCAAACTCCTTACCAAACATCAAATATTTCGTAATGAACACACAGTAACAGATTCTGGTCACTTAACTTTAAAAATTCACCATAAATCAACCATATGTCCAATACTCATGAAATTTTAACCATGAACTCCCAACTTCATGTAATTTATCAACATACTTTAGTTTTCTATAAAAACCTAACCGATTATTCTCAGACCATAGCAAACTTCTATTGTTCCTGTATTTTCGTCCAAAACCCTAGCTCTACTTCGAAAAATCACCACGAATTGAATACCAGTCCAAAAATTATGAAATTTGAAACCTAAGTTCCTTAACAAGTATTTTTCACATATAAAAATTTTAGAATTTTCCATCGAAAAATTGGATGAAAAACGAAATTCCTTCACAAGTTGTCCAGATTTTCGGATTTCATGCATATATGAAGAACATAACATCTTAAACTCACTTTAGACCATATAATTTCATGATTTCTACTTCTAAAGCATATATAATCAAATAATAAACATGATTTTGATCATAACTCATGAAGAAATTGAATTAAACATTCAAACATTAAGTAAAACATGGATAACATGCAAAATTACTCATCAAAACTCATTTTCCTATCAATTAATTCACATACCATGCATAAATTTCATACTACCACTTAAATAATTACTCAATCAAGAAGAGAAGCTTACTTAGAGATATGTAGCTACAAGAAATCTCTTCTTCTCCTTCCTCAACTTCTAAGTATAAGAGTAGTAGTATTTGTGAAATTTTCTTTAAATTTTTTTCTTATGCTTATTTTTGCATGCAAGCTCATGTATTTATAGGAGAATTCAACCTTGGAGGCTACTCCCTTCCTTCTCTTGGCCGACTTTGAAGAAGAATGTGGAGGAAATTGGATAATCTTGGAGGTTAAGCATTAAACACATGGCAACTTAGTATTAGTTGCTAATTTTGACTTTTATGCTACTAACTTTGACCTTAATTCATGAAGTTTCACCAATCTTCCTCCTTTCCTCATATTGGACGAAATTTTGAGGATAATTCAAGAGAATTCTTGTGTCTTGTAGTTAAGACACTTGTAGGCTTTGAATTTAATAAATAAAATAAAATAAATTATGATTTTCTAATTTATTTAACGATTTTAAGGTACATTATGCATAAAATTACTTATACTATCTTATAAAATAAAATTAAAACACTTCTAAGGCTCTAAATAAATTATAAAGTCTATATACTAATCATAAAAAAATATCGAACAATCGATACGTAATTCGTTTCTTGAAGAAACGTTCATTTTTCAACTTATAACTTGTAAAATAAAATACTAGACTTAAGGACTATATTAATTTCTATATCAAATACTTTAAGACATATAATAAAGAACATATAAAAATTATAAAGTTTCAAGAATAAGCATGTATTGAGCAAATAATGCAGTAATTGTAACTGTCGAGTAATTAAAACACATAAACATACTTTTGCATAAATTTGAATGTAAATGCGTCACATAGATGCATATAGAATTATGAAGCATTTAGTAAAGCAAATAAAGTAATGAAAGTCTAGGGTATTACAGTCTAACCCCCTTAAATAAATTTCGTCCTCGAAATTTCAAGTGTTACCAGGATTATTGAGGTAAGGGTATTTGACTAAGATTTCGTCCTCTCGCTCCCACGTAGCTTCTTCCATTAAGTGTCGATTCCACTGGATCTTAACCATAGGAATATCTATATTCCTTAACCTATGAAGTTTTCTATCAAGTATGGCTGTGGGAATCTACACATAGGTTAAGTCGGTATCCAGTTCTAATTCAGATTGGTTTACTATGTGGGTAGGGTCAGGTATGTACTTTCGGAGCATCGAGATATGGAATACATTGTGTGTTCCTGCCAAGGATGGTGGTAGTGCTAGCTTATAAGCCAAATCTCCAACTCTTTCCAATATCTCATAAGGTCCAATATATCTGGGCTTCAACTTTCCTCTTTTTCCGAAGCGGAAAATTCCTTTCATTGGAGATACCTTCAAAAATACCTTGTCTCCAATCTCAAAACTTAATTCTTTCCTTCGCTTAACCGCATACGCTTTCTGTCGATCTTGAGCTGCTTGCATCTTTTTTTAATCTTCTTTACTACTTTGTTAGTTTCTTCCACCAATTCCGGTCCTAACAATTTCTTTTCTCCAATTTCATCCCAGCATAGTGGAGATCTGCACTTCCTTCCATACAATGCTTCGTACGGTGCCATTTCAATCGTAGCTTGATAACTATTGTTGTAGGCAAATTCCACTAAAGGTATGTATCTTTCCCAACTTCCTCCAAAATCGATGATACAAGCTCTCAACATATCTTCCAAAGTTTGAATTGTTCTTTCCGATTGACCATATGTTTGAGGATGAAAAGTTGTACTGAATTCCAACTTAGTACCCAAAGCTTCTTGAAGACTGTACCAGAATCTTGATGTAAATCGCGGATCTCTATCTGACACAATAGAAATTGGAACTCCATGTAATCGGACAATTTCCTTAATATAAATCTGAGCCAATTTATCCAATGTGAACGTCATCTTTATTGGTAGAAAATGTGCCGTCTTGGTCAATCTGTCAACAATTACCCAAATAGCTTCATTTCCTTGTATTGACTTGGGCAATCCTACCACAAAATCCATCGTAATGTGTTCCCATTTCCATTCAGGAATCTCAAGTGGTTTCAGCAATCCCGATGGTCTTTGATGTTCAGCTTTTACCTGCTGACATGTCAAACATTTCTGTACGAAATTTCCAATATCCCTCTTCATATTTCTCCACCAGAACAACTTCTTTATTTCTTGATACATCTTTGTTCCTCCAGGATGAACTGTATATGGTGTAGAATGTGCTTCTTCTAATATTTCCTTCTTGAGTTCTTCTTTTTCTGGGACACATATTCTTCCTCGACATACCAATGTACCATCTTCACGTACTTAAAATTCTTTTGTTTTTCCTTCCTTGATCTTTTATTTTATCTTTTCTAAGAATGCATCGTCATATTGAACTTTTGCTATTCTTTCCTTCAGTGTTGGTTTCACAACTAAGGCATTGATCTTTCCCTTGCGACTTAAGGCATCTGCTACTACATTTGCCCTTCCCGGATGATACAATATCTCGCAATCATAATCTTTCACCAACTCCAACCATCTCCTTTGCCTCATGTTCAATTCCTTCTGTTCGAAGATATACTTCAAACTCTTATGATCTGTGTAGATCTGGCATTTACTTCCATACAAGTAATGTCTCCAAATCTTGAGTGCATGCACAACTGCTGCTAGCTCTAAATCATGCGTAGGATAGTTCTGCTCATGTGGTTTTAATTTTCTTGATGCGTACGCTACTACTTTCCCATTTTGCATAAGTACACATCCCAAGCCTTGTTTAGAAGCATCAATGTACACAATAAATCCTTCTGTACCTTCAGGAATTGTAAGAACTGGGGCCGTTGTTAATCTTTGCTTTAGTTCTTGAAAACTCCTTTCACATTCTTCTGTCCATTCAAACTTTGTTTCTTTCCGAGTCAACCGAGTCAAAGGTTTTGCAATCCGAGCAAACCCTTCAATGAATCTTCGATAATACCCGGCTAAACCAAGAAAACTCCTGACTTCGTTTACATTAGTTGGTGTCTTCCATTGGTTTACAGCTTCTACCTTTGTTGGGTCAACTTCTATTCCCAGGGCTGAAACCGTATATCCAAGAAATACCACTTTATCCAGCCAAAATTCACATTTCTTGAATTTAGCATACAATTTTTCCTTTCTCAGGATTTCTAGTGTAATCCGAAGATGTTCCGCATGCTGCTCGTGGTTCCTCGAATACTCCAGAATATCATCAATGAAAATGATCATAAATTGATCCAAATATTGATGAAATACTCGATTCATCAAATCCATAAAAATAGTTGGTGCATTACTGAGTCCAAATGGTAGCACCACGAACTCATAATGACCATATCGAGTCCTGAAAGCTGTCTTCGGAATATCGCTTTCCTTTATTTTCACTTGATGATACCCCGATCTCAAATCAATCTTTGAAAACACATTAGCTCCTTTTAATTGATCGAACAGATCTTCAATTCTGGGAAGAGGGTATTTGTTCTTGATGGTAAGCTTATTCAATTCTCGGTAGTCGATGCACATTCTTAATGAACCATCTTTCTTTTTCACAAATAATACCGGTGCTCCCCAGGGTGACACACTTGGTCGAATAAAACCCTTATCCAGTAATTCTTGCAGTTGCACTTTCAATTCTTGCAATTCTTTCGGTGCCATTCTGTAAGGTGCTTTTGAAACAGGCGCTGCTCCGGGAATTAAATCAATAGTAAATTCTAACTGACGATCTGGGGGTAGTCCTGGCAAATCATCTGGGAATACATCCTTGTATTCACATACTACCGGTATATCGTCCAATGTTGGACCATCAGACTTTGTTGCTACAACATTTACTAGAAATGTTGTACATTCTCCTTTCCTTAAAATTTTCTGAGCCTTTACTGCTGAAATTACCCGAGGTATAGTTCCAATTCTAGCACCATATAGTGTAATGTTCTCATCCTTTGATCTCCGTACTGGTATTTCTTTTTCTTGACACTTGATGAGAGCATGATTTGCTATAAGCCAGTCCATTCCCAAGATAACATCAAAATCCTTCATTTCTATTATATGTAGATTTGTCGGGAGTATTGCATGCTCAAAATCAATCTTCACATTCCTACACAGTCCTAAGGATTGTGTCGTACTACCAGAGGAAATGTTTACTTCTAGGAAATCTTCTTCTACCATAATATGGGCGGTCTCAATTTGTTCAAACATCTTTCTAGAGATGAATGAATGCGTAGCACCAGTATCGAATAACGTGAAAATAGGTATTTGGAATATTTTGAACATACCTGCCATCACTTCCGGATTTGCTATCGCCTCCTGCTGACTCATGGCAAACACTCGAGCAGGTGCCATCTTCTGTTGTTCTTTCCACTTTGAAAAATTAGTTATGACATGTCCCAGTTCCTTACATTTGTAACAGATTCCTGTTCCCTTCAGGCATTGCCCAAAGTGTTCCTTCCCACAATTTCTGCACTTAGGTGGCCTCTGTTGTTGTCGTGGCACTATTTCTGTCTTTTTAACTTGCTTAGAATTTCTTTCTTGGTTCGTACCCATCCACTTCCTTTTGTTTTGTTGTGATTCTGGCGTTCTTACGTCCTCTGATTTCATATATGTTGCTATCATCTGAGCTTTCTCGAATGCCGAGGCATAAGACTTAATATCTTGTGCCGCTAAGATAGTACTAATTTCCGATCGTAAATTCTACATAAATCTTTTTGCTTTCCTTTCATCAGTATTAATCAAATGAGAAGCATATCTTCCCAATTGATTAAACTTCCTTTCATATTCTTGCACTGTCAGGTTTCCTTGTTTCAACTGTAGAAACTCGGTCTCTTTCTGATCTAAGAATGATTGTGGTATGTAATTTTTAACCACTGCTTCTACGAATTTCTCCCAAGTAATTGTAGTTCGTTCTTCTTCAGTCATTGTCCTACAGTGAGCTTCCCACCAATAATCCGCATCCTCAGTCAGTTGAAATATAGCGCAAGAAACTTTCTGCTCATCGGTGCACTTAAGGTAAGCGAATATCTTCTCCAAGCTCCGAATCCAGTTTTCTACTTCCATAGGGTTTTCCCTTCCGGTAAGTGTTGAGGGTCTAAACTTCTTAAATTGGCTAACAATGTCATGGTTTTGGGTTGAGGATACAGGTGTTTGGGACGATTGGCTTTGGTGATTTAGTTGCTGAGCTAACCCCCTTAAGACGGAAGTTAGATCCTCGCTCATGCCTGAGTTGTTTTGGTTTCCTCTACGATTCATAGTTCTATTCAACACATTTTATTGGTTAATTCAAACAACAATGTAATGCAATAACTATACAAACTTTCAAATAAATAACATAATTTAAGTACATATAAAACATTTACCTGATCCCGTCGTGGAGAATAATCTCGGTGCGGCTGTTTCCTTTTTAAAATTTTAAAACACACTCCTTTTGAAAATACTTTAGCAGGCGAACCTGCTCTGATACCACCTGTGACGTCCCCACTTAAAATAGTATAAAAAAATATGATGTGGCACAAGTAGGAACATCACTAAAATAGCATTTTGTATTAAAATATACACACGCCACACATTTACACAGCGGAAGTAGTAAATAAGTATGATTGTAGCTTAAGTTACAAACCCAAAATTTAATAATATTATTCTCGAAAATATAAGATCTTTAGAGAAACTTCACAGCCCGCCGAGTTCATTCGCCCACGTCCGGATCCAAAGCATCTGTAAAAAATTAAAAGTGGAAGGGATAAGTGTTTGTAAATACTTAGTGGGAAATCTCTTTATAATTGCACAAACTAAACATCAATTGTTTATAACATGTGAGCCCCCGGAATTTCACCGGGTATATGCTTGGGTGGCGTGACCAACCCGTGGTGCCGGAACAACCGGACTATCTCATTTGCCAACATAGTGTTGGACTATCTCAGGGGCCAGTCGATAGCGGGCCAGACTCAAAATATTTAACATTCAACATTTAATAAGTGCAATTAAAATAATAATAAAACACTCGGTGAAGAGTGAAGTGATTCCCCACCTTGCAGGTTTGTACCTACAAGTAAAATTTTTAAAATAAAAACATTGTTACTTATCCCTTCACTTTTGTAAATTGTAAGACTTGAATTCAAATCTCCACACATATTCAAATATTGTATACTAACACCCAAATATCAATTAAGTGTATAAAATCATCAAATAGCAAGTTATAAATAAATACCGACTGTAAAAATGTAACCGGACCATTTCGAACCTTTCACACAAAATTTCGAATTTGGCAGATTACACACCTAATTTTGAAAATTCATATTAAATTATTCATACGTTCAAAAATTATGAAATTTTAACAGTATATTACCAACTCAATAAAGTTTATTACCATATTTTTAGATTTCTCAAACACCTTACCAAACATCAAATATTTCGTAATGAACACACAGTAATAGATTCTGGTCACTTAACTTTAAAAATTCACCATAAATCAACCATATGTCCAATACTCATGAAATTTTAACCATGAACTCCCAACTTCATGTAATTTATCAAAATACTTTGGTTTTCTATAAAAAAACTAACCGATTATTCTCAGATCATAGCAAACTTCTACTGTTCCTGTATTTTCGTCCAAAACCCTAGTTCTACTTCGAAAAATCACCACGAATTGAATACCAGTCCAAAAATTATGAAATTTGAAACCTAAGTTCCTTAACAAGTATATTTTTTCATATAAAAATTTCAGAATTTTCCATCGAAAAATTGGATGAAAAACGAAATTCCTTCACAAGTTGTCCAGATTTTCGGTTTTCATGCATATATGAAGAACATAACATCTTAAACTCACTTTAGACCATATAATTTCATGATTTCTACTTCTAAAGCATATATAATCAAATAATAAAAATGACTTTGATCATAACTCATGAAGAAATTGAATTAAACATTCAAACATTAAGTAAAACATGGATAACATGCAAAATTACTCATCAAAACTCATTTTCCTATCAATTAATTCACATATCATGCATAAATCTCATACTACCACTTAAATAATTACTCAATCAAGAAGAGAAACTTACTTAGAGATATGTAGCTACAAGAAATCTCTTCTTCTCCTTTCTCAACTTCTAAGTATAAGAGTAGTAGTATTTGTGAAATTTTCTTTAAATTTTTTTCTTATGCTTATTTTTGCATGCAAGCTCATGTATTTATAGGAGAATTCAACCTTGGAGGCTACTCCCTTCCTTCTCTTGGCCGACTTTGAAGAAGAATGTGGAGGAAATTGAATAATCTTGGAGGTTAAGCATTAAACACATGGCAACTTAGTATTAGTTGCTAATTTTGACTTTTATGCTACTAACTTTGACCTTAATTCATGAAGTTTCACCAATCTTCCTCCTTTCCTCATATTGGACAAAATTTTGAGGATAATTCAAGAGAATTCTTGTGTCTTGTAGTTAAGACACTTGTAGGCTTTGAATTTAATAAATAAAATAAATTATGATTTTCTAATTTATTTAATGATTTTAAGGTACATTATGCATAAAATTACTTATACTATCTTATAAAATAAAATTAAAACTCTTCTAAGGCTCTAAATAAATTATAAAGTCTATATACTAATCATAAAAAAATATCGAACAATCGATACGTAATTCGTTTCTTGAAGAAACGTTCATTTTTCAACTTATAACTTGTAAAATAAAATACTAGACTTAAGGACTATATTAATTTCTATATCAAATACTTTAAGACATATAATAAAGAACATATAAAAATTATAAAGTTTCAAGAATAAGCATGTATTGAGCAAATAATGCAGTAATTGTAAATGTCGAGTAATTAAAACACATAAACATGCCTTTGCATAAATTTGAATGTAAATGCGTCACATAGATGCATATAGAATTATGAAGCATTTAGTAAAGCAAATAAGGTCATGAAAGTCTAGGGTATTACAGAAGGTGATCTTAGGTCATATTTGTTTTGATTGAGTCACTTAGCCTAAATTTTTCTGACCATTGATATTTGTCCCTTGTTAGCCCCTTTGAGCTTTAAGCTTATTTCATTTGCTAGCACATATGAACACTATTCCAGTTCCTAATCCTTTTGTCCCAATTTGAGTGGAGAATAGGAAAAGTGTGAATGTGAAGGGATTGAGTTGAGTTGAAAAAGGCAAATGTTGTTTGTTGAGTGAGTATGAGAAGAAGGTGTGATGAAGTTTTGAGTTGTGGGAAAATGAAAAAAAATTAAGAATGAGCAAAAAAGGAAAAAATGAGCTCATGTGTTTGTGCGAAAAAGAGAAAAAAAAGTGATTGAAAAAAAAAGTGAAAGGAGTTAGAAAGAAAAAAATAAAATTAAATGTGTTGAGAGTAGTGGAATTGAAAATGTGTTGATTGAAAATATTTAAAGTATTCTGTTCCTAATCTCGAAGTGCGAAAGTTTGATTTTTTATTCTCCATTCACTTGAGTCACTTACCCATATTATAATCCCACCTGTCCAAAGAGCCTACATTACAACCTTGAGAAAAGTCCTTTTTGATTCGGCATTGATTTCTAGAGTATGGTCGGAGTTAAGAGTGCTTACAAGCCTATGGCTGCCAATATGTGTGATTGATTGTTTGAGTGAGTCCCTTTATCATTGATATACACTTGTGAGGGAGTGAAACACATCGTAGAGTGCACATCCATGTTTGATTTTGGTGATTCTTGTTGTTGTTGCATGAGTATGATGAGGGAAGGTGAGTGAGTATACTTGTGATTGATCTTTTTGAAGCTCGAATTCATTTGCTTGCATGATTTGATTCGTTGACTCATTCCTAACAATTTCACTTGACTTATTATTTCGTTGCTTGAGGACAAGCAACATGGTAAGTTTGGGGGGTTGATTAGGCGTGAAATTGTCATGATTCGTCACTCGAAATGCCCGTGTTTTGGTTGATTTATATGAGTATTTAGAGTCAATTTAGTATCATTTTTATAAACTAATGAATTTGTCTCTTTGATGCTCATAGATGGATAGGGGGCGAAAAGAGAAGCTCGTAGGACTTTGAATCGACTCAAACGGACGCCCGGATGAGAAGATATCGAAGAAATACGAAAAGTATTAGTTCAGGGGAGCAAAAGTATCATTGGAGTGCACAAGCAAGGAGTACTCGTGCACCCCTGCACGAGCAGTCGTGTATAGTGCACGAGTAGGTGCAGGTCGTGCACTAGTGCATGAGCACTCGTGCACTGTGCACAAGCAGAAGCAGGTTGTGCACTAGTGCACGAGCACTCGTGCACTGTGCACAAGCAGAAGTAGGTCGTGCACGAGCAAAAAGGGGGTCGTGCAGTTTTTGCTCTCTGGACGATTTGGGGTGCTCGAGTGGAATGTGCTCGTGCACTAGTGCACGAGCTTGCGTGATTTTTCGGCCCATACATTCCCGACTCGACCCGTTGACTATATATACCCCTTCCGAGCATGTTTTTACAGACAACTTGAACCACCACACACCACTTGATAGATTTTGACTTTTAGAGTTCGTTTTTGGAGAGGAAGGAGAGAAGCAAGCTTAACTTTTACATTTTCGAGGTTTTCTTTACAAATTCATAGCACGGTTTTACTTTTTAGTTTCGTTTCTTCATATTTTTGTTCTTGAACACGTTGAGACTTCGTTTTATTGATTTAATTTCAGTTTATTCTTTTAATTCTTGAAACCCTAGTTTATGTTTGCTCTTTTCTTCGTGCTAATCATTATGTTCATGTTCGTTATTTATTTTATTGTTTTAGTTTTCATAGAAACTATGTCTAGCTAAAACCCTTGCATGCTTGGGGTAGGATGAACTCGTAGAAGTAGGTTGTGGGTACGTAATTAGGGTAATTCGTGACGTTAGGTTTTAATTCTCTTAATTAATGAATTCTTAAAATTAATCTTAACTTTACTTTTGAATTTCGTTCGAAAAGTGTTAGAGAGAGGACGACTTTATCACTCTTTAACAACTAGTTGACTTAACTAGAGGGTTTAAAAGGGGTTGATTAATTTGTCGGTTTAGCTATGGAGGACGGCCGCATCACCATTAGTTAAATGAGGGCCTCATTAATTAAGCACAATCTATTAACTTGTTAGTGGATTAGTGAAGTTGGTTGTTAGGATAAAGTATTAGGGTTAAAATCTTGAGCTTTCATCTTGCATTCTTTTACTTAGGTTATTTCTTGCGCGTCACGGTTATTTTGATAATGTACCTGCTCCATTAGTATACGTAGGGATTCCTATCCTGAGCATCATCATCTCTTATTTGAATACAAACCTTAAGTTCTTAGTTTAATTTTTTGTTAGCATTCGTAGGATAGTTTAGTTTATTTTAATTAATTTCTTCCCAAAAATCCAAAAACATTTCACTCATATTAACTACGACGCGTAGATCTTCAGGGATCTATTTGCATACACTTCATCCCTTGGGTTCGATATACTTGGTCATTGTACTTACTCATACTACAGTGAACTCGTACGCTTGCGAGGAATCTACTAGTAGAAGTTGGTATATTCGCATCAAGTCAGTTTGTATTCACTATTGGAGGAGCTGTCGTATCGTGGAAATCCACACAGCAGACGTGTATTACTCGTTCCACAATGGAATCTGAGTTCTTAGCTTTAGATCAAGCTAGTGAAGAAGCAGAGTGACTTCATAATTTTTTGGAAGATATTCCATGTTGGAACAAACCGGTACCATCTGTAATGGTACACTGTGACTTTCAAGCTGCTATTGGTAGAGCTTTGAGCAGTATGTATAACGGAAATTCGAGACATATTCGTCATTGACATAACTCCATTAAACATTTGATCTCAACTGGTATTATAACAATTGATTATGTAAGATCAATTGATAACATAGCGGATCCGCTCACGAAGAGCTTAAACCGAGATCAAATGAATAAGCTGATAAAGGGAATGGGTCTAAAATTCACAAATAAAACTGAAACAGTGGTAACCCAACCATGATGACTGGAGATCCCAAGAACTTAGTTCAAAAGGGAAAACTAAGTTGTGAATGTTAGTTGTACAACACTTGAAAATCATGACCATTCCTAACAGCACTGTGTCAAGTGTTAGTAGACACGTGAATTGTGGTAAAGGATAAGTCGTTGACTTTTAATGATTCCTACAAGTCCAAGTGGGACTGAGTATGACAGGATACTCGAAAGGAGATCACCTATATAAATGAGAAGTGAGAGCCGCTTCGACCAAATATTTATGAATACAAAAGGCGTCCAGGGCCAAAATGGACAAAAACGTGAGAACAAATCGGAATGGAGACTGGCTTGTGTCTGCACTGTCTGTAAGATATACGCTAAGGAGGATTAGTTCAAGGCATCGTGTCCACTAAGCCGCCGGTATACCCGATGGTGCCGGACTACGGAAAGTTCAAAGCCATTGGCTACTTATCCGAAAGCAATGAGGTCTCAAACGAGCTGAACAAAGAGCATGTCTCTGTATAGATGCAATTCTCACTCATGTGGGGGATTATTGGAAATTGGTTTAAATAAAAGGGTTCATACCCTAAGTTTGACTAATTTTTTAGGAATGAAAACATTAGTTTTTTGGGAAAACAAAAATAATGAGGTTGTTCAACTCGTAGAGTAGATGAACGTGGTATATTTAATATCTCAAAACTGGTTTATGGTGAGTGAGAAATTAATTTGGGAAGTTGTAGGATTTTTCACTTGTATTGAATAATTCCATGGGAAATGGAAAATGAAGTTTCATCCCACATTGGAAAATTACAAGGAAAGTTCCTAGTATATAAGAAGGAAAATATTCATGTTCTTCAAATTGGTACATGGGGACCCTAACCATGGACCCCGCGCGCGCGCCCCGCCCCGCCCGAGCCCGCGCTCGCAGTTCTTGGTTCCTGGCAATTGGGCTTTGGGGCCTACCTATATTTTTAGAGTACAAAAAATATGAAACAACCCAATACCTTTTTGGACCAAACCGTTTGGGTGGCCCATCCGGATTTGGGTCTGCCCACAAAAATGATTAATACACCAACGAAAATGATTAATACACTCCATAATCGTCTGGAATATTCCATTCTTGCTTCCCAAGAAAGAGAAATGCAGTTTCTCTCCCACTACAGAACGTGGGTACTCCATGATCTCATGTTTTCCTCTATCAGCATCCCTCATCTGGGTCGGATTTCCGCCTATATATACTCCTTCATATCCAGACTTCAGAACGACTTTACAGCCTACGAATTTCCGTTCAAAAAGCCTTTCGCAACATATTTTCCGTTCAGCTCGAAATTTCGATTTTGTTCATCGAAAGTTTATATACGGTGGTGCTACCGGTGTAGACTGTTAAACTGTTTTACCTTTGGAGACTCGTATATACGATACCGTAAGCACTATACGGGGTATATTCAGTCTTGCGGGAAAATGTTTTCCTTGACTCGATTTATTCCTTTTACGAATCCATTTCGTTCTTCTGTTCTTTTTCTTTCATTGCAGTATACGAGTACACACCACAAACAACATCTGTCATGCCTTATCTTATTACCCATTTATTCACGTTGGTCAAGGTTATGTTAAGTGATATCTATCAAGTATACATGTATTCACATTGTTCAAGGTTATATTAAGTGATATCTGTCAAGTATACGTGTAATGACTTACCCCACGTTTTGAGTGCACACATTATAACATATCTTGAAAAATAAGCTAAGAATCGAAATGATTATTACTCCCTCCGTCCCACAACACATTGCGGGGTTACTATTCCTCTCGTGTTTTTGCGAGTGAATTTTTTATTAGTATTTGAAATGATAAAGTAATTTTAAAATTACTTTATAATAAAGAAGAGGTAGATCTATCATACCCTACCTTAAAAATGATTTTATCATTTCAAATACTAATAAACAACTCGCTCGCTAAAACACGAAGATAAAGTGAACTCCGCAATGTGTTCTGGGACGGAGGTAGTATATTATTGAAGGAATGATAAAGGATATGTTTAATATAATTGTATTGTTTGTTTCAGAATGACTATCATAATTATTGATGTGTGTTCAAATTTTTTAGTAATGAAATCCATTTGCTCCATTTTTTCATACAACATCACTTTGATCCTTTTTATTTACACAATACACACACATATATATATATATATATATTTATTTATTGTAATAAGGAATATATAATTTTTAGGGAAAATGATTTTTTTCGTCCCGTAACTTTACTTCATTTTGATTTTCATCCTGCTGACTTTCAAATATTGATTTTAATCCTGTAACTTTATCGTTTTTTTATTTTAGTCCTATAAGAGTTAGTAGGTTGTAGGACCAAAATAAAAAAAATATAAGTTAGAGGACGAAAATCAAAATATGAAAGTCAACAGGACGGAAATAAAAAAGAGGTGAAGTTACAGAACTAAAATCAAAATAAAAAAGTCAGCAGGACAAAAATAAAAAAATGATAAAATTATAGGACAAAAAAAGTAATTTTCCCTAATTTTTATCTAAGGGAATGAAATGTAAGGAATGAAATCACATAGCAAGGAATTAAAGTATCATACTAAACACCTATTTTACTTTGTTTTCATCATTTTTGAAGCCTCCAATTAAGTAAAATTTAAATTTTATTAATAAAACATGTCAAAAGAAATATTTTATTAATAGAAAATCACATAAATTTTATTTGTTGCAGTTCCAAAATATTATCATGCAGTAGTTAATATTTTATTGAGTTATAGTTATTAATAATAAAATATGGTAATCTCGCCGTCCCCTAATTACTTTCACACTTTCTTTTTTTTAGAACGTCGCACACTAACTTCCACACCTCAAATAAAAAAAATAAAAATCCCTCAATACTTTAATTTAAAAATATTTTTCATTCATTTATTTAAAAAATCAATAAAGCAGATTTTCTTAGAATTTATATCACCCCACCGATGAAATTTAAGAGGGGACGGAGGATGGGGGTACAATATAATTTTATTTTAATCAATTTTTAAAATTAAGCTATGATTTTTGAGAAATTTTCCCCTCTCCCAAAAGAAATACCAGAAGAATAGAAAAAGAAAAGAGACAACATTGCCTAAAAGAAAAAATGTAATCTCACAAACGTATCAGTATGCGCCACGTGGGGCCTCCCACAATTCGAGTTCACCACCGTAGAAAGACCCCCAACTTTATCGCCGTCGGCGGCGGCGCTTACTTGCCTCCTCCGCAATCTACTCAATCGAAATTCCCAATTCTATACTACACTTTCGAAAAATGGCGGTTATTGTTCCCTCCCCAACCCTCACTTCCCGTGCTCCTCTATCTCCCCTCCACCCACCTATGCTCCTCTCCAAACTCCAACCCCTTCGCCACTTCTCCCACCGCCGTCTCACCGTATCCGCCTCCGTCCGTCAAGACACAACCCTCTGGACTCCCACACCGCTTCTCAAAGTCTCTCCGGCCGCCGAGTCAATCTTCAATATCACCATCGACGTTTCGGAATCGCCTGAAATCGCCGCCTCCTACACGAAGCCCGGCCAATACCTACAGCTCCGCCTTCAGAATTCTGAATCCAAACCCTCGTTCCTCGCCATTGCATCTCCGCCGTCAATTGCAGTATCGGGAGGCGTATTCGAGTTTTTAGTGAAATCCGTTGCCGGCTCAACTGCCGAGCTCCTTTGTGGCCTCCAGAAAGGCGATACTGTGGAGTTGACCCCCGCCATGGGCAAGGGATTCGATATAGACCAAATTTCTCCGCCAGAAGATTATCAGACCGTTATAATTTTCGCTACCGGATCTGGAATTAGGTAATTAAACCTAGAAATCAATTCTCAGCGAGTTTATTTGCAATTGCCTTGCTTATTGTTGATATACCTCCTTTCTGTTGCTAATTGAATATAATGATATACAATTTAGCTCATTCTCTTATCAAATTTTGTTGAAATATATTGATGAACAATGGGTACTATTTGATACTGTCAATCTTCTGGTTCTATAATCTAGATAGTATAGTTTGTTTTCCTTCTGCTATTCTATGATTGCATATCAATTGTCTCATTTGCTCAGGATTGCCATTTGTATCATGTAATTAATTTTTTGTTGCTCTCTTTGGTTTACATTGTAGTATAAGTATTAGCATTTGCTCTTTCCTTGTTTCTTTCGTTTTATTTACTGTTTTCTATTTTATAATGTATAGCCCAATTCGATCGTTAATCGAGACAGGCTTCAATGCTGATAAAAGAGCAGATGTGAGACTCTATTACGGAGCTAGAAACCTAAATTGGATGGCATACCAGGTACTAATGTTGTCCTTCATTATTGATAAGTAAATTTTGAGCAAAGGGGATAAATAATCTCTAAATGTGGTCATTTTTTACACCTCAGGAAAGATTCAAAGACTGGGAATCTTCTGGAGTTGGTATAGTTCCTGTGTTGTCCAAACCAGATGATAGTTGGACAGGGGAGCGAGGTTATGTACAGGTTTGTTAACTAATTTGTCTCTATGGAACTAGTTACTACTTATATTTTGTATGTATGTATGTATGTATATTCTAAAAATATTCACTTTGCAGGCTGCTTTTGGTAGAGATAAAAGAATTTCTAATCCTCAGTCTACTGGTGCAGTGCTTTGTGGCCAAAAACAAATGGCTGAGGTTAGTAATTCATATTGCAAAATCAAGCTTACTTTTATGAGAGGGCTTTTGAATAGATTGAAATTACACACCTTTTGTTCACTCCAACTTTAATTGTTACTTTTGGCTTTTGCACAATTATATTCTAGTCACTCTTACAAGCTTTCCCATCTCTCATCCTTTTATTCTTAGATTGTTTAAAAGCCAGTGAATTATAGCTATATATATGACACAATGTCTGCAATATTATTTTGTTATTTAGAAGCATTCGGGATTCAATGCTTCTCCTCATAAGTAAATAGTACAATGTACTCTGTAGTGTATTAATACCTCCCAAACTGCACGAAACAATTGAAAAAAAAAAAGAGAACCTGTTCTTGTTTAGGCTGATAGGGATTTGCTTTATTTGCTGTCTTTTGAGTTTCACTTTTCCTTCGCAGCGTGTAAGTATAGATATGTCCATTTTTGATATGCAAGCTTGCTGAATTTGTGCATTCTTTTATTTAGATTTATTTAGCATAGAAATTCACAATGCAAGATTATTCTTTGTCGTGGTGTTCAAGCCTGGTTTGATTTAGATGAACAAAGCTAAAACTTGAAGTTGTGTATTTATTCCGACAACTATCGCTAATATGGAATTATTAGGGTGGATTTAAGGTAAAATAAGAACTGATATAATAACATTGAACATGCTGTTATTAATAGAAATTGTTAAACCAGACCATTCGTTCAGGATAGTTTAATTAAGATTAGTTAAAAGCTGAGTTGAGTTGTTCTTTCAACTTGTTTTGTTTTTCCAATGTGTGATCATTAGCTAATGCACGATGTTGCTTGCAGGAGCTCACCACCGTTCTCGTAGCTGATGGAGTATCAATCGAAAAGATTTTGAAGAACTTTTAAGTATCATTAATTTACTTGGCTTATTATAACTTCACCATTCTTTTCACGTTATTCATCATTGAAAATCGAGCTTTAATTTATAGCTGTCTAATAAACTAATATTGTGTTGTCATCCCGGACGTAATATATTATCACATCTCAAAAGTCGACGAAATGGTATATAGCTCAAGTGGTTAAAGCTTCACTACTTATGGCCGAAAAGTCATGGTTTAAATCACAACTTTACCTCTATATATATATCACATCACAAAATATTTGTAGTTTCTCTTTCTATTGCTTTTGTTTTATTATTCTTCAACTTATCTAATAACTAACTGTTCTTCCATTTATATTAACTTTTTACTCCAGCCATAATTTGATTTATACACCCCTACATTACTTCATTAACTATATTGTAAACCAATCAAAATCCCACTGTTCAAAATGGATATTAATTATCCGTTAAAAAAAATGTTAAATAATCACATTTTATTTCTAACTGCAATTATACAACAATACCGAAATGAATAAACTCAAAAAACTATTTTCAATTTCCAATAGATTTGTTGCACGAGATAAATCGTTTATATTTACGTACTATTAGCATCTTCTTTTAGGCATCAAATTTGATCATCAACATTTTGTTATTCTAATGGTTCCTACTTGGAGTTTGATCAAAGATTTGAATTATTTTGATGTTCAAATGACTCCTACTCTGGAGCTTGATCAAAGATTTGTATGCGTCAAAGACTTTTTGAACTTTGAAACTTCAAGTTTTTCGAACTTCAAGATATGATTTCCAAATCAATATGAAGCTCTTGGAATAAGTCCTTCATAAACAAGAGGTTTGTTAACATAAATTTGCTAATAAGTCAATAAAATTTTAAATAAAAAATTTGATAGTGAGAATTGCTATGAAATTGACCACAAAATTTTCTAATTATATAAGTACTTTCATTCTTTATTTATAAAGAATTTGCATAGACAAATTGTTTGTAAGTAAATTTTTGTAGGTAAATTGTACGTAGGTAATTAATTAACTAGAATTCACAAATTAATTTTATAAATAAATTGTTTGTAAACTATTATCCTTACTGTTTCTGCAAAACAAGTTAGTTTTGAAAAGCTTCTTGGCCTTACCTTTAGAATATAAATTGACGTTTGAGTTCTTCCATTCTTTAAAATAAAAAACATATGCTGAAATACATTTTTTTAAAAGTATAATATATGGATTTTCTGCACAAAGATCACCATATGCAGAAAGACAAACTTTCATATACACCAAGTGCACGGTGCACTCACTCAACAATTGACATTGTTTATATTGAAAAGTTTGTTCCAATTACACCGAAAAGTGTGGTTGGATTGCACCAAAAAGTTTAACTTTTTGGTGCAATCCAACCACACTTTTCGGTGTAATTGGAACAAACTTTTCAATATAAACAGTGTCCACTGTTGAGTGAGTGTATCATACACCAAGTGCACAAGAGAGTCACTTATGCAGAAAATATTTGACCCCACTAAAATTGCAAAATATTTGAAGCAACCTTACCAAGCACAATTAACAACAATAAATTCATCTCATTGGCAACAATCATTTCTAGCTTGCCATTGTAAGGGAAGATAGAAGTTACTTATTTATATACCATTAATGTATTTTTAACGAGTACCTCCTGTAATCTAAGGTTTTCTTTTTTTCTTTTTTCCATAAGCAGAATATCTATACTTATATAATAATAAAATCTTCTCCCTTTTTTAGTAACTTTTATTTTCATCACAAAAAACCTAATTCTTTTATTTTCATCTCAAAAAACCTAATTACTAAATTGGTCAATCAAATTCATGTAATAAACGTACACTAGATAAAATATATGTCATTGAATTCTTTACTCTAAGCTATTAAAATCAGTGACCATTTACTTTCACCTTCCTAACCTGCAGCCTATAGGCTATAGCTATTAATTTTTGTTTGTCAAAGTCATCGACCTTCCCAAAAATTTATAGATGTGCATTAGATAAAAGGGTGATGCTAAAAGGACAGAATCAGCTCAGGGCAGAACCCAAAAAATAATAATTAAATGTTAATTAAACTAGATAATTACTATTAGTTTTAGGCGCCTAATTTCCCTCCATCCACTAACTTTCCTCCCTATTTTCCCTCCATCCATTCTCTCCACTCCATACGCATGTGCCGTTAATGATAGAATATAATTAATGACATAATTACTCTTCCATTATTATGTAGGATTTAGTCAATAATTTTTTCTTAATCAAATTTAAAACGAAACTTTAATTTCAGACTATTTTTTAATAGTAATTATATAAAGAAATTTCGAATTATATTATATAGTAAATTCGAACTATTTTTTATTGCTATTCTATTTCAAATTTTATTTTAAATAAAATTCAATTATATTATATTTTCCTACTTTATTGGTACGGTTAGTTTGAATTATTCCAATTAAAAGATACAAAATCTATTAAAAACTTCAGCAGTAAGTTTGAATTATTCAAGGAGAATTCTCTTGTATTATACATAAAATTATTAACCAAAACATTAAAACTAAAATTTCATTCAAATTTAATATATATACATAAATATCGACAATAAGTGAAATTTTATTCAAATTTAATATATAATCAACTTTTATTAAAATATTATTAAATAAATTTTAATCAACTTTTGCTTATTGGTACGTTAGTATTGTAATACATTGAAAACCGATTAGTAATAAAAAAAATTCTTAGTAATACTTATAAACACAATTAGTAATTAATACATTGAATAAATATTTTAATACATTGAAAAACTCTTATAAACCCTAACTCTAACACTAAACCATAAACCCTAAACCCTAACACTAAACCCCTAACCCTAAACCCTAACACTATTAGTAATACATTGAAAAACCATTAGTAATATAATGAAAAACTCTTAGTAATACATTGAAAAACTATTAGTAATACATTGAAATATATTAGTAATACATTGAAAAAATATTAGTAATACATTGAAAAAATATTAGTAATACATTGAAAAACTTTTTTTAATACTTATAAACACTATTAGTAATACATTGAAAAAATATTAGTAATAGATTTAAAAACTCTTAGTAATACTTATAAACACTATTAGTAAATACATTGAAAACTATTAGTAATAGAATGAAAAACTCTTAGTAATGCTTATAAACACTATTAGTAATACATTGAAAAACTATTAGTAATACATTGAAAACTATTAGTAATAGAATGAAAAACTCTTAGTAAAACTTATAAACACTATTAGTAATACATTGAAAAAATATTATTAATACATTGAAAAACTATTAATAATAGATTGAAAAACTCTTAGTAATACTTATAAACACTATTAGTAATACATTAAAAAAATATTAGTAATACATTGAAAAACTATTAATAATAGATTGAAAAACTCTTAGTAATACTTATAAACACTATTAGTAATACATTGAAAATTATTAGTAATAGAATGAAAAACTCTTAGTAATACTTTAAACGCTATTAGTAATACATTGAAAAACTATTAGTAATACATTGGAAACTATTAGTAATAGAATGAAAAACTCTTAGTAATACTTATAAACATTATTAGTAATACATTGAAAAAATATTATTAATACATTGAAAAATTATTAATAATAGATTGAAAAACTCTTAGTAATACTTATAAACACTATTAGTAATACATTGAAAAACTATTAATAATATATTGAAAAACTCATAGTAATACTTATAAACACTATTAGTAATACATTGAAAAACTATTAGTAATACATTGAAAATTATTAGTAATAGAATGAAAAACTCTTAGTAATACTTATAAACACTATTAGTAATACATTAAAAAATATTATTAATACATTAAACACTATTAGTAATACATTGAAAAAATATTATTAATACATTGAAAAACTATTAGTAATAGAATGAAAAACTCTTAGTAATACTTATAAACACTATTAGTAATACATTGAAAAAATATTATTAATACATTAAAAAACTATTAATAATAGATTGAAAAACTCATAGTAATACTTATAAAAACTATTAGTAATACATTGAAAAACTATTAATAATAGATTGAAAAACTCTTAGTAATACTTATAAACACTATTAGTAATACTTTGAAAAAATATTAGTAATACATTGAGAAACTATTAACAATAGAATGAAAAACTCTTAGCAATACTTATAAACACTATTAGTAATACATTGAAAACTATTAGTAATAGAATGAAAAACTCTTAGTAATACTTATAAACACTATTAGTAATACATTGAAAAAATATTATTAATACATTGAAAAACTATTAGTAATAAAATGAAAAACTCTTAGTAATACTTATAAACACTATTAGTAATACATTGAAAAAATATTATTAATACATTGAAAAACTATTAATAATAGATTGAAAAACTCTTAGTAATACTTATAAACACTATTAGTAATACATTGAAAAAATATTATTAATACATTGAAAAACTATAGATTGAAAAACTCTTAGTAATACTTATAAATATTATTAGTAATACATTGAAAAAATATTAGCAATACATTGAAAAACTATTAATAATAGATTGAAAAACTCTTAGTAATACTTATAAACACTATTAGTAATACATTGAAAAACTATTAGTAATAAATTGAAAACTATTAGTAATACTTATAAACACTATTAGTAATACAGTGAAAAACTATTAGTAATACATAGAAAAATTCTTATAAACCCTAAACCCTAACATTGAACCCCAAACCCTAAACCCTAACACTATTAGTAATACATTGAAAAATTATTAGTAATAGAATGAAAAACTCTTAGTAATACTTATAAACACTATTAGTTATACATTGAAAAACTATTAGTAATATATTGAAAAAATATTAGTAATAGATTGAAAAACTCTTAGTAATACTTATAAAATTATTAGTAATACATTGAAAAAATATTAGTAATAGATTAAAAAACTCTTAGTAATACATTGAAAACTATTAGTAATTTTTTCTAGATATTTTTCTATATAGACATTATTAGTAATACATTGAAAAACTATTAGTAACACTATTTAGAAAATTTTACTATGCATATATAAAGCATATGTATATTTAAAATGATACTCCCTCCGTCCCATTATTATTTGCACACTTTCCTCATTAGTCCGTCCCAAAATTATTTGCACACTCCGAAAAAGGACACATTGATTTGCGTGTACACTCACTATAATATACACATATTTACCCATATGCCACTACTTTACTCAAAAAGCACAATTTTCTTAATATGTGTGCCCTCTTTTGTATGCGAAAAATGCTGGGACGGAGGGAGTATGAGAGATACACTTCAATTTAATATAAAAGATGAATAAAAATATTTTTTTTAAAGCCGAATAAATATTTTTGAAAATATTTTGAAATCTTAATATTGTTAATTTGTGTAATATTATTAGTGTGCGATATTTTGATACACAGTATATGTCATGCATCTCCCACTCTCCCATAATTTTTTTAGGGTTTGGAATTAAAAATTAAATATCGAAATTAAATTAATCAACTCAATGTACAAATTAATCCCAAGAAGTTCAAACGGTTAGAATTAAAATTAATATCTTTTGGGTTTGGGTGCAAGCATATATCATATAAAAAATTTAAAGAGATATAACACATAAATTAGAGGGGGAAGTTGGACCGGAATATTAACAGTTATTCAAAATATATAATTGAATAAGGAGTAGATACTAGCGACTAAATCAAAGATTTATTTTTGTTAATAATTGTATTAGTGATGCTGTTTAATTTTTGAGCAGGTTTTGATTATATACTATAAATTAACGATTTCATTAAGTTTATTCTTTCATTTATATTTTCAACTGAATTACATTAAATTGTCGATTTTTTAGGAAATTAATTATTTTATGAGTAATTTTAAGATATATTAATTCCTTAATTTTAGGATTTATTCTAGGATAAATTTAAACAGGCCTTTTTTGCCCGGTGAAGGAGTTTATCATTTAAACACTTGCATTAATTGATGACTTAATTTTGAGAGTTTATCATTTTTATGTTTTATAATTTTCAAAAATCTTATTTCAAATATGTTTTTAAACGAAATTTTTATGGAGAAAAAAATATTTGAGTAATGCTTGTTAATGGAGAATAAATTTGGCATCTCCACTATCTTGGAAGTTACTAATAATTAACTAAAGAAAGAAGATAGAAGACATTTTCAAATTTTAAATTTGAAAATAGAGAGAGAAGACAGAAATTGAGTTTCGGTTTTTCCAAAGCTAAATTAATTTCAAAGTATCATATGTATTTCCGTTAATATCCCTATTTACATATAGATTTTCAGTAATACCCTCTTCTACCCTGGGCTGATTCTGCCTATGTAGCATTACCGTAGATAAAATATGTAAATTTATTGAATTCTTTACTCCCAGATCATTAAAATTACTGACCATTCACTTTCCCTAACAAACGTGATATAGCTATTATTAAGAAACAAAACTCTTAAAATCATCAACCTTCCTTGCCTTGGAAGATCTGTCCAAAATTCGCTTGTCTCTTTTTATAAATAGACAATTTGTATTTACTAAAATGCCACTAAAAACAACTTTATTCTCTTTTATTTACCACAATATCACTAGCAAAAAATAATTCTATCACTATAAATGCTATTAATAAACAATTGTCATATTAAAACTCGTGCTAAAAGCCCAGTGACATTAGAGGTGTGGTGGAAGGAGTAGTAATTTTTTAAAATAAAATTTTTAAGAGCGCGACTATTAACACCCACGAAAATATTTTGTTCACTCACTTCTAAGTTAATTCATCATATATTTTACTTATTTTTTTTATTTTGCTTAATGTACCCCCTTAAAATTTACAACTATAACCTTAATATAATATTTAGATCATTCGCTAAATATACACACCGGCTAATTTAAAAATAAAAAATAGCACACCAACACTTTCATTTTTATACAGTGCCGACTCCACAAACTACCATCCCCAACCCCATTTTCTTTAAAAAAAAAAAGACTCAATTCCTTTCATTTTTTCATGGTGTACCAATTTATAGAAAAAAAAAAAAACTTTAATCACATTTAAATTGTTTCTCTATAATTTATATTTTCATGATTATACCTTTTCTTTTTCTTTAATAGTGTAATTGTGTGTGAAAGGGTAGAAAATTTGTGTGAATTCTAATATTTTGGGTGAGTGTTGAAAGATTGAGCGTTTAATAAATTTAATGTTTTTTTATAAAGGGTATATTGGTATTCTTTTAAAAAATATATTCCTTTAAAAAAATAGGTGGGTGAACAAAGCATTTTTATGTGGGTGAATAGAAACGCCCAAATTTTAATTCTAAAAACATAAAACGTCTTCTTTCCTTTGTTATGAAAAAAATTGAATTGGAGGATTTAAATCAAATTTATATTTGTAAAATACTAGAAGTAAAAAATTCTGTAACGGCTACTCGGCCTAAGACTAACTACACGACTCCACTTCAAGTTTATGAGTGTGATTCTTCCAAATTACATTAATTCTTAAGACCAACTACAAAGTGTATATAATATATAAAAGTCTAAAAGTACAGTCATTTTTAAGAGCATCAGATATGTTTACAACGATTCAGAGGTATGCTTAGTTTCATACTACTTCACGTTTTCAATTGATGATAGTGCAAATGCTTCAGACATCCACCGCACCGGGAAACAATGATTCAACATTATTGTTGTACATATATGAAATTTGTTGTGAGAATGTGTATAGTACGTAAAGAATTTGCCTTATTTGTTTCTTTCGTTGGAGATTAAAACTTAGAGACACCGAAGACCAAAAACAAACATTACATGCATGGAATGATGTGGTGTTTATCATTCTATTTTTATTCATATTCAGAGATTGGTGCATCATATTGATCCTCCCAGATTTTAATTTTTGAAATCAAACATGGACTAATTAATGGAGAAAAACTAATTTTCTTTTCAGTATTTTGCCTGAGACGATTTATTGGTTAGGGTGGTGCTGGATTTGTTTGTTTGACAAAATTTAGTGGCGAAAAATTCAAGTTTTTTTAGTTTTCGGAACTATCATTGTTTAATTATTGGATTAAAAGGGATTTTTTTTAACTGTTCATTAATGTGTGGTGTATTAATCTTCCATTTACCAATATGCAGTTCCCACCAAGATTAGAAATGGGGGTGTCGTGAAAAAAAAAAGGTTTTATTTTTAACTTAAGCCAAACAAAATATCTTTCAATAAAATGTCCAATAACTAAAAATCTAACTGATGTTTATCCTTGCGATCATAAAGGATAATGGAAATTTTGTCGGGCATTTGTTGAAAGGAAAAGATGCTACACACTCAATAGTACATATCTTTTATTTTCTACTTAGTGCATTTTCCATAATTTAATAAAGATCAATGGATATGTAGAAAATTTTATAAGTTAAATGGGAAAGGCTTATGTGAAACATTCTCAGGTATAAAAAGAACCCCATTTAATATTTAAATCTCAATTGCTTATAAAATTATTTGGGTAGGGTCATATGAACCCACAAGTGTATAATGTATTAATGCATCAGAAACATACAAGTTTTTGCGTTTGTTTAAAATTCAATCACAAATCCTTTTTAAATTACATGTAAGATTTTATACTAAAATTTCACAATATTCAAATCGTGCATCGCACGGGTAAATTACTAGTATAGATAAGCATACCTCAATCACAAGCATCTTTTGGTGAATTTTATACAGAACAAGATCAATTAAATGAACTTGCTAAATGTTAGCTCAGATTTGTTTAAAAGATAACTTATTGCAAGAAAAATATCGAACTTGTAGTCCATTATCATTAACGCACCAAACAACAGGATGCTTGAAGGAAAAATATTAGAACTTATCTAAAAGTTCAATAAAACACAGACACTTTTCACATAGTTTCTATAAACTACAAATACAAGTTAAGGATTTGTGTGTTGGGTAAGGCTCAGGGAAGGGGATGAAGCCTGGGGAACGAAAAGGGAAATTGACGCTGATGTTAGGGTTTCAAACATATAATGAACTACCCAAGAGTTTGCATTGGTATCCTGACTATCTTCATTCTAAATCAAAGCCACAGAAACTCACATCCCAGCACTATCAGAATCTCCTTCTTGGACTCCTAGAACGCCGAGGAGATCTGCATAAAAGTTTCAAAATTAAATGAGAAAGTACAGAGGTTGTAGATCCCTGTTTACTCTCTCATCACAAAAAGAGGTTATTGCCATAATAGCAGTCCCGGCAAAAAAGATAATTTTAAAAATTACCAAGCTCCCTTTCTTTTCTTCTCTCTGTTTTTATCTTTCTTTTTGACGGTGTGGGTGGGTTGGGAGGGGGGCATTCATTTGCAAAGGGTGGGAGAAAATACAGAACATATTCACTATTAACAATTCTCAAGAAAAAAAACTATACAAAATGATTCTGTAACATTGACTCGTTATCTCTCCAGAAACCTCAATTAAATAAGATGTTCCTGTCATCTAAAAATTATAGACCCACAACCCCCTCCCCCCACAAAAAAGAAAAGCCAAATTCAAAGTTGAGTGGGTGTGTTTTAAGAAATTATACCTCCTTCTTATGTTCCTCCTCCTGAATGGACCTTTGCTGAATGCCCAGTCGACGTTAATGGTCTGAGTGAGTAGTTCAGTTCCATCCATCTCGCTGATAGCTCTCTGCGCCTCTTCAAACTTCTCAAACTCAATCAGTGCATAGCCCTAGAAAACAGCATATAGTAGGAGGCAACATTAGCATACAAAGCAAAATAATTAGATCATTTCAAGAAAATGAGAGTGTAGTAAAAAAAATAAAGACCACTTAGGTCTTTATTAGCAAATTACTATACAGCAATGCAAGCACATTTAAAATCTCGCAACTGAAGTGAACGAGTATATATAAATGTGTGTGTAGTCTGTGTAGATATATTTTCTCCTTTCCCCCTAAGCTACTCATTATGGTACTTCAAAGACTCAAAATGCTTGTCAAGACCAGTCTATTGCTCCTCCATCATGCAGAAGTGATAAACAGCTGAAGCGGAGAAACCATTTTATAAAATCACCCAAAATAGAACCAGAAAAGGAGAAACATGTGCCTCTGATACAATTGTAAGTGTAAAAAAAGATTCTTATTTGAAAATGATAGCATTAAATATCAAACTATAAGGAAAGTAAACTTGAGCAAATTTTTCGATATAGATTAATGATATTGCTCCCTGTCTTCCTTCCCATGAAGGCATATAAATAATACTCCCTCCGTCCCAAGATTTTGATCACACTTGCCTTAAATGGACGTCCCAAGATTTTGTTCACACCCCAGAAAAAGAAATAACTCCCTCTCAATAAAGTCAATAAAGAATAAAGTTATCATTATTTTATTCAACTCCACACTCACATACTCCCATTTTTCTTAAAAAAATGTGACAAACCCAAGTGTGAACAACATTCTGGGACAGAGGGAGTATTGTATGCCCCCAGTAACTATGAGTTCATTAAAAGAGGAGCGCGTCCATTTAAAGAAAAGCAATCAAGTACCAAATGCATTGGAGTGAAGCATATGCCATGATTGAACTTTGTTTTGAATGGAGTTAACATAAAAAGGTCAATAATGCGCTCAACCAGAGTGTCGAAGAGTAAATAAATTCAACTTTTGATCCTCATGAATAAACTTTAGATGCCAAAATAAACAACTTCTTTACCTTGACAAATCCTGTTCGTCGATCAAGATTCAAGTGTAAATTCCTTATCTCTCCAAATTCACCAAATGCATTTTGTAGATCATCTTCTTGAGCCTCTTCATGAACCCCAGTAGCTAGAATAATCCATCCTTCAATAGCTACACAAATGCAGCCACAATTAGAACTGCACTTCTATCAGCTGTGTTTTTCAGAAGTAGCAAAAAACGGTACCATCTAGTCCCTAGTGCAGGACATGGTTTTGTTATCAAATAACATTGTTTTGCAGTACAAGTTTCAAACTCCATACAAACAGAGCTAACCATTGTACCAAACTACTTTAACAGGTAATTACTCATATGCAAGTTAACGCTTCAATTTCAAAGCCACCAACCATACTTTGAGTGCTATAACAAAATGTGCCCACATTATAATAATAATAGATCTTTAATTTTTTAAATACAGCTGTACAATAAAGTAGCAGACCAAAGATCGAGAATTAAGAAACTAGAGCATGGTAACATCGAAGTCTTCTCGAAATAATGAAAGAAAGGGTTAGGGAGAAAGGCAAATTCACATACAAAAATATTTTAAAAAAGAAATTGAGAATTTTGAAGTAGAAAAAAACTTGACTAGGGTTTGGGATACTGACATCGTTCGGGGCCAGGACCGCCTTCAGAGTCGAGGGAATCGAAGCGGGCGGACATGCGAGCATTACGCTCGTCTTCAGCAGTGGCCTCATCTCGGAAACCTCGGCCCTTTGTCTTCTTTGGAGCGCCACCACCGGTGATGGCGGACTTCAGGCGAGGCATGGCGGCTGCCGCTGTTCGACTGGGAGAGCCGTCGGCGAGGTCCTCATCCATGAGATCGTCATCCTCTGGCTCAAAATCAACCGTCTCCGCTTCTGCGTTCGCCATTGAAAAGCGGAAGGAAGAATTAGGGGTTTTCGAAATCGATTTAGTACTCGTGTGTGGGTGGGCCGGGCCGGGCCGGGTCAAATGACTTTAATACCAGTGTAGACTAGTTTTGCGAAAAATGGGGTTTGCCGTTTTCATACTTGGATGTTTGACCCACCTTATTTATTTGGAAATTAAATTTCGTGCGTGTCCTACAGCTACATAGGTGTCGATATTCGATTATTCGATTGCCGAACCTAACTGAAGCTCAATTAATATTAATTAATAGATTAAATAATTTTAAACACAATAACTAAAATTGAATAGAATAGAATAGTAATAAAATTAAATTTCAACTATTTAAATAAAATATTTTATATAATTAAATTGAAATTTTGATTTACATTATTCTTTTAGCAAAATAATATAATTTTAAAACATTTGATATTTTGCTTTGAAATGTAATATAATAAATTATTTTACTAGTAGTGTGATGCATATGTATTATCACTGTATAAAAATAAAAATTAATTGATGATTAATATGCATAACAGTAATATTAAAAAAAGATCACGTGATCCCGGATTCACATGAGACCTCCTCTATTTATAATAGAATTTTATATAATATATATTTATAAATATCATAAATCGTGTATCTCATGGGTGGAGTACTAGTTTTACTTAATATTCCTTTCATTATGATATTATTTGTATAGTTAAACATTTTTTTAGAGTGTGTAAATAATTTTGGAATGAATAAATAAATAAAGTATGCTACAACTTATAAGGTTTTACAATTTTTTTCAAACAAATGACAGTAATTCCCCTATTTATATTACACACTTTCTAGACGATGAAATTTATGGATAACTCATTGTATTATGTTTTTAAATATATTATGGAAAATAAATAAACTATTACATTTAATTTGAATCATTAAAATTGAGAATTAACTCTCTGATACTCCATATGTACAACTATAAACTTTTCAAATAATTTGGGTATACAAATAAAGACAAGTGATAAAATAATAGTTACATTAAGAGTGATGTGATAATATATATATATATATATATATATATATAATGAAAAAGTAATGAAAATAAGAAGTAAAAAGTAAATTGTCAAAAAGAATGAAAAATTAATAGTGGGACATAAAAAATGAGAAGTTTATAGTAGAAAGAGATTATATGTGTTATAAATCTAGCAGATTTATTATGCCAAATCTAGAAGATTTGATGTGTACATTACTAATGGACTTATAACCTAAACGGCCTTTAGGTTTAGAGTAGGTCTTCATTGTAATCAAAATTGTACATACACATTACACACATATTAGTGAAACTCCTGGCTTGATACGTCCCCAGACATAGTCGTTATCGACGAACTGGGTGAACAAATTCGCGTCTCTATTTTATGCTCTTGATTTACAACACGTTATCAGCACGAGACTCTGCCCGCAGGCCGCAGCTAATCGGTACGGATCTAAATTAATTCTCTTTATTCCATGATTATTAATTATCGTATCGAACTCTTTGATCCATGCGTAGTATATTTTATGTGCACTTGAATTATTGCATCAATTATTATTGTGTTTGCAAATAATTGGATCGAATTGAAAAAAAAATCATTAATTAAATTTGCACGACTGCCGCACCGGACCTGCTATCGTGCCCACCGTCGTGCCCTCGCGCCGTGCGCACACCCTCCAGCGATCGTCTCAATTCGGTCCCAATCGCGAGTTGCCGCCGCAAGCCTCGACGGCCAACGTGGGCGTGCAATTGCGGTTCCCCCTGAGCTCCACCACCGAGCGCCTCCTTCCTCGCAGCTGCTCCACCACCACCACAGCGTTGAGCGGCGTCCGATGGCCGCGCATCGCCGGGCAACGGCAGTCGTTCACATTGCACCACAGCGACGGTGCAAAGCCACAACGCCACCATCTATGGAGCTCCACCGCGGTACACCCTGCCAACCGCGCCGAATCCGCCCAACCCTACTTCTCTTGGGCCAAATTCGGCCCAAATACGAATTGGGCCAATTGAATTTTTTTTTCTGATTTTGGGCCTGAAGCCCAGTTTTGAAGCTGGAATTAAACATTTGGGCTTATTCTATTTAAAGTTTTTGGGCCTGAAGCTCCAATGTCATAGAACAAAATTATTTTAATTAATTGGGCAATTAAATTTTATTATTCACTTAGGCTTCATATACTTTTTAATAATATTTTTGGTGCCCTCAAATTATTTTATCAAGTGTTTCAAAAAATACTTGCAAAATTAAAAGGTAATAATTCTTGCATATTAATTAAGCCTGGAAATTTTTGAAATTAATTTTAATATTAGTTTTCGATAAATTTATTATTTTATATGTTTTATTTGATGTATGCGCATGCTTTCATGATTTAATTGTCTTGCATGCATTATTACTTTTGCACATAGTCTTTTTTTTTATAGTCCGTATATATTGCCCGGGTAGGTGGCGTCCGGTACTTGTCGGACCGTAAATTATGTTTTGGGTAGACGACGCCCAGTTTTTGCTTCTATGTGCTCTAGAATAATCAAATCAATCCTTATTTCTCCTTGTCAAAATTTGGTCACATTTCTTACCATGTCACTTTAAAAATTGTAGTGTATAATGACTGATACTACCAAAAGAGAATTCGTTGAGCTTGCTCTTGATGGTAGTAACTACCTGACATGGTGATTAAGCGTGAAATTGTCGGAATTTATAGCTCGAAATATCCGTGTTTTGATTGATTTATATGAGTACTTAGAGTCATTTGAGTATCATTTTTATAAACTAATGAATTTGTCTATTTGATGCTTATAGATGGATAGAGGGTGAAAAGAGGAGTTCGTAGGACTTTGAATCGACTCAAACGGATGCCCCGATGAGAAGATATCGAAGAAATACGAAAAGTATTAGTTCGAGGGAGCAAAAGTATTGTTGGGACATTGTCAGTTTTGATTAAGATCCCAAAGCCCCTGAAAAGATGTTTGCCTTAATCTGTCTTTGTCAGGCTAGTCTTGATTAGGATTAGTACTTAGTCATTTTACACTTCACAGGTACTCAGTGAGAGGAGAACTCACTGGTGACAATCAAGACTCAGAGCCTGAAGACGAAGAGCACCATCCTGAACTTATGGCAGTCCTCTAAGCTGGCTGAGTAAGTGTCAGTGATGAAGAGTATGACCCTGAGGTCATTACTAACTCAGTCCTGAAGGGAACAGGAGGTCACTGAGTTAATGGGAAGACTTGGAGTAGAGCCAAGCAATGCAAAAGGAATTTCAGCGTCAGGACAAGACTGGTGGGCTCAAGACAAAAAGAACTTAATAAGACAAGCCTGAAGTTCAGGAATAAGTTCTGACATTCTCACCAATCTGATGACGTGGACCAATCAGAGAAGGACACGCACATACGGAACCTGACATGGAGACTGAATTCAGACTGCACATTCAACGGGCAAGCATTTAATGGGCATTTAATGCAAATACCAAATCCGCTGCTGCATGGAGATATGTCCATTTGAAGCCACTCTACATAGATGACTAGAAGGCTATCTCTCCAACGGATAGTTTTTCAAATCACCTATAAATACAGAAGGCCTTGAACCCATTCAAGGTTACGGGAAATTTCCAAGCCAGAAATTACTCAAACTCTCAAGCACTCAAAGCATCCAGCCTTTAAGAGAAGCACTCGAAAACATCCAAATTTCCCAAGTGTTTCTTAGCAACTGAGAGTTATTCTGTATTCCAAGAGCTAAATAGCATTATCTTAAGCTTAGAGAGATTATCCAATCCTTAGCATAGCTTTGCCTTGTAAGGATAATCTCAACTTAGTTGGAATCCAAACTGAAACCAAAATCCTAAGTTAGGCTTGTTGGGAGTAAGTCAGTTAGTGTGTTAGTAAGTGGAGTTGTATAGATCAGTGAAGTTAGATGGTCTTGGTGCACCTTGGCACCTTAAAAACAAGAATCCCTTGAGTGGATTTCCTGTTAAATCAGGCCGTGGACGTAGGAGCTTGAGTCTCTGAACCACGTTAAACTCCTTGTGTTCTTACTGCTTTGATATTGTGCATACTCGTCATATTACTTGTTCATTCATTGCATTCAAGTTTATCAAGCCTGAATCAGTCAGGCTGATCTTCAAAAAGAGCACTGCCCTACTAAACACTATTCAGAATTGAGTAAAACAAGTTTTTCAGAAAGCAAAGTAAACAAGACTTTAAACTATCAGGGCTCAAACATTTCCGCACTGAACTTGAACTGATAGTTAGCCAACTGACCCGCACCAAGTGTAGTCAGTAGGTGTGTTATCAGTTCCTAGTTCTTTACCACTCTGAGTAAAGGGGACTCAGTCAGTTTTAAGGTTGAAAAATTGGTATACGTGTATTCCCCCCCCCCCCCCATACACGTATTCATCAGTCTTGTACCGGGACCAACAAGTGGTATCAGAGCAGTGGTTCGAAAGACCACTGACTTTGAATACTAATAGTTTCAGAGGAGAAACTGTTGGTGGTCACTGAACAGATCTGAGTTTGCTTTTCATAAAACTTGCATCATCATGACTTCTAGGAGACTTGAAGCTTCGTTACCTGAATTCTCTGTGTCTAACTTTGTCTATTGGAAGTTCAGATTAGAGGCACATCTAGATGCCATCCATGACCAGATGCCGCGTGTACTCAGGGAAGGACCGATCAAGATCACTATTCCTAACGTCAGAGGACTGGGATACGAGGATCTTACGATTGGCGTACAGGTTCCTAAAGAAAGGAAAGACATGACCAACGATGAAATCAAGATGGTGGGGCTTGACAACGTTGCCAGAAACATCATCTTGCATACGGTGCCCTTCGAGGAGTCAGCTAGGCTGATGAACTTAAAGACGGCAAATGAGGTTTGGGATGAGCTGACAAGGATGTGTGAGGGATCTGAAAAGATCAAGGAGAACAAGAGAAACATTGCCATTCAGAAATTCGAGGCGTTCGAAATGCTGCCTGACGAGAGCATAGATCAAATGGAGTCTAGATTCATCAAGTTGATGAATGAGTTGGTGATGCTGGACAAGGATGTCCCAAGGAGAGATGTTGCTTCAAAGATCCTGAATGCCCTTCCTGAGAGATGGGATAACAGTGTAATTATGCTTAAGAACACTCAGGATATGAGTAACATAACTTCTGCTTTACTTTTTTCAGAGCTCAAGGCGCTTGAATTCGATCTTAACAAAAGAAAGAAGAAAGTTCAGTCAGAAGAGGAAGTAAAGGAGAAAACTCCTGAGAAAAGTGTGGCGTTCAAGGCCAGGTCTGAACTTGTTGAGCCCTCATCAAATTCTTCATCAAAGTCACTGATGGAGATGAGCAGGGAAGAACTCGCTGAGGAGTACAGCCTGATGGCAAGACGATTTGACAAGCTCAATTCCAGGTTTGGTCGTTATAAGAAGTTTTATCAGGACTCACGTGACAGGAAACCTGAAGGAACCCACCAAAGCTCAAGGAGATATGAGGAGCGAAGGAACACTGACCAGAGGAGAGAACGTGGTGATGAAAGGAGATATTCTGAACCAAAGCCTGAAAGAAGAGACGAACAGAGACGTACTCGCGATGATAGATATCCAACCAAGGCTGAAAGCTCACCAAGAACCAGGGAACCTGACTCAAGGAGGAACCCTGAACCAAGAAAAGAAAGAGTAAGTGAGCAGGTAGCATGTTACAACTGTAACAAAATTGGTCACTATCAGTACGACTGCCCGGAGCTGAGTGCAAGGGAGAGAGAGGAAAGGAGAGCCACTAGGGATCTAAGATCTGCTGATCGGAGAGCAATGGTCGCTGAAGATGCAACAGATTCTGACGGTCCTGCTGAAAGGTCACCTGAACTCTTCTCAGATGACGAGTACGATGATGTCTGTCTGATGGCTAGGGATGAGCCTGAGGTAACATCAAATTCTGTTTGTGCTTCTTACACTGGTCAAAATCCTGAGCTTAGCTCAGAGTCAGTTAGAGAAATGAACCTTCAGACCTGCCTTGATCAATTGATGGTTGATTTCTCCAGACTGCAGGAAACTAATGTCTTCTTGGTAGAGGAGAACAAGAAATTAAGTACTGAGGTTCACAACCTGAACGAACAACTCACTCAGTCTGATCTTAAAGAATCAGCTCAAATTGTGAGACTAACTCAGGAGATTGATTTAATCAATGCTGAGCGTCTTCCAAGAGAGAAGATTCTGAAGGAACTGGCTGAGGAAGAGCTGGCCAGGAAGGAAGAACTAAAAGTACTTAAGAGTAAGTTTGATGACCTCTTTACCAGACATGAAATCCTGAAAAAGAGTGAGGACTCTCTCAAGAAAAAGGTTGCAGCAATGAATAAATCCTCAGTGGCTAGAGAGGAAATAAATAGCAGTCAGATACTTGGGAACAAGAAAAAGGGACTTGGATATGTTCCTGAGAAATCCTCACAAGGTCAGTCTCATGTTGCTTCAGGGAGCAACAGTGAGAGGGTATTTGTTCAGACATGCCAGAGTTCACCTAAGGTTGTGCTCCAGGCCCGTCAAACTGATAAGGGCAAGGAAACCGTTGACACAGTCAGGGTTGCTCCTAAGGTAGCTAAGCCAAAACCCAAGGGAAAGGCGAAGCAACCTAAGGAAGCCCCTGAGAGCTCAGGCCAGGGAAAACCTCAGCGAAAGCAGAGGAAGACTCAGGCCAAGAGCCCTCAGACTGGTCAGCGAGGGTACCATCATGCTTGGCAATACCAACAGGGAAGGCCAAATATGATGACACCCCCGTGGTTTTTGCATCCTGAGGCCTTTAATTATTTTCCATTCCCTCACTTGCCTAGGGGGAATAGAAATCAGGGTCCTTATCAAGAACAAGGCCCAAGACCTGCTGCACCCAGACCTAGGAAGAACAGGAAGCCAGCCCAGAAGGCACCCACTCAGGCTCCTGTGAAGCCTAAGTCTAGCACTCATACACCATCTTCCTCTCAGGCAAAGAAGAAGAAAGTTGTGTATGTTGATGTTTCAGGGAGACAGATTTACCACTCTGAGGCAATCAGGGTTGTTAAGCAAGTCTGGATCCCGAAGGGTACAGCTGACACGATAGGACCCAACACCCAATGGGTACCTAAATCCTGAATTTCTTGCAGGCGGCTGTGGATCACAACAAGAGGAGAGGAGACTCAATCAAAGCTGTTTGGTACCTAGACAGTGGTTGCTCAAGGCACATGACTGGAATGAAGAGTCTTCTCCAAGAGTATCAAGCTAAAGATGGTCCACAGGTAACCTTTGGTGATAACTCAAAAGGTGTTACTAAAGGTTTTGGTGTTCTAATTATAGGTACAGTCAGAGTGGAAAAGGTGTCCTTTGTGGAAGGACTGAAGCATAACCTGTTGTCAGTAAGTCAATTCTGTGACAAAGGTTTCAGTGTTGAGTTTTCATCGAATATATGTTCAGTCAAGGACAAATCAACACAAGTGCTTCTATCAGGTATAAGGAAAGGTAACGTTTATCTCGCTGATTGGAGCAGCACTATTCCTAATACTTGTTTTGTTGCTAAAAGCTCTCTAGAGCTCAGTTGGTTATGGCATAAAAGATTAAGCCACCTGAACTTCAAGATTCTTAACAAAATTTCTAGACATTCACTTGTTGATGGTCTACCTAATGAAGTTTTTAGCAAAGATCACGTGTGCAAAGCTTGTCAGGAAGGGAAGCAGGTCAGAGCATCATTCAAAGAGAAAGCTTCATATTCCACTGACAGGATACTTCAGCTCTTGCACATGGATTTATTTGGTCCCATAACACCTGTGAGTATGAATGGTAGAAAATATACCCTTGTGGTTATTGATGATTATTCTAGATATACTTGGGTTATTTTCCTGTTGAATAAGAAGGAAACACAGGTGAAGCTTCCAGAGTTGCTCAGGAGACTCAGCAATGAGAAGAATCAGTCCATTACTAAGATCAGATCTGACAAGGGCACTGAATTTATAAATTCATATATTTCTGACTTTTGCAATGAACTTGGTATAGCTCATGAGACTTCTGCAGCTAGAACCCCACAACAGAATGGTGTCGCTGAGAGGAGGAACAGGACACTAAAGGAAGCTGCAAGGACCATAGTGGCTGAGTCAGGATTGCCTAAGAAATTCTGGGCTGAGGCAATCAACACTGCATGCTACACTCAGAACAGATCCATGCTGAACAAACAACATGCACAGACCCCATATGAGACATGGAACAAAAGAAAACCTCGTATTTCTTATTTTCATGTATTTGGTTGTAAGTGCTTCATCCTCAACAATGGGAAGACCCAATTGAAAGCCTTTGATAGAAAATCTGATGAAGGAATATTCTTAGGATATTCTGAAGTTAGTAAAGCCTTCAGGGTTTACAATTGTAGGACCCTTGTTGTGGAAGAATCACCTCATGTTGTCTTTGATGAATCTGCTAATGAGTCTAGGGCAAAGGTGTTGGATCCTGACACTGAGGAGGTCACAAGGAGTGTGACAAGGCTGAGCTTGAAGAATCAACCTGATCCTAAGATCAAGACTGTGCCAATTCCAAGATGGGATGATGATGACGATCAGGATGAGGAATCAGGTGCCACTCCTAAGCCCAGCACATCAGGGATTGTTGAGCCTCAGACTGAGGAACAGGCTCAACCTGAGGTAAGCACCGTCTATGAAGATGCTGTTGCAGCTGAGACGGTTCCTGAGTCACCTCATCAAGGGGGAATCAATGTCCCTGACATTGAACTTATTAATCCCTTTGGAATTGACTCAGGATCATCCCCTTCTGTTCAATTTCCTGAATTTTATGAGCCTGTAGACACTAACATTGCAGGTACTTCAGGAACAACTCCTGGCAAAAGAACATGGTTAGATGATCATCTCATTGATCAAATCATTGGTGATCCAACTGAGGGAGTCAGGACCAGACGGTTCCATGGTGAGAGTGCATTGTTTTGTTGCTTTCTCTCTGAGCAAGAGCCTCAGAACATTGAAGAAGCTCTCACTGACTCGAACTGGATCATTGCCATGCAAGAGTAGTTGAATCAGTTCACAATTTAGGTTTGGGAACTGGTAGATAGACCTAGGCATCAAGGTGTGATTGGTACCAAATGGGTCTTTAAGAACAAGAAGGATGAAAATGGTGTTGTGGTAAGGAACAAGGCTAGACTGGTTGCAAAAGGGTATTGTCAGTCTGAAGGAATAGACTATGATGAGACTTTTGCTCCAGTGGCTAGGTTGGAAGCTATCAGGTTATTCCTTGCCTATGCAACATATAAGAAGTTCAAGGTGTATCAAATGGATGTCAAGAGTGCCTTCCTGAATGGTGTACTCAATGAAGAGGTATATGTTGAACAACCTCCCGGGTTTGAGGTTGGAGATAGAGTATACCATTTGAAGAAAGCACTCTATGGACCTAAGCAAGCACCAAGAGCTTGGTATGATACCCTCTCTCAATTCCTGACAGACCATGGGTTCAAGAAGGGAACTGTGGATAGGACTTTGTTCAGGATCACTGAAGGTGATGACATTCTCTTGGTCCAGATTTATGTGGATGACATAATATTTGGATCACCAAATCATCAGCTCTGTGAGAAATTCTCTAAGTTGATGACTGGTAAATTTGAGATGTCCATGATGGGAGAGATGAACTTCTTCTTAGGATTGCAGGTCAAGCAGACTGATCAAGGTATATTCATTAATCAGGCCAAGTATACAAGAGACTTGATTCATAAGTTTGGTGTTCAGAACAGCAATCCAGCCAGGATCCCTATGAACACAAATTGGAAGATGGATCCTGACACTGAAGGGACTCCAGTAAATCAGACTGAGTATCGAGGGCTGATAGGCTCTTTGTTGTACCTGACTGCAAGTAGGCCTGACATTACGTTTGCAGTTGGTGTGTGTGCTAGGTATCAGTCTGATCCCAAGAGAAGTCATTTGGAGGCTGCTAAGAGGATACTTAAGTATTTGAAAAGGACAGTTAATATGGGACTATGGTATCCTTCAGATGACAATTTAGAACTGACAGGTTATTCAGATGGAGACTATGGAGGTTGTAGGATTGATAGGAAATCAACCTCAGGGACATGTCAGTTTTTGGGAAGTAAGTTGATCTCGTGGTTTAGTAAGAAGCAGAATTCAATGGCGACATCCACAACTGAGGCTGAGTATTTGGCTGCAGGTAGTTACTGTGCTTAGATTTTATGGTTGAGGCAACAGTTGAGGGACTACCAAGTGTTTGCTAATCAGGTTCCAATCTATTGTGATAACAATAGTGCGATAGCAATTACTCAGAACCCAGTGCTTCACACAAGATGCAAGCATGTGGATATTAGGCATCACTTCATTCGAGATCATGTGGAAAAGAAAGATATTAGGATGGAGAAGATTCACACTGACAGGCAAAGAGCTGACATCTTGACTAAGCCTTTGGCTGAAGCAAGGTTTATGGAACTGTCAGTGGAGTTAGGACTCTTAGATCCGGGAGAGAAGTCAGTGTAGGGTTCTAGGGGGAACTCAGGCCAGACTCGACTCAGCGAGGTATCAGGGTGCTACAATGTCTCCCTGACAGGTATGAGTTCTATCCTGACTCGTGTGAATTTCAAGCGTCTCCCTGAGTCTTTCGTCCTGAAAATCTTTATTAAATGCATTCCGTTTTCATTAAAAGCGTGCCTTTTCATATTTAAAACCCACGCGCACGGAGCATTTAATGCTACAGTTACTTTTTCATATACGTGTCCATTTTATACGGAATATGACTGACATGGGGTTTGGATTGAAGATGAGATTAATCCTGGCCCCTCATTTCAAAACCTTTCGAATTCAGGGATTAATCTCAACCCCACGTTTGAGTAACCGACTTAGTCTTATCAATCAAGAGTGCCATTTAAGGTTTTTACGCAAACACAATGCACATCTGCACACTGAGTTTTCTCTTGCTCAAACACAGAATTTTAAAAAAAAAAAATTCTTCTTTCAAAACAATGGCATTCCTTGATTCCAACTGGACAATTGACAAGATTATGGACGTTGTCGAGAACAAGCTGATACACATGGAGCAAGTCATCTCCATGGAAGGTATCTGTCTTACAGTTGAGGAAATCAAACCCGTATTCAAGTGGATTTCCGATGCTAGGTTGGAAACATACTTCACCACCCGCCCCATTTCCGTGCTCCCAAGAACGATCGTAGAAGCATACTTGAATATGTTCTTAAGGAAGGGGGAGATTTATACGAAGGTGACTGCGCTTAAGCCGACGGGGGAGAAGGACGGCGACGACGAACCTCTCTACAACTCCGAGGAGGTCACTATTGACGTCAGGAGGACGGTGAGGGAAGTCTTCAAGTTGCCTTTCTCAGGCATCAACCCAAGAACGTATAAGGAGAACTCGGAGGGAGAACTTCTTGGGAAATGGACCAAGTCTGGGTCATCAGAGTTCAAGGCTCGTCAGAACAAGAATACGCTGAAGCCTGAGTACAGAGCTCTGGTGGATTTGGTGTCCAAGATGGTGATGGGTGCAACTGGCTCTCACGAGCAACTGAGTCTGCCCAAGCTGAGACTCATGGGAGCAATTGCTGATGGAGTGGAAGCGAACTGGGAGCAGTTCTTCCTTGATCAACTCCATCAGGCTGGATTGGACAAGCTTAAGCGAGATGAGGAGAAGAAGCACATATCCGTCAATGCCATCTTGCCATTCGGAACGAGGATGTCCATCCTGATTGCTCATGCCTGCCATGGGTATACCTTCGATTTTGAGGACAGTCTCTCCTCAAAGAAGGTAATGTTTTCCTCACTGAGTGATACCTATTCAGTGCTAGGGCTGACTGATTCCAATGCGAAAGCAAAGGGTCAGGCTAAAAAGCTAGCTGGTAAGGCCAAGAGAGTGGCAACCAGTCTCATTGAACGGGTAGATGACCTCCTTGAGAGGAGTAAGGAAGTAGAGGAGGTGGAGCAGCCTAAGGTGGACGCGGCTGAGAAGAAGAAGAGGGTGAAAATCGTGTTGTCAGTGAAGAGCACGAAATCAGGGACTGAGTCTGATCCCAAGAAGGCCGGGTCTGAGGCTGAGGGAACTGACGATGATGTCAGAAAAGAGGGTAATCAGGGAGAGAGGCCCCTAAAGAGGCTTAGGAAGGGAATAAAAAGGTCCCCTGCTAAGAAACTGCCTGAGGTGAGTGAGAGGGAGAAGTCAAGCTCTCATGGAGCCTCTGACTTGGAGGAAGTGAGAAAATCTGTCGAGGCGGCTGAGGTGTTGCAGCCTGAGACAGTACCCACTCAAACACCCCCAAACCCTGAAACACAAACACCTTCCAACCCTGACCCTACCTCTCAACCCACTGAAACACCCCAAACAGCGCCAAATCATCCTACTGAGTCAGCGCCATCAAATTCACCCACGAATGAGCCTGATCAGTCAGCCGAGACAATTCTTCCAAACCCCGCAGACTTTCCATCATACCCCAATCCCAAGGACTGTCCCAAATCCATTTCAACTGAAGAGGATGAATTCCTTGAAGTGGAGGAGGAGGAATTAGATGAACACATGGCTGGTGGGATTCTGGAGAACACTCTCAGGGGGAATGCCACTGAATGGGTAGGAAAGTGTTGGCCTGGGCTATACAAATACAATGAGCTGCTGTCATATGTGATCGAGCTCAAGGTTTGGTTGGACTTCAAACAATCAAACATGCAGGAGCAACATCTGCTAGTGGACGCTCGCGGCTGGGAGCACTGGGAGACTGAGGAAGCCAAGATTTTCTCCTTCTTTGGATTGACTAGCTGGCTTCAACTCCTAAACTTTGATAACCTGAAGCAGCTAGTGGTTGATATGATGTCCAAGAGTAAGGCTGACATCCTGTCTGGTGACGAGAAGGATGATGATGAAGCTCAGGGTGGAGATATGGAGAAGGCAGTGGAGGAGACTGCAAAGGAAGTTGATGAGATGATCTCTGAGCCTCAGGCTCAGGGGGAAGGTGAAAGAGACACTGGTGCCAAGGGTGGACCAGTGGCTGAGGATGTTTTGAACATCTCAGCTGCCAATGAGACATCTGTCGATGAAGGGATTCCCTGCCCTGAGACAAGAGAGGAAGATATTGAGGCATCCAAGGAGACTCTCAGTTCCGAGGGACTTGCTCCTAAGGTTCAAGATAGCTTAGCTGAGCCTGAGGAGGCGGCTATGACTACTTCACAACTGCCTTCAGTGCACCTTGAAGAAGGGACTGATGCTGCAGAGGCTGACAAGGGAAAGCAGCCAATCACTGATGAGGCCGTTGATGATGCAGATGTGATAATAACTGGGGTCGGCCGTGCTGAATTCTCAAGCAGGAGAAAACCACAGAAAATCTAGCTGAACTTCAGGAGGAAGTAATGAGGCTACGAGCTGAAAAAGAAGAAGACTCCAAGGCCCTGGAAAAACACATCAGGTGGACAAAGTCAGCCTACAACACCCTTGCCAACAGGGAGCTGATTTTGCTAAAGAGGACGATGACTGACACGGCCAAGTCAGTGAGGAATGAGAGAAAGCGCACCAAGAAGATGCTTAGGAACACTCTCAAGAAACTTGATGAGAGGGATGCGATCAGGGATGAGAAGTTGAATCAGGCAGTTGACAGGCTTGCAGTTCAGACTGGAGCTATTGTCACTCAGGCCATGAAGGACTCAGCGTCCAAACTGGAGCTGGAGTCAGGGAAGTTGGATCGCACCTCTCAGTCAGTGGCAGACATTTTGGCGAAGGCCACTGAGGAGTCGGCAAAGATACTAACTGAGGCCAGCAGAGTCAGCGGTAAGTCCTTAGAGGTGGAAGCAAGGATCACCAAGGCTGAACAAAGACTCCAACTCTCTATGGAGGTCTTTGAGAAGAAAGTCAATGCTGCTATCAGTTCGGTTTCTTACGCAGGCACTGGGATTGCCACGGGAGTTGAGATGCTGAAGGAGGGCGTATTGGAGGTTCAATCTTTAGCCTCTTTTGTTATCAACAGTGGAGCTGAGTCACTTCCATCCCAGGCCAATGATGATGCCAAAAAGGGGGGAAAAGAAGAAGAAAAGATCCCGCCCTGAGGCATCGGAGGCAGTCAACCGAGGCGAGACCGTTCTAGCTGACCCTGAAGCCAATCCTGAAGGGAATATACTAAGGGTGAGGAAGTCAGCTAGGTTAGCGGCAGTGGAGAAGGAAGGAGAGGAAGTTGTTGCCAGGCTGAGGGCGGAGGCAACAAAGGCAAAGACTGATGAACCTTCCAAGCAACAACCTAAGCCTATTCAGAGATCTTCTCCCATGAGCTCAAGAAAGGATCCAATCACTTTCTCAGGGGAGATGGTGGCGGAGCTATGTGCTGAAGCATAGGGAGATCACTCTGAGAAATCTGAGGCGATGCGCAGAGCTGAAATTGCTCAGAAGGAGAAGATGCGCATCTTGGAGAAGAAGGTTGAGAAGCTGACTGATATCAATGAACTTCAACAGCGAGAACTGGATGACGCAGTGATCAGCTTGCTAAGGAGGAAGAAGGCGAAGCCTGAGCCGAGGAAGTACAGGAAGAAGCCAACAGTTAGGAAATCAACAATTCTTCAAATAAGTAGGCCTGAATCAGGAGTAAGGGAAGCTTTTGTCGATGAGTTCGTCTCAGAGGCATTGAAGGAGTTTTGGACTGATGCAAGGGATGAATTTTTTAGATTGTGGTATGTTGTGAAGAAGTGGGGCGACACTGATGATATTAATGCCCACTTCACTGACTACATGATGGACAATCATCCTGAGCTATTCCAGAAGATCTTGGAGGAGGCTGATGCAGCTCAAGTTCAAGTGAAGGCTCTTGAGTTCACCATTCGAGCTCCTCCCTTGGTTCCTGGAACTCAAAAGCATGACACAAAGGCCATAATGATGGAAGTATTGAAGATAGCCAAAGCTGAAGGATACGTGAACCAACCTGGAAGACTTGACGAGCTGAAGGCAAGTGTCTATGTAGGATATGGACTCAAACCTGAGATGAGATTAGTCTAGGTGTTCACAAGCTTTCTCTGTAATAGACTAGATTCATTGTAACCACTTCCACATCAATCAATGAAGTCTATCATTTCTGCCCACAGACAAAAACTCATTGTCTTTTTGGCTGCTTGTTTAAATTTTGTACTTTATCAAGAACTGCTCTAACACTGTCTTATCTTATAGATAGGTTTATCATATTTCCTCTAAATGTTTTGAGGATCTTTTCAGTGTTTTGGCATCATCAAAAAGGGGGAAATTGTTGGGACATTGTCAATTTTGATTAAGATCCCAAAGCCCCAGAAAAGATGTTTGCCTTAATCTGTTTTTGTCAGGCTAGTCTTGATTAGGATTAGTACTTAGTCATTTTACACTTCACAGGTACTCAGTGAGAGGAGAACTCACTGGTGACAATCAAGACTTAGAGCCTGAAGACGAAGAGCACCATCCTGAACTTATGGCAGTCCTCTAAGTTGGCTGAGTAAGTGTCAGTGATGAAGAGTATGACCCTGAGATCATTACTAACTCAGTCCTGAAGGGAACAGGAGGTCACTGAGTTAATGGGAAGACTTGGAGTAGTGCCAAGCAATGCAAAAGGAATTTCAGCGTCAGGACAAGACTGGTGGGCTCAAGACAAAAAGAACTTAATAAGACAAGCCTGAAGCTCAGGAATAAGTTCTGACATTCTCACCAACCTGATGACGTGGACCAATCAGAGAAGGACACGCACGTACGGAACCTGACATGGAGACTGAATTCAGACTGCACATTCAACGGGCAAGCATTTAATGGGCATTTAATGCAAATACCAAATCCATGCAAGGACGGCTGCTGCATGGAGATATGTCCGTTTGAAGCCACTCTACATAGATGACTAGAAGGCTATCTCTCCAACGGATAGTTTTTCAAATCACCTATAAATACAGAAGGCCTTGAACCCATTCAAGGTTACGGGAAATTTCCAAGCCAGAAATTACTCAAACTCTCAAGCACTCAAAGCATTCAGCCTTTAAGAGAAGCACTCGAAAACATCCAAATTTCCCAAGTGTTTCTTAGCAACTGAGAGTTATTCTGTATTCCAAGAGCTAAATAGCATTATCTTAAGCTTAGAGAGATTATCCAATCCTTAGCATAGCTTTGCCTTGTAAGGATAATCTCAACTTAGTTGGAATCCAAACTGAAACCAAAACCCTAAGTTAGGCTTGTTGGGAGTAAGTCAGTTAGTGTGTTAGTAAGTGGAGTTGTATAGATCAGTGAAGTTAGCTGGTCTTGGTGCACCTTGGCACCTTAAAAACAAGAATCACTTGAGTGGATTTCCTGTTAAATCAGGCCGTGGACGTAAGAGCTTGAGTCTCTGAACCACGTTAAACTCCTTGTGTTCTTACTGCTTTGATATTGTGCATACTCACCATATTACTTGTTCATTCATTGCATTCAAGTTTATCAAGCCTGAATGAGTCAAGCTGATCTTCAAAAAGAGCACTGCCCTACTAAACACTATTCAGAATTGAGTAAAATAAGTTTTTCAGAAAGCAAACTAAACAAGACTTTAAACTATCAGGGCTCAAACATTTCCGCACTGAACTTGAACTGATAGTTAGCCAACTGACCCGCACCAAGTGTAGTCAGTAGGTGTGTTATCAGTTCCTAGTTCTTTACCACTCTGAGTAAAGGGGACTCAGTCAGTTTTAAGGTTGAAAAATTGGTATACGTGTATTCCCCCCCATACACGTATTCCTCAGTCTTGTATCGGGACCAACAAGTATCATTGGAGTACACAAGCGAGAAGAACTCGTGCACCTAGTGCATGAGTGGTCGAGTAGTGCGCTCGAGCGGATGCAACTCGTGCAATGCGCTCAGCATGGTTCACTCGTGCACCTAGTGCACGAGCTCGAGGACTCGAGCACTTTTTGCTCTCTGGAAGATTGGAGTGCACGATGGGATTGTGCTCGTGCACCTAGTGCACGAGTAGTGCTCGAGCATGCGTGGTTTTAGCCCATGAGTTCCCGATTCAACCCGTTGCCTATTTATACCCCTTCCGAACATGTTTTTACACACCACTTGATACCATATTACGTTTAGAGTTAGTTTTTGGAGAGAAGAAGAGACGAGCAAGCTTTAATTTTACGTATTTGAGGTTTTATTTACGAATTTATAGTTCGGTTTTGATTTTTCGTTTCTTTCCTTTAGTTCTTTGTTCTTGAATACTTGAGACTTCATTTTATTAATTTAATTTTAGTTCTTAGTTCTTATTTCTTTAAATCCGAGTTTATGTTTGATAATTTCTTCGTTAAAATCATTATGTTCATGTTCGTTACTTCTTCGATTGTTTTTGTTTCCGTAAAAACCATGTGTAGCTAAAACTCTTGCATGCTTGGGGTAGGATGAACTCGTAGAAGTAGGACGTGGGTATGTAATTTGGGTAATCCATGACATTTAGTTTTAATTCTCTTAATTAATGAATTCTTAAAATTGATCTTAACTTTATCTTTGAATTTCGTTCGAAAAGTATTCAAGAGGGGACAATCTTATCACTCTTTAACAATTAGTAGACTTAATGAGAGGGTTTAGAAAGGGTTAATTAATCTATCAGTTTATCTAAGGAGAACGACTGCATCACCTTAGTTTAAATTAGGGTCTCGTTAATTAAGCACTATCTATTAACTTGTTAGTGGATTAGTGAAGTTGATTGTTAGGATAAAGTATTAGGGTTTTAATTCTTGAGCTTTCATCTTACAATCTTTTACTTAGGTTATTTCTTGTGCGTCACAGTTATCTTGATTATATACCTCCTCCGTTAGTATACGTAGGAATTCCTATCCTGAGCATCATCATCTCCTATTTGAAAACACACTTTTACATTCTTAGTTTAACTTTACTTTTTGCATTCATAGAGTAATTTAGTTAGATTTTATTTTATTTTCTTCTAAAAAATCCAAAAAACATACACTCATATTAGCTACGACGCGTAGATCTTCAGGGATCTGTTCGCATACACTCCTTCCCTTGGGTTTGATAATACTTGGTCGTTATACTTACTTATACTACAGTGAACCCGTACACTTGCGGGGAAACTACTTAGAAAGCTAGTATATTCGGCTTCAAGTCAATGGCGCTGTTGTCGGGGATGGCGTTGTATGTCTTTTGAATAGGACTTGTAGATAACTTACTAGTTAGTAGTGAGTACTTTACTTTTCTGTTTTATTCGTACGTGTTCGACAGTTGCATTTTTATTCTTTTGTTAGTGTTTCAGGTTTATGAAAACACGCTCGCAAGGTGATACAAGCGAAGAGAGATTACAGTTGGATCCTGAGACAATAGCAAGAAGAAACCGAGCCTTTCTAAGAAGGATGAATGCTGCCGGAGGAGATAACGAGAACATGGACATCGGTAAGGAGTTGGATGATGTTGCAAATGAGTTTAATCAGGTAGTATACCGGGTTGAGGGCACTGGAGGGAATGGAAGTCAGAATGAAGTCCCGTTAGGGGAGAGCCAGAGCCAAAACCCGGGTACACAGAACGTAAACAATCCAGCTCATAACCTTGTCCAACACCCTCAAAACAACCCTGCATTTCCACAGAACAACTTTCCCCAAAACAACTTATCTTACCCTTACCCATACCCACCATATCCGTAACCACCATACCCGTACCCTCCACCTCCTATTTACAATCAACCACCAGTCTATCACCCACCACCACCCCAACAAGTACCCGTACCACCTACTAATCCTCAGCATATTCCTCAGAACGCAGATCAGAACATGGCTATTCGAGGAAGGTTCGCGTCATAACCGCAACGGTACTATGATGGAGTGGCATTGTCCCCTGTAGAGGCAAACAACTTCTCAATTTCCCCTGGTTTTCTAAAGCTGCTTACCGAGAATCAATTCAAGGGGGAGGTTGGGAAGGAGAATCCTCATACTCATCTGAGGAGTTTTCTGATGATTGCATCCACGTTCAATTATAACGGCATGTCTAAAGATGCCAAGAGGCTCAGGTTGTTCCCATTCACTTTGACGGGAATAGAAAATGAGTGGTATGATAACACGCTCCCACGGGGAGGTGTAACCACATGGGCCGAGCTCGAGCGTCTGTTTCTCGAGCGATTCTACCCTCTATCTAGAACCATTAAAATAAGGATAGAGATCTCTTCCTTCCGCCAGAAGCAAGGAGAAGACTTACGTCAAGCGTGGGAGAAATACTCTAATATGTTAATTGAGTGTCCACAACACGGGTACAATAAGGGGGATATCATGGCGTTCTTCTATAGTGGAGCCAGCAAGGTTGGTCAAGCCTATCTTGACACGTGTGCTAGTGGAGCATTTCTGAACCAAGGTATAGCGAGGTGTAGAGAAATCATTGACAATATTGTCACGAATGTCGGGGTATGGAACGAGGACCCAGAATTTCAGAGAGCTTGTAAGTTGGAGGAGAATGAGGGAACGAGGAAGCTGTTGATGGTGATGATGGAGAAAATAAGTAACCTCGGGATGGGGCAGAATCTTGTTGGAGGGAATGTAGCAGTGAGCGAGAAAGTGGACCCATCCACAAGTCAGCAAGAAGAGGCCAACTATATGGGAAGACCTAACTATCCACAAGGTGGCAATCAATTTGGAAGGTCTTATGGCCAGCCATTTGTACCTCCAGGTCCACAATCTCCTCAAAATCAATGGAGGAACACACAAGGGTATCAAGGAGGCCAACAACCTCCTCAGAACACATGGAGGAAGAATGGGAATTTTTCATATGCTAATTAGAAGGCCGATATCACAGTTCCTCCAGGTGTTGATCTAGGTTCGAAACCCCCGGGTGGAGAAGGGGGTGCCTCAACTGAGGAGATGTTGAGAGCTATCCTTCAGAAGGTGGAGGAAGGAAGCAAGAGATTGTCCTCATTGGAGTACGAAGTGAAGGAGTTGCATAAGAAAGGCAATCAACGTGATCAAGAACTCCAAAAGAGAGACATAGATTGGAATAAAGCTCAACAAGAGAACAACCGCAGGTTCACTTCTATTGAGTATCAAATTAGTCAAATTGCAAAGTCTCAGACAAGAGAGTCGGGCAAGTATCCCTCAATGCCCAAGGGTAACCCAAAAGAACATTGCAAGGCTATTGAGTTGAGAAGTGGGACCAAATATAATGGTCCTGAGATGCCTGCTAATTCTGAGACGCCCCAAGGAGAGGTTGAGATAGAAGAAAAAGAGCCTGAGGCAGATAGAGCTGAGATTGAGGAGATGAAGTTGAGAAAGGGGTTGAGGGTGAAGGCACTTAGAAGAGTAAAGATATGGATGAGACCCAGAAGGGAAAAGACCTTGAGGAAGACATTGAAGAGATTGAAAGAGTTCCAAAGTGGAAGAAGGCAAAGGAATCAAGGAAGAATGTAAAAGAAACTGAGAGAGATGAATGGGGGGTACCCAAATCTGTGATACCTGTCCTATATCCACAGCGCTTCATGAGAAAGAAATTAGATGAAAAGTTTGCAAAATTCCTTAATTGTTGGTCCCACTAGTTAGATTAATTGCGGAAGCTTAAGTTAAATGTCTTTCAAAGTCTTTTACAAGAGAGTAATAATCAAAAGAACAATAAGTAAATTGAAAACAATAAAGAACACAAGATATATAGTGGTTCAGATTTGAATATCCTACGTCTACTCTCCCTTATATCTAAGGGGTCTCACTATCAACCAACCACTCACTTACTTACTGGAATTTGGAAGTACCAGTTCCTTCTTACACCTCTTTAGATTTGACTTCAATCTAAAGATCAAACAGCCTACAACCTTGTCTGATAGATGAACAGGTTGAGGTTTCAATAACTCCTTAAGAGTAGATAAATATTATGAACAATAAGAGTGCTTGGTATGAATCTCAAAAGTTTGGATAGACTTATGCGCGTATATAGTTTTTCTAGAGCTTTTTCTTGAACTGCACTCTCATATTTATAGAGGGGATTAGGGCTAGCCGTTGGAGGGCTAATCCAATCAGATCCTCTATATAAGGAAGCCTCAATCAATCAATTCCCTAATTGATTGATTGGGTTGGTGGGATCCTTGGATTGATTATCTTCAAATACTTTCCAATCCTGATCTTGTTGACTTGATTTGAATGACCAACGGTCAATAGCTTCCTCTGCCTAACTCTGATTCTCTCCAGAGAAGGCAAGACCAGACACCAGGCAACCTCGGTGTCTTCTGGTCCTCATCTGGTCAACAACCAGAATACTCAGTAGAATTAGGGGATCAAACTGAGCATCTTTTGTTCTACCAGACTCGTCTGGTCCGGACTCGTCTGGTCTGGGGAAGGTCCTCTGCCTCTGGTCAGATCTCATCTGGTGAAGTCTTCTGGTCTGGCAGTTCCCCCTAGACTAAGTCCTAATCTAGATCATCATCTGGCTAACAGGTCCAGATGGTCCTATTACATCTTCTGGTTTGTTTTAACTCATCAAAACTAACAACTTTTATCCTAACAATTTCCCCATTTTTGATGGAGTTAAAACATTACCAGAACTGATCAAAAGTAAACTTAAGCAAGAAAACAATAAAGGATAAGACCTTAGAATAGATCTTATCAGGCAAACAAATAAGACAACAAGGGGTTATCTTTTGAACAGAGAAGATATGAGATTCTCATTGATAAAAAGGACAAAGATGATTACAGATTACAAAGCAATTCTGGTCCTATTCTAAGCATATCTTCTGTTATCCTTGGGCACTAGGAACCAGTCAAAGAATCTATCTTGAATGGCCTTCAACTCTGCAGAAGATGTTGGGGTGAAGTTTGCCAACACCTTGGTCTTGTACAGTCTCTTCAGCTCAGCCCAATCAACCTGGTCTCCTGCCATTGGAGTGTTGAGAAAATGGAATTCAGGAGCAGTGACTTCCAGGTTGAATTCAATAGTTGAATCCATCAACTGCTTGTACAAATCTGCATCATATGCCTGCATCCAAGAATGGAAAGTCCTGTTGATGAGAGCATCATCCTCTGGTAGAGGTCTCTGGATGTAATGTTGAATGAACCAGAGAGTCTTGACTTCTCTCCATTTTTCTATCAAGGGCACAGGAACAGTTGAGTCAAAGGACCCTTCTGTCCTGAGAGGGAGGATGTTCATGACTTCAACAGGCCCTTTCCTCTTCTGGCTGGATCCACTAGCACCAGGAGTGATGCCAGTTTCTCTGCTTTTCTTGTTTTGCCTTCTAACATATCTGAGCCTCTGCTCTTCATCTATGTTTTTCCTTATCCTTGTTTACCTCTCTTCAGGCGACTCTTCCTTGAATCTCTTCTCTGCTTCTTCAACCACAGATTCAAGGAAGCTCTTCTTCACTTTCCTTATCTTCCTCTTTGCAGGTCCAGAGATGGAGATTGGATCCTGCTCAGCCTCTGACTCCTCTTCTGCAGCAAGCTGCTTAGCCATGGAAAGAGATTTGAGCTCTCCCTTCTTCTTCTTCTGCAACTCAGCCTGGGCCAATGTATTCTCCAGCAGGTCCAGACGAGCTCCATGGCTGAAGAGAGTTTCATTTGTGGTCTTCGCCAGATCAGTTCTGGCCTTCTCTTCACCCTTTTTAACTTCATCAAGGAGGGGCTCCACCACCTGCCTTATAAGATCAGGCAAGGCAGTGTTGGAGGAAGAGTGAAGATCACGTAGCTGCTTGGCCTCCTCCAGGTAGGCTTTAGACTCAGCAACAAGCCTCTCTTGCTTCTCCAACATCTCCTGGAGGGAGTCCTTTAGCTTGGCAGTCTGAATTATCTGGCTAGCCATCTCCACTTTGAGCACAGAGACTGGCCTCATCTGCTCCAGCACGTGCTCCAGGAGCTGCTTCTGGCTGTGCATGTGTTGGTCCCAAAAAGGTTATCCAGCGGAAAGCATTTTGAGTTTAATTTTAATGAAAACCCTTTAAGGAAATGCTAAAAGAAATTGCAGAAATTTAAAGTGCAGAAAATAAAGAACACAAGGATTTATAGTGGTTCGGACCAACTTGTCCTACGTCCACTCCCCCTTTCTCTAAAGGGGACTTACTCTCCAACCAACGTACTCACTAACCACTGGAATTTCGAAGTACCAGCTCCTTCGTACAACTTGCTTCAATCTTACGATCTAAGCCTTACACCAATCTATCTATACAGATAAGGATTGTGTGAATGGTCCAACTATAACTCCTAAAGAGTGTATATAAACTTGAAAGGACAAAGTGAGTGAGTGGAAGAGTTCGTGTGTTCTTGGTGTGCTCTCGGGCGACTCTTGTCTCTTGAACTAATCCAAGCACTCCTATTTATAGTTGTAGGATTAACTAGCCGTTGGAAGCTAGAAATTCAAACAACCATAATTGGAGGGATATAATCAATCAAAGATTGATTATATTGATTGATTAGTTGACTTTAATTAAGCAATCAATCAATCAGATCCTCCATCAGTTGACTTCCAGATTGCCTTCATCTCTATCATAGAACTCCAAAATCTCATTGTCTCCAGATTATACGCAGTCTCTAAGTGGGTGAACTAATCCGTCGAACTCATCTGGTCTGGGGTCTTCTGGTCTGGGGTCTCATCTGGTCAGGTAACACTTCTGCTCTGGTCCTCATCTGGGAGAGGTCTTCTGGTGACTCCTCTGGTCCAAGCTCATCTGGTCAGACTCCTCTGGACCTCATCTGCTCTGGTGACTCTTCTGCTCTGGTGACTCTTCTGCTCTGGACATCTCATCTAGTCACCTCCTCTGGTCACCTTCTCTGGTCACCTTCTCTGGTACCTTCTCTGGTCACCTTCTCTGGTACCTTCTCTGGTCACCTTCTCTGGTACCTTCTCTGGTCTGCACAGATTTCTTCCCCCTTAACCAAAGACCTATTCTAGACCTAGACTAATCTGTAGCTGACTAACAGGTTCAGCTAGTCCTATTACAAGTTCTTGTTTTAACATCTTCAAAACATCTACTCTATATCCCAACAATTTCCCCCTTTTTGATGATGTTAAAACTGGAAGAACTTTAAATAAAACAAGACAAGAAAAATTGAAATATCTAAATAGAGATTCTAGCAGGCTGGGTCAACTGATCCTGGTCTCCTTGTGTATCTGCAGGCAATCAACTTTTTGGTACCCTTCTGGGTCCAGGGGGTTAGCACAATATTTAGGAAGCCACAAGAATAGATCATCCCTTTTTGAATCAGGTGATCTTATCTTTCTTCCATACATATCCACAAAAACACACTGAACATAAGAAGCTTTGACATGGTTATTTCTTCTAGAGGCTCTTCTTCTCTTATGAGCTTGTCCAGTAGAAGAAGTAACTTGTCTTAAAGCAACAGACTTGAAATTCTTTTGATAAGGATAAGTTTTACTAGAACCATCAAAGGTTCCAGCTGGTCTGGCAGATGACTGGAAAGTCTTCTGCAGGTGAGTAGGAGTCATCTGGTTCTGCCTCTTTTGAGAAGATCCAGACTGACTTCTATTCTGCTGGCCTGGCTGAGGTATTTTATTCTGGGTATAGCCCTTCTTAAAATTTCTCCTCTGCCTTTTGGGTTTTTGAGTTTTAGGACTCATCTGCCCATTAGGCTGAGTTGCCTGGTCAGCTGGCCTTTTACCCTTATCAATAAAATTACTAGTCTGTTCTTCTTTCTGAACATGTGAGGATTCAGGTTTGGTATAACCAAGGCCTGTTTTATCATGCTCTCTTTGAGATGAGACAGCTATTTGTGACACAGCATTGTTTGCTGTAGTCAGCTGCTCCACTCTCATCTTGAGCTTGTCCTCACTATCTTTTACAATTTCGTTTTGATGGAAGAGTTCATCGAACTTAGCTTTCAGCAGAGTATATTCATTATCTTTCTCAATGTTTTCAACAAGCAACTTTTCTATCAGCTTAGTTTGTTCATCACATATGGTTTTCAAGTCAGTGGACTCTTCTACCAGTGTTTGAACTTGTTCAGCTGGTAGATCAGTTGGGTTGCCTAAACATTGTGAAAGCCTCTGATTTTTTGCTTTCAACTTTGTGTTCTCATCTTCCAACTTTTGACAAAGTTGTATAGAAATTTGGAGATCTAATAGCATCTTCTGCATATCAGACTCCTCTGATTGTTCAGAAAACGAAGAATAGGAAGAAGAAGAGGGAGTTCGATTGCATACCTCGTCTGTCATAAGACAAACCTCTTCGTCTGGTCCAAAATTGGATGATGAACCAGAAGTGGATACCTCTTCTTCCTCATCTGCATAACTTCTTTTGGAGTACCTCCTGGTGTCTCTTCTACTGCATCTCTTTGAGCCCATTTCTGCAAAAATTGTTAGCACAACAAAAATTTGGGTTTTCAAAAAAATGGATCTGCCCTGGTGACCACCAAAATAATTTCAAAACAGTGGTCTGTAGGACACACTGCACTGATACCACTTGTTGGTCCCAAAAAGGTTATCCAGCGGAAAGCGTTTTGAGTTTATTTTTAATGAAAACCCTTTAAGGAAATGCTAAAAGAAATTGCAGAAATTTAAAGTGCAGAAAATAAAGAACACAAGGATTTATAGTGGTTCGGACCAACTTGTCCTACGTCCACTCTCCCTTTCTCTAAAGGGGACTTACTCTCCAACCAACGTACTCACTAACCACTGGAATTTCGAAGTACCAGCTCCTTCGTACAACTTGCTTCAATCTTACGATCTAAGCCTTACACCAATCTATCTATACAGATAAGGATTGTGTGAATGGTCCAACTATAACTCCTAAAGAGTGTATATAAACTTGAAAGGACAAAGTGAGTGAGTGGAAGAGTTCGTGTGTTCTTGGTGTGCTCTCGGGCGACTCTTGTCTCTTGAACTAATCCAAGCACTCCTATTTATAGTTGTAGGATTAACTAGCCGTTGGAAGCTAGAAATTCAAACAACCATAATTGGAGGGATATAATCAATCAAAGATTGATTATATTGATTGATTAGTTGACTTTAATCAAGCAATCAATCAATCAGATCCTCCATCAGTTGACTTCCAGATTGCCTTCATCTCTATCATAGAACTCCAAAATCTCATTGTCTCTAGATTATACGCAGTCTCTAAGTGGGTGAACTAATCCGTCGAACTCATCTGGTCTGGGGTCTTCTGGTCTGGGGTCTCATCTGGTCAGGTAACACTTTTGCTCTGGTCCTCATCTGGGAGAGGTCTTCTGGTGACTCCTCTGGTCCAAGCTCATCTGGTCAGACTCCTCTGGACCTCATCTGCTCTGGTGACTCATCTGCTCTGGTGACTCTTCTGCTCTGGACATCTCATCTGGTCACCTCCTCTGGTCACCTCCTCTGGTCACCTTCTCTGGTCACCTTCTCTGGTACCTTCTCTGGTCACCTTCTCTGGTACCTTCTCTGGTCACCTTCTCTGGTACCTTCTCTGGTCTGCACAGATTTCTTCCCCCTTAACCAAAGACCTATTCTAGACCTAGACTAATCTGTAGCTGACTAACAGGTTCAGCTAGTCCTATTACAAGTTCTTGTTTTAACATCTTCAAAACATCTACTCTATATCCCAACAACATGACATCCAGCTTGACAAATAAGCCATTAGCCTTTAAAGAAGCTTTTACCTCTGCCAGAGTAGACTTGATCTGCTTCAGGAAGATTTTTATCTCATGCCTAATCTGATGCTCTATCATAGCAGGGGTCATGTGTTGAATTGCTTTGGAAAAATGCCCTATCTGCATGATCTGCTCGTTGAAGAAAGCTTTCATCTTCTGGAGCACAGCAGGAGACATCTCAAAGTCTTCCTCATCTGAATATAGCTCTGGAGGGAAGACAAAATGAGGACCAAACTTGTAAGTGGGGCCCTCTGGAGTGAGCATTACTCCTCTCTGGATGAGCAGGGTGCGAATCAAGACTTTAGCTGCACCAGGGGTCTCCAGCTCTGCTGGGTTCTGAATATTCATCCTCTGCTTTAGCTCAATCTCCCAAGCAGTGAAGTTGGAGGGACCTATTTCCTCAAGCAAAAGCATTAGGTCCTCCACATCTTCAAGTATGGCCTTGCTCCAGACCTTGGCATCAGTAAGCTCTGCCAGGAGTGGTAAGTGCTCCAGAAGAACTGGGAAATGCTCTCTTAGCCAGAGCTGAGCACTTACACTCATACTCTGCCTAATGGGACCCATTTCTGCAGATGAGAAAGTGAAGGGTTTGGGCCCAGAGGCAGAGGAGGAAGGTGCTAAGTTAGCAGGCTCAAGTGAAGCTTCCTCATCTTCACTATCATCGCTTGTTAAACAGGTAGGAGAAGGGGGAGGGGCAGGGAAACCCAGAGCCATAGAAATGGTTGGGTCCTGGTCTGTATGGGTTTGGGGAGGATTGGGATTTGGTGAAGTAGAGGTGGAAGGGAAGGGTTGCTCTGCACCAGAAGAAGATGGAATATCTGGTACAGAAGGTGTAGGAGGTATCTGGGAGGTGGAAGTGTTTGGAGGGGGGATTTCTGCACCAGAAGAGGTTGAGGGTTCCTCTGGTGCAGAAGGTGGGGGAGAGGGGTTTGTGGGAAGATGTGTTTGGGAATATGGGGGAGAAGGTGTTTGGGTAGGAATGGTAGAGGGAGTATATATTGGGGTATCTGGGATAATCTGCTCTGGTGGAACAATAGGATTACCAGAGGCAGATGGGGTTTGGGGAATATTATCTGGGGGAGAGGTAGAGGGGGAGACAAGATTAATGGGAGAAGAAGATGGAAGAGAAGGGTTTACCTCTGCTGGGTCAACACCAGCAGGCACAACAGACTCTGGAGCATCCTCCATCATCTGGGAAGCATCCTCAATTGCCTTTTCTAAGGCCTCTCCAAGATCAGATCCAGAGTCAGGATCTTGAAGAAGGGCTCTCTTGGCCATGGATTTCCTCACAAGAGGCTCAACCTCTTCTTCCTCTTCTTCCTCTGAAGGCCCATCCACCAGAAGGGTTTTCTTTGTGTTGGTCCCGAAACGAGTAAACAGGTGTATGGGGGGGGGGAATACACCTGTGATTACAAATTAAAACTTCTTATAAAAACTTATCAGGTTACTTAAGACCGTAGCTCGTCAGTGGACTTGAGGTCTGCTGAGAGTTACTTGTGAAAGCTTACTGAGATAATACCTCCACTGAAAGCTCAAGACTTTCAGTTAAACTACTATCTAATTAGCTTTCAGACGCGGATTAGTGAGCCCTTTAGAAAACTCGTTTTACTTTGATAAACTTGAGATTAACAAACACTTATGAAATAGCAGAATATAAGTACACAAGATGTAAAGTGGTTCAGAGATAAATCTCCTACGTCCACTGGCCTGATCAAACAGGAGAATTCCTTTCACTTGGAATTCCTTGTGTTATAGTTCCAAGGTGCACTGATCAACTTTTCCTCTCTTAGGATGATTGATCACTAGGAAATTCCAGGTCCTAGTTCCCAAAACAAACCAGCTTTCAGACTGATACAACAATCAGCTTACTAACACCACTTAACACTAGCTCTCAACCTAAACACTGAGTAGGGTTTTGAGTAGGGTTTTGGTTCCAACTATTTTGAGATAATCCTTACAAGTTTAGCTCAATGCTTAGGATTGGATTATCTCTTTCTAAGATTTGGATATAGCTTTTAAGCTTGGTTACAGAAGGTTTGTTAGGCTCTCTACAACTGTGAAACACTTGGGAAACAATGATAATTTCGAGTGCTTCTAGATGGTTATGAATGTAGAGATAGCTTTGATCTTGTGAGTTTCCCGTGCTTGGAAATGTGCACGTCCTTCTGTATTTATAGGCTTCCTTGAAAATCTTCCCGTTGGATTTGAATCTTCTCAAGTAAGTCTTCTTGTATCCGATTGGTTCAAACGGCTCTATTTGAAGCTTTAAGTCTTGTCAAGAAACGGCTGAAAAACCATGCTTGTTCACCAGCTTTCTGTAGATTGCTAGGTGAATACTTTTGGTACTTGTCAAGCTGGGGCAGGTCGGCTGTCAGTAAAGTACACTGACGTGTCATCTTCTCATTGGACCTTAAGTCTGCGTGCCCAGATTCTTGTCTTGCTTTAAGGTGGAACTCCTCTGAGAGAACCTTCTTATTCCTTCATTTATTGTAAGCTTCACTGAAATTCATTTTGCCTTGTTCCAACCATATTAACTAACGGCTTTTAATTTGTTTAGCATTGAATGTGCATTGTTAGTTACCATCAGTGGACCTTCGTCCTCTCCTGATAAATTTAGTCTCAGTGAGAATGCACTTAGAAAATATTCAAGACTTCGACTTCTTTCTCAGATCACTTAGTCTTTAGCGGACTTCACTTCAGTGGACTTCATCTTCAGCAGACTTCATATTTAAAAATACACTCTAGTTTTTACTAACTGCACTCAGTTCTTAACACTTTGAACTGTTTAATTTAAACTCTAACTCTACTGAATAATTTACTTACAAACAACTTAGGAGGAATATTTTGGCATCTAATCAAAACTAAGTCTTATACATTTTCCCAACAATTTCCCCCTTTTTGATTATGCCGGAACCTATCTTATTACATATTTTCTTTTAGATGAGGTTCTTCAGATGACATAAAGTTCAAGGATTTTGTAAGTAAAAACATTCAAGTACAAAAGCCTAAATGATAATGAGATATTATCTTGGGCAAAACATCAGTAGAGTTCATTTCTTGAAAAAAATGAAGTACATATTACAAGAAGTTTACTATCAAAAGTTCAAACTAAGAACATCTGGGACTTATAAACAAATGTCCAGCAAAAAATACAACTTTCTCAGATGGACTCAAATAGAGGTTCAACTCCATATTGCTTGAAGACTCTGATCTTCAGCTCATTCTTTCTCTCCATCATCTCTTTCGAATGTCCTCTGAGTCCAAGGTGCTCACACAAGGATGTCCATTCTTCAGTGATCCTTTCTCTGTCAACAGCACCAGTTGCATCTTGGGGAGGCCAGTAGGTGATTGGCTCAGGGGCTTTTAGGGCTTGATCAGGGAAGGCATCATTCCAAGCACCACTGATCTCGGGATAGAGCTTGGGATAGGCATCAAACAGCCATGAGTTGAAGACTTCTTGAGCATTGTCCCTTCCTAACTCTCCACTGACATAAAAGGAATAAACGAAATCCCTTTTGGCAGTCTCCCAAGCATCATTGAGCTTCTTAGGAACCCAGGCATCATGGTGAGGAAATCTGTTCAGAGATGGTGTGATCTTGTCTTTCTTCAGTTTGGCAGCCCACTTTAGATAACCACTTCTGAATTTCTTAGAAGTAGTTTTATCAAATGTGGCTAGCCTCTCCTTTCTTTTCCTCTCTGCAAGCTCAGCAATGGTCTCTATCTTATCAACCACCTTATCTCTCCTCTCCTGCTGCTGGGCTGTTAGCTTCCTTGTTCTTTCATTCATGCCTCCAGCCTCTTTAATTAGCTCAGCGAGCTCTGTGACTTTTGTAGGTGCGGACTTGGGAGGTTCAGAAGATAAGGGTTCAGGATTTAGAATAGGGAGTACCTCAACTTCATCAGTAGAGGTTGTGGACTTAGCTGCCAACCTTTCTGAGGTTCTTGTCTTTTTGGCAACCTCTGCTGAGAGAGTTTCAGATGCCTTCCTCTTTGCAGGTTCCCCCTTCTTTGCAGCTCTCTCTTCCTTCTCTTTCAGATGAGCTTCTTTGAACTTTGAGTAGTCCACTGATGCAGTCTCCTTGCCTTTCTTTTTCTCAGCAAGCTTCTGGGCCTCAGCATCAGTTTTCTTGATAGTGCTTTTGATTTGTTGACCTTTCTCGAACTCCGGGGTCTCAAAGATGATTTGCATTTTGTTCCTTGGATCAGCCTTCAGCTCCTTAGAAGATATCCTTATTTCCCCCTTTCCGGCATTAATCATGCACTCAGCCACAATGATGTTTAACTTCAACTGATCGTGAGCGATGGCTTTAAGTTCAGTCGAGCAGTGGTCAACTTCATATTCCATTCTTTCTAGTGCGGCTCCAGCAGTTTGACCAAATTTCACAAATTGGGCCAGCTTCTCATCAATCAGCACATTGGTCTTTTCCTGAGTTGGGAAGTCCTCAGCAGCTTTCTTAAGAACTTCACCAAGCTTGGCTCCAAGTTCTTCGTGCTTTGCCTCGAACTCCTGCATCTTCTGGTTCCATAACCCTTCAACCTTCCCAATAAGGTCGGCTGAGAAAGCTTTAACAGAAGACTTTAGATTGATGGACACGTTCTCTACTGATTCCTTCAGGAATTGAGTTCTGGCTTCTTCCTCCTTCTTCTCCAGGTTCTTCAGACCTTCTAGCATGAGAACACAGTTGCCTTCAACTAGGTCAGACACCATCTGAGTTGAGTCTTGCACCTTCAGGGTTAGATTTTGAAGTAAAGTAGTTGTTGACTCCATCAATTCATCAACATGGTCTGAGAGTATGACCATTTCGTCTACCTCTTCTTGGACAACTTCTTGAACATCTCTCAGTTGAGTTTCAAGAGAAGGAAGCCTTTCATCTTGGAGTATAAGCAATGCATCCTTTAGGGGAGTTAGGTTGACCTGGACTGGAGGGATCTCATCAGTTTGAGTACCTGCATTTAAGATAGTGTTAGATCTTCCTCCCTCAGTCTCACCACCTAAGTCACCTGTAATTTCTAACTCCATTGGAACTCCCTCCTCCTCACTCATCTTACTTTTCTCTTCACTCCTCTTTTCAACTATGATTTTCTCAGCCAATTCACCCTTTACAGGGATGATTGCTTTTATTTGACCACTCACAACTTCAGTGATTTCCACATCTTTCTCACCACCCTCAGCTTTTTCTTTTTCTTTTTCAACTCCTTCGATTCCAGACACCTCAGTTGACTCTAAAGCCACCACTGAGGGCTGTTGTGGGAGAATCTCAGTAGACACCTCTACTGGACTCTCCTGTGGCAAATTTTGAGCCTCGGTATCCTTTGCCTTGGATACATCCTTGACCACCTCACCATCACCTTGCCTTGGTGAGGTCCCTCCTCCTTGTACATTTTCCTCTTTCTCCTCCTCTCCTTCAGCTATCACCTCAGCTGACTTCTCTTGCTCACCAACATCAGCTCCCTTCACCTCATCTCCCTTCTTGGCCTCAGCAAATTTCTCCAAGACCAAACTTTCAAAGATCTTCTCATCACAGAGAAGTCTGGTCTTGTGCATCCCAGCAAAGTTCAGTACTTCAACTTCCTCCTTCTTCCACTCCTCTGCATTGCTGCCTCTTACAGCTAGAAGAATTTCACCAAGTCTTCTATCCTTGAGCTGGACAATGAGTCGCAGCCTCAAGAATATAGCCTTGAGTGTGGGGAAGTTGTCAAGTTCAGGGTATTTAGACTCCAAAGAGTAAGCAACCTCATCCTTAAGGGTGTCTAAGAATGAGTACTCTTCTTCATCGTCTGAAGGAAGGGAAGGGGTAGGGGATCTGATATCGGTGGGTTCTTCTGGAATAGATTCCAGGTGAGTTGAGGTTTGTGTTTCAGGTGGGTTTGGTTCAGATGACGTTTGGGATGGGGTGTCAGTGGAGGTTTGTTCAGTAGGGGTTGAGGGAATGGGGTCAGATGGGGTTGAGGATGCTTCAGCAGATGCCTCAGGGGGGGTAGTTTGGGATCCACTTTTAGGCTGTTGAGAGCCTTCAGTGGGGGTTTGGGTGTGAGTTATTTTGGAGATGCGTTTGGTTTTGGCTGGGGTGCGAGGTTTGGTTTTAGGTTTAATGGGGGTAGAAGCAGGGACAGGGGCATCTGAGTCAGACTCAGTTGAGGTTATATGAGGTGAAGAGTCAGGGTTACCTGATGATGACTCATCAGTAGAGTTGGTGATTCTGACTTTCTTCGAAGCAACCTCCTTCTCTGCTTCAGAAGACCTCTTCTTTTCCTTCTTTGAGGCCTTCTCTGCCTCAGCCTCCTTATGTTGAGCCATTTTGTCACTCAACTTTACCAGCCTCCTTTTCAGCTTGGTTTTCTTCCCTTCAGCAGGGGCAGCTTCCTCCCCCTCAACTGCCTCTGGGCTTTCCACAGCAGGCTTAATCATCCTCCCTTCAAGATTCTTTCCAGGCTTGAATAGGGCTTTCAAGTTGCTCCACTTCCTATCAGGGATCCAATCCACTCCCAGATCTACATTCTCTATCAAGTAAGAGATTTTTGTAGCATAATTGAGCTTACTTGATAGTTGGGGAGTTTTGTCTGGTTGGAGCTTTGAGTTTTCTTTGTTCAAGGCCCTCAGAAAGAATTGTTGCCAGTTAAAAGACCTTTATTTGCTTTCTACAATGGCCTTCATCATTCTGAGCTTTGGCTTACTCACTTGCTCAGTACTTCCTTGGTTCCCAAGAATGCATTTACCCACAACTTCACACAGAACATTGTATACTGGCAGGAGTATACTTCTATTCATGGTTGGGCTATATTTCACCTTCCTCTGCATAATGGTATTAACCCATTCCTCCTCTTTGTCCACTATGCACGTGTCTGGATTGGGACCTTCAGAAGGAAGATCAAATAGCTCCTTCAGAACTTCTCCGCTCACACGAATCTCCTTCTTTATCTTTTGGTGCTCTGTGACATCCATGTCATCTCTCATAACTTTCTTCTTCCTTTGCAAGATCAGATGAGACCTGATCCTTGTGTCTGAGTTGGAGACATTGTTGTAGAATTCAAGAACCTGTCTGTCAAAACAGTTCTCTGGATGAATAGATAGAAATTTCTCTAACCCTGCAGATTTGAGCATATCTAGGGCTTCTTTGATATGGGCAAATTCAGGTTTTGTCTCAATTTCTGGGGTATCAAACACCACAATGGGTTCATACCAGAAGTTATTCTTATTGGTAAGGAAACTAAGATTAAGTTTAGCCATTTGAACAAGAGATGGGAAAGTAGGTGCTTGCTTGGAAGTGTATTCGAAAAGGTTTGCAAGCTTAAGATTGGGGTTTTTATAAGAGAAATAAACGGTTGGATCTAATCCCGCAATCAACGACTGAGATTGATTTTAGTAAAAAGTCGTGGATAGATGAAAAGGGGTAGTGGGGAGTTTTTGAAAGATCTAGACGGTTAGGAGTGAACCGTCAAATATGGATGGTATGGATTGAAAAGGTTGGTAGCCGGAAGGTCACATCATCCGGCTTTTAGGGTGCGTGAGATAGGTAATTGAAAAAGCATTTCTGACTTGTACCACGCGCATTAAATGCTTGCCATAACAAAATCTCTTCGGAACAGTGAAGAAAGATTTAATTTCCCAGAAAGCACTCATTAGTAAGTTTATGAAAACAAATATATTCTTTAAAAACTAAGAGGCTTTTTAAATTGAAATAATATAAGTAAAAAGCTTTTTGACCTCCACTGAGATTTTGAGCTCGTCTGATATTCAAACCACTTCTGAGATGAGGAGACTTCGACTGAGAAGAATTCTCTTCTGAATATGAACCTCCGCTGAGTTGAGGGTAACCCTTCTGAGATTCAATCCTCTCTTTACTCTCCTGGATCTAGGAGTCCAAGCTCCACTGACAACTCTTGAAACCTTGCTTCAGCCAAAGGTTTAGTGAAGATATCTACCTTCTGCTTGTCAGTGTGGATTTTGAGCATTTTGATGTCCTTCTTTTCCACATGATCTCTGATGAAGTGATGCCTTATATCCACATGTTTGCATCTTGTGTGGAGAACAGGATTTTCTGAAATAGCAATTGCACTATTGTTGTCACAGAAAATAGGGACTTCATTGGCAAAGATGTTGTAATCTCTCAGTTGTTGTCTTAGCCAAAGAATTTGAGCACAACAACTTCCAGCTGCCATATACTCAGCTTCAGTAGTGCTTGTGGCTACTGAATTTTGTTTCTTGGAAAACCAAGAAATCAGTTTACTTCCCAAGAATTGACAAGTGCCTGAGGTTGATTTTCTATCAATTCTGCATCCACCATAGTCAGCATCTGAGTATCCTGTGAGTTCTAGATTGTCATCTGAGGGATACCACAATCCCATATTCACAGTACCCTTAAGATATTTGAGAATCCTCTTGGCAGCTTCCAGGTGACTTTTCTTGGGATTTGCTTGATATCTAGCACAAATGCCAACTGCAAATGTGATATCAGGCCTGCTTGCTGTGAGATACAGTAGAGATCCAATAATGGCTCTGTAATGAGTCTGGTCTACTGATTCACCATCTTTATCTGGTTCCATCTTGGTGTTGGTGTTGAGTGGAACCCTTGCAACCTTGCTGGTCTGGCATCCAAACTTGTTGATCAGCTCCCTTGTGTATTTGGCTTGGTTGATGAAGATTCCTTCAGTGGACTGCTTGACTTGAAGTCCTAGGAAGAAATTCATTTCTCCCATCATTGACATCTCAAATTTTCCCTTCATCAGTTGAGAAAATTTTTCACAGAGGACTTGGTTAGGACAACCAAAGATGATATCATCCACATAGATTTGAACCAGCAATGTGTCCTCTCCTTTTGTGATTCTGAAAAGTGTTCTATCAACTCTTCCTTTGATAAAACCATGATCCAAAAGGAATTGTGACAAAGTATCATACCAAGCTCTTGGAGCCTATTTCAGTCCATATAGAGCTTTCCTCAGTCTATATACTTTGTGACTTTCTTCAAAACCTGGGGGTTGCTCCACATAGACTTCTTCATTGAGTACTCCATTCAAGAAGGCACTTTTAACATCCATCTGGTACACCTTGAATTTCTTGTGAGCAGCATAGGCAAGAAATAACCTTATTGCCTCCAATCTGGCTACTGGGGCAAATGTTTCATCATAGTCAAATCCTTCAACTTGTGAATAGCCCTTTGCAACTAGCCTGGCCTTGTTTCTGACTATGATATCATTCTCATCCTTCTTGTTCTTGAATACCCACTTGGTTCCTATCACATTGCAGTGATATGGTCTATCCACCAACTCCCAAACTTGATTCCTTGTGAACTGGTTGAGCTCTTCTTGCATGGCAATGATCCAGTTGGAATCTTGAAGTGCTTCTGCTATGGAACTTGGTTCCTGGTTTGATAAGAAACAACAAAACAAAACACTTTCACCATGAAAACTTCTAGTTTTGACTCCTGAGGAAGGATCACCTAGGATTTGCTCAACAGGGTGATCTGAGAGCCAAGTTCTCCTAGGCTGATGCCCTTCAGTAGAGTTTAACTCTTCTGAAGTTGAGTCACTAGATATTGGAATGAAATCGAATTCAGGAAATAAAACAGAGGGTTGAAGTCCTGAGTCATCATTCAAGGTATTCTCATTCTCAATGGTAATTTCATTGGTTCCCCCTTGAATGATGAGTTCAGTGAATGTCTCAGCTGTGACCACATCTTCATTGACATCTGTTACCTCTTGAACTGGGATGGTGTTCATCAGTTCAGTTACATCTTCAGGAGAGCTCTCAGGTGAGCTTTGAGGAGTGGTCTGATTTTGAGTGTCCTCTTTGAATTGTTGATCATTGAGGTTGTCCCAGGTTGGAATGACTGTATCAACACAATTCTCAGGATATCCTTTTGATTTGATACTCAGTCTAGTTAGCCTTTTGCTTATCACATCCTCATTCTCCTTACTTCTGGACTCAAAAGTAGATTCATCAAATACCACATGAGGTGTTTCTTCCACAACAAGAGTTCTACAGTTGTAAACTCTGAAAGCTCTACTGATTTGGGAATATCCTAAGAAAATTCCTTCATCAGCTTTGCTATCAAAAGCTTTCAGTTGTGTTTTCCCATTGTTGTGAATGAAACACTTGCAACCAAAAATATGAAAGTAAGATACCTGTGGCTTTCTGCCATTCCATAACTCATATGGAGTTTTTCCTTGATGTTTGGTTACCATGGATCTGTTTTGAGTGTGGCAGGCAGTATTAATAGCTTCAGCCCAGAATATTTTAGGAACCTGAGCTTCAGCTAACATTGTCCTTGCTGCCTCCTTGAGAGTCCTATTTCTTCTTTCAGCTACTCCATTTTGTTGTGGAGTTCTTGCAGCTGATGTCTCATGTGAAATACCTAATTCTTTGAAATAGTTAGATATAATAGAATTTATGAATTCAGTGCTCTTATCTGATCTTATCTTTACAATATTCAGGCTCTTTTCATTGCTAACTTTCTTCAGGAGCTCTGGCAGTCTCAGTTGGGTCTCCTTTTTGCTTGCAAGGAATATTACCCATGTGTACCTGGAGAAGTCATCAACAACAACAAGTGTATACTTTCTCCCATTGATACTTACAGGGGTTACTGGACCAAAAAGATCCATATGTAACAGTTGAAGTACTCTGTCAGTAGAGGTTGCTACTTTGCTTTTGAAAGATGCCTTTACTTGCTTCCCCTCCTGACAGGCTTTACAGATATGTTCTTTGTTGTATACTTCATTTGGCATTCCTTCTACCAGTCCATGTCTTGCTATCCTGTTCATCATCTTGAAGTTCAGATGACTTAGCCTTTTGTATCACAACCAGTTAGTGTCAGTTGAGCTCTTAGCAATAAGACATGCATTTGGTGTGCAAGACTTCCAATCTGCAAGATAGATATTTCCCTTTCTTGACCCAGTTAGTAATACCTGTTGTGAAAATACATTCTTAACAAGACACAGGTTACAAAAAAATTCAACACTGTATCCTTTATCACAAAATTGACTTATGGACAGAAGATTATGCTTAAGTCCACTGACAAAGGATACATTGCTTACTCTTACTGAGCCAATAATTAAAGTACCATAACCTATAGTGGCTCCTTGAGAGTTGTCACCAAAAGTGACTTGTGGACCTTCTTTCTCAACAAATTCTGTCAGGAGATCTTTGTTGCCAGTCATGTGCCTAGAACATCCACTGTCCAAGTACCAGACTGATGATATAAGAGCTTCTCCTTTGTTGAGGTCCACTGAGCCCTGCAATCACAGATCAAGCTTTAGGTACCCATTTGGTGTTGGGTCCTACAAGGTTAGTTGTACCTTTCGGAATCCAAATTTGCCTCACAGTTCTAATCACTTTAGATCGGCTAATTTATCTTCCATAAACATCTACATAGATTGTTATCTCCCTAGGTGCCTTGGGAGTAAACTTTCTATGGGTGTCAGCCTTTGAAGGAACAGGAACCTTCTTCACATTCTTTCTATTTGGCTTGGGTGCACCTGGTCTTGATTTTTGTTGATAAAGGTATGAAGGACCTTTTCCTTTAGGCACAAAAGGACTAGGTCTTCCATATGAGTCATTCCTTGAGGACTGCTCATGCCTGGGTGCTCTCAGCTGAGGTTGCTTCATCTGTGAAGACCTCGGCTGATAGTACCTCTGCTGAGATCTAGTCTGATAAGTCACCTGAGCCTTTCCATTTGGTTTTGGCTTAGATTGACTTTTCTTTTGAGTGATCTCAGCTGGTCTTTTTCCTTTATCCACAGTCTGTGTTTGAAAAGTCACAGACTTGACAAAAACTCTCTTTGTGCCACTTGAAGAAGCAACACTCAGAGGACCTTCTGAAGGTTTTGGAATAAAGCCTATCCCACACTTGTTATTAGGATTGGTTTGAAAATTTTGGATCTCCTCTATGGTAAGAGAGGGTTTGTTTAGAGCATCAATCCTTTTTAACAAGGTCTCTTCAGATTTTTGTAAGACATCAATTTTCAGGAGAGAATCCTTTATTTGGCTTACCAATTTTAAGTTCTCTTCAGTTAACTTTGTCTTAGATTCATTGAGATCTTTTATCAGTTGATCTCTACCATTTCCTTGACTCCTGAGGATTTCCACCTCTTTTGTCAGTTCAATGGTAGATTTGGCTGAGTTCAGATCCGCTTGATTCCCAGACTCAATTAACTTGGAGTTTTCACTCAAGAGTTGTTTGTTCTCATCTTGAAGACAGAGACTTGCTTCTTGCAACCTTGAGAAATCAATCATCAATTGTTCCAAAGCGGACTGAAGATTGAGTTCCTCAGTTGACTCTGAGCTTAGCTCAGGTGTGTGTTCTAGAGAAGTGGATGGTTTAGATTGTACCTCTGGTTCTTCTCTTGCCATGAGGCACATGTCATCTTCACTGCTGTCAGAGAACAGTTCATCAGGTGACTCCAGGTTTTCATCAACATCCCCAGCCATCATGGCTTTCCTTTCTCCATATCTTCTGTCTCTTTTGGCTTGCCTTTCTCTTCTTTCTTTTGTGCTCAGTTGAGGACAATCATATTGAAAGTGCCCAATCTTCTTGCACTGAAAACACCTGTTGGCATCATCATTCTTTTCCTCAGTGGACTCTCTGGTCTTTGATGATGATCCTTCAGCCTTGGTGTAATTCTTGTATTCCTTCTTCTTTTCCAGCTCAGATGAGCTTTTCTCTCCTTCTCTGGTAGTCTTTTGTGGATAACTTCTACCTTCCCTGTTATCCCTGTAAAATCTCTTATATTTACCAAAGCGGCTGTTAAGTTGTTCAAACCTTCTAGCCATCAGGCTGAGTTCCTCCTGCATCTCAGCCTTGCTTTGAGACTTACTTGCCTTTGTACTCTTCTGAGGCTTTGGGGATTTTGGCTCAGACTCCTTAGCTTTGAAGGCAACTCCCTTCTCAGCTGAGGTCTCATCAGGAGCCCTTTTCCTGTTCAGATCAAACTCATAAGCCTTAAGTTCAGAGAATACCTGTTGCATAGACATGCTGGATAGATCCTTGGTATTCTGCATCATCACAGAGTACACATCCCATCTTGAGGTTAGACCTCTCAGGATCTTTAAGGCAACTTCTCTTTTGGTGTAGACCTTTCTCAGAGAATTTATCTCATTCATGATGTCAGTGAACCTCCCATCAAGCTGGTCAATTATCTCAGTGGCCTCCATGGTGAACTGCTCATACTTTTGAACAGCTACTGAAAGCTTGTTCTCTTTTATCTTGTCAGTTCCTTCACACATGAGAGCAAGAGTGTCCCATAGTTCCTTTGCAGTCTTGCAGTGGATTACTCTTCCCATTACAGAATCTTGAATAGTGGTGTAGAGAATGTTCATGGCAATGAAGTTGAGGTTGTTTCTCCTCCTCTCATCTGCAGTGAAATTATCTTCATCTTTGGGCCATTCTTCTCTAGGATCTGCAATAGTTTCAGCTGTAGTTCTAGGGTTAGGTGTCATAAAAACAAATGGACCTTTAGTAATAACCCTTAACATTTCATCATGCACACAGGCAAGATGAGCTCTCATTCTGATCTTCCAGAACTCATAGTTTTCCACTGAGAATTGTGGAAGCTTATGATGAGACATATGGTTCAAGGGATTAACTCCCATGTTGTTCTCTGCTGGTGGTGCAACCCTAGCTGTATTGTCAGCCATAGTATAAAAACAAGTTTATCAATAGATCAGTTCAGGTGACCTTAATAAAATACCTTTAAGCACAGGGTATACTTAGAACAATGGTCTTTTGAACCACTGCTCTGATACCAATTGTTGGTCCCGAAACGAGTAAACAGGTGTATGGGGGGGAATACACCTTTGATTACAAATTAAAACTTCTTATAAAAACTTATCAGGTTACTTAAGACCGTAGCTCGTCAGTGGACTTGAGGTCTGCTGAGAGTTACTTGTGAAAGCTTACTGAGATAATACCTCCACTGAAAGCTCAAGACTTTCAGTTGAACTACTATCTAATTAGCTTTCAGACGCGGATTAGTGAGCCCTTTAGAAAACTCGTTTTACTTTGATAAACTTGAGATTAACAAACACTTATGAAATAGCAGAATGTAAGTACACAAGATGTAAAGTGGTTCAGAGATAAATCTCCTACGTCCACTGGCCTGATCAAACAGGAGAATTCCTTTCACTTGGAATTCCTTGTGTTATAGTGCCAAGGTGCACTGATCAACTTTTCCTCTCTTAGGATGATTGATCACTAGGAAATTCCAGGTCCTAGTTCCCAAAACAAACCAGCTTTTAGACTGATACAACAATCAGCTTACTAACACCACTTAACACTAGCTCTCAACCTAAACACTGAGTAGGGTTTTGAGTAGGGTTTTGGTTCCAACTATTTTGAGATAATCCTTACAAGTTTAGCTCAATGCTTAGGATTGGATTATCTCTTTCTAAGATTTGGATATAGCTTTTAAGCTTGGTTACAGAAGGTTTGTTAGGCTCTCTACAACTGTGAAACACTTGGGAAACAATGATAATTTCGAGTGCTTCTAGATGGTTATGAATGTAGAGATAGCTTTGATCTTGTGAGTTTCTCGTGCTTGGAAATGTGCACGTCCTTCTGTATTTATAGGCTTCCTTGAAAATCTTCCCGTTGGATTTGAATCTTCTCAAGTAAGTCTTCTTGTATCCGATTGGTTCAAACGGCTCTATTTGAAGCTTTAAGTCTTGTCAAGAAACGACTGAAAAACCATGCTTGTTCACCAGCTTTCTGTAGATTGCTAGGTGAATACTTTTGGTACTTGTCAGGCTGGGGCAGGTCGGCTGTCAGTAAAGTACACTGACGTGTCATCTTCTCATTGGACCTTAAGTCTGCGTGCCCAGATTCTTGTCTTGCTTTAAGGTGGAACTCCTCTGAGAGAACCTTCTTATTCCTTCATTTATTGTAAGCTTCACTGAAATTCATTTTGCCTTGTTCCAACTATATTAACTAACAGCTTTTAATTTGTTTAGTATTGAATGTGCATTGTTAGTTACCATCAGTGGACCTTCGTCCTCTCCTGATAAATTTAGTCTCAGTGAGAATGCACTTAGAAAACATTCAAGACTTCGACTTCTTTTTCAGATCACTTAGTCTTTAGCGGACTTCACTTCAGTGGACTTCATCTTCAGCAGACTTCATATTTAAAAATACACTCTAGTTTTTACTAATTGCACTCAGTTCTTAACACTTTGAACTGTTTAATTTAAACTCTAACTCTACTGAATAATTTACTTACAAACAACTTAGGAGGAATATTTTGGCATCTAATCAAAACTAAGTCTTATACATTTTCCCAACACTTTGCCTTTCTGCTAGTCCTGCGCTTCTTATCAGAACCTCTCCTGGCCTCTTCTGGCTGCTTCCTCTTGGCTGCTCCAGCCTTCTTAACAGCTTTATCATCATCACCCTTCTTCTTAAGTACTTCAAGAAGGGGAATCTGGTCCTCCTCTGAGGAACCAGAGAAAGCAATGGTTGAGGAACCAGTTGCTTCAGCAGTTTTCTTCTGTGTCTTCTGCTGCTGCTGCTTCTTCTGCCCCTTGGCTGGTGAGGGAATAGATTGAATAGGAGAGGCAGGGATGGCTTGCTCTCCATCAGAGTCGGCATGGCCATGGAGAGGGCCATCCTTGGAGAAGAGGATCTTGGATTTGTGATAACTATGGCACCAAGATGATTTCCACTTCTTCTCTGGAAGGAGAGAATCCAGAATAAGAGTTAACTTAGTCCCCAAAGAGACATTTGCAGTGAAGCAGAACTGCAACTCTCCTGGCTTGGAAGGACAAGGCTCCTTCTTCACCTTCAGCCTGTTCTTCCTCAACACATCCCAGAAGAACTCCGCCCAATTACACTGAACACCATCATATAAAGCCCTCATCACACACATCCTACCATTGAAAATGGCATATGTGCTGTGATTTTCACACATAAGCACCTTCACCACGATATCGAACAACACCTTGAACTTCTGCCTTAAATGCTTGTCCAAGAAGCCCTTTGTGATATTCTGGCAGGAAGATCGAGCAAAAATCTTGAAGGAACCAATAATGTCATCCTCCTTGTACGTTAAAGGATCCACTCCCACCGCAGAAATGTTCTCGAATAAAGTGCAGAAATCGTGCTTAGAAAACACCAAATCATCTTTATCAACCTTGGAGGAAATGTGGTCCTCGTGAATCTTTATACGAACCAAAAACTGGGCCGCATATCCATCAAGAGTACGAACATCCTTGGGAACTGTGGAGATCAGCTTCTCCACCCCTGCATTCTGGAGCATCTCCAGAATCGACAGCGCAACAGGGTTCTTGGTGGTATAAAAGTCCACCACCATCTCCGTCTTTAACTTTTGCATCATAAGAACATGATCGAAGTTGCACAGGGGAGCCATATCTGTGAAAGAGAGATAGAGAAAGAGAAAGAAATTCTTTGCAGAGAGAAGTTAGGGTTTGAAAGTATGGAAACGTGAAAGGACAGATTGAAAGAAAGTTTGATTTAAATAGGGTATTACGCGTGGCTTGATTAATAAATGAAGTATGAACGCGTGTAGTTTCAAATTTAATTGAGGAAATAAAATCAATTTTAGCATTGATTGACATTTTGCACAGTGATTAAATCAGATGGCCACGATGAAAGGCAAGATACAGATTTAATCTGGTGCGTTGGCATAGTCATTGTGACTGGGCATAAAGGGGTTTTGTGGCAGTCAAGAGAAAAAGCGAAATGATTGCCTAGGCCCTATACCCTAGTCTTAAATACACTCCGAAGTTGAAACGTTTTGAGTGTACTTACTAATTTGAAAGGTGTATCCCAATGATCAGAGGCCAGAGAAGTAAAGACATACCTGTCACCTGATATTGCAACCAGATGATACCACAGCCAGTCTGGTGCTACATCTCCTCTGATGGTGCACATCTGGTCCTGGTCAGAGAAGACTTTGGATATTTTGGAATCTGATTCAGCACCTCAACTGGGACAAGTGTCACCTGGTGTATACCTCATCTGGAGATATACCTTCTCTGATATGTCTAATCTGCAGGTATGTTAGTTTAAGAAAATAAATGTATGAAGTAAAGTAAAGAAACAAAGGATACTTCTCTGTTGTTCCCCCTAACACAAATCTGTCTCTGGATCCAACAAACCTAACTCAAAAGCTAACTCTCTTAATTTGGTCTCAGCCAAAGGCTTAGTCAAGATATCTGCTCTCTGCTTCTCTGTTGCAATCTTTTCCATCCTTATATCTCCCTTCTCAACATGATCTCTGATAAAATGATGTCTTATATCAACATGTTTACATCTGGTATGAAGAACTGGATTCTGGGTGATTGCAATTGCACTATTACTATCACAGAATATAGGAATATCCTTAGCTCTAATCTGGTAGTCCCTAAGTTGTTGACTAATCCAGAGTAGTTGTGAACAACAACTCCCTGCAGCCATGTACTCTGCTTCTGTTGTTGATGTAGCAACTGAAGTCTGCTTCTTAGAAAACCAGGATACCAATTTATTCCCTAAAAATTGGCATGTTCCACTAGTAGACTTCCTATCTATTCTGCATCCACCATAGTCTGAATCTGAATAACCACTCAATTCTAAGTTGTCATCTGCAGGATACCACAAACCTAAATTCAATGTTCCCTTAAGATACTTCAATATTTTCCTAGCTGCTTCCAAGTGACTCTTCTTGGGATTAGCTTGAAATCTGGCACATACTCCTACAGCAAAAGTAATATCTGGTCTGCTTGCAGTCAGGTACAGAAGAGAACCAATAAGTGCTCTGTACTGAGTCTGGTCCACACTCTCTCCAGACTCATCTGGATCCATGTTGAAATTTGTCATCATAGGGATCTTGGCTGCTTTGCTAGATCCTATTCCAAATTTCTCTAACATGTTTCTGGTGTACTTAGCTTGGTTAATAAAAATTCCCTTCTCTGATTACTTTACCTGCAAACCCAAAAAGTAATTCATTTCTCCCATCATGGACATCTCAAACTGTCCCTGCATGAGCTCACCAAACTTCTCACACAGCTTCTTGTTAGGGGACCCAAATATGATGTCATCAACATATATTTGGACCAGAAGGATGTCCTTTCCTTCTTCTTTCCTAAACAAGGTTCTATCAATCTTACCCTTAGTAAAACCATTGTCCAGAAGAAACTGAGATAGAGTGTCATACCATGCTCTGGGTGCCTGCTTCAGCCCATAAAGAGCTTTCTTAAGCTTAAACACCTTGTCACCTTGTTCAAAACCAGGGGGTTGTTCCACATACACTTCCTCAATGAGAATCCCATTAAGAAAGACAGATTTCACATCCATCTGATATACTTTGAACTTCATGTGAGCAGCATATGCTAAGAACAATCTGATGGCTTCTAGTCTGGCAATAGGGGCAAATGTCTCATCATAGTCTATTCCTTCAGACTGAGAATAGCCCTGGGCCACTAGCCTTGCCTTGTTCCTAGTAATGACATCATTCTCATCTTTCTTATTTTTGAAAACCCACTTAGTGTCTATCACCTTTTGATGTCTTGGTCTGTCTACCAGCTCCCAAACATCCTGTCTGGTGAATTGATTCAACTCCTCCTGCATAGCAACAATCCAATTTGAATCTTTCAGTGCCTCCTTGATGTTCTTGGGCTCAATCAAAGACACATAGCAACTGAATAAGGAAGCTAAGTTAAGAGTTCTCCTAGTCTGGACACCCTTAGTTGGATCTCCAAGGATTAGGTCATTGGGGTGATCAACCAGGGTCCTCCTTCCCGTGGTCTTGCCTGGTTGATCATCTTCTGCAGTACCTTGGTGATTATCACCACCTGCAGAAGAGCTTCCCCCTACAGGAGTTCCAATCTCTTCTGGTTCTGCTCCTTGTGAAGGTTGCTGCTTCAGAGAACCAGGAGATGGGTCATCATCTGAATCTGAATCTGAATCAAGAACAGGTGGATTGACTTTGATAACTCTAGGTGTAGTCTGATTCTGGGTCTCATCAGAAGACTTAGAGTCCACCTTGCACTCAAAAGCAGATTCATCAAAAACAACATGAGGTGTTTCCTCCACACAAAGTGAATTCTTATTAAAAACTCTAAAAGCCTTACTGGTGCTGGAATATCCTAAAAATATTCCATCAGCCACTTTAGCATCAAAGGTTCTTAATTTAGATTTCTCATTGTCATGGATGAAACACTTACATCCAAAAACATGAAAGTATGAAACAGATGGGGTTCTACCTTTCCATACCTCATATGGGGTCTTATTATGTCTCTGGGTAATCAGGCATCTGTTCTGAGTGTAGCAAGCTGTATTAATAGCCTCTGCCCAAAATCTCTGTGGAGTGTTGTATTCTGCCAGAAGTGTTCTTGCAGCTTCTTTAAGAGTCCTATTCCTCCTTTCTGCTACTCCATTTTGTTGGGGTGTTCTGGCAGCAGATGTCTCATGAAAAATCCCATGGTCCTTGCAATAATCTGCAATGTGTGAATTCAAAAACTTTGTCCCTTTATCACTTCTGATTCTGACTATGCTCTGGTTCTGCTCATTCTGAATCTGATTGAAGAATTCTGGCAGCTTAGTCATAGTTTCATTTTTCTTAAACAAGAACACTACCCAAGTGTATCTTGAAAAGTCATCCACTATCACTAAGGTGTACTTCCTTCCACTGAAACTAAGAGGAGAAACAGGTCCAAACAGGTCCATGTGAAGTAGTTGAAGTACTCTGGTTGTGGTTGTGCTCTGGACATCCTTAAAGGAAGTCTTGGGTTGTTTACCCTTCTGGCATGAACCACAAACCTGATTCTTCTTGAACACTTCATTAGGAAGATCTCGAATGATACCTTTTCTGGCAATCTTATTCAGTGTTTTGAAGTTAAGATGACACAATCTCTTGTGCCAAATCCAGCTATTCTCTGCAGATCCTTTAGCAACCAGGCAAGCATTTCTTGGGCAACTGCTAAAATCTGCAAGATAAATGTTACCCTTCCTCAAGCCTATTAGCAAGATATCATTATAATCAGAAGAGAAAACAGTGCATGAATCACTAGAAAACTTCACTGAGTATCCCTTGTCACAGAATTGGGATACTGAAAGCAGATTATGCTTGAGTCCTTCAACATAGTAAACTTTATCTACAGAACTCCATTGAAGGTCAACTTTCCAACTCCTCTGGTGACGCCATAGTTGTTGTCACCAAACATCACTCTTGGTCCATTCAATGGCTTGAAATCTTGGAGATTATCCTTCTGGAAGGTCATGTGCTTGGAACATCCACTATCAATGTACCAGACATGGTTGCTTGAAAATCCTTTCTCCAATGGACTATTATCTACCTGCAGAGAAATCAATTAGGTCCCCTACTAGTGCTGGGTCCTGATTGGTTAGTTGCAGGTTTTGTAGGAATCCAAAGATAAAGATCATCCCTTGATGGATGAGGAGATCTTATCTTCCTTCCAAATCTATCTACCAGCACATGTCCTCTTACAATGACATATTGAGCTACTGGTCTGATAAGGACACCTTTCCTATAAACAGGTCGGTTGTACCTTTTCTCAAATCTGGCCTTTGGAATGGCCTGCCTCAAAGACATGGTCTTAAAGGTCTGGTTGTAAGGGTACATCCTAGAAGAACCATCTCTGGTGTCATAACTACCCAGATCAGTTGGTTTTCTATAGATGGGTCTGGAAGACCACCTCTGGTTCTGATACTTAGACCTGCTCTGGTGGTCATAGTTCCTTTGAGTATACCTATTCTGGAATTAATTTCTCTGAGAAAATTGTCTCTGGGGTACCTGGTGCTGTTGAACATTGTTCCTTCTCTGGTAGGTCTTACTCTGATTGGTATTCCCCTTTCTTGAGTGTTTCCCTTGAGGTCCCCTAATCTGGTTAGGTTCCCTTCGAGGATTACTCTGGGGTCCTCCAACTTGAGTAAGTTCTACTCCTTGGGACTCATTGTTCACAAGACCATTAATCTTCAATGGTTCCCCTTGTTGACTTTTATTCTCTAGAATCTTCTCTTCCAGGACAGTCAACTCTTCTGGACCATATGTTATGTGATTAACAGAGTGATTCCTTTTCCAATCAGGATTGTGAACCACCTTGTAACCATTACCAGTCAAGTCTTTATCATCCCAGATTTCTACCAATTTACCAGCTCTTACAGACTTGTCTTTATTATAAAGGTACTTATGAGTTTTAGTGGAAATTCCAGAGTATCCTAAACCACTCTTATCACAAATGCGCTGAGAAGACTCTGATATGATAGATACAACAGATGGTATCTTAGGAGCTTCTCTGGGCATGGGTATCTCCTCTATGTTGTGAGCAACTTGTTTTCCCTTGATAAGAGTCTGGTATTTGGCTCTGAGTTCATTGATCTCATCTTCTTGAGAGTTCTTTTCTTTCATGAGTTGATCTACCAGAGTATCTCTTTCTGTGATCTTATCCTGAAGTTCAGAGACTTCTTTGGAATGATCTTTTATGAGTTCTCTGGTGGATTTATGCTCATGAGAGAGAGATTGAACTTCAGCTCTGAGCCTACCATTCTCTTTCTCAAGTTTTTGACAGAGTTGGACACAATTTTGGAGATCTGATAGCATTTGTTGCATATCAGACTCTCTGGAGTTACCAGATGAATTAGAGGATTCAGTATATTTGGAATTTGATAAGACTAGAGTAGTTTCATTTACCTCAGTGATGTCTGCCATAAGACACACATCATCATCTGATCCAAAGTCAGAAGAAGAAGAACTGGAACTAGTATCCTCCTCCCCTGCTTCTGCCAGCAATGCTCTCTTATCTGCATATCTCATATCTCTCTTGATTCTTTTCTCTTCTCTTTCCCTAGGAGTAAGCTGAGGACAATCATAACTGTAGTGACCAGTCTTGTTGCATGTGTAGCAGGCATTGTCTCCTCTAGAACTAGGACTTGGCTCTCTCCTCCTCTGGTTGTAGTCTGATCTGGCTGGACTACTCTCTCTCCTCTGGTAATCAGGTCTGCCAGAGCTACCATCCCTCCTCTGATAATCTGATCTCCCAGAGTTGCCAGGGTTGTCATCTCTCCTCCTCTCTGGAGTTCTGAATCTGGTCTCCTTTGAGTCTCCAGATGTCTTCTCCTTCTCTGCAGGCTTGAAGGAACTCTTTCTGTCTCTGGTAGATTCCTTCCAGTGCCTTTTGTACCTGCCATATTTTGTACTCATTTTATCTAATTTACGAGTTAGAAGTGCCACCTGCTCCTTGAGGCTCAAGTCATCTGCAGTAGACTCCTTTGGCTTGACATCAGGCTTGATAGTTGAAGAGAATGCAACACCTTTCTGGCCAGAAGAGGAAACCTCTTCTGTTTGATCCTCCTCTTGAAGATCATACTCATAGGCTTTGAGATCAGACAACAGAAGATGATGATCCAGAGTATTGAGATCCTTGTTGTCCTTGATCACAGTGACTTTAATTCTCCACCTGCTGGTTAGTGAGCGCAAGATTTTACTATTAATTTCTTTTTCAGAGTAGGTCTTACCTAAAGCACTAGCCTTGTTCAGAAGGTTTGTGAGACGCATGTCCAGCTGGTCAATGGTCTCGTCTGGTTTCATCTTGAAGGTGTCAAACGAGTGTTGAACAGCTTGGAGCTTGTTGTCTTTGATCTTCTCTGTTCCCTCACAGAGAAGTGCAAGTTTGTCCCACATCTCCTTGGCAGTGGCACATGTTCTGACTTTTTCAATCACCTCTTTAGTAAGTGTGTTGATGATCTTTGTTCTTGCCACCTGGTCCAAGTTGTAGAGCTTTCTTTCATCATTATCAAGCTCATCTTTCTTTTTTAGGATTCTTTGCCTGGGGACTCTATCCTCTGCAGCTTCACTAGTTTCTTCCCTGGACTCTGACCTGCCACTATCAATAGGAGTCCAGTAAAATTGAATGGGGCCACTTTCAACCACATCTAACATGCGGTGGTGAATAGCTCCAAGATGATTGCTCATCATGAAACTCTAGTGGCTGTAATCCTCAAAAGAGAATTCTGGAAGCTTACGGCTCTTGTAAGAAGATTTTGCAGACATTTTGATAAGAAATTAAGGGAAATAACAAGAACTTGAACAAAAGCACTAAAGAACAATGGATCTGCCCGGTGACCACCAAAAGCTTTTCAAAGCAGTGGTCGTTGGACACACTGCTCTGATACCACTTGTTGGTCCCACTAGTTAGATTAATTGCGGAAGCTTAAGTTAAATGTCTTTCAAAGTCTTTTACAAGAGAGTAATAATCAAAAGAACAATAAGTAAATTGAAAACAATAAAGAACACAAGATATATAGTGGTTCGGATTTGAATATCCTACGTCCACTCTCCCTTATATCTAAGGGGTCTCACTATCAACCAACCACTCACTTACTTACTGGAATATGGAAGTACCAGTTCCTTCTTACACCTCTTTAGATTTGACTTCAATCTAAAGATCAAACAGCCTACAACCTTGTCTGATAGATGAACAGGTTGAGGTTTCAATAACTCCTTAAGAGTAGATAAATATTATGAACAGTAAGAGTGCTTGGTATGAATCTCAAAAGCTTGGATAGACTTATGCGCGTATATAGTTTTTCTAGAGCTTTTTCTTGAACTGCACTCTCATATTTATAGAGGGGATTAGGGCTAGCCGTTGGAGGGCTAATCCAATCAGATCCTCTATATAAGGAAGCCTCAATCAATCAATTCCCTAATTGATTGATTGGGTTGGTGGGATCCTTGGATTGATTATCTTCAAATACTTTCCAATCCTGATCTTGTTGACTTGATTTGAATCACCAACGGTCAATAGCTTCCTCTGCCTAACTCTGATTCTCTCCAGAGAAGGCAAGACCAGACACCAGGCAACCTCGGTGTCTTCTGGTCCTCATCTGGTCAACAACCAGAATACTCAGTAGAATCAGGGGATCAAACTGAGCATCTTTTGTTCTACCAGACTCGTCTGGTCTGGACTCGTCTAGTCTGGGGAAGGTCCTCTGCCTCTGGTCAGATCTCATCTGGTGAAGTCTTCTGGTCTGGCAGTTCCCCCTAGACTAAGTCCTAATCTAGATCATCATCTGGCTAACAGGTCCAGATGGTCCTATTACATCTTCTGGTTTGTTTTAACTCATCAAAACTAACAACTTTTATCCTAACATTAATGTCTTTAAGAAGTTACATATTAACATTCCTTTTTATGATGCTTTAGAACAGATGCCTAACTACGCCAAGTTCCTGAAGGACTTAATAGCAAAGAGACGGAGAGTGGATGGACCCGAGCTAGTGCACTTGAACCACGAGGTGAGTGCTATGGTGCACAAGGCACTTCCTCCCAAGATGAAGGATCCCGGCAGTTTCACCATTCTATGTGATATCGGGAATGGGATCAAGAAAGGAGCTTTGTGTGATCTCGGGGCGAGCATTAATTTGATGCCTCTTTCGTTGTTCAAGAAGTTGGAAGGGGGTGAGCTTCAACCCACAATGATGACGCTCCAGCTTGCTAATAGGTCTATCACTAGACCTCAAGGAGTAGTGGAGGATGTTCTAGTGATGGTGGTGAATCACGTTTTTCCCACCGACTTCGTGGTACTTAATATGGAGGAGGATCAGCATGTGCCGCTTATTTTAGGGAGGCCATTTCTAGCTACAGCCGGGATGGTACTTAACGTAGCTAATGGAAAGATTGCGGTCAAGGCTAATGATCAAGAAGTGAAGATAGCTATTTACGAAGCTATGAAATACCCCATGGGAGATGAGAGCTGCCACTTCATTGACATCACGGACACTTGTGTTGAAGACACACTTCTAGACCCTTGTTCTTTCTATGTTCATCAGTTTGATTATCATATTCTTGATGATCTATCTTATGATCTTGATTATTTTGACAGCTTGAAAGACAATGAAGATGTCAAGTTCTTGGAGATGAAGAAAGTAGAGGATGAGAACGACTTGGAAGCCGAGGTGTCAACTTTCGAGAAGATGTTCGATAAGGCGCCAACATTGGAGGCAAAAAAGGAGCTGAAACCACTCCCTGACCACCTCAAGTACGCCTACTTGGATGAGACCAATAAGTATCCGGTAATTGTATCTGCCCTTTTAACTGATGATCAGTTTGAGAGACTTTTGGTAGTGCTTCGTAAGCACAAATCTGCTATAGGATGGTCGATCGCGGATATTAAAGGAATTAGTCCTTCCATTTACATGCATAGGATTAGATTAGAAGAGGGTAGAAAAGCTGTAGTGCAAAATCAACGTAGAGTTAATCCGGTGATTCAAGTTTTAAAGCTGTTAGATAGCAACATGATCTTTGCAATTTCTGATAGTCCATGGGTAAGTCCGTTACACGTAGTTGCTAAGAAGGGGGGTACCACGGTGATTAAGACGGAGTCTAATGAATTGGTAGTCACTAGATTAGTGACGGGATGGCGTATGTGTGTTGATTATAGGGAGTTGAACAAGGCAACGTGTAATGATCACTTTCCTCTACCGTTCCTTGATCAGGTGATTGATAGATTAGGTGGTTTTGAGTATTACTGTTTCTTAGATGGGTATTCGGGGTATAATTAGATCATGATAGCCCCCGAGGATCAAGAGAAAACCACATTCATCTGCTATTATGGGACTTTTGCTTTTAGGAGGATGCCGTTTGGGTTGTGTAATGCACCCGCCACCTTTCAAAGGTGTATGATGGCTATTTTTCACGGTTTGATTGAGAAGATTATGGAGGTTTTCATGGACGACTTCTCCGTCTACGGGGAGTCGTTTGATAAATGTCTAATCAATCTTGAAGTTGTATTGAGCAGGTGTGAAGAGACGGACTTGGTGCTTAATTGGGAGAAGTGTCACTTTATGGTGAGAGAGTGTATTGTTCTTGGACATCGTGTGTCCTCGAAAGGTATCCAGGTTGACAAGGCGAAAGTGATTGCTATTGAGAAGCTGCCACCACCTTCGACCGAGAAGGGGATTCGGTTATTTTTAGGACATGCGGGATTCTATAGATGTTTTATAAAAGACTTTTCACAAATTACTAAACCCCTTTCACGGCTTCTTGAAAAAGAAGTCGCCTTTGAGTTTACTAATGAGTGTTTAGTGGCTTTTAACATGTTAAAAGAAGCGTTGGTGAATGCCCTGATACTTGTGACCCCGGATTGGTCTAGCCCGTTCGTGTTGATGTGTGATGCTAGAGACTTTGCGATGGGGGTTTCTTTGGGGCAGATTCGTGAGAAGCATTTTCACGCTATATACTATGCCTCGAAGATGCTGAATTCTGCCCAAGTGAATTACACGACATCCGAAAAGGAGCTGTTATCGGCCGTGTATGCTTTTGATAAATTCCGACCCTACCTCATAGGGACGAAAACAATAGTATATGCGAACCATGCAGCAATTTGGTACCTTATGAGTAAGAAGAATGTAAAGCCCCGTCTCATTCGTTGGATCTTGTTACTCCAGGAGTTCGATGTCGAGATTCGAGACAAGAAGGGATGTGAGAATGTGATAGCCGATCACCTTTTGAGGTTAGAGCTTACAAAGGAACACAGTGGAAGATCGAGAGGCGAACGATGAATTTTCGGATGAGAAGCTATTTAGTTTAGGAGATATTCCGGTATATCGAGTGGAAGGGAAAGCGTCGTGGTTTGCAGATTATGCTAATTATTTAGCAAGTGGAGAGTTACCGGCAGAGATGGACTCGGTGCACCGGAAGGCATTTTTGAAGAAAGTTCGGAAATTTATTTGGGACGATCCCTACTTGTTCAAAAGAGGGATTGATCATGTGTTGAGAAGGTGTGTGCTAGAGGAGGAGTGGAGTGATATCATAAGACATTGTCACGCCTTGCCATGTGGAGGACATTTGGGTGGAGAGAAGACCGGAAGGAAAGTGCTTCAATCTGGTTTTTATTGGCCAATTCTCTTGAAGAATTGCATGGAATGGGTTAAGAGGTGTGATAAGTGCCAATGATTTGGCTCTATCACTAAGAGGGACGAGATGCCGCTGCACGTGTTCATGGAAGTCGAGGTATTTGACGTATGGGGGATTGATTTCATGGGTCCATTTCCTCCTAGCAATGGATTCTTGTATGTTCTCGTGTGCTTCGATTACGTCTCGAAGTGGATTGAAGTTGTCCCGACTAGAGTGAATGATTCCCGAGTGGTGATTGAGTTCTTGAGGAAGAACATTTTTGCTAGATATGGAGTCCCAAGAGCTTTGATTAGTGATGGGGGGAGTCACTTCGTGAACAAGTGGATGGAGAAATTGTTGTCGAAATATGAGGTAAGTCATCGAGTCTCTACTGCTTATCATCCTCAATCTAACGGTCTTGTAGAGGTATCGAATCGTTAAATCAAGGAGATCCTTGAGAAGACAGTGAACATTAGTAGGAAGGATTGACAATGAAGCTTGATGATGCACTTTGGGCGTATAGGACAGCTTTCAAAACTCCTCTTGGTATGTCTCCTTATCAATTCGTTTTTGGAAAGACATGTCACTTGCCCGTGGAGTTGGAGCACAAGGCATATTGGGCGATCAAGAAGCTGAATTTTGATAGTTCTTTGGTTGGTGAGAAGAGATTACTCCAATTGCATGAGTTGGAGGAGTTTCGAGATAGTGCCTATGAGAATGCCCAAATTTTCAAGGAGAAGACCAAGAAGTGGCATGATGCTCAATTGAGGAAAAAAGAGTTCAAAGTGGGTGATCAAGTCCTCGTATTCAATTCGAGGATGAAGCTGTTTGGTGGAAAGCTCAAGTCCAAGTGGAACGGGCTATATATTGTGAGGGAAGAGCATAAGAGTGGATTCCTTGAAGTCGAGAAGGAGGATGGACATAGATTCATGGTGAACGGGCATCGAGTAAAGAAATTCTTCAACTTCTCTTATGAGAATAAGGGAGGTATTTTAGATTCTCAAGTTCTGTGAGCTCCTTCGAGCTCGGTCCGGCATTAGGACCTTAAAACTAGCACTTAATGGGAGGCAACCCATTTTTACTTGCTTTTATATGTTTTGTTAGTTTTGTCGTTTTGTGAATCGTAGATGTTCACCTCGTTTGTGAGAAATTTTTGGTGTAGGCTAGTTTCGTGGTGCTTGATTCGAGTAAGTGAGCTTAAAAGGTGAAGCAATTCATGACGATGGAGATGTTGAATAGGAAAGCATTCAATTGGTTGGAGTTTGAGGTAACCGGAACCCCAAACATCGATCTCTTTGCGAAGTCGAAGTTTGGGGGGTGATGTGTTTTTTTTCGTTCAATACTTTGCATTGATAGTATTTCAGTTCATGAGAATTTAGTGCACATCTCGTTCGTACTCATTCTTTTTCAAACTTTATTATTGCGTAGCAAGAACAAAGTTTGGGGAGTGTGTATTTGTACTTCGAGTTCGTACATGAAATTCTAATGAAAAATTGGTCAAATTTTTCGAAAATATTGATGCATGAGGGTAGTTGGATTGAATTAAGTGTGAGTGCATAAGTTTAACTTGAGTTGGCGTGGTGAATTGCACGTTTGGAAGAGACCCCAACTCCTCGGTCGAATGAGCGATCAGGCTTAAATCGAGGAGTTTTCCAGGTTAGTACTCGTGTTGGTCGTAAATTCTTGCAATTTGGTTCGAAAAGGTTGAAATTTGAGCTTGGGAAGTGGAAGTGCTCGAGTAGCCTTGCTCGTGCACCTAGTGCACGAGTGGTCGTGCACTGTGCTCGAGCTCGGCCAGGTCATGCACCCCTTGCACGAGTACTCGTGCATAGTGCTCGAGCGGCTGCTGGTCGTGCACCTAGTGCACGAGCTCGAGTACTCGTGCGCTTTTTCAGTTCTGGAACTCGGGGGCGCTCGAGCTGAAGTTACTCGTGCACTAGTGCTCGAGTAGTGCACGAGCGATCGCACTCTCTAGATTTCAGAGCCCTAGTTCGAATTTTTCACTATAAATACATTTTTCACACTTTTGACACATATTTCACACACTTGGGGGGCGAAAATAAGCTGGAACGTACGAATTAATCTTTCTTTGCCCTCAAATCTTCAATTTTCGTTCGTCTTTGTACGAATTCACCCGGTTCTTCAACAAAAGGTAAGTATTCTATCATTCTCTTCATTCTATTCTTAGTTTTGGCTTTGATTTAGCATGAATTGATTATGTGAGAGTTAGGGTTCATATGTTCTTGATAGGAATTGGGGATTTTCATGATACTTGTTGGTTTTTGCTTCTATGATGATAATTGTTGTCTCAATGCTATGGGTTTACGAATTTAAGCTTAAATTTTGAAATTGCATGAGTGAATTTGGTGAATTTCTAGAGAGACAAAGTAGGAATTGACATGGGTATTATGAAATTTGGAATTTTTGGAGATTTTGAATTGAAATTGTTGAGGGTGAATGATGAATTGAGCCTTGAGCATGTAAATTGCATGAATATGTGATGTTACTTCATGATAGACTTGTTGTTTTGGAATTTTTAGGATTCGTGAAAGAGTATGAACAGTAAATTGATTTGTTATCACGATATCACCCGTGTGTGAAATATTGAACACCATTGATGAAATTTGAGCTTGAAAATGGTGTTTGACTTGCTTGAGATTTTCTTAGATATTCATGAATTGGGTTTGGTGAATTGTTGTGACGCTTTAGGTAATGGCTCCTCCAAAGAAGTACGAGGATCGGTTCGTTGAGGGGGATGAGTTGTTGGCTTTGACTGCAGAATTAACAAGGAAGGGATTGATGCCCTCTCGTTGGGATAATTTAACATATGGGGATAGATGGTTTGCTCACGCCTACCGGTGGAATTTGGTTGCTGGGAATGTGGAGAAGACGAGGCGATCTTGTGTTGAGTTCATGAGGCAATTGGGGATCGAAGACGAGATCAAGAGAATTTTTTAGAAGAACAACATGTAGGAATTTTACGAAATCTTGGTCTCTATAAAGACGCACCAAGACTTGGTGGAGCAATTCTTAGCCTTGGTGAAGATGCAGGGGGATGACACTTTCCGGTTCATGATAAGGAATGAGTGGCACACCTATGAGATAGGGATGGTGAATTCAACCCTGCACTTACCTCAACCAAATGAAAGGAACACCAGATCGAAGGTACAAAGCTGATGAATTCTGGCAGCTAATCACCGGAGGGTTGGCTGGAAAGTACTCTGCGACGACGTCTCGAGCGTCTTCAATCAGGAACCCTGTGATCCGATACCTTGAAAGAATCTTAGGGAATACCATCTATGCTCGGTCTGAAATGGGCATTGAACTTCTAAAGAGTTATATGGATTGTGGTGCCTACTTCATCGAAGGGAGCACGACTTTGGAAATAATTTTCTCGAGATACAGATTGAGGCCCCATACAAGTGTGGGACGAAGACTTCTAGGATACGAGGTGGAGGCCTCATTTGTGCATTCTTAGAGAGCTTGGACATCAAACCGATGACAGCTCCTTGTGAGGGAAGAGATATCGACTTTGAGCACATGTATAACACGTGGATGTGCGAGCATTGGAGTGGAAAATACTGCATGAGACTTCGAGATGACGAGCTGTTCCCGATGCCCAATGAAAAGTTGGTGACCTTGAGAGGTTTGAAGAAGGAGAATATACAGATGGATGGTTCGAACCACAAAAGGGTGATGGAAAAATTCAAGGCCAGGTTGGAGAGCTGCGGATTATGGGATCAGAGGCCAAAGAAGAGGCATAGAGGTGCAGCAGGAACGAGTGAGGTCGGATCCAGTGGAGTTCGGGACCTAGATGAAGAGGAGGAGAACGAATATGAAGAAGGAGGGAACACACCTGAGGAAGAAGAGGCCGATGTTGGTGGAGGAGATTAAGAACCCCAAGAGATGGAGGTTGAGGCACCTGAAGTGTCCACTCCTGAGCCGTGGTACCCAACCCAAATTCAGTGGGATGGCATGAGGACAGATATTCAAGATTTGCAAACCGAGGTTACGAATCTTCGCACAGCGCAAAATCAGTGGTACACGGATGCTACGAGCATGCGAGGGGAGTTTCAAGAGGTCCGATCAGAAGTTTCGGATTTGAGAAGATGGATGGAGGCACTCTTTGTCTCCCATTTGGGAGCTGATCACCCGAGTTACCGCCCACCACCACCTCCGGATGCATAAGGATCATGGGGATTCCCCCAGTTTCTGCTCCCTTTTTCTTTTCTTTTCTTATTTTTTCTTTTGGAGTGTGAACTGTCTTGTTTGAGCGGTGTGGATTGATTATGGGGGCTGTGATGGAATTGTTATTCAAACTCTCGGGTTGTGATTTATGTTGAACTCATTGAGATATTTGATTTATTTTGTGTCTGTTAACCCTTGCTACTTGCTAATTGTTATTCTTGAGTATGATTTGATGAGTAGAGCTGAGTTGTAAGGTTGAGTTAGGAATTTTATTGTGTGAGTGTATGAGTTAGAGTTGATTTGAGAGTGAACTCGTATACTTGCGAGTTTCCCTTTTGAGTATTTGTGTGATGAGAGTGAGAATTCACTAGGACTAGCATGGATGTGAAAGCTATGAGATTTTGAGCCTTTTGAGATTAAGATGCATTATATTGATATCTTTGTTTGTGAGTGAGTCGTCACCTTAGAGGATGCTAGAACTTGTGTGTGCTCTCGCTTCTTAATTGTGTCTAGTTTGACATGCCGAATGTAATCTTAGGCCATCTTTGATTTGTTGAGTCACTTAGCCAAAAAATTTCCTTACCATTGACATTTGTCCCTTGCTAGCCCCTTTGAGCCTTAAGCCTATTTCATTTGCTAGCACATTTAAACACTATTCCAAGTTCCTAAGCCTTTTTGTCCCAATTTGAGTGGAGGATAGGAAAAGTGTGAATGTGAAGGGATTGATTTGAGTTGAAAAAGGAGAATTGTGATTGCTTGAGTGATTATGAGAAGAAGGTGTGATGATGAATATGAGTTGTGGGAAAGAAAAGGAAAAATTGAGAATGAGCAAAAAGAAAAAAAAATGAGCTCATGTGTTTGTGCAAAAAAGAAAAAAAAAGTGAAGTGATTGAAAAGTGAAAAGAGTTGAGAAAAAAAATTGAAGTGTTGAAAGTAGAGGAATTGAAAATTGTATTGAATGAAGATGTTTGAAGTATTTTGTTCCTCGTCTTGAAGTACCAAAGTTTGATTTTATGTTCTCCATTCACTTGAGTCACTTATCCATATTGTTATCCCACTTGTCCAAAGAGCCTACATTACAACCTTGATAAAGTCCTTTTTTATTCGGCATTGATTTCTAGAGTACGGTCGAAGTTGAGAGTGCTTACAAGCCTATGGCTGCTGATATGTGTGATTGATTGATTGAGTAAGTCCCTTATATTGATATACACTTGTGAGAGAGTGAAACACATCGTTGAGTGCACATCCATGTTTGATCTTGGTGGTTCTTGTTGTTATTGCATGAATATGATGAGGGGAGTGAGTTCGTATGCATGTGAACGATCTTTGAAACTTGAGCTTGATTACTTGCATGATTTGATTCTTGATTCATTCCAAACAATTTCACTTGACTTATTATTTCGTTGCTTGAGGACAAGCAACATGGTAAGTTTGGGGGGTTGATTATGCGTGAAATTGTCGGAATTTATAGCTCGAAATGCCCGTGTTTTGATTGATTTATATGAGTATTTAGAGTCATTTGAGTATCATTTTCATAAACTAATGAATTTGTCTCTTTGATGCTTATAGATGGATAGAGGGCGAAAAGAGGAGTTCGTAGAACTTTGAATCGACTCAAACGGATGCCCGGATGAGAAGATATCGAAGAAATACGAAAAGTATTAGTTCGAGGGAGCAAAAGTATCATTGGAGTACACAAGCGAGAAGAACTCGTGCACCTAGTGCACGAGTGCTCCTGCAGTGCGCTCGAGCATGGTTCACTCGTGCACCTAGTGCACGAGCTCGAGGACTCGAGCACTTTTTGCTCTCTGGAAGATTGGAGCGCATGATGGGATTGTGCTCGTGCACCTAGTGCTCGAGCATGCGTAGTTTTGGCCCATGAGTTTCCGATTCGACCCGTTGCCTATTTATACCCCTTCCGAACACGTTTTTACACACCACTTGATACCATATTACATTTAGAGTTAGTTTTTGGAGAGAGGAATAGAAGAAGAGACGAGCAAGCTTTCGTTTTACGTATTTGAGGTTTTATTTACGAATTCATAGTTCGGTTTTGATTTTTCGTTTCTTTCCTTTAGTTCTTTGTTCTTGAATACTTGAGACTTTGTTTTATTAATTTAATTTAATTTCAGTTCTTAGTTCTTATTTCTTTAAACCCGAGTTTATGTTTGATAATTTCTTCGTTAAAATCATTAAGTTCATGTTCGTTATTTCTTCGATTGTTTTTGTTTCCGTAAAAACCATGTCTAGCTAAAATCCTTGCATGCTTGGGGTAGGATGAACTCGTAGAAGTAGGATGTGGGTACGTAATTCGGGTAATCCGTGACGTTTAGTTTTAATTCTCTTAATTAATGAATTCTTAAAATCAATCTTAACTTTATCTTTGAATTTCGTTCGAAAAGTGTTCGAGAGAGGACGATCTTATCACTCTTTAACAATTAGTAGACTTAATGAGAGGGTTTAGAAAGGGTTAATTAATCTACCGGTTTATCTAAGGATGACGACCGCATCACCTTAGTTTAAATTAGGGTCTCGTTAATTAAGCACTATCTATTAAGTTGTTAGTGGATTAATGAAGTCGATTGTTAGGATAAAGTATTAGGGTTTTAATTCTTGAGCTTTCATCTTACAATCTTTTACTTAGGTTATTTCTTGTGGGTCACAGTTATCTTGATTATATACCTGCTCCGTTAGTATAAGTAGGAGTTCCTATCCTGAGCACCATCATCTCCTATTTGAAAACACACTTTTACATTCTTAGTTTACCTTTACTTTTTTGCATTCATAGAGTAATTTAGTTAGATTTTATTTTATTTTCTTCTAAAAAATCCAAAAAACATACACTCATATTAGCTACGACGCGTAGATCTTCAGGGATCTGTTCGCATACACTCCTTCCCTTGGGTTCGATAATACTTGGTCGATATACTTACTTATACTATAGTGAACCCGTATGCTTGCGGGGAAACTACTAGTAGAAAGCTAGTATATCCGGCTTCAAGTCACATGGTCGCTAGATGTTGAGATCCATCTAGTCTCAACTAATTTAAGCGGTGCTATTGTCGATGATTCAAAATCAACTGACGCCCAGAAGACGGAAGCTCTAATTTTTCTCAGACATCATCTTAATCAGGACCTGAAAAATGAATATCTCACTGAGAGAGACCCCGGAACGTTGTGGAAGTCCCTAAAAGACCATTTTCAACAACAAAACCATACACTCCTCCCTCAGGCTCAATACGATTGGTTGAACCTCCATTTTTAGGACTTTAAGTCTGTGACAGAGTACAACTCAGCCCTACATCGTATTGTACCTCAATTAAAGCTATGCAAGCAAACTGTAACTGAGGCCGAGTTGAACCAGAAGACTCTATCAACTTTCCACACTAGCAACCTTGTACTCCAGCAGCAGTACAGGGCTAAGAACTGCACTGTACACTATAAGCTAATTTCTGCACTTATAGTGGCAGAAAAGTACAACCAACTCCTTATGCAAAATCATAACTCGAGATTGGTTGGCTCACAAGCAGTGCCCGAAGCACATGCTATAACTCAAGGTAGTACAAGTGGTCGCAAGCGTGGAAGGGGGAGAGGAAGTAAACGAACTCATAGCAAAGGCCGAGGTCGTAGTAAATCTGGTGGTCCAGGTACCTCGAAAGACAATCAAGCTCAGATTTGTGGAAAGGCTGCATCTAACACGAATTCCGCTCTAAAAAAATCTGGCACTCAAGATAAGGTTGAACAGTTCTGCTACAGATGCGGATGCAAAGGCCATTGGTCTCGCACGTGTCGAACTCCCAAACATTTTGTTGAGGCTTACCTAAAGCAGCAGAAGGACGACAAGTGGAAGGCTCCTATAATCGAACCTCACGATGGCAATCTGCCTGAAGTAGAATTTGACCAAGACAACGATGATCTCTTGAGCTCGTAGCTCAAAAACTTTGGAGACAATGAGTGATTTGTGTATTTGATTATTTTAGTACTTTGTTTAATTTTTGTTAAAATAATTTATATTTTGGATCTTATCTTTCAGATATTTTATTTTATGGATGATATGATATTTATGATTTAGCTTTGATGTGTTTACCTTAATGTTATCCGTCAAATTCATTTGGATATTGCTATTTTTATACATGGCTTGTAAACATATCAGCTATTAGATTTGGGCTTTTTTCCTCTGGCATGATGTATTCAAATTGTGGTTTATGTTTGGTAGATAGCGCCACCACACACACAATCTTAAGAGATAGGAAGTATTTTCATAACTTGGTAGAACGTAAGGGAAGTGTAACTACGATAGCCAATGATAATATTATGATAGTGGGCTCCGGAAGAGCTTCCATTGTCCTCCGCATGGGTACCAAACTCATAATTGATAATGCTTTATTGTTTCGACAATCTAAGTGTACCCTGCTCAGTTTTAAAGATATTAGATCTAATGGCTATCACATTGAAACTGAAACTGAGAATAATAATGAATACCTTTTGATGATTATTACTCGAGGTAGCCGTAAACAAGTTATAGAAAAACTTCCCTCCTTCTCTTCCGGATTGTACTATTCCTACATCCGGCCGTCTAATCTCCATCTAGCTATGAGTATGAAATTTCATTACCTGAACTCCTTTAAATTATGGCATCAGCGATTAGGTCATCCAGGACAAACTATGATACGTTAGATTCTATCTAATTCCATTGGTCATAATATTTCGAATAATAAAATCCCCCCTGTTGATGAATTTATATGTGATGCATGTTCTAAAGGTAAATTGATAGTGCGCCCGTCGTGCACCAAGGTGGGACTAAAGTCTCAGGTTTTCCTTGAACGGATTCAGGGAGACATTTATGGACCAATTCACCCAGCATCAGGACCATTTTGGTATTTCATGGTCCTAATTAATGCCTCCGCTAGGTGGATATATGCCTATTTGTTGTCTATCCGCAATCAAGCTTTTGCAAAGCTCATTGTGAAAACTATCGAGCTTCGAGCTCAATTCCCAGATTATCCAATAAAATCTATTCGAATGGATAATGCTGCTGAGTTGACCTCAAAAGCCTTTACAGATTACTGTATGGCTCTGGGAAATAAAGTTGAGCATTCGGTCCCCTACGTCCACACCCAAAATGGTCTTGCTGAAGCGCTAATAAAACGTATCAAACTTATCGCTAGACCATTACTCGTGAACTCTAAATTACCCACTGCATGCTAGGGGCATGCAGTCCTACATGCATCACACCTAATATAAATCCGTCCAACTGCATATAATGATCATTCCCCCCATCAGCTAGTGCGTGAGAAATAACCAAGCATTTCCCATCTGCGTATTTTTGGATGTGCGGTGTATGTTCTGATAACATTACCAAAGCGGACTTCTATGTGCCCACAAAGAAAGCTAGGTATTTACTTTGGATTTGGCTCTCCATCCATCGTGAAATACCTAGAACCTTTGTTCGGGGAACAATTAACGGTCTGGTTCGCTGACTGCACGTTCGATGAAGATCACTTCCCGACATTAGGAGGAGATCCGAATTCAAAATTGAATGAATGACGCGAGCTTACATGGAACATAAGTAATCTTCAGTATCTAAGTTCAGAAGATCATTAACTTGCAAAATTTAGCAAACAATCTGCCAGATGCATTCACTGACCATAGAGGTGTAACTAAATCGCATATACCTGCAGTAAATGCTCCCCAAAGGGTTGAGGTCCCAAAAAAATCAGGTATACATGCCCCCACACGCCAGAAGCATAAATGACCTACAACCAATACAAACACACCTAAAAAAAAGCTAGCAAATCAGGTCAGCCGAACGTGAAATCTCTAGAAGAGATTCGTCTAGAAAACTTAAAGTCTCTAGAAGAGACTCGTCCAGAAGACGAGCGTCCTAGTAATGAAGTACGTGCACAAAATATTCAAAGCACTAGGACCGCGGAACGACCAGACCTAGATACACTGGAAAATGAAGAAGGTCTGGTTGACATAAATGTTGAAGTCTCTATGTATTTCATTGATACGGGAGAAACATATAATAGAAATATTACTGTCGTCGATGACACATTTGCAGCGACAATTGCTCTTTCCGTTATAAATAACGATCTAGATCTAGAACCCAACACTATCGCTAAGTGCTGGAAGCGCTCCGATTAGGTAAAATGGAAATAGATAATTGAAGCAGAGCTCGCATCGCTAAATAAAAGAAAAGTATTTGGCTATATCGTTCGTACACCTGCGCGCGCTATCCCTGTAGGATATAAATGGGTTTTTGTACGAAAATAAAATGAGAATAATAATGTGGAGAGATACAAAGCGAGGCTAGTAGCTCAAGGGTTTTCGCAGAGACCCGGTATTGATTTCGATCAAACCTATTCTCCCGTAATGGACACAATAACGTTCCCCTACTTAATATCTTTGTTAGTTAAATTGAATCTCCAGATGAGATTAATGGACATTGTAACCGCATATTTATACGGATCACTAGATGCCGATATCTATATGAAAATCTCCGATGGATTTGAGATTCCCCATATGAGGAATGGTGAAAATCACAGTATGTATAGCATAAAACTGCAAAAGTCGTTATACGGCCTAAAGCAATCAGGTCTCCTGTAGTACAACCGACTTAGTGAATTCCTCCAGTAGAAGGGATACACGATTGATATAGTTTTCCCATGTGTACTCACGAAGAAATTGCAAGGTGGTTTTTGCATCATATCTGTATATGTTGATGATCTAAACATAATCAGAACATGCAAAGAGATTGAAGAAGTCAGTTTAATCTTGAAAGCTGAATTTGAAATGAAAGTCTTGAGTAAAACCAAGTATTGCCTCGACCTACAGATCGAGCATCTCCCAGAAGGAATTCTTATACATCAGTCAACCTACGTGAAAAAGGTATTGGAGAGATTTCACATGGATAAATCTCATCCACTCAGCCCACTAATGGTTGTTCGATCCCTAGAACTGGATAAGGACCCATTTAGGCCAAGAGAAGATACAAAAGAAATTCTGGGGCCATAAGTTCCTTATCTTAGTGTTGTTGGAGCATTACTCTATCTCGCGAATTGCACTAGACCGGATATTGCATTTACAGTTAATTTACTTGCGAGAAATAGCGCTTCTCCTACAAGGAGACATTGGAATGGTATTAAGCATGTTCTATGGTACCTCCAAGGGTCTCAAGATCTTGGACTATTTTACCGTAGGAACCAAGATAAAACCTTGGTAGGTTATGCGGATGCTGGCTATTTGTCTGATCCCCACAATGCCATATCCCAGACTGGTTACGTTTTTTTTTCTGTGGTGGTACTGTGATCTCATGGAGATCGGTTAAGCAAACCGTGGTTACCACGTCTTCAAACCACTCAGAGGTAATAAATTTGTTTGAAGCCGCACGAGAATGTGTTTAGTTGAAATCCTTGGTAAAATACATTGGTGACTCGTGTGGTATCGCTAAAGGTGATACATCCCCCACTGTTATATTTGTCTGATCCCCACAATGCCATATCCCAGTCTGGTTACATTTTTCTCTGTGGTGGTACTGCGATCTCATGAAGATCGGTTAAGAAAACAATGGTTACCACGTCTTCAAACCACTCAGAGATAATAACTTTGTTTGAAGCCGCACGAGAATGTGTTTGGTTAAAATCCTTGGTAAAACACATTGGTGACTCGTGTGGTATCGCTAAAGGCGATATGTCCCCCACTGTTATATTCGAAGACAACGCAGCTTGGATCACACAAATGAGTAATGGGTACGTCAAAGGAAACTTGACGAAACATATTTCACCTAAGTTTTTCTACCCATACGAACTCCAGAAGAGTGGCGTGATTACCATTCAAAAGGTGCAATCTAGTGACAATCTAGCAGATCTGTTCACAAAGTCCTTACCTACATCTACTTTTGAGAAGTATGTTCATGGTATTGGGATGTGAAAGCTCAAAGGGTTGTTGTCTTCAGGGGGAGAGGTAACCCCGAAATAAATCCAGAAGATTTGATCCGGAAGATCAATAAAATTACATTCCTCCCTAACTAAATATTTGGTCGCTGCCTAGCATGTGGAGTTTTTATGAAAAGACATATATATTATGTCGTAATGTCCAAGAGGGAGTGTTATAAATCTAGCAGATTTATTATATCAAATCTAGAAGATTTGATGTGGATATTACTAATGGACTTATAACCTAAACGAGCTTTAGGTTTATACTAGGTCTTTTCTATTATAAAAAGATCATTGTACTCAGAATTGTATATACACATATACATACATATTAGTGAAACTCCTAGCTTGGTACGCCCCCAGACGTAGTCGTTATCGACGAACTAGGTTCTCTATTTTACGCTCTCGATTTACAACAATATGTACAAAGATGTGATCTATAATCTAATGTTGAGTTGGTCTTTAGGTAAAATTATTTTACCGTACAGTTGGTTTGTAGTATCATTTTAGAGTATAACAATCACTCCCTTCACCCCATAACTACTTTTACACCTGCCTTATTTGAACATCTAATAACTACTTTTATATTCCTAAAAATAAATTAAACATCTCCCACAAAAGTTATTAAAGTAAAAAATATTATTTTATTCAACCCCACATCCACATACTCCACTTTTTCTTAAAAAATGTAACATCCACAACAACGACAATAGTTCCAGAATGGAGATAGTAGTAATTTTGAATGAAACAAGTAATGTTAGACAAACTAATACATTGTACTAGAACAACATTGTTTAAAGGGGCATTCACAAAATAATACAATTGAACACCACTATTTACAAGATAGTACAGTGTTCAAAAAATATATACTTATGTTCAACTTTTTTTTGTGCGTCTGTTCAATTATGCTGTACCAATTTGTAAAAAGTGGTTTGGAATTGTATTATCCTGCACTTAATCCTTGTTTAAAAGTACAAACAAAAGGCAAACTATTTGCGGGTGAAATTGGTTTATACATAAACTAGTACGTACCCCCCGCGAATTTCGCGGACTGAAAAAAATATTTGTTATTATTATTTTAAATTATAAATATTAATTTTTGAAAAATACCTTGTAATTTTGATATAATTATAAAATTGTAATTATAATTCAACAAATAATAATAAATACTAAACATGAATAAATATAAAATTTGAAAAACATTAACTAATTCACACATTTAATCTCAAATTAGTATAAAACATTATTTCTTAAAATTACAGTTTTTGTATACTTGCATGCACAATTTTCCCCTATGATAGGAAGATACAATAAAAATCGGCAAAAGTTCAACTCTAAAGATAATATCCTACAGATCTAAAGGTAACATTTGACAAAAATGATATCATAATTAAAATAAAATATTGTGTAGATATTTGTGTGGGAACAATTGATTAATGTGTTGGTATTTATAATACACAATTCAACAATAAGAATTGACCCTTATGCGCCAATCTTTTTTTTTTTTAATTTTCCACCTGGACATTTCTCATTTACAGATATTTTGCAAAAAAACAAAAACAAAAAAAGAGTTAAAAATTGAAATTGTTGAAAAAATTCGAAATCCTACTACAAAATAATATTTATATTTTACAGTTTCAAATTTAATTTTGCAGGTATTTATAATAGAAAAATCCAACCCTAAGAATTACATTTAAGCGACAATTCGAATTATTTAAAAAAAAATTCAATTTCCTCCTAAACATTTCATGTATACATGTATTTTATATAAAAAAAAATTGCTAACCTTATGTGACATAGTATTATCCATGGTAAAATATTGTATATCATGGCAAAAAATTTTGGGAATAATACTATTTCAGTGACAATATCTTTTGGATAGTAAAATCTTGTACACAAAAAAATTAATGTTACAATCTGTTATCCATAGTAAGATATGAAATTGGATGACAAGATTCTTTGAGAATCTTGCCATCTTTTACGTGACAATATCTTTTGCAAAATATTTCAATATCCTCCCACAAAATTAGCATATAAAAATATTCTGCAAAAATAAATTCCAAAAATATCTATTATTGTATTATACATGGTAAGATATTGTATTTTATGATAATATTTTTTGGAATAATATGCTATTTCAGTGACAATATTTTTTAGGCTGCGGCTAAATAAACTCCCGATTTTACTGTACAAACCCCAATTACTATCTATACCTCATTTAAAATATAATTTTTAATTTAAATTGCTATATGCACCCCAATTTTAGACCATAATACCCTTATTTCTTATAAAATAATTGACTTTATTAGGGACTAAATTAAAAACAATAAAATTGGAATTATGTCTTTCATTTTTATCTAATTCTCTTATATTTACTCAAAAAATTTAAGCTTTTGTTCAAAAAGTCATGGTTGTTGGTATACAACTCCGAACAACAAATCAAGTGTACTGCCAAAATCCCCACAACTTCGACCATCTTCTTCACCAAATCATAAGAAAGATATTAAATATGAGTTACAACCAAACCACGTAAATCACGTTATTTAAATTTGAAAAACATCGTATACGAACTCAGTATTTTAAGGAAGAAACTCGTTTGTCTTTTTATTCATTTGTAGTTATTTATATATATGGTGTTACAAGAGTTGTTCATTCAGATCCCAAAATCCCAACTACAAAATTAATGAGGCAAAGTAATGGTCATTTGTAGGGGTGACTCTGTATCTCTCTCAGGTAGATCCCATGCTTAATTAATTGTGTGCATTGCAACTTCTCTTTGGATCTAACTGTAAGTTTCCATTGATTTTTGGTGAGTGCGTGACTTTTTTTAAAAGATCTACTAATGTATGCAATTCAATGGGTAATATCGATATTTTGCTTAAATCTATTTTTGTCCAAATTTTTTTGGGGTTTGTATAGTAGTATCGGGGGTTTATTTAGCCGCAGCCTATCTTTTAGGTAGTAAAATCTTGTCCAAAAAATTAATTTTACAATCTATTATCCATGATAAGATATGGTATTGGATGACAAGATTCTTTGGGAATCTTGTCATCTTTTATCTGACAATATTTTTTGCAAAATATTTCAATATATCCTCCTACAAAATTAGCATATATAAATATTCTACAAAAATAAATTTCAAAAATATCTATTATTATATTATACATGGTAATATATTGTATTTCATGTCAAGATTTTTTGGGAATAATATGCTATTTTAGTGACAACATATTTTGGCTAGAAAAATATTGTTCAAAAAAAAATTAATGTTACAATCTATTATCCATGGTAAGATATGATATATGAGAATATTGCCATCTTTTAAGTGACAATATATTTGGCAAAATATTTTAATATCCTCCTACAAAATTAACATAAGATTTTTTGGAAATGATATGATATTTCAGTGACAATGTCTTTTAGGTAGTAAAATCTTGTCAAAAAAAAAATATTATAATCTATTATTCATGGTAAGATATAGTATTGGATGACAAGATTCTTTAGGAATCTTGCCATCTTTTACGTGACAATATCTTTTGCAACATACTTCAATATCCTCCTACAAAATTAACATATATAAATATTCTACAAAAATAAATTCCAAAAATATCTATTATTGTATTATACATGGTAAAATATTATATTTCAGGGCAAGAATTTTTGTGAATAATATGTTATTTGAGTGACAATATATTTTGGCTAGTAAAATATTGTCCAAAAAATATAATATTACAATCTATTATCCATGTAAGATATGGTATTGGATTGCAAGATTTTTTGAGAATCTTGCCATCTTTTACGTGACAATATCTTTTGCAAAATATTTCAATATCCTCCAACAAAATTAGTATATATAAATATTTTGAAAAAATAAATTCCAAAATTATCTAAGTAAGAAATTTAGTGTCCTCTTTTTTGAATTCGAATTCACTCCCATACATTTAACATATACTTTCCACCACCATGCCGACTGAATTCCAAGTTGAGTTGAATTTTTTCCGGATTAGTGGAGTAAAATACCGAGAACTTTGTGATATTATCAAACATTTACTCTATATGTGTAGTGTTTGTACCCAATCGATTCCGTGAATAGAGAAACACATATGTACAAAGGGATCGGGAGTTTACCTTGGCCGGAGAATAGAAGACGCTGGGTTAGGCAGAGGAACAACTGCGCTAGCTAAGCGGGCCGACTGTAATAGAGCAGCGAGACGGCACTTGGCTATGCGAAGGAACAACTTAATACACAAAGAAAACTTTATACCGAAGATAATATCACAAAAATTCGTGAATTAAAATAAAATTCTAACATTTGAAAGATTCTGGGAATGAGGCAGCATGGACATGGCAGGCGGCGGTGAGAAAATTATAATCTGGTATAAGTTGCTGGTCCGCGCTAATTGGAGAGGGGCGGAAACGGCGTTCTGAAAAATTTCGAAGAAGAGTGTGGTGGTGTGAGGGAGATCGAATGTGAGAGAGACGACTTATGGGAGAATGAAAATGATAAATAATTATATTAACCCTGGTTACAAATTAATGGTTTAGATGTAATGATATAAAATGAATGGTTAATATCAAAACTTAAACCAATTTTTAAGGAGAGCACAATATTTCAAAATTGAGAGATTTGAGACATGCCACCTCATCCTTAGAATAAGGTGTTGTTGACACATCACCTTGGAGAGGTTTAGAAATATATTATAATAAGATTCTAGCATGCACTTGAATTTTAAGCTTAATTATGACTTCAATTTTGATTTTTTCAAAATACACACAAACACACCGAATTGTATTTTTTTCCAGTTGTGGTATAACTGATTACTTCTTGGGGTATCACTGATTATTTCTTAGGGTATTACTAATTTTTATTTGAATTTTTTTTTTCAAAATTCAAGTGCATTCTATGCATTCAAGTGCACACTAAAACTACTCTTATTTATAATGTTTATTATAATTTAAAGTAAATATGTTTTTGAGTTAAATGCACTACAATATTATTACCTCTTTATGGGATAATGATATGAAATCTTAGAAGATCTCATAAAAGAAACGTAATGATGCAAAAATTTCTTTAGGCGGCCGTCTAAATGCCGGGGGTCATCAGTCGACCGATTTTAGTGTAGTCCGCCTAGGTAGACAGGACATTCCCTTTTTTCCCTCTTGAACGACGTTGTTTAGGATGTTGGTGATCGAATTTAATCGTGAGAATTAGTGGTTGTTTTAGTTCGGTTTAGGATCACCAAACAAGAACGTGTGATTGATTATCACCGTAAATGATAAATCAAAGGTTCGGGTTGTAAAATTGTAAATACGAGAGTTGAATCCATATTTATTTCATATGTGTGCACGTTAAGGTGTGTTTGTGTGTGTTTTGTGAGTATTTGTGAATTTGAACTTGTATTTCTCAGCTGGAGAACAACTATTTATAGGGACTAACAAGTAGGAGGTGTCCAAGACTCTTGGACTTCCTAGCTTGCATGCTAGACATGTGTCATTTGACCTTGTTTGACCTTATCTAAGCTGAAACTTAGGTACAAAGTCTTCTTTGGTCTTATCTCGGACTCATTGTTGTTCGTCTTGGTTGGTTTGATTAACCTAATTTGTTCTTCAAATTAAAGTTGTTCGCATCTTGAGGTTATGGCTTGGAAGTTGTTCGCCTTTGTGTTTCGCACAGATCGGCTTAGGGATGTTGGTTCTTTGTTCGTCAGCAATCAGCATACACCTCTTTGGCTGGCAGATGCACCACCTTTTGACAATGTTGCTAGTCATCAATGATTTGATGTAGGGTCCATATCTGACCTCGGGTCTCAGGACCTGTTTGCCAGTATGTTGTTCGTCGGTGGAGTTGTTCATCATTTCATACACCTCCTGGATTGATTTATGCACTCCAACTTGATTTTCTTTGTTAATCATCTTTGATTTGGAGTTGATTCTTCGTAATCTTTATTAAGGTCTTAATCCTTGTTCGCCCAACATTGATTGATGTTCGCCTATCAACAATTGCCCCCTATCCTGACTAGATGTTTCTTCAGACGAGCAACTTTGTGGCGAGCAACTGTAGTTATGATACTATCCTGGTAAAGATTTGGACGAACAACATTGAATTGGCGAGTAACTCTGGGTCCATCGTTTCGACTTCCCACGATCTGGGGGATGTACGAGGATGAAGTGGACGGCATGATTATGCGCCGCCCACGCGCGAGCAATCCCAAGGTTACGCGCCCCTATATTTTCATATATGCCCTCTATTTCTTAATTGTGCTCGTATTTACCCCCATCTTTTGACATCCTAGCCCACGATCTTTGAGGAAATTACGGGTTTTACCCCATTTTTTTCATGAGTATAAATAAGAGTAGGAAACAAAAATTTTCCCACTTCTTCAATCTCTGCTACAGTGCTCCGACAACTTTCTTCAATTTCCGGCGAATTCAAGCTCTTCCCGACGAAATCTCTTTAGATTCTTGTTTTTGGTTCAGTTCTAAGGTAGTTTTTTCATCTCAATCGTTTAATTTCATCTTTTATTTTCTTTTTCCTTTTCGAACTCCTCCATTACCGCCGTGTGGGAGCTCGCACCGCCATCGTCTCCAAAAATCTCCGTCGCCTGCAAATAGGTCCGCCGCCGCTTGTAACCTGCCCTTTTCCCCTCATTTTTCTTACTTTTGAAGTCTATGTCTTCTCAGTCAAGCAACAATAGTTCCGAAGAAACCATTGATTCCCTCTTTTCGATTGTTACATACGAAAACCAGCCTCCATTCGAGATTTTATCAGCGTCGACCCCCAATATTGACTCTGTTGTTCGATCTGTTGAGGATACTGGTGCTCGCCCATCTGGAGGGGAGGTGGTTGTTGTTGCGAGAAGAGATTCCAACGAGGGCTCTTCGTCCAGTTCTGAATCGGAGGAAGATCCCGAATTCGACGAGCTTACTCGTGAGTTTTTGGAGGGGATAAATTTTCCACCTCCTAAAATGTTGGAGAATGAGATCCCCACTAGAGTTGCTCGGCCCTTTGTATGGCGAGCATACGCAGATGAACACGCGAACAGTTTTTCTCGCCCTAAGCGACAAATTATGAAGTTGGAGAAGACTGAGTTCCAGGGGAGCAGAATTAAGAGTGTGGTTCTCAAGGAGGATCTTGACTTGATCCGAGAAACCTACAAAGTCCCCTTCGATATCCACATGTGGGCTCCTAAGAGAAAGGAGAGAGCTGATCGCCCACCTCCAGGTTGTACAGAGATCAACATTGATACGTTGATTGTCGAGCTAAGGCTGTCGTTGCCCCCGGTTGTTGGTCGCTTTCTAGAGGCGACTAACCTTGCCATTACTCAGGTCACGCCGATTGGGTGGATGAACTTACTCGGCACAATGTGCTTGTTCGCCATAGAGAGATATGTTGATCGCATCACTGCGGAGGAAATCAACTATCTCATGACGATTACCAAGTGCCCCATAGGCGAAGAAGGATATTTGAGATATCTCAAGGCCCGAACTGGACTTAAGATGGTAGAAGGGGTGTCGAACAAGATCAGGGACTGGAAGCAACACTTTTTCTTTATTGGGGGTGACTGGCGAGCATCTTCTGGTCCACACGGTGACATTGGGCGAATAAACTCTCCCGCATCTTATGGAAAAATTAGGTGTAAGTTTATCTCTATTCGTCTTTGAACTGTGTTATTCTAATATAATTTTTCTTGTTTGCTCGCAGGCCCTCGATTGCTCAAGTGGAACACAGAGAAAGAGGAGATTGGCTCGGAGTTTCTTTTTACCTCCTGTTTGGTCGGCTTGTGAAATAGAGCAGATAGGACCATTCAGTACTTGAGCAAGGAGAAGTGCCAAAGAGCTGCTCGCCTACTCACATACCCTCATCATCTCGAAGCCAGAGTCGAGGTGCCCCTAGGTATGAATTTCTACTAACTTTCATAAACTTGTTTGTTTGTCTGGGAGAAGTTTACATAAAACTTGCTCGCACATTTCATAATTTAATTTTTTTTATAGCCGAGCAAGTCACAGTAGCAATCCCTCCCTGCTTTGGCCTCCTCGAACAAAGAGTGCATGAGATGCCTCCACCAAAGGGAAGGAAGATTAAGGGGGACCCACCCTCCAAGGTGCTCGCCATGACGAACAAGTCGGAGGGAGCAAAAGTTCCTCGGCAGCTGCCCCTTCTGGTCATGCTCGACCAGTACCCCCTCCTGTTTCCCCACCTCACGGGGGAAAGAGCTTGAAAAGGGTCGATGGGACCCCAGTGGCTCACGATGTCCCCGCTGGTAACAAGGGGATGGAAAAAGTGAGCAAAAGCCTTGCTCGCTCTGAGGAAGAAATTGCCCGTCGTTCCTCAGTTGAGCCTGTAGAGAAAACGGGCAAGGCTGAAAAAGACGTTGCCCAGTCTTGTGGTCCAGAGGATATCACCCTCCTCGGCTGGGATGAACGAAAATTTGCAGAGTAAGTATATTCTCTTAAATGACGAACAAGTTTCATTTATCCTTTCCTGAATTTTTCTAAGTGTGATGTATTTTCTTGTTCACAAATACCGGGCTGACGATCACCCTGGGCGAGCACATGTTGTCCACCAGTATGCCTGCTCCAAAACCCCTGTGAACATAAGGGAGATTTCGGGCGACCATGTCTGTAGAGCCACAGAGCTGATCGCCCGGGCATGGACTAGACCCATGGAGAAAACTATCTCCATGCAAGGATTGGCCGACAACTTCCATCTTTCTGTGATGCATCATGCCAATGGCCTTGTTACAGCCCAGAAAGCGATGGCCCAACTGGCCGAGCAGGAGGAGGCTATTCGTCGATATGCTAGTACTGCTCGACAGCTATCGAGGAGAAGGACGGCATGGTCAATAATTATGAAGCGAAACTTGCTCGCTTGAACAATCAGCTCTCTCTCTTCCTTGACGCTGAAAAGAAATATCTTGAAGATATTCAAGGTCTGTCTGCCGAGCTGAAAAGTAAAGAGGCCTTGCTTGGCGAAGGAGGGAAGAAGCTAACTGCCGCCGAACAAAAGATTGCCGAACTCGAGGTCGAAGTTGCTCGCCTTAAGGAAGTTGAGGCTAGCACGTACACCGGCGAACAACTGGAGGCCGAGCTGCAAGTCCGTTTTGCTCCCATCTCCAACTTGGGCTATATTTGCGCTTATGCCGACTGTATTCGTCTGGCTAATGCGTATGATTATAAAGATCTGGTGGAGGAGATGGGTAGCGATTTGTCTGAGTTTGTAGAGAACTATCCCCCTTCGAACAACATCGAGATTCAATTGGGGGATATGGCTGAATACGGGGTCAAGATTGACAAACTTGACCCTAGTATTATTGTTACTCGCCCTCCCGTTCCGGAAGATGAAGGTGAGCAAACAGCTAATGATGAGCCGTCTGCCAATAACGAGCAGGCTGCCAAAGAGCAGGAGCAAAAAACGGCCGAGGAAATGGCTAGGGACATGATCGTTGATCCCCCCATTGACCAGCCTCAAGATCTCCCTCCCGCCGAGCAGCAATAGGTCTAGGACTTAGACTTTTTAGTCTTTCTTTTGTAATTGTTGTTCGACTTTTGTAGTACTTTACACTTGTACTATTTTTTAGGCTTTAAAGCCTTTTTTAATTCAATGAACGTCTTCTTTTGTTCGCTCACTCTTCTTCTTATATGTTAATTGCCTTTACATTTCCGTTCAATGCTTTTGCAATTATAACATATAACATTGGACTTTGTTCGATTTGAACTTTGCCTTTTAATAGAATATGAGTTTAGCCTTAGGTTCTATTCATTTTAAAAAACGAACAACCTTTAAGTGACTTTGGTCCTTAAAAATGGACTTGTACCTTGAGCTTTGGATTTTTCTTACAGCGAACAACTATATTTATATCGTGAAAAATTACAAGTGTTGTAAGATTGTTCATTACTAACATACACAAACTGACGAATAACCTTGAACACCAACTAAGACATGCTCGCTTATAATACTTTTACCGAGCAACTTTTTCTAAAAAACAAAAGATATGAAACAGCACGACTATACAATGTGCCGAACAACTTTTAAATCTATACTTAGCAAAAATTTCAAAAAATTAGGCAAGTTTTTGGTTCATTCGCTTCACTTGCCCCCCAAGACATTTGTTCGCCCAACAATTGTGAATTGAACTTGTTCGACTTATTGATATCACTTCTTTAGATGTACAACATTCTAAGAGTATTGGGCCGACTTGCCTTCCATATCTTCGATATCGTATACACCATTAAGGAATTTGCCCGTTATACGATACGGGCCCTCCCAAGTTGGTCCTAATACACTTGGAGGTTGGGCGAGCAACTTTTTTAGAACCAAATCTCCAACTCTGAATTCTCTGATTTTAACATGTGAATTATAATAGCGTTCTGCTCGCTGCTTATAGGTAGCATTTTTTAGCTCGACACTTAATCTTTTTTCTTCGAACAAATCCATTTCAGTAGCTAGAGCAAAGTTGTTCGCCTGCTAATCAAAGTTGGTCGTCCTGATTGTGTTGGTCTTTAATTCAATTGGTATCACAGCTTCTGTTCCGAAAGCTATTGCAAAAGGTGTTTCTCCGGTGCTTGACCTGGGAGAAACTCTATATGCCCACAAGACTTCCGGAAGTTCTTCAGACCAACTACTTTTGCTCTTCGCCAATTGTACTTTCAACGTGTGCTTGATAATCTTATTAACAACTTCGACTTGTCCATTTGACTGGGGATGATAGGGAGTAGAATAGTATTTTTTGATCCCCCACATCGTACAGAAGTCTCTCAATTCTTTCCCATCAAACTGTGGACCATTGTCTGTCACAATGGTTTGTGGAACCCCAAAACAACAGACAATGTTCCTCCATATAAAGTTGATCATCTTTTGTTGCGTAATTTTTACCATGGCCTCTGCTTCTGCCCATTTCGTATAATAATCGACTGCCACGACGGCGAATCGAACATTTCCAACTCCTGCTTGGAAAGGACCAATAATGTCCATCCCTCATCTTGCAAATGGCCATGGACTATAAACTGATACGAGCTCTTGAGCCGGGGTGATAAGTTTTTGCTTTCTTGATTGCATCCTGACGTAAAGTCAACCAATAATAGTCTTGTCTGATAGTCTTGTACGCCAAGGCTTGCCCCCAGTATGATTTCTACATACTCCGACATGTATTTCTTTGAGTATTGCTCGTCCTTGTCCCCTAGGCAAACATTTGAGAAGTGGAATTGATATTCCTCTTTTGTAAAGCTGCTCGCCTACCAGAGTATATCTGACGGCTTGCTTTGTTAGCTTGGTAGCTTCAAAAGTATTGTTTGGTTTTTTTTCACTTTTCAAATATTTGACTATGTTTGTTCTCTAATATTCTTCTTCATTTGTTTGTTCGTCTAGTTGGTTGACATAATAACTTATTATTGATGGATCGTTCATCTTTGTAATTATGATGTGTGCCAACTCCGCAGGTCCTTCACTTGTTGCTAGTCGAGCCAGTGCGTCAGCTTGAGTGTTGCTCGTCCTTGGAATTTGTTCAATGAAAACTTGATCCAGTAGAGACATTAGGTGAACAACAATCCGCTAATACTCGATCATATGATCGTCTTTTGCTTCATATTCACCTCGGACTTGATTCATGATCAATTGTAAGTCACCGAATATTTGTAAACGTCTGACACCTACTGCAAGGGATAAGTGAAGACCAGCAATAAGAGCTTCATATTCGGCTTCATTGTTGGTAGCCATGAAACCAAATCTGATTGCTGAGGTGAAGACTTGTCTGTCAGGGCTTATCAGGACCACTCCTGCCCCTGAGGCTATATTATTTGAAGATCCATCGACATAGATGATGCCAAGGATGATCTAGTCCTCTCCTCGGATCCGGTGGGAAAGTTAGTTCGACAATAAAGTCGGCTAAAGCTTGCCCCTTGATCGTTGTTCGAGGAGCATAGGTTACCCCAAACTGGCTAATCTCTAGTGACCATCTTAATAGACGACCCGTTGTGTCTAGGCGATGGAGAATTTGTCTGAGTGGAAAAGTTGTTAGCACTTTAACTTGATGGTCGAAGAAGTATGGTCGTAACTTTCTCACACTCATGACAAGTGCGTATGCCAGCTTTTCAATTGGAGAATATTTGATCTCTGCTTCGTGTAAAGCTTGACTGACGTAGTAGATTGGTTGATGAAATTTGCCGTCCTCCCGTACCAGAACAGAGCTGATTGCCACTTTAGATGCAGCCAAGTATAAATAGAGCTTTTCTCATGGGATTGGCTTTGATAGAATTTTAACATCTCCCAGGTAATCTTTAAGTTGGTCAAACGCCTTTTGACAGTTGTTAGTCCACGTGAATTTTCCTTTTTTGATGGCCTCAAAGAATGGACGACACTTGTCTCCTGATCGGGATATGAACCGGTTCAATGCTGTAGGCATCCTGTGAGCCTTTGCACCTCTTTTACTGAACGTGGTGGTTGCATATCCACGATGGCTTTGACTTTTGTTGGGTTGGCCTCAATTCCTCGTTGGCTAACAAGATGGCCTAGGAACTTCCCCGAATAAACTCTAAAGCTGCTCTTCTTTGGATTTAACTTCATGCTATAATGTCGAAGGATTTCAAACACTTGAGTTAAATGCTGGAGATGATCTTCCTTTTGGGGGCTCTTGACCACGATATCGTCTACGTAGACTTCTACAGTATCTCCAATTTGTTCGTCGAACATCTTGTTCACCAACCTCTAATATGTTGCCCCGGCATTGATGAGGCCGAATGTCATTCTTTTCCAACACAACAAGTTTTTATTCGTATAAAATGCTGTATTTTCTTTATCGTCTGGATGCATTGGGATTTGATGGTACCCGACAAAGGCATCCATGAACGTTAGCATCTCGTGACCCGCAGTGTTGTCCACCAATTGATCAATATGGAGGAGAGGAAAGTTGTCCTTCGGGCATGCTGCATTTAGATCCGTAAAATCTATGCATAGCCTCTAGGTCCCGTTTGGTTTCTACACAAGGACTGGGTTTGCTACCCATTGTGGACAGAGTGCTTGTCGGATTAGATCGTTGTCTAACAACTTCTTCACCTCTTCATTCAAAGCTTGGTACTTGTCTGGGCCGTACTTTCTTCGTTTTTGAAGGACTGGCCGTTTTGCTTGATTGATATTAAGCTTATGGCAAGCATGCTTTGGATCTATTCCCACCATGTCTGCATGAGACCAAGCAAAAACATCTAGATTTTTAGTGAGGAACTCTTTTATTCAGGATCTGTAAGGCTCAGGGAGTTCAGATCCTATGTAAAATTCAAGATCTTCGTTCCCAGGATTAACTTTGAACGCCTCTAGTTCCTCGACTGGAGTTGCTCGTCGTTTTTGTCCTTTCCAACGAGGATCAAGTATTGGTTCCTCAAGATTGAAATTATTTTCGATGTTCATGGGCTCTGCTCCCAGGCGGGGCTCTAGATCATCTGCTGGTCCTGACCCATTGTTGTTAGTCAGCATCCGGCCCTCCAAGTCATCTGTTGTATATTGCTCGTCACCACCCCTATGTTGATCGCCAGGTGGAAGTTCCCCATGGGTGGTGATGAGTTGTTCGTCCAAAACTTGCTCGTCAGTATCCATATGGTCCTCCTCCATGTCTGTCATGCTCTCCAGTACTGATGGTTCATCAATTGGGTAGCTTGTGGTGGCTTCCATCATGGATACTTGTGCATGTCTTTCTTGCAATTGCAGGAGACATTCACGAACTTTTCTTTGGTCTCCTTTGATTGCGCCTGCACCACTTGCTGTTGGGAACTTGATACAATAGTGATAAGTTGAACATGCAGCTTTAAATTCATTTAAAAAAGGTCGACAAAGAAACCCATTGTAGGTCGATTCCTGATCTACGACCAAGAAATCTACCATTCTTGTTATATTTTTCTCGGGTTCCTCGACCGTTACAACCTGGACGGACAATCTAATCTCCCCTAACGGGACTGTTACAACATTTCTGAAGCCTAAGATTCTATGATTCGAATCTCGTATGTAGCTCGGATAATCTCCAAGTTGGTGTAGGCTCCGGTGTCCACCAACAATCTATGTACTCTGGTCCCCATGATCTTTGCGCAAATTACGAGCGAATCATTGTGGGGGGTCAATATTCCTTCCAAGTCTTTTTCAGTGAAGGTTAATTCTGTTGTCTGCATGATGGACGGTTTAACCCCCATTTCTTGTACTTGGTCGATAGCTCGTAATTCGTCTTTTTTTCGGTTGGAGATTGGCGGTCGTCCATCAGAACATCCTTCCGCAGGTCCTGCGGGTTCCATCATGTATAGATCCTCTAATGGACGAGCAGCAACGGCTGGAACTGGTCGTCCGAGTTTATTATTCCTTTGAGGTTGACCATCCTCCTCGTCCTCTGAGTTGTTCTCCCGAACTCTCTTTCTCGATTGCCTTTTAACGAAGTCGGAAAGTTTTCTCTCTTCGTAGAATCGCCAGAGTTGCTTGAGCAAATCTCTATACTCACTTGTAAAGTGCCTCACGCTTTGATGGTAGGCACAATATTTGTTAGGGTTGAGTTTGCCAGTTTCTTGGCGAATCCTTCGGGGAGGGGAGAGCAACTCTTTCTCCTTTACATTTTCATACACAATATCGATGGATACAGTTAGCACCTGATTTAACTTTTCCTTTAGTTCTGTCCTTTTGGTGAATGCCTTCATGTTCTTTGGGACCCTGTAGCTTGTTCCGCCGGGTTTTTTGTTGTTCTCCTTGGGATCAACTTTATTTTCCCCCAAGTTTGCTTGCAGGGCCTCGTGCATGGAAACAAATATGTCGGCTTGGTTTCTGAACTCTGCATAGCTTTTTGGGCACTTTAGACGTACCTCTTTCCACAACTTCGACCCTTTCTTCAATCCGGCCATAACAACGATGATTTTCGTATCTTCGCTTACCGGTTTCCCTTCCAACAGCACTTTGTCGAATCTTTCCATAAACGCCCGGTCCGAATCGTTGTCATTTTGCTTTAGGTCCGACAACCGATATTTTTGGGATAAATACGAACCCGCTGTTGAGAAGTGGGAGAGGAACTCTTGACTTAATTGAGTAAACGAGTGGATGGATGCTGGTGGCATTGCGGAAAACCACTTGTGTGTACTCGATCCCCCCAAAGTCAAGGGAAAGTTCCGGCATTGGGTGGCGTAACTGGCTCCCACAGAGATCATGTAATTCGAATATTTCGTTAAATGGACTCGGGGATCAGCAACGCCTTCTTATTGTATGCTGGCCGGAAACTGAATCTTTTTCTGAATTGGGGCCTTCAATATGATGGATGATAATGGTGAGGATGGCATGCTGGTCGTCTCCATCCCTCTTTGTTGATCCAGTTGCCCCTGCATGCTCTTCACAGCCTTTCTCAGGTTTGACAACTCATCCAAAGATGCCTCCTGGCTTGAAGGCTGTTCGGCGAGCAAAGGCATAGGCCTTTCTACTCGTCGCAGTCCCCCACTCGGAGCGGGTATATCCTGGAGCTGTTTCCTAGGGTTGCTCGCTGCGTTTGGCCCTAGGCGCCTGAAAGCAGACTGGGACAGTCTTTCATGAATTGATGAGCGAGGCTGCTCAAATGTTGCTCGCCCATCTCCTGCTCCTTGGCGAGCAGCTTCTTTCTGATGTTGGGGTTGACCAAGTCTGTCCCGGGCACTGGAACAAGTTGTTCCATGACTTGACATTATTGTTCGCCCACGAGCAGACCCAGCCTGATCCTCTCTTGGGTCGGCCACCTTGGCTTTGCCCTTATCCCGCCTGACTTGGGAACTGTTCACCTCCTGTTGCTCGCCCCTAACAGACCTGGCTCTAACAACCTCCATGGGCTTAGCCCTAGACCTTGCTTGTGAAGATCTATCTTGTTCCTGCTGTCTTTGAATGGTTTGGAGAGCAGCTATGGTTTTAGCCAGTTCATTAGGGTTGCTTGCCAGAGCCTCCAATTCTGGTGGAAGGTTATGGTCTACGGTCGTAAGTCTTGATCTGTTCGCATGTCTAGGCTCACGATCTTGGTGGCCAACTGACGAAGCTCGAGTGGGAGAAGCTCTCCTTGATTGACGTAAAACTTGTGTTTCTTTAGATTGAGACATCCTGATTTGAATTATCTTCTCAATCTTTGAGTCTTCAAATTTAATATTGAAGAACACCAAGAACACCAAGAACACTTTTGTTTGAATCTTCAAGAATTTCTTGAGGATTTCTTCAAATCTTCAAGTTTGTAAACTTGAAGTTCTTGATTAATCACACTTAACCGGAGGTTCAGCCCCTTCCTTTAGCGCCAAACTGTTAGTGATCGAATTTAATCGTGAGGATTAGTGACTGTTTTAGTTGGATTTAGGATCACCAAATAAGAACGTGTGATTGATTATCACCGTAAATGATAAATCGAAGGTTCGGGTTGTAAAATTGTAAATACGATAGTCAAATCCGTATTTATTTCATATGTGTGCACGTTAAGGTGTGTTTGTGTGTGTTTTGTGAGTATTTGTGAATTTGAACTTGTTTTTCTCAGCTGGAGAACAACTATTTATAGGGACTAACAAGTAGGAGGTGTCCAAGACTCTTGGACTTCCTAGCTTGCATGCTAGACAAGTGTCCTTTGATATTGTTTGACCTTATCTAAGCTGAAACTTAGTTACAAAGTCTTCTTTGGTCTTATCTCGAACTCATTGTTGTTCGTCTTGGTTGGTTTGATTAGCCTAAATTGTTCTTCAAATTAAAGTTGTTCGCCTCTTGAGGTTATGACTTGGAAGTTGTTCGCCTTTGTGTTTCGCACAGATCGGCTTAGGAATTTTGGTTCTTTGTTCGTCAGCATACACCTCTTTGGCTGGCAGATGCACCACCTTTTGACAATGTTGCTCGTCATCAATGATTTGATGTAAGGTCCATATCTGGCCTCGGGTCTCAGGACCTGTTCGCCAGTATGTTGTTCGTCGATGGAGTTGTTCGTCATTTCATACACTCCTGGATTGATTTATGCACTCCAACTTGATTTTCTTTATTAATCATCTTTGATTTGGAGTTGATTCTTCGTAATCTTTATCAAGGTCTTAATCCTTGTTTGCCCAACATTGATTGATGTTCGTCTATCAACATAGGAAACTTCAATTAATTTGATAAACACGTGTGATTGTCTAGTTGGACTATTTGTACTTGGAAGTTGGAATTATGTTGTTAACTTGTTATATATTTTTTGTTTGCCATTTAATTTATATTAATTTGTAGTATATATATTGGTTATTATTCGTTGAATCCTTGATTTATACAGTTATATATACTAAAATAATTAGTTATATTTAAAATGTTATCAAATGATTTTTACGATATTACTGAGTTATAGAGGGTAATCAAAAATAAAAATTCCTATCGACTAGTCCCTGCCTAGGCGGCGGAGTTGAATCCAGTGCTGTATAGGAGCATCCTGTGCAACACAAATTGGTGTCACCCCACAAAAATCGAATACATGGCAACACCAATTGGTGTCACCATGCATTTGTGTTGCACAGGACCCTCCTGTACAGCACTAGATCCAAATCCTCAGGCGGCCTAGTCACTAGGCTTTCCAAATCCGCCCAACCAACAATTTCCGACTTTTACACCCTTAAATTGAAACATATTTTTATAATTTTTTTTACTCCTTATAACTTGAGTGTTAAAAACACTTACAAAAAATCACATTTTATGTGTATAAAATCCCGCACAAAACTTCAATCCTATTTTAAATTTTGTTCTCGTGGGTTAGATATTTTGTTTACTTTCTTTTTTGACGGAAGCTGAGTATTTCTCATATGACAACTGTTGTAAAGGTTTTTATTTAATTTCACTATCGACCCAAGAAATGTTTCTAATCTTACTTTAACACCCTCCCTGCCAATCGCTTCCTTTGCAACTAAGGTTTAAAGGCATCAAATTCAATAATCATCACAGAGTAGTGAATTTCCTCCATTGACTAAAATCTTAATCAGATTTCTTATTCTTCCACAATAATTTCATTTCATTATCCATACACTTTTCCGATCATCCGCCACCGCTCCAACTACAAGTGATGGCGTCGCAGTCGTCGACCACCACCACTAACATCATGGTGGCGATCTTCGAGAAAAAGACCAACAATCTTGACCTCTACCGCCCCCTCCGCAACTTCATTGTGATCAATTACTCCGAGCGCGAGGCGCAGAATTTGGAGGACGATCTCCAAACTCTGAAGCAGCTTCGCTCCGATGTCGAACGGGGCGGCGGCGCTGATTCGCTCTCAGCTCGCCGTGACCTCCTGCAGAATTACTATAAAGCCCTTTGTGCCGTGGAGTCCAGGTTCCCGATTTCGCCAGATAAGGATCATGTCAATACGGTGTCCTTCACTTGGTTTGACGCGTTTAAGAATAAGCAGAAGGCCTCTCAACAGAACATACATCTAGGCAGGGGCTCTTTCTTGTATTGATTGATTATAGATTTCTTGTTCTTATCATGCCGTGGAATTTATCACTGTCATATTATTGTTCCAGGGGAAATATTCATATGCCTATGCATCATTATTAAATTGCTATTCTATGTAAAAGAGTAGTTGTGCATTTCAAATTAAGTGGTACAGCATTTGATACGAATGTACTGGTGGAGAACTAGCTATTTATTAATCTAGAATATGTTTGCTTAATGACCCTTTTTCATAGTTAAGTTCTGTCAATGTGGAGCAGTAACTTAGTCCAGGAATGGGAAAGTGTTAAAAAAAAAAAAAATCCTCATTCGGTATATTCATTGTTGACCAGTAATTGTTCCCTCCATAATATCTTGATATTTGTAGTTCAGTAGCACGCATGCATATTTCTCCTCTATTACTTTCTATTCCTTTCCATTAAAATTTGCGATTTGCTATCTGCAAAATGGTTTCTGATATCCTAATTCAATTTGTGCAGAAAAAGCTGGAGTATTGTTTAATTTGGGGGCAGTGCACAGTCAAATGGGACTAAGTTTTGATCGATCTGGAGTGGAGGGAAGGAAACAGGCATCACATTCATTTATGGCAGCCGCAGGGGCATTTGCATTTTTGAGGGATAATGTGGCAATGAAAGCATCAGTTGGAAGCTCAACCACACTAGATGTATCTGTTGAGTGTGTGGGGATGTTGGAGAGGCTGATGTTAGCTCAGGCACAGGAATGCGTGTATGAGAACACCATAGCTAAGGGAAGCAGTGCTGGAGTCTGTGCAAAGATTTCAAGACAGGTACTTCTGCCACCTCTTATTTAAATTACCCAATATTTGCTTGTTCTGCATGCTCGTTGAAAGTATTTGACCAGAGAAAAGGAAAACAAAAGAAACATCGTATGTTGCTTTTTATTTATATAGCAAGAAAATTAGAGGATATACAAGATTTTATGACCAGCAATTGAATTTGAACTTTTTTGATGCAAAAATAAATGAAACGATGAGTCAAAGTATTCTCTGGGGAACAACATGTTTTAGTGAACTACATAGCCTGTAGATTCCAGATTCATGAGTTTACCAATGACGAAACGAGTACAGTTTGTCTGTGTTTCCCCTAATATAAAATGAATAAATTATAAATTTTTCATTAGGGGAAAAGTGTTTGACATAGGATACAAATGAACACCGTTGTTAACTTTAGAGTAACTCTGGACTGCATCTCTTTCAGGATATACCTTTTATTTTTTAGGTTATACTTGTTGTCTTTACTTTCCGGAATTGTCTGCTGTTCAATAGTTATATCGTGACAAGATAACTCAGTACATGATACATGTCAACCTGATCGTTGACTACCATGGGGGCGAAAAAATCTTGTTTACTTCTGAACTTTAAATCAAATTTTACTCAAGTGGACACACAAATCTCAAGTAAGGCCTGTCTTCTCGCATTTGATTATAGTTTCAATGACCTTGATTGCAGGTTGGGCTATTCTACGAGGAAGCTTTGGCAGCATTGAATGTTGCTCCTTTGAACCAGCACTTTGACAAGGCCTGGATTGCCCATGTTCAGCTGAAAGCATCTTTGTTTTATGCTGAGGCTTGCTATAGATATAGTTTAGAGTTACATGATAAAGAAGAGATTGCTGAAGAAATTGCACGCTTGAAAAGTGGAATTAATGCCTTGTCTGAGGCAAAAAAGTCAGCTCCTAGAGGGGCAGCCCAGCAGCTCTTGGATGCAATAAATAAATTAGAAACTAATATGAACCGTAACCTGGAGAGGGCTGTGAAGGAGAATGACAGAGTGTACCTAATGAGGGTCCCTCCTGCTAGTTCATTGTCACCACTTCCCACTTTTTCCATGGTGAAGCCTATGCCAATGGCTGATGTATTGGATGCTAGCAAGGAAAAGATGTTTGCAATCCTTGTTCCTGACAATAGTGCAAAAGCCCTTTCTAGGTACACTGAAATGCTTGATGACATCATTAGGACCCAGGCTGAGAAATTGCAGCAGGGAAGTGAATTAGCTCGCATGAGACTTAAGGAGATGGATTTACCTGATTCAATTCTCGCACTGGAAGGAAATTTTACTCTGCCAACAGCTTTAAAAGAAGATGTAGAGGCAGTACAGATATGCGGGGGCCCAGCTAGTTTGGAAGCTGAGCTTCAGCAACTGAAAGACTTAAGGAGGGTAAACCATGAAATGTTGGTACAGGTAGAGGAACAGTTGCAAAAGGAGGCAACAGAGGATACACAGTTTAGAAACCAGTTTGGAACACGGTGGACACGTCCTCAATCCAGTACGTTAACAAAGAACTTGCAGGACAGGTTAAATAGGTTTGCAGCAAATTTGAAGCAAGCGGCAGAGAGCGATGCTCGAATTGAGAGATCTGTTAGAGAACATTCTGCACTTATGTCAATTCTTGATTGTCGTCCAGTAAGCCTTTGAAATTCATTAGTTAAATTATATCTAGTTCCATAATCCTTGATCTTTTGGAGTCATCTGTGCGAGTAATGTCTTGGGCTTTGTGAGTTGGTAATGTATTTGCTCATAACAGATCACTGAATATATTGAGATCATTGACTGTCTATGCTCATCTTGGACAGTCATTTTTGGGTTAATATGGTAAAATAGCATGCTTCTCATGATAAATTATGGGCCACTTCCTTCAGCAATAAGTTCTGGTACCCTTGAGATTTGTGGGATCTTTCTGTTCACCCGATTAGCAGTCTCATTATTAGGAGTAGACTGTTCTTGTTTAACTCTCCAAGCTCTTTCCGTAGGAGATTGAGTTCTGATTTCCAAAATTTCTCCCAACTCATGCATCACTGTTATTTTGAACTGCTCACCAACATCTCCAATGTTGAATCACGAGTATTAGTGATACGAAAATCAAATAACATAAAGGGAAACTGACCCATGGTCTATTAACATGTTCCTTGGCTAATTAATCAATGAAAGATTTATATATCCAGCTTTGGAGGTTGGCAATGTGCGAGTTTCTTGTTATATAGACTTATTTATGCTGCTTTGCATCTTAAAACCAAAGCATAATCCTTATATTTGTTTTTTTGGTTTGTGTTAGATTGAATCTGCACTACCAACTCTTGCTAGGCCAATAATGTCTCTGGATGCAAATGAAGATGCTGTGGTTGGAGCTCTGAAGCAGAGCTTGGTAAACTTACCATTGCTGAATCTTTAATCTAAATGTTCTTTGCCTGATCTATATCTTCAAGACTTCAACCTAATTTGGGTCATTTCTGTTTTTATATTTACCTATCTTTTACTTGGATGATCAATTTCTTTCCTTAGATCAACAAAATCAATCCAAATGTCAAATATATGTTGTTGAACAACCACCACTTGATTTAATGAGCATAGTAATATGACATTTCCATCTCAGTGTATCATTTGTTAATAGTGCTAAAAGATGTCAGTTATTGATGAACAGAAATAAAATCAGTGTTGGACGATTCCCTTAGTATTTGCTAATGGATGCCCCACAAAATAGTCCATTCTATACTTCTGATATGTTTCCAGCCTGATATTTATGCTTTGATTCTTATCCTCACTGATTTTTATATTAATCGTTATCAAATAACTTTGCGTGATAGTTAATTATCTCAAAATCATAGCCATAGGGAGAGGTGCGAAGTTTGCGTTGGTGTACTGTACATCTTGCTGCTTGCATGTCCAAATATCCATGAACATGAGTCTAGTATGACATGCATGTATCTGCTTTTAAACTTTCCACTTTACTTTTCATTAAAAACCCCTGTTTTATCTCTGAATCAAAGACTAAAACTTCTCAGCTAGAATTTATCATTTTTTAATCTTTATATGAGACTTTGATGTACGTGTCTTGATTTGACATAGATAACTATAATTATTGCCAAAATTCAATACACTTATTGGTTGGAAGATTGGGACTTGCCATTAGCACGATACACTATAATTGCTAATTTATTTGGCAGTACATTTTTGTTTAAAATTCTGTAGTTTTTGCCTTTTGAAGACTTTCTGGGATCTGATATACCAAGAATTTGGTGATTGTGTATGTTTGCAGAGGCAGTTGGAGACTCTTGGTGCACAGAGGGCAGGCCTTGAGGACATGCTGAAAGAGATGAAGAGGAAGGTAAATGAGTTCAGTAGTTTGCGGCTATGTAATTGTTGTGTGTCACATTTTAATGCAAGGTGATTGCCCTGGGAGTTCTATTTAGTTCTTTATTGCCAGCACAATGAATTCAAATTTAGCGTTGCCTGTGTTTTCTGAATTATATCAGACACGACTAGCCAAATGTGTTTCTACGCCCATGATTTGAGTCATCTGACACATTTTATATCTCATTCGGTGCTCTTTTTTCTCAAGGAGACTGTTGACTTATGGAATTTGTTTTTTACTCCAAACTATTACCTCTTATTTTGGGCAAAAGGTTTGACCGTAGATGATTTATTAGCAGTTGGATGCAGCTTAAGTTTCATTACCAGTCGGATACTGATCTGATCCTGTCCGTTGAATATTATTAACACAATTTTCAATTGAACGCCATTTACTATTCAAACACACTTATGTTCTGACTTCATTCATAGTCAATTTGAAGGCATGTCCATCTATTAACAATTAACTCTGCTTTCTTCTAAATGATTTCAGTCATGTAGAAAATGCTAGTGCAGATCCAATTTTCCCAATTCCTGAACTAAAAATAAGGAGCTGGTTAAGCCAATTTTTAAGCTAATGAGACTAGGGCATTAGAGTGTCATAAATACAAAAGTAATAAGTTTAATGTTGAGGTGCTCTTAAGTCTTCACCAGTGTTCCACGGCCTGCCTAGGAGCTAAGCCCAATCTTCCACCCAGCTAGTGCCCAGTGCCTTTTGAAACATTGTCTTCACATCTAGATCACAAGATTTCTTTGAGAAGTTCAGATTTACTGTTGAATTTCAGTGAAGTGACTATATCTATATCGTGTTGCCTGACTTTGTTCTTCATCTCTCATATTACTTGGTAGTTCTTCTCTCTTGTATTCTTGATTAGTATCTCATTTTGTTTGACTTCCTGTGCTAATTGGTTGCGGTTCAGGATGATATACTGCCCAAGTTGATGACCTCTACTGGCTCCCACGAGGATCTTTTTAGAAAGGAGTTATCAAAGTATGACAACATTTGTGAAGAAATTGCTAAGAATCTTGAAGCACAAGAACAGCTTTTAATGAACATTCAGGTTTGTTAGTTCTGGGCTTTTGGTTCCGTCTCTTTCTAGCATACACACCTACAAACAAATTGCACAAATTCTGTTCATGTCTGTGCACTTCTGTGATGTATATTAATATGTTATGGAGGGATTGTACTTTGGAAACTTTGACTTGGATGGTTTTAGTTAGAATCTCACCCAAGTAGTCAAGTTCTATAGTAATTGTGTTTCTTGTTCTTCTCTTGCATTTATATTCAGATCCCAAACCAATACACTTTACATTGCTGTCTATAGAAGGCTTCAACATGTATCACAATTTTGAAAAAATCTGACCTTTTTTATGAACTAAATGAATTATTTTGTGAGGCCAAAAGGTGAACTAGTGTCTTTGGAAGAGTTCAGAATCGAGGATGTGGTAATATTTAGTGCTCTCTAGGCTTCAAGCTCTCCAAAAGAAATTTGTTCGTCAATAAATAGAATTATCAGGACATTAGTTTGTGTGCTTGCTTATTTGGTCATCTTGTCTTCTGTGATATTATGACAAAGAACATTGATGATCCAGGATATTGTATATTATGAATTTGTCTGGCTTTCGAGTATATCAAAGAGGATAGCTCTGGCATAATGAGCCATGCTTCATATTTGCTAATTTTATGTGAACTATGGTCTACCTTTAGCTTCTTTAACATCAACCTTTAATTTGCTATTCTGCTATGAATCTCTTCTGTATATCGGTTTTCCAGTTGTCTTCATATGCTACCTAGTCCCGTTTCCTTTATATTTCGGAAATAGTTGAATTAGGGAGGAAATTAGAAGCTTTACGAATCATTGAAGGGATTATTTATCTCACTAATCATATGTTTCTTGTACAGGCTCAAAGTGATGAGTTTGCTGCTATATTTAACCTTGAAGAATATAAAGGTAGTGTATCCTGTTCGCTATGCTCTCAGATAATACTTAAAATATAGTTTACCTCAACATAGTTGGTATTCCGTCCGTCCAAAAAAAGGCTGCGTCCGTAAAAAAATTTGTCCCATAAGGAGAGTCATGTTACAAAATTCAAAGTTGGTTTTTAATTGAAACTTCTATTATGCCCTTATGACATAATTGCTTAAGAGCCAAATGTGATTGAATAGGTTAAACTAACACTAAATGGAAGAGCAAAAGTTGAAATTGATGATTTATAAATGTGAGTTCAATTAGAGTAAAATTTTGTACATTCATTTATGTGATAAAAAAATAAGATGTTGTGCGCTGAAGAAACTAGACTCTTTCTTTTTGGGACAGAGTAAGTAATTTGTTTTACTGATATATCCAATATTTGGTATATGTTTCTTTAAAGAGATATAATTAGTACCTCAACTTCTGTTTGTGTTTGATAACTTGAAAAAAATTACACACACATCTACCTTGGTTGTGAACTCATCCAAGGACCTTGTGAGTTAAATATGACTTATGGCTTCTTTAGTAGTAAAGCTCTATATGTTCATGCTTAATCCCTATGGATTATTGTCGTGTCATCATATTCAATATCTTTTAGTTTTTCCAGCCTCTGCTTGGAGTGGACTGGAATGTTTTAAAAACTTTACTGGCTAGGAAATGATAAAACTGTTCTTAGGAGTTGTAGATAACAGTAAAATTTTGTGCGTGCTGCAGAATAGTGGGTTTTGAACTTTTACTATGCAAGTCAAATCATGTCTGAAAAGCGGGTGTGGTTGTACTATTGTATAAATTGAATTATTGATTGATACAGTGTTTAGTTGTGTCTGGGTATGCGAGGGAGAGAGAGAGCGAGGGGAAGGGGGGGGGGGGGGGGGGAATTGGAATGAATGATTGAAAGATAAAATTATATAACTAATAATAATTGGGAGAGGAAAATTTGTCCCCCCAGTACCAAAACAAATTGGGGGTTAGTAATTAGCTGTTGAAGTAGCAGCTGTAGTAATGTATTTCTGTCCTCTGCTAGTCGCATCCTTTCAGAGCTAGTTAATTATTTCTTTTGCTTTATCACTATTTTTTTTGCATCCTCTCCTACAATTACAGTGATTTTCATGGAGACATCATGCTGAAGTTAATTTATGGCAGATTATGGATCGACCCTTTATGTCATATTTTTATTTGAAATGTTTGCATGCAGCAGCATATGTGCTTTTCTGCATGCAGTAATTTATTAAGCTCTGCTCTGTGTTGAAAATCTCTTTCCTTTAACCTCAGCATCTCGTGAAAGGGGTTATAGACAGATTGAAGCTGCCATAGCTAAATACCAAGAAATTAAGGAGAACATCAATGAAGGACTGAAGTTCTATGTTACCCTTCAGGTATGATAATGCTGTTATCACTATAGGCTGCTTTATTAATCTAGTTGGGACTTGCTTCTGAGTGAAGTTTGGAGTTAATACTGTAAAGTCAAACAAGTGATGTGGTTTTTCTATGTATTCAAGATGAAAGTTGTTCTTCTGACTATTGGTAAGTTCCAAATAATAAGCCTGGATTTAAGGGTTTCCATATCCCCTAATGAGACATATTCAGGTTCCTCAACGATCTGCCTTGTAGATTTGGAAATAAGTAATCTGTAACATATATCGTGACAATGGAAACACTGGTTCACATGTCATATGGCTGCGGGTTGGCACTTGCCACCAAGGGTAAAGTACCCAAGACATGTTTTAGCCCGACTCAGCCTATATACCACACCTTCCCTTGCTCGAGTCAGGCGCACCAGTAGATCTGCAAGACCATTTCATATTTGTGGTCCTATTTACATAATTTGTTCTCATGCAAAGAGCTTATGATGTGCTACAAATATTGTTTCAATGTAATTAACAGTACCTATCAATCAGATTTAGATGCTGGGAACGTATTATACGGCATATAATTTATTAAATGTGTTAGGTCTCGTAAGAGCTGCTACCTTCTTAGATCTATCCAGGATTTGAAAATAACAACCATTCATGTGTCCCAAATCCATTTAACTAATCAACCCAATGAGTCAGATCTGAGGGGGAACCCAGTCTATCCGGATCCCATGCCCTTTCTATCCTGTACCCTTAAGCTTTTGATGTCTCTTGGATGGAAAAATAGTAGGAATAGCTAAAATCCTTTTTCTTGAAGAATGCCCGATGTAGAGGACTTTCCTCATGCCAGAAGCTAAAACTGTTGAACTTGGATACACATCATCGTCTTAGTGTCTTAGTTTTCTTAGAAAGATCATCTCTGACACTGTTCTCTTATAGTTTCTGTTTCGATGTGGACACCCATATTCATCTCCAAATTTGTTCTTTTTGAAACAGGATGCTATCACAATTGTAAAGCAACAGTGCAGTGATTTTGTGATGACTAGAAACATCCAGTGCCGGGAGATGATCGATGATGTTCAGAGGCAAATAGCAGGTCTTAGTTTCCAGGATGGGAAAAGCACATCTACCTACTCTTTTCCTTCTTCCGGGCAACCTCATCCGACTCAAAGGACGAATTCTCAACCACCACAGGACCCAGGGAACATGCCAAACTTATCTCATCCCCAGGCCTCCAGTTACCAACCGCCTCAGCAACCAACAATGCCTGCATATACTCAACCTCCCCCATATGGAAGCCAGCAACAACCGCCACCCTCCTATCATCCACCCGCTTCAGGTCCGTATCCACCTCCCCAACACCAACAACCTCCAGTGAACCATGAGTATGGGCAACCTGCGTATCCTGGATGGCGAGGCCCATACTATAATGCACCTCCGCAGCAGCCTGGGTCAATGCCCCGCCCTCCCTACACTATTCAATCTCCATATCCACCTCCCCACCAGAGTGGCTACTACAGACAATAATAATTTTGCATATTATCTGCATATAATTGTTTCATTTGTCTCTGTCTAATAATAGATCTGGTACAGTTACATAAAGACCTAGCTGTCAATTTGTTTGAGTAATGTACTATTATACAACTTGAGGCTCATGTTCTGCCTATCAGTATGTAACAGTACTACTTCCTTTCGTTACCCTGGTGTCTCACTGTTATACTATTTTTCAGATACTGAGAGATAGCTCTGATACAGTTTGCAATATGGCTTGTAAATGACTTTATATGGATTTCCTGCAGTATGATTGTTCGGAGAATTTTGGTTGGCTGCTGCGATCAAATAGTTACTGATATTGCAAAGTATTGCGTGCCTACAGTTTAACATTTCTGCATTTGTTTATATCATATGCCACTGTAGGTTTATCTCCTAAATGGCATAGGATAATAACATGAATCCTTTCTCCCATGCTTTGTTAGTTAGCCGGAATTGATATCCTTCATATCTTGTCTGCTTATTGGTTAAAAAGGAAATTAGATTTGGGAAATTCTTTCTCAAATGTTTTGAGCTTTTGATTTTCTGGTAGTTTTTTGAGGTATATACTCATATCAGGTCACCGAATTTGGCTGAATTCTTACTACTATGTATCATGCAGTTTCTGGAGTTGATGCATCATACACTAAATTCTTTTTATTAGTTCAGGAAATTTATCCCAAGTCACAAGATAGTTTTGCATTCTGAGTACTGCTGCACTAGAAGCACTTGCGCCCTTCTCATATTCTTTAAAGTAAATAATAAAACAGTGTCTGAACTTTATTCTCGTTAATAAATCTGTCAAGAACAGATGGGTAGCACGGTAACAAGTTGGTACAGTGTAGAACAGATGGCTATTGCTATGGGATTTAGTGGTACAGTATAAAGAAGACTTTATGAATATCATTCTACTTGGCGCTTGAGGAGGACAAATATTATTATTGATTTCTCATTTTCAGGATCTAGAAAAAGTGGTGAAGCTGCCAGTTTCTCTGCGTATAGACTGAATAATTCCTCTATTGCTTCACTGCCAAAGTGATTTATCAGCAATCCCTCGAAGGTTGCCCTGAGGTATGTGGCACGTGCTTTTGCGCTAGCCAAGGTACGCTTTCCTGGATTGTTAAGTATTTCCATCCTTTCAATACTAAAACTGCGACTCCTCTCTATTATCGCCTTTAATTCTTGTGGGATGGTAAAGTACAATGGAAAGTTGAATGTGTCTACCCTCTCTTCACTATATATTCCCTGCCATAAAAGTAACATTAGGACTTTGTAATTGAGTTCTTTATTAGTATAGATGGTATAGTTGATGGAATTTCCTTTAATTGAACATTTTAATAACTTGAGGTTTCTGCATTTCAAGTTTTGTATTTAAAGTTTAAGGAAGATATAGGGTTTGTTTGAATAACCTTGGAGTGATACTGATGTTCTAGATTAATTTTTGGTGATCATTTTAGAAAGACAACTTAAATTGAAAAATAGTTGACAGTTGGTTATCGCCAAATGAATATTGGACTTTACCTTATCTGCCATGTCTTTCAGGCAAGAACCTATAAGATCCATTTCTGTCGGGGTTGTGTAGGATGTGCCCGAGTTCTTGAAAGCAGGGACAGCAGGAACAAGAAGAGCCATTAGCCCTCCACTCACCAGCTCCTCTGCCCTAGCTTCTAAGAATGACCCAATATTATTAGCATAAAGGTTTGAATAGGCCTCAAAAACTTCCTGTTTAGCTCCTGTATAATGAACCTTCCCTCTATTCCATGCTATAGACTTTTTGTCTGCCACTGCCTCAGGCACCTCGGAAAGCCAGTTAAGGGCACAAGATGAGTATGCAAATTCGAGGGAGGCCTTTGGCAGAACTCGATTGTGGAAAGGACCAGGCACTCCCGAAGCATGATAGTTTCTTTCAGGTGGAAGGGAATGGAAAAGGGTGTTGAAATCATTCATAACTTGATCGTTAAAGAACACATGGAAATCTGGGATTTCGGAACTTAACCCTTCTCTTTGGAATTTTTTCTCAATGGATTCAGTGATAATTTGAATGGCTGGAAATGAGTTATGTCCTGTTGAGCAGCCAAAGTCTGCAATTCGGAAAGGCTTTGAGTGAGATGAAGAAAGTTGTTTGAGATCAAGTTTCTTTGCAATCTCTTCTTCAATTATTGGTTTTGCAGCATCTATTACTCCTCTCTGCATAAAAGAAGGAACATGTTAGAAACCTCTGAAGTGATTCCTTGATTGTTTACACATCAAATTTGCCTGTGAATATGAATAAAGAAAGTGTAAACACGGGGTTTTAACCTTTTTTATTTACAAAAAATTGGGATATAGCCATTCTGGCAAAAAAGAAAAAGTAAGATACCCTTTATGATATGTGCTGTGAGATAGATGGTATGAAATCTGCAGAAAGTTGAGAATATGAAGTTGTGTGGAGCCTTGAGAAATCAAGTGTTGAGCTTCTGTATAGTCAGTGTTTGATTAAATAAAGGTGGCAAGGTCCTTTCATGTATCAATTTGGTTAAATGCTGTTGAGCTACTTTAAATGGGTAAAGACATTGGGGCTTGTATCAATACGAAGGTACTTACTTGGTAGGAAGAGTTTTGAGCATAGCTATTGGGTCCTTCTCCAGCATTCATGGCATAGAGGCCCAATGAGGACATTTCCGTAGTTTTGTCACCCACATTGCGCTGTACATGATGCTGGATTCTGTGGTGTGAGGGCCTCTGACTCTGACTCTGAGTAGTCATACATATTGAACTGCGGCTACACTGCAACCAATTCACCATACCATACAATTGAGCCATCTCTCTCACTTCTCTGAGTGTGCAAGTGTGTTTGTGCTTATAATATGAATGCATTGGATTATATTTGTAACATAAATTGTTCAACTTGTACCCAATAGAGTTTTAGGTGTTTGATTTATCTAGATTTTGAATCATCCGTTCTTTTTTGGTGACATTTGAAAGTGTGTGTGAGAGAGTCGGCTTAAATGGAGGCGGCTAAGGACTTTGCCCAGTTTCCAGGTCAGTGGACTCAAGATGTCTTCCGTAAACTGTCTTATTATGGCAATTATTGGAGGGTATTTGGGTATGTACAAGGGTGAAATTTGTTCATAGTTTGCAATTTTTTTAATAGAACAATTCAAATCTTTTAGTGTAAACAATTAATACCCTTTAATAAAACAACTCATTCTCTTTTTTTTTAGTGAAAACAGCTTATGCCATCCAAAATTAATACCCTTTTATGAAACAACTATTATCCTTCAAAGTGGTTGATTCATATATGAATCAATCTCACTTTGTACACATAATGTGTAAATTATTGAGGGAGTTATTACAATCCATTCTCCAACATGAGACGCCTCCAACGTTGAATCCGAATGCTTATGTACAATCAATGCTCCATCAATTCAACAAACTGGAATCATATGTTCTAGACACAATTTTACCAAGTGCTACGAATTACCCATTAGTTTTGTAGGTCTTTTATTGCACGTACATTAAGAAATATAAATATTTTTTTGTACTCGTTTCCCACAATAATTATTATACTTAGATATTTTTTTGGTTGATTCGGTATTTAGCCCAAAAAGTCAAGCACCGGCAGGTATTTATAGACCTATTAACTTGAAAAATAGTAAGATACATTAAATAAGTCAAATGTGAAATAAAAAATTTAATGATATTTTAAAAATAGTAATGAACCTATATCTGTAGAACGATTACAACGATGGATTAATAACTAAGATGATCCAGAGTTAATTATACTCCCCGATGCATGCTGCTTTCGGTGATGGACTCATCTTCATAAAACTACTGTCCAGGATTTTCAACAATTCAATCTTAAATGACATGTTGTTCTCTGAATAATAGTTTTGTATTTCAGAGATGGACAAATTATTTACATGTTGGTTAAATCATTAATGTTGTGCTCTATTTTAAAAAAAAAAATGAAATAAAAAAAGATTATTGGGGGGTTTAGTAGTGTCGTTGTTCACTTTTTATTTCATTAACCACTATAATGGTCTTACATTCATTCTTATTCTTATTCCCATTAAAAAAATTCTAACTAAAGCACCTTTGAGTTTCTAGCATGGACTAAATTTCCAAAAATGTCATCCCTAATTACAAAATTGAAAACCAATTTTCCAAATTTTGAACACACTTGCAGCATAACAAGCGGTGGATCTGGAAGGACCGATGTAGGAACCAGACCAGGTTACAAAATATGCAAGAATTCCAACAAGTATTTCATACATCCACAAACTAGAAGCTCATCTCTAAGACCTTATGGGCCCGACCCATATCCTTCAACTTGCGCCTCACCATAAAGTATATATGAGGTCATAAGTGATCAACATATTTATTCAATATTAATGTTGATCAGATCATCTACAGGTTTTATGTGGGACAAGATATATAATTGGACTAGTGTTAGTTTTTAGTTTGGAAAATGAGACGATATATTAATATTGGACTAAGAATAAAGATAGGAATTTAAATTATGTCAACTTATGCTTTGATATACTCCTAGTATTTTGATCAAATTAAACGCTTGTGTTCCATTGTGGAATACAAAATTTTATGTTCATTATCACTATTAGTATAATGATAAGCATGACTTTAAAATATAATTAGTGGCAATAATTGGAGCATGAAGTGGAACACATTTAAAAATACTGTTGAATAAGTAGAATGATTTTGTGTATACTACAACGATGATCATACGTGCACATCAAATTGAGTATTATATTTTAATTAAAACACTACATTAACACTTAATGAAGATTTGTAAGAGTGTATTTAAAAAATACTCTCTCAATCCCCGTTAAGTTTAATATTCGGAGGATGACACATGTTTCGTGAAATATGATATTTTATTGTAAAGTAGTTGATGTAAAGTGTAAGAAAAATAAAAAGGTAGGAAAAAAGTGTAAAAATGTAGAGTTAACGTGTAACGAATATATTATATTATTGAAGAAATTTTTCAAAAAAAGAAATATTAAACTTAAAAAGAGACGCTAAATTTGACAAAATGTTAAACTTAGCAAGTATTGATGGAAGTATATAATATGTAATTGAGGTTTACAGATTATCATATTACTTTCATTAGAACTTGGAAGTGTTAACTAGATTATCACATCTTTAGAAACTTTACAAAGACATCCCCTTAAATTGGATTAACACAAAATATCGAAGGATAGAAAATGTACTCCAGTCATTCACTATTAAGTTTTTCTTTTTTGATGTTCCACAATAAATTTTTTATTTTATAAAAAATAAAAATTATACTTTATATATTAATAAATAAATATTTTTTTTAAGCAACTACTACTCTTTTACTTTTTACGATTCTTCATTAATTTATACAAAAATCAACACGTAACATATCATATATCAATTAACAAATAGTCTTCAAAAACCAGATTTAACTTTTATAGCAAAATTCAAGTTAGTCATAAACTACTCCAAATTCATTAATCACTTGTCTAAATATACAACTATGAATCAATACCCCTAAAATAATTTTAAAATGGGAACTAGATAATCTTTAATAATAGTGTGTTCTCTAGATCGTGGAGGAAATAAAAACAAGAATATGGAGTTGGCTTTTCGTAAAGGTTCGAAGAGTAGCTAAATTTTCTTTCAATGATTGGCTAGAAAATCCTAGATTGGTATTAGAAAATTAAGTGATGACGCTATCGTAATGCAACGGATACTTCTGGTACTTATGTATTCTCTTTAATAAATTTATAAAATCATTTTATTGATAAAAGAAAAAAAACAATTTTAATCACGGAAAGAATTTGCAAACGCGGTTTTACAATAGTCAAGAGCAAGAGTGTAGAAGTCGAAAATCGTTAGTCGGACGGATTTGGAACACCTAGCGCCTAGGCCGCCTAGGCGGAGACTAGTCGGGGACTAGCCATTGGGAGTTTTTTTTTTTTTTTTTTATTAAATTTTTTACCCTCTATATCTCAGTAATAGAGTAAAAAATTGTTTGATAGTATTTTAATATGACTAATTTTTTTGTAGTAACAAGTTAACAACATAATATCAACTTTCATATGCAAATAGTCACAATCACACACATTTATCAAATTTATTGAAATTCTCCAAATGATATCATTTTAAGGCGGAAAAAATAAAATAATGAATATCTTGTCTGTCTAGGCAGATTACACTATAAATTGAGCGGCTGATGACCGCCTAGCGCCTAGGCGGGAGTTTAAAGAGGTTTCTGCATCATTGTTCCAGAGACACCCATCCAAATCTACAACTAGCTACACGACTACTAAAAAATTAATTAAATTTCTCATCATAATTAAACAAAAAAAAGAAAAAAGGAAAAATGAAATCAAGGTGTATATAAATAAGAAAAGTACAAAAAATGCTGTTGAAACAATATAGTGGGATCATCATTATGCGGATGAAGATGACCATCCATGCATGCATTCATCGCGTGTTCGTTTCCTAATTTTGTCTTCCTCCCCAACCTTTTTCCCTCTTTTCCGATATAAATATACACACTCACTTTACTCTTTCTGCCACAAATTCATCTTTAATTTCCTCTGAGAAATCAAATCAAACGCAGCAGCGACCATGGAGAAACAGTTACTCTCTCTTCTTCTATCTCTCCTAATTTCTGTAACGGCCGGATCCTCCAATTTCCCGGCGATTTTCATATTCGGAGATTCACTTTTCGATGCCGGAAACAACCACTTCAACCGAAACTGCACCGCTCAGGCGGATTTCCCCCCCTACGGATCGACCTTCTTCCACCGCCCTACCGGAAGATTCACCAACGGAAGAACCGTCGCCGACTTCATCGGTAAGAATTACGCACGCACACGTGCGGATCTGTGTGTTTTTTGAGTGATGAGTAAATTGTTTTGTTTAATTTGGTGTGCAGCTGAATTTATTGGCATGCCTTTGCAAAAGCCGTATATGGAGATAGAGATGGAGAATGCGAACGTATCTCGGAAGAATTTTCCGACGAATGGAATCAACTTTGCCAGCGCCGGCAGCGGAGTTCTACGAGCTACCAATAATGATTCTGTAAGATAATTATTAACCTTTTTTTTTTCTCTTCATATAATCAGTTTTCCTTTTACAGTAAATACATGCTCCCTCCAATTTAAAATACACATCATTTGCAATTTAGATGTCACTTTGCACTTTTCAAGGTTAATTAATTATGTTTCTTCCAAATTTACCCCTAAAATTATTAAAAATAACTTAGATAATAACAGATTTTAAAGTATTATGTAAAATCTCAAAGTTATTAATTAGTGGTATTGAAGGAACTCAATGATTACCTTAATATGTATGCATTGATCTAAAATGACATCTGTTTTAAATAGGAGGGAGTATGAACTACACAGTACCCCGCCTATTACGCGGGTTTGATATTATTTATATATATATATATATATATATAGTAAGTGTTTAGATTAAATATTTTAAATATTAATTCAACCAAAATATAGTATTTTTTAATTCAATTAAAATATCAATTTGAATTAAAAATCATAATAAACTATTCCAACTAACTCATGCAAATTAAAAAAGTGCATGGTTTATGTAGTAAAAATAAGTGAATAGAGGGTATGAATATAAATATAGGATATATAAATATTATTCAAAAATATCATAAAGTTATAGAATTATAGAGTTTTAAAATAAAGAATTGAGAGAGGTGGGGAGATTCACAAATTAAAAAAAAAAAAAAAAAAATATATATATATATATATATATATATATATATATATATATATATATATATGTGCGCCTTATAGATAAATGTGGAGTTTTTCGGAGATATAAAAAAATAGGAATAAGTGGGAGTGAACTAATTCAAGGTTTTTAATTTAATTTAAGTAATTTTAGAATTTTTGGAATAGAAGTTAATAGAATTAATAAAATAGGAAGTTAATATAGAAGTTAATAGAATAGAAAGTTAAGGGGAGAAGTCGAAATAATCATGATAGGACATGCCACGTAGGAGAGAGGAGATTCACAAATAGAGGAGGTAATGATATGATGTTGAAGAAAAAATGATTAATTAGGCAAACAATCGTTCAAGCTTAATTCATTCAATTAATACCATTACAATTAATTTATAATAAAATTACAAAATACTAATTACTCGATTTTAAAATACTTTGGAACAAAATCAATATGATGAATTGATCCTTGCATTTAAAATCTTGTAACAGCTGCATTTATTTCAGGAATTTAATTTCCTAACACTATCAAATCGAGAAAAAAATTCAAATAAAAAGAAATTATTTCAATATATTTTTTATTTATTTTACTTTTAAAGTAGTGTACTGAACAAATGTGATTTATTCATCCTCTGTAATGTCCATCAGCACATAATTTTTAATAAAAAAATCCGAATATACTTTAATAATTCTGGGTATTACACTATAGTATGTGATGTTCTTCAAACATAGGCGTTCATCGAATATAGCATACCCGGTCCCTACCATTGAGTTTAATGTATATCAATTTCCAATACTTTTACGAAAGATAATCATATTTAGCTTCAGGAATATCAGCTTTATCTTCACACGAGGCTCTCACCCACAATCTTTAATTTTATGGCAGAAAAAAGTTCAACCCAAAAAGGAAAAATATAGTTCAAGTGGCAAAGTTTTTTACTTTATTCCGAAAGTGGGTTATGAAATTCTCATAGAACATCCATGTGCTAAATTTGCATCTCCAATTGTCTAGACACTCACCTTAAAACTTGTCCTACAGAGAGACATACATTAATGTTATGTATGTATAAGTATTAAGTACATGACAATACAATAATTGCAAGACTATGATAAATACAAGTTTGGTGATTTTTTTCTATCTATTGACACTATATCTCATACTTTTAAAAGTCAATTACAATACTAACCTTAGTGTTACATAACAATGTAAGCAAGACTATATATGATGAATAGAAGTTCTGTAATTTTCTCCATGATACATATTAGGAAAATTAAATGGCTCTTTTAATCCTATAAGTTATTCCTATTTTAATTCTAGACATGTAGATTTTTACTAATTGAAAATATTCTTATAATTTTCATTGCTTTGAAATTTTGGTCCGACAATCAGTCGTAAAGATGAAGTATCAAGCTGACGATTCAGATCGCCACGTCAACGCCAACCAAATGTTCACCTCTTATAGCTGACTACGAACCAAAATATCAAAAATTAAAATCTATAGAACTATTTTCAATTCATAAATATCAACACAATTAAAAAAAAAAAAAAAAAAAACTATTTTTCGTGCATATTAAGAGAGGCGGTTTCATACCCTTTTTTTTGTTATAAAGAAAATAAATTACAATACTTAAGTTTTATGATGTTTGATGGTACATAGGGAGTGACACCGATCCAAGTTCAGGTGCAACAATTCAAAGAAGTAGTTGATCAAAATCAGATAGACAAAAAAGTAGTCCAAGAGTCCCTAATCTTCTTCGAATCGGGGTCGAATGACGTTTTCAGTTACTTCTACCCCTTCAATCCTCCGACGCTGACACCCGATGCTTACGTACAATCCATGCTTGCAGAAGTTAAAAATTTTGTGGACACAGTTTACAAGCTTGGAGGCAGAAAGTTTGCCATTTTCGGGCTAGGCCCGGTTGGGTGCGTCCCGGCCAGAGCCCAATTGCCTGGTGCACCCGTTACCAGGTGCTATGGTAAGATGAATAAGATGATCAAGAGTTACAATATGGGCCTCCAGACTATGGCCAAAGCTCTACCTGCCACACACCCTAATGCAATTACTGTTTATGGAGCTATTTATAAAATTTTCCTCGTTTTACGGGCCGATCCTAAACGCTATGGTAATATTTCTCCTACTTAATTAATCTCTTATGTGCTACCTACCATAAAATATAAATATAAAAAAAAATAAAAATAAAAATCGTTGATTACAGAATTATCCAACAAAAAAATTTCATAGCAAATTTGCCTACAAACTCTTTGCCTAGAGAATCATTTTTATGTAGGTAAGAGATGAAAATGACTATATAATTTAAAAATTTTGTAGGCAAGTTATTTAAATTCCCACCACGAATTCTTTTGTTGAAAATTTTGTACCCATATTGACAAATTTTGTAGATAAAATTTTATTTTCTTATAGTGATATATACTGCAATAATTGACAGTTTAGTATTAACATCTCTAAATTATCACTACTTCCGTTCTAGAAAAATTTGCACACTTTCTTTATTTAGACGTCTCACATCAATTTGCACACTACCTATAAATGAAGCATTGATTTAGGTGCACACGAATATACAAATATTTCATGTCATTACATTACCTCTTTCCTTAATTCACGTGTAATTTCAAGTGTGCAAATTCTCATAGAATGGAGGTAGTATAATTTGAGGACAAATTTACTTGATATTGCAAAAGTCATGTTTTGTGATTTTTTATTCTAGGAGAAAGTTTTGGAATTCCATGAAATTCCGACTTAAATTGTGTTGAAGAATTAATATAAATGAATTTTTTTTTTTACATAAATATAATATTTGTGGCAGGGTTTGCTGACGTGGACAATGCTTGTTGTGGATTTGGGAGTCTGGGAGGAGAACTACAGTGTGGAAAAGAAGGTTACAAAATATGCAACAATCCGAACGAGCATTTGTTTTGGGATTACTTTCATCCATCGGAGAGAACCTACAAGCTTATCTCCAAGGCCTTGTGGGCCGGGGGCCCGACCCGTATCCGACCCTTCAACCTGAAGAGACTCGCCAGCTTGCGCACCCTTGATATATGAGGGGATAAGTAATCAACATATTTAGTTTTAGGGCTGATCAAATCATCTAGAAGTTTAATTTGGGACAACATGCTTTTGGTTTTGGTTTTTGAATCATCACTTGGTTTTGTAGCAGATTAATGATGTCCAATAATCAAAGATTATGAAATTAATTATATATGAGAACTTAATTATGCTTTTCCTACGTTTCGTATTATATCAATATCTGGATTATCAGTGTATATATCTTGATACAAGTGGCTGGTTGATTTTAAGTAATAAAGTTGGTATAACATAAAATTGAAATGTTTTAAATTGACTAATTTAAAGGCTACACATTCGCCAAACAACTATTGAACTAATTAATTAATGTCTTGTTTTAAATGCTCGGAATAGTTGTGTACCATGGTCAAACAAACCCTATTGGTCCAATTACTTAGATGACTTTGACGACTCTTAATCGATATAGCTGAGTTTGATGAATCTCATTAAATGCTTATTAAATTCTATTCAATTAGTTATCTAATTCTGTCTTTTCGTATATCGTATTGGAGTAATATTTATAATCATATGTCCATCGGTGGACACAATATAATATACCCACCACAAATATGATAATGACACATAAACAGTGGGTTCACTATAATTTTAATTGATAGATTTTATCTGCTTATATGTCATTATCACATTCACGAGGAGTATATTATATTGTGTCCACCGGTGGACATGAAACCATTTCCGTTTATAACATTCTCCGGTCATTGTAATCAATATCTTTAAATGAAATTAAATTAAAAATATATCGAGTTTATCAATTTTTGTATTTTTATTGTTATTCTTCGGGAATTTGTATTGAATCAACGAAATTAAACACTAATCACATTTGTGTACAATTATTCGGGTATTTTTAGAATCAACGAATATATATTTGTATCACTCTTTCACATGATCATATATTTCACTGCATTGATCATTGACGCATTAGGTGTTGATAAATACAATGTTGATTGATTTTTAGTAACACAGTATTCATCCATCCATATATATGCTAAAATAATAGTTCCAAAGAGGCGGAGTTGAACTTATCACCATGGAAAACGATGGAGTCGAGATGGTGATTGGGGATTCTTGTGTGAAGGATGAGAAAGAGAGTTTGGATCTGGGAAGTGTGTTTGGTTCGAATCATGGGACTAAAGTACAAGCCAAGGAATTGACGGTGGAGATTGAATTGAAAGATTAAATCTCAGACCTACAACTGTCAACTTATTATTAATTTTAAGTATTTACTTATTTTCCTTAAAGAACTATGTTATTTGCATAGTGACCCATGGACTTTACTTATTTGCTTGTAAGGGCTGGTTCCCATTAGTTGTTATTATGCCAATCCTGGCAGTGGAATGAAATCAGAAAATAGTACAACCAATTTCTCTCTCCCTCTCGATTCTCTCTCTTTTGAATATTTCTCCCATTTCTCCATTCCCCCTAACTTCATCTTCTTCATATTAATCCCAGAAAATTACAAAAAAAATGTGTAAATCCTTTTACAAAATCTAAACACAACAATTGGCAACCAGAGCCGAGTTCGTTCCTGAGATGGCCGAAGGAACCCGTTTTAAAGAACTACAAGATTCACACAAAAAATTAGAACAGTTGCTGCACACAGAAGCTATGAAATGGGAAGCTATGGATGCTAAATTACAAGATTCGATGCAGAGTATTACCTCTCAAGTGAATGGGAAGCTGGATCATGTAACAAGCACACTAGCAGCTCTTCAACTCCAAATTATGAATCTGGAAAAGGGAAAAAGCCAATCAGATCGTGAATCAATTTTGGGGGATCCCACCAACTTTGGATCCAGCAGTATGGAAAATATAGTGCAAGATACTCCAAAAAATAGACAAATTCAAGAGCACACAGGCCCAACTGTACACACCCCTCTTCCAAGGCTAGATTTCCCAAGGTTTGATGGATCCAACCTTAGGGTTTGGATTTTGAGGTGCAACTCATATTTTAAATTGATACCAAATGTTCCTGATGCTAGTAAGGTAACTCTGGCCTCTGCATTTTGATGGTAAGGCAACCTTATGGTATCAAAATTATTCTCAGAAAAATGTTGAACTCACTTGGAATCAATTTTTAGAAGTGCTTGCTGCTAGATTTGAGGATATAAGAGAATATAAGGTTATAGCTGAGTTCAATAAACTCAAACAAACAGGTTTATTTGCTGATTATGTTGATAAGTTTGAAGAATTTAGAGCCTGTATGTTGCTGATTGGTGGAGTAGAAATATCTGAGAGTTATTTTGTTGCTAGCTTCATTAGTTGGCTTAATGATGAGATGAGATCATCTGTGGCTATGTTTGAACCCAAAACACTACAACATGCCATTAATTTGGGGGAGAAACATCTGCAAACTCTTGATGCACTTACTAAGAAGCTTAAACCAGCAACAAGAAATTACAGTTTCCCAAATCCATCTTTTAAGAGGTCTGATTCTAACACTGGGGTTCAGAATAAAATTTTGGGAACATGATCTAAGGCATCATTTAAGGTGTTGACAACTAGTGAGATGGCTGCTAGGAGGGAGAAAGGGTTATGTTACGACTGTGATGAACCCTATACTTTTGGTCACAAGTGTAAACAAAAGATTTTTTACATGATAATGGCAGATGATGAGGAATTCATTGCTATTGAAATGCAAACCATTGCTTCTAACAATGAAGTTGATGCAGAAACTTAACCAATGCCTGAGGTACATATGAATTTAGATGCAATCAATGGGGGAGGTAGTGTCACCACTATGAGGTTGTTTGGGGAAGTTAATCATGAAAGGCTACACATCCTGATTGATAGAGGAAGCACTCTTAGTTTCATACAATCAGTCACTGCTAAGAGGTTGAAATGCCCACTAACTTCTATAGAACCATTAGTGGTGAGGGTAGCCAATGGACAAAGGCTGGTGAGTACAAAGCAAATTGATCCCTTCTATTGGAAGATCACTACAAGAAATCATACATTACATGACGAAATTTTTCGCAACGACACAAAAATCGTCACAATTTGTTACTTAAAGGTGACAAATTTTATTTTCGTCATTAAAATACTAGAAATTGTGATAATTTTTTATTTTGTCACAACTAATAATTTTTTTCGTCACTAATTTGCAAGTTTCATGACGATAATAAGAAATTTGTCACAATATACTTTGATGACGATTTTAATAACAATTAGTGACGATATTCGACGTCATAAAAAAATTATTTTTGTGACGATGATATATTTTGTCATTAGTTATTTTAAATCATTGGTGACAAAATTCATCTAGTCAAAATAATAATTGGTGAAGATAATTATAATTATTAGTGACGATACGTAAAGTCTTAAAAAATATTTTTCTTGACAACACCATGTTTTGTCATTATTGATTTGAAACATAAAGTGACTATTGTTTCATCATAAAAAAAAATAACTACTGACAAAAATTCGACATCACAAAAAATATATTTTCATGACGATATTAAATTTTGTCATTAAATGTATAAAACATATAGTTGCACAATTCTTTCGTCACCAGTTGCAATATATATGGTGACAATTAATTCAACTTGTCATTATTTATATAAGATGACAAAGTATATAGGGAAAATGGTTCATACATGAATCATTGAAGGGTATTAGTTGTTTTCACTAAAGAGTATTAGTTGTTTTAAAAAAACAAATATTCATCAGTGAAAACAAGTAATACCCTTCATTGAAAATAACTAATACTTTTTAGTGAAAACAATTAATACCCTTCAATGGTTCAGGTATGAAACATTTTCACTCTATACATATTTATATAAAATATTTTCTTTCAAATAAAATGGTAGTTATCAATATTATATACGTTAATTGAGGAAGACGAATTGTTTCTTAATATTATTTTTACTTAGAGATAATGAATCACAATTTTATCAATATATACGTTTGTGCGCGCACAGATGCATGCTACTTTTTTTTAGTAAACATAGGGTGAAATTGATTCATACGTAATTTATGAAAGGGTATTAGTAATTTTCACTAAAGAATATACATTGTTTCACTAAAGAGTGTTAGCTGTCTTCACTAAAGAGTCATAACTTATTTTTAGTAAACAACTAATATTTTTTAGTGAAAACAACTAATACACTTAAGTAAAAATAAATAATACTCTTTAGTGAAAACAACTAATATCCTTCAATAATTCATGTATGAACCATTTTCAATCTATACTTTGTTATTTTTTTTTTTTTTTTTTTTTATGATTGTATCTCATTAATTAGTTTAATGAATAAGTGACAAATCTTTTATATCGTAAATAGTTGAATATATATTGATGATGCTCGTTAATTAGCCACCCTTTAATTTTGATGCAAAGCTATATATTTAAACCTTTTACAAAAAATAAAAATACCATTATTTGTAATAAATTACAATGTTTTTTCTCATTTCCAAGTTGCAGTCTATAGTTGAAAGAAAATAAAATCACAACGATCAACTCATAAATTTTAGTCGAATAACTAATTAGATAAGTCGTTTGAATCAATTTTACTGGGAAACTGATTTACAATTTATACTTTATAATAAAACAATTAATACACTTCAACTAATATTTTTCAATGAATCAAATAATATCATTTAAACTTAATACCTCGTATTAAAAGCAATTAATACTTTTTAATAAAATAATATTACTCTCAAAATATATTCAAAATGAAATTTATTTACACAATAACTTTGCCTAAAATATATGGCATATGAGTAGATCTCTTGCGCATCAGGACACCGTACAACTCAAGCACATTTATGAGCTGTCACAATTATTTCTATTGAACAACCACAATTATTTTCATTGAAAAGTAGAGTTGTTCTCACTTGCACTTTTAGGGGCCGTTTGGTTTACGGGATAGGATTGAGTCCAAATTTTCTGGATCGAACTATACACAAGATAGTCGTTCTGGTCTATCCAGTGTCATGGTTCTGTGCAATCACTCAAACTAAACATGAGATTCCTTGGGATTATAAAGACAATCTCAAACAATTCCTCAAACCAAACAACCCCTTAGTGAAAACAACAAAGTTCAAATATGCACTTAAATTGCATGGTGTTTACAAAACTTTGTCATGCTATTTACTCATTTTGAAAATGTGAGCTCAACCCGATAACTCGGTCGGGCCAATCTATTTGATCTGACAATCCCACCAAATTTGGGACAATTATGTCCAGACTTCATATGTAGTCTTTTTTTTTTAGCTTTCAATTTTCTTTTAAAAAAGAAAAAAAAATTGCATCCCTATTGATGCATTTCTACGAATAAAATAAAGATACTATAAAGGGGAAAGAAAAATGAATGGTAAAACAATTCAAGCAACAACACGACTTAATGTATAAAGAAAATAAACCAAAGTGAGATGTAACGGTCGGACCTCGTAAAAACATACCTATGTATACTTAGTAAAATCACAGTACCACTACATATGTTAGCTATGGGGATCCATTTGGAAACACAAATTATTTAACACTCAATTTAAATGTCCATGTAGGTTTGTGTTCAAAAAGTTCATAACACAAAATTAAAGGTCTCTGTACCATATTTCTCAACACTCAAAAGTGTCATTTCCAAAGAGAGGAGTCAATCCTGCTGATTAGAAATCTTTATGCATAGTGACAGTAGAAGGCAAAATGATATACCATACCATTTGTTCCCCCAATTTCAAAAGCATTTTTCCGAAGTTCTCTTTTATTAATTTGAGAAAAAAAAAATCTTCCACGTATACTCTTTCCATATTAGTAAAAGGGTTATAGTCTTGCAACACAATAGCAGCCAAATAAGCAATGAAAACAAAATTTAAATGCATAGGCTAGATAAAACACCAGGCTTGAGGAAGCTTTTTCAAAAACCATTGCAGTAATGATACGATGCAAAATCTGTCATAAGATAAATAGAAGTGCTGGAACAAAAATTGATAGAAAACCAAATTTGATGAGAGGGGGATGGAGAGGAGAAACAAGAAAGGGATAGTGGAGAGCAGTTACTCGATTAGAAACACAAATGTCCCGGAACGTTGTACCTGAAAATATAAGAATGAGTCACTACCATAAAAATCATCACATATTAATTATGTAATATCCAATAATTTAATAAGTTCTTTTCAGAAGAAATTTTTAATATGAATTCATTGTAAACAGAAAAAAGGGGATGAGATCACCGATTACTTTGATTTCATTCAACTGGGTAGGTACACCAGGTAATCAAAACGTGAAGTATATGGTGCAAATCAAAATATAACTACAACCGCAATTTGAGATAAACACCAAAGAAAAAAATGATTAGGTAATTATTAAGATGATATTTGTTAAAATCATTGACACTATGGCACATCCAATGCAATACCAGTACAAATCACTTCACAAAATGTATATTAGCGAGTTAAATTTTGAATGAAGGTGTAAGCCGAGGGAATACCTACAATCTAGAACTCCCGGTTAAAAATTGAAAGAAAAACTTCCTTAATATTTCACATACAAGTATCATACAAAATTAAAAAGTTCTCTAATAAAGTACCACTAGATAGTGTATGTCAGTGTAAGCATCATAGATTGTTACAACGATAGAATAATTTGAGCATTTACCATCAGTTCTCGGTACCTAAATAGCTCCGCCACATACAAGCACCGCTTAATCAACAAAATAAATGGCGTCGAAAGAGAGAGGGGAATTCGATACCTCATCATCAGCTATTTGAGATTGTACACTTTATGAATCCAAAGCTTGCCACTTACCCCTAAAATCAATTAAAAGCAATTTCCAACACACCCATGTGTGTCTACAAATTTGAAAATAATTTAGATTTTACGTCGATGATGCGGGGACGGTGGTAGACTACGCCTTTGCGGTGCTGGTGAAAGGCCAGAGGTGGGGGGAATTGGGACCGTTGCCTTTGCGGCGCTGGTGAAATGGAAGGGGGCGGCGGGGGAGGTGCTTATTATTGTAAAAACTGCTTAGGGAATGATCTAATTGGCGGGCTATACTTTGGCCTCCCGCGTTTTTTTTTTTTTTTTTTTTTTTTTGCTTAGCCCTAATTATAGTGTTAAAACTTGATTAAAATGAATATATATAGATTTCATGATAAAGTTATATAAAATGGTACAGATCTTGCAATATGTTTCATATAGAGCACATTTGGTCGGTAGTTCCTACACCCCACGTCACATTATAAGTTCAAAGAGATTTTGGGCACACCGATTAAAACGGGTGTTAAATTAAGAGTATGTATAGAGTGAAATTGGTTTATACATAAATCATTGAAGGGTAATAGTTATATTCATTGAAGGGTAATAGTTATATTCATTAAAGAGTATTAGTTGTTTTCATTGAAGGGTATTAGTTGTTTCCACTGAAGAATGTTAATTTATTTTCAATAAATAATTAATACATTTAAGTGAAATAACTAATACTCTTCAGTGAAAACAACTAATACTCTTTAGTGAAAATAATTAATACTCTTCGATGGTTCATATATAAATCATTTTCACTCTATACTTTGTCTTGAAATAATAGTTATAGTACAAAAAGTGTGATGGGAAAAGAGAAAAAAATATGTATTGATGCAAAAAAAAAAAAAAATTGAATATGAGAATTAAAAAGTGGTTTTTAAAAAGAGTATAGAAAATTTATAATGCTACAAACAAAAATTATTATTATTTTTTTTTGAAAATTTATAGTGGAACAATGGAAGTATAACGAAGGACAAAATAGCGTGTGGACAAATTTCACCGAGAAATTTATTTTGAGAGTATTGCTTGTTTTATTAAAGGTACTCCCTCTGTCCACTAAAAATATGAATAACAGTAATATCATATATACATAACAGTGATACTTGAAAAAAAAGTTCACATGAACATCTGGTTCATAAAAGACCTACTCGATTTTTTTATGGATATTTCAATCACATATAATAACCATTCGTTATACTATAGTGATCTCATTTAATTATATTATATGACTCATAATTTATGGCTGCGACCCAATCATATTTTAATTATGTAAAATATAGAGTGAAAATAGTTCATACATGAATCATTTAAAGGGTATCAGTTGTTTTCACTAATTTCACTAAATGATGTTAGTTGAAGGTTACAGATAGTATTAGTTGTTTAACTAAAGAGTGTGTATAGTGTGAAATTGGGTTGTACATGAATCACTAATTGGTATTAGTTATTTTCATTAAAGAGTATCAGCTGTTTTCAATGAAGAATATTAGTTGTTTTCGCTGAAGAGTCTTAGTTTGTTTTACTGAAAACAAACTAAGACTCTTCAGTGAAAACAACTAATATTCTTCGATGGTTTATGTATATTTTTTTTTTTCAATCTATACTTTATCTTTACTAAAGGATATCAGTTAGTTACACTAAAGGGTATTAATCTATTATACTAAAAAATATTGCAAAGTAGTTCATGTATGAACCTTTTTTCACTGTATACATACTAAAAAGGATAAAATATAGAGTGAATATGATTTATGTATAAACAATTTAAAAAATATTAGTGATTTTTACTTAAAAAATAAAATATAAATCATTTTGAAGAAAAAAATATTAGTTATTTTTACTAATGAACATTAGTTGTTTTCACTGAATGATATTAATTTTTTAGGGTATTAATTGTATTCACTAAAGGGTATTATTTAATGTGTATACGAAGAATACTAATTGGTTACATTAAAAAAGTATTAATTGTTATATAAAAAATATTTCAAAATTTTTATATATAAACCAAATTCACTCTATCTATATATTTAAAAAAAAAACCCTTAAAAATTAACCAAATGGCCCGCCTATTTTTTCATCTTAGAAATTTGAAAATTGAATCTCACTCAATTCCCTGTTCTCCTTATTTCCGCCTATTTCCTTTTACCGCTATCAAATCTCAAATTCTATAACTTCATTTCCCCCCAAATTGAAGAAAATGAGGGTTTGTATCCAACAAAATGCAGAAGTCTGTGGTGGTGGTGGAGGACCGCCTCTTCCCCCCATAAGCTCTACAACCGCCACGTTAAGCGCACCTCCAAATTCTTGGTGCACGACGAGCACAACCAATACAATATCAGCGATCGAGTAAGATTGGATTCGTTGCGGCCGCTCAGCAAGCGTAGGAATTGGATTGTAGCGGAGATCCTGAAGAAAGCCAGGATATTTACGACGCCGGCCAAGGAAGTTTCGAGCGGCGACGCCTCTTGAGGTTATTATCATCAATTAATTTGTTTTTTTCCTCAACACTGGAGTATGTTTCGATTCCTTTATTTTAGTACTCTTGCCACAGCCGCTGCAAGCTCTCCTTCATCTCCATCACTTGTCCGAGTCTAATAGCGGCGTGAAGGTGGCGTCTCCAGACGGTGTCGTGAAGGTTGTGATGTAAAACAACAGAGGATTTTGATGCGACACAAATTTCGGCGTGAAGAACTGAAGGACTGCCCAAGATTGCAGCGTGAAGGTAATAAAAGGTTCAATTAGCATATAACACCAACAAAAGTTAACCTAATAATTAAAAGCAAAATCAAGACATGGATTCTTATCTTAGATAATTAAATAATATAATTCTCTCCAGATCATGCTAAGTAAATACAAAGTCATGGTAGATTATGGTCACAATTCAGTGTGGTATATGAGTATTCTTTCTTCTGGTTGATCTATATTATTCATCAAACATCCTAAATCATATATTAGATGTGTGTTTGAGTCATAAATATTGTTTAATGTATATGCCTTTACAACTTGTGGAAATTTACACTTAGTATTGGTAATCTTATACATCTATATATATCTAGGTCTTGTAAGTACTTCTTTACCAATTTGTATTTTCTAATCAATAATTCCAAAAAGTTAGCTGGATATGACTTCAAAACTCTAGAGAGACATATCCCAGAAATTAGCAATACCTTCTGTTACTAATGGTAAAAAGAGGTACCAATTAGGAAATTATGCAAGTTTTTGTTTCTCTAATTTTCTAAGTAAAGTGATATTCTAATAAGTTTAACTTGTTTACTTGGAAAATCCTTATGAGTGTTCTTTTGGTTTCACGTAAAATGTGTGTTCCATGTTTTAGAATGCATGGACAGAGCAAGAGCAATGAGCCGAAGATATAGTTTGAATTGCATTATCAATTAAGGAACTTTTTTTGTACTTGCACTATTAAATGAAATACCATATCACTTCAACTTACATTAGTACTACATGAAATGCCAAATCGAATTTAAAATCTGTTGAACATGAAAGTAAAAGAGAATCAAGTCATACTTGTACTAGTTATGTTAGATTCAAGATGCATGCCCAAAAATTCATATTGCTTCCTTTTTCACAGGTGAGAAATCACACATCTTTTGCAGGTCCACATGCTAGAATATTAGTTGTTTCCCTGCCTGAGATGAGATTTTCTCGCAGCATAAGTCTTCTAAAATGTCTTTAATTTTTCAATTTTTCTTAATGTCAGACTAAAACTATAACAATACCGACTAACATTTTGATTCTGATATGGATTTGAAATCCACCTCTCTTATTTTGAACTAAATTTTGTAATCTACTCTTTTTCTCATATCATATATTCATTGAAATCTATTGTTTCATGTGCTGAATTCTAATTTAGTTATATGCCTACTTTTGCAGTCATCTTTAATTTGCATTCTAGTAGACTTTTTTATTAAGTTGACAGTTTACAGAGTATGTTCAGGTTTGAGTTCGCTTCATATATTGTTCGATTTAATTTTTTTAATCAGTAAAGTTGTGACTCGAACTCATAACCTTTGGGTTATAGGTAGTGGGGCTCAATCCATTTAAGCTATACCACTTTGTAATATTGTTCGATATGATTCTAATTCTACAAGCACATTCACACTGTGATAGGAAACTACATGCTACTTTTTGCTTATTTCAATGTATATAATCCCCAACTATTTTTTATTTATTGTGATTTAGCAGTTGCCTTTTAATTGATCTTTCACCATCTTGGGTGTGTGTGAGTTTTCTTTTTTAACCCACTTAACTTTTCAATCAATTACTTACACGGTTCACTACTTGAATGACTAGCTTTATGTGGTTTCAGGAACACCTAGCAACACTTCGAACTATTTCAGACTTATAACAGTGAGTGATCTTTTTATTTTTTTACAACTTTATCATTGTAGATTAATCATCAATGATCGAGTACCACATACTTTCTTTCTTATTATGTACTTGTTTACAGGATCTAGAGACTAGGAGGCACATTTGAATTATGCAATCAAGGTCTAGATTATCGTGTGGTTAAAGCAAACACATAAAGCTACAGGCGTGAAGGAGCATAGTAATAAGACTTAGGAGAATTTTTTTTCTCTGTTTATCTTTTGAAGTAATACCATCTATTTTTCTTTTCTAACTCAAATATGATTATTACCGTCGACTTTTAGTACACTTTTGTTTAATGCATTTTTAATCTTATTATGCTATTTAAATTTATGATATTCAATTTAATTGTCACTATAATTATTTATTTATTGTATTTTAGTCATTAAATTCGTTTATTATGACAATTTTTTATCAATTAAAAATATAATAGTTATCAGTATTTTTTTTATTTTTTTGTGATGAATACCAATTTTGTTATTTTTATAATATTTATTATGACAAAAGTATTTTAAGTATTTTATTGTGATGAAATACTTTTGTCATAATAAATATTATAAAATAACAAAATTGGTATTCATCACAAAAAAAAATAAAAAAATACTGATAACTATTATATTTTTAATTGATAAAAAATTGTCATAATAAACGAATTTAATGACTAAAATACAATAAATAAATAATTATAGTGACAATTAAATTGAATATCATAAATTTAAATAGCATAATAAGATTAAAAATGCATTAAACAAAAGTGTACTAAAAGTCGACGGTAATAATCATATTTGAGTTAGAAAAGAAAAATAGATGGTATTACTTCAAAAGATAAATAGAGAAAAAAAATTCTCCTAAGTCTTATTACTATGCTCCTTCACGCCTGTAGCTTTATGTGTTTGCTTTAACCACACGATAATCTAGACCTTGATTGCATAATTCAAATGTGCCTCCAAGTCTCTAGATCTTGTAAACAAGTACATAATAAGAAAGAAAGTATGTGGTACTCGATCATTGATGATTAATCTACAATGATAAAGTTGTAAAAAAATAAAAAGATCACTCACTGTTATAAGTCTGAAATAGTTCGAAGTGTTGCTAGGTGTTCCTGAAACCACATAAAGCTAGTCAAGTAGTGAACCGTGTAAGTAATTGATTGAAAAGTTAAGTGGGTTAAAAAAGAAAACTCACACACACCCAAGATGGTGAAAGATCAATTAAAAGGCAACTGCTAAATCACAATAAATAAAAAATAGTTCGGGATTATATACATTGAAATAAGCAAAAAGTAGCATGTAGTTTCCTATCACAGTATCAATGTGCTTGTAGAATTAGAATCATATCGAACAATATTACAAAGTGGTATAGCTCAAATGGATTGAGCCCCACTATCTATAACCCAAAGGTTATGAGTTCGAGTCACAACTTTACTGATTAAAAAAATCAAATCGAACAATATATGAAGCGAACTCAAACCTGAACATACTCTGTAAACTGTCAACTTAATAAAAAAGTCCACTAGAATGCAAATTAAAGATGACTGCAAAAGTAGGCATATAACTAAATTAGAATTCAGCACATGAAACAATAGATTTCAATGAATATATGATATGAGAAAAAGAGTAGATTACAAAATTTAGTTCAAAATAAGAGAGGTGGATTTCAAATCCATATCAGAATCAAAATGTTAGTCGGTATTGTTATAGTGTTAGTCTGACATTAAGAAAAATTGAAAAATTAAAGACATTTCAGAAGATTCAGAAGACTTATGCTGCGAGAAAATCTCATCTCAGGCAGGGAAACAACTAATATTCTAGCATGTGGACCTGCAAAAGATGTGTGATTTCTAACCTGTGAAAAAGGAAGCAATATGAATTTTTGGGCATGCATCTTGAATCTGACATAACTAGTACAAGAATGACTTGATTCTCTTTTACTTTCATGTTCAACAGATTTTAAATTCGATTTGAAATTTCATGTAGTACTAATGTAAGTTGAAGTGATATGGTATTTAATTTAATAGTGCAAGTACAAAAAAAGTTCCTTAATTGATAATGTAATTCAAACTATATCTTCGGCACATTGCTCTTGCTCTGTCCATGCATTCTAAAACATGGAACACATATTTTACGTGAAACCAAAAGAACACTCATAAGGATTTTCCAAGTAAACAAGTTAAACCTATTAGAATATCACTTTACTTAGAAAATTAGAGAAACAAAAACTTGCATAATTTCCTAATTGGTACCTCTTTTTACCATTAGTAACAGAAGGTATTGCTAATTTCTGGGATATGTCTCTCTAGAGTTTTGAAGTCATATCCAGCTAACTTTTTGGAATTATTGATTAGAAAATACAAATTGGTAAAGAAGTACTTACAAGACCTAGATATATATAGCTGTATAAGATTACCAATACTAAGTGTAAATTTCCACAAGTTGTAAAGGCATATACATTAAACAATATTTATGACTCAAACACACATCTAATATATGATTTAGGATGTTTGATGAATAATATAGATCAACCAGAAGAAAGAATACTCATATACCACACTGAATCGTGACCATAATCTACCATGACTTTGTATTTACTTAGCATGATCGGGAGAGAATTATATTATTTAATTATCTAAGATAAGAATCCATGTCTTGATTTTGCTTTTAATTATTAGGTTAACTTTTGTTGGTGTTATATGCTAATTGAACCTCTTATTACCTTCACGCTGCAATCTTGGGCAGTTCTTCACGCCGAAATTTGTGTCGCATCAAAATCCTCTGTTGTTTTACATCACAACCTTCACGACACCGTCTGGAGACGCCACCTTCACGCCACTATTAGACTCGGACAAGTGATGGAGATGAAGGAGAGCTTGCAGCGGCTGTGGCAAGAGTACTAAAATAAAGGAATCGAAACATACTTCAGTGTTGAGGAAAAAAAACAAATTAATTGATGATAATAACCTCAAGAGGCGTCGCCGCTCGAAACTTCCTTGGCCGGCGTCGTAAATATCCTGGCTTTCTTTAGGATCTCCGCTACAATCCAATTCCTACGCTTGCTGAGCGGCCACGACGAATCCAATCTTACTCGATCGCTGATATTGTATTGGTTGTGCTCGTCGTGCACCAAGAATTTGGAGGTGCGCTTAACGTGGCGGTTGTAGAGCTTATGGGGGGGGAGAGGTGGTCCTCCGCCACCACCACAGACTTCTGCATTTTGTTGGATACAAACCCTCATTTTCTTCAATTTGGGGGGAAATGAAGTTATAGAATTTGAGATTTGATAGCGGTAAAAGGAAATAGGCGGAAATAAGGAGAACAGGGAATTGAGTGAGATTCAATTTTCAAATTTATAAGATGAAAAAATAGGCGGGCCATTTGGTTAATTTTTAAGGGTTTTTTAAAAAAAAATATATAGATAGAGTGAATTTGGTTTATATATAAAAATTTTGAAATATTTTTTATATAACAATTAATACTTTTTTAATGTAACCAATTAGTATTCTTCGTATACACATTAAATAATACCCTTTAGTGAATACAATTAATACCCTAAAAAATTAATATCATTCAGTGAAAACAACTAATGTTCATTAGTAAAAATAACTAATATTTTTTTCTTCAAAATGATTTATATTTTGTTTTTTAAGTAAAAATCACTAATATTTTTTAAATTGTTTATACATAAATCATATTCACTCTATATTTTATCCTTTTTAGTATGTATACAGTGAAAAAAGGTTCATACATGAACTACTTTGCAATATTTTTTAGTATAATAGATTAATACCCTTTAGTGTAACTAACTGATATCCTTTAGTAAAGATAAAGTATAGATTGAAAAAAAATTTATACATAAACCATCGAAGAATATTAGTTGTTTTCACTGAAAAGTCTTAGTTTGTTTTCAGTAAAACAAACTAAGACTCTTCAGCGAAAACAACTAATATTCTTCATTGAAAACAACTGATACTCTTTAATGAAAATAACTAATACCAATTAGTGATTCGTGTACAACCCAATTTCACACTATACACACTCTTTAGTTAAACAACTAATACTATCTGTAACCTTCAACTAAAATCATTTAGTGAAATTAGTGAAAACAACTGATACCCTTTAAATGATTCATGTATGAACTATTTTCACTCTATATTTTACATAATTAAAATATGATTGGGTCGCAGCCATAAATTATGAGTCATATAATATAATTAAATGAGATCACTATAGTATAACGAATGGTTATTATATGTGATTGAAATATACATAAAAAATCGAGTAGGTCATTTATGAATCAGATGTTCATGTGAACTTTTTTTTTCAAGTATCACTGTTATGTATATATGATATTACTGTTATTCATATTTTTAGTGGACAGAGGGAGTACCTTTAATAAAACAAGCAATAGTCTCAAAATAAATTTCTTGGTGAAATTTGTCCACACGCTATTTTGTCCTTCGTTATACTTCCATTGTTCCACTATAAATTTTCAAAAAAAAAAAAATAATAATTTTGGTTTGTAGCATTATAAATTTTCTATACTCTTTTTAAAAACCACTTTTTAATTCTCATATTCATTTTTTTTTTTGCATCAATACATATTTTTTTCTCTTTTCCCATCACACTTTTTGTACTATAACTATTATTTCAAGACAAAGTATAGAGTGAAAATGGTTTATATATGAACCATCGAAGAGTATTAATTATTTTTACTAAAGAGTATTAGTTGTTTTCACTGAAGAGTATTAGTTATTTCACTTAAATGTATTAATTATTTATTGAAAATAAATTAACATTCTTCAGTGGAAACAACTAATACCCTTCAATGAAAACAACTAATACTCTTCAATGAATATAACTATTACTCTTCAATGAATATAACTATTACCCTTCAATGATTTATGTATAAACCAATTTCACTCTATACATAATCTTAATTTAACACCCGTTTTAATCGGTGTGCCCAAAATCTCTTTGAACTTATAATGTGACGTGGGGTGTAGGAACTACCGACCAAATGTGCTCTATATGAAACATATTGCAAGATTTGTACCATTTTATATAACTTTATCATGAAATCTATATATAATCATTTTAATCAAGTTTTAACACTATAATTAGGGCTAAGCAAAAAAAAAAAAAAAAAAAAAAAACGCGGGAGGCCAAAGTATAGCCCGCCAATTAGATCATTCCCTAAGCAGTTTTTACAATAATAAGCACCTCCCCCGCCGCCCCCTTCCATTTCACCAGCGCCGCAAAGGCAACGGTCCCAATTCCCCCCACCTCTGGCCTTTCACCAGCACCGCAAAGGCGTAGTCTACCACCGTCCCCGCATCATCGACGTAAAATCTAAATTATTTTCAAATTTGTAGACACACATGGGTGTGTTGGAAATTGCTTTTAATTGATTTTAGGGGTAAGTGGCAAGCTTTGGATTCATAAAGTGTACAATCTCAAATAGCTGATGATGAGGTATCGAATTCCCCTCTCTCTTTCGACGCCATTTATTTTGTTGATTAAGCGGTGCTTGTATGTGGCGGAGCTATTTAGGTACCGAGAACTGATGGTAAATGCTCAAATTATTCTATCGTTGTAACAATCTATGATGCTTACACTGACATACACTATCTAGTGGTACTTTATTAGAGAACTTTTTAATTTTGTATGATACTTGTATGTGAAATATTAAGGAAGTTTTTCTTTCAATTTTTAACCGGGAGTTCTAGATTGTAGGTATTCCCTCGGCTTACACCTTCATTCAAAATTTAACTCGCTAATATACATTTTGTGAAGTGATTTGTACTGGTATTGCATTGGATGTGCCATAGTGTCAATGATTTTAACAAATATCATCTTAATAATTACCTAATCATTTTTTTCTTTGGTGTTTATCTCAAATTGCGGTTGTAGTTATATTTTGATTTGCACCATATACTTCACGTTTTGATTACCTGTTGTACCTACCCAGTTGAATGAAATCAAAGTAATCGGTGATCTCATCCCCTTTTTTCTGTTTACAATGAATTCATATTAAAAATTTCTTCTGAAAAGAACTTATTAAATTATTGGATATTATATAATTAATATGTGATGATTTTTATGGTAGTGACTCATTCTTATATTTTCAGGTACAACGTTCCGGGACATTTGTGTTTCTAATCGAGTAACTGCTCTCCACTATCCCTTTCTTGTTTCTCCTCTCCATCCCCCTCTCATCAAATTTGGTTTTCTATCAATTTTTGTTCCAGCACTTCTATTTATCTTATGACAGATTTTGCATCGTATCATTACTGCAATGGTTTTTGAAAAAGCTTCCTCAAGCCTGGTGTTTTATCTAGCCTATGCATTTAAATTTTGTTTTCATTGCTTATTTGGCTGCTATTGTGTTGCAAGACTATAACCCTTTTACTAATATGGAAAGAGTATACGTGGAAGATTTTTTTTTCCTCAAATTAATAAAAGAGAACTTCGGAAAAATGCTTTTGAAATTGGGGGAACAAATGGTATGGTATATCATTTTGCCTTCTACTGTCACTATGCATAAAGATTTCTAATCAGCAGGATTGACTCCTCTCTTTGGAAATGACACTTTTGAGTGTTGAGAAATATGGTACAGAGACCTTTAATTTTGTGTTATGAACTTTTTGAACACAAACCTACATGGACATTTAAATTGAGTGTTAAATAATTTGTGTTTCCAAATGGATCCCCATAGCTAACATATGTAGTGGTACTGTGATTTTACTAAGTATACATAGGTATGTTTTTACGAGGTCGGACCGTTACATCTCACTTTGGTTTATTTTCTTTATACATTAAGTCGTGTTGTTGCTTGAATTGTTTTACCATTCATTTTTCTTTCCCCTTTATAGTATCTTTATTTTATTCGTAGAAATGCATCAATAGGGATGCAATTTTTTTTTCTTTTTTAAAAGAAAATTGAAAGCTAAAAAAAAAGACTACATATGAAGTCTGGACATAATTGTCCCAAATTTGGTGGGATTGTCAGATCAAATAGATTGGCCCGACCGAGTTATCGGGTTGAGCTCACATTTTCAAAATGAGTAAATAGCATGACAAAGTTTTGTAAACACCATGCAATTTAAGTGCATATTTGAACTTTGTTGTTTTCACTAAGGGGTTGTTTGGTTTGAGGAATTGTTTGAGATTGTCTTTATAATCCCAAGTAATCTCATGTTTAGTTTGAGTGATTGCACAGAACCATGACACTGGATAGACCAGAACGACTATCTTGTGTATAGTTCGATCCAGAAAATTTGGACTCAATCCTATCCCGTAAACCAAACGGCCCCTAAAAGTGCAAGTGAGAACAACTCTACTTTTCAATGAAAATAATTGTGGTTGTTCAATAGAAATAATTGTGACAGCTCATAAATGTGCTTGAGTTGTACGGTGTCCTGATGCGCAAGAGATCTACTCATATGCCATATATTTTAGGCAAAGTTATTGTGTAAATAAATTTCATTTTGAATATATTTTGAGAGTAATATTATTTTATTAAAAAGTATTAATTGCTTTTAATACGAGGTATTAAGTTTAAATGATATTATTTGATTCATTGAAAAATATTAGTTGAAGTGTATTAATTGTTTTATTATAAAGTATAAAGTGTAAATCAGTTTCCCAGTAAAATTGATTCAAACGACTTATCTAATTAGTTATTCGACTAAAATTTATGAGTTGATCGTTGTGATTTTATTTTCTTTCAACTATAGACTGCAACTTGGAAATGAGAAAAAACATTGTAATTTATTACAAATAATGGTATTTTTATTTTTTGTAAAAGGTTTAAATATATAGCTTTGCATCAAAATTAAAGTGTGGCTAATTAACGAGCATCATCAATATATATTCAACTATTTATGATATAAAAGATTTGTCACTTATTCATTAAACTAATTAATGAGATACAATCATAAAAAAAATAAAATAATAATAACAAAGTATAGATTGAAAATGGTTCATACATGAATTATTGAAGGATATTAGTTGTTTTCACTAAAGAGTATTATTTATTTTTACTTAAGTGTATTAGTTGTTTTCACTAAAAAATATTAGTTGTTTACTAAAAATAAGTTATGACTCTTTAGTGAAGACAGCTAACACTCTTTAGTGAAACAATGTATACTCTTTAGTGAAAATTACTAATACCCTTTCATAAATTACGTATGAATCAATTTCACTCTATGTTTACTAAAAAAAAGTAGCATGCATCTGTGCGCGCGCACACGTATATATTGATAAAATTGTGATTCATTATCTCTAAGTAAAAATAATATTAAGAAACAATTCGTCTTCCTCAATTAACGTATATAATATTGATAACTACCATTTTATTTGAAAGAAAATATTTTATATGAATATGTATAGAGTGAAAATGTTTCATACCTGAACCATTGAAGGGTATTAATTATTTTCACTAAAAAGAATTAGTTATTTTCAATGAAGGGTATTACTTGTTTTCACTGATGAATATTTGTTTTTTTAAAACAACTAATACTCTTTAGTGAAAACAACTAATACCCTTCAATGATTCATGTATGAACCATTTTCCCTATATACTTTGTCATCTTATATAAATAATGACAAGTTGAATTAATTGTCACCATATATATTACAACTGGTGACGAAAGAATTGTGCAACTATATGTTTTATACATTTAATGACAAAATTTAATATCGTCATGAAAATATATTTTTTGTGATGTCGAATTTTTGTCAGTAGTTATTTTTTTTTTTATGATGAAACAATAGTCACTTTATGTTTCAAATCAATAATGACAAAACATGGTGTTGTCAAGAAAAATATTTTTTAAGACTTTACGTATCGTCACTAATAATTATAATTATCATCACCAATTATTATTTTGACTAGATGAATTTTGTCACCAATGATTTAAAATAACTAATGACAAAATATATCATCGTCACAAAAATAATTTTTTTATGACGTCGAATATCGTCACTAATTGTTATTAAAATCGTCATCAAAGTATATTGTGACAAATTTCTTATTATCGTCATGAAACTTGCAAATTAGTGACGAAAAAAATTATTAGTGGTGACAAAATAAAAAATTATCACAATTTCTAGTATTTTAATGACGAAAATAAAATTTGTCACCTTTAAGTAACAAATTGTGACGATTTTTGTGTCGTTGCAAAATATTTCGTCATGTAATGTATGATTTCTTATAGTGCTTGTCAATGAAGTTGAATATGTAATTTGACCATTTATTAAAAATGTACAAAACAATTATATATATATATATATATATATATATATATATATATATATATATATATATATATATATCTTCATTTGTGTCGTTAAAAGGATTCATTTTCTCGTGTTTCGTTTTGAGACTCGTTAGCAAATGTAGCATCCACTCTTAGCTAAGGCTCAAGTGCAACGGTTCGAACATGAGGAGTATGCCATATTAGTATGCCTTGGATGATCCACATTTTAGGGCCAGACGTTAATGAACACATTGAACTATTCATGTAATTGAAAACTCTCACAACCAGACACAACGATGCAATTATCAGGGGCACACTCTACCATTGAGTTAATAGCCCATTGTGCGAGCCTCCCGCAAGGGGCCCTCTATGTCAAAAGAAATTTCATCTCTTTCCTTTTTAATTTTTTTTCTTAATAATCGAGCACCAATTGACTTAAAGAGCCCAGTTCTACCTCCTTTTTTTTTGGCCAAGGTTAAATACAGTCATATGATTTATGAATACAACCCCGCCAAAAAAAATGTTCGGAAATTTTTTCCGAAAAATGCAACAATTTTCGGAAAAAAATTCCGAAATTTCATATTTTCAGTGTTTTTTTTACATTTTCGGAAAAAAATTGTCAAAAATTTTGGATTTTTTCCGAACACTTTTTGGTGGGGGTGTATTAAAAAAAGATAGGAGTGTATATAACCTTGGCCTTTTTTTTTTGGACAGGAAGCCCATTCTACCTAAGAGGCCCACAACACTATCTTCAGAACTCGGACGAAAAAAAATTCTTGGTCCAAGCCCAATATGTCCATGCTATTTAAATCTTGATGGTTGAGTGCCATGATAATATATAAATATAATTATGGCCCTTCCTCTAAATCTGATTAATTATGGTCCATAACTAATAACCTTATCACATAAAAAAAATAAAAAAAATAGTAGACCGCAGAAAAAAACACTATCATTTTAACGTTACAATGTTCAGAGAATAGAAAAAAAAATCAACATAAAAAATCGTTAGCTTATTCTGTCAAAGAAGATTAAAATATTATTTGAATTTTCATTGTAAGTATTTCATGACATTTATATACATCAATGATTCAATATATATCCCATACATGCGCATACATATGGATTACTGTTGTTATGTTATGGCTGCTATAATATATATATATATATATATATATATATATATATATATATATATATATATATATATATATATAGGGGAGGAAGAGCCGGACATGAAACCCCGGATTCCAAAAATAAAAATGAATAGTAAGAACTATTCAAGAACAGAACTTATTCTGTTGGTGACGCAAGCAGTGACGACCTTGTTGGTGACGTATGCGGTGACGACCTTTAATTCGTCTTCTTGAAAAATCCTCTGGTTTTTAGATTGCCAAAAGAGAAGTCTGCTTTTGTAGAAGAAAAAGAGTCTTCTTGAACCTCTCTAATTGTTGAGGATTGAAGTGAGAATTTTTTAAAATTGGGATATAAAACTTAAGAAGTCTGCTTCTGTTTTAAAATCCTTAATTTCAATAGGAGATTGAATAGAAGAGGCAGTTTTAATAACAGTGTCAATATGACTGTCCTTTTCTTCAGACTTAGTCTGAGAGACAATTTTATTTTGTAAGGAAATAATTTTGTCAATTTTTCCATGTAAAGAAATAATTTCTTCTCCGAGAATGGAGAGATAAATATTGCAGAAGTTATTCTGCTCAATCATATAATTTATATGCTTAGCAGTAATATGAAGAGTATCATTTTCAATAATTTTAGAGAATGGAAGAAAATTAAAAGTTCTGCCATTCTTTTCCATTTGGAAAGGGGTATGAGGAGGAAATATCGATCTATTCCTGACTGTAATCAGGATATTTGGAAGAATAAATTTATTGATGGTCTTCCTTATCTTTTTGCTGAAAGAGTCAAGAAAATTTTGAGAAAAGACTCTGACTCTATCCATTATGAATTACATTTCTTTAAGGTATATTGTTTTCTTTTCTTTCCTGTTTTTTGAGTTCTTACTCTTTTTCGCCGCCTTAATGGTCGGCTAATTCATCTTGTATTGAATCATGACCTAGCATAGCTATACTCGACCTTCAGATGCATTTGTTAGCTTGTTTCTATTGTATCTGTATGTTACTATATCAAAGGTAGCGTTGGTTTAACCGATAGGTTTGAGTTTTCCAGTGATATCTATGAGTTAACTATGTGGGCGTGCCCTTTTGCCGTTATGCTGATGGATAGGCGCAGGCGTTTGTGGGCTTAAAGCTTTTTTCAGGTTAACAGAAAAAGACATATTGTCTCTCTTCCTTATGAAGAAAATTTTAAAGATACAAATATTCCTACTAAATCCAGGCCTTGCCAAATGAAATCTGATTATTTAGATCTCTGTAAAAAAAGAAATTGATTCTTTATTACAAAAGAAGCTTATTACACCTTCTAAGTCTCCCTGGTCTTGCACTGCTTTCTATGTTAATAAACATTCTGAGCAGGAAAGAGGTGCTCCGAGGTTAGTCATTAATTATAAACCTCTTAATAAAGCTTTGAAATGGGTTAGACACCCCATTCCTAATAAAAAGGATCTCTTAGACAGGTTAGTTAATGCCCTTGTCTTTTCAAAATTTGATTTAAAATCTGGATTTTGGCAGATTCAAATTAACCCTGCTGATAGGTACAAAACTGCCTTCAATGTCCCTTCTGGACATTATGAGTGGACTGTCATGCCCTTTGGCCTGAAGAATTCTCCCATATTGTAATAATTATTATTACTGACCTTATTAGAAAGGCTAGTATTCTTAATAGAAGAAGAAACATCAAACTGTTCAATAATTTTATCCCTTAAACTGGGATCTTTGATTTGTTTAAGAAAATCTATAATATTATAGAGATCAACAATTTTTCCTTTCTCAAGGATTCCCTGATATCTCTTGGTATATTCAGACAGGGTAGGAAGAGTCCCAGAGATTATCTCTTTGTTGAAGTCTTCAATCTTAGATCGAATTTTTTCAATATTTTCCTGGATGGGCGGTTCCTGAGAACCTTCCTGGACAACATTTAGGTTGCCCCAAAATCTGGTAGAACTTATTCTCCATAAGCAAGGTAGCTTGAATTCAGTATAACCGAATTCTGGTCTCCACCTCCAGACCCAAGGAATACCTGAGTCAACAAAGAACCTGAAAGTGGTTTTCTCACAAGTATTATGAGTATTTCTTGAAGAAGCGGCAATAGAATATTCTTCAAGGAGGGGTTTCAAATGTTCAGGCAGAATATCTGCCGAAGCCCCATAGGTATTCCACCAAGAGGTGAACCAGTTTGGAATTTGATTCCGTCCAATATTTTCGCAGATTTTAATCAGCCAAGTGTGAGAATGCTTAGCATTCTGATGAAGAAGAGTTTTATAAAAACTTTCAACGTAATCCCAATAATTATACTGGTAGGTTGCCTGACTATTCTTATTAGTCACTTTTCTCTCAGAAAGAGGTGAAGTTCCCCATTCTTGGATGGAAAAAATCTTTTTGATATATATATATATATATATATATATATACACACAATATCGTGAAAAGGAAAAGAAAAAAAAAATCAAGTGGATGTTAATAGCTAGTTGCGAGTTAGTTTAAATTAAATCATTGCATAACGTAATTTTATTTTTATTTATTTATTTTATCCATTTAAATCATATCAATTGATAACAAAATTTAGGAATTATAAGCAATGGATGAGAGCATGACGAGAAATGCGTGCAGACTGAATAAATGTAGACGTCATCATAGACGGATTTAGATTTCGGGGGCACAGTTATTTTCCTTCTTTTATATTTTTTTAAAACATAAATGCATTAATCAAGTAACCAAAACAGTTTCAACATTAGTCATAAAGTTCAGGAATAAACTCTCCAAAAATTGAAGAAGAGCATGAAAAATTAAAAGAAACTAACTTATGAGCTACGTCATTTATCGAACGCCGCACCCACTATACACAAATTCATCAAGGGACTTCATTTGTTCAATAATATCTTTTACTATCAAGACAAAATAAGAGAAGTACTATCAAGCCGACGAATTACATGATAAAATTTTAGAGGGCGCAGTTGCAATTGCCCGCACCTTTAGTTTTCTTTTATTTTTTTTACATTATATGCATATATATAATTTTTTAATTAAAATTTTAAGAGGTGCTTGGTTAAGAATCCTTCAATAGTAATTAAGAATGAAATAAAAAATTTGTGTAATTATGATGATTTATGAGAACAAAATCATCACTGTTGGTGATCGGTTCTAATCGCGTAAATTAGTGACTGTTTTTATCCGATTTTGGGACTACCAAATAAGATCGTGTAATTGATTACTATCGTTTATAGTAAATACGGAAGATCGGGTTATAAAATCGTAAATACGAGTATTGAATTCGTATTTATTTCGTATATGTGCGTTTGGAGGTGTATGAGTGTGTGTATGAGAGTATTTGTGAATTTGAACTTAATTTTTATTAATGGAGAGCAGCTTATTTATACTAACTACCAAGTAGGTGGTGTACATGACCCTTGGACTACCAAGCTTGCATGCTTGACATGTGTCCATTGACTAATCTTGACCTTATCTAAGCTGAAACTTAGTTACAAAGTCTTGATTTTGATCTTGGATCGTCTTCAAAGCTGTTCGCCATTGTTTGTAGGGCGGTTCTTCACGTTTATTCTTCTTTTAAGTTGTTCGCTTGACGGGATGGTGATATGGAGAGTTGTTCGCCCATCAACTCTTCATAGGTTAGCGACTGGATCTCTCTATATGGAGTTGTTCGTCTTTAATCTTGTTCGTCCACTGTGGATGGATGGGTATCATACAACACTCAAAATGGTTAATTCACCACCTCCGGTAATAGTTGTTCGTCACCGCTGCCTTAGTAGAATGACCGGGTCAGGCCAGGGGTACAAAACCTGTTCGCTTGTGAGCCAGTTGTCTGGTTTGTTGTTAGGTGTAGAATTCACTCTTTTCACTAGTTTATACACCTGCCTTTGATTACTCTTGCAAATTATCCTTAGATTAGTAGCTTTGCGTTTTAATCCTTGCTTTGGCCTTGATACTTGTTCGCCTAAACATGATTGTTGTTTGCCTATCAACAATTGCCCCTTATCCCAGCTTCATGTGTGAAGGAACGAACAACTTTTGTGGCGAGTAACTGGGGTTGGGATAATAAGTCATGAATACTTTGGCGAACAATACTCTTACGACGAACAACTTAGACGTGACCTTTTGTATTTTGAGGCCGGTGGTTACTCCGAGGGTGACGTGAGCGGCATGGTGAAGCGTCGTCCATGCTTGCGTTCCTTCGAGGCCATGCGCCCCTATAATTGCTCGTAGGCCCTCCAATTTCCCGTCCTTTGCGTAAAAGACCCCGTTTTCTATCATTTTTGGCCCAATATTTTTGGGAAAATGCGTGTTTTACCCCTTTTTCCCTTAAGTATAAATACGAGTGGAAAGTCAAAATTTTCCCACACTTCATTTTTGCTTTCAAGTTTCCGGCCAATCCGCCATCTTCTCCAGCGATCTTTAGGTTTTTTCGTTGTGTCTCTTCGATTTTCCGGCAACTTTTCCTAATCCCAGGTATTTAGCTTTATTTTATATTTTTTTATCACTTTTTTCTATTCTTTGGGATTAATTGCGAACCACCACCATCGGGATTGGGTGTCGTCGCCATCGGAATTGGGTACTGCTGCCGTCGCCGCTGTTTTATTTCGGGAATTTGTTGCCCCTTCTTTAAATCTTCTAGAAATTGTCCCCCATTTTATAATACTCCATCTCCTCACACTCAAGTAACGAGAATTTCCTCGAAAGACTTGATCCGCTCTTTCCAATCACTCCATTCGAAGGGCAACCTCCTTTCGAAATTCCTTCAGAACCGAATCTAGAAATTGATTCGATTGTTAGATCTTTAGAGGATACATGAGCTCGTCCTTCTGGCGAGGAGATTGTGGAGATTGCGAGGAGGGAGTCAGGTGAAGAAACCTCTTCCAGCTCCAAATCCGAAGAGGAGTTAGATCACGAATTTGACGAGCTAACCTGAGAATTTTTAGAGGGGATTGAATTCTCAAACCCTAATTTGATGGAGAACAACATTCCCGAAGGAGTTGCTCGTCCTGCGAGCATATTAGGAAGAGTATGTAAACAGACTTCCTCCTCCCAGGAGACAAGTTTTAAAGTTGGAGAGGAATGAGTATGAAGCGAGCATGATCCAAAGTGTTGTTCGCCGGGACGAGCTTGACTTAATACGAGAAATGTACAAAATCCCGTATGATATTCATATGTGGGCTCCAAAGAAGAAAGAGCGAGCAGATCGCCCTCCAACCGGTTGCACGACGATCAATATTGGCACCTTGATCGTGGGGTTGATGTTGCCTCTGCCCCCGATTGTTGGTCGATTCCTAGAGGCGACCAACCTTGCAATCACCCAGATTACGCCTATCGGGTGGATGAACTTATTAGACATCATGAGCTTGTTCGCCTTAGAGTGACACATTGATTGCATCATACCTGATGAGGTTAATTATATGATGACCATCACCAAGTGCCCTGTAGGCGAGGAAGGATACTATTATCTGAAGGCTCGTTCAGGATTTAAGGTTGTTGAAGGGGTGCCGAACAAGATTCAAAACTGGAAAGAGCACTTTTTTTTCATTGGGGGTGATTGACGAGCATCTAGTAGTCCATATGGTGGTGGTGGACGTATTTATTCCCCCGCGTCTTATGGAAAAATCAAAGGTAAGTTCATTTCTTCTTATTTTTTTAGCCAAATTGGTCTAATTTAACTCTTCTTGTTTGCTCGCAGGTCCTCGACTATTGAAGTGGAACACTGAAGAGGAGGAGATTGGCTCGGAGTTTCTCTTCACCTCATGTTTGGTCGCCCTTCGTAATAAAGTGAATAGGACCATCGAGAATTTGAATGAGGAGAGGTGCAAGAAAGCTGCTCGTCTATTTACTTATCCCCATCATCTCGAGGCCCAAGCCGAGGTGCCCCCAGGTACAAAGATAAAAATTTCCAACTCTGGTCTCAATACTTGTTCGCCAAGAATTTCATTTCAATACTTGTTCGTCTAACTAAAATCTTTTTTTTAGCCGAGCAAGTTACTGTCGCGGTCCCTCCTTGCTTTGGTCTACTCGAGCAAAGAGTACACGAAATGCCGCCACCCAAAGAAAATAAGATTAAGGGGATCCCCCATCCAAGGGTCTCGCCTTGACGGCCAAGACTACCGATGCCTAGGGTGCTCGGCAAAATACTCCGCCTCCATCAGCTTCGCACCCACCTCATCCAACCTCATCCCCACCTTCTCACGGTGGGAAAAGATTAAAAAGTGGGGACTCACGTCTCCCATGATGCTTTCCCCACTGAAAAGGGAAAAGGTAAAATGGGGGCATCCTCTGCTTGCCCCCACGAAGGCGAAGTTGCTCGTCAACCCTCCACATAATTGGTGGAGCGAGTTGGAAAAGCCGGGAAGGACAAATATCTCCCAGCCCGCGGCCCCGAGGATACAACCTATTTGGGCTGTGACGGTATGAAATTTACCGAGTAAGTCTTTTCTTATTCACCTAACAAACAAAATAAATAAGTAGTGGTAATTATAATTCTTACCAATACGTTATATCTATGCAGAGGATAGATACTAGCATAAAATGCCGGGTACTGGTCATCCCGCGGCGGGTATTTGTCAGAATGACCAGGGGGAACTATAACTATGTCATCGGCCATGCCTGGAAAGAGGTCAGTTTGGGAATCAGGGCAATTAAAGTCATACTATGTCATCACAAATGTTGCCACAAAATCTTCCCACAACGCAATAAAAAACGAAACAAAAAAAACATAACCCTAATTTGAAGTGGGATGTGGAAAATAGAAGGGAATATATGCATTATATTAGGTACCCATTCCTGTACTTCCTCTTTTAGCTCAATAACTCCTAATGAACTTTTAGTAGGGTTTATAAACCACTGTACTATACATAAACCTCTTATGAACGTCTTATAAAGTGGTAAACAACGAATTGATGGTTTTTTTTATCAAATGTAAAAAAAAAACTTGATTAAAGATGAGTGTGACTAGTATTATTGTTTAAAAAATTAATAAAAGTCTTAATAAGTTATCAACAATGATATAATGAAAAGTTTTTGATGATGTAAAAAAAATTGATGAAAAATCTTTAAGTTGGTCATGTTATTAACAAAGAATTGATGAAAAATCAATAATAAGTCATAGCTATTAATTACTGGGGTATACAATGTATTTCTCATATTTTATCTTTACCTATATCTGTTGTTTTTTTATCTGTATAAGTGAAACCCAAGCTCATTCAAAGAGTTGTATAGATTGGCATTTTAAAAGTGTATCATACCAAGTCTAAAAATTAATAGAGAACGAATGGAGTATAAAATACTAACAAGACATAATTAGTGATGGTTGAATTCTCAGACGAAAAAGACGAGATTTTAACATAAATTCCCTACAAATTCATAAGAGGACACAAATTCCCTACAAATTCATAATGTGTTTTAACACAAATCCCTTGCAAATCTGGTTCCGTAATCCACATCCATAGGGCTGTCAACAAAAAGAAAATGGTGAAGGAAAATAAAAAATAAAATAAAAATAAATCTAAATTTAAATCACTTACTCCTTGATTTTACGGATAGATGATCTCACAGCTCGATAGTCGATTTCCTTTCTGAATAAATCACACAATTTTTTTTTGAAACCGCCTTTGAATTTTTTCCCATGAGAATCTTGAATCAAGTAATACACTTTCTCTCTCGGATCATGAATGCTATCATACCCAAAACCAACAATGGCTGCAGTGTGGATACCAACAAATGCCGAGGTATCATCGTGGGGGAGGAAAATGTCATGTGCACATGATGCCTCCTGAAATAAATAAATATTGACAAAATATTAAATAATACTAAATTAATTTTATACTAAGAGGATATTGAATAATTATATACTAAGAAGATATTGAATAATTACCCATTGTTGGTAATTCTCAGTCACACGAAATGTTGAAACAATTGGTGATTTCAACAAATTACTTCTGAACGTATATTCTCCAAATTTCTCAAATTCGGCTTTAATAAAGGTAACCTAATAAACACAACATTATAATAAGTTTATTGCTTTCATAAAACATTACTTAAAGTAGTTAAATAAAAAAAAACAGAACACTTACCGGAGAACGTGACGTGACAAACGTCTTAGCGAAACCCCTCCACGGGTACTGTTCGTCTAAGATTAAACCATGTTTCGTAATATATTCAATAGTGGGATCAACCTTAATTACCCATAACTTAATATAAAGTATGGGTGTGAATTGATATATTTATCATAACTTGATGAATTGATATATTTATGATAAATATAAAATATGGGTGTGAATTCACCAAGTTATGATAAATATATCAATTCATCAAGTTATGATAAAGTATGGGTTATAACTTGAATTGATATATTTATCATAACTTGATGAATTGATATATAATAGGTATGGGTGGCAACTTAATCAACCTTAATATAAAGTATGGGTGTGAATTGATATATTTATCATAACTTGATGAATTGATATATTCATCATAACTCTAAAATATGGGTTTCCCGATTCCAAAATACCCGAGGCTACAAACTGTTAGGAAAAAATGCACACACGCAATCACGAAAAAGAACACGTGATTTGTTTACCCAGTTCGTCTTACGACTATGTCTGGGGGCGATGTCAAGCCATGGTTTTTCACTATATTTTTCTGATACCGGATACAAGGAGAAAACCTCTATTTATAAGAAACGAACCCTAACCCTAAAATCATGGCCGAAAAAATGGGCTGAAAAGTGTATAGTCCATTCAGCCTCCACACTCCAACATTCTCCCACTTAGACACTGAATTCTACATGTAACCATATCTTCTTGTCTCTCCTCCTTCATCTGCCTGGCATCGCCAAGCCTTATATTCAAGTTTCAAGGCCAATTGAAGCTTTGCACAGCTTCAACTTCTCTAAGGTCACCACCTTAGTAAACATGTCTGCTGGATTCTCACTTTCTAGGATCTTCATATGCTGCAAGACCTTTTTCTCCAAAAGGTAACGAATGTAGTGATACTTCAACTCAATATGCTTTGTCCTTGAGTGAAACGCCGGATTCTTCATAAACAATATAGCAGTTTGACTATCACAGAAAAGAGTGCTATTCCCATGCTCCTTCCCAAGTTCACCCAAGAAATTTTTTAATCACACCATCTCCTTACTTGCCTCTGTAGTGGACAACACAACAATCTTCTGCAACTTAGAAGTCCAGGATATAGCAGTACCACCATAAGTAAAAATATACCCGGTTGTACTTCTTCTTCCATCAAGATCATTTGATGCCAAGTCTGCATCCACATAACCCACCAGCTCTATACTCTTGCCGTTGAAACACAAGCCTTGTTTGTGGTACCTCTCAAGTAACCTAGGACCCACTTTACTGCTTTCCAATGTTGCTCGCCTGGATCACCCATGAATCGGCTCACTACTCCCACTACATGAGCAATATCTGGTCTGGTACACACCATGGCATACATGATGCTGCCAATTGCTGAGGCATATGGTACTTTCATCATTTGGCGACTCCTTCCTCGAAAGCTTGAAGTGACTGCCCAAGGGGACACTCACGGGCTTCGACTCTGCCATGTTAAATATTTCCAAGATCTTCTAAATATAATTCGTCTGTGAAAGATACACATTTCCCGTCACCTTATCACGCTCAATTCTCATGCCTAAAATCTGCTTTGCCTCTCCAAGATCCTTCATGGAAATTTTTTCTGACAATTGCTTCTTCAACTTATTCACTTCACTTGCATCATCTCCTACAATCAACATATCATCAACATATAGCAAGAGAATAAGAAAGCCATTGTCAAACCTCATGTAGTAACAGCAATGATCATCGTGGCATCTCAGGTAACCAATCTCCATCATGAAACTGTCAAACTTTTTGTACCACTGATAGGGAGCTTGCTTCAAGCCACACACGCTCTTCTTCAACTTGCACACACATTTCTCTTTTCCCTCCACTACGAACCCCTCAGGCTGTGTCATGTGCAACTCATGCACCAAGTCACCGTGAAGGAATGTCGTCTTCACATCCATCTATTGTAACAACAAGTTCTCTGCAGCTACCATACTCAACACCATTAGAATAGTGGTCAGTTTCACAACAGGAGTAAAGACATCAGTATAATCAACACCATATTGCTGCTCAAACCCTTTGACAACCAGCTGGGCTTTGTAACGTTTGCTCCCATCAGCTTCATTCTTGATTCGGTAGACCCACTTGCAGTGCAAAACCTTCTTGCCTTTTGGGAGCTCAACAAGTTCCCAAGTATCGTTCACCAGAAGAGATGCTAACTCATCATCCATAGCAACTCTCCATTTTCTTTTATCTACAACCTTCTCTGCCGCTGCATAACATTCAGGTTCACCACCATCAGTAAGTAAAAAGTAGTAGTTAGAGGGCGAATACCTATCAGGTGCACGTCGCTCTCTAGTTGGTCTCTGCAGCAGATTCTCCAGTGGTGGGGTCCTTGGTTCTTCAATAAGAACCTTTTCTTCATTCTGTCTCTCCTTACTCCCACTCGAGTTTGAGATGTCTAACTCGACCTCTCGGGTATCAATCTTGCCAGTAAATAATGCCTGCAATATGTCCTTGTACATAACCTGTTCATTGAAAACCACATCTCTACTGCGAATAATCTTTCGGTTATTCTCATCCTATAGTCTAAGACCAAACTCATCACCACCATAACCAATGAACGTACACTTAACAGATTTAGCATCTAACTTACTTCTATCAAAAGAACTAACATGAGCATAAGCAATATAACCGAAGACACGCAAGTGAGACAATTTTACCTCTTTTCCTATCCATTCTTCCTCAGGTATTTTGTTCTCCAGCGGAACTGATGGACCTCTATTGATCAGGTATGCTGATGTGCTTACTGCATCTGCCCAAAACATCTTAGGTAGTCCACTCTTCAACCTCATGCATCTAGCTCGCTCATTCAACGTTCTGTTCATTCGCTCTGTGACTTGAAGCGAACTACACTAGCTTTCTACTAGTAGCTACCCCGCAAGAGTACGGGTTCACTGTAGTATGGGCAAGTATAGGGACCAAGTATTATCGAACCCAAGGGATGATGTATATGCGAATAGATCCCTGAAGATCTACGCGTCGTAGTTAATATGAGTGTATGTTTTTGGATTTTTTTTAGAAAGATTAATTAAAACTAAAATAAACTAATTAAACTAAAATACTAAAGCAGACGAATTAACTAAGGGTTGGATTCAAATAAGAGATGGTGATGCTTAAGATAGGAATCCCTACGTATACTAACGGAGCAGGTACATAATCAAAGTAATCGTGACAAACAAGAATTAACCTAAGTAAAAGAATACAAGGTGAAAGCTCAAGATTCTAAACCCTAATACTTTACCCTAACACTCGACTTCACTAATCTACTAACAAGTTAATAGATTGTGCTTAATTAATGAGACCCTAATTTAACTAAGGTGATGCGGTCGTCCTCCTTCGCTAAACCGGTAGATGAATTAACCTTTCCTAAACCTTCTCGTTAAGACTACTAATTGTTATTGAGTGATGCGGTCGTTCTCTCTCTAACACTTTCGTACTAAATTCAAAAGTAAAGTTCAGATTAATTATAAGAATTCATTAATCAAGAGAATTAAAACTAACGTCACAAATTACCCTAATTACGTACCCACAACCTACTTCTACGAGTTCATCCTACCCTAAGCATGCAAGGGTTTTAGCCGGACATGGTTTTAACAAAAATAAAAGCAATAGAAGAAACAACGAACATAAACATAATGAATTGAACTAAGAAAATACGAAACATGAACTAGGGTTTTAAAAGAAAATAAATACGATGAACTGAAATTTGAATTGATAAAAACGAAATTTAAAGCGTTAAAAGTAATCAAGCTAATTAAAAGAAACTAAGTAAGAAAAGAAACTAAGAATTCGTATGAAAAACCTCAACCAAACGTAAATAAAGCTTGCTCGTCTCCTTCCTCTCCAAAAACTAAGTCTAAAATTATTTCTAAAGTTCGGGTCTCCTTCAAAACGTGTTTGGAAGAGGTATATATAGGCACGGGTCGAAACGGGAGTTAATGGGCCGAAAATACGCATCCGAAGGCAAAAATCCATGGGCGCTCGAGCAAAACGCTCGAGCGGTCCCGCTCGAGCAATGTAGCTCGAATGACACAATCGCTCGAGCGGTTCCGCTCGAGCCGGTCGAGCACTGAAATCTCTCTGCATGTTTTGGGCGCTCGAGCAATTCGCTCGAGCGGTGGCGCTCGAGCTGCTCGAGCGCAAGAATAGTTCTGTAAGTTTAAGCGCTCGAGCAATGCGCTCGAGCGCGTGCGCTCGACCTAGTCACTCGAGTGACTTCTAACTCCTCCCAAGTGATACTTTTCCTCGTCCGCACTAATACCAATCGTATTTCTTCAATATCTTCTCATCCAGGCATCCGTTTGAGTCGATTCAAAGTCCTACGAACTCCGTTTTTCGTCCTCTATTCACCTATGAGCATCAAAGAGACAAATTTATCAATGTATAAAAATAATGCTCAATTGACTCTAAATACTCTATAAACTCGACCAAAATTAGGGCGTTTCTAGCTACGAATCATGACAATTTCACGCCTAATCACTCTGCTACTCCATTCTGCTGGGGAGTTCCTCTCACAGTCTTCTCCATGCAAATCCCATTCTCAACACAATATTTCTTGAACTCACGAAGTTCATATTCACCTACATTATCGGAACTGAGACACTTCACTTTCAGGCCTGTTTCATTCTCTACAATGGATTTCCACTTCCTGAACGTATCAAAAGCATCAGTTTTATTTTTCAGAGAATAAAGCCATACCTTTCGAGTGGAATCATTGATGAAGGTCATGCAATACTCCGAACCACCAAGGGACCTCACGGGCGCTGGTCCCCATAGACCGCTATGCACCAGCTCCAGCTTTTCTGCCTTCAAGGTTCTGCCACCTCTCAAGAAACTCACCCTTCTTTGTTTCCCGAAAATACAGTCCTCGCATAGGCCAACTTCAACAGATTTCAGCCCTGGAAGTCTCCCTTTCGAACACATTACCTTCATCCCCTTCTCGCTCATGTGACCCAACCAACAGTGCGACAAATCAATGTCGGTCGTAGCTCCTGTAAGATCAATGCAATCTTTGGAATTAGTTGTCATATACAACGTATCTTCCTTTTTTCCCCGAGCTACAATCATAGACTGTTGCTGCCAAAAGTCACTGAGTATCCCTCTACATCAAGTTGCCCGATTGAAAGCAAGTTTCTTTTCAATCCTGGAATGTGCCTCACACCATTTAACTTCAACATCAATCTATTTGGTGTAGATACCAAAACATCTCCTTTTCCCACGATCTTCAGGGGCTCATCATCAACAAGGTACATGAAGCGAACTACACTAGCTTTCTACTAGTAGCTACCCCGCAAGAGTACGGGTTCACTGTAGTATGGGCAAGTATAGGGACCAAGTATTATCGAACCCAAGGGATGGTGTATATGCGAATAGATCCCTGAAGATCTACGCGTCGTAGTTAATATGAGTGTATTGTTTTTGGATTTTTTTGGAAAGATTAATTAAAAGACTGAATTAAACCAAGTAAACTAAAATACTAAAGAAATCAAATTAACTAAGGGTTGTGTTCTAATGGGAGATGGTGATGCTTAAGATAGGAATCCCTACGTATACTAACGGAGCAGGTACATAATCAAAGTAATCGTGACAAACAAGAAGTAACCTAAGTAAAAGAATGCAAGGTGAAAGCTCAAGATTCTAAACCCTAATAATTTACCCTAACACTCGACTTCACTAATCTACTAACAAGTTAATAGATTGTGCTTAATTAATGAGACCCTAATTTAACTAAGGTGATGCGGTCGTCCTCCTTCGCTAAACCGGTAGATGAATTAACCTTTCCTAAACCTTCTCGTGAAGACTACTAATTGTTATTGAGTGATGCGGTCGTCCTCTCTCTAACACTTTCGTACTAAATTCAAAGGTAAAGTTCAGATTAATTATAAGAATTCATTAATCAAGAGAATTAAAACTAACGTCACGGATTACCCTAATTACGTACCCACATCCTACTTCTACGAGTTCATCCTACCCTAAGCATGCAAGGGTTTTAGCTAGACATGTTTTTAACAATCATAAAAGCAATAGAAGAAACGACGAACACAAACATAATGAATTGCACTAAGAAAATACAAAACATGAACTAGGGTTTTAAAGAAATAAATACTAAGAACTGAAATTGAATTAGTAAAAACAGAATTTAAACGTGTTCAAAGTAACGAACTAATGAAAAGAAACTAAGAATCGAAAAGAAACTAGAATTCGTATGAAAAACCTCGACAACGTAAAAGTAAAGCTTGTTCCTCTTCTTCCTCTCCAAAAACTAAGTCTAAAATTATTTCTAAAGTTCGGGTATTCTTCAAAACATGTTTGGAAGAGGTATATATAGGCACGGGTCGAAACGGGAGTTAATGGGCCGAAAATACGCATCCGGAGGCAAAAATCCAAGGGTGCTCGAGCAAAACGCTCGAGCGGTCCCGCTCGAGCAGTGTAGCTCGAATGACACAATCGCTCGAGCGGTTCCGCTCGAGCCGGTCGAGCGCTGAAATCATTCTGTATGTTTTGGGCGCTCGAGCAATTCGCTCGAGCGGTGGCGCTCGAGCTGTTCGAGCGCAAGAAAAGTTCTGTACGTTTAGGCGCTCGAGCAATGCGCTCGAGCGGTGGCGCTCGACCTAGTCACTCGAGTGACCTCCAACTCATCCCAACTGATACTTTTCCTCGTCCGCACTAATACCAATCGTATTTCTTCAATATCTTCTCATCCGGGCATCCGTTTGAGTCGATTCAAAGTCCTACGAACTCCGTTTTTCGTCCTCTATTCACCTATGAGCATCAAAGAGACAAATTCATCAATGTGTAGAAATAATGCTCAATTGACTCTAAATAATCTATAAATTCGACCAAAACTAGGGCGTTTCTAGCTACGAATTATGACAATTTCACGCCTAATCAACCCCCCCAAACTTACCATGTTGCTTGTCCTCAAGCAATGAAATAATAAGTCAAGTAAAATTGTTAGGAATGAGTCAAAAAATCAATTATGCAAGCTAATGAACTCAAGCTTCAAAAGTCAATCACCCGTATACTCGCTCACTTTCTTTTATCGTACTCATGCAACAATGACAAGAAACACCAAGATCAAGCATGGATGTGCACTCAACGATGTGTTTCACTCCCTCACAAGTGTATATCAATGATTAAGGGACTCACTCAAACAATCAATCACACATATCGGCAGCCATAGGCTCGTAAGCACTCTCAACTCCGACAATACTCTAGAAATCAATGCCGAATCAAAAAGGACTTTTCTCAAGGTTGTAATGTAGGCTCTTTGGGCAGGTGGGATAACAATATATGTAAGTGACTCAAATGAATGGAGAATAGAAAGTCAAACTTTGGCACTTCGAGATTAGGAACAGAATACTTCAAACATTTTCAATCAATCATCCTTTCAATTCCACTTCTCTCAACACTTCATTTTTTTTTCTAACTCTTTTCACTTTTTTCAGTCACTTCATTTTTTCTCTTTTTTCACACAACACATGAGCTCATTTTTTTCTTTTGCTCATTCTCAATTTTTTTTCTCTTTTTCCCACATCTCAAAACTTCATCACATCTTCTTCTCATATTCACTCAACAAACAACCTTTTCCTTTTTCAACTCAATTCACTCCCTTCATATTCACACTTTCCTATTCTCCACTCAAATTGGGACAAAAAGGCTTAGGAATTGGAATAGTGTTCATATGTGCTAGCAAATAAAATAGGCTTTAGGCTCAAAGGGGCTAACAAGGGATTCAATGTCATTGGTAAAGAAAATTTTTGGCTAAGTGACTCAATAAAAACAAAGATGGCCTAAGATCCTATTCGGCATATCAAACTAGACACAATCAAGAAGAGAGAGCACACACAAGTTCTAGCATCCTCTAAGGTGATGATTCACTCACAAACGAAGAGATTAAATCATGCATTAAAATCTCATAAGGCTCAAATCTCACGGCTTTCACATCCATGCTAGTCCTAGTGCATTCTCACTCTCATCACACAAGTACTCAAAAGAAAAATTCACAAGCATACAAGTTCTTTCTCAAATCAGCTCAAACTCAAACACTCACACAAAAGAATTTCTAACTCACCCTTACTACTCACTCTACTCATCAAATCATACTAAAAAATAGCAATCAACAAGCATAAGATGATTGATAGGCATGAAATATGCAATCGCGAGTCAAATCAAAATTACCCCAAGGAGTATCTCAACAAACCAATAATCAATCAAACTCAACTCAAAGATAAGGGCATGCATGCATGTGCAATGTAATCATAAAACAAATAAAAAAATCCACCCCCCAAACTTCGACCTTGCTAGAGGTCTAAGTTTGGGGTTGTGGGTTACCTCAACCAAATAATTCCGTTTCTCTCACTAGCTTTGCACACTTCCTTGTCTCAAGTTGGTTCCTTCAATCTGAGTAACTCCATGATACCTTTACTCCTTTAGAGACAAGCCTACAAGCAACTCACTCAAATATGAGGTTAAACATACGACTCAAAAACATCCTAGTAATATAAAAAGACACTAAAAATAAATGAAAGCAAATAAAAATGGGTTGCCTCCCATTCAGCGCTATTTTTAAGGTCCTCATGCCGGACCAAGCTCAAAGGAGCTTATGGGACATCATACTCAAATTTACCTCCCTTACTCTCATAAGAGTGGTGTTTGAACTCCTTTCCTTGATGTCCCTCCATCATGAGTTCCTTTCATCTTTTCTCATTCCCAAGTGTTATGGGTCTCAACTCCTTCTTTCCTTTATCTGGAGGAGTCTTACCAAACAAGTTCTTGAATTTTGACTTCTTCTTCTCAACTCCTCCTTTTCCCTCTAACTGGACCACGTCCACTTTCTTCACCTCTTCATCCTTCAACTTCTTCACTTCATCCCTATCAAAAGAGTCAAGATAATAATGCCCATGGGTTAAATAATCACGTAAAGGACTAACAAAATCATGAGTATGAGAAAGATTAGGGATAAAAGGTGTGTCTTCAACACGAGGATCAATTGCATCCATGCAATACAAGCTCTCATCCTCCTTCAGGTGCTTCATGGCTTCATATAGGGAGATCTTCACTTCTTGATCATCAACCTTCAGCGTAATCTTCCCGTTTGCCACATCTAGCACCATCCCCGCCGTAGCTAAGAACGGTCTTCCCAAGATCAGGGGCACGTGCTCATCTTCCTCCATCTCTAACACTACAAAGTCGGCTGGAAAAATGTGATCTCCAACTCTCACTAGGACGTCTTCAACCACACCTTGAGGTCGAGTAATAGACCGGTCGGCTAGTTGAAGCGTAATCATTGTGGGTTGAAGTTCACCACCTTCCAACTTCTTGAAAAGCGACAACGGCATCAGATTTATGCTTGCCCCGAGGTCGCACAACGCTCACTTCTTGATCCCGTTCCCAATATCACAAAGAATGGTGAAGCTCCCGGGATCCTTCAGCTTCGGTGGAAGCGCCTTGTGCACTAATGCACTCACCTCGTGGTTCAGCTGCACCAACTTCGGCTCATCCACTCGCCGTCTTTTTGCGATCAAGTCCTTCAAAAAATTCGCATAGTGCGGCATCTGTTCCAAAGCATCATAAAAAGGAATGTTAATGTGAAGTTGTTTAAAAACATCAAGAAATTTTGCAAATTTTTCATCAAGCTTCTTTTTCATGTAGCGCTGTGGATATGGGACGGGTATCACAGATTTGGGTACCCCCCATTCATCTCTTTCTGTTTCTTTCACTTTATCCCTTGCTTCCTTTGCTTTCTTCCACTTAGGAACTCTCTCAATCTCCTCACTTTCCTTGCCCTTCTGGGACTCATCCATATCTTTATGCTTCTCAATTCCTTCACTTTCAATCCCCTTCTCAACTTGGGGCGTCTCAGAATCAGCAGGCATCTGAGGACCTTCATAGTTGGTTCCACTTCTCAGCTGGATCGCCTTGCACTGCTCTTTCGGGTTCCCCTCCGGCATTCTATTCATTGACTTTGCAATTTGGCTCATCTGGAGCTCTAAAGAAGTGAACCTTCGATTGTTCTCTTGTTGAGTTCTAGTCCACTCAACATTCATCTTCTGGAGCTCTTGATCACGATGATCACCCTTCTTATGCAACTCCTTCACATCGTACTCCAAGGATGACAATCTCTTGCTCCCTTCCTCAACCTTCTGAAGGATCGTTCTCAACATCTCCTCGGTTGATGCACCGCCTTCTCCACCAGGAGGTTTAGACCCCGGATCAACACCTGCAGGAACAGTAACACCAGCTTTTGGGTTAGCATAAAAAAAGTTCTCATTTTTCCTCCATGTGTTTTGAGGAGGTTGCTGGCCTCCTTGAACTCCTTGTGTGTTCCTCCATTGATTTTGAGGTGGCTGAGGGCCTGGAAGTACAAATGGTTTGCCATAAGAAGGCCTTCCATATTGGTTTCCACCTTGGTAGCCATTCTGGTTGTAATACGGACCTCCCATGTAATTGGCTACCTCTTGCTGCCCACTTGGTTGGTCTACTCTCTCATTCTCTACTGCATGCTCTCCACCCAAACTCTTCCCCAACTCGAGGTTGTTTATCTTCTCCATCATGGCCATCAATAGCCTTCTCGTTCCTTCTCCCTCTTCAACCTGATGCACCCTCTGAAAATCTGCATCCACACCCCAAGCACCGGCATTCGTGACAATGTTGTCCACGATTTCCCTACACCTCTCTATGCCTTGATTCAGGAATGCTCCGCCCGCAAAAGCGTCTAAATGGTCTTGCCCCGCCTTGTTGGCACCACTATAGAAGAACGCCATAATGTCTCCCTCATTGTACCCGTGCTGCGGGCACTCTATCAGCATGTTTGAGTATCTCTCCCACGCTTGGCGTAAATCCTCTCCAGACTTCTGGCGAAAGGACGAGATCTCAATTCTAGCCTTGATCGTCCTAGATGGAGGGTAGAATCGCTCGAGGAACAGATGCTCGAGCTCGGCCCAAGTGGTAATACCTCCCCGCGGAAGCGTATTATCGTACCACTCCTTAGCTATTCCCGTCAATGAGAATGGGAACAACCTAAGCCTCTTGGCATCTTCAGACATGCCATTGTAATTAAATGTTGAGGCTATCATGAGGAAGCTCCTCAAGTGTGTATGAGGATTCTCCTTCCCAATCACTCCTTTGAACTGATTCTCGGTCAGCAGCTTTAAAATCCCCGGTGATATCGAGAAGTTGTTCGCCTCAACAGGAGGCAAAGCCACTCCATCATAGTACCGTTGTGGCTGCGCTGCAAACCTCCCTCGAATCGCCATATTATGATCTACGTTCTGAGGAACGTGTTGAGGATTAGCAGCTGGTAAGGGTACTTGTTGGGGTGGTGGTTGGTAAACAGGTGGTTGGTTATAGACAGGAGGTGGATGATATGGATATGGTGGGTAAGGATAAGGTGGGTATGGGTAATGTTGGTATACTGGGTTGTTAAAAGGGTTATTTGGGTTTTGTGGGTAAGCAGGATTGTTATGAGGATTATGGACACGGTTCTGAGCTGGATTCCCTACGTTTTGTGTATCCGGGTTTAGGCTCTGGCTATCCCCTAATGGAATTTGATTCTGGCTACCACTAACTCCAGTGCCTTCAACTCGGTCTACTGTCTGATTGAAATCGTTGGCAGCATCGTCCAACTCATTATTGATATCCATTGGTTCCTTTCCTAAGTCGGCAGCGTTCATCCTTCTCAAGAAGGCTGGGTTCCTTCTGGCTATTGTCTCAGGGTCCAACGGTATTCTCTCTTTGCTCGTATTGCCTTGTGAGCGTGTTTTCATAAACCTGACACACTAGCAGAAGGGTCAAAATGCAACTGCCGATTGAATAAAAATAAAAATAAAAACAGAAAATAAATCACCCACGACTAACTACTAAGCTATCTACAAGTCCTATTCAAAAAGCATACAACGCCATCCCCGGCAACGGCGCCATTGACTTGAAGCGAACTACACTAGCTTTCTACTAGTAGCTACCCCGCAAGAGTACGGGTTCACTGTAGTATGGGCAAGTATAGGGACCAAGTATTATCGAACCCAAGGGATGGTGTATATGCGAATAGATCCCTGAAGATCTACGCGTCGTAGTTAATATGAGTGTATTGTTTTTGGATTTTTTTGGAAAGATTAATTAAAAGACTGAATTAAACCAAGTAAACTAAAATACTAAAGAAATCAAATTAACTAAGGGTTGTGTTCTAATGGGAGATGGTGATGCTTAAGATAGGAATCCCTACGTATACTAACGGAGCAGGTACATAATCAAAGTAATCGTGACAAACAAGAAGTAACCTAAGTAAAAGAATGCAAGGTGAAAGCTCAAGATTCTAAACCCTAATACTTTACCCTAACACTCGACTTCACTAATCTACTAACAAGTTAATAGATTGTGCTTAATTAATGAGACCCTAATTTAACTAAGGTGATGCGGTCGTCCTCCTTCGCTAAACCGGTAGATGAATTAACCTTTCCTAAACCTTATCGTGAAGACTACTAATTGTTATTGAGTGATGCGGTCGTCCTCTCTCTAACACTTTCGTACTAAATTCAAAGGTAAAGTTCAGATTAATTATAAGAATTCATTAATCAAGAGAATTAAAACTAACGTCACGGATTACCCTAATTACGTACCCACATCCTACTTCTACGAGTTCATCCTACCCTAAGCATGCAAGGGTTTTAGCTAGACATGGTTTTAACAATCATAAAAGCAATAGAAGAAACGACGAACACAAACATAATGAATTGCACTAAGAAAATACGAAACATGAACTAGGGTTTTAAAGAAATAAATACTAAGAACTGAAATTGAATTAGTAAAAACAGAATTTAAACGTGTTCAAAGTAACGAACAAATGAAAAGAAACTAAGAATCGAAAAGAAACTAAGAATCGAAAAGAAACTAGAATTCGTATGAAAACCCTCGACAACGTAAAAGTAAAGCTTGTTCCTCTTCTTCCTCTCCAAAAACTAAGTCTAAAATTATTTCTAAAGTTCGGGTATTCTTCAAAACGTGTTTGGAAGAGGTATATATAGGCACGGGTCGAAACGGGAGTTAATGGGCTGAAAATACGCATCCGGAGGCAAAAATCCAAGGGTGCTCGAGCAAAACGCTCGAGCGGTCCCGCTCGAGCAGTGTAGCTCGAATGACACAATCGCTCGAGCGGTTCCGCTCGAGCCGGTCGAGCGCTGAAATCATTCTGTATGTTTTGGGCGCTCGAGCAATTCGCTCGAGCGGTGGCGCTCGAGCTGCTCGAGCGCAAGAAAAGTTCTGTACGTTTAGGCGCTCGAGCAATGCGCTCGAGCGGTGGCGCTTGACCTAGTCACTCGAGTGACCTCCAACTCATCCCAACTGATACTTTTCCTCGTCCGCACTAATACCAATCGTATTTCTTCAATATCTTCTCATCCGGGCATCCGTTTGAGTCGATTCAAAGTCCTACGAACTCCGTTTTTCGTCCTCTATTCACCTATGAGCATCAAAGAGACAAATTCATCAATGTGTAGAAATAATGCTCAATTGACTCTAAATACTCTATAAATTCGACCAAAACTAGGGCGTTTCTAGCTACGAATCATGACAATTTCACGCCTAATCAGTACACTTGTCCGAATTCGCTAGACACATAGTTCTCCATTATTTCAGCCTCACTGCATAAATGAAATGATGCTCCAGAATCCAACACCCATGATTCCAGCGGACTACTAACACTCAAGACCAACACATCTCCAATCTCATCCGTGGTTGCGTCTGCTGTCTTCTTCTCATTCTGTGCCTTATTATTTTTCTTGAGCTGTACACTGGTTCTTGTAGTGACCAAACTCCTCACAATTCCAGCACTGGATCGAGTCTTTCCCTTTCTTGGATTGACTCTTCCCTCTAGACTTTGATCTGCCACGTATCTACCTATTTTTCGATTTGCCCCTTTCCTCCGTGTTCAACGCTGACCCTGAGGTGGATCCAGAATCTTTTCTGCGAACTTCCTTGCTAATCATAAGATCCCTCACTTCATCAAGCGTCAACTTGGACTTCGCAGATGAAGCGCTAACTGTTGTTACTATTGCAGCCCAACTATCTGGCAGAGAAGATAACATAACTAAAGCTAGTACCTCATCACTGAAGTCGATCTCAACTGAGTTCAATTACCCAATGATCATGCTGAACTCGTTCAGGTGTTGCTACACAGGTGTGTTCTCCAATATCCTAAAGTTGAACAGCCGTCTGATCATATGAACCTTATTCCCGATTGTGGGCTTCTGATACATCTGCTCCAAGATTTGCAACATCTCCTTTGCGGACTTGGCTTTAGTCGTGTGGTAGGCTACGTTCATAGACAACGATAAATGATTAACAAAATAAAATAAACAATTAACAAATAAAATAAATAAGTATTGGTAATTATAATTCTTACCAATATGTTATATCTATGCGGAGGATAGATACTAGCATAAAATGTATGGTATTGATCATCCCGCGGTGGGTACATGTCAGAATGACCAGGGGGAGCCATAACTATGTCATCGGCCATGCCTGGAAAGAGATCATTTTTGGAATCAAGGCAATTAAAGTCATACTATGTCATCACAAATGTTGCCACAAAATCTTCCCACAACGCAATAAAAAACGAACAAAATACAAAAACATCAGATGGTCAGAATATAGTAGATGCTCTTTCATGTCATATAAAGGGCTGAATAAATTTCTCAATTAAAATAACTGATCAACATCTCAACAATATGAACAAAATTATTTTACCTTCAACCAAGAAAACATAACCCTAATTTGAAGTGGGCTGTGGAAAATAGTAGGGAATAGATGCATTATATTAGGTACCCATTCTTGTATTTCCTCTTTTAGCTCAATAACTCTTAGTGAACTTTTAGTAGGGTTTATAAACCACTGTACTATACATAAACCTCTTGTGTATGGAAATCTTGCAAAATCTCTTATGCTTTAGAAAATGCACAAAAACCCCTTATACTTTTGAAAATCCTGCACAAAATTCCCAACTTGTTTAAGATAATGTACCAATCCCCTCTTTAAATCCCCCCTTATACTTCTACACAAAATCCTCCCGTCTCTATATTTTCTAAATTCAGCAATTAAAAAAAACCAGTCCTTACCTCCTAATGTCTCTCTTTTATAGTTTTATCCATATTTATGGTATATATAATTTCATCTATAAAAAGTTCATCTACTTGTAATTTTTTTTGCATAACTCAAAAAGCTTGTTAACTAACATTTCGACTGCACAATACTTAACAAACATATACAGGGTATGAAAAAAATTATTTTATCAGTTGAGTCCTTTGAACTTGACTCCTTCTCAGATTTAGAAAACACTTGAATTTGATGAGTAACAACATCTCCATCATCACTCTTCTTCTTCCTTGATGTTTCAGCATAGTTCACCTTATTCCTTGCTCTTCCAGATCGTCTCCTTGATTGAACAAGACTTCTCTTTCTCTTTCCTCCCTTTTTCTTCACAGTCTTGACAATTGGAGCAGGCTCAGAATTCTCAGACATAGAAGAATCAGTGTGAGATGATTCTTTTTTGTCCTCCTCTGGCACATCGATATTAGGTGCTTCATCATTAGGGCTTTGTTCAATAGGCTCCCCAACAACAGTTTCCTCAGCAACGGGTGCATCCTCCATAACCTGGTCACCTGTTTCAACATTCTTTGAAACATCATCAGTAGTAGGGGTTTCAGTTTGTAGTGAGGATTGTGGAATTTCAGGTTGGACAATCGAAGGAGTGTTTTTTTATTCTTAGAATAGGTGAAGTATTTTGGGTTTGAGCCAAATAAAATGAAACATCAACCTCGACCGAGCCAATGGTGAGAGTTCCTGTAGGCTCTAGGCGATTCCGCGAGCGATCGATTCGAGTTGATCGACTATTGCATCAGACGGAATGTGGATGTTTACAGGAAAAGTGCGCATTATGGTTTGAGATGGAGGCGGTGTTGTGCTCGATGATGGAGCAACTGGAGCAACATTTTGGGCTTGGTAGGGTTTGATGTTTGAGAAGGTGGAGAGTTCGAGGGAGAATTTGAAATGTGAGAAGGGTTTTTCTGATTTCTAGCCATTTATATCAGTACTGAAATGCACATAATGCAAAATAGAATGAAAAATACAGTTTAACTAAAAGGAGAACACGAATATTCTCCACTTTTCGGAAAAAAAAATACTGAACTTCACTCATAAATGTACACACAGAACTAAACATGAAATCTAAGAGCTATATATAGAGATAAGAATCGAGGAAGTTAATTTCCATAACCCACAAAAGAAAAATCTGGAATTTGAGATGAGAGAGAGCTACTCCCCCATGAAGAGATCGTGGGTTTCCCATGCTTCAATATTCAGAATTTTAATTAAAACAAAATAAAAATTATGCACGAAACAAAAATAAAAGGAAACGTGGGTTTAAACATGTGGAAATTAAGAACAAATCCCTAAAAAATCGGTCAAATAATTTCAACTAAAAAAATAAATACAAACGACATATGATGTTGCATTCAAAATTAGATCACACATTTCAACATTGGTTAAAACAACAAGAAATATCCAATGTCACATTTTTCATCAAGTAATTTTAGCACTTTTATTCACATTGATCCATCTTTTCAAGAGAGTGCATCGTAGTAGCGAACTATGTGCCCTATAATTACTCAATGGATTTGTGATATATTGATATTTTACTAATCACCTTTTGAAAAGAAGTCATCGTAGTAGCGAACTCCGTGCTCCATAGTTACTCAGTGAATTAGTACATCTTGAAGTACTTTTTCAAAAACAAGGTTTTTATGCGTTTGAGAAATGTGAATCCCTTTATTTTTACACAACAATCATATTAGGTTCAGATTCATTTTACAAAGGAATTATAAACAGAAAACAAGAATTAGTCTTAAGTAAAACATGCATATACCCTGATGTTGTTACAAATGTTTAAGCATGCATAACAACATCCGCTTCACAATTACTTAGATAGTGCACATACCAAGAGATTTTCTCAAGAATGAGAATCTCTCATGGTCAAGAGCTTTTGTAAACACATCAGCAAATTTATTTTCAGTGGGTATGTATTCCAACTTCACAATATTCTTTTCTACAAGATCCATTATGAAATGATGTCTAATACTTATGTGTTTAGTAAGTGAGTGTTGATGAATTTTTTGATATATTGATAGCACTAATGTTATCACAATATACAGTTAAAATGTCACTTTCCAAACCATAAACACTAAACATTTTACTTAACCAAAGAAGTTGTTTACAACAAATACCTGCAACAATATACTCAGAATCTGCAGTAGATTGTGATACACAATTTTGCTTTCTACTATGCCAGGAAATCAAGTTATTTCCCATGTAGAAACAACCACCACTTGTGCTCTTCCTATCATCAATGTCACCTGCCCAGTCAGTATCATTGTATTCAATTAGTGCACTGCTTGTGTCCTTAGTATTGGGATATGGTTAGTTTTGATGATTTTCCAAAACAACATGTAATAGGTTTGAAAGCAGTCAGGATAGTATCTTTTGTTTCAGGTCAGGCTAGGTTAGCTCTCAATAGAATAGGCTGTCAGTTGAGAAGAACTCAGTTGAGGGAACACTCAGTTTAGGGGGAACTCAGCAACACAGCCTGAGGATATCAAGATGACATCACAAGCAGAACTGACTGAAGCCATGGCAGAGACCTGAAGCTGAAGAGAAGCCTAAAGGATGTCCCACTGAGTATAAACCTGGCTGATCTAAGCTAAGTCAAGTGGACCACTCAGTGAAGAGCATGATCAAGAGGATCAGTGCTGCACCAAGTAGGCCCTGAAGAAGTCAGGCTACTGTGGTCAGGGAAGTTTGTCATTCAGCCTTATGACAAACTTCTTGGAGTGATCTTCAAACAGTCTCTGAAGGACAACTACACTGAAGACGTTCAGTCCACTGAAGATCATCAGTCAGTGAAGGAGGAAGCTACCTAAAGTCAGTGGGTCTTGGTCAACCCACTGAGTCAAAGATCCGTGAATCCAGGCCACGTGGACCAATCAGCACAAGGCAGCAACTCTGACACTGACAAGGCCGCATTCCAAGAAGAGTGGTTGAAACCATTAATTGTATGGATTCAAATGTAATTTCATCCAACGGTTACATTTGAATCCACACTATAAATACAAGCTCATAGCTGCGTATTCAAGAGTGTTGTGTTGTGTTGTGTGTGAAGTAAAAAAATCAACACCTACGAGCTGTGAAGGTGTGAGTGTTTAGTGCATTATATTGGGAGTTATAAGGAGGCACGTTTCACACCTTGTACACTGAACTTTAGAGTTCATATATATACACAAATGAGTGTTCACCTTGTAACTCATAGGTTAGAGAGGTTTTCCTAATCTTAGCTTAAGGCTAACACATTGTAAAGGAAAACCTTACCTAGTTGGAGAAAACCAAACCAAACTAAACCCTTTCAGAAGAATGTTAGGCTTGTAGTGAGGTGAGGAGAGGCAGCCCAGGGAGTGGCGTGAGTCCAGTTGTTAGTGCACCTTGGCACGTTAAAAACAAGAATCCCAGTTAGTGGATTTCCTGTTAAATCAGGTCGTGGATGTAAGAGCTTGAGTCTCTTAACCACGTTAAACTGAGCGTACTTATCTTTCATAGTATTTACTAAAGTGTTTTGAAAATCTGCTCACTGAGAGCATTGTTATAAGAAAACTTTGGTTAAATATTCTAGTCAGGGAGAATCCTTCTCACTGGCCAGTTCAGGCAACACACTCGAGAGTTCAGTATCTCGAGTCACTGTCTTGCTCAGAGCATGAGCCTCCAAGCTCACACTGACTTGGTAGCTCAGCCTCTGAGCAGAGCAGTGACTTGAAGTGTAACCTCTCGAGTCACTGTGTTGCTAAGAGCATGAGCCTTCCAGTCTTCTCACTGACTGGGTAGCTCAGCCTCTTAGCAATGCAGTGACTTGAGAACTTTCCACTCTTACTGAACTCCCTGAGGAAAGGTTTTAAAAAAATTTGCTCCTGAATTCCCATTTTAGCCCTTCAAAAGCGGGACCATCACTTAGTATACCATATACTAAGATCACTTGTTTTAGCCACATATCTAATGATCCTCTTAACAACATTCAAATGTGACTCCTTAGGGCAAGCTTGGTATCTAGCACAAACACAAACACTGTACATTATATCAGGTCTACTTGAGGTTAAGTATAGAAGACTACCTATCATGGATCTATACAAAGTTGGATCAACATCTTGTCCAGCAGTGTCTTTACACAGTTTTTGTGTAGATCCCATAAGAGTTTTCATGACTTTTGAGTTTTCTAAACCAAACATTTTCACTAAATTCTTTGCATACTTACTCCGAGAGAAGAAAATACATTTTTTCAGATTGTTTGATTTGAAGTCCTAAGAAGTCATTCAAATTACCTTCCATGCTCATCTCAAATATAGATGTCATTGCTTCAACAAGTTGAACCAAAAATAATGTCATCAACATATATTTGAGCAATTAATAAGTCTTCTCCAGAATGTTTTATGAACAAGGTTCTGCCAGGCTCACCTCTTATAAAACTAAATTGCAAAAGAAAGCCAGTAAGTCTCCCATACCAAGCTCTAGGAGCTTGTTTGAGACCATACAAGGCTTTCTTTAGCTTGTACACATGATCAGGATACTGTGGATTTTTAAAGCCTTTAGGCTGCTAAAAAAATGCATCTTCAATTAATATGACATTAAAAAATGCAGCTTTTACATCTATTTGATGAAGGTTAATGTTAATGTAATATGCAATTGCTAGTAACAATCTAATAGACTCTATCCTAGCAACAAGTGCAAATATTTTATCAAAATTTATTCCCTCAACTTGAGTGTAACCTTGTGCAACCAATCTAGCTTTGTTCCTAACTATGTTACCAGACTCATCATTTTTATTTTTAAAGATCCACTTAGTTCCAATGACATTGACATCATCAGGACTTGGAACTAATGACCAAACATCATTTCTTTCAAACTGATTAAGTTCCTCATGCATATCATTAATCCAATTTTTATCTTATAATACTTCTGTAACATTCTTAGGTTCAATTTTAGAATAGTAACACTGAGCATTCACAACATTGCATATTGAAGACATGCACACAAACCTTGCCACATCAACATGGTTTGCACTTACTCTCCTTCTGGTTTGAACCCCAACTGAAGCATCTCCAATGATCTGATTTGAAGGATGACTTTTGGTAATCCATGTTGCTGGATTCTTATTTGGAGTATATTTATTATTCTGTGAAGAATCAACTGAATCTGCAGGGGATGTTGTACCAGATGCTAAAACATTTGGTGAAACATTCTCTATTTTCAGTGATTCTTTATGAACCTCAGTAACTTCAGTCACATCTTCATTGTCATTCCCATCCATCATATTCTTGTCATCATCAAACACTACATTAACTGACTCTTGAACAATGTTAGTTCTAAGGTTATGAATTCTATAGGTTTTACTATTTCTAGAATAACCTAAGAAAAAACCCTTGTCACTTCTGGAATCAAACTTATGCAGTTGATCCCTATTATTCAGAACGTAACACACACAACCAAAAAAATAAAAATATTTCACATTTTGTTTTCTATTGTTCAAGATCTCATATGGTATTTTATCACTTCCAATACTAAAATAGATAGCAATGTGACATGCTGTATTCAATGCTTCAACCCAAAATTTCTTTGTAAGATTTTTTGAAGTGAGCATCACTCTAGCCATCTCTTAAAGAGTTCTATTTTTCCTTTCAGCAGTCCTATTTTGTTGTGGAGTTTTAGGTGAAGAAAATTCTTGTATTATACATTTCTTATCAAAAAATTCTGAAAACATGCTATTTTCAAATTCCTTACCATGATCAGATTTAATCCTGCTAACTTTCAAGTTGAAAACAGTTTTACATCCCTTGTAAAGAACTTTAAAATCATCAAAAGTTTCTAATTTTTCTCTTAAAAACTCAATCCAGATTTATCTAGATTAGTCATCTACCACAACCAGTGAATGTTTCTTACCACCAATACTTTCAGTCTACATAGGACCCATAAGATCCATATGCAGTAATTCAAAACAACAATGTGTTGTGTAATATGATAACATCTTATGCTACACTCTTACCTGCTTACCTCTTTGGCATGGACCACATACAGTAGGTTTGTTTAAGTTCAGATTAGGCAATCCTCTCACAACTTCAGTTCTGATCAGTTTTTGCATGACTCTATAATTTGCATGGTCAAGTCTTTGATACCACAGGGCATTATCATCACAATTTAACAAATGACACACATTATTTGTTCCAATAAAATAACAATTACCAGCTGACCTATTACCAGTCATTAGACACTTATTATCCTTAGTTTTTTCTTCATTCTCTTGTGGAAAAAATCCTAACTCTTTATTACTTTCTTGTTCGCAGTTATCGACTAAATGACCATCCAGGGCGAGTAGACTCTGTACACCAGTTCGCCTGCTCCAAGACCCGGTCAGTATACGGGACATTTTAGGTGAGCATGTTCGCCGGGCAATCAAAACGGTTGCTCGAGCATGAACCAGGCCTTTAGATAAGGCAGTGCTCATGCAGGGGGCAACGGACAACTTTCATATATCCATGATGCAGGCTGCCAACTCCCTTGTCTCTGCTCAACGAGGGATGGCCCAACTGGCCGAGCTGGACGAGGCTGCTCGTCGTCATGTTGTTGTCGTTCATCAATTGACGGAGGAAAAAGATGGGTTGTTAGAGAAGTTTAAATCAAAGATTACCCGCCTTAATAACCAACTGAAGCTCACCGACATCACCCAGAAAAATAAATCGAAACATACGAGCAGGTGTCTGGCAAGCTTAAGGCAGCCAAAGCCGAGCTGGAAGAGGAGAAGAAATAAAAAGAGGAGGCTGAAACGAAGCTCGCCGAATCTGAGGCCGAGGTTGCTCGCCTCAAGGACAACATGGTGGGGATGCTCACGCAAGAAGAGTTCGATACCCAGCTGCAACCCAAACTTGGTCCTTGTTCGAACTTGGGCTACAAATTTTGCCTATGCTGACTGCATTCACGTAGTTAGTTTGTATGATGTTCCCGATATCATTGAGGACACCGGGAAGGACCTAACCGAGTTTCTCGAGGCCTATCCTCCCACTCCCGGAACATCCCTTCAACTTGGGGACATACCGGATTATGGGATCAAGTTGGATTGTCTTGACCCCAACATCATACTTACTCGCCCCCGGGCTGCTGAAGGGGAAAATGCAGAGGGCGAACAAGCTGGAGATAGCGAGCAGGCTATCACAGAGGGGGAGCAACAGGCGGCTGAAGACCTGGTCGCCAATATGATAGTGGATCCTCCTGTCGACCAGCCTTAAGACCTACTTCAAACCGAGCAAAGGCAGGAGTAAGACTTAGGATCTTTTACTTCTTTTTTTGTAAAAGTTGCTCGTTTTCCTCTGGTTTTGTACTATTTTTGGGCTTAAAGCCTTAGTATTTAATGAAATTGTCTTTGGTTTGCTCATCTTCCTGTATATGTTAATTGCCTTCACATTTCTTTCACTGTTTTTGCAATTATAACAAATGGCTTTGGGCTTTTTTCGATTTGAACTTTGCCTTTAATAAACAGAATAAGGGTTCAGCCTTAGACTTTGCTCGTCTTAAAAAATAAACAACCTTTATGGGCTTAGATCCTTCCAGTCGGATTGATACCTCGAGCTTAGACTTTCTTCTTGAACGAACAACTATATCTATATCTAGGAAAAATTTAAAAGTGTTGAGAGATTTTGTTCATCACTTGCATATTCATTAGGCGTGAAATTGTCATGATTCGTCACTCGAAATGCCCTAATTTTGGCCGATTTTATCGAGTATTTGGAGTCAATTGAGCATTATTTCTATACATTGATGAATTTGTCTCTTTAATGCTCGTAGGTGAATCGAGGGCAAAGAACGGAGTTCGTAGGACTTTGAATCGACTCAAACGGATTCCCGGATGAGAAGATATCGAAGGAATACGATTGGTGTTAGTGTTGAAGAAGAAAAGTACTACTTGGAGAAATTTTGGGAGCATTCGAGTGACACACTCGAGCACTAGCGCTCGAGCATGTTGCTCGAGCGCCCAAATCATACAGAAAAGTTCGAGCGCTCCAAAACATGCAGAGGATTTTCACTGCTCGAGCAGCTCGAGCGCGAGCGTACGAGCACTTGTGTCATTCGAGCTACATGCTCGAGCGCAACCGCTCGAGCAGGTCCGCTCGAGCACCTTCACGTTTTGCGTTTTCAAAGGCATTTTTCGGCCCATGAGTTCACGATTCGGCCCGTTGCATATATATACTCGTCTCAAGCTCGTTTTTTAGGAAGACCACATATCACTTGATAGCTTTAGACTTTTAGAGTTCGTTTTTGGAGAGGAAGGAGAGAAGCAAGCTTTACGTTTACGTTTTTGAGGTTTTCGTTACGAATTCATATTACGATCTTACTTTTTAGTTTCGTTTCTTTATAGTTTTGTTCTTGAACACGATTAGACTTCTTTTCTTGAGTTAATCTCAGTTTATTCTTTTATTTCGTTAAACCCTAGTTTATGTTTGATCTCTTCTTCGTCTTAATTATCATGTTCATGTTCGTTACTCATTCAATTGCTATTATTTACGTAAAACCTATGTCTAGCTAAAACCCTTGCATTCTTGGGGTAGGATGAACTCGTAGAAGTAGGTTGTGGGTATGTAATTAGGATAACTTGTGACGTTAGGTTTTAATTCTCTTGATTGATGAATTCTTAAAATTAATCTTAACTTTACTTTTGAATTTCGTTCGAAAAGTGTTAGAGAAAGGACGACCGTATCACTCTTTAACAACGAGTAGACTTAACTAGAGGGTTTAGAAATGGTTAATTCATCTACCGGTTTAGCGAAGGAGGACGACCGCATCACCTTAGTTAAATTAGGGTCTCATTAATTAAGCACAATCTATTAACTTATTAGTGGATTAGTGAAGTCGAGTGTAGTATTAGGGTTTAGAATCTTGAGCTTTCACCTTGCATTCTTTTACTTAGGTTATTTCTTGCACGTCACATTTATTTTGATTATGTACCTGCTCCGTTAGTATACGTAGGGATTCCTATCCTGAGCATCACCATCACCTATTTGAAAACACACCTTAGTTTATTCGTTTCTTTCGTTCGTTAGTTTAATTAGTTTATTTTAGCTTTAAATTAATCTTTCAAAAAAACCCAAAAACATTACACTCATATTAGTTATGACGCGTAGATCTTTAGGGATCTGTTCGCATACACTCCATCTCTTGGGTTCGATAATACTTGGTCATTATACTTACTCATACTACAGTGAACCCGTCCGCTTGCGGGGAAGCGACTAGTAGAAGTTAGTACATTCGCTTCAAGTCAATGGCGCCGTTGCCGGGGATGGCGTTGTATGTTTTTTTAATAGGACTTGTCGATAGCTTAGTAGTTAGTAGTGAGTGATTTTCTTTTCTGTTTTTTTTATTTCGTACATATTCGGCAGTTACATTTTGATCCTTCTGCTAGTGTGTCAGGTATATGAAAACACGCTCACAAGGCAATACGAGCGAAGAGAGAATACCGTTGGACCCTGAGACGATAGCTAGAAGGAACCGAGCATTCTTGAGGAGAATGAATATTACCGGAGGAGGGAAAGAACCAATGGACCTGAGTAATGAGTTGGATGATGCAGCTAATGAGTTTAATCAGACAGTAGACCGGGTTGACGGCACTGGAGTTAGTGGTAGCCAGAATCAAGTTCCGTTAGGGGATAGCCAGAGCCTAAACCCGGATACACAAAACGTAGGCAATCCAGCTCATAACCTTGTCCAAAATCCTCATAACAACCCTGCTTACCCACATCCTAACTTACCACAAAACAACTTGCCTTACCCACCTTACCCATACCCACCTTATCCATATCCGCCATATCCGTACCCTCCAACATGTTTACCAACCACCACCCCAACAAGTACCCGTACCAGCTGCTAATCCTCAACATGTTCCTCAGAACACAGATCAGAATATGGCTATTCGAGGAAGGTTTGCAGCGCAGCCACAACGGTACTATGATAGAGTGGAATTGCCTCCTGTTGAGGCAAATAACTTCTCGATTTCCCCGGAAATTCTTAAGCTTCTTACAGAGAACCAGTTCAAGGGGGTGATCGGGAAGGAGAATCCTCATACTCATCTGAGGAGTTTTCTAATGATAGCCTCCACTTTCAATTACAATGGCATGTCTGAAGATGCCAAGAGGCTTAGGTTGTTCCCATTCTCATTGATGGGAATAGCTAAAGAGTGGTACGATAATACGCTTCCACGGGGAGGTATTACCACTTGGGCCGAGCTCGAGCGTCTGTTCCTCGAGCGATTCTACCCTCCATCCAGAACGATCAAAGCAAGGATTGAGATCTCTTCCTTCCGCCAGAAGCAAAGAGAGGACCTACGTCAAGCGTGGGAGAGATACTCAAATATGTTGATTGAGTGCCCGCAACACGGGTACAATGAGGGAGATGTCATGGCATTTTTCTATAGTGGAGCCAACAAGGTTGGGCAAGACCATCTTGACGTCTGTGCTAGTGGATCATTCCTGAATCAAGGAATAGTGAGGTGTAGAGAGATCGTGGATAACATTATCACGAATGCCGAGGCTTGGAATGTGGATGCAGATTTCCAGAGAGTTCATCAGGTTGAGGAAGGTGAAGGAACGAGAAGACTGTTGATGGCCATGATTGAAAAGATTAACAACCTTGAGTTGGGGAAGAATATGGTTGGAGGGAATGCAGCAGAGAATGAGCAAGAGGACAAGCCCACAATTCAACAAGAAGTAGCCAACTATATGGGAGGTCCTTATTACAATCAGAATGGGTATCCACAAGGTGGAAATTTTAAAGGAAGGCCTTCTTATGGCCAACCATTTGTACCTCAAGGTCCAAAGCCACCTCAAAATCAATGGAGGAACACACAAGGGTACCAAGGAGGCCAGCAGCTTCCTCAGAACCAATAGAGGAAGAACGAGAATTTTTCATATGCTAATCCAAAGGCTGGTATTACAGTTCCTCCAGGGGTTGATCCGGGTTCTAAACCTCCTGGTGGAGAAGGCGGTTCCTCAACTGAGGAGATGTTGAGAGCTATCCTTCAGAAGGTGGAGAAAGAAAGCAAGAGATTATCCTCTTTGGAGTACGATGTGAAAGAGTTGCATAAGAAAGACGATCAGCGTGATCAAGAACTCCAAAAGAGAGATGTAGAGCTGAATCGAATTCAGCAAGAGAACAATAGGCGGTTCACCTCAATAGAGTTCCAGATAAGCCAAATTGCAAAATCGTTGAATAGGGAGCCGGGTAAGTATCCTTCCATGCCGGAAGGGAACCCAAAAGAGCATTGCAAGGCTATCCAGTTAAGAAGTGGAACCAACTATGAAGGTCCTCAGATGCCTGCTGATTCTGAGACGCCCCAAGATAGAGATGAGATTGAAGAGATGAGAGTTGAGAAGAAGGTTGAGGGTGAAAGCACTCAAGCGAGCAAAGAGCTTGAAGAGGAAGGCATTGAGAAGGTTGAGAGAGTTCCTAAGTGGAAGAAGGCAAAGGAAGCAAGGGAGAAAGTGAAAGAGACCGAGAGAGATGAATGGGGGGTACCCAAATCTGTGATACCAGTCCCATATCCACAACGCTTCATGAAAAAGAAGCTTGATGAGAAATTCACTAAATTCCTTGATGTGTTTAAACAATTGCATATTAACATTCCTTTTTATGATGCTTTGGAATAGATGCCTAACTATGCCAAGTTCCTGAAGGACCTGATCACGAAAAGATGGCGAGTGGATGAGCCGAAGTTGGTGCAGTTGAACCATGAGGTGAGTGCATTATTGCACAAGGCGCTTCCTCCAAAGCTGAAGGATCCCGGGAGCTTTACCATCTTATGTGACATTGGGAACGGGATCAAGAAAGGAGCGTTGTGTGACCTCGGAGCGAGCATTAATTTGATGCCGTTGTCGCTCTTCAAGAAGTTGGAGGGTGGAGAACTTCAGCCGACAATGATGACGCTTCAACTAGCCGACCAGTCTATTACTCGACCTCAAGGTGTGTTTGAAGACGTCCTCGTAAGAGTTGGAGATCACATTTTTCCAGCCGATTTTGTGGTCCTAGAGATGGAGGAAGATGAGCACGTGCCCCTGATCTTGGGAAGACCATTCTTAGCTACGGCCGGGATGGTGCTAGACGTGGCAAATGGGAAGATTACGTTGAAGGTTGATGATCAAGAAGTGAAGATTTCCCTATATGAAGCCATGAAGCACCCGAAGGAGGATGAGAGTTTGTATTGCATGGATGCAATTGATCCTCGTGTTGAAGACACACCTCCTATCTCTAATCTTTCTCATGTTCATGATTTCGTTAATCCTTCACTTGATAATTTAACCCATGAGCATTATGTTCTTGATTATGTTGATAAGGATAAAGAGGAGAAATTGAAGGAAGAAGAGGTGAAAAAGATGGACGTGATCCAGTTGGAAGGGAAAGGAGGAGTTAAGAAGAAAAAGTCCAAATTCAAGAAACTGTTTGGTACTCCTCCAGATAAAGGTGAGAAGGAGTTGAGACCCATAACATTTGGGGATGAGAAGGAAGCAAAGGAGTTCATGATGGTGGGGCATCAAGGAAAGACATGCAAGTACCACTCTTATGAGAGTAAGGGAGGTAAATTTGAGTATGATGTCCCATAAGCTCCTTGAGCTTGGTCCGGCATGAGGACCTTAAAAATAGCGCTGCGTGGGAGGCAACCCACTTTTATTTGCTTTTAGTTTCTTATTATGTTATTAGGGTGTTGTTGAGTCGTAAGTTTTAACCTCGTACTTGAGAGTTTATTTTGTAGGCTTGTCTCGAGAGAATAGAGGAGTCATGGAGTACTCAAAAGGGAGGAACTCAAGCAAGGGAGTGTGCTACGTTTGAGAGAAATTGAATTGTTTGGGTGAGGTAACCCACAACCCCAAACTTAGACCTCTTCGCAAGGTCGAAATTTGGGGGGGGAGGTGGAGTTTTTTTTATGTTTCTTGTTACATTGCACCGGAGCACCCCTTATCTTTGAGTGTGTTTGTTATTTGGTGTCTTGAGATGCTCCTTGGGGTGATTTCATGCCTATCAATCATCTTATGCTTGTTGATTGCTATCTTTGAGTATGATTTGATGAGTAGGGTGATTTGTGGATTTGAGTTAGGGACTCTTTTGTGTGAGTGTTTGAATGAGAGTTGATTTGAGAAAGAATTTGTATGCTTGTGAATTTTTCTTTTGAGTACTTGTGTGATGAGAGTGAGAATTCACTAGGACTAGCATGGATGTGAAAGTTGTGAGACTTGAGCCTTATGAGATTTTGATGCATGAATTAATCTCTTCGTTTGTGAGAGGATCGTCACCTTAGAAGATGCTAGAACTTGTGTGTGCTCTTGCTTCGTGATTGTGTCTAGTTTGATATGCCGAATGTGATCTTAGGCCATCTTTGTTTTGATTGAGTCACTTAGCCTAAATTTTCCTTACCATGGATATTTGTCCCTTGTTAGCCCCTTTGAGCCGTAAGCTTATTTCGTTGGCTAGCACATTTAAACACTATTCCAAGTTCCTAAGCCTTTTTGTTCCAATTTGAGTGGAGAATAGGAAAGTGTGAAAGTGAAGGGATTGATTTGAGTTGAGAAAAGGAATGATGATGGTTGAGTGGTGATAAAATAAGGCTGTGATTGAGTTTTGAGTTGTGGGAAAAAGGAAAAATTTGAGAATGAGCAAAAGAAAATGAGCTCATGTGTTTGTGCGAAAAAGAAAAAAAAAGTGAAGTGATTGAAAAAAGTGAGAAAGAAAAAAATGGAAGTGTTGAGAGTAGTGGAATTGAAAATGTGTTGATTGAAAATATTTGAAGTATTCTGTTCCTAATCTCGAAGTGTAAAAGTTTGATTTTCTATTCTCCATTCACTTGAGTCACTTTACCATATTGATTCTCACCTGTCCAAAGAGCCTACATTACAACCTTGAGAAAAGTCCTTTTTGATTCGGCATTGATTTCTAGAGTATGGTCGGAGTTAAGAGTGCTTACAAGCCTATGGCTGCCAATATGTGTGATTGATTGATTGAGTGAGTCCCTTTATCATTGATATACACTTGTGAGGGAGCGAAACACATCGTAGAGTGCACATCCATGTTTGATCTTGGTGTTTCTTGTTATTGTTGCATGAGTATGATGAAGGAAAGTGAGTGAGTATACGTGTGATTGATCTTTGAAGCTCGAGTTCATATGCTTGCATGATTTGATTCTTTGACTCATTCCTAACAATTTCACTTGACTTGTTATTTCGTTGCTTGAGGACAAGCAACATGGTAATTTTGGGGGGGGGGGGGGTTGATTAGGCGTGAAATTGTCATGATTCGTCACTCGAAATGCCCTAATTTTGGCCGATTTTGTCGAGTATTTGGAGTCAATTGAGCATTATTTCTATACATTGATGAATTTGTCTCTTTAATGATTGTAGGTGAATCGAGGGAGAAGAACGGAGTTCGTAGGACTTTGAATCGACTCAAACGGATGCCCGGATGAGAAGATATCGAAAGAATACGATTGGTGTTAGTGTTGAAGAAGAAAAGTACTAATTAGAGAAATTTTGGGAGCATTCGAGTGACACACTCGAGCACTAGCGCTCGAGCACGTTGCTCGAGCGCCCAAATCATATAGAAAAGTTCGAGCGCTCGAGCGTGTTGCTCGAGCGCCCCAAAACATGCAGAGGATTTTCACTGCTCGAGCAGCTCGAGCGCGAGCGCTCGAGCACTTGTGTCATTCGAGCTACATGCTCGAGCGCGACCGCTCGAGCAGGTCCGCTCGAGCACCTTCACGTTTTGCATTTTCAAAGGCGTTTTTGGGCCCATGAGTTCACGATTCGGCCCGTTGCATATATATACTCGTCTCAAGCACATTTTTTAGGAAGACCACATATCACTTGATAGCTTTAGACTTTTAGAGTTCGTTTTTGGAGAGGAAGGAGAGAAGCAAGCTTTACGTTTACGTTTTTTAGGTTTTCGTTATGAATTCATATTACGATCTTACTTTTTAGTTTCGTTTCTTTATAGTTTTGTTCTTGAACACGATTAGACTTCTTTTCTTGAGTTAATTTCAGTTTATTCTTTTATTTCGTTAAACCCTAGTTTATGTTTGATCTCTTCTTCGTCTTAATTATCATGTTCATGTTCGTTACTCATTCAATTGCTATTATTTAGGTAAAACCTATGTCTAGCTAAAACCCTTGCATGCTTGGGGTAGGATGAACTCGTAGAAGTAGGTTGTGGGTATGTAATTATGATAACTTGTGACGTTAGGTTTTAATTCTCTTGATTGATGAATTCTTAAAATTAATCTTAACTTTACTTTTGAATTTCGTTCGAAAAGTGTTAGAGAGAGGACGACCGTATCACTCTTTAACAACGAGTAGACTTAACTAGAGGGTTTAGAAAGGGTTAATTCATCTACCGGTTTAGCGAAGGAGGACGACCGCATCACCTTAGTAAAATTAGAGTCTCATTAATTAAGCACAATCTATTAACTTGTTAGTGGATTAGTGAAGTCGAGTGTAGTATTAGGGTTTAGAATCTTGAGCTTTCACCTTGCATTCTTTTACTTAGGTTATTTCTTGCACGTCACATTTATTTTGATTATGTACCTGCTCCGTTAGTATACGTAGGGATTCCTATCTTGAGCATCACCATCACCTATTTGAAAACACACCTTAGTTTATTCGTTTCTTTCGTTCGTTAGTTTAATTAGTTTATTTTAGCTTTAAATTAATCTTTCAAAAAAACCCAAAAACATTACACTCATATTAGCTACGACGCGTAGATCTTCAGGGATCTGTTCGCATACACTCCATCCCTTGGGTTCGATAATACTTGGTCATTATACTTACTCATACTACAGTGAACCCGTCCGCTTGCGGGGAAGCGACTAGTAGAAGTTAGTACATTCGCTTCAAGTCACATATACAGACTGATGAATAACTCCACATAAGCGAAAATAATTACAAGTATAAACAAGTTGTTCGCTTATAATAATTTTGCCGAACAACTTTTACATCAACCCTATCAACATGGCACTAACTATACAACGTGCCAAATAACTTTTGCCAAATTACTTAGCAAAATTTTAAAAAATTAGGCAAGTTTTTGGCCTTCTTGCATATATCAACACTTGCTCGCCTAGATAAGGAACTTGTCCGCCTTACTGGTAGTACTTCTTTAAATGTATTGCGTTCTAGGAGTATTGGGCCGAGTTGCCCTTCATGTCTTCAATATTGTACACTCCATTGGGTAACTTGTCCACTAACTGGAACGGGCCCTCCCAAGTCGGTCCAAATACGCCTGGAGGTGGGGCGAGCAACTTTCATAGGACCAAGTTGCCAACATTGGATTCCCTAACTTTGACCTGGGAATTGTAATAACGTTCTGCTCGCTGCTTATAAGTAGCATTTTTTAGCTCGGCATTTTTTTTCTTCGAGCATATCCATTTCAGCAGCCAGAGCAGAGTTGTTCGCTTGTTCATCAAAGTTGGCCGTCCTAATTATATTGGTCTTTAGCTCAATTGGGATAACAACTTCTGTTCTGAAAGCCATTGCAAATGGTGTTTCTCCGGTGCTAGACCTGGGAGAAACTCTATACTCCCATAAGACTTCCAGGAGCTCTTCAGACCAATTACCTTTGCTCTCCGTTAATCATATTTTCAATACGTGCTTGATAATTTTGTTGATGGCTTCAACTTGACCATTAGACTGGGGGTGATACAGGGTAGAATAGTACTTTCTAATCCCCCACTTAGTTTAGAAATCTCTCAACTCTTTTCCATCGAACTGTGGACCATTGTCTGTCACAATTGTTTGTGGAACTCCAAATTGATAGACAATGTTCTTTCAGATAAAGTTGACTATTTTTATTGTGTAATTTTTACCATAGCTTCAGCTTCTGCCCACTTTGTGTAATAATCGATTGCCACAACGGCAAATCGACATTTCCTACCCCAGTTAGGAAAGGACCAATTATGTCCATCCCCCATCTTGCAAACGACCATAGACTATAAACTGAAACGAGCTCTTGAGCCAGAGTGTGACTATTCGGGAAAAAAATCTGGCACCGATGACATGTCTTTGCCATCTTGATTGCATCTTAGCGTAAAGTTGGCCAGTAAAAACCTTACCGAATGGTTCTGTATGCCAGAGCCTGTCCCCCAGTATGGTTTCCACATACTCCCGCATGTATTTCTTCGAGTATAGCTCGTCCTTGCCCCCTAGGCAAACATTTGAGAAGTGGGAGTGATATTTATATTTTGTAAAGCTGCTCACCTACCAGGGTATACCTGGTGGCTCGCTTAACTAGCTTGGCGGCTCCAAAAGAGTTGTTTAATTTTCACCCACTTTTCAAGTATTTGACTATTTCTATTCTCCAATCTTCATCCTCAGTTTGCTCGTCGAGCTGATTAATATTATAGCTGGTTGTCGACGGGTTGCTCATCTTTATTATTACGACGTCTAACAATTATGCGGGACCTTCACTTATTGAGAGGCGAACCAATGCATTTGCTTGAGTGTTGCTCGTCCTTGGAACTTGCTCAATGAATACTTGGTCTAACAAGGACACCAGGTGAGCAACTATTCTTTGGGACTCGATCATATGGTCATCCTTTGCCTCGTATTCACCTCGGACTTGGTTCACAATCAGTTGTGCGTCGCCGAATATTTGTAGATGTCTGATACCCACCGCAAGAGACAGGTGGAGTCCAGCAATAAGGGCTTCATATTCAGCTTCGTTGTTGGTGGCCATGTATTCAAACCTGATTGCCAAGGTGAAGACTTGTCTGTCGGAGCTTATGAGAACAACACCTGCTCCCGATGCCATATTTGTGGATGATCCATTAATATAGAGATGCCAAGGGTGATCAAGTCCTCTCATCGGATCTTGGGGGGAAAGTTAGTTCGACAATAAAGTCGTCTAATGCTTGCCCCTTGATCGCTGTTCGAGGAGCATATGTTACCCCAAACTGGCTAATCTCCAGTGACCACTTTAGTAGGCGAATAGTTGTATCTGGACGATGCATAATTTATCTGAGCGGAAAGTTGTTAGCACCTCAACTTGATGGTCGAAGAAATAGGGTCTTAACTCTCTCACGCTCATGACAAGTGCATATGCCAACTTCTCGGCTGAGGAGTATTTGATCTCCGCTTTGTGTAGAGCCTGGCTAACATAATAGATTAGTTTATGAAACTTCCCATCAGCTCGCACTAGTACAGAGCTGATTGACACTTCAGATGCAGCCAAGTATAAGTAGAGCTTTTCACCTGAGACTGGTTTTGATAGAATTTTTACATCTCCTAAGTAGTCTTTTAACTGCTCGAAAGCTCTTTGGCAGCTGCTCGTCCATGAAAACTTTCCCTTCTTTATGGCTTCAAAGAATGGACGACATTTGTCACCTGATCTGGATATGAACATGTTCAGAGCTGCTAGGCAACCTGTTAATCTTTGTACTTCTTTTACCGACCGAGGTGGTTGCATATCCAAAATGGCTTTGACCTTTGCTGGGTTGGCCTCAATCCCCCGTTAGGTAACAAGATGGCCCAAGAACTTCCCCGAGTGAACTCAAAAGTTGTTTTTCTTTGGATTCAGCTTCATGTTGTATTGTCGGAGAATATCGAACACCTGGGCCAGATGCTGGAGGTGGTCTTCCTTCTTGGAGTTTTTGACCACGATGTCATCAACATAGACCTCTACTGTATCTCCAATTTGTGCATCGAACATCTAGTTAACCAATCTTTGATATGTTGCTCCCGCGTTGATGAGTCCAAACGGCATCCTTTTCCAGCATAGGAGATTTTTGTTTGTATAGAATGCTGTATTTTCTTGATCATCGGGATGCATTGGAATTTAATGGTAGTCAGCAAACGCGTCCATGAATGTTAATATTTCGTGTCCCACAGTGCTGTCCACCAACTGATCGATGTGCGGAAGGGGAAAATTATCCTTTGGGCAGGCTGCATTCAGGTCTGTAAAGTCTATGCATAGCCTCCAGGTTCCATTTGGCTTCCGCACAAGAATTGGGTTTGCCACCCATTGAGGGCAAAGAGTTTCCCGAATTAGATCGTTATCTAGCAACTTTTTCATCTCTTCATTGAGGGCTTGATATTTATCTGGTCCATATTTTCTTCTTTTCTGATGGACCGGCTTCTTTGCTAGATCTATATTGAGTCGATGAAAAGTATATTTTGGATCTATTCCCACCATGTCTGCATGTGACCATGCAAAAACATCTAGATTGGCCTTGAGGGCTTTTGCCATACGGGTCCTGTAAGGCTCAGGGAGCTCGAACCCGATGTAGAGTTCTAGATCCTCGTTTTTGGGATTAACTTTGAGAGCCTCCAACTCTTCGAATGGATTTGCTTGTCGTTTTTGTCCTTTCCAACGAGGATCAATTATTGGTCCCTCAAGGTCTAAATTATTTTCGATGTCCATTGGGTCTGCTCCCAAGCGGGGCTCTGGATCATCTGCTTGTTTGGGCTCAACGTTGTTTGCCGTAACTTGGACCTCCAAGTCATTAACAGCAGGTTGCTCGTCGATGTTCATGTGTTGTTCGTCAGGTGCAGATTCTCCATTGTTGGGCATAAGTTGTTCGCCCAACAGTTGCTCATCCTTCGTAGGAAGTTGCTCGTCCAACTCCATATGGTCATCCCTGGTCCCCATTATATCGTCCAACACCGACAGTTCACCTGCTGGAAAGTTGGTGGAAGCTTCCATCATAGAGACTCTTGTTTGATTTGATTGGAGTTGGAGGAGACACTCTCTAGCTTTTCTTTGGTCTCCTTTCAATGTCCCAGCTCCACTTGCAGTGGGGAACTTAACACAATAGTAATAAGTTGAAACTGTAGCTTTGAATTCATTTAAGAACGTTCAACCAAGGAACCCATTGTAGGTGGATTCTTAATCTCCAACAAAAAATTCCACCATTCTTGTTATATTTTTCTCGGGATCCTTAGTCGATACAAGTTGTACAGACAACCTAATTATCCCTATTGGGACTGTTGCAGCATTACCGAAGTCTAAGATTCGGTGATTAGAGTCTTCAATGTAGCTCACATAGTCTCCCAGTTGATCAAGCGTTTTCTTGAAGAGCATGTTGGTGTAGGCTCCGATATCCACCAGCAGACGATGTACTTTAGTCCCCATTATTTTGGCACAGATTACGAGGGAATCATTATGGGGAGTAACAATTCTGTCCAAGTCTTTTTCAGTGAAAATTAACTCTGATGTATGTAGAATGGATGGATTGACCCCCATTTCTTGTACCTGAGCCACATCACGTAGCTCAGCCTTCTATTTTCTGTTTGAAATTGGAGGTCGTCCATCTGAGCAGCCCCCAACAGGCCCTGAAGGTTCCATCATCAAAATCTCTGCAGGAGGTCCAGCCGCAGCTGCTGGGTTTGGTCGCCCCTTTTTATTGTTCCTGATGGGTTATTCATTTTTTTCCTCATCAGAATTGTCTTATCGGGCTTGCTTCCCAGGTTGCCTTTTGACGAATTCAGAGAGCTTGCCCTCCTCGTAGAATCGCTAGAGTTGTTTCAACAAATCTCGACACTCACTTGTAAAGTGCCCCACACTTTGATGGTAGGCACAATACTTGTTAGGATTGAGTTTGCTTGTTTCTTGGCGAATTTTCTGAGGTGGGGAGAGCAACTCCTTATCCTTCACATTATTGTACACTGTGTCAATTGACACAGTTAGCACTTGGTTTAACTTTTCCTTTAATTTCGTCCCTTTATTAAATGTCTTCATATTTTTGGGGACTTGATAGCCGGCTCTGCCGGATTTCTTGGAATTTTCCTTCTGGTCGGCCTTGTTGTCCCCCAAGTTTGTTTGCAAGGCTTCATGCATGGAGACAAAAATGCCAGCCTGGTTCCAGAATTCGGCATAACTTTTTAGGCACTTTAGATGTACCTTCTTCCATAAATCCGAACCCTTTTTTAAACCGACCATCATGGCTACAATCTTGGTATCCTCACTCACGGGTTCTCCCTCGCGTATTACTTTGTCGAACCTTTCCATGAATGTCCGGTCTAATTCGTCATCATTTTATTTTAAATCTGATAGTCGGTGCTTCTAGGAAAGGTAAGATCCAGCTATTGAAAAATTAGAGAGGAACTCACGGCCCAGTTGGGCGAAAGAATGAACAGATGCTGGTGGCATGGCTGAGAACCACTTATGCACCCTATCCCCCAATGTTAGGGGAAAATTCCGGCGTTGAGTGGCATCACTGGCTCCCATGGAAATCATGTAGTCCGAGTATTTTATCAGATGAACACGGGGGTCAGCAGTGCCTTCATATTGTATGCTTACCGGAAACTGAATCTTCTTCTAAAATTATTGATGATAAAGGAGATGTTGGCAAGTTGGTCGCCCCAATCCCTCTTTGCAGATCTAGTTGTCCCTGCATACTTTCTATGGCCTTCCTCAAACTGGTTAGCTCATCTAGAGATGCCCCCTGACTCAGAGGCTATTCGGCGAGCAGGGATGCTTGACCCTCTACCCGTCGCAGTCCCTTACTCGGAGGGGGAATCTCATGGGGCTGCCTTCTTGGGTTACTCGCCGCGTTGGGACCCAGGCGCCCAAAGGCAGTCCTGGTTAGTCTCTCGTGTATAGATGGGTGAATTTGTTCAAGATCTGCTCACCCCTCATCTGCTCTTGGGCGAGCAACTTCTTGCTGGTGCTGGGGTCGGCCCAGTCAATCTTGTGTGCTAGGACGAAAAGTCCCATGACTTGAAGCAGCTGTTCGCCCGGAGGCAGACTCTGCCTGGCCCTCCAGCTGATCAGTTACCTTAGTCTTTCCTTTAATTCTTTGGACCTGGGCACTGTCCACCTCACGTTGTTCGTCGCGAGCATATCTGGGCCTTGATGTCCCAACAGGCATGGATCTAGCACTCACTTGTGATGGCACGGGCTGTTCCTGTTGTTTTTTAAGAGCTTGTAAAGTAGCAATGGTCCTAGCTAGCTCGCTAGGGTTGCTAGTCAATGCCTCCAATTCTGGAGGCATTATATGAGTCACAGCTGAGAGTCGTGCTTTGTTCGCATGCCGTGGCTCTCAGTCATGGTGACCAGTGGACTAAGCTCTGGTTGTGGAAGCTCTCCCTGATGGATGTGAGGCTTGTACTTACTTGGATTGAGGCATCTTATTCAAAATTTACTTTGAATCTTTAAATCTTCAAGTTTGTAATTGAAGAACACCAAGAACACACTTCTTGAATTTATGAAGGAAAACTCAAGAACGTATTCAAATCTTCAAGTTCTTGACTCGAATTTCTTACAATCTAACACGAATCGGAGGTTCGAACCCTCCTTCTAGCGCCAAATTATTGGTGATCGTATCTAATCGCATGGATTATTGGTTGTTTTTATCCAATTTTGGGACCACCAAACAAGATCGTGTGATTGATTACTACCATTTATAGTAAATACGGAAGATCGGGTTATAAAATCGTAAATACGAGTATTGAATTCGTATTTATTTCGTATATGTGCGTTTGGAGGTGTATGAGTGTGTGTAGGAGAGTATTTGTGAATTTGAACTTAATTTTATTAATGGAGAGCAGCTTATTTATACTAACCACCAAGTATATGGTGTACATGACTATTGGACTACCAAGCTTGCATGCTTGACATGTGTGCATTGACTAATCTTGATCTTATTTAAGTTGAAACTTAGTTACAAAGTCTTGATTTTGATCTTGGATCATCTTCAAAGTTGTTCGCCATTGTTTGTAGGGCGGTTCTTCACATTTATTCTTCTTGTAAGTTGTTCGCTTGACGGGATGGTGATATGGAGAGTTGTTCGCCCATCAACTCTTCATAGGTTAGCGACTGGATCTCTCTATCTGGAGTTGTTCGTCTTTAATCTTGTTCGTCCACTGTGGGTGGATGGGTATCATACACAACTCAAAATGGTTAATTCACCACCTCCGGTGATAGTTGTTCGTCACCGCTGCCTTAGTAGAATGACCGGGTCAGGCCAGGGGTACAGAACCTGTTTGCTTGTAAGCCGGTTGTCTGGTTTGTTGTTAGTTGTAGAATGCACTCTTTTCACTGGTTTATACACCCACCTTTGATTACTCTTGCTAATTATCCTTAGATTAGTAGCTTTGCGTTTTAATCCTTCCTTTGGCCTTGATACCTGTTCACCTAAACATGATTGATGTTCGCCTATCAACAATCACCTCCTGCAATCACTCATCAATTCTTCAACCGATCGACAACTATTTGTTGTCCACTCATGTTCAAACATTGAGTCATAACACTAGAAATATAACCACAATTGGTAAAATCCTTTCCTGAACATATAATAATTTTTATTACGAACGTATATATGAAAAATAAATTTTTATTACTATTACCATTAAAGAATTTGAACTAAGTGCCCCTTAAATTTATATGAGTTCTCTTCGTTAAATTAAATGTATATACATAATACTCTTGTTCAACTTTACTAGTCATGTTTTCCTTTTTTGTTTGCTTTTTTTTATTTATTATATATTGGAGGACATTATGAGAAATTATGAGATCCACCTATAAATAAAGTGATTATAAATGAGATATATATGAGTCTTTGTTAAAAGAAGGGGCAATTGGAAACGGCACAACCTGCACACTCTCAAAGCTTGCAGCTCTAAATTTAATCAGCATTTCTAGTCAAAATCGATCAAAAATATAAAATTGAAGTTTCATCTTATTAAATAATATTCATGAAATAGTATCTCCAAGTTTGACTGCACTTAGTAAAACAAAACACCCAGCGATCAAGCCCAACTCATGTTTTAAAAAATGAAAATTGGTCAATAAATATTCTTATTCTAATGAGACAAAAATTAAGAGTATAATGTTGGGTAAGTTTTAATGTTATTTACTAATATTAGTAGTTGAATATTAAAAGGTTGCAAAGTGCTTCACTTGGATAACCATGGAAGCAGCCGTGACACAACACGGTCCACAATTTAGTAAATGAATATTTTGCACTATATAGTAATGCTTTTTTTTTTTTTTTTTTAATTTAATGCTGAAATCGAGTCACACACGCCTTTAGTGAATAGTGATCAGTAGTTTCTGTAATAAAGTTTATGTCCAGCCGTTCAATATCCTTCCAATAAAACTTGCGTGACACCATCTCATAATATAATATTGATTAAATTAATTTTTTTTATAGAATTATAATAAAATGTGATAATATTTTTAAAAAAAGTGATAAGTCACTTTTAACAAAAATATTATCATCTTTTGTTAAAAAATTATAACTTTTCAAAAGTAATAAAATTTTAATTAATAAATGACACATTTTAAGTTAAAAATAGATCAAATGGTATTAGTCTTATGTTATGAGTCGAAGTCTCACACACGACTTACTCATTAATTAATCCACGCGTTTAACCTTCATCTAGATTGATTTTTAAGGTTATTAAATCTCGAATTGGCACTATATATGTATTTCTTTTATTGCAAATATCGGTTTTGATCTCCCCATTTATTGGTTACACTTTTGATTTTCAATCCCTTTCACACTGTGATAATAACCTTTTCAGGTAATAAGTGATATGTGTTAGAAATATATTAGTGCCATTTCAGGGGCCATCAGATATTGGAAATTTTAATTAATGTGTGGCACATTAATTATTTTATTGTCATTTTAAGTGAAAAGAGAAAATTGAATATTTGAGAACTTTGTCAATAGTCATCCAACGTTCATAAGTAAACATGTTTCAAATCTATACAGAGAGATTTATTTATTTTTAATTTAACTTTTTATATTTATTTTTTGTGGGGAGAAAAACTTACTCCGTGAAGTTTATTAGGTTATCTATTGTCACTCTAGATTTGAATAGAATTCAGGAAACAATTGGTTAACAATGCTTTAATGGTAATAAAAATAAAAATTAATTTTTTATCTATGTCCCCACAATAAAAATGATATGTTAGGAGAATAATTGTTACAATTGTGACTTCATTGATAGTGTCATGCTCCAATTTTGGAATAGAAGTGGACAACAAATGATTGTTGGTAGAGGAATGAATGAGAGATTGAAAAGGATGATTGTAGGAAGATAATAAGGTAATCAAAATGGAGTAATGATTGTTGTAAATCATAAGCGTAAAATAGAGACGCGGGTTTGTTTACCCAATTCGTCGATAACGACTACATTTGGGGGCGTACCAAACCAGGAGTTTTCACTAATATATATATATATGTGTATGCGTGTGTATACAATACTGAGTACATAGGTCTATTTATAATAGAGAAATCCTAATCTAAGCCTAAAACATATTTAGGTTATAAACCCATTTAGTAATGTTCACATCAAATCTTCTGGATTTGGTATAATAAATCTACTGAATTTATAACACTCCCCCTTGGACATTACGACATAACGTTTATGTCTTGTCAGAAAAATTCCACATGCTAGGTAGCGACAAAATATTTAGCTAGGGAGGAATGCAATTCATTGATCTTCCGGACCTAATTTTCTGGATTTACTTCGAGGTTACCACTCCCCCTGAAGACAACAACCCTTTAAGATTTCGCATCTCGATACCATGAATATACTTCTCAAAAGTAGAGGTAGGTAGGGACTTAGTGAACAAATATGCTAGATTGTCACTAGATCGCACCTTTTGTATGGTAATTACGCCACTCTTCTGGAGTTTCGTCAGGTTTTTCTTGACGTACCCATTACTCATTTGTGCGATGCAAGCTGCGTTGTCTTCAAATATAACAGTAGGGGATGCATCGTTTTTAGCAATACTATACGAGTCACCAATGTGTTTTACCAAGGATCTCAACCAAACACATTCTCGTGGGGCTTCAAACAAACTATTATCTCTGAGTGGTTTGAAGATGTGGTGACCATAGTTTGTTTAACCGATCTCCATGAGATCGTGGTACCACCACATAGAAAAACGTAACCAGTCTGGGATACAGCATTGTGGGTATCAGACAAATAGCCAGCATCCGCGTAACCTACCAAGGTTTTATCTTGGTTCCTAGGGTAAAACAATCCAAGATCTTGGGACCCTAAGAGATACCATAGAACATGCTTAACATTATTCCAATGTCTCCTTGTAGGAGAAGCGCTATATCTCGCAAGCAAATTAACTGCAAATGCAATGTCCGGTCTAGTGCAATTTGCGAGATAGAGTAATGCACCAACAATGCTAAGATAAGGAACTCCTGGTCCCATAATTTCTTCTGTACCTTCTCTTGGTCTAAATGGGTCCTTATCCACTTCGAGGGATAGAACAACCATAGGTGTGCTGAGTGGATGAGATTTATCCATGTGAAATCTCTCTAATACCTTTTTCACATAGGTTGACTGATGTATAAGGGTTCCTTCTGGGAGATGCTCGATCTGCAGGCCGAGGCAATACTTGGTTTTACCCAAGACTTTCATTTCAAATTCAACTTTCAAGATTGAATTGACTTCTTCAATCTCTTTGCATGTTCCGATTATGTTTAGATCATCAACATATACAGATATAATACAAAAACCACTTTGCGATTTCTTTATAAATACGCATGGAAAAGCTATATTACTTGTGTATCCCTTCTTTTGGAGGAATTCACTAAGTCGGTTGTACCACATTAGACCCGATTGCTTTAGGTCGTACAACGACTTCTGCAGTTTTATGCTATACATACTGCGATTTTCACCATTACTCGAGGTAGCCGTAAATAAGTTATTGAAAAACTTCCCTCCTTCTTTTCCGGATTGTACTATTCCTACATCCGGCAATCCAATCTCCATCTAGCCATGAGTATGAAATTTCACGACCCGAACTCTTTTAAATTATGGCATCAGCGGTTAGGTCATCCATGACAAACAATGATACGTAGGATTCTATCTAATTCCATTTGTCATAATATTACGAATAATAGAATTCCTCCTGTTGATGAATTTATCTGTGATGCGTACTCTAAGGGTAAATTAATAGTGCGCCCGTCGCGCACTAAGGTGGGACTTACGTCTCCGATTTTCCTTAAACAGATTCAGGGAGATATTTGTGGACCGATTCATCCAGCATCAGGACCATTCCAATATTTCATGGTCCTAATTGATGCCTCCACTAGGTGGACATATGCCTGTTTACTGTATACCCGCAATCAAGCTTTTGAGAAGCTCATTGCGAAAATTATTGAGCTTAGAGCTCAGTTCTCAGATTATCCAATAAAATCGATTCATATGGATAATATTGTTGAGTTCCTCAGAAGCCTTTACAGATTACTGTATGGCTCTGGGAATTAAAGTGGAGCATTCGGTCCCTTACGTCCACACCCAAAATGGTCTTGCTAAAGCGCTAATAAAACGTATCAACCTTATCGCTAGACCATTACTTATGAACTCTAAATTACCTACTTCATGCTGGGGGCATGCAGTCCTACATGCATCACATTTGATACAAATCCGTCCAATTGCATATAATGATCATTCCCCCTACAGCTAGTGCAAGAACCTAACATTTCCCATCTGCGTATATTTGGATGTGCGGTGTATGTTCTGATAACACTACCGAAGCGTACCTCTATGGGCCCACAAAGGAAGCTAGGTATTTATGTTGGATTTAACTCTCCATCCATCCTGAAATACCTAGAACCTTTGTCCGGGGATCAATTAACGGCCCGGTGCGCTGACTGCACGTTCGATAAAGATCACTTTCCGGCATTAGGGGAAGATCCGAATTCAAAATTGAATGGATGCCGGAAACTTACTTGGAACGTAAGTGATCTTCAGTATCTAGATCCACACACTAGTCAATCTGAACTGGAAGTTCAGAAGATCATTAACTTGCAAAATTTAGCAAACAATCTGCCAAACGCGTTCACTGAACATAGAGGTGTAACTATATCGCATATACTTGCAGTAAATGCACCCCAAAGGGTTGAGGTCCCAATTAAATCAAGTATACATGCCCCCACAAGCCAGAAGCATAAAGGACCTATAAACGATACAAATACACCTAAAAGAAAAGCTAGCAATCTGGTCAGTTAAACGTGAAATCTCTAGAAGATATTCATCTAGAAAACTCTAAGTCTCCAAAAGAGATTCGTCCGGAAGACGAGCGTCCTAGTGATGAAGCACGTGCACAAAATATTCAACGCACTAGGACCGCAAAATAACCAGACCTAGATATACTGGGAAATGAAGAAAGTTTGGTTGACATAAATATTGAAGTCTCTATGAATTTCATAGATACGGGATAAACATATAATATAAATATTACTGTCATCGATGACACATTTGCAGCGACAATTGCTCTTTCCATTATAAATAACGATCTAGATCCAGAACCCAAAACTATCGCCGAGTGCCGGAAGCGCTTCGATTGGGTAAAATAGAAAGAGACGATTGAAGCAGAGCTCGCATCGCTAAATAAAAGAAAAGTATTTTGCTCTATCGTTCGTACACCCCCATGCGCTATCCCTGTAGTATATAAATGAGTTTTTGTACGAAAATAAAATGAGAACAATACTATGGAGAGATACAAAGCAAGGGTAGTAGCTCAAGGGTTTTCGTAGATACCCGGCATTGATTTCGATCAAACATATTCTCCTGTAATGGACGCAATAACATTCCGCTACTTAATATCTTTGGCAGTTAAACTAAAACTCTAGTTGAGATTGATGGACATTGTAACTGCATATTTATACGGGTCACTAGATTCCGACATCTATATGCCTGATGGATTTAAGATTCCCCAGATGAGGAATGATGAAAACCGCAGTATGTATAACATAAAACTACAGAAGTCGTTGTACAGCCTAAAACAATAGGGTCTAATGTGGTACAACTGACTTAGTGAATTCTTCCAGAAGAAGGGATACACAAACACACGGCAGCCTGATGGCTCGCGGCGGTGGCGACGGCGTCCGACCGTGGGCATTACGCAACGGCTAGGACATTTGCGGCGACGTTGCACGCGGCGGCCCAATGGCTCGCGGTGGCGGGCGTCCAGCCGTTGGCGTATATATTTTATTATTTTAGTTTTTCAATCCGTTTAATAATAATTGCAAGTATAAATACAGGTGCAATGAATAATTTAATTTCACAGTAAAATCATAGCACACATGGATAAAAGAGAATTGATACGATAATTAATTATCATGATATTGAAAATTAAATTGAGATTCGTACCGATTAACTTCGGGCAGAGACTCGTGCTGATAACGTGTTGCAAATCGTAAGCGTAAAATAGAGACACGGGTTTGTTTACCCAGTTCATCGATAACGACTACGTCTGGGGGCGTACCAAGCCAGGAGTTTTCACTAATATATATGTGTATGCGTGTGTATACAATACTGAGTACATAGATTTATTTATAATAGAGAGACCATAATCTAAGCCTAAAGCTTATTTAGGTTATAAGCCCATTAGTAATGTCCACATCAAATTTTCTGGATTTGGTATAATAAATCTACTGAATTTATAACAATGATTACCTTATTTAGGAGATGAGGTAGTGATATTTTTCTCATTAACCATCATAATTGCACTAATTTTTAATTGCATTACCATTAAGAGTAGCTAACCAAACGCCCCCTCAATATTACTTGCCTTTAATTTACTACCGTTGATGCGTTGTTGTTACACTTTAGTTAAAGATTTCATTGTAGACATACAAAGTTGTTACATTCATATTTGCCTTCGTCGTTAGAAGTATAGCGATGAGTATGATATTTTAAAGTATAAATCGAATAATTAATTTTAGTGTGAAATGAAATACAATTTAGTAAAGATATTATCATTCAATAGACTAGAATGACTTTGTGAGTGCTACGTTATGTGCACACGTGACCCTAGTATCCATTGCTCGTCAAATGGAAAAAAAAAAATTGTACTCCCCAAAATTGATGTTTTAAGTTAAATTTTTTACTTAAAATATTTGATGTTTTACATATCATTTTTTCATTATATTTTTATATAATTTAAAAAAAATTATTGTAAAATAAAGAGGCGCGAGCAGGAATACCGATTTATTTACCCAGTTCGTCATGAATGACTACATCTGGGGGCGTACCAAGCCTGTTGATGACCTTATTTCTAATAGATGATTAGTGGTTTTTTATATGTCTAAGAAGGTCACCAAACAAAACCAAGGATATGATTTTGCACAGGTGAGAAGTGAAAATGAAATTGACAAGAGTTTTGGTATGTTTTTGAATTAATGAACCTCTTCTTTCCCTTGCATGAAGAGGTATTTATAATACACAAGCAAGCATGAGGTGTCACCTCCTAAGCTATCCTTAACTTACCTATTGACAAGTGTTTAGACACTTGTTTATCTCCTAAGCTATGATATTTTATACAATGACAAGTGGTAATACACTTGTTTGCTTCTAATGACATGTCTAATTAGTGGAATTCTTAGCTGTCTTCCGAGGTACCATATTGCTCGCTTGTTCGTCTTTATGGTGAGTACTTTTGACCTTGCTTCTAAACTGGTCGCTTTCCTTTCTTGTCTTCTCGCTATGCTGGTCGCCCAACATATTTCTGGTTTTCTGACCACCTGGTCGTCTTTAATAATTGACTGTCGCCTGTACTCAGCTGATCACCTCTTCTTTCCTTTTCTTTAATTAATCACCACTTATAATCATTGTTGTATTTTTAATCTCTAATCTTATTGCTCGACTGGTCGTCTATCAACAATGTCCCCTGACTTGCCCTTTTATTGGGATGATGATCGACTAATTAAGGACAAGTCATAGTTTTGATGGAAGTGATACTTGTGTTGAGGCGAGCAACAAATTTTTGAACTTCTTTGAGCGGGAAACTTGGGCGATCAATTAAGATAACAGCGACCAACGAAGTTTCCCTGACGTATGCTCGATGGTTGAGTTCCCGGGAATCTCGAAACTCGAAACAACGTGGGCGGTGATGACGTCATCCGCCGCCCACACGTATTCCTAGATTTGCAAATATGGGCCTAAGTATTTTCAGAAAATAACTCTCTTACCCCCTTTTTTACTTCTATAAATATTTCGTCTTCTCCTTCCTTTTCTTTTTCCGAATTTATTTCGTATTTCCACCATTGATATCGTCCTTGGAGCTCTTTGTTTCTTTTCGTTCTTCATTTTCTGTGAAATTTCTGACGAATTCGTTTGAATTTCGAGGTAATCACTAGTTCTAACTTCGATTTTATTTTTAATTCTTGTTTCCATATTGCATTTGCTTTTCTTCAATTTTTCAATTTCAATCTTCTGTATCCTTTCGACCTTTCGTTTTCCCCCGCTGTCGTGAGTAATCCACCGGAGCCGACGTGCCTTTATCTGTGCCGCAGTTAAGCGCCACCAGTTATTCATTTAAAAAATTTTGCATTCCTTTTTCTTTGATTAATTTTGATCAACTTCATCGAAAAAACCCATTTTTCTTCACAAATGGCTTCCTAATCGTCGAGTGAGACTCCTTCTCTGGAATTTTTTCCATGAAATCTGGAGAAGCGACCAGTGGAGGGAGATGTTTCTTCGATTCCCTATCGATCTCTTCACCAGGCCCTTGCTCAAAACCCTAGAACTCTCCTTGTGGACGAGGAAACGAGCTCCGAGGTCTCCTCTGTTGTTCGCTCAATAGAGGCCTATGCTGTTGATAGCTCCGAGGAGGAGGAAGTAAGGCGACCAGTTGGTCGCCTTGAAGCAAGTAACACTTCCTCCGACCTTAGGAAAGATTCAGACGAAGTGCCTGCTGAGATAGAGGCAAACGGCGAACAATCTCCCCTGATCGCTGAAGGTGGGGCTGGTGGCGAGCAAAGTGGCCAAAGACGACCAAGATTGACTGTATCTTGGGAGTTTTTGGAAGACATAGGTTTTCCCAACACCAGAGTAACTCCTGAATCACAAATCCTAGAAGGAGTTGCTCGAAACGCTGAATGGACTGAGTACATTGAGCTATACTCAAAAGCTTTCCCTGTTCGCTCTCATGTCATCATGTCCGCCCAAGAAAACAACTTCACAGCAAGCAAAATATCCAGTCTCATTACGGAAGATGACTTGGAGAGTATTCGGTCGCATTACAAGATTCCATACGACATTTTTCTTTAGGCCCCCAAGAAAGAAGAGACTGCTGATCGCCCCCTCCAGGTTGCACAGAGATCAACTTAGACGTTCTCAACACGGGATTTCCCTTACCACTCCATCCCCTCATTGGTCACTTCCTGGAGGACACTAACTTGGCTATTACCCAAAACACACCCAACGGATGGAGCAACTTATTAGACTTTATGACCCTTTTTGGTCTTGAAGGCTATAAGAATAAGATAAGTACAGTTGAAGTCCATTATGCTATGGTGATATCTTCCTGCAAGGATGAGGGCGTGGGTTGGTATTACATTAAAGCGAGGAGCGGAGTTAAGTTGATCGAGGGAGTCCCCAACAAGGTGAAGAGTTGGCATAGCCAATTCTTCTTCATTGGTGGGGACTGGTGAGCATCAGCAGATTTTATTGGTGGCTAGTCGTGCATAAATTCTCCAGAATGCTTCGGAGCAATAAAACGTAGGCTCCATTTTTTCTTATCGTAGATCAAGTGGAACTAATATTAATTTTATTTTTCTTGTTATTTTGCAGGTCCGAGGATTTTGAATTGGGGACATCCAGATTTGAGCGAAGAGTTCTTGTATACCTTGACTCTGATCACGCTCCGAAACCTTGCTGATCGCAAAATCTCCCACCTGTCCAAGCTACACTATCGCAAACTTGCCCAGCTATTTACAAGTCCTCATCATTTAGAGGCTCAGGCGGACATCCCAGAAGGTGAACTTATGTATATTGTAATTTCCTTTTATGTTGATCGCCTGGTCGTTTTTGCCTATTTTAATCATTTTACTCTTTTATTTGTTTGGCAGATCAACGGGTGACTGTTGCCATCCCAACCATCCCCGAATCGTATCATTTGCTCGCTGCTCACCTCAAACAATGGCTGCAGAAGAACCGACCAAGAAGAAACTCAATCCACCTACTTCTCTCATCCGCCTTCGCGCCGCAGATGATCCTAATCCTCCTCCTCGCCCCCGTAGTCCAACTGCTCGCTCCCAAGGAGCCTCAAAACCTTCCTCATCTCCACGAAAAACGGGTAAGGAGAAGGAGAATGAAAAAGAAAGGGACAAAAAGAAGGCCCCCAGGGGTGACAGTCACAGAGGTGATGAAGATAGGGAGCGAGCAAAATGTTCCAAGCAGGCTACTGAAGCGAGCAGCCGAGGTGCTCACTCTCCTACTTCAAAGTCCACCTCTCTCGAGGTCGTAAGCGAGCAGCAGGCTGTTGCTACTGTGTTGAGCAAGAAGAAATGTCCTTTCCCTGACCGGTCATATCTGGGTTACGACCCTGTGAAGCTGAGAGAGTGTGTTTCTTATCCTTTTATTAGCCGGTCGCCGCTTGTGTTTTTATTTTTGCTTTTCTAACTTTATCATTTCCTTTTACAGGTACAAGCCCGAAGAGCACCCTGGGCGAACAGACGTGCTTCACCAACTTAGTTGCGTGAAATATCCTCCGCCCTATATGGATGTACCAGACTCGCATGTGAGGCGAGCAACTGAAATGGTTCCTCGTTCTTGGACCAAAGTTTTTGAAGGAATTGTTCAAGAATAAAATTCTTGCGACAATGCTCGTCTGATCGCCTACAACGCCAGCCACCAAGCCGTCATGGCTCAGAAACTCCTTGACCAGATCGTGATCTTGGAGAGAACTAATCGAGGTCTTGGTCGCAAGATAGATAATTTCGAGGCGGAGAAAGTGGCTGCCTTGAAGAAGAAAGACGACGAACTTGCCAAGGAGCGGGCTGAGCATGCCAAGGTCAAGGAGGACTTGGAACTGAAACTAAGGGCCACTCTAGACAGCTAGCGACTAGCTTTAAATCAGTCTGAAAAAATAATGCTCGAGTTGGGGTTGGCCGACGAGCGAGTCAAGGTGCTGGAGGGTGAAAAGACTGGGCTGGTCGCCGAGGTGGAATAATTGCAAACTAAGATTACCCGCTTGCAGAAGGAGAAATCTGCTATGGTCGCCTATGACATATATGCCCAAGATGTGGCGGACAACACCAATTTTGGGTACGTATGTGCTTATGCAGAGAGTATTCGATCTGTCAAGTTCGCCCTGGATCATGGCAAAGATGTGATGAGCACGGTGAAGCAAGACTTCACTGAATATGTGAAAGATAATCCAGTGGGCACCGGGTTCACTGTCCCTGTGGCGGATCTTGAAGGGATGGGGGTGTCGCTTGACATTTTTGGGGACGATGTGCAGATAATCGCTCCTCGATATGCCGACAAAGAGCCGAGTTAAGAGGCTGAGGTATTTGATGGCCTCAACTCCCTTCCCCTTACCCCTATTGATGAGGCGGGCAATCCTGTTACGGCTAGCGACCAATAGATCCATGAAGCGACCACATCCGCAGCCGAACCATCTGCTCCCGATGCTCCTCCAGCTCCTTAAATTATGAAGACTTGTTGTTTTTGTTTTTAGTTTGTGATAACACTTTTTGTAATCTCCATGTTCCCTTGTAATGTTTTTGGACCTTTTAATGAAAAACTTTCTGAAGTGTTTGTTGTTTCTTTGATTCACTTGCTTGACTTCCTTTTGCATCTTACTTTCCTTCTCATTTGCTCGTCATATGCTCAGTTGTTCGCCCATCTTCATTGCATCCCACCAGTTTTAAGTATTCCTCTTTTATTCTTAAGAGTAGAATACTTATGCTTGTTGGCCCCACGCTTGGTGTTTGGATAGGTCTTTATTATCCTTTCTTCTTGTTTGAGAAGTCGATGTTGATTAATTGGGCCTTATGATCCTTGAATGGATTTGGCCTGGAGTTTTTAAGGGTTAGTCATTGTTGCTCGCCTACCATTGAGCTTACATTTGACGCCTTCTGCTTTGGGCGAGCAACTTAATTCCTTAAGCGAACAACAGAGTTTATATATGCTTGTTCCTATTTCTAAGAATATAACACTTATCTAAAGAACCTTATTGCACAATTTTGTTTTTCTTAACTTTACATGAACATCCTTTCACAAAACTTTGAAACTTTCTGAAATTTTACAATCAAATTTACAACTACCAAATTTACAACTTACAACGTAATAAAAAAAACATATACTAATTTTTACATATGCTGCACATTTTATGCTTACTGATAATACTTTCTCAACAAGGCCGCATTCCAGGAGTATTGGACCGAGTTGTCTTTCATGTCTTCCAAGTCATATGTGCCATTATAACACTTGTGAGTTATCCTGAACGGGCCCTCCCAAATCGGTCCAAATACTCCTGGTGGTGATCCCAAAGTTTTTCGGAGCACGAAATCCCCAACTTCAAATTCTCTAATTTTGACCTGCGAATTGTAATATTTTGCGATTCTTTTCTTGTATATTGTGTTTTTCATTTCAGATGAAATCCTCCTTTCGTCAATTAAATCCATTTCTGCAGCTAATGCTTTGTTGTTCGACCGTTCGTCAAAATTTTCAACTCTCTCTATTGGTACCTTTAATTCTACTGGTATCACCGCTTCGGTACCAAATGCCATGGTGAACAGGGTTTCGCCAGTACTTGTTCTGTATAATACCCTATATGCCCAGAGTACTTCTGGTAGTTCTTCCGACCACTTTTCTTTTTTATCCACCAGACGAATTTTCAAAATATATTTTATTATTTTATTAACTGCTTCAGCTTGACCGTTAGACTGAGGATGGTAGGGAGTTGAGAAATGCTTCTTGATTCCCCATTTTTTGCAAAAGTCTCTTATATTCTTTCCTTTGAACTGTCGTCCGTTATCTGTTATAATTGCTTGAGGGACCCAAACCGGTACACAATACTTTTCCATATAAAGCTGATCATTTTTTCCTGTGTGATTGTTACAAGTGCCTCTGCTTCGGCCCATTTTGTGTAATAGTCCACGGCCACTACCGCAAATCTTACATTCCCCTTTCCAGTCGGGAAAGGTCCTATGATGTCTATCCCCCATTGCTAATGGCCATGGACTATTTACTGATATTAACTCAGTTGGTGGCATGTGAATGCTGGGGGGGGAACAGCTGGCACATATGACATATTTTTGCAACTTTGATAGCATCCTGCAGTAAAGTTGGCCAGTAGTACCCTTGCCTTACTGTCTTGTATGCTAATGCACGCCCCCCTGGGTGGTTTCCACAAACACCTTCATGAATTTCCTTCAAAACTTCTTGGCCTGGACCCCTTGCCAAGCATTTTAATAGCGGAAGTGAGAATCCTCTCTTGTAAAGTTGATCATTCATGATTGTAAACCTTGCTGCTCGTCTGGTCGTCTTGGCTGCTTCTTGAGGGTTTTCTAGAACTTCACCATCACAAAGGTATTTGATAATAGGCGTTCTCCAGTCATCTTCCTCATGTTCTTCACTTATTTGATTGATTTTGTAGTCGTGTGTTGATGGTTGCAGTATCTTTGTGATGGTGATTTCTAACAATTCCGCTGGTCCCATGCTGGTAACCAGGCGAGCAAGTGCATTTGCTTGGGCATTATTGTCTCTTGGCACTTGTTCAATGTAAATTTGTTCAAACAGTGAAGCTAGATGAGCAACGATCTTTTGATATAAAGCCATATTCTCATCTTTTGCCTCATATTCTCCCCGGACTTGGTTGATTATCAACTGTGAATCTCCATATATCTGCAATCTCCTGACTCCTACAGCCAAAGCTAACCAAAGTCCGGCTATCAGTGCTTCATACTCAGCTTTATTATTTGTTGCCATAAATTCGAATCGTACCGCCGAAGTGAAAACTTGCCTGTCAGGGCTGACCAACACTATCTCGGCCCCCGATGCTAGATTTGTTGATGATCCATCCACGTACATGTGCCATGGATGGTTATGACCTCTCGTCGAATCTTGAGGAAAGGTTAGCTCAACTATGCAATCGGCTAATGCTTATCATTTTATTGTTGTTCGAGGTGCATAAGATATTCCAAACTGGCTTATTTCGAGAGACCACTTGAGGAGGCAACCAACAGTGTTAGGCCTTTGTAGAATCTATCTTAGTGGAAATGTTGTCAGGACTTCTACCTGATGATCGAAGAAGTATGGTCGAAGTTTCCTGACGCCTATCACCAGTGCATATGCTAGTTTCTCCATTGGGGAATATTTGATTTCTGCTTCATGCAATGCTTGGCTCATATAGTAGATGGGTAAATGAAATCTACCCTCTGCACAAACCAAGACTGAGCTGATCGCTACTTCTGAGGCTGCCATGTATAAGTATAACTTTTCTCCTGGAATAGATTTTGACAGAATCTTGGTGTCGCTGAGGTATTCTTTCAATTGTTCAAACGCTTGTTGGTAGCTGTGTGTCTATTGAAATTGTCCTTTCTTGATGACATCGAAGAAAGGACGACACCTATCTCTTGATCGTGAGATGAATCTATTTAGTGCTGCTAGGCATCCGGTGAGTCTTTGAACTTCCTTGACCGATCTAGGAGGTTGCATATCCATAATTGCTTTCACCTTTGATGGATTTGCCTCAATACCGCGTTGGCTAACAAGATGCCCAAGGAATTTTCCAGAATGTACCCCGTAGCTACTCTTCTTTGGATTTAACTTCATGTTATAAGAGTGGAGTATTTTGAATGCTTGTGACAGGTGCTCCAGATGGTCTTCCTTCTTCGGACTTTTAACAACGATGTCATCCACATATACCTCCATTATTTTGCCAATGTGTTCATCGAACATTTTATTGACAAGTCTTTGGTATGTGGCTCCTGCTTTAATCAGCCCGAATGGCATTCTCTTCCAGCATAGTAAATCTTTATTTGTATAAAATATCGTGTGCTCCTGGTCATCTGGGTGCATCGGGATTTGGTGGTAGCCAGTGAATGCATCCATGAATGTGAGAAGCTCATGTCCGGCTGTGTTATCTACCAACTGATCGATGTGTAGAAGCGGGAAGTTATCCTCAGGACATGCGGCGTTCAAGTCGGTGAAGTTAATGCACAGTCTCCATGACCCGTTTGGTTTCCGGACTAACACCAGATTTGCTACCCACTTGGGACATAACGTCTGTTTGATAAGATTGTTGTCCAGCAACTTCTTAACTTCCACATCTAGCACCTCGTATTTGTCGGGCCCAAATTTCCTCCTTTTTGCTTTACCGGTTTCCTCGTTGGGTCAATGTTTAACTTATGGCAGACATGCTCAGGGCTAATACCTATCATATTAGCGTGTGACCATGCGAACACATCCAGATTAAACTTTAAGAATTTTTCCATTCTGGATCTGCATGGCTCAAGGAGCTCAGACCCAATGAAGAGTTTCAAGTCTTCCCGGTTCGGGTCAATTTTTATCGCCTCCAATTCTTCGACCGGTGTTGCTCTTCTTTTTTGGCCCTTCCAACGCGGGTCGATTATCGGTCCTTCCAAGTTGGCTCCATTCCTAGTTGTGGCTCAATATCTTCAACTTCGTTTTGAACAGGTATGACTTCTTTTCCCTGCTGCTCGTTATGGACCTCCTGCTCGTCCTCCTCCATCATTTTTGTATCTACGGATTCCATGATTTTGTCTAAAATGGAGGGTTCATCTTCGACCCTGCTGCTCGGTTGGTAGTCCATCATGTACACCTTATTATCCTTGGGTTGCAATTGAAGGAGGCATTCTCGAGCTTTTCTCTGATCGCCTTTGATTGCCAAATTTGTTAAAGCACAAATTCGAACTCACTCGCAAGTGTACGAGATCGTTGTTATAGTAAAGTAATTGACCAAGTTAAATATCGAACCACGGGACTAGTGGCTAGTGTAGCCCTAATACTATGCGTTGTCGAGTAATTGTAGTGCGGATCAATGTTTTTTTAAATGAGTTTTCTCAAAATTAAAACACAAATTAAAGCAACTAAATAAATCAAAGCAATTAACAAAATGAAAACAATAAGCAATTTTAGAGATTTTCGCAATAATTAAACGAGACGTGTTCGGGTGTTCATCGTCACATGAGAATCAAGTACATGATCGATAAGTAATAACTATTCAAGTTTCCGATCAACTATAGAAGTAATCACTAATCACTAAACATCACGTATTCACCGTACTGGATAAGCCTAGGTAACACGTCAAATAAAAACATCGGATCGTTAATCTTCTCACTCATCACCAATTTCTCAACTAAGCAACAAGTGTAGGAAATATGGGGTTCTAATGAAAATACCCAACTATCGTTGCGATACTCCAATATCCACTCAAATTTTATAAATCACTCACACCCATACTAGATCATGCACCGACCTAACTCTCATTGCGATAAACACACAATCTAAATACGAATTACAAGAGCAATCATGAAATCGAACAATCAAAGTCCATAATCCTAATAGATTGACCTTCAACTAGAATATATATCACAAATCAAATCAAATACTCAATTACCCATGTAAATCCAAACACCCAAACACAAGACAATTAACTAAGCATCATATCAAACAAACTAATATGAAATAAAGAACAATAAGCCATAAACATGAAAATTAATCCAAAAGGAAATGAAATTAAGGAAATAAGTCACCTCTTGGGAATTGATTTAGCTACAAAACTTGATAATCCTTGCTTGAATTGAAAGAAACTATTAATTGAAAGCTTAATCTAAGCTAATCTATGCTAGAAATTGAAAGAAATGCAAAAGAAAAATTGAAAAGAAAAAAAATAAACTATTCTAGGGGAATTAGGGTTCTAAGCTATTGAAAAACTGAGTGTAAAATCAGGAAGAAATGTATTTATATGTGGGAAGAAAAGCCCTTGGACGAAATTACATTTAAGTCCTCCGAAAGTTAGAATTTTCAGATTTTTTAAAGCATGGGAAGGTGGTCTCGGATAAGGCCTTAAGGTCTCGGGCGAGACGGATTGGTGTTAACCGAGACATTGGCTTCGACGGGCTGGTCTCGGTTTGGAGCCTTTTGTCTCGGGTAAATGAACCTTGCAAACTGAGACACACTTGTTTTTGGCTCAGATTGCACCCCTTTGGCTCGGTTTGGCTTGTTTTGACTTGGTTTCTTTCCATTTTGAACCCCAACTAGTTTTCCAGTCTTTCCAAGCCCCATTTTTGCTTTACTCCACTCTTAAACACGATTTCGACTCGATTCCTTTTCTCGACCGACCTTAATTAGCACGTATTTGATCCAAAAATTCCTCAATTCCCTATATAATAATCGCAAACACCTTTCTCGATAATTAAGCACAAGTGGTCAATTTAATCTAAATAATTGCAAGAAACTCAATAAAATAAGCAATTTAAGTACACGAATTTCGAGCAAAAATCACACTAATCAGCCTTTCACCATACCTGAACCTTTTGATGTTGGAAATTTGAGACAATAATAGTACGTTGAAACAGCCGCCTTAAATTCATTCATAAAAGGTCGACCGAGGAACCCATTATAGGCAGACTGTTGGTCTACGACTAAGAATTCTACCATCCTAGTTAGTCGTCTATCATGGTTCTCGATCGATACAAGTTCAACTGACAATGTTATTATTCCTAGAGGGGTGGTTACAGCATCTCCGAACCCCACTATTTTATGATCACAATCTTTCACATACTCATTGTAGTCTCCTAGCTGATCTAATGTACTCTTGAACATAATATTTGTGTAGGAGCAGGTGTCCATGAGCAGACGATGAACTCGGGTTCTGATTAGGCGTGAAATTATCATGATTCTTCGTTAGAAATGCCCCAATTTTGGTCGATTTTATTGAATACCAACAACTGGTATCATAGCCACGGTTTCGGGCTCTGATCTTTAAATTGGAATTTAAATTATTAAACATTAAATTGAAATTGGATAGTAGAATTGCTAGATCTTTTTGCAGGTATCCAATTGTCATGGTTTTAATGTTGTTAATTTTTCATGCGTGTAAATTAATTGTTTTTAATTCGATTCGTTCGAATTCATTTTTCTCGTGAGAAAATCCACGAGTAAATTAGTTGGTTTTATTTTGATTTGATCATTGTAATAGACTAGTCAAGATCTAGTATTTTTTTTGAAAATAAATTGTAACCAGATCGAGACGAAGAACGAAGAATTAAAGATGGCGTACCCGGATGACGCATGCATGCGCGGTGCATGCATGGACGTAAAATCATGCATGGGGTGAGAAATGAGAACGAACGGTGAAAACCGGTGCACGGGGTGCGCGAGGCGCACGACCCGGGCGCACGATGGGGCGTGGCATGGTGTGGGCGTGTGCGCACGTAGGCGGCACCCGGCGGCCAGCTGCTCGGCACCGTGCCGGGTGGCGCGCGAGCCCACTCCAAGGGCCGACGCGCGCCGTATCTCAGGCCGTGGAATTTTTTTTTCAGTTCTACGTTTTTTTGTGTGATTTTAAACGTCGTCCCGAACCCCAAACGATGCTGTTTTTTATGAAATGTTGTTGTTCGAGTGGGAGTGTGTTGAGACGAACGATGGAAAGCAACAAGGACGATTTTTTGCATCAAGACGTGAAGAAATTAAACCGTGACAATTGGATTTGAGTGCTCCAATGTGTTTAATTTTGTTTTGATGGATGTTTTATTTCGTGCACTTATTATTATTTGTTAATATGTGTTTGCATGAATTTTAAGAAAAACCTTACTTTCGAAAATTACTAAGTATATTTATTTAATCGCAATTTTATTCCGGATATTAAAATTGGATTAATTTGGCCTCCACAATTTATTTATTTGTGAAGTTCTTTTGGAATACATTTCCCCCTCGGATCGGCCAAAAAGACGGATTTCACATGAATAAATTCCGAAAGGATGATTGTGGATTTTTACTAGTGGCGGTATTGACCCTCACCACGAGTGGTTTGCTCAAAGCGAAATAATAATCCTGTATTTAATTATGGTTATTACTTAGGCATAAGAAATTGATATTAACTTACTCCCCTCGGAGTCCCTGTCAATTTTTATGTGGTCAAAGTGGGAGCCAACTATTAATTTTGAATTAAGGATTTGTAACTTTTAAGTTTGTGATCCACTTGAATGTGTTTAAATGTATAGACCACCCCTCGTGGCGCATTTAAATTGTTTCGAGATGTTGGCTGATGCATGATTATATTGTTTTAAGGTTTTAATATAATTGATGTGATCGAATTATGTGATAATTTCGTATTTTTCTAGATATTGATACGAATGTATGTTTTATTCTCAGTTCATCATGTCGCAAACTTTTAATCCACTATTTAGTATACTTAAAGATAACAAACTTGTCGGTGAGAATTATGTTGATTGGAAACGTAATCTTGATATTGTCCTAACCGCTCAACACCACAAATGGGTACTTACTACTCCTAAGCCCCAAGAGCCTGCCGAAGATGCGACCAAGGCGGTCAAGAAAGAGCATAAGAGTTGTTTTGACTCAGATGAGATGGCTAGGTGTACTATTCTGGCTTCAATGTCAGATGTGTTGCAACACCAACACCAACACATAGAGACCGCCTCTTAGATAATACTCAATCTTGAAGCGATGTTTAAACATCAGAACCGTACAACTAGGTAAATCACCATACGAAAGATACTTTCATTGAAGATGGTGGAAGGTACGCCCGTAAGGGATCGCGTTATCGAGATGATGGGTTATCTCAACACGTTGGAAGTACTTGGTGCGGAATTTGATCTCCTTACTAAGGTCGATTTCGTTCTCCATTCTCTGCCGAAGAGCTTTGAGCAGTTTTAGTTGAACTATCAAATGAATGACAGGGCAAATAGTTTGCCCGAGCTCTTGCAAGCTTTGGTGTCGGTGGAGACTTTAATGGATCATCAAACAGTTGCTATGGTGGCAAACGGTCCGTCTGCCTCTTCGGGTCCCAAGGGAGGGAAGAAGAGAAAGAGGACAAAAGGCCAGACCCAAGCAAATCCAACCGTTGCGAAACCCAAGGCAAAAGGAGAAGGAGGTGGAAAGAAAGCTGCTAAGGGTAAGTGCTTCAATTGTGGTGAGAAGGGACATTGGAGGGCGACCTGTTCTAAGCCTAAGAAGGCGGTAAAGAAAGGTAAGTCTCATGCTTTAGTCGTTGAAACTTATGTTGCGGCGTATGCTGCCCACGTTTGGGTAGTGGATACCGGGGCAACTGATCATATTTGTTTCACTCTTCAGGGGTTCCATCTAACCCGACGACTTAGCAAGAATGAGATCCTCGTCACTTTGGGCGATGCTACGAGAGTGGCAGCCGAAGCAGTGAGAGTCTTGCACCTATGTTTTGAAGATAGAGTTTTAATTTTAAAAGATGTTTTATACGTTCCGAACTTTAGGAAGAATTTAATTTCGGTTTCTAAGTTGTTTTTTGATGGATATTCAGTTACTTTTAATAAAGTTGTTACTGTTTCTTTTAAGAATGTTACTATCTGTCATGGAACGTTGGTAAACAATCTCTATACGATTAAGTGTGCACACCACTCAAATAATGAATCTAATAACACGTCGATCATTTCGAGTAATAAAAGAAAGCGTTCTTCAGAGATGAACGAAACACTTCTATGGCATCTTAGACTAGGTCATATTAATCTAAAGCGGATAGAGAGATTGGTGAAAGACTGATCCTTGGAATCATTCCAAGTCGAACCGTTTCCAACTTGTGAATCCTGTTTAGAGGGTAAGATGACCAAGAGGGCATTTTGGAGCTAAGGGGAATAGAGCCACGGAAGTGTTAGAACTCGTTCATACCGATGTGTGTGGTCCAATGACAATCAAAGTGAGAATGGGGTATGAGTATTTCGTCACCTTCATTGACGATTACTCGAGATATGGGTACATTTACCTTATGAGGCATAATTCTGAAACTTTTGATAAGTTCAAGGAGTTTAAGGCCGAAGCCGAGAAACATAGGGAAAAGAGTATCAAGTTTCTACGATCAGATCGTGGAGGTGAATACCCCAGCGATGAATTCTTGAACTACTTATCGGATGAAGGGATCGTATCCCAGTTAACCGCATCGGGAACCCCTCAACAGAACGGTGTGGCGGAATGAAGAAACAAGACTCTTTTAGAGATGGTCAGATCCATGATGAGTTATTCGGATTTACCCAAGTCGTTTTGGGGTAACGCCTTGGAAACGGCGGCTTACATTCTAAATTTGGTGTCATCCAAATTGGTTCCTAAAACCCCAATGGAATTGTGGACCGGGCGCAAGCCCAGTCTAAGACATTTGCGGATTTGGGGTTGTCCGGCATACGTGCTAGACAAGGAGGCCGGTAAGTTGGATCCACGTTCGGAATTAAGGCTGTTTATAGGATACCCTGCGGGAACGAAAGGGTGTATGTTCTATAGTCCCAAGGATCAAAAGACCGTGATTAGTACACACTTTAAATTCTTGGAGGAGGACTATATGAACAATCGGAAGCCTAAAAGTGAAATTACCTTAGAAGAATTGAGAGGTCAAACCTCGATACCAAGTATACAAGATGATGTACCACACGTCACATCTTCACAACCAGAACCCCGTCGCAGTGGGAGGATTGCTAGGTAACCCGAGAGATTTATGGGGATAGGAGAATCTTCGGATTTGGTTCCCGGCGATGAATCAGACCCATGGGCATACGACGAGGCAATCCAAGATAAAGACGCAGAGTCGTGGCAAACGGCAATGGAAACCGAGATGGGTTCGATGGATCATAATCAAGTGTGGGAGTTGGTCGAGCCACCCAATGGGGTAGAACCCATTGGATGTAAGTGGGTGTACAAGAGAAAAAGAGGACCGGACGGAAGGGTTGAGACCTTCAAAGCGAGGCTTGTGGCCAAAGGGTATGCTCAGAAAGAAGGGATCGATTATGAGGAAACCTTTTCGCCTGTAGCTATGCTTAAGTCCATCCGTATTCTCTTGTCGATTGCTGCGCACCTAGATTACGAGATTTGGCAAATGGATGTCAAGACAGCTTTCCTTAACGGAAGTCTTGACGGGATAGATATCTATATGCAACAACCCTAAGGTTTTATTGAAAAAGGCCAAGAGCATCTCGTATGCAAGCTTAAGAGATCCATTTATGGACTTAAGCAAGCATCGCGTACTTGGAACCAGTGTTTTGATCAAGTGATTAAGTCTTATGGGTTTGATCAAAACGAGTTAGAAAGTTATGTGTATAAGAAGCGTGATGGAACTGCGGTGGTATTCTTAGTATTATACGTAGACGATATTCTGGTCATTGGAAATAATGTAAAGGTATTGTCAGACGTAAATGTATGGCTGTCAAAACAATTTGATATGAAGGACCTAGGGGAAGCCGGTCACATCCTTGGGATCAAGATCACTCGCGATCGTAAGAAGAGGATGTTGGGCTTATCGCAAGCTTCATACATTGACACTTTTTGAAGCGTTTCAGCATGCAAGATTTCAAGAAAGGTTTTGTACCTTTTAGGCATGAAATCCATCTATCGAAAGAAATGAGCCCTAAGACGCAAGCGGAGATAGATGACATGAAAAGTGTTCCGTACGCTTCGGCTGTAGGAAGCCTTATGTATGCAATATTGTGTACGAGACCGAATATCTGCTTTGTCGTGGGCATGGTAGCAAGATATCAAAGTAATCCCGGGAAAGACCATTGGACTGCCGTAAAGTGCATCTTGAGGTATCTGAAAATAACTCGTGAGCGGATGCTGATTTACCAGTCAGATAGTCTTGTCCCCGTGTGATACACGAACTCGGATTTCCAATCAGACATAGACTCAAGAAAGTCAACCTCGGGTAGTGTGTTTTACATGGGAGGAGGAGCCATTTCATGGAGAAGCGTTAAGCAAAAATGCATCGCCGATTCGACTATGGAAGCCGAGTATGTAGCTACTTGTGAAGCAGCGAAAGAGGCAGTTTGGCTCAAGAACTTCTTAGTGGACTTGGACGTTGTTCCGAATTTGCCCGATAAGATAACTGTCTTTTATGACAATACCGAAGCAGTTGCAAATTCAAAGGAACTGAGAGCCCACAAGGCCAGCAAACACATAGAAAAAAAATACCATCTTATACGAGAAATCGTTAAGAGATGAGATATAGAGGTGGCAAAGATAGCATCGGGTGACAACCTAGCGGATCCATTCACAAAGGATCTGCCTCAGAGTACATTCGAGAGACATGTGGATGGAATGGGAGTCAAGACTATTGTCAATCTGTTTTAAGTATAAGTGGGAGGAATTATTAGGTTAGTGTAGGTTGACATGAGATGTCACGTAGAGCTACTACACTAAGACATGCATGATGTATACTAAAAAGCAGACTTTAAGTATAAGTGGGAGATTGTTAGAGTTATACGTGAAAGTATGATTTTACTTTGTATAACTCGTGTATCAAACACTTGTTTATGAGAATAATTCTTTTATCGCATATGCTTTAGATATGATTGAATGTTGAATATTTATTGTAAACAGTTCATAATAGTATTAGTTACATTGTAGTTAATGTGGTGATACCCGATCACGGAAGACAACATTAACAGTTTCCTTGTAACTAAACGTACATTTTCACGACCTAGGTGGAATTGAACAATCCGCCGTGAAAGGTCGATGTGTAAGTCTCAGATTGGTCTGTCTTGACTTAGAGATTGCACTAGCACATTTAGTATGTGTTGAAGAGGACCTACAGCGAGGATAAATTCTTCTGTTCTGAAATGTGAAGAATTAGACCTCAGTGGTTGTTGATTTCTTAATCTCCGTCACTTAAATAGGACCGTGTGTGCTTAATGGTTACTGCTTTGATTCATGTTGGGTGAGAATCATCGTGACTTCGAACCTTGTGTTTTGGACAGTAATATTAATCATACGACGGTTGCTAAGATTTAATATGGAGAAACGCGTGCGAGTACGACTCGTGTGATTAGTCCCCTTGGTGGGCTCAGAAGTTTTATCGTACCAAATCTTGCAAGTGAAGAATTAGTTTCTTCGGTACGGATAATAATGTTGAGTTGTCTTTACTCCAAGGTGAAATATATTAATTAATTTAGAGCTATTCAGAAGCTTAATTAATTAATGGACTTCATAATCTTAAACGCGGGAAATAATAACCGGGAGCCCATATTATCGTAATATGGATTAAGATGGATAGTGCAATATTAATTTATTAGTGGTAATAATTAATATTAATGGATTGAATTATATTGAGGCTCAATATTGAAATTCAGAAGTCCATTAGGAGGTCCAATCTTAATTCTCCTTAAAGGCCCCTCAAGTAGCCCAATAATGATAAGGTGATTAAAATAAAAAGAAAATATATTGCTGATTTTTTCCTTTTATTTTCGAAAATTAGATATTATGGAGAGAAAAGATTTTGTTGATTTTCTTGGAAAGATATTATGGAAGATAAGTATTCTTGGAATACAAGATTATCTCATATATTCAAGAAGATCCAAATCTTGTGATTTTCTTCTTAAAATTTTCGAAATTAACCCCTTAATAAGGAGGGTGAGATTTTTGTGGAATATTTTATTATGGAGAAAATAATATATGAGATATATTCAAGATTTCTTAGAGCCTAAGAAAAGATTTTCTCCAAGCCCATAACACCACTAAATTTCGGTCACCTCCTTTATAAATAGGGGATGCTTTTTTTCATCCCCAAGAACATAATTCCATGTGTTGGAAAAATCAAGAGCATATATTTTTCTTTTTCCTTAGTTATTAAAATTACTTGAAAGCATCTCCCACCGGTGATCAAGTAAGGCGAAAGGGAAATACTTGAGAAGGTTTTTGGGTTGATAAAGCGAGACCGTGATTGTCCCGTTTATTCAAAGGCCAATTCTACAAGAGGTACGTAAGTCACATAAATTCTTGTTTATTCCGCCTAGATTTTATGTGAATTAATTCAACATGCATGATGATAAATTAGTTGTTGGAATTATTATTTGAATTAATTAGGATTAATTCATGCTAGTAATAATTGAATTTAAATTCGTATTTAAATTTCATCCCGAATAGATTCCGGGCACCCCTATTTTCCCAACACCCTTTGCATCATTCAAGCTACATAGCTCGAGCGCCACTGCTCGAGCACTTCCAAGTTTTTGGCTTTCGGATTCGTTTTTCGGCACATGAATTCTCAATTCGACCCATTGCCTATTTATACCCCTTCCGAACACGTTTTTACACACCACTTGATACCATATCGCTTTTGGAGTTAGTTTTTGGAGAGAGGAAGAGAAGAAGAGATGAGCAAGCTTTAGTTTTACGTATTCGAGGTTTTACTTACGAATTCATAGTTCGGTTTTGATTTTTTGTTTCTTTACTTTAGATCTTTGTTCTTGAATACATTGAGACTTCATTTTATTAATTTTATTTCAGTTCTTAGCCTTTATTTCTTTAAACCCTAGTTAATGTTTGATAATTTCTTAGTTAAAATCATTATGTTCAAGTTCGTTACTTCTTCAATTGTTTTCGTGTCCGTAAAAACCATGTCTAGCTAAAACCCTTGCATGCTTGGGGTAGGATGAACTCGTAGAAGTAGGATGTGGGTACATAATTAGGGTAATTCGTGACATTTAGTTTTAATTCTCTTAATTAATGAATTCTTAAAATCAATCTTAACTTTACCTTTAAATTTCGTTCGAAAAGTGTTCGAGAGAGGACGATCTTATCACTCTTTAACAACTAGTAGACTTAATGAAAGGGTTTAAAAAGGGTTAATTAATCTACCGGTTTATCTAAGGAGGACGACCGCGTCACCTTAGTTTAAATTAGGGCCTCGTTAATTAAGCACTGTCTATTAACTTGTTAGTGGATTAGTAAAGTCGGTTGCTAGGTTAAAGTATTAGGGTTTTAATTCTTGAGCTTTCATCTTACAATCTTTTACTTAGGTTATTTCTTGCGCATCATGGTTATCTTGATTATGTACCTGCTCCGTTAGTATACTTAGGAATTCCTATCCTGAGCATCATCATCTCCTATTTGAAAACACACTTTTTCGTAACTTAATTTTCCGTTTTGCATTCATAAAGTAATTTAGTTTAGATTATAATTTTATTTTCTTTTCAAAAACCCAAAAACATACACTCATATTAATTACGACGCGTAGATCTTCAGGGATCTGTTCGCATACATCCCTTCCCTTGGGTTCGATATACTTGGTCGCTATACTTACTTATACTACAATGAACCCGTACGCTTGCGGGGAAACTACTAGTAGAAAGTTAGTAATTTTGGCTTCAAGTCAATGGCGTTGTTGCCTGGGATTGTGTTGTATGTCTTTTGAATAGGACTTGTAGATAGCTTAGTAGTTAGTAGTGAGTGCTTTACTTTTCTGTTTTATTCGTACGTGTTCGGCAGTTGCATTTTTATTCTTTTGTTAGTGTTTCAGGTTTATGAAAACACGCTCGCAAGGTGAATCGAGCGAAGAGAGACTACAACTAGATCCTGAGACAATAACAAGAAGAAACCGAGCCTTTCTAAGAAGGATGAATGCTGCCGGAGGAGAGAACGAGAACATAGACATCAGTAATGAGTTGGATGCTGCTGCAAATGAGTTTAATCAGGTAGTGGACCGGGTTGAGGGCACTGGAGGGAATGGAAGTCAGAATCAAGTCCCGTTAGGGGAGAGCCAGAGCCAAAACCCGGGTACACAGAACGTAAACAATCCAGCTCATAACCTTGTCCAACACCCTCCCTGCATTTCCATAGAACAACTTCCCACAAAACAACTTACCTTACCCTTACCCATACCCACCATATCCGTATCCACCATACCCGTACCCTACACCTCCTGTTTACAACCCACCACCAGTCTATCAACCACCACCAGCCCAACAAGTACCCGTACCACCTGTTAATCCTCAGCACGTTCCTCAGAATGCCGATCAGAAAATGGCTATTCGAGGAAGGTTCGTGGCACAACCGCAACAGTACTATGATGGAGTGGCGTTGCCCCCTGTAGAGGCAAACAACTTCTCAATTTCCCCTGGAATTCTAAAGCTGCTTACCGAGAATCAATTCAAGATGGAGGTTGGGAAGGAGAATCCTCATACTCATCTGAAGAGTTTTCTGATGATCGCATTCACGTTCAATTATAACGGCATGTCAGAAGATGTCAAGAGGCTCAGACTGTTTCCATTCTCTTTAACGGGAATAGCAAATGAGTGGTACGATAACATGCTCCCACGGAGAGGTGTAACCACTTGGGCCGAGCTCGAGCGTCTATTCCTCGAGCGATTCTACCCTCCATCTAGAACCATAAGAGCAAGGATAGAGATCTCTTCCTTCCGCCAGAAGCAAGGAGAAGACTTACGTCATGTTAATTGAGTGCCCGCAGCACGGGTACAATGAGGGGGATATCATGGCGTTCTTCTACAGTGGAGCCAACAAGGCTGGTCAAGCCCATCTTGACGCGTGTGCTAGTGGAGCATTTCTGAACCTAGGTACAGCGAGGTGTAGAGAAATCGTTGACAATATTATCACGAATGCCGGGGCATGGAACGAGGACCCAGAATTTCAGAGAGCTAGTAAGTTGGAGGAGAATGAGGGGATGAGGAAGCTGTTGATGGCCATGATGGAAAAGATAAATAACATTGAAATTGGGCAAAGTTTGGTTGGAGGGAATGTAGCAGTGAGTGAGAAAGTAGACCAGCCCCCAGTTCAGCAAGAGGAAGCCAACTATATGGGAGGACCTTACTACAATCAGAATGGGTATCCACAAGGTGGCAATCAATTTGGAAGACCTTCTTATGACCAGCCATTTGTACCTCCAGGTCCACAGCCTCCTCAAAATCAGTGGAGGAATACCCAAGGCTATCAAGGAGGCCAGCAGCCTCAACAAAATCAATGGAGGAAGAATGAGAACTTCTCGTATGCCAATCCAGGGGTTGATCCAGGTTCAAAGCCTCTGGGTGGAGAATGTGGTGCCTCAACTGATGAGATGTTGAGAGCTATCCTTCAGAAGGTGGAGGAAGGAAGCAAAAGATTATCTTCTTTGAAGTATGATGTTAAAGAATTGCATAAGAAAGGTGATCAGCGTGATCAAGAACTCTAGAATAGAGATGTGCAGCTGAATCGAATTCACCAAGAGAACATTAGGTGGTTCACTTCGAAGGAGTACCAGATAAGCCAGATTGCAAAAATCATTGGGAAGAGAGCCGGGTAAGTATCCTTCTATGCCGGAGGGGAACCCGAAAGAGAATTACAAGGCGATCCAGCTTAGAAGTGGAACCAACTATGATGGTCCCCAGATGCCTGCTGATTCTGAGACGCTCCAAGGAGAGGTTGAGTTAGAAGGGAAAGAGCATAAGGATGATAGAGATTAAGTTGAGGAGGTAGGAGTTGAGAAGAAAATAGAGGGTGGAGGCACTCAAGAGAGAAAATAGCCTGAAGAGGAAGGCATTGAGAAGAGTGAGAGAGTTCCTAAGTGGAAGAAGACAAAGGAAGAAAGGGAGAAAGTGAAAGAGACCGAGCGTGACGAATGGAGGGTACCCAAATCGGTGATACCCGTCACGTATCCACAGTGCTTCATGAAAAAGAAGCTTGATGAGAAATTCGCTAAATTCCTTGATGTTTTTAAGAAATTGCATATTAACATTCCTTTTTATGATGCTTTGAAACAGATGCCGAATTATGCCAAGTTCCTGAAGGACTTGATAGCGAAAAGAAGGAGAGTTGATGAGCCCAAGTTGGTGCAGCTGAACCATGAGGTGAGTGCGTTAGTGCATAAGGCGCTTCCCCCGAAGTTGAAGGATCCCGGGAGTTTCACTATCTTATGTGATATCGGGAATGGAGTTAAGAAGGGAGCATTGTGCGATCTTGGAGCAAGCATTAATCTTATGCTATTATCGCTTTTCAAGAAGTTGGAAGGGGGAGAACTTCAGCCGACAATGATGACGCTTCAACTAGCCGATCGGTCTATTACTCGACCTCAAGGTGTAGTTGAAGACGTCCTCGTGAAAGTTGGGGATCACATTTTTCCAGCCGACTTTGTAGTGCTCGACATGGAGGAAGATGAGCGAGTGCCTTTGATCTTGGGAAGACCGTTTTTGGCAACGGCCGGGATGGTGCTAGATGTGGCAAATGGGAAGATCACATTGAAAGTTGATGATCAAGAGGTGAAAATTTCCCTATATGAGGCTATGAAGTACCCGAAGGAGGATGAGAGTTGTTATCGCATGGATGTCATTGATCCTCGTGTTGAAGACACACCTCATATCCTTAATCTTTCTTATATTCATAATTTTAATAGTCCTTCACTTGATGATTTAACCCATGAGCATTATGATCTTGATTATTTTGATAGGGATAAAGGGAAGAAGTTGAAGGATGAAGAAGTGAAAAGTGTGGACGTGGTCCAGTTGGAGGGGAAAGGAGGAGTTAAGAAGAAAAAGTCCAAATTCAAGAAATTGCTTAGTAAGATTCCTCCAGATAAAGGTGAGAAGAAGTTGAGACTCCCACCAATTGAGGTGGAGAAGGAAGCAAAGGAACTCATGATGAAGGGGCATCAAGGAAAGGAATTCAACCACCACTCTTATGAGAGTAAGGGAGGTAATTTTGAGTATCATGTCCCTTTGAGCTTGGTCTGGCATTAGGACCTTAAAAATAGCGCTGAATGGGAGGCAACCCATTTTTATTTGTTTTTCAGTGTTTTTATGTTATTAGGGTGTTGTTGAATCGTAAGTTTTAACCTCGTACTTGAGAGTTTATTTTGTAGGCTTGTCCCGAATGAGTAAAGGTATCATGGAGTTATTCAGATTGAAGGAACCAACTCGAGACCAAGGAGTGTGACACGTTGTTGAGAAACTTGAACTATTTAGATGAGGTAACCCACAACCCCAAACTTAGACCTCTTCACAAGGTCGAAGTTTGGGGGGTGGATTTTTTTTATTTGTTTTATGGTGACATTGCACAGGTGCACACCCTCTCTTGAGTTGAGTTTGGTTATTTAGTACCTTGAGATGCTCTTTGGGCTGATATTGCGTTGATGTGCTACTACATATTTCATGTCTATCAATCATCTTATGCTTGTTGATTGCTATTCTTGAGTATGATTTGATGAGTGTGGGAGGGTTGTGAAGGTTGAGTTAAGAATTTTATTGTGTGAGTGTATGAGATAGAGTTGATTTGAGAGTGAACTCGTATACTTGCGAGTTTTCCTTTTGAGAACTTGTGTGATGAGAGTGAGAATTCACTAGGACTAGCATGGATGTAAAAGCCGTGAGTTTTGAGCCTTTTGAGATTAAGATACATGAATTGATCTCTTCGTTTGTGAGTGAGTCGTCACCTTAGAGGATGCTAGAACTTTGTGTGCTCTCGCTTCTTGATTGTGTCTAGTTTGACATGCCGAATGTGATCTTAGGCCATCTTTATTTTGATTGAGTCACTTAGCCAAAAAATTTCCTTACCATTGACATTTGTCCCTTGTTAGCCCCTTTGAGCCTTAAGCCTATTTCATTTGCGAGCACATTTAAACACTATTCCAAGTTCCTAAGCCTTTTTGTCCCAATTTGAGTGGAGAATAGGAAAAGTGTGAATGTGAAGGGATTGATTTGAGTTGAAAAAGGAGAATTGTGATTGCTTGAGTGATTATGAGAAGAAGGTGTGATGAGGAATATGAGTTGTGGGAAAGACAAAAAAAAATTGAGAATGAGCAAAAGAAACAAAATGAGCTCATGTGTTTGTGCGGAAAAAAGAAAAAAGAAAAAGTGAAGTGATTGAAAAGTGAAAAGAGTTGAGAAAAAAATTGAAGTTTTGAAAGTAGAGGAATTGAAAATTGTATTGAATGAAGATGTTTGAAGTATTTTGTTCCTCGTCTTGAAGTACCAAAGTTTAATTTTCTGTTTTCCATTCACTTGAGTCACTTATCCCATATAGTTATCCCACCTGTCCAAAGAGCCTATATTACAACCTTGATAAAGTCATTTTTGATTCGGCATTGATTTCTAGAGTATGGTCGGAGTTGAGAGTGCTTACAAGCCTATGGCTACTGATATGCGTGATTGATTGTTTGAGTGAGTCCCTTATTATTGTTATACACTTGTGAGGGAGTGAAACACATCGTTGAGTGCACATCCATGTTTGATCTTGGTGTTTCTTGTTGTTATTGCATGAGTATGATGAAGGGAGGTGAGTGAGTATATGTGTGATTGATCTTTGAAGCTCGAGTTCATTTACTTGCATGATTTGATTCTTTGACTCATTCCTAACAATTTCACTTGACTTATTATTTCATTGCTTGAGGACAAGCAATATGGTAAGTTTGGGGGGCTTGATTAGGCGTGAAATTGTCATGATTCATCGTTACAAATGCCCCAGTTTTGGTCAATTTTTTTGAGTATTTAGAGTCAATTGAGTATTATTTCTACACATTGATGAATTTGTCTCTTTGATACTCATAGGTGAATAGAGAGCGAAAAACGGAGTTCGTAGGACTTTGAATCGACTCAAACGGATGCCCGGATGAGAAGATATCGAAGAAATACAATTGGTATTAGTGCGGAAGAAGAAAAGTATCAGTTGAAGAAGAGGGAGAGCCATTCGAGTGAATCCACTCGAGCACCACCGCTCGAGCATGCCACTCGAGCGCCCAATTTGTCCAGAGAACTTTTGGCACTCGAGCTACTCGAGCACCAACGCTCGAGCATGTTGCTCGAGCGCTCAAAACTTACAGAGAATTTCCAGCACTCAAGTAACTCGAGCACCACCGCTCGAGCGTGTTGCTCGAGCGCCCCAAAACATACAGAAGAATTTCGCCATTCGTCCAGCTCGAGCGGGACCGCTCGACCCCATGCATCATTTGAGCTACATAGCTCGAGCGCCACCGCTCGAGCGGGTCTGCTCGAGCACTTCCAAGTTTTTAGCTTCCGGATTCGTTTTTCGGCCCATGAATTCCCGATTCGACCCGTTGCCTATTTATACCCCTTCCGAACACGTTTTTACACACCACTTGATACCATATCGCTTTTAGAGTTAGTTTTTGGAGAGAGAAAGAGAAGAAGAGACGAGCAAGCTTTAGTTTTACGTATTCGAGGTTTTTCTTACGAATTCATAGTTCGGTTTTGATTTTTCATTTCTTTACTTTAGATCTTTGTTCTTGAATACATTGAGACTTCATTTTATTAATTTTATTTCAGTTCTTAGCATTTATTTCTTTAAACCCTAGTTAATGTTTGATAATTTCTTAGTTAAAATCATTATGTTCAAGTTCGTTACTTCTTCAATTGTTTTTGTGTCCGTAAAAACCATGTCTAGCTAAAACCCTTGCATGCTTGGGGTAGGATGAACTCGTAGAAGTAGGATGTGGGTACATAATTAGGGTAATTCGTGACGTTTAGTTTTAATTCTCTTAATTAATGAATTCTTAAAATCAATCTTAACTTTACCTTTGAATTTCATTCGAAAAATGTTCGAGAGAGGACGATCTTATCACTCTTTAACAACTAGTAGACTTAATGAGAGGGTTTAGAAAGGGTTAATTAATCTACCGGTTTATCTAAGGAGGACGACCGCATCAACTTAGTTTAGATTAGGGTCTCGTTAATTAAGCACTGTCTATTAACTTGTTAGTGGATTAGTGAAGTCGGTTGCTAGGATAAAGTATTAGGGTTTTAATTCTTGAGCTTTCATCTTACAATCTTTTACTTAGGTTATTTCTTACGCGTCACGGTTATCTTGATTATGTACCTGCTCCGTTCGTATACGTAGGAATTCCTATCCTGAGCATCATCATCTCCTATTTGAAAACACACTTATTCGTAACTTAATTTTTCGTTTTGCATTAATAAAGTAATTTAGTTTAGATTATAATTTATTTTCTTTTCAAAAATCCAAAAACATACACTCATATTAATTACGAAGCGTAGATCTTCAGGGATCTGTTCGCATACATCCCTTCCCTTGGGTTCGATATACTTGGTCGCTATACTTACTTATACTACAGTGAACCCGTACGCTTGTGGGGAAACTACTAGTAGAAAGTTAGTAATTTGGGCTTCAAGTCAGGTTCCCATGATGTTGGCACAAATGATCAACGAGTCGTTGTGGGGGGTAAGTATCCTATCCAGATCCTTTTCTGAGAATGTTAACTCTCCTGTCCTCTTGGTAGCTGAATTGACCCCAACTTCCTTAACTTGGGCTATCGCTCTTAGTTCTGCCTTTCTCTTCATTTTAGACGCAGGAGCTCTTCCGTCTGAACATCCTCCAACTGGTCTTGCTGGTTCGAGCATAAAAAGCCCGGGAAGTGGATTTACAGGAGCTACCGGGATTCTTTTCTCCTTTTTGGTCGTCCTGCTCGGCTGTTCGTCGTCTTCCTCGTCTTCTAAGCTGGACGGAACTATCATCCTTGATCTTTTTCCCGATTGCCTTTTCACGAATTCTGACAACTTTCCTTCCTCATAGGATCTCCACAATTGCTTCAACAGGTCTCGGCATTCGCTCGTGAAATGGCCAATGTTCTGATGATATGCGCAGTATTTGTTTGGGTTCAACTTTCCTCGTTCTTGCCTGATTTTTCTTGGTCCTGACAGCATGTCTTTGTCTTTCACGTTGTTATACACAGCTTCTACCGACATTGCCAGTACTTGGTTCAACTTTTCCTTGAGCTCTGATCCTTCATTGAAGGCTTTCATGTTTCTAGGAGCTTTATACTCATTGCCCCCAGTTTTCTTCCTCGTCTTCTTTGGATCAGTCTTATCTCCCAACTCATTCTGGATGGCTTCTTGCATGGAAATATGGATGCCCTCTCGATGTCTAAATTCAGCGTATGTTTTGGGGTAAGCCAGATGTATCTCTTTCCATAGGTCAGATCCTTTCCTCAGACCAGCCATCACTGCTACCATCTTGGTATCTTCGCTCACCATCTCTCCTTCTAATAGCACCTTATCAAATCTTTCGAGAAAATTCCTGTCGGACTCATCTTCTCCTTGTTTGATATCAGCCAGCTGATGCCTTTGTGTCAAGTATGACCCAACTGTGGAGAAATGGGAGAGAAATTCCTTACTCAACTGGATGAATGAATTGATGGATCCGGGAGTAAGTGCTGAAAACCAACGATGGGGACCGTCACCAAGGGTAAGTGGAAAATTGTGGCATTGTGTTGCATCTGATGCTCCAACTGATACCATATAGTCAGTATATTTTGTCAAGTCGTATAAGCTGATGACTGGGAATTGCACTTTCTTCTGTATTGGTGCATTCAGAATTGCCGGGGATAATGGTGATGAAGGCAGTGTTGTCAATCCAATACCATTTTGAGCTTCCAATTATCTTTGCATTTCCTCAACTGCTTTCTTGAGGGCTTGCAACTCGTTTGGAGACGCTTCTCCGTTGGCAGGTTGTTTATCATGATCAAGTTCGATGACTTCATCTTGATACAGTCCCTCACCAACGGGACGTTTCTCCTGAGTTGGTCACTTGGCGATGTTGCTAGCTCCATTAGGACCTAATCGCCCAAATGCGGACCTTCCTAATCTATCATGGACGGATGGCGAGCAACAGGGCGTGTTCGCTCCTCGCCTCTTTGTGGCACAGGATCCCTGCCATTCCTTTTATTCTCATGTCTTTCTCCCGTACTTGTGCGCCCAATGTCTCTGGTAGTACTTTTGCTTGATTCATCATCCCCTCCCAGTGTAGATTCTCCTCTGCTCGCCAATCTCTCACTTATTGGAGCCTTGCCCTTGTTTTGCCGAGCCCAAGCGCTGTCTATTTCATCCTCTTGCACATCCTCCTGTTTTTTCCTACGTTGCTCGCCTGCTCAGTTGCTCGCCTCTGGAGCTTTCGACGGTTCTTTTCTTTCTTAACACCGTTGTATCGATTGCAATACGACAATCATTTTTGCCAATTCTTCCGAGTTACGGGCCAATGCTTCCACTTCGGGAGGAAGAGCGTCGATGGTGACTTATACGTTTTTATTGGATGTTGCCCACACCGTACGTGCATGTTCTCCCGTCGATGATACCCGAGTTTGTGATCTATGTGATGGGTGCGCACTCGAGGAATGTCATTCTTGTGATCTCGCCATTACCAAATATTGAATGTTTTTTATGAAGGTTTTGTGCTTATGATCGTCAATTCGAGAATAACTAGCCTTGTATGTGTGAATTTTGGCTATTTACAAACCCTAATTAACACATGCATGCATTCAAGTTCTTAAATGTGAACAAATTCTTCACAAATGCTCAAGTAACACTCTTATACCCAGTTTCCGGTGACTACTTGCCGGATTCTGGCCCTAATTTGCATATTCCGGTGACTCTTCCACCAAATTCTTCAAATCTTCAACCAACCGGAGGTTCGAACCCTCCTTCTAGCGCCAATTACTGATGACCTTATTTCTAATAGATGATTAGTGGCTGTTTATATGTCTAAGAAGGTCACCAAATAAAATTAAGGATATGATTTTGCATAAGTGAGAAGTGAAAATGAAATTGACAAGAGTTTTGGTATGTTTTTTAATTAATGAACCTCTTCTTCCTTTGCATGAAGGGGTATTTATAATACACAAGCAAGCATGAGGTGTCACCTCCTAAGCTATCCTTAACTTACCTATTGACAAGTGTTTAGACACTTGTTTATCTCTTAAGCTATGACATTTTATACAATGACAAGTGGTAATACACTTGTTTGCTTCTAATGACATGCCTAATTAGTGGAATTCTTAGCTATCTTCTGAGGTACCATATTGCTCGCCTATTCGTCTTTATGGTGAGTACTTTTGACCTTGCTTCTAAACTGGTCGCTTGCCTTTCTTATCTTCTCGCTATGCTGGTCGCCCAACATATTCCTGGTTTTTTGACCACCTGGTCGTCTTTAATAATTGACTGTCGCATGTACTCAGCTGATCGCCTCTTCTTTCCTTTTCTTTAATTAATCACCACTTATAATCATTGTTGTATTTTTAATCTCTAATCTTGTTGCTCGACTGGTCGTCTATCAACAAAGCCAAAAAAAATTTACTATATTTTTGTGTGTATGTACATGTGTGTGTTACAAAACTGAGTACAAATACATACATATATATATATAATATCAAAACCCTAAAGCCTATCAGGCTACTTGACCTATAAGTAATGTCCACATCAAATCTTCTAGATTTACAACACTCCTCCTTGGACATTACGACGGGACGTCCATGCCTCATCAAAAACTCCATAGACTAGTTTGCCAGAATAAAACAATCGACTGGGGAAAGAGTACAACTATTGATCTTCCAGATCCAATCTTCTGGATAGTTTCGATGTTTTTAGTTGGACTAACCGCTCATGCTGTAATTTGTATGAATCTAAATTGGATTTTAAGACCACATCTATAACTCTTCAGGGGGTTGGATTTTGTTACTGAGGTCTTCCACGCTTCAGGCGTGCTTTATATTCATTAGCATGTAATACTTTGTCCTTCAGGGACATCAATTTTAACCGAGAATATTCTATATAAATGTGTGATTCAGTAACTCTACTAGAGTTGTTAAAGACATTCGGTAATTGAGTTTTAATTTTTTGCAAATATTAATTATGACGAAGCATATTGACATAACATGCATAAAAATTACAAAATAATAACACTATGTATCTTGACAACTCATACTCTTTAATGTCATATCACTGACAATGTTCATGTTTGTTTCAGGCAAACTGGTAATCTGAGATTTGTTGGGGAATACTCGATCTCTACCATCTCAACAATTATTTGGCATCGGCCATAATTTTCATCTATCGATTTTATTCAAGTTTTGTCAATGGATATAATCCTCAAGGATTTTTATAAACGACGATGAATATAATCCTTCAGGGATTTTTATAAATGACGATGAATATAATCCTTCAGGGATTTTCCATAAACAATTGATATCTTATTGAGATTGTATCAGAGAATTTAATCAGTGCATCTGCCTTCTGGGCAAAAAATGGAGGCAAAATTTCATTACATTTGTCCCAAATGAAGCAAGATGAATCTCAAAGCTCAAGTCAAGATACTAAGGGGCGCTTGGTTAACAACTCTTCAATGGTAATGAGAATGAGATTGAAAATTAGTGTAATTAGCATGGATCATGATAACAAAATCACTACATCTCCTCCTAAATAAGATAATCACTACTCCATTTTGATTACCCTATTCTCTTCCTACAATCATCCTCATCAATCACTTCCCTATTCCTCCACCAACAATCATTTGTTGTCAACTTCTATTCCAAAATTGGGGCATGGCACTAGCAATGGTGTCACCATTGGAACACTTCTTCCCCTAACACATCATTTTTCTTATGAGGGCATAGATGAAAATAAATTTTCATTCCCATTACCATTGAAGAATTTCTAACCAAGCGCCCCCTAATAATGTCCAATTATGTAAATCACTCTCTGTCTCCAAAATCTTCGGGCAGACTGACATGGTGGGATTCACCCTGAGGGACCTTGCCCTTATTGTCCTTTTGTATCTTTCGATAAGCCTTAACCATGTGCTTGGGGTTGCAGATTTCCTCCCTTCCACGCTTACACCCACTCAAGCTCCCTTGAGCTACAACATGTGCTTCGGGCAATGCTTGTGAGCCAACCAGTCTAGCATTGTGATTTCTCTTCAGGAGTTGGTTGTGTTTTTCTACCACTAAAAGTGCAGAAATTAGCTCTGAGTGAGAGGTGTACTGCTGCTGGAGTACAAGGTTACTAGCATGGAATGTTGATAAGATTTTATGTATCAACTAGGCCTCAGTAATTTGTTGCTGACATAATTTTAACTAAGATACAATACGATGCAAGGTAGAATTGTACTCTGTTATAAATTTAAATCTTGAAAACGGAGATTCAGCCAATCGTATTGTGCCTGAGGGATTTTATCATTTTGTTGATAGAAACAATCCTTCAGGGATGTCCATAAAATACTAGGGTCCATTTCAGTAAGGTACTCATATTTCAAGTCCTGATTTAGGTGATACCTAAGATAAATCAACGCATTTGCCTTCTGGCATCAGTGGATTTGGGACCATGGCGAATGATTCCGCTTAATTAAGATGAGGCTTAATGAATCTCAGCATCTATGGCCCATGTCACGTAGTTATTACCATCGAGAGCAAGCTCAGTAAATTCTCTCTTAGCAATACCAAACAATTTCACTACATTTTAAATGGACATGGTAAGATATACGATTTGAATTTTTATTAACAAAGAAGAAAGAGGATTTAATTTACATGCTCAATCACAAAAGAACAAATATTGGGTGCCGCCTACCCAAACATGATTTACGGTCCAACAAATATTGGGTGCTTCCTACCTAGCCAATATATGCGGATTATAACTAATAATGTAACTTTAATTCACATAAATAGTTATACACGTAGGAGCAACTATTCAAGGTCAGATTTTAGTCAATGCTCATGCTTGCTTCAAACAAACTTGTATACGAAAATTTTGGTCATTTTTTGAGTGAATTAAATTAGCAGCAAAGATAATAATAGGCACACAAGGATCTTTCACATAAATCCTAATTTCTACAGAAAATAATTCCCAAGTCTATTCCGCTACAAGTGGTCCCTATAGCAAGAGTTCTTAAATGCCGCTTCCTCAATTCGGCCTTAATCATGTCTCAAACAGGTAGAGTAACCAAAGAAATATAGTAGACAATGTTGAGTCCAAAATAAAGCTCAACATAAAGACATGTTAGCCAAAAATATAATATAGCGAAAAAAAATTAAGGCAATTATGGAAGATAAAATCAGGATTTTTTTTCGAGACCCTTAATTACTGGGGGATTCATAGGAAACACACCAAAATCAAGTGCAATAGTTGCAGGAAGATTGTTGGATACGTTTATGATGCGGGCCGCCATTAATGGATAGAATCAAGGATGAAAATATCGCTATCGCAAGTAATATCGCATATCGATATCGCAATTTTTTTTTAAAAAAGACGGAAACTTTATTAAAATTTTGGAAAATTTACATGAAATTTTGGGGAGTATTATAATATGATATTATGCATATATTCCATTTAAAATCACTATAAAATTACATGTTTAAAGTAGGCATATAGATAATAGACTATATAAATACTGTTCAACGTAAAAAAAAATTGAAAATATATATTTAATATTATACAATACAATACAATACAATACAATACAATACAATACAAGATATAAATACATAATATAATACAATATAAGATTATGAATATTACATGATACAATACACTTAGTACCAAAATGATGACCTATGAGGTTCAAGTACAGAGTATGTAATGTCATATTTGTCCAAATAACATTGACACCTACTCATTATATTGGAGTAATCTTAGATAAAGGGTATTAGTTGATGACCTATTAGTTGTTTTTACTAAATGATATTAGTTTTTCGAGGGTATTCATTGTATTCACTGAAGGGTACGAAGAACAATATTTATGTAACTAAAGCGTATCAGTTGGTTACACTAAAGAATATTAATTTATTACACTAAAAAATATTGTAAAGTGATTCATATATGAACTAATTTCACCCTATACATACTCACTTTAATGCTAAGTCAACTTAGAAAAATAATAAACATATAAACACATAAAAAAAATAAACATAAAAACAATAAACACAAAAAAATCGCGATATTTTTATATATCCGCGATATTTTGCGATATATCTGCGATATTTCCCGATACTCATTCATTTTTGCACTACAAGTGAACCGATATCGATATCGATAACTTGCGATATATAGCGATATATCCGCAATACGCTGTAAAAAATACATTGCACCCCAATATCCGTATCCCAATCTCAAAATTTGCGATATATCCGCGATATATCCACGATATATCGCGATATTTCCATCCTTGGATAGAATCGGGCAGTTCGGGTTCAGGCTGCGCAAGGAGCAAAGGCGGCGTCGGCGACAATGCTGAGAGGCGATGCACCAAGAAGGACGGCGATCGTGGCTCGCAACGGTGATACCGTGCGCTATGGTGAGGGCGACGATGACCCAACTTCAATCGATGGCGAGTGAGCGTTGGCTTTGTCTTCGTGTAGTGGCGGCGACAATAACCATCATACCCGTCCTCTCCAACATCGTCCCCATCATTGTAATCAGGTTGCCCTTGATCAGCATTATCATCAATAGGTACATTGATGTCCATCTCTTCTTTTCAATGTTGACGCAGAACCCACAACCAAAACAGAAGCCCTTGCTTAAGTAATACCAATATTCATTCGACTAAAATAAAAAAACAAAACCAATGCCTTTATCTTCACTTGACCGAACACATGAAAAGATGGCGACATCATTTTCACATCCCACATTAGAAGAACAAACATAACAGTCGATCCGGTGGAATATTAATTTAGAAGGGATGTTGTAATTTAACATGTTGTAAAATAAAGAGGCGTGAATGGGAACACCGATTTTTTACCCAGTTCGTCATGAATGACTACATCTGGGGGCGTACCAAGCCAGAATTTTTCCACTATATTTTTGTGTGTATGTACATGTGTGTGTTACAATACTGAGTACTGATTAGGCGTGAAATTGTTATGATTTGTAGCTCGATTTGCCCGTGTTTTGAGTGAATTCGATGAGTATTTAGAGTCAATTGAGTACTATTTTTATAAACTAATGAATTTGCCTCTTTGATGCTCATAGATGGATAGAGGGTAAAGAATGGAGTTCGTAGGACTTTGAATCGACTCAAATGGATGTCCAGATGAGAAGATATCGAAGAAATACGAAAAGTGTTAGTTCGTGCAAGGAAAAGTGTCACTTGGCCCAAGGAGAGAGGTGGCGCTCGAGCAGAGGGGGTCGAGCACCAAGTTGGTTCTAGAAGACAAAGAGCACTCGACCGAGTACAGGTCGAGCGTCTAGCGCTCGACCGGATGCCTCACTCGACCAAATGTAGGTCGAGCGCCTAGCGCTCTACCAGATGGGGCTCGAGCGCCCTATTGGCGCTGTAAGTTTGGGCCACTCGACCGTGCACTGGTCGAGCGTCTAGCGCTCGACCAAGACCCAAGAGTGCGTGTTTTGGCCTTTTTCGCCCGTTTTAGGCCCGTTGCTTATAAATACCCGATCCCAAACTCATTTTTATGGACCCTTTGGATCACTATTCATATTTTTACATACTTGGAGTAAGAAGATAGCTTGGTAGAGAGATTAGAAGAGTTTAATACTTTGTAATCGAGGTTTTGATTTACGAATTCATAGTTTAGTTATTTATTTAGAACTTATTAGATTAATTCTTTCTTCTTTGTTCTTTGAGACTATAAACCCTAGCTTTTGAGATTATAAGAGATTATTTTTTAGACTTTGATTCATTCGTTATTTATGTTCTTTGATTTAGTTGCTAATTCAAATATGTTTGTTTATCATAGTTATTGCTATCGTTGTTTCAATCACCATGTTAGGCTAGAACCCTTGCATGCTTAGGATAGGATGAACTCGTAGAAGTAGGATGTTGGTACGTAATAAGGGTAATTCGTGATCTTTAGTCTTAGCTCTCTTAATTAATTGAATTCTTAAAATAATCCCTAGAATTATCTTGAAATTGAGTACGAAAATTGTTAGAGAGAAGACGACTGTATCACTCTTTAATAACGAATATGCTTAACGAGAGGGTTTTAGAAGGGGTTTATCATATACCGGTTTATCTAGGGAGGACGACCGCATCACCTTCGTTAAATTAGAGTCTCACTAATTAAGCACGATCCATATAACTTGGTTAGTGGATTTGTGAAGTAGGTTGATATGACAAAGTATTAGGGTTAATTCTTGAGCTTTTAGTCTATCAATCTTGTGTTAGATTAGGGAAATTGATTGCTTAGTTTTAGTACACTTAGGATTATTACTTGCACATCACGATTATTCTAGTTATTGTACCAACTCCGTTAGTATACGTAGGGGTTTCTATCCTGAGCATCACCATATAATATTTACATACAAACCGAAGTTAATTAGTTTAATTCATTCTTTAGCACATAATTAGTATAGATTAGTTTAGAATTAATACCTTAAAAATCCAAAAACATATACTCATATTAACTACGACGCGTAGATCTCCAGGGCTCTATTCGCATGCATACCTTTCCTTGGGTTCAATATACTTGGTTCTTATACTTGCTAATACTACTGTGATCTCATACTCTTGTGGGGTAACTACTAGTATAACTAGTATTTTGCGTTCAACTCAAGTACGGGTATATATATACATATAATATCAAAACCCTAAAGCTTATCCGGCTACTTTGCTCATACGTAATGTCCACATCAAATCTTCTGGATTTGGTATATCAAATCTTCTAAATTTACAACAAAAACCACTCATATTTCAACCTATCTTTAATAAATGATATAATGAACTATAATTAAGGAATGTGATAAAATCCTCAATAAATTGTGAGGGTATATTTATCAACATGCACCAATTATTAATCTCAACTACAAATGTTAAAACATCACTCTTTTTCAATTGAATTGAGATTTAAAAAAAAAATTCTAGTCTTATATGCAACAAGTGCATCATAAAATTCAAGTGTATATAAAAAAGTCGCTCATGTTTTTACTAAAAAGACACTCTTGATTTAATTATCGTTTTAGTGAAAATAGAAATGACTCTTCAAAAAATGTACTTGAGTCTGAGTGCATGACCAATTGGTGCACAAAAGATATACTCTTAAAAATTATACAAGAATCAAAGCATGACTACTTGGTGCACAAAAGATATACTCTTAAAAATTATACAAGAATCAAACTAATTTTAAGTAAATCATAAACTGCTTGGCATAAACTAATCAACATATAAAGAAAAATGAGTCACACTCTTATGTAATATTGCACATATAATATTAACACATTTAAAGAAGAGGGTGGAAAATTCACGGGTTAATCGTGTTACTGTTAGCTTGAGTCTTTTCAAAAGACCGTGCAATGACAAACATAATAACACACTTTTAAGTCTGTGTTATCGTAAAGACAGTGTAACACATGTCCTTACAAAAACATATATTTATTATTATAGTAACACATGCAAAATATTGCAAAATATATTATTATATGAAATACAAAAGTGATACAAAATAAAAATATCGATTAAAAAGCTAACAAGGATTCGAAAATATGGAGAGGAAAAATGTTTGCAAGAAGCGAATAGTAGGAAGAAGAAAAAAGTGGGCTTATTTTAAGGTACTCTATACCGACTTTAATTTGTACAATATTGCATATAAGTGTGTAAAATATTAATTTGATCACATGCATTTGCAAATAACCCAAATAATAAATGAGTAGGTTTTATATGAAAATGTTTATGATAACCTTATCATGAAACTCTTTAAAAATATGAAATATTTGATCAAAAGTATAAAAAAAATTCATCAGTGGTGTTATTAATCTAGGTTCAAGAAAATTTACAACGATTACAATATATTACCACCGACCCAGATTAATGATACTCCTGGTGAAATTTTTATACTCCTAATTAAATATCTGATACTTTAAAATTATTTTATGATAAGTTTATCATGAACTATTTTCATATAATATTTTGCTATAATAAATAATTTTAATCAGGAAAAGAAATGACAAAAAAATTTTGTGGACCCGCGTTCATGTTAACTCGGTTTCTTCAAAAATCAATACTATTATTTATATATATTATCAGTGTTATATGTATCCACTGTCACTATGCATACATATTATCACTATCTAAGAAATTAAATATCTTTTAACATAATAATATATATACATTACAGTAATATTTTAAAATGAAAAAAAAATAAAACAAGTTCACGTATCACATTAGACCTTCTTGAGGAGACACGGTTGTAGTCCAAGTTGAGGAATGAAGGGGGAAGGCGCCGGTGGCAGCTTCCGTCTATTTTGCCGCGTCAACGGTCCACGACCGTCACCCCACCTCCTTATTTTTCTGGACTTTAACATTAACTAACTAAACTAATTAATTAATTTTCTCCGTGACATTCTGCGTGTGAATGCCCTCATTTATACTTTAATAAATAATCCTTTAAAATAAAATAAAAAATACTGTAACAAATCTTATTATAATATATTTTCAAACTTCTCAAAGTTGATGTGTCAACACCACCTTATTCTAAGGATGGGGTGACATATCTCAAATCTCTCCATTTTGAAATACTACGCTCTCATTAAAAGTTGGCTAAACTTTTAATCTCGACCCTTCGTTCTATATCATTAAATCTAAAACATTAATTTATATCTGCATAATTAATGCAAATAGATATTTTTTCCATTTTCTTATTTAGTTATTTTTAGAATTTATTATAAATTATATTTTTTCCAAACCTTAATGTAATTAAATATGATATATTTATCGAATGAATCTAAATTTATCATTTCTAAGTTTGAGTTAGTATATATAGTATAATATAATGTTCGATTATTTTTTCCTAAAATAAAAGGTATGTAGTTATATATTCTAAAGAATATTCTTATGTGATATATTCTTATTATGAACAAGATATAATATTGCATGCCTTTTTTTTTTTTTAAATAAGAGCATATTGTATTTCATTTTTCCACATAAAAGTTTCATTTGTTCCACTCTTTTTCTGAGATTTCTCACATCAATTATTGGTTAGTTATATATCTATTGTTATTAGTATATTTATTTTATAATTAAATTCATCATTTTAAGTGCTCACAATTTGATTAGATTTAAATATCAATATCAATATGAATGTAATAATGATTGTTGATTTATGCTCTATATCGTTCATTTTAAATATTCTTCATGTGCAAAAATAATATATTTAACTATAATATATATTTTTATCTGAATAATTATGATGGTTTAATTGTTGTAATTTAAATCTCATTTTAGATTTCAAGAGTATGACACCTCAATTTTCTCTGATTTCTAATATCAAGAGTGAGCCAAAAATTGACCGTTAAAGTTAGGATTGAAAAAGTTGGACAATATTTTTTTAATGATTTTAATAGAGACAAGTTCTACTTGGAACTCATTTTGATCAATAAACATGTATTTGTAACGTTAAAGTTTATTTCAAATTTTGTATTGTTTCTTATATAAATTAATTTCTTACCGTATACTCCCAATAACTAATAATGTTGATTAATTTATAAATTATTCAATATTGAAATGGAAATTGATTATTATTAAATTATTAGTCTAAGTAATGTTATTCCATAATTGTTATTAATTTATGTGAATTTTGATGTTTTTTTTAATTATTTAGTTTGTAAGATATACCTATAGAGTTTAGTGAAGGGCACGGGCCACAGCTAAACAAACCCTATAATTTATTACACTCTAGTAATACAATAATCATTGTTTATCTTCCACCCACAACAACTGTGACAAAAACACGCGTAAAACGCCACTCCCTATTAACCAAATTCTATATGCGTAAATTGACCCATCCATACAATCTATATCCCTCTCTCTCTATATATATATCGACATTTATCAAATCTGAGCAGTTGAAACTTTCTTAGCATTTTCAACACCATGGGAAATTTTATCTCCTGCGCTTTCGTGGCTCCTAAACTCAAAAGCCCTAAATCAGCTAGGGTTATCCTCCCCAGCGGCGAAATCCGGCAATTCCGGCAGCCGGTCAAGGCGGCGGAGCTCATGCTCGAAGCTCCGAGTTTCTTCGTTGTTAATTCCAAGTCCTTAAACATCGGCCGCCGATTTACGCCGCTGACGGCCGACGAGGACCTCGAATTCGGAAATCTATACGTTATGTTTCCGATGAGGCGAGCGAATTCGCTCGTCACCGCCGCTGACGTGGCAGGTTACCTGATGGCGGCTAACTCCGCGCCCAAGCGGATCGCCGGCGCTAACACCGGCAAAATATCTCCGGAGGCGGAGGCGTCGTTGCCGGCTGATGATTCCAGTGAAAATAGAGTGGCCGCATTGTTTTCGGAAGTGGCGGCGCCGGAGTATCAGTTTAGGATTGCGTCATGCCGGTCGAAGAGGCCGGGTTTGGATACAATTGTAGAAGAACCGCTTTTTTCGAGATAAAGGATTAAGGAATTTAATTTTAGCTCAGGGTAGAATAGTAATTTTAGTACATTTTCTTTTCCGCGTTATTTTTATTACTTGGGTTGGGTTGTCGATATTTGTCATTGTTTGTGGAAGATACACCCAACATACACAAGTGGAAAATTAAGAGTAGATGATTTTAGAATATAGTGATATGAAATTAGGAAAATTCAAATGTTATGTGGGCCCATCATTTTGTTACAATTGGTGGTGTGTAAATTATGGGATGCTAATTTACTTTATACTAAATGTTTGGTATTTTTGGAGTTGATATACTTCGAATGGAGAACACTTCTTTTGACCATGCCCACTCTACTCTGTATGTATAGACAATTCATTAGACGGTGAGATTTGTATACCCATTTTCCTTTTAGGCCCCCTTTGGTAGCTGCCATTAATAATCGGCCCAATAACCCTGATATATAGTCGGCCCAGATTTAAGGACTATGATACCCCAATTTAGGTGTTTGGTTTGCACTAGTGCAGTGCAATTATGATAATAGAATTAGCTTCTAAACAATATAAATGGGTATGAATTTACACTATTGTCCTCTTCACAATTTATTAATCTCCGAATTAACGTCTCAACATATGTCTTGCCTTGGAAAAAAAAAAAAATTCACCCAAATTACTCATTTCACATTCCAGATCCTCAACATCACGTTTGCCTCTTCACTTCATTCCACTCGCACATTCTAACCACCATCTCCATTGACAGGTTTCGAAGTGCAACATCCACAATTAAATTCATCAATTTCAATTAAAGTGGAGGAATCAACTTTTTGAATAGGTGAAAAATAGAACATACCTTACAGAAAGATAAAGCAGATCTGATCAAAAGATGTTGTTCATTGTCCAAACTATAATTTCAATTTTGGGTAAAAGAAGCAGATGGACGATAATGCAGCGCCATACTAGATTTTGTTGATTTTGATCTTCAAACACCAAGTGGTAATTCAGCCTTTTGTCGAACTCCGTACAGAATACTGTTGAGATAAGACTAATTGACACACCATTTTGGTCTGATAAATTGGACGAGGAAAACAATGAATAATGGCGGGCTTGACCACTATCATGGGCCTTCAAGATGGGTACCAAACAGACGATTAGGTCGATAACATCCCAATCGTGGCCTAATCGGTAACACCAAATGAGCCCTTAAAGGATTGCATATTCAATCCTTACATTACTATATTAAAGCTGTGAAAATGGGTCGGCGGGGCGAGTTAAAATCTGCAAAAGTCCATCTTTTAGGGGCGATGCAGGTTGAGCTAGAAATTTGGCGAGTTGCAAAACTCCCAATCCAATCCACTTATTGGCGGGCGGCAATTTCTGGCGGGCCGACTCACTTTTAATTTTTTAATATATTTTTTATTTTTTAAAAATTTAAATAATATAATTTAAAAGCTCTAATACATAAAATTAATCAAAATCAAATGTAATCAAACAATTTATCTTGATAACAGTCACTATACAAATTGTTGATAACGATTCCGAGAAGGAATCACTCAAATATCCTAACGAGTAGGAGCGCTTAAAGCTAATAAAGTAAATGCAATAAATATAGTAGTAATTGAGCTCTCAAGTGTAGTCTTTTCTTATTAATGAGTTGTGTGTTACAAATGAGCATTTATGGTCCTATTTATAGTTTACAAAGCTGAGCAGTCCACTGGGGCTGGCTACCCCGCGGGCCCCACCAGATCCTAGTTGTGCAGTTATGATTGGCTATGACTCCCTCTACAGGCCAATGGGGGCCTGCCACATGTCTCTGTTGATCCTTGCTGATAAGACTTCTCTTCCTGGCTCTGTCACATCCGCACGTTCGATGAGATAATACTAGTCTAGTGGCTGACCTTGCCAGACGTCTAGGTCCGTGACAGGTAGCGGTCAAACGAGGACCGGCCTCTGTAGTCGGTCCCAGCGGCTAGCGGGGAAAGTACGACACTAGCACTCCCTTTCTCAATGCCCGCTGCCCGAGCCGGTCAAAGCGGTCTTCCCAGCGACCTCCTTCTGCGTCAAGTCGATCTCGGTTTCAACCCAGTTCTCAATCGTCCACGGGATTGGGCTTGGCGCTGCTCCTCGAGCAACTTGGCACGGTGACCGCTCCCCGACCGTCCACGTGGCGCCCGTCATCACGGGTTGTAACACAAATATTAAAATAAAATCTATTTTACAAATAAAATTCATTTTCTTTAATCAGAAAAATAATTTTCTACAGATTGAAGTTCACAATATATTAACAATTATAATTCATAATGCAGACTCTTACAATTTAAATTCATCATTTATGAACATAAATTTTACAAAATAATCCTAAAAATAACATTATAATAGTTGACAATGTAAAAAAAAAAAAAAAAAAATTTAAAATAATAACTTTTTTTAAGGCGGGTCGACTCGCCCCAACCCGCTAAACCCGCGGCCCAAACGGGCTAGCCCATTTAGGCCCGCTTCTAAACGGGCTAAGAAATTTTTAACTCAACCCTCATTTTAAGTATGGCGGGCAGGCCGGCCTAACGGACCCAATACAATATATACGACTATACGAGTAAACAAAATTTATATATAAAAAGTGCATTATTCTATGCTTTGTTGGGTGGACTTCCTTGTATCATTCATTTATTTGTTGTTTATCTATATTTGCTTACAAATAAATACTTCACAAGTTTTATTGGATGTAACATGTGTAATTCGAGTATATAATTAAAATCGAACTAGTTAGTACATTATTTTACTTTTATATAAAAGGAGTACAAGAGTAAAATAAGTCTATTCAACCTATGTGCGGAAGTATATAATTAAAATCGAACTAGTTAGTACATTATTTTACTTTTATATAAACGGAGTAAATGAGTAAAATGAGTCAATTCAATCTATGTCTGGATGTAGAGATGCTCTAAAATATTACTACCTCTTTTTTTATTATATGTCTTTTTGGAATAAAATAATAAATTAAGATTATAAAATTGGATTAATAAATTATAGATACCATCTAGGATATTAAATTACCCTTTGGTACACTGTGATTTTTCAATCACTGATTGCTTCAATTATTTTTTTGTTGTTCCCTTTTTAGCCTTACTTAACTATTTTCTTTTATGGTTAAAAATAATTGTTTTATTCTTAATCCTTAATTTTGTTGTAATGATTTGTGACTATTTGTGGCTATGTATTGTTATATGCATTCTTTAGTTTATGCTCTTTAATATTATTAATGGTGTTTGTGACGTATTTTTGGTTGTGAATTCTATTTCTGCTTGTTAATCGTTAGACCTGTTTTCAAAGTTCGGTTAATTTTTATTCTTTTTTACATATTCTATATGATCGGTGGAAACATTTGCATAATTCATCTTTGAATTTTAAGCTTCATCTATTTTTGGAAGCAGATTTTTTTAGAGTTGTATCTGTGAACGATTACATTATTCTCAGTGTCAAATATAAGAGAGAATGAAAATTAATTTCGGTGAACGGAAACACTTCGTTTAGCGATTTTGTTGATCAGGTAATTGGTAAATGAGTGGAATTTCAAGCATATCAATTTTTTTTATTGTTTCTCAATTGATGGTATTCACAATTGTTGTTTGGATTCCGATGATGATTTCTACTATATTAATTAAATGTGAAATGTGTGAAATATATTTAACCCATGTGCAATGTTATAATGTTAAGGTGCGGTATGTTATACATGTGCAATATAACCACCATATGTGTAATTTTTCTCATTCAATTTACAATCTCTTATGTGTATGTGCGTTCAACTTAGATGAGAGGGTAATTTCTTGCCACGTGTTGAGAATTTTTTTTTTTGTTTTTGTTGATTCAAAATATGATTTTTTTAGTACTCTAAATATTTTTTTAAATATGATTATGTGTTGAACAAATGGGGGATGCACGCAAGTCATTAGTACATTGTTCTATGTGTAAATAGTGTGTTAATTTTTTTTTTTTTTATTAAATGTTAATTGTACTCCATAAGTGTGTAATGGTTCCAACCCATGTGCAAACTATTATGTTAATGTGCAATGTGTGTGAAACATGTACACCCTATTCCACAATTGTAAATTTCGTTTAATTTAGTTTTATAATTTATCATGTATATGTGCAATATTCAAATTTTATGAACTCTATTCAATCTGTCTATAATATATTGAATTTATGTGTAGTCCACTTAATACATGTACAATATACACCACACATTGTCTAGTTACGAAGCCTAATAAGATGATGGGTCGATGTAAGGCTTGAAACAGAGGGTACAAAATAGATGGAATATTAATATGAGTTATGGGGGATGAAAATCTGACATGTAGGTAATAGTAATGGTCAAATGAAGATCCCAAAATTTTCTTTGATGTTTTATTGCTGAAGATCATGATGTGGACGATTGGGGGAGAATTGTCGTATGTTTTTTTTCAAATTTGATTTGGGGATGAAGATTTTATGGTGATTCCTGCAACATTTATGGCGGTTTATGAGTTTTGATATTATTAGTTAATATTGTTTATTAGTATTATATTAATTGAGGTAGATTTGATTTCTAGTTTTTATTTTTGGATTGATTTTCATATTTTATTTTATCATAATTAGGTATATGGACATTATTGTAATATTATATCTAATTTTGCTTTAAATAGTACTCCCTCTATCCAATATTAGTAGGCATATTGTTTAGGCTGTTATTTTTTGTCATAAGTTGGATGGTATTATGAGGTATTATGAGATTCCTTTATGAATAAAGTGATTGTTTATGAAAAATATAATACTTATACTTTCCATAAACAATAATTTTATTGATAAATGGACATCACAATACCTCATAATACCCTCCAACTTATGACAAAAAATAACAACCCAATCAATAGACCTACTAATATTGGACGGAGGGAGTAATAGTTTAGATGGGTGGTAGTAAACATTAAAGTTTAATTCCATATAGTATCTCAAAGTGAGACCCCCCTATAAAATTTTGCCAATATTGCTCTTAAAATCTCTGAATTATGGGAAAATTAATGAAAAAAATTGTGGAAAAATGAATGCAAAGAAAAAATTAGTAGGGGTAAAATTGAAATAATTGAGAAAAAAATATTAAAATAACATGTATTTAAAATCTATATCTATAATTATTATTATATCTAAAAGTGGCTTACATTTATAAATTATTTTTTTAACCATTTTACCCTTCCTATTTTAAATACTGTGCAATTTTATCCTAGCCCCAATTTGCCCAATTTTCATATCAATTTACGACACAACCGTTTCAGCATTTCTCTGAGACTCTTCAGTTTTCAACTTAATTGTCTTCTTCACAATCTATTCATCCATTCATGGCTATGACAATTTCATACTTCTTCATAATATATTTATCAATGGACTATTGGGTGAGCTCTTTTACCCAAATTATGTTTCTTCTCCAATTGACAATGGGGATCTCGGTCTCTTCCATCCGATTCTCGACATGCCACTCCACTGATATGAAACGTGTTTGTCAATTCCGACACAGGCTCGTGCCAAAGTTTGAAGACGAACTCACTTGACTCTCTTCCTCTTCCTCATTGCGATAGAAGGGTATGCCGAGATGCTGCAAGGGACTATTCCTCTACCTGTAATCAGATGTGCCGAGATAACTCAAACGCCGTCTAAAAACTCATAAAAAGGTACTACTCCTCCACCCTTCTTGAACTCCACGTATATGCTTCTCTCTACACACATTTCCATTTTTCACCCGTCTTCTTTTATTTCTATTTGCGATGATTTTTAAATTGTTGAGGCAGGACAATGGAGAAGCTTAATCTTGCTGGATTTTCCTTACTTTTGGCTCTCGCGCTAACAAACTCCGGGTGAGTCCTTAAAACTTACTAATTAATGAACTGTGTCCGAAATTTTGGGTTCTTGTTAATGATTGAAAATTCTGTGTTTCCATAACCTTCTTGAAGTTTACTACATGCGTTTCCTTATTCTTGAATTGCATCAATAGTGTGCTAATGGAATTTTGTTATATGAGTGCAATCACTTGATAATCATAATAGAAATGATATTAATGAACGCGGGTGTCACCAAAAAGTGTACTTATAATGTTTTGGGCATGTGATGTTCATCATTATTCTAATTTTGTACTGCAGATTGTATTTTATGTTCATCTATACTTTATAGGTTTGTGCTAATGTAATGGTACTGGATAGAAACCTTTATATTTAATTTTTTTATATATCATATACTTTCATATGGATATTACCTGTATAATATTAGGAAATTTAAATTAGAGGGCACTAGCTTTTCTAAGTTCCGTTTGATACTTTATGTTAACAGGTCAATGCCTGATAAATTGCCAAGACTTAAATAATGGACTGATTCAATTAATTCTCTTAATTATTTGGCTTGAAGAATTATGATCATTCTTATAACACATTGTTGAGTGTTACTATTACCTTTTCCATTTCAGAGTTTGAAATCAAGAGGTACAAGGTTCCCGATCGCGATACTGAGTGTCTGGCTCCTATATTTACACCACCAAGATCAGTGCCAGCTTCTGAACCGAATGCCACTTTATCTGTACAAAGATTTTTAGCTAAAGAAATAAAGATAGCATTTGATGTGGCCAAAAATAGTATAGAGCTTCTAAATACGATTCTTTCTTCTTCCCGACATGAAGATGTTCTGTGTTGGTGATCAATTTTTATCGGATGGATTAGTGACCTTCAAGGGTAAGCAACACACAAGCCGATGCGTTGGCCCGACTAGCAACAAGCGAGGGACCAGCAGAGTTGGCAGACATTATAATTACAAAGATGAATGATCCATCAACAAGAAGTTATAATGTCGACCAACTTGATGAACAAGCAAGTGAAGAAGAAGACTGGAGAACAAACATAGTCAAATATTTGAAAAGTGGGAAAAAACCAAACAACCCTTTTGAAGCCGCCAAGCTAACAAAGCAAGCCGCCAGATATACTCTGGTGGGCGAGCAGCTTTACAAAAGGGGAATATCAATCCCACTTCTCAAATGTTTAACTAGGGGGCAAGGACGAGCAATACTCGAAGAAATACATGCCGGAGTATGCTGAAATCATACTGGGGGGCAAGCCTTGGCATACAAGACTATCAGACAAGGCTATTATTGGCCAACTTTACGTCAGGATGCAATCAAGAAAGCAAAGACTTGCCACCAGTGCCAGATTTTCGCACCAAACATTCATGCCCCGGCTCAACAGCTCGTATCAGTTTATAGCCCGTGGCCATTTGCAAGATGGGGGATGGACATTATTGGTCCCTTCCCGGCGGGAGTTGGAGGAGTTCGATTTGCCGTTGTGGCAGTAAACTATTATACAAAATGGGCAGAAGCAGAGGCCATGTTGAAAATCACGCAACAGAAAATGATCAACTTCATTTGGAAGAACATTGTTTGTCGTTTTGGAGTTCCGCAAACCATCGTGACAGACAATGATCCGCAGTTTGATGGAAAAGAGTTAAGAGATTTCTGTACAAAGTGGGGGATCAAGAAACATTATTCTACGCCCTATCATCCCCAGTCGAATGGACAAGTCGAAGCCGTAAATAAAATTATCAAACATACGTTAAAAGTACGGCTAGCAGAGAGCAAAAGCAGTTGGTCTACAGAGCTTCCGGAAGTCTTATGGGCATACAGAGTTTCTCCCAGGTCAAGCACCAGAGAAACACCTTTTGCAATGGCTTTCGGAACAGAGGCTGTAATACCAATCGAGTTAAAGACCAACACATACCGGACGACCAACTTTGACGAACAGGCGAACAACTCTGCTCTAGTTACTGAAATGGATTTACTCGAAGAAAAAAGACTGAATGCCGAGCTAAAAAATGCTACCTATAAGCAGCGAGCATAACGCTATTATAATTCCCATGTTAAAATCAGGGAATTCAGAGTTGGAGATATGGTTCTAAGAAAGTTGCTCGCCCAATCTCCAGGTGTATTGAGACCAACTTGGGAGGGCCCGTATTGTATAACGGAAAAATTCGTTAATGGTGTATACGATATTGAAGATATGGAAGACAAGCCGACCCAATACTCCTGGAATGTTGTACATCTGAAGAAGTACTATCAATGAGACGAACAAGTTCTTAATTGGGCGAACAAATATCTCGGGGGGCTAGTGAACCAAATGAGGCAAACTAAAAACTTGCCTAATTTTTTGAAAATTTTGCTAAGTATAGAATTCAAAGTTGTTCGGCACACTGTATAGTTTAGTGTTGTTTCATCTTTTAATTTTAGACAGAGTTGCTCGGCAAAAATATTATAAGCGGGCATGTTTTAGTTAGTGTTCAAAGTTGTTCGTCAGATTATATTTGTTAGTGACGAGCAGTCTTACAACACTTGTAAATTTTTCATAATGTAAATATAGTAGTTGTTCGTCAAAAGGAAAAGTCCAAAAGCTCGAGGTACAAGTCCATTTTGAAGACCAAAGCCACTTAAAGGTTGTTCGTTTTTAAAATGAACAAAACCTAAGGCTAAACCCTGATTCCATTAAAGGCAAAGTTCAATTCGAACAAAAGCCCAACATTCTGCAGGTACTGTTACTACTTACTGGTTAATATTTGATGTTAAGTAATGTTAAGTCTCTTGAGGTTACATTACTTGGATTTTATTTCCACGCCTTCGTTTTGCTAATGGACACATTTAGGGGCGTTTGGTTCATTGCCTGCACGTAAGGCTGCCCTCCACTCCCATCCCGGGGCGCTAAGGGGCTTTGGTTCATTATTCTTCAATATGATCTTGATGAAATGTTTTTGGTAAGAAATCAGCACATGATACAAAGAAAAAAATGATCTCGTACATTTCTAATAGAAGAGTACAGTATCTAGACACTCATGATTGGTTCCATTAAGCTCTTTATTCTTAAATCATAACAACAGGAAGAATCAAATTTATCGATGTTTCATTGTGTTATTTGAACCGAACTAATTTCCCTTAATAAGAAAAATAATTGAAATACTTCAAACACCTTGGAGCCAAGATATTTTAAAGGAGATCCAGTAAAGCCTTAAAGGAGAACTTTTGGATAATACTTAGTAATTTTATTGCTGAAGAAACTATGTATATTTGTTATGCTTGCTGGCTTGGCGAATTAGGATATTTATAAACATATATGTTTACGTTGTATGGTGAATTCGAATATTTATTTTTATTTGTTCTTTCAGGTACCCCAACTAAAAGAGTATGAGAGAATTGATATACAAGAGAGGCTTTGGTAAGGGCAATAAGCAGTGCCTTTTTTGTCTTTCACTTTTACTTTTACCCCTCCCTTGTTCATTTTTCATTTTAATGTCTTTCACTTTTATTGTTCATCTTCATTTTCTCAAATATTCAGGATATGTTGCTGCTCTTTGCAGGTGAAATCTACTGATAAATTATAGGTACATTAGATATTCCTCTCTTCCTTAATGCAAAAAAGTAACCATCATTTATATTGTATGCTATAAAGGCTGTGTCTTTTTATTCTCAGCATTGCAGAGTCCTTTGGATTTATTATTTGCACGAAGTGGTATAATCCCAACATTCATACACATTCTTATCTTACTGTTGCATCTACACTTTCATCTTCGTAGAATATTATATATCTTAACTATAACAATGGTATCTTGGTATCCTCTTTGGATGATAACCAAGAAAACACAATGTGCAGTTTGCAAGACGGTGGTGTGCATGGGATGAAAATTACATTTATTGTTTTTCAGATCATGACATGTACTCTCTTTTAATTGCAGTGACACAATATTGACAAATAATTTGACCATTTTACGCCGTTTTGCTTGAGATTGAATGAGATTTTCCACTTTGATTTTAGGAAATTAAGCCCCCTGATATCTATTTGGATCAGTGACATCATGTTTGTAGTTGTTTAATACCGATTCAATTGTTGGCTTGTGGTGTAGGTTTATTTGGAAGCTAATAAAAGTGAGCAACTCAATGTAGGACTTTTGCTGTTATACTTGGAATCATTTTACATCCTTCTATCCGCAGGTAATGATTTAAGAAGTTGGGTTTTCAGTGCTCTTAACACCTTGCCATAGTGTTACCTATGTCAGTTAATGCTTAAAAATTAATATTGTTTTGGGTTGTGAATTTTGTGATGTGTGCGCGCGCGCGCGCGTGCGCTTAAGAACAATGATCTATTTTCATTCCAAGTTGTTAAAAGAAACTTTAGTACTAAATGATCTTCTTTGATCCAGCCAGCTTATTGACTGAACTCAAGTGCACCATTAACCTGGAACATAGAAGTTGGAACAGATGATCTTGGAATTAATAGCTATCCAAAGTTACTAAAAGGGACTGCAATATTGGATAATCTTCTTTGGTTCAGTTGGAACATTGACAAGTGCTTCATTGGCTTGAAACATGGAAGATGGAAGACACAATATTGGAGTTAGTTGCTGCAGTTTCATATGTTTTTGGTATATGAAACCAATTTCAACAAAGTTCATATGAATTTACATCATAATTTTGTTAATTTTTTTTTCATCTCTTTGTTTCTTATACATTGTCAAGTTAATTTCTTCTTACTTTTGTCTATGTTTTAAAAACTACTCACGTGTAAACTACTCACGTGTAACGTGCAACGCACGTGGTACTCAACTAGTATAGTTTAAAAGTTAAAATGACATTTGATAAAAAAAAAAAAAAACAAAAAAGGGGGAGTATATGGACAGCTTATATACCCTTTTAAATTTTTTAGATACACTATCGAAATTTAGTCGACATTTTGATAAAAATGTGTCGAATAATTGTTGGCAAAATCTCAAAAATCTATGGTGAGTCGAGTTTGGTAAATAATTGTTGAAATTTAGTCAACTATTCAACAAAAATATAAAATATGTGTATCTAATACGTTTGGGAGTGTATATAATTGGTCCACATGAAATAAACATATTACAAATAGCCCAAAATTTAGAAAGCTCAGCAAATTTTGGGTTTGCCAATAAAATAATTTGAGTGGGGCATTAGACTCTAGCCTACAGCTAGTACATTTGATGAGACCTATAATATCACGCCTCCCTTAATAAATAAAAGGCTGGAGCTATATACCTCTCCAATATGAATAGATACACCAAATTTATCTATAAATTTTTTATAGTACCCTAATAATTTAAATTTAATTTGATCAGTACCCTTATAATACGTACCCTGATGCTACTATAGCATCAAGATTTACCTCTGATTTGGCTAGCGTATCTCTTATTTTCGTTTTGGCATTGCGTATATGATATATTGATATTTATGTAATAAAGAAAATAAGATAGAAAATGAAATAAGTGATCGTAATTATGATTTGCGAGTTAGGACCTCTATAGAATTCTGTGTTCTCTATTATTCCTGTAATTATTTAGGACTGTTTATGAAACGGATCAAAACGAATATTTGAGAATATGTGTACGTATAGAAATTCGGTTATTTTAAAAATTGAGTGTTCGTGTCTGTACCAATTTTGGGCAAAGTATTATATGAAAATAGTTCGTTAAGCTTATCATGAAAAAAATTTAAAGTATCATTAATCTCATCGGAAGTATCATTAATCTCATCAGGGGTATTAGTCTGAGTTCAAGATTTTTTTTTTCTTGAACTCACACTAATGATACTCCTGACAGGTTTAATGATACTCCTGATGAGATTAATGATACTCTAAAACTATTTCATGTTAAGCTTATTATGAAGCGTTTTCATATAAAACCTACTCCCAATTTGGTACGGTACAAATATTTTACTTTTCGATACTGATCAAAACAAATTTCCGGTTACAAAAGAACCGGATCGCATCGGTACAAAGCGGAGCGGAGAAACACATTTTTTTTCGTTATTCACTCCTTTTTAAAAATAAAGATTATTAATGCACAGTCACACAAATACTATACATCTTCAACTACAATTACGCATATACAATTCAAGTTCAAATATAATACATTACATGATAATGAATGGATAAAAAAATGGCACAAATCACCACGAATAGAGTATCTAAAATATGATACATAAAATATATATTTAAACATTAATACAAACATTTGAAATTTTAATTTTAAGTTATGCCACGTATTTAAAGTTTTTTGCCACATTGTCACGTAAATGTTATGTTAACAACGGGCCTCTGCAAATCTGTCAGTAAGTCTTAATTGTCAAAAAAAAAAAAAAAAAATCGGAGCGTTGTTTAACATGATCCAAAAGTTGAGCTTAAAATGCAATTTTGAAAAAGGTTGTGATTTAAAATACAATTAAATCTTAAAGTTATTTTCCACCTAATTTATGTTTTTTGGATGGTTGTCACGTAGACGCCACATCAGCAACGGGCAGAGGCAAATCTGCCCGTAAGTTTTAATTTCCAAAAAAATTTAAGTTGAAGCTTTTTTTAACAAGATCCTAAAATTTAGCTCAAATGCAATTTTGAAAAAGATCGTTATTTAAATTGCAATTAAACCTTTTATTAATCCACGTGTATCAGTGGTGCAAAATCTCCTGGGACGGAGAGAGTACTAGTGAATACATATAAGAAAATGATAATGTGAAACTGATGGTATGGATACTCAAACTTTCCTTTTTGAGGAGAAGGTTTAATGAGTGAACAATTTAATATAGGCGAAGTTGCTTTCTGCGCGAATCGACATAGAATTTGAGCATGGGCCTTTTAGCTCTGATACTATGAATTTTTTTATCTCATCCAAAAATCCGAACTTATAGAAAATTGTGAAATTAAATCCTTTAATATGCTCACTTTTCTTTAAAAAAAATTATTTAAACCTATAAACATAGATTCTTTAGTAGGTTTTACATGATATAATTCATAATATGAACCACTATTTAATTTTTTATATTTTTTGTCAAATAATTGATACTTTAAATAATTTTTAAGACTTGATGCTTTAAACTTAAATATAATAACACTGTCTTTTTTTTACATTAAATATGAATAATTTAAATAATATTGTTGTAGTGACTCAACTGGTTAGATTTGTTCATTAAAAAGACATGAGTTCGAGTCATAATTTTATTGGAAAAAAATAAACTTATCGTTGATATTCTTTAACAATATTCCTTCCATCCCAGGGGTATTAATTTGCACACTTTGAAATGCACGTGTGTTAAGAAAATGTGTAAAGTAGTGATATATGAGTAAATATGTGTATATTTTTGTGAAGTGTACATCCAAATCAATGTTTCCTATTTAGATAGCGTGCAAATTGGTGTGAAATGTCCAAATAAGAAAAATATGCAAATCTCTCTGGAATGAAGGAGTAATATTATATCATTGATCTCGATACTTGATACACATGATGAGATGGACACCAAATTATATATTCACTGCATATGTTGTGAAGTCATATAAACAGGAGAATCCATCATCATTTAATTAATTTCTCATCATTTCCACCATTTTTATATAAATTTTTGCCTAAATTTCTAGGTTTTAATATGGTATTCCCCCGTCTCAATAATTTTCACACACTAAATTGAACACACATTTTAAGAAAATACAATTTTTTAATAGAGTATTGACATATGAATAAATATGTGTAATTTTTGTAAATGTACTCATAAATAAATGTTCTCTTTATTTAAGTTGTGCAATGTGACGGACGAATAATGTAAATGTGTGAACAGTCGTAAAACTGAGAGAGTAATAGATTAAAAAAGTTATAATTATTTATTGATGTTTTTCTTTCAAAGCAGACAATTGAATTTCTTTCAAAACTGTAGTTGTAAGAAAAATGCATATTAAAAAAAAAAAATCAATTGAGATTTGTTTTTGAGACAGACAAAAATTGATTGCCACAAAAAAAAAAAAAAAAAAACAAGAAATAAGTTGATAGACCATATTTAAGTTAAATAGATCAACTGATTTAAAATATATAATATACAAAATTTTAGTTTAGAAAATCTAAGGTGAGTTAACATATAATTCCCAAAATATGCATTACCAAAAGACTACCCAATTTTATAGTCTTGAAAGGTCTGTTATATATGACTAATCAAATAATATAAGGAACATAAAATTTAGTATTTTTTAAATTAATTTATGATAATTTTAGAAATATATATGACAAAGTATTATATGAAAATAGTTCATGATAAACTTATCATGAAACAATTTTAGAGTATCATTAATCTCATCATGGGTATCACTATTCTGAGTTCAAGAAAATTTAAAACAATTTTCTTGAACTCAGACTAATGATACCCCTAATAAATTTAATAATACTCTTAATGAGATTAATAATACTTTAAAACTATTTTATGTTAAGCTTATTATGAAATGTTTTAATATAAAACCTACTCTATATATATATATATATATATATATATATATATATATATATATGCCCTTAAATAATTAGATGTATAAAATTTACCTGTGAAACAGTATAGTGAGTCAAATCTAAAGTAAATATATATTTAGAGGTAGTTAATATTTACTACAATTCTAAAGGTTAAATTGCAAAATAAGGGGCAAGAAATCCAAAAACCCAATTTCATACAATTTGGTGTTCTCCACCATTCACTAAAATCACAAGTTCATACAATTTGGTGGGCCTGTGTTCAAATTTAATTCTTACAAAATCTGACACACTTTTGACTGATTGACATTTTTTGCACAGTTCCCGAGGTAAAAATTTGACCAGTAATATATGTTATTTTCGGGTGTTAGTTAATTTTGAACATAAACATTAATTTTATGAACACAAGTATAAAATAATTTTTGAATATAGATATAAATATTTGAGAATTCAAGCAAGTTCAAATTCAAAATCATTCTTTCATTATTAATTGGAGAATTACATATAAAAAATGCTAAAATTATTACATATACACAGTTAGACATAAACAACCAAAAAATTAATGAACAAACAATTAAAAAAAAGTGCACAGACGCACATAAATTATGAAGAAATACTCTAAAATTATGAACAAATGCTGTAAAATTTTGAACAAATGCCTCTAAATTATGAACAGAAGGTGTTTTAAAAAATTTTCCCAGAAACTTTCGATTCCTTCCATATTTTGATACCTGAAATAAAAAAAACAAATGAAATATAGAGCAATTGAATCAGTTAAGATTAAAAAGGAAAAATCATCAATAAAGTTTCAAAATCAATCTTCAAACTCCATTAATACCTCATCTCCAATACCAGATTTGTTAAGTTTCTTTTACTAATACATGAAAACAATCTCTTCATTTTGGGATATGAATTTAAAGAATAAGAATTTCAATCTGAATTTTTCCATAACCGTTTCTCTTCCCATGAAAACCGTTTGATTTCTACCCACTACACAAACCACACACTCGGAGCACACTCACACACTCAACACTAAGCTTTCATTTAAGCCTACATTCAAACACACAACTGCATCTATAATAAATACCCCATAAATATTCCAAATAACAAAGGATATATAATTATAGAGGGTATATATCACGGATCGCAGATATAAAAGAGAGTATATTACCTGAAGTTTGAATCAGCTATGACGGGAATCGACTAACGGAGCCAAATCCGGACATATCTACCATAGATCTATTTGCCTATTCTTTTTAGATCTATGAAATCTGGACATATCGGCGCTGCCTCGGTTTCACATCGCCGCCGCTGCCGCCTCGATTTTGCATCGCCGTTGCTCGGTTTCGCATCGCCGCCGCCTCCGCCCCGGTTTCGCCGCTTCATACTGTGATAGCGCCGCCGTTGCTTCATCTTCCATTGTCTTCCATCGAACTGGCATCCAGATATGGTCGTCGGAATATTAGAGGTGGGTATGGTATTTTTTGAATTAATAGATAGAGAGAGAGAAAATGGGGAATATGTGTGGTTGAGGGAGAGAATGAGAGAGAGTGATGTGATAAGGAGTGATATTTTAGGAGAGAGAGGAGAGAGGGGGAGTTGGGTAGGGTCTATCTTTCTAAAATACAAATCAGTATACAATTGTATGAAACTGAGTTTTAGAATTTCTCATGTTTTAAACTGCATTTAAGGCTTGAGGATTGTATTAGAACGCATTTATTCCATATATTTATCACTTACCCCTTTGTTCACAATTTCTATATATTCTTTAATTAATTAAAAAAATTGTGCTTATCCACATAAGATTATTTCACAAGTGAGTCACCTCATTGATATGGATTCCTGATCTTGTACGATCCCATAATTCGGAGTTTCCAACACCAAGAAGTTTTCGACGGATTCAAATGTCGGGTGACATTTGGGTTTTTGGACATGTTTATTGGTTACATCAAAGGGGGTGTCACCATATTGGACAAATGAAAATAATTAATAAAAATTGGGGTGTCAAGCCAAGTGCCATTTATCAATTGGTGATTGGGTATTGTAATATATCACTAAAAAAACACGGGTTGACGATCGACTTAGTGATCGATTTTCGGTCGCAAAATGTAATTAGCGATCGATTTCTGACCGACAAAAGTCGGTCATTAAAACGCGGGTCGCTAATATTAGCGACCGTCTTTTGACATCGGTCGCTAATTTGCGACCGTCGTTACGATCGCTAAGTTTAGAGACCGCCATAAGGCAGTCGCTGAACCGGTCGGGTCATGATTTTGCGACCGATACCAGACCGTCGCTAATTAATTTTTTAAATAAAATTAAACTTTTAATTTGATTTTTGTGATTAGCGACCAACTTGGAGGCGGTCGCTAATTTGCGAAGTAAAAAAAAAAAAAAGCGGCTCAGTGGGTTCGAACCCGCGCCAATTGAGGTTCGGGCGGGGTATGAACCACTGAGCCACTGACCCACTAGCTTATACAAGGCGAGCCATGTAGTATACAAGTATAAAAATATCACGGATATATCGCAAATTTTGAGATTGAGATACAGATATTGGGGTGCAATGTATTTTTTACAGTGTATCACGGATATATCGCGATATATAGCAAGTTATCGATATCAATATCGATATCGGTTCACTTGTAGTACAAAAATGAATGAGTATCGGGAAATATCGCAGATATATCGCGGATATATAAAAATATCGCGATTTTTTTTGTGTTTATTTTTTTTATGTGTTTATATGTTTACTATTTTTCTAAGTTGACCTAGCATTAAAGTGAATATGTATAGAGTGAAATTGGTTCATACATGAATCACTTTACAATATTTTTTTAGTGAAATCAATTAATACTCTTTAGTGTAACCAACTGATACACTTTAGTTATATAAATAATGTTCTTCGTACCCTTCAGTGAATACAACTAATACCCTCCAAAACTAATACTCCCTCCGTCCCAGTTTTATTTTCACGTTTGACTGTGCGCGGAGTTTAATGCGAGAGTTGAATTTTAGTATTTAAATGAATAAAGTAATATTGAGAATGATGAATGGTGAATAAAGTAGTATTTAAATGAATAATCGTATTGGGAATGGTGAAGGGTGAATAAAATATTATTTAAATGAATAAAGTAGTTTTCATTTTAGGGATGAGAAAACAAAATTGGGACGGACCTTTTTGGCAAATGGAAAAATAAAATTGGGACGGAGGGAGTATCATTTAGTAAAAACAACTAATAGGTTACCAATTAATACCCTTTATCTAAGATTACTCTAATGTAATGAGTTGGTGTCAATATTATTTGGACAAAGATGGTGTTACATACTTTGTATTTGAACCTCACATGTCATCATTTTGGTACTAAGTGCATTGTATCATGTAATATTCATAATATTGTATTGTATTATGCATTATATCTTATATTGTATTGTATTGTATTGTATTATGTATTTATATCTTGTATTGTATTAAGTATTATATTTTCAACTTTTTTTTTTACGTTGAACAGTGTTTATATAGTCTATTATCTATATGCCTACTTTAAACATGTAATTTTATAGTGATTTTAAATGGAACATATGCTTAATATAATATTATAATACTCCATAAAATTTCATGTTAAATTTCCAAAATTTTAATAGAGTTTCTGTCTTTTTTTCAAAAAAATTGAGATATCGATATATCCGTAAATTTTTAAATGGAAAATATGCATAATATAATATTATAATACTCCCTAAAATTTCATGTTAAATTTCCAAAATTTTAATAAAGTTTCTGTCTTTTTTTTTCAAAAAAAATTGGGATATCGATATATCCGTAAATTTAAGGTTGCGATATTACTTGCGATAACGATATTTTCATCCTTGGTAGTATATAAGCCCTTGTGAGGCTTGCAGAAATAAATGGACAAATATGCACCCAAGGAGAATCGAAACCACGACCTCCGGGTGACCCGAAGGAGGTGCGAACCACTAGGACACATACTCTTGTTGTTCGTTCTTATGCATTTAATTGTATATAACCTCAAATTGACTCCCATTTTTTTTAAATTCATCAAATTAATTCTTTTTCGTTTCTAATTCGTTTATATGTATATATATATACTAACTTTTTTTAATATTATAAATTTAATATTTTAGACTAATGTAAATTACTATTTTTTTCGTTCTTATGCATTTAATTCTATATAAGTTCAAATTGACTTCCGTTTTTTTTAAATTCATTAAATTAATTACTTTTTGTTTCTAATTCATTTATATGTATATATATACTAACTTTTTTTTAATATTGTAAATTTAATATTTTAGACGAATATAAATTACTAATTTTTTCGTTCTTATGCATTTAATTGTATATGAGTTTAAATTGTATACTAACTGTTTTTTTATGTATTTAATTGTATTTAAATCTTGATTCATACAAATTATTTATTAAAGCATAATAAAAACACAAATTAACTAAATTAACTGCAATATTGTTTAAAAACATAAATAAATAAATAAAATAAAATAAAACATAAATTAAATTAATTGTTTTTTTAATTCTCTTCTCTCTCTTCTCTTCTCTTCTCTTCTCTCTCTCTTTGTTAGGATATTTTTGTCCTAAGGATTTTCTCACTTTGATTTTGATAATGTCAAAACATGTATGTGTATTGTGGAAACTAACATTGCAGGTACAAAGAGATATAAAGAGTTTAAAAGATAAAGTCTACATCTGCAAAGATGGATTCAAACCCTACAGTTAGCTCAAGACAAGTCTGCATCTGAAGAATTGAAGATAAGTCTACAGCCGAAGAGTCTACATCTGCAGAGTTAAAGACAATTAGTTGTAAACTTGAGATTAGTAGGATTAATTAAGTGTAGTACATTCTGTATACTCACTCACTTAGTTTGAAATATCTCAGTGTTTACCAGAGCTAATCACTAGCTAGTAGAAACAAGTATCTCGGTGATTAATTGCTCCTTGAGCAGTCATCACTACAAGACAACGTGTACTACTCGAAGGACAATGTTATATGACAAGAAGCTTTAATTAAGTTGAAGTCAAAACTAAAGGTGAAATTATTTTAAATTTACAATCCCTCCAACGGCTAGAGGACCCCTGAAGACTCCTATAAATAGGAGAGGAGACATCAGAGGAAAACAACAACAACCCCAAGCTCTCAAGCGCATCTGCACAATATCTACAGCTCTCAAAGTCTACAGCTCTTAAAGATTAGAAGTTTAAGACTTAGAAGCTAGGATTATTGTATTTGTCTTTGTTGTTTTTCCCTCACTATACACACCCCTATATTCTACCTAGAGTAGATATTTATCTTAGTGGGTGTAGCTCTGTGTGAGATTAAGAGAGAGTATTTGAGTGAACCTGTGTTTCTGCCTAGACTAGAGTGATCTGTGTGAGAGAAAAGTGTTTCTTCAAACACCTTGTCCAAGAGCGAGAGAAAAATGTTTCTTCAAACACTAAGGACCTGTTTGGTAGCCCTTATAAGCCTCAAGAAAAGTTATTTTTGGCCCAATATTGATGTTTGGTAGATCTGAATCCTTTTACAGATGGCCCAGTAAAAAGCCCAGCCCGTGGAAAATTATCATGATAAACACTGTAGCTCTTTAGAAATCCCATCGGCCACTCCCCTCGGATACAGTTTCACTGTTGAATAGTAACCCATGAAAAGAAACAAATTGTCCAAAATGCCCATCTCTTCTCCCTCATCAAGTACCATCCGTCGTTCTCCCCCATCTCTTCTCCTCACAAACTGTTTTTTTCTCCCACTCCGACCACCACTCCACCTCCCGTCATCCGCCGTTAGACTATCGCGATCGCTGCCCTTTACTCTGAACCCATCAGGCATTTCTCCAAAATTCTCGACGTGTACCACACCTTCGACTTTCTCCTCGCCGGTAGACTTCACGACTTCAAGCATCTGCTTTACAACTCAATTATTGGCGATGGTGAACTGATGAAGATTTCATTGCTGGGTTTTCAAATAACCCAATCTAAAAGGAAAAGACGTTGCTCTGTTCATTAGCTTTGAAAATCCAGCAATTAAAATATAGGGTTGCCAATGGTAAAATTGAAAGATTCTATTACTGAGTTTTCAATTTCTTCAAAATTTATGCAAAATTGTTGGGGAAGAATTATAGGAAGATTAGTGAAATTTCTTCTAAATTGTTCTCAATTTCTTCCATGGTAATTGATTTGGGTTTCTAATTTCTAGTTTTGGGTTCCAATGGTAATTGATTCCACTTTCTAAAAATTGGTTTGGGTTTCTAGCTTTGGGGTTCAATGGTAATTGATTTCAGTTTCTAAAAATTGATTTGGATTTTCCATCTTAAATTTCCAGTGAAAATTACATTGTCTTGGGTAATTGATTTTTATTTTTTTGATGTTGTGCCTTAAGTTATTTTACATATGCAGTGGCCGAAATCTTCAAAAAAAATTGTTACCATTTTCTCAGATTTTGTGTTGCAGGGATCGATAGGCAAGAGGTTGAAGATGCGTGGGGAGGACAAAATAGAAATTTCCACAAATTTCTAATATTTTTTAAGAATTATCTTCTTTACCAAACAACTTAAATATGATTATTATTATGTTCTATCAAACATCAACAAACATTATCATCCATAAATATTTTCTCAAGGCCCATCTTGCCTCCTTTTCTTATTAGACCTACCAAAATGGCCCTAAAAGATGTGAAAGTACCAGAGGGTTATTCGTCCAACATACAGAGACTTGTTTCAGATGATGGCGTGAAATTGATGAATCTGAAATCGCATGACTATCATGTCATTATGGAGAATTTCTTGCCCATTTCAATACGTTATATCTTGCCTGAAAATGCACGCATAACCATAACAAAGCTTTGTTGGTTCTTCAAGGCAATGATTAGCAAGGTCATTGATCCTAAAAAATTGCTTGGTTTTCAGAGACAGATTGTGGGGACGCTCTGTGAGCTTGAAATTATTTCCCTCCATCATTTTTAATATAATGGTTCACCTAACCGTTCATTTGGTACACGAGACAAGAATGTGTAGTCCTGCTCGTATGCGATAGATGTATGGTGTAGAGAGATATATGAAAGTGCTGAAAGGGTATGTGATGAATATGTTCATGCCGGAGGGATGCATTGCAGAACGCTATTTAGTAGAAGAAGCAGTTGAGTACTGGTCTGAATTTATTCCGAATGTCGATGCAATTGGACTTCCAAGCACCCGATACACTAATAGAATGGATGGTGAAGGCATTACCGGTGGTCAACCTGTATGTGTTAGTATGGAGAAGCTAACTCGGATGCACTTGTGCGTACTTCACAAAACGATCGACGTGCATCCTTTTATTGACATGCACATGCAAGCACTGTCTGAGTCCTTTCCCACCAGAGATAGATCATGGATTGAAGCTGAGCACAATCACACGTTTGTTGACTGGTTCAATGGTTATGTTGCAAATATGTTGTCACAAAATAAAGAATCAGTGACAGAAGAGTCTAGTGGTTATCCAGATTACCTGATAGGCATGTGTATTCATACAAGTGTTATCTTATTAACAGATACACATTTTATACCAGAGATCATAATGCCACAAGTACAATGCAGAATAGTGGGGTGTTTATTACTGCAACTGCATGGAATGAGTCGATTACTACATACTTTGGACAGGTTGTCAATATTTGGGAACTCGACTATGTTGGTCACCGTGAACCAGTCTTCGATTGTAGTTGGGTGAAGATCCCAAATGGGGTCCAAGTTGAATGTTCTGGGTTCGTACGCGTTGATTTGAAGAATGTGGTATACAGAGATGACTCTTACATAATGGTCAGTCAAGCTCAACAAATTTTCTATGTCCCCGACCTAGTTAATAAGAAATGGTCAATTGTGCTTCTGTCAAACAAATTTAACCATAGTTACCAGATCAACGACCAAGTCGATGAAGATGTTGACATGATTGATGATCATTTTCAGAACTTCACTCATTTTGTACCCTCTTTCGATGATCTTGCAAATCCACACCCGTACCAGAGAAATCTTAGAAACGAGGATGAATATAACAATCCGGATCTCGTTAACATTCATGGTCATGAATTTGGACAGGTTGTCAATATTTGGGAACTCGACTATGTTGGTCACCGTGAACCAGTCTTCGATTGTAGTTGGGTGAAGATCCCAAATGGGGTCCAAGTTGAATGTTCTGGGTTCGTACGCGTTGATTTGAAGAATGTGGTATACAGAGATGACTCTTACATAATGGTCAGTCAAGCTCAACAAATTTTCTATGTCCCCGACCTAGTTAATAAGAAATGGTCAATTGTGCTTCTGTCAAACAAATTTAACCATAGTTACCAGATCAACGACCAAGTCGATGAAGATGTTGACATGATTGATGATCATTTTCAGAACTTCACTCATTTTGTACCCTCTTTCGATGATCTTGCAAATCCACACCCGTACCAGAGAAATCTTAGAAATGAGGATGAATATAACAATCCGGATCTCGTTAACATTCATGGTCATGAACAAGAAAAGTCAACCAAAAAACAAAAAAGAAAAACCAGTGCTAAAAAGAAATGTACGACTTTATTAAATGTTATTTTTTCTACTTTATTGAATGTTGTTTTTTCTGCTTTATTAAATGTTGTTTCTTTTTATTTATTTAATATTTTTTATTCTGTTTCACAAGATCATGGATCATTTGCCCTATGATAGAGATGAGGGAGATGATGGAGATTATGGGGGTTATTTTCCCTATGATAGAGGTGATAAAGATGATAGAGATGATAGAGATTATAGAGATGAGGGAGATGATGACTTGGGACAGGATAACACTGATTCTCCCACCTCTAGTAGCTCTGAAGAGAAGCGCAAGAGGGGTATAGTCACGATGACTTCATTGAAGAAAGACCGTAGCAAGGGAAAATTACTGGAGGTAATTTTATTACAACTGAACAATTTAATTTTTATTATATTAATTAATTATTTGTTGACCTAACGATATCATTGAATTGCAGTTATCATTCAATGAGTATGGTGACTTGAAGCAAATATACTAACTTCTACTAGTAGATTCCTCGCAAGCGTACAAGTTCACTGTAGTATGAGTAAGTATAATGACCAAGTATATCGAACCCAAGGGATATAGTGTATGCAAATAGATCCCTGAAGATCTACGCGTCGTAGTTAATATGAGTGAAATATTTTTGGATTTTTTTGAAAGATTAATTGAAACTAAAATAAACTAATTAAACTAAAATACTAAAGAAGGCGAATTAACTAAGGTTTGTGTTCAAGTAAGAGTTGGTGATGCTCAGGATAGGAATCCCTATGTATACTAACGGAACAGGTACATAATCAAAATAACCGTGATGCGCAAGAAATAACCTAAGTAAAAGAATGCAAGATGAAAGCTCAAGATTCTAAACCCTAATACTTTACCCTAACACTCGACTTCACTAATCCACTAACAAGTTAATAGATTGTGCTTAATTAAAGAGGCCCTAATTTAACTACTGGTGCTGCGGCCGCCCTCCATAGCTAAATCGGCAAATGAATTAACCTCTTCTAAAATATCTAGTTAAGTCTACTCGTTGTTAAAGAGTGATGCGGTCGTCCTCTCCCTAACACTTTTCGAACGAAATTCAAAAGTAAAGTTAAGATTAATTTTAAGAATTCATTAATTAATAGAATTAAAACCTAACGTCACGAATTACCCTAATTACGTACCCACAACCTACTTCTACGAGTTCATCCTACCCCAAGCATGCAAGGGTTTTAGCCGGATATGGTTATAATGATAACAAAAGCAATTAACGAAGTGACAAACATAAACATGATGAATTGAATTGAAAAATTAGAAAGCATGAACTAGGGTTTTGAAAGAAACTAAATTTAAGAACTTAAATTAAATTAATAAGACGAAATTTAAACGTGTTCAATAACAAAGGTATGAAGAAACTAAACTAAAAAAAATAAAACCGTTATGTGAATTCGTAAAGAAAAACCTCAAAACGTAAAATTAAAGCTTGCTCCTCTTTCTCTCTCTCAAAACTAAGTCTAAAAGTGATTTGGTATGTGTTTCTTCGTGGATAATCCCTTCAAAACGTGTTCGGGGAGGTATATATAAGCAACGGGTCGAGTCGGGATCGTATGGGCCGAAAATTCGCGCTTGCTCGTGCACTAGTGCACGAGCTCCTTCAACTCGAGCGCACTAAATCATCCAGAGAGCAAAAAACGCACGACCAGCCTAGCTCGTGCACTAGTGCACGAGCACACGCCTTGCTCGAGCGCCCTGCACGAGCACTTGTGCATGGGTGCATGACCAACTTCAACTCGTGCGCTATGCACGACTGCTCGAGCGCTAGTGCTCGAGCTCCTCTAGCTTGTGGACTCCAATGATACTTTTGCTCCCTCGAACTAATACTTTTCGTATTTCTTCGATATCTTCTCATCCGGGTATCCGTTTGAGTCGATTCAAAGTCCTACGAACTCCTCTTTTCACCCTCTATTCTTCTATGAGCATCAAATAGAAAAATTCATTAGTTTATGAAAATGATACGCAAATGACTCTAAATACTCAATAAAATCAACCAAAACTAGGGCATTTCGAGCGACGAATCATGACAATTTCACGCCTAATCAACCCCCCCCAAACTTACCATGTTGCTTGTCCTCAAGTAACGAAATAATAAGTCAAGTGAAATTGTTAGGAATGAGTCAACGAATCAAATCATGCAAGCAAATAAATTCGAACTTCAAATATCAATCACAAGTATACTCGCTCACCTTCCCTCATCATACTCATGCAACAACAGCGAGAATCACCAAAATCAAACATGGATGTGCACTCAACGATGTGTTTCACACCCTCACAAGTGTATATCAATGATAAAGGGACTCACTCAAACAATCAATCACACATATTGGCAGTCATAGGCTTGTAAGCACTCTTAACTCCGACCATACTCTAGAAATCAATGCCGAATCAAAAAGGACTTTTATCAAGGTTGTAATGTAGGCTCTTTGGACAGGTGGGATAACAATATAGGTAAGTGACTAAAGTGAATGGAGAATAGAACATTAAACTTTCGCACTTCGAGATTAGGAACAGAATACTTCAAATATTTTCAATCAACACATTTTCAATTCCACTACTCTCAACACTTCAATTTTTTTTTCTTTCTAACTCCTTTCACTTTTTTTTCTCTTTTTCGCACAAACACATGAGCTCAATTTTCTTTTGCTCATTCTCAATTTTTTCTTTCCCACAACCCAAAACTTCATCACACCTTCTTCTCATATTCACTCAACAATCAACATTTCCCTTTTTCAACTCAATTCAATCCCTTCACATTCATACTTTTCCTATTTTCCACTCAAATTGGGACAAAAAGGCTTAGGAACTTGGAATAGTATTCATATGTGCTAGCAAACGAAATAAGCTTTAGGCTCAAAGGGGCTAACAAGGGTCAAATGTCAATGGTAAAGAAAATTTTGGCTAAGTGACTCATTCAAATCAAAGATGGCCTAAGATCACATTCGGCATATCAAACTAGACACAATCAAGAAGCAAGAGCACACACAAGTTCTAGCATCCTCTAAGGTGACGATCCACTCACAAACGAAGAGATCAAATCATGTATCACAATCTCATAAGACTCAAATCTCACAACTTTCACAACTTTCACATCCATGCTAGTCCTAGTGAATTCTCGCTCTCATCACACAAATACTCCAAAGAAAAACTTGTAAACATACTAGTTCTCTCTCAAATCCACTCTAACTCAAACACTCACACAAAAGAATCCCTAACTCAAATCCACAAATCACCCTTCTCATCAAGTCATACTCAAAGATAGCAATAAGTAAGCATAAGATGATTAATAGGCATGAAATATGCAACAGCGAATCAGATCAAAATCACTCCAAGGAGCATCTCAAGGCACCAAATAACCAAACACACTCAAAGATAAGGGGTGCTCCGGTGCAATGTAACAAGAAACATAAAAAACTCCACCCCCCCAAACTTCGACCTTGCGAAGAGGTCTAAGTTTGGGGTTGTGGGTTACCTCAACCAAACAATTTAGTTTCTCTCAACAACGCAGCACACTCTTGCTTGAGTTCCTCCCTTTTGGATAGCTCCATGATTTCTCTACTCTCTCGAGACAAGCCTACAAAATAAAACTCTCACGTACGAAGTTAAAACTTACGATTCAACAACACCCTAATAACATAAAACTCAAATAACTAACAACACTTAAAAGCAAATAAAAATGGGTTGCCTCCCATTCAGCGCTATTTTTAAGGTCCTCATGCCGGACCGAGCTCAAAGGAGCTTATGGGACATCATACTCAAATTTACCTCCCTTACTCTCATAAGAGTGGTGCTTGCATGTCTTTCCTTGATGCCCCTCCATCATGAGCTCTTTTGCTTCCTTCTCATCCCCAAGTGTTATGGGTCTCAACTCCTTTCACCTTTATCTGGAGGAGTCTTACCAAACAGGTTCTTGAATTTGAACTTTTTCTTCTTAACTCCTTCTTTCCCTTCCAACTGGATCACGCCCACCTTTTTCACTTCTTCATCCTTCAATTTCTTCTCTTTATCCCTATCAACATAATCAAGAACACAATGCTCATGGGTTAAATTATCAAGTGAAGGATTAACGAAATCATGAACATGAGAAAGATTAGAGATAGGAGGTGTATCTTCAACACGAGGATCAATTGCATCCATGCAATACAAATTATCATCCTCCTTCGGGTGCTTCATGGATTCATATAGGGAAATCTTCACTTCTTGATCATCAACCTTCAACGTAATCTTCCCATTCGCCACGTCTAGCACCATCCCCGCCGTCGCTAAGAGCGGTCTTCCCAAGATTAGGGGCACGTGCTCATCTTCCTCCATCTCTAGCACTACAAAATCGGCTGGAAAAATGTGATCTCCAACTCTCACGAGGACATCTTCAACCACACCTTGAGGTCGAGTAATAGACCGGTCGGCTAGTTGAAGCGTCATCATTGTGGGTTGAAGTTCACCACCTTCCAACTTCTTGAAAAGCGACAAGGGCATCAGATTTATGCTCGCTCCGAGATCGCACAATGCTCCCTTCTTGATCCCGTTTCCAATGTCACATAAGATGGTAAAGCTCCCGGGATCCTTCAGCTTTGGAGGAAGCACCTTGTGCACTAATGCACTCACCTCGTGGTTCAACTGCACCAACTTCGGCTCATCCACTCGCCGTCTTTTCGCGATCAAGTCCTTCAGAAACTTTGCATAGTTGGGCATCTGTTCAAAAGCATCATAAAAATGGATATTAATATGCAATTGTTTAAACACATCAACGAATTTAGCGAGTTTCTCATCAAGCTTCTTTTTCATGAAGCGTTGTGGATATGGGACGGGTATCACCGATTTGGGTACCCCCCATTCATCTCTCTCGGTCTCTTTCACTTTCTCCCTTGCTTCCTTTGCCTTCTTCCACTTAGGAACTCTCTCAACCTTCTCAATGCCTTCCTCTTCAAGCTCTTTGCTCGCTTGAGTGCTTTCACCCTCAACCTTCTTCTCAACTCTCATCTCTTCAATCTCATCTCTATCTTGGGGCGTCTCAGAATCAGCAGGCATCTGAGGACCTTCATAGTTGGTTCCACTTCTTAACTGGATAGCCTTGCAATGCTCTTTCGGGTTCCCCTCCGGCATGGAAGGATACTTACCCGACTCCCTATTCAATGATTTTGCAATTTGGCTTATCTGGAACTCTATTGAGGTGAACCGCCTATTGTTCTCTTGCTGAATTCGATTCAGCTCTACATCTCTCTTTTAGAGTTCTTGATCACGCTGATCACCTTTCTTATGCAACTCCTTCACATCGTACTCCAAAGAGGATAATCTCTTGCTTCCTTCCTCCACCTTCTGAAGGATAGCTCTCAACATCTCCTCAGTTGAGGAACCGCCTTCTCCTCCCGGAGGTTTCGAACCTGGATCCACGCCTGGAGGAACTGTAATACCCGCCTTCGGGTTAGCATATGAAAAAATTTCGTTCTTCCTCCATTGGTTCTGAGGAAGCTGCTGGCCTCCTTGGTACCCTTGTGTGTTCCTCCATTGATTTTGAGGTGGCTATGGATACCCATTCTGATTGTAATAAGGACCTCCCATATAATTGACTACTTCTTGCTGAATTGTGGGCTTGTCCTCTTGCTCATTCTCTGCTGCATTCCCTCCAACCATATTCTTTCCCAACTCAAAGTTGTTAATCTTTTCCATCATGGCCATCAACAGCCTTCTCGTTCCTTCACCTTCCTCAACCTGGTGAACTCTCTGGAAATCTGCGTCCACATTCCAAGCACCGGCATTCGTGACAATGTTGTCCACGATCTCTCTACACCTCACTATTCCTTGATTCAGGAATGATCCACTAGCACAGGCGTCTAGATGGTCTTGCCCAGCCTTGTTGGCACCACTATAGAAAAATGCCATAGTGAATTAAAACCTAACATCACGAATTAAGAGAAATTAAAACCTAACGTCACGAATTACCCTAATTACGTACCCACAACCTACTTCTACGAGTTCATCCTACCCCAAGCATGCAAGGGTTTTAGCCGGACATGGTTATAACGATAACAAAAGCAATTGACGAAGTAACGAACATAAACATGATGAATTGAATTGAAAAATTAGAAAGCATGAACTAGGATTTTGAAAGAAACTAAATTTAAGAACTGAAATTAAATTAATAATATGAAATTTAAACGTGTTCAATAACAAAGGTATGAAGAAACTAAACTAAAAAAAATAAAACCGTTATGTGAATTCGTAAAGGAAAACCTCAAAACGTAAAATTAAAGCTTGCTCTTCTTTTCTCTCTCAAAACTAAGTCTAAAAGTGATTTGGTATGTGTTTCTTCGTGGATAATCCCTTCAAAACGTTTTCGGGGAGGTATATATAAGCAACGGGTCGAGTCAGGATCGTATGGGCCGAAAATTCGCGCTTGCTTGTGCACTGCTCGTGCACTAGTGCACGAGCTCCTTCAACTCGAGTGCACTAAATCATCCAGAGAGCAAAAAATGCACGACCAGCCTAGCTCGTGCACTAGTGCACGAGCACACGCCTTGCTCGAGCGCCCTGCACGAGCACTCGTACAGGGGTGCACGACCAACTTCAACTCGTGCGCTATGCACGACTGCTCGAGCGCTAGTGCTCGAGCTCCTCTAGCTTGTGCACTCCAATGATACTTTTGCTCCCTCGAACTAATACTTTTCGTATTTCTTCGATATCTTCTCATCCGGGCATCCGTTTGAGTCAATTCAAAGTCCTACGAACTCTCTTTTCGCCCTCTATTCATCTATGAGCATCAAAGAGACAAATTCATTAGTTTATGAAAATGATACGCAAATTACTCTAAATACTCAACAAAATCAACCAAAACTAGGGCATTTCGAGTGACGAATCATGACAATTTCAAGCCTAATCATATGGGCAGCCGATAAGACCAGAGAGTGCGAAGTTGGCGCACTACATTAGATCTGCAGTCAGGAGAGTTATCCCTATCGTGCTGCCATGCAATGACTGGCGTAAGCCTGAAATGATTCCTTTCAAGGAAGCGTTATGGGATAAGCTCGTGGTATGTAAATTAATTATATGCATATTAAAATTATTGTATGATTTATTTTTATATATAAGCTTGTGAAATTACTAAATATAAATTTTTGTATTTTATATGTGTATGCTACATTCACCGGTCTTAATCACACAAAGAAACATCAAATACTTATACAAGCTGGGAATGCGGCCAGGCCAAGAATTTCGGTCTTTTTTAGGAGAAGTTCACGAGACCCGAAGACTGGTCTGTACTCGTCTAGGCCGTCTAAAGACTATGAGAAATCTCCTATGGTGGCCCCATATTGGCAGGAATTCGTGCGTAAATCTATGCTTGATGATTTCAAGGCAAGCTTGATCAATGTCATTTCATCTATTCCTATTAGTGCACGATTTTTAAGTGTTTATTGTATTTATATTACACTGTAGGAAAAAAGTAACAGAAATAGCGTACAAGCTAAGAATATGGAGGCGCGATATCGTGGATCTTCCAGACGCATTAGGGAAGATTTGGTGAGATAAAAATGCTAACTTTTAATTTTTTTTAAATGATCATTCACTCTTAATATCTATTCACTTTTAATGATTTGGGGACATGTTTATCATTATCGTAGAAAGAAGAAAAAAAGAAAGTTGGAGAGGTGCGCCTGTTGTTACCCATTACGAGTTATATCAGACTACAAGAAAGACTCGAGATGGGAATATTCCCGATAACATATCTCAGCGTATCATTAATGAAGCGGTAATTCATCAATTATTTTATCTTAAAAATTATAAACTATTACTTCATTTGAAATAATTTAATAATTTTTTTGTTATTTAGGAGCTCATATCTCAGAGCATGACGCCCGATGACCTCCACACTGTGGGGCTAATGATCTATTTGCACGGGCAATAGATCGTCAGGAGCATCCCGGATGCATACGGGGTTTTGGATATGGTGTTACTAAGACATCATTGTCGATGACACTCGGTATTGCGGCTATGTCTATGGTGGAAAAACTTTCTTTGCAGGTTGCCGACTTGGCTAAACAAATGGAGATTATGAAACAATCAAGACACGGGATGTCGTCGAGTGGTGCTAGTTGTGAAAACAGTGTTCCGTCTATGTTTTCCGCTGATGCTAGAAATGACTTCGATAATCCACTTCAAAACTTCTCCAAGGTATCAGCTATATCTTGTATTTGTTTTAATTAAAGACTAGTATAAATTTTCTAAACTTAATATCTTCTTCAAACAGGCAGTGAAATGTTACCTTTATTTGGATCATCCTCCTCGGTTGGTGGCCACTGGAATGTTGCACGACAGCTCCAGTCGAATCATTCACGGTCGTCCACTCTCTTGTGGTTTTGTGAAAGTCACACTCAATGTACCTGAAATCGGTGAAGAGGATTTACTAGTGCCAAGACCAGAAGATGATGCCACCACAGTCGGAACAGCGGTCGGACACTTTCTCGAATGGCCGAGGAACTTGGTCTCTCTCACCAAGAAGGTAAAATACATAGTATTAAAGTTTAATATTTTATTTGTTCTAAATAATATTATAAATTGATTGTAGATACTGCCGACTCCACAAAAGACTCCACAAAGATCAAGTTGTATTGAGAGGGAGAGACCTAGTGAACCCACTGTTGGTTTGTGCAGAAAACGATTAGGTTATCCAGTGCACAGAGACTTACCCCACGACGTCACTCTAATGTCATCGGCACACTTGATGGTTTTGTCCCCCACCTACGATCCAGTTGCGGTTTCCATTACTTCTTACTTTCATCAGGTTGGTTATGAGAAGTTTATCCTACCGGATTATGTGGATGAAGTAATGTACGACAAATGGTTGAGTGCAACTACCATGACTCTTTACCTCAAGTATGTGTTTACTAATTTTCAGCATTTACTTCACATATAGTTTAATTTTCTTATTAAATAATAATTAGCGTATGTTTGTTTAAGATATTTGGGTGAGGTATATTTCACCCTAGACATCGGGGCAAGTGCAAAGTATTCATTCATCTCCCCACAAGTGTGTTGCATGTTTAGTAAGAGAACACCGTTAATGAGGGACATTGTTCAACATATGTTGAAATATACTGGGAGAAACCATCTAATTTTCTGGCCGACAAATGTGGGGTAAGTACAATTAATATTTCATAAAAATTTCTATTTATATAAACAAGTGGTTATCTTTTAATATTCTTAATATAATGTAGTAAACATTGGGTGATGTGGCGATAGACATGCATGAACTTAATGTGTATTATATGGATCCAGCTCAAGGTGGGGTGTATACAAATCGTCCTAATCTCATGACATTTATGGACGGGTAAGCTAATTTTTAATATTCACATATTATTATTTGTTTTACTTTTAAAAGTAAGCATATCTAATCTATTTTTATTTATTAAATATTTTTTATAGTGTAATGAGAATGTTTCGGAGTAGCCTTCCAGGTCAAATTTTAAAAACCATTAGTAAAGTGCTGTGAAAAAATATTATGGTAAATTTACTTTAGAAATTATCAAATAAATTAGAAATAATCTTAGTTGTAGTACGTGATTATAATTGTTAATCAATAGATTCTGAGGCAGCAAGATGGCGATCATTGTGGACATTTTATGTGTTGCTACATTGAAGATATAATCTTGACTTCTCAGACGACCATTCCTGATGAAGTAAGTCGATTTATCAATTTATTAAAATTATTATTGATTGAATAACATATTCGCATTAATTAATTAAATTTTCAATGTAATTTGCAGTTTGTGCATAATCCTCGGATCTCTTTTTACAACAACGATATAATGGAGAAATGAAAAATGGATTGGATGGGGGATTTTTACAATAGGTTCTTAATGTAATTTTGTTCTTGTAAGACATTATTATAACTTTTGGCATAAATTATATATTAATTTGTGATGATATATAATATTATTATGAATTTTTTGGTATAACTAATTATATTTATTTATTAGATGTTATGGATTAATATTTGATGGTATGGATAAATATATTTATTTGTATATAAACAGGTTTATTAAAATAAAAAAATATAAAAAAAATTATATAGCAAAGAAAGCGGTTAAGAACCGCTCTCCAAGTGAATTAAAAAAAAACGTATTTTGACTTAGATAGCGGTTAAGAACCGCTTTCTAAGTGAGACTCTAGGATAGCGGTTAAAGGCCGCTTTCTAAGTGAGGCTCTTGGATAGCGGTTTCGAACCGCTTGCTAAGTGAGAAACTTAGACAGCGGTTTTTAACCGCTGTCTAAGAGCTAACTTTACACAGCAGTTTCCGAACCGCTCTCTTAGCTTAGATAGCTATTTCTTAGAAAGCGTTTGTAACCGCTTTCTAAGTTTATAATTAACCGCTATCTAAGCCCTTTTTTGTACTAGTGTATATTAATATATAATTTCATAACAAACATACATAACTATCCTACATACATATATAATACATATCTCAACATATATAATACCTATCTCAATATTATAATTCATAAAACATGATTTAAAAATAATTTAAACGATTAAAATTTTAAAAACTCACGGTTATTATGTAGAAGGGCGGCGGAAGCGGCGGCGGAAATGGCGGCGGTGGCGGAGGAGTTTTATGAGTATATATAAAATGGCGTACGGAGAAGGTATTTATAAGAGTTAAAAAAATTAGCGACCGCTAATGCCCGATTTTTGGTCTTCTTGACCGAATCAGTCGGTTCAATTTGACCAATTTCAGATTTGCGACTGCTTACATGCGGTCGCTAAACCTCCCGCATTAATAACCCTCAACCGTTACCAAGACGGGTCAAACGTTACTAATCTGCGACCGCCTATAGGCGGTCGCTGAAATTAAATTTGAAATCAGCGACAGCTCTGGCGGTCGCTAATTAGGCGGTAAAAAAGGTTGGTCGATTTTGACCGTCTTTTAAGTTTAGCGATCGCCTATGTGGTCGCCGGTGTCGCTAATAATGAGATTTTGAGACCGATTTTGTGTCGGTCGCAAAATTTTTAAATTTGAGACCCGTAGTCTTCTTCGATCGCTAATATATATGCTATTTAGCGACCGATATAAATATATATATATATATATATATATATATATATATAATTAGATTTATATAACCAATCATCATTTCAGAATAATGATCGATTATAACTATAATCTTTTTTATTAGTTTTACTAATTGATTATTATGATCGCAATAATCAAATAGGAGTATGTCATATATTTTTTGGACCAATTCAAAATTTAATTTGGATTATCTACAATTTTTTTTTAATAATATAGATATGCTATTTAACGACCGATGTATATATATATATAATTAGATTTATATAACCAATCATCATTTCAGAATAATGATCGATTATAACTATAATTTTTTTATTAGTTTTACTAATTGTGTATTATTATGATCGCAATAATCAAATAGGAGTATGTCATATATTTTCTGGACCAATTCAAAATTTAATTTGGATTATCTACAATTTTTTTTTTTAATAATACATATATTTTCATCCCTCAAACCTACAACAATTTATATAAAAAATCAATTTGCCTATGAAAATTTTATAAGGAATGAAAATATCTATATAGTTAGAAAAATTTATAGGCAAGTTATAGACAATTCTCACTGCAGAATTAATTTTCGTCGGAAACTTCGTAGTTATATTGAATTTTTTTCTAGATAATTAGTTATTTTCCTGTAGTGTTATTTGAGATCCCCTGCCCTTAATTCTTGGCTCCGTCACTGCTTGTAGGTAATTAATACATAGGAATATAATTTTGTAGATAAATTAATTGTAGGTTGAAAAATGAAGTGTCCATATGATTAAAAAAAATTATAAGTAAATCGTAGACAATTCCACTATAAATTTTTTTATTAGAAAATTCTGCTAATAATTTTTATTTCGGAGGCAATTTATTATTTGCTCCTAGCAAATAGTTGGAGCTGAACAGTTTTTATTCTTCTGAAGTGGGAGCTGAACACTTTTAATTACAATCAGCTTTTTTTTTTGTGTTTAAGACGACGTTAATTAAGGTATAATTACAGATTTAGTAAGTGAAAGGTTTTTACATTCACTGGGAGAAATTGTTATTATATAAGAACTAGTATTTTCCCCGTGCGATGCACGTTTAGTAAATTTAGAATAGGTCTTGTATGAAGTTGTTTTACTGTAAAACTAAATATAAATTGAGTACAACGCATTAACACTTTGTAAGGGATAAATTGTCAATTTGTGCTAGTTTGTCGTCTTGTTTTGAAACCATCCCACACCAATTTTTACCACAATTTTTTTATTTATATATTAAAAAGTTTGTAATGAAATTTCATATATGGGGGGAATTATTTTTTTATTTATACAATAATGTCCTAATTTATAAATAAATTTACTATTCAATTATGGAAAAATAAATATATGTATATATAAGTTTTTTCCAATCTTATATGTGAATTAACATTAAATCTTTTAAAAATAATTATTCATTGATAGAAAGAGGATACTAAGCAATAATATATTACTTGTCGAATGCCCAATTTTTTAATTTAGTGTAAAGTGTATCACTTTTCTTTTTCTTTTTTTTCTTAAAATGATATATTTTCATTGATCTTTAATCATCGCCTGCAAAACCCAAATTACCTTCTCTAACTTTAGAGGTTTATCTGCTTTCTACAGTTCGAATCGTTAGGTACTACTTAAGATCTAAGGTAACTTTTCTCTTCAATTTTCAGTACTTTGCTTGATTTATTTTTCAATTGTATAAATCATTATGTTGCATGTTGTTTTATACATAAAATTCAAATCAATTTTCTGATATGAAAGTTCCTTGGGCGTAATTTTATTAGGGAGTTATAGGATGTGTCACGATGAGAAAATATTTTTGTTTTAATGTGAAAAAATAAAAATTATATATGAATATGTACATTACCTTTGAATCTTGTAATGTTATATTTTTGTTAGTAATTGATATGTTCATTCTAAGCTAACTTTGATAATTTATTTTGTATCTTCATATATTTGATAAGTCTTGATGAACCGATTCTTAAAGCTGGTTGTCTCTTCTTTTATTCACCTTGAAAAATAATTCAAGTCATTAAAAGAATGCAATTCTATAAATTATGATAAGTACAAAAATTAAAAAATATTGTGCGTCAAAGATAATATATACTTTCCAGAGGAACTCAGTTTAATTTTTATGATAATTTATACCTGTTTTGGGTCGTGGAAGGTGAGAGATTAGTATTTAAACTGCAGCCTAATTCTATTTTTATTTTTTGTGTAATCTATTTATTTTGGATTAACTGTACTCCCTCCGTCCCATTTTTGTTTACCCAAAAGCCCAAAAAAGGAAGTTTTTTTTTTACCCATTTCTTAAAATAGCAAAAAGCAATACCACTTTTTCAAACTCAACCCTTAAAAAACTACTTTATGCTAAAAAAATATTAATAAAAAATTCTTAAAAAACTACTTTATACTCAAAAGTATAAATAAACAATTACTTTCTTAAAAATTGTGTAATTTTAAAATGGGTAATCAAAATTGGAATTAATTAGGAGTAATATGTTTTTTTTTTTCCTTTTTCTATATATCAAGGTTTGATGATGATGAAGAGAAAGGTTCATCAATTTAGTAATTCATAGTTAACATGAATTTAGTAATTAATATTAAATTTAGTGTAGAAGGAGGTTGAAAGGTTTTCTTTTTAATGTTGTAATTAATTATTTTTTATTTACATTAATAATGGGTAAGAGGAGGTTGATTGTGGGTTTGTAACGGTTTATTTACATATTTAGTAAATAGAAATGGGTTGAAAAAAAAATGTTTCTAAATATGGAAGAAGATTTTATTATTATTATATAATAAGTATAGATAGATAGATGAGATATAAGTAAAGACTAGTTAATTGGGCGTTTTGTCTTCCCCCAATCCCAATTTTGATTTCAAATATGCGTTGGCAGTACACGTACGTTCGATAATTTGCAGTTCAATCGACTTCAGATTAGGCGTGGAATTGCATGCGTGTTCATGAATTAATACGCAATTAGTGTAGTATTATCCAGTTAATTTCAGAGGCTGTTGGATTTCAGAATTTAATGAGATGAATCCTCTCCTCCCTATATATTCTGAATATCATCATTTGTTTCCAACACCAACAGATTACATTTTATCTGATTTAACTGATAATAATCATAATCACATACAAAATGGCAGGAAAAGGTAGCGGCGGCGGAGGGGGGAATGGTGGCGGCGGAGGAGGCGGAAAAGGTGTCAACGGCGGAGCAAAGAGTGGAGGCAGCGTCTCTGCAGGAAAGGGCGGCGGGCTTGGTGGTTCCGGAATGATGAAGGCACCGGGAGGAGATGGAGCTATTATTTCTAGGGTTGGTTTTGAAACCAATCCTCAAGGCTACTTTGCTGGATTGCATGCTGGGGAAAAGACCAACAAATAATTAATTAATGATGATGATGATATATATATAGTCTTAATTGGTTGTTTATGAGTTATTATAAGAAATTAGTAGTCGTTTATGACAATGAAAGCTCGCTAGCTGTTTGTGATGAGCAAATTAATCGTGAAATAAAATGATATTAAGTATTATATTTTTGAACTTTAATTTTTACTCTTCTACCTTATAGTTTTTTGTCATTGCCGAATAAATTTATGACACTGTAGTCGGTCTGGAATTTTGCACTATTTTAATAATTTTTATTGAACGGGTAAGGATGAATTCAATCTTTGTAAGGTGTAAGGTTAATTAAATTAATTAATTCTATAATTCTCTACAAATTTTAAATTTTAGATGCGATTTCTTTTAAAAGCTATATAAATCCAAATGTTAGTTTCTTTGTCTAGAGTCTGACTCCAAATGTTATATAAAGAGCAACCACATTGTTTTTTGTTGCAATATATCTCATCCACATTGATGCCGCCTACTCATTATTTCATTAAAAATGGTCAACATCCAACTCTCATATTATTTGGTTCTGAGGAACCACTTTTATTATTTGGATACATTATTTTAGTGAAAAAAATAGAATAAAAAACAAGAAAATAAGGGATATAAGCTACGTTTTTAATAACCTTTTACCAGTTTATGGAAGAGTTATAAGCATTCCAGATGATCAATCAGGATTTTTTTTTATCTGTAAAGAAAGATTTACTATAAAAATTGGAGTGCAAGGGGTCTCTAACTCATACAATATTTCGAGATTTCTTCGACTCCAAGATTAATACTCACATTTTACAACATGTTCTAGGGTATAAATTCCATTGTAAAAACGACAGCTTGCGTTATTTTTATTTTTTCGACTAACCATGACCACACCTTAGCTTTGATATTAATATTAATTTTTAAAATATTAGGTTCCTTTCCACTGAATAAAGCTTCGTTTCTCTCATTCCAAATCGTCCAAACAAATATTGCCCATAATGTCATAAAAAAATCTAGATCTTCTCGATCTTCCAAGCGTATCACCATGTTGGAGGAGGTGGCGTGCAGGATTTATATGTGGCACCATTCTCACCTTTCTCGATCAATAAAGCTTATTATTCTCTAAAGTTGGATAATAAGTTCATTTAAATGGTGAAATATACCCTACTCTTTGTTTTAGTATCTTTGGTGGGTTGAAATTTATTTTATAAAAATTCGCCTAAATTTTTTATGATTTTATTTGTTTTTAATATAATTTGACTTGCATGGAAAAAAGTGAATCATTATTTAAGGATGGACGTATATAATAATGTGAACCATTTTTTATGGAGTATATATTTTATTTTATTTTTGACATTTATTTTATGAGTTATCTTCTATTGCATTGAAATCCTAAATGTTACACTTAATTTAATTTTGAGATAAATTCAAGTGAGATCACACAATTAGAAAATCAATTAATTTCAGGGCGGCACTATTTACCCCCACATTTTTACTTAGTAACCCCGCCTCTGAGTTCACCCACTTCATTTTTTTATGTTTTTATAGATTTAACTATACACACCCACTATTCATTTACTATCTTATCCCCTTAATAAATTTTAAAATCCACACCACACCAAATTTTCCTCCATTCACCAAAGTGCATTTTTATTCGTCGTTGAATTTGTTCGGCTATGCATCAACATAATTTATTTTGATCTCTAATAAGTGTTGCACTAAAAACGTTTGAAGGAGGAACGAGCACTGTAAACGTTTCTCTTCTACGGATTTTAATATTTTTGAAGGGATTTTAAACGTCATCTATGGATACGGGAGTTCAATTATTTCGATTTTTTTTATATAGATTCATTAGTTTGTATGTATATTTATGCATTGCACCAGGTATACGTTTCCTGCTGCAAAATTAAATGGGAAATGAGATTTACGTTTCTAATGTAGAAGAATATTTGACGTGGGTGGATGGAGGACAAGTGAAGGGTGTGTGTACTCAGAAGACCATTTCAACTCTTTTATTTATTATTCTTAGTAAAGGGTACACTTGTCTTTTTATTTATAGATATTTTTTTAATAAAAACAAGAGGGTGAAGAAAGTAAAAAAAATGAGTGTAAATAGCCCCGCCCTTAATTTCATCCAGTTGATTCAATCACTTTGTTTATTTTTTGTATTTCAATTGTTCAATTATGTTGAATTATTAACACATGCTGATATATATGGTGTATTTCACTTGCATTCAGTTACAAACATGTGACACTTTAACCTCTCACTACAAAAAAGACGGTGTTTAGCGACGGAAAATTTGCGACGGCTAAATATCCGTCGTAAATTTCGTGAATTTGCGACGGACTGTGGTAAGTCATCGAAAAAAATGACAATTTGCGACGACTTAGGAAGACCGTCGCAAAAGTTAGTGTTTTGCAACGGCGCCCGTCGCAAAGTCTAGGGCCTACGACCTTCGTCTTAAAACGGCTACATTTGCGACGGATAGGTCGTCGCAAATTTCAACTTTCATTTTGCGATGGCCCATTCCGTCGCAAAATATACCCGTTTAAAAGTACCCGTTCGGGAAGCGGCCATTTGACTGATTTGCGACGGATACGGCCATCGCAATTTTTAACTTTGAATTTGTGATGGACATAAACCGTCGCAAATCTTACATTTATATTCGCGACCTTTCGGGAAACGGTCCATTGACTGGTTTGCAATGGAAAGTCCGTCGCAAATCCGACCCGATTTTGCACGACTTCTCGGAAAACGGTGCGTTGACTGATTTGCGACGAAAAAGCCGTCACAAATCAGAAAAAAGGCGTCATTTTGGCTTTGACAGGCATAATTTGTGACGGAATGGCGTCCGTCGCAAAAAAATTTCCACTTATAAATACTCCTCTCGCGATGCAGACGGAGAATGCGAGAAAAGAAGAAGAGGAGGAAAAAGAAAGGAGAAGTCGGGTGCCATTGCTGTAGAGCCAATCCGTCCCCACCGAGTGCTCGTTTTGATATTTTCTACAAATAAACCGTAAGTTTTTTTTATTTTTACCGTTTAAAATTTAATTTTAAAGCATGTTTAGAATTGATTTTAGTTGAGAATTGATTTTAGTTGAATTGTTTGAATTATATTAGAAATGAATTGATTTTAATTAGTTGAATTATAGTTGATCGAATTTTAATTTACTTTTAAAGCATGTTTAGAATTTGTTAAGTTTAGAATTGATTTTAGTTGAATTGTTTGAATTATATTAGAAATGAATTGATTTTAGTTGATCGAATTTAGTTGATCGAATTTTAATTTAATTTTAAAGCATGTTTAGAATTTGTTAAGTTTAGAATTGATTTTAGTTGAATTGTTTGAATTATAATTTAATTTTAAAGCATGTTTAGAATTTGTTATGTTTAGAATTGATTTTAGTTGAATTGTTTGAATTATATTAGTTAATTAATTGATTTTAGTTGAATTAGCTTAGTTGATCGAATTTTAATTTATTTTAAAACATGTTTAGAATTTGTTAAGTTTAGAATTGATTTTAGTTGAATTGTAGTTAATTAATTGATTTTAGTTGAATTAGCTTAGTTGATCGAATTTTAATTTAATTTTGAAGCATGTTTAGAATTTGTTAAGTTTATAAGAATTGATTTTAGTTGAATTGTAGTTAATTAATTGATTTTAGTTGAATTAGCTTAGTTGATCGAATTTTAATTTAATTTTGAAGCATGTTTAGAATTTGTTAAGTTTAGAATTGATTTTAGTTAAATTGTAGTTAATTAATTGATTTTAGTTGAATTAGCTTAGTTGATCGAATTTTAATTTAATATTGAAGCATGTTTAGAATTTGTTAAGTTTAGAATTGATTTTAGTTGAATTGTTTGAATTATATTAGTTAATTAATTGATTTTAGTTGAATTAGCTTAGTTTATCGAATTTTAATTTAATTTTAAAGCATGTTTAGAATTGATTTTAGTTGAATTGTAGTTAATTAATTGATTTTAGTTGAATTAGCTTAGTTAATCGAATTTTAATTTAATTTTAAAGTATGTTTAGAATTTTTTCGAATTTTGTCATAGATTTTTAAAGCATGTTTAATTTCATTGATTTAAATTTAATATTTCGAATTTTGTTATAGATGAGCGGACAAGGCAGTGGCAGTGGCAATCAGCAGCCTCCGAGGGATGAGGAGGCGAGTCGAGGAGGGCGAGGAGGGAGGAGACGACGGGCCTCACTGAGACCTGTGGTTCCACCTATTTTCAGACCGAGGTCTCAATCAGAGACCTCTTCAAAGCCTGGCTCCTCCTCCTCACAGCAGACTGCTGAGGGCTCATCCTCCTCCCGCCAGCATCTGGTTGTTCAAGCACGGATGACTGTTCAGCCACATGGTTCAACGTAAGTTTTAATATTTTATACTCAATTTTTTTTAATTAAAACCTAATTATTTTACTAACTTTAAAGTTTTAATTTTACAGTTGGATTCCGGGTCATGAGGCTAGTAATCAGGTTTCCAAGTCCATCCTTGCTGGTGGATTCGAGCCCACCACTTACAGTTGGGGGCTAGTGTATGATGCAATGAAACGGACATACTTCGAGGAGCTTAAGGTATTAATTTAATTTATTAATTCATATATTTATTAATTTATTAAATATATAAACATATATTTACATTTAAATTGTAATTGCATAAAGAATGTGTCTGGGCACCGGAGCACGATGACCAGATGTTGAAGAATTTCAATAAATATGCGGCCGAAAGATACAGAGACGTCCTTTTTAGAATGAGGGACAGGTGGTACAAGCAGGGAAAGGCCACCGACATGGGGACTGATAGTGAACGACGGTCGATTTGGGACCAATTCCTCCAGTACTGGAATTCCGTTGAATTCAAAGAGAAGTCGGAGAAAAACAAGGCGAATCGGCGTAGTGACCCTGATGGAGAAGGGATGACGAGATATCGGGCCGGTTCTCGGTCCATTTATGAGCACGGGTTGAGATTTGTAAGTTTCGTCTTTAATTCTGTAGTTTTTGAATTTTTATTATTTTTTCCTAATTTTTATGAGTGATATTAATTTTTACTATCTTTTTTTCTAATTAGGCGGTGGAGCAAGGACGCGAGCCCTCTCATTTTGAGAGATTGCGGCTCGCCCACCCACTTGTCGAGGAGACTGGGAAGTCTACCTACGGCCGTACCACCGAGATCCACGTAAGTATTATTTCAATATTAATACTATTATTTCAAATTTTAATATTAAAAGTATTATTTTATATTTTTTGTTCAATTTATTTAATTTTTTGTATATTTAATTTGCAGAGAAAGATGCTCGAGGACCTTGCCTCTCAGCCTCAGCCTGAGGAAACGTCAGATGGGTCGGGGTCGATGCCCCCCCACACAGCCTTCTGTTGACGTTCGAAATGAATTGTACTTCAAGAACGTCAAGGCTAAAAAGGGGCGGTTCGCTGGATTGGGCAGTTTCAGAAAGAATTTTTTCCGACCTCGTGGCTCGGGCTCGTCCTCCTCTCAGTCTATCATCGACTCTCATCCCAGTGAGGCCGAGAGACAGCCTGCCATGGTGGTGGAGCAGATGCAGAACATGCAGAGGCAGCAGCGAGAGAAGGAACAATATGAGAGGCAGCAGCGAGAGGCGCACGACCGGTATACAACCGAGATGCAGCGGTATTCAGTCGAGGTGCAGCAGTATACAACCGTCATGCAGGCGTGGTGGCAGGTGTTCGCCTCTGATTCAGTTCCACGAGCGCAAATGTCTGCGCCACCGATGCTGCCGATCCCGCCGACCCAGCCACCGATGCCGTTGATGCCCCCGAGCCAGCTGTCGATTGTTAACCTGGGCGAGGATGAGGAGGAAGAGGAAGACGGATTTAATTCCGACGATTAAAAAAAATTGATTTTTAATAAATATGAAGTACAATTTTTTTTTAGTTTGAATTGTTAATTTAATTTATAATTTTTAGTCGAAATAAATAATTTTACAAAATAAAAAAATAGTTGGGCAAAATATTTGAATAAACACTTAGATACGAAAAGAAATTAATTTGATGAATTATGAAAAAATAATGAATCAATTTGGATACATATACAATTAATTGCGTACAAATGAACGAATTATAAAATTATGCATTGTCGAGATAAATAATTTTACAAAATAAAAAAAATAGTTGGGCAAAATATTTTAATAAACAACTTAGATACGAAAAGAAATTAATTTCGTGAATTATGGAAAAAAATTAATCAATTTGGATACATATATACAATTAATTGCGTACAAATGAATGAATTATAAAATTATGCATTGTCGAAATAAATAATTTTAGCAAAAAAATAAAAATAAAATGGACACAACATTTATAAAAACAAGTGAGAAACAAAAATGAATTAATTTGGCGAATTATGGAAAAAAAATGAATCAATTTGGATATACATATACAATTAATTGCGTACAAATGAACAAATTATGCATTGTCGAAATAAATAATTTTACAAAATAAAAAAAATAGTTGGGCAAAATATTTTAATAAACAACTTAGATACGAAAATAAATTAATTTGGTGAATTATGGAAAAAAATGAATCAATTTGGATACATATACAATTAATTGCGTACAAATTATTATAAAATTATGTATTGTCGAAATAAATAATTTTACAAAATAAAAAAAATAATTGGGCAAAATATTTTAATAAACAACTTAGATACGAAAAGAAATTAATTTGGCGAATTATGGAAAAAAAATGACTTAATTTGAACACATATACAATTAATTGCATAAAAATGAACGAAAGAAGCTCATGGCCTAGCGGCCGCGCCTCCTCCCCATGCACAAGAGGTTGCGTGTTCGATTCCCCTTGAGAGCAAACTTAGATTAATTGTTCAAAGCCCGATATTGATACATATAGAAGGTGGGCCGGTTGCCCAGTGGTCCGAGCCCGCCCCGGCTACCCGGGCTCGAACCACGCGAATCACATTTTTTTTGTACAGGTTCTGAATTTGCGACGGCCAAATTTCGTCGCAAATTGAAATTTTTGCGACGGAATATGCCCGTCACAAATTGTAATCGGAAATATTAAAAGAATAAATAAAACATTTGCGACGGCAATGATCCGTCGCAAATGTTGTAGACCAGGTCGGGTCTGACCCGAATGACTTGCGACGAATTAGTGGCCGTCGCAAAATTTGAGCGACCCGGTCGGGTCAAACCGGCCAATTTTGTGACGGTTCCGTCTGTCGTAATTTTGCGACGGGAGGCAAACGTCCGTCGCAAACATTAGCTACGGCTGTTTTAACAACGGACACGTGTCTATCGCAATTCCGTCACAAACAGTGATTTGCGACGAATATTCCGTCGCAAATTCCGTCGCTAAACAGTGTTTTTTTTGTAGTGTCATATAACCATAAGACGAGAGTATGTATTATTTAAAGTGTGGTGTAAATTTATACCTAGGTACCAAACAATGTCAAAGACTGAAAGGGATAAGTACCGGATTTTGGTTTTGCAATTCATTCGAATTTATTGTTGGTAATTGTGTTGGTGTGTGTCATTAGATGGAGAGGTACAACACTACACCTCACATGCATGCATATACGTACATGTACAAGCCTGTTAAGGGCTCTGAATTTAATGACAATATCTTATCTCAAAACATAGCTCTATTTATAACTTCATTCTTTCTCTGTAAGTTCATTATATATATATACTAGATCCAGTTCACATTTTCTCATCTACTTATAAGCTATATAATAATAAAATGGCAGGTGGTGGGAAAGGTGGTGGAGGTGGTGGGAAAGGGGGCGGAGGTGGTGGGAAAGGGGGCGGAGGCGGGGGAGGCAAAGGTGGTGGAGGAGCATCAAAAGGAGGAGGAGGTGGTGCAAAAGGTGGCGGCGGATCGGGTAAAGGAGGCGGCGGTGGTTGTGGCCCCGGAATGATGACGGCACCGGGAGGAGGAGGCGAGTGTATTTCCAGGGCTGGATTTGAAAGCAATCCCCAGGGCTACTTTTCTGGACTCCATGCTGGAGAAAATGCTTCCAAATGATCGCCATCTTTGTATATAATAAGGGAAATTCATTAATGTGAATTATAAATTATAATAATCTGGGTTTCCCTTTGTAAATATTATACTGTATTAATTAAGTTAATGTGTGACTATTTTTAACTCTTTGTTCGGTATGTATATGTTATGTTCGCGATCAAGCCAACTCTTGCCCTCTTCAATAAAAAACTTTGTTAATTTCTTCTTAAAATTAAGGTGTAATTATTTCCTTCGATCGTTTTCTTCTTTATTTATTTTATACTTTGTTCTGATTGCATAAATATATACATGATCGATCTTGCAAGGACGGAGCCATATATAGGGCAATTTTCGAAGATTGCGTACCCTATAGACATGTTCATTTTCGATTTTATACAAATAACACTGTAAAATTAAAAAACTAGTGGAATTGCAATAAAAAAATTGCGACGACACAAAAATATCGCAATTTACGACGACTCTGCAGCATTTGGTCAAAGTATACAAAATTTACAATGACTTTTTCTGTCGTAATTTTCCAACCATATATTAGAATTTAGCGGCAGTTAATATGTCAAGACAAGTTGTGACACCGGAAATATTGTCGTAAATTTAAAAATTAATTTGCAAAAACCTGTTCGTCTTAATTTTTTTAAAAACGTTTTGCTCCCTCTACACATTTCGCAGTAAACTCCGTCGTAATTTACGACGATCGAGACAGCTATCGTAAATTTTGACATTGCCAAGTGACGACCATCTTCACTAATTAAGTCGTCATAAATTTATCATTGCGTGAAATTCTGCGGGTTCTTTTTTAATGCATGTGAAAAATATACTCCAATTCCAAACTATATAGTGGGGATGTGAATGAGATTAAATATTAGTTGAATTACTGATAATGCTAGGCAATTACTATTTCATTTTGATTAATTTTTTTTGTTTTCACCTATAACCCTCCTTCTCAATCATCCTCTTATTTTCCTACCAACAACTATTTATTATTCATTTTTATTTATTTTAAAAGTAAAACATAACACTAGTAATGCAATTATAATTAAGACAGTTTTTCCTGCAGCATATCAATTTTATTACAAAATATAAATAAAAAATAAAATTATATTATGTGCCATTGAAAAATTTGAAATAAGCAATCCCTAAATATAATATAATCATAGTAGAAATGTCGTACAAGATAGACTTTTTATTCTTCTTTATCTAGAAATCCATAAATTAAAAGAAACACTATATTAGCTAAAAAAATATGGAGTAATCGTCTCGATATGAATGAATTTTCAAATAACTGCAGATTGAGAAAAGGAATAATTAAAGTGGTACTTCTTTACAGAACATGATAAGTATACAAATATATTTTAATCTGCAACAGATGTTAAAAGTAAGAAAAATGGTAAAGGTTTTACCAGGTGCATGCAGCGAAAGCAGGGCAGGTGTATATCAATCTAAGAAAGAAGAGTGTTGTCTAGTAATTGGTCGACTTCAAATAAATAAAATAAAATTAGATCTATGCATGTGTCCATTATTCAAGATTTGGGACACGTAAATTTTTTATCGGTCCAATTACACCACTTTTATAAATACACGAAAACTTCTAAACAATAGACACATATCCAAACCAGATCATATCCATTTCTTTTGATAAAATTATTATTAACTTTGATTCGAGTTTTCGAGGAAATTAAATAGGAATGCAAGTCTCTTCTGTCGTGCACGAATATATTGAATGAATAATTGTTTTGATGATAATTATATTTGGGGTTTGTTTTGATGATAATTATATTTGGGGTTAGATTTTAATTTTAAAAATAAATAAACCAAAAGAAATATTATATATTGATGGTGGTAAAGAGAATGATGGAAAAGAATAATGAGAGGAGAGAGATAATATTTAAGTTAAATAATAATTATATAGTTTAGAAAAAAAAAATAGAGTTATAGATCATATTTTATTTTAAAATAAATTTTAAATTAAATGTCATCTAGTTTTTTTTTATTTTTTTGGTTCACTTAGTTGGGGGTGATGATTATAGGGTAATGGGAATTAAAGTGATTAAAGAGTCATTCAAATAGAGGAAAATGAATGGGGAGCCATTTGATAGGTAAATTATATACAACTCATTTTCAATTTTATTATAATGTATTGATAATATCAAACATTACTAATAAAATTATTCTCATTATCCTATAATCAACACCCTTATCCACTACAAAAAAACGCCAATTTAAAGAGGGAATTTAACGAGTAAATATAAACCCTCGTTTTTGCAGAGGGTTTTGGTGAGGGAAAAATTTAAAGAGGCTTACAACGAGGGTAGAATTCCCATTGTAAACGACGAGGGATTTAACTAGGGAATTACCTCGCCTGACAAAGTCACGAGGGGAAATTCCCTCGCCTAAATTGAACGAGGGTCAGAATCCCTCTTGTTGCTGCAACTGTCTTATCACGAGGGAAGTATTCCCTCGACTTCCTGCAGATGTCAGATCACGAGGGAAGTATTCTCTCAGCTTCCTGCAGATGTCAGATCACGAGGGATATTTTCCCTCGGCTACCTGCAAATGTCACATCACGAGGGTTTTGTTTCCCTGGGCCAATGTTATATATTCGTAATATTCAAATTAGAAAAATCAAATTGATCGAATATATTGGGTATCTTATTATTTGAATTATGTAACCAAACTTATTTGTAATATTTGAGGTCAAGTACAAGTCACATATATTGATTATAAAATTTCAATTTCTAATATTAAATTTAGTATTAATTTGAATTCAAAACGAATCAAATAAAAGAAAAATCAATAATTTATTTTTTAATATTAAAATTTTAATACCAAAGTGATTCATAATATTTGAACTCAAATACGGGATCAGGTTGAATTGATATATTTGACTCTTAAAATTCTAGTTTTATATAATGAATTGTTTCTTAATACTCGAATGAATTTTAGGGCGTGTTATAAAATAATATTCTCTTAAAAAAAATTATACTATTATATAAGTGACAAATTTTTAAAATAAAAGTGATCTTCATGAAACTGGGTTTGAATATATACCCCTAATACCGAATCAACGTATATTTGAATTTGAATATCATATAAATTTTAATAAATAAAATAATATATATTTAATTCTTAATATATGAATTTTAAAAAGAAATGAAAAGAAATATATGCCCATGTAGCGAACTGCCTATCACATATTCATTCTCCACATCTCCACACCTCCACATCTAGCTCCACGTCTCTCTGGACATGTTCATTTCCTTCCTTCACCCAATGCGCAATCATTTTGATTTTTTTCAATTCCCTAAAAAAAAATATATGTATATATATAATTCCCTCTGCGATAGATTTTCATTAGCTCCCTCCATAATTTCCATAATTTTGGTCAAATTCCTCATTTTTAATTTTAAAGTAAATAGTAAATAGTGAAAAATAATTAAAAGATATTTATTTTAATAGTACTTTTTAATAGTACTTTTTTTTAATAGTAAATAGTGAAAAATAATTAAAAGATATTTATTTTAAAGTTATATTGATTTTTAAATAAAAAACGATCAATAATGAAAATAATATATACAAGTGATAGTTTAATTTTATATGTAATAATAATTTTCATATAAAATATAAAAAACAATTAATATTAAGTAGTATTATATTTAAAATATATAACATAAAATATATTAAACATATATATTACACCCTAAAACATAACAAGTAAATAGTCTTGTCCAAGCGGCACGGTGAAACACGCAAGACCTCCGCATACATGGAGGTCGCGTGTTCGAAACTTGAGGGGGGCGAATTTCGCCCAATTTCAGCTTTGAGTGAGGTGGTATGGTTATAGCTTAGCGGATCCGCGGGGGAGGGGTTGTGCTTGAGGTTGTGGGTTCGAAACCCACGAAATTACATATTTTTTTCGGAAATGCTACACGAGGATATTTTTTTCCCTCGTGCTCAGTTCCCGAGGGGAATGAAGAGGGATTTTTTCCTCGCCCTCCCCGAGGGAAGAATCCCTCGTCTGGTCCCACACGAAATCCCTCTTTAAAACCCTCTTCATTTTTCGAGGGATTCTTTTTTCCCTCGTGTACAGATTGGCGACGAGCATTTTGGAGAGGGAATAAATCTCTCTTCAATACCCTCTCTATCTTCGATTCCCTCTTTAAAACCCTCTCCAAAACCCTCTTTAAATCAACTTATTTTTGTGGTGTATCATCCAAGCGGGCCTTTAATAACATTTAATGGAGAGGGTTCATGACGTTCTTCAATTTTAAATTCTTGCAGGGATTTAACCAACAATAATGATAAAAACAAGAATATTCATTTTGGTGAACAATTCAAGGCCATCTACCGCACTGACGCTCATTACCAAAAATTATTAATGAAGTAGAATATTAAAACAAACCACTTTGAGCTGATAGATGCATGTGTAACTTTTTATTTTATATAAGCGAAACTGACCGCTGCAATTCGAGGATATACACTAATAAACGTATGCCTCTTGTACATCAAATGAATATACCAATTAGCACTTTACCAATAAAAATTTAGGTGAGAATTAATAGTTCAAGATTCAAGAGCCATAATTATATTTTTGTATTCTATTTTTAAACGATTTATATCAAAATGTATGTTGTGTGGGGAAAATAATTAAATTAATTAATTTTAAATTTTTTTTTATTTGTTCGGATTTTTAAATAAAATGATTATTTTTATGGTATTAGAGCCAAAAGTTTCACGTCCAGACAAAAATTTAAATGAATTAATTTAAATTTCTCTACAAATTCGAACTTTTAAATGTGATAAGATTCTTTTAGTTTGATATATATATACTATCTATAAGTAAGATATATGAACTGAATGCATGATATAAAAACATTAATTCACATATATATCTTCATTTTTAATTTGGGCATGTTGAGAAAATGAATGAAACGAGGAAAATGCAGAGTGAGCCAATGAGAAAAACTAGACCGATCGAGTTAACAACTATTGTGAGCAATTGAAATGAAGAAATAAGCATGCTATGTTTCTTCAGTACGTCGTCGTATCCAGGTTTGTAATTCCATCCATGTCCTAGCTTGTAGTTTTGCCTCTCCCTCATCCTCAATCGTTCAATTCTGCATCTTAAAGTACTCATGTTTGCATCCACTGTGTTTGATGATTTTCCTGTCATTAGTTTCAATATTTAATATTTATGCAATTTTAATTTATTCTATAACTATTAATTTAAATTTATTACATATACATATCAATAAAAATATATTTGAAGTTTATTTTCATTCTTTTAGGCCCATCTTTTTTTTTCCTAATTATCAATTCAGGATTTAAAAAATAAAATCTATCAATCTTAAAAAAATTATATTAATTTAGAACTCACAAATTTTAAAATCATATTTGACATCATATCATTTCAAATTATGCAATAAATTTCTTATAATTTACCATTCCAAAACACACACATGTATGCTTGAATTGATCTGCATGGATTTTACGGTGTTTGTGATATGGCCAAATTTGTTCTTAAATCTTATGAATTGATAGGGCTTTGTTTCAACCCATTTAATTTATTACACGACAAAATAAGTTGCAAATATATCCTTAGGAACGTACGTGCAGATTCCTTAATTAATTAGTTAATCAATCAACACTAAATAATGTTTTCTTTTTCATACTTCAATATCTTCCGTAAAAGCTAAATATCTCACTTTTCTAACACGGTACCTACCATATTCCGTTGATCCGTTCTATTCCAACATGATATGGGCTTATATTGTGCTTCTTTTATAGTACGTTATAAATTAATGTACTCCACCCGTTTCTTTTTAAATGGTCGCTTTAAAAAAAAAAACATATTAAAGTTTTGACTGATTTATTCTCTTTGGAGACAGAGAGAATGAAAAAAAAAAACAATATTAAAAAGATTTTTTAGGGATAGAATAAAAGGTAAATTAGAGAAATATAGAGAAAAACATAAAAACGATAATTAATTAAATTAAAATTTAATCTCAAAAGAGACAATTAAAAAAAAAACGGGGGAGTACTGAAATAGTTAAAATTTAATTTTTATGATCTGAAATAAACGATCTGATCATATATAGACACCCACATTTTTTAATTGTAGAGATATCAAGTTTGGCTAGCTCTTTTGAACTCTTCTCCAAAATTCAACTTGATGGTTCCTAACAAAAATAAATAAATTCACAGTTCCAATTATGATTAATTACATTCTGGATCAAATTAATATTCCTCACACACTTGTGTTTATTTAATTATAAATCTTGAATACTAAAAAAAATACGGAAGAAAAAACAAAATTTGGACGCGCCAAATTAAAAGCTAGCACGTAATTATACGTACATACCTTGTTCATCATCATCTCGAAAGCTCTGGGATCTGGCCTGAGGAGGAGGAAGTTGTACCTTAAGCTTCGACAAATATGGATTTCTCAAGCCGTACAACCCGGAGATGCAACTGGAAGCCATAGCTAAATATATATACTTACCAATCTTATCTACCAAATAAACAGAATATATATATACATTACTCTAGAATATTTCTGATGTAATTATTATTGAATGAATTGGTATTGATTAAATTTCTTTGCTTCATTTTCTGCAGTTCCATAAATGTTTATGTGGCGCATATGTTTAATGCTACACATATATATAGGGTAAGGCCTTTGTGATGGTATAATATGTTTAATTAATTAACTGCAGGATCATTTATATGCCGCCACCTTTTTTTTTTTTTTTCATTCAACATATATGAAATTAACAAATTAAAGCTAGCTGGATGGTTCAATTAATTCATTGATGGAAAAAGACTATTAGAATATTTTATTACTTTCCATTGTTATGGAGTTCACATTTTTATTCGTCCCATATATAGTTCACTCCTTGATTAAGTATGATGGTATTTTCTTACATTCTTTTACACTAATTAATATATAAATCACTTATTTTATATGCACAATTAATCGTGTTCTTATTAAAAGAAGAGTTTATAGATGATTGTACATGTTAGTAATTGCAATCCATGTGTAGTTTATTACTATGATTGGCTTCCTCCATGTAAAATATACACCTAATTAAGGTACGTAGATTATATACACACTCTGAATTTATTTATAGAACATATAGTATATTATATGTAGAGATAGTATTAATAATATATGACCTTACATATGATATATAAATATATATATATATATCACATTAAATAAACCCCTTAATTATTAATGACAAAGTATAGAGTGGAATTTGTTCATACATGAACCATTGAAGGGTATTAGTTGTTTTTACTAAAGAGTATTAGTTTTTTTTTCATTGAAGAGTATTAGTTGTTTACACTAAGTCTTAGTTGTTCGGTGAAAACAACTAATACTCTTCAGCGAAAACAATTAATACTTTTTAGTGCAAACAACTAATATCCTTTAATGATTCATGTATGAATCAATTTCACTCTATACATATATATTCATTATTAATTTATATGATTTAAATTCAATAACTTATTTTTCCAAAGAAAATAATCCAAAGACTTCGCCACTAATTAATTAAGCTTAAAAACTATATATTTTTCCTTTAGGTTAATGTTGATCATAAAGTATCGGATATGCTTGTGAGATAACCGATCGAAGTCCTATATTAATTACGACATAGGGTGGACTTCACCTCTGAGAGCCCCCATGTCCTTAGCTTGAGGTAAAGTAAAATAAATTGCAGGATATATATACCTCACATAATTAATTCATGAGTTTTTAAGAAGTCCATCGGCCTATATATATAGCTGCTAACTTAATTGAACTATCTTAATCTTATCATTTCTACTATTTAAGCTATGTGGTAACAAATAAATTCGTAGAAAAATTTGCCCGTAGAAATATGACAAAGTCTTGTGTATATTAATCAGTTATACATTATATCTTATACAATATTAATTGTTTTACTAGAAAGTGTTATGCTTTTTAAGTATTAATTGTTTTACAATAAAAAAATAGCCGCGAATACGACTAACAAGTAGTTAGAAGAGAGGCAAGTATCCAAACAGAGTGTTGTGCAAAATATCTTTATACCTACTAATTTCGGAAGATCCATATATAGCCATAAATATATAAAATATAACCTTCATGAATATGATTAGGGATAATATCTGATTTTGCTATTAAAATAAAAAAAGAAATGATAGGCGATTGCCAAACGACAGAAGTAGGCAAAATTATACGATAAAGTACGTGTTATCTTCACTAAAATAATCGACCCACAATCGTATTTAGGAGTGAATCGAACTGAATCATACTTTGTTAAAGACAAATATATAATTTATACTCTTCTTGGAAGTGAAAAAAATAGTAGAACGGCTGAGTTGCACGCAATTAATATTTGACAAATACTAATATGCAATTGTTAAGATTCGCAATTATGCCTAGATATAAAAAAAAATTTAAGATTCTAATCAAACTGGTTCGGACCTAGTCAAATATTTTTTTTCAAAAAAAATAAAAAAAAAAATGGCTCTCATGTTGTGCATAAAGTCAAACTTGTGATACTAATTATGTTTTACTAAGACAGTAATACATACTTATCCTTACGAAAAAAAATATTTGTCCTTAAAATAGCACATGTAAGGTTTGAAAAATGTGTTATTGCATTAATGAAAATGTGTTACTATAGGAAGAAAAATGTGAAACTACATGGAACAAAATCAGTACAAATGCAAAAAAAAAAACCCTAAATTTATTGAGATAAAGAATAGATTAAGCAATCCCCCTTATGAATATTTGTCCTTATATATTTTCTTTTTTGACCCGTTTAGGATCCGTCGAGTTTTTTTTTTTTTTTTCCTTAAATACACTAAAATTGCACGTGCAATTGTTGCACATGAGTGGTTCTCTTAAAGTTTTAATTTGTCTATACTTTTACACATAAAAAGTTTGTATTAATAACTAATACTTTTACAGAAAAAAATAATATTATTTCTTATAAAGAATTCATTTTATTACTCAGTGGTAAATTGTACACAAAATTTACATAAAACTGTCATTTGCATTAATTAAACTACAATCAAACAATTTTACTGCATAATACTACTTTTACAATTAATAAAGTACTTCTAAAGTACTAATCATGCTTCGAGGCAGTTCTTGATAGATTAAAAGAAGATGGATTTAAAATATTGATTGATGATCAGATAGTGCAGATTAATCGAACTGAATCTTGTGTTATTATGTAACAAGTGGCGCCGAATTATATCAATCATTGTTGGATTAATGTAATATTAGGGGGTGTTTTTGAGCCAATCATAATATATGAAGACTAATAAAGATTAACATGTGTATTATTATGAAAACTATCATTGACATATTTTTTTTGGGAGGTTGGTTCATTATTTTGAATTGGAATAGTAATATATATAGAAATAAAACAAGGTGGTATGGCTCCAAATAAGTTAATTGAAATATAGTTAATGGAAAATAATAATATGATCGATTCACATCCATCATACTTTGTACAGAGTAATAAAACTCAAAATAAATTAATTATTATCTATTTTGAAAAACTACCTTCATCCCTATGATTGTTTTTCTTAATCATTCCAGTAACCTTATTTCTTCAATCATGTAAATATCATTTTTAATTATAATTCACTATTTGATAATTCTCATCGTCATCTCTTTGATGAATTAATTTAAATCAAGTTCCCCATAAATTTTATAATTTAAATACAATTTATTATTAGAACTAAAATTTACTAACACTTAATTATACGAGATACTATTTTAAAAGGATTGCTATGATAAATTATCTAAAGCTGTATTGGTGAATTGAAGTTTAAAAATTATTATGATAAATTATCTAAAGCTGTATTGATGAGATTTTGATAATGAAAATAAATATTCTTATTTTTTTCCCATTAGCTAAGAAATAGAGTAAAAATGATATTTTTCACAAGGGTGTGTACAGAGTGAAATCGGTTCATACATGAATTGTTGAAGGATATTGATTATTTTCACTAAAGAGTATTAATTATTTTCTTTAGAGAATTAGTTGTTTTCACTGAAAGGTACAAATTTGTTTTTCCTATACAACTAATACCATTCGATGAAAACAACTAATATTTTTTAGTAACAACTAATATTCTTAGTTCATGTATAAACCATTTTCACTCTAAACTTTGTTTTTTCAAAAACATAGTTTTTATGTTGAGACATGAGAATCATAGTTTCACAATCTTTGGGGGAAGGGGGAACTCTAAAATCCACTGTTTTTCAATTTTGCAAAGGTCAACAAGGCCCATTAGAGATCTAGTAAAAATTTAGAGAAGCCCGAAATAACCCCTTAATCACTCCATCAACAAGTTCATTTACTAGGCCCAGCAAAGCCCATTATATAACATGGTGCTTTTTGTGCGTGCAAGGGTTCATCTCTAGCATCGCGGAGTCGAGGTGGTGCTTTTGAAAAAACTATTTAATATTTTCTGAGTCCCACTACTCAAACCCCAAAATCCTCTAAACAAACCCCATAATTTTAAAAACAAAAATAGACATAAATAAAATGACTAAGTTATCCTTATATATATATGGAATGAATTGTTGATTTTGACCTTAGTCCTTTAAGTCAATTAATTTCAAAATTAGTATTTTAACTTTTAATTGATCAATTTTTTTTCTTAAATTTTTTTAAACCCTAAAAAAACCCTAAAAAATATGTTTAAAAATATATTAAATATTTAAATAATATAATTAAATGAAATTAAAAAATCCTTAAAAAGTTGGAAAAGAAAAGAAAATAAATCAACTAAATCTTCAAAATAAATTAATTAAAAAAATCCAATTTTTTTTTAAATAAACTAAAAAATAGTAAAAAAGATCAATTAAATCTTAAAAAATAACTAGATTAAGAAAATTATTTAAAAAAAATCTTAAAAATTCAATTGAAGATAAATAAAAATAAAATTTTAATTAATTATTTAGTTTAATTATTTACGACAATTTAATTAACATTTATAAAATATTTTTTTGATTTTATTCATCTTTATCCTTTTCCCTTTTGAATATTTTTCATTTTTTTATTCTTTTTTAAATTTAATTTGTTTAGATTTAGATATTTTTCTTATATTTATGTAGTTATTTTATTTTTCAAATTTTCATTTTAATTGATTTTTTATTTAATTATTTTTTTGATTTTTTTATTATTTAATTTTTGTCAAATTTTATTTAGGTTTAAATGATTTTAAAAAAAAAAACTAATTTTTTTTAAATTATTTTATTTTCTGAATAATTTAAAATAATTGTCAAATTTACTTTTAATTTTTTATTTAAATATATTATACAATTTAAATTATTATTAAAGTTGTCTTTATATTTATTTTATTTTTTGATATTTTTGAAGATATTTATTTTGATAAATACTTATTTAGAAGATCTAATTAATTATTTATAAAAAAAATTCAAAATATATTTAATTTTAATATAATTTTTTTTTTAATTTTGATTAAAACCAAAGAATATGAAAAAATAAAAAAATTAAAGAAAATTTTTAATGAGAATATGAAATGGTGAGAATTTTTAGTAAGTGATGTGGATTTAATGAAATTGTGGAAATATTAATGGAAGAATGATATTATAGGAATGAAATGGGGTATGTTTAGTAATATATGTTGATTTTTAAATTTTAATGGGGTATGTTTAGTAGGTGGGGTAAATTTAGAAGATATTGGGGTTTAAATAGTGGTACTCTATTTTTTATTGTAAAATTAAGTAGTGTAGTGATTGGAAAACAATGTGTTCTTTTATTATTAGATAAGTAGCTATTTCACTTATAGAGTTGTTAAGTGAATATACACTATAGTTGTTTATTTTTTATAGCTATAAGGTAGTTGAGGTAGTTACTTAATTAACATCTATAAATACCTTGCAGCTCTCCTCATTATACTTACTTTTTCCATCTATTCAATATGAAAAGTATTACTTTCAGTTCAATATGGTATTAGTTTAGCTAGGTTTGCACCTAAAATCCTAAATTCCGCGCATTCTTCAATTCCTAAATGTTCTTGAATCGCAAAGAATTGTCTCTCTCTCTATTCTTGAAGCCATTCTTCAAGTAACCGCTCCTAATCGATCTTCGATTCCTTGATTCTTTGATTCTTCGATCAATTCGATTAAATTTTCTATCAATTCTTCGATCAATTCGACCTATTCTTCGTCAATCTCTCAATGGCAGATAATAATCATCCTGCTGCTCCGACGATTCCAGATATCAATTCTCTTAATCCGGCGTTAAATCCCATCTCTCCATTGGAGCTCCATCATAACGATAATCCTGTTGTTTCTATCGTACTTGATCCATTTCTGGGAGCCAATTTCGTATCTTGAAGCCATTCAATCAAGAGGGCTTTGAGTGTGAAGAACAAGCTACCCCTAATTGATGGCACATTTTCGGTTCCTGCTAAAACAGATCGCCAGATTTTTGCCGCATGGGTGAGGGCAAACCACTTGGTCCCGAATTGGATTCTCAATTCAATTTCTCTAGATATCAAACAATCTTTGGAGTATTTTACAAATGCTCGAGAGGTATGGCTTGAACTCAATGATAGATACTCTAGGTCTGATCTTACTAGAGTATACCATTTGAAGAAGTCTTTCTGTACTATTACTCAAAATTCTCAGCCCTTGGTCTCTTATTTCAATTCCTTAAAAACTCTATGGGATGAATATCAAAATTATAGATCAATCCTGAAATGTCATTATGGTACTTGCACTTGTGATTTAGCTACTGCGCAAATGAACAAGATGCAGTCATACAATTCTTAATAGGCTAAGATGACACTTATTCTATCCTGTGAAGTCAATTCTTGATGCAATCCACATTTCCTCCTCTAGCAAAAGTTTACTCTATCTTGCTTCAAGAAGAAGCCCATAAATCTCTTACTAGTACTTCTAATTTTGTTATTATGCAAAATGATTTTGTGGCAATGATGGCCAAGAACTATTAGTCTAAGTTTTCCAAGGATAGGAAGAAACCTTTAGTATGTGATCATTGTGGGTTTAATGGACATACTACATACAAATGTTTCCAGATTATAGGATATCCACCTGGTTGGAAGGGTCTTAGAGCCCCTAAGAATAAGAATGATTCTTCTGCTAATGCTTTGATCAATGAGCCACCTAGTGAATCTGTTTCTATCAATAAAGGTGCTACTAACCCTTTGTTCAATCAAGATTTATTTGAACAGTTTATGGCATTCACTAAGAAACAGAATGCAAGTAATGATAATGCTGATCTTTCAGTGGCTATGGCTCAACTAACAAGTGCAAATGCAGGTATATCATCTTTTCATTCTTATTTAAATGCTAAAGTTCATAACTATGATGATGTGATATGGATAATAGACGTTGGTGCTACAGACCACATAACTTGTGACTTATCTGTCTATTCTGAACCTCCTAAGCCATCCAGTGTTAAAATTAGTCTTCCTACTGGTGCTATTGCTATTGCAACTTTTATAAGCAATGTAGTTATTAATGACAAATTGACTTTACATGATGCTTTGTTTGTTCCAGAATTCACTTATAATCTACTGTTTGTATCTCACTTAACAAACAATTCAAATTGTATTGTGAGTTTTTAATCTTCTCATTGTTTATTACAGGACAAGACATCAAGGAATGTGATTGGTTTTTCCAGTCAAGCTAATGGCCTTTACCATCTTAGTATCTCTAAGAAAAATATTAGTTGTAATAGCATGAAATCAATATGTTCTAGTAGTTGTAATTCTTGTGATCTATGTGATACAAGATTAGGACATGCTCCTTGTAAACTTCTGTTGCAAATACCTACTTTGAATGTAAAACCAGATTCCTCTCTTAATAAAATCTGTGAGATTTGTCCTTTAACCAAACAAAGAAATAAATATTTTTCTATAAGTACTTCTATCTCTCCAATTGTTTGTCATTTGATACATTGTGACATTTGGGGACTTTTTAGTACAAAAACTAGAAATGGATATAAGTTTTTTAACAATTGTTGATGATCTTAGTAGATGTACTTGGATTTATCTTTTGAAACAAAAATCTAAAGTAGGCCTTACCATTGAGAACTTCAGAAATATGGTTGCAAATCAATTTAACACTTCCATAAAAATTCTTAGAAGTGACAATGGAACTGAGTTTTTACTAAAAGATTTCTATCACAAATATGGTATTTTACACCAGACTTCTTTAGTTGAGACACCTCAACAGAATGGTATAGTAGAAAGAAAACACCAACACCTTTTGCAGGTTGCTAGATCTCTTCTATTTCAATCATGTTTGCCAATAAAATTCTGGGGTGATTGTATACTATCAGCTGCTCACATTATCAATAGACTTCCATCACAAGTTCTACAAGGTAAATCCCATTTTCAAATCTTACATAACAAAGTGCCAGATTATACCTATTTTAGAAACTTTGGGTGTCTTTGCTTTGCTGGCACTTTATCTGTAAAAAGGCATAAATTTCATCCTAGAGCAACAAAATGTGTGTTTATTGGGTATCCTTTTGGGATGAAAGGATACAAATTGCTTGATCTTAATTCTGGAAATGTGTTTGTTTCAAGAAATGTTGATTTTCACGAAAATATTTATCCTTTGAAAAACAAGAAACAGACCGATGATTATTTAAAATTCCTTTTTCAAAAAGATAATTTGGAATATATGTCTTGGATTCAGGGGGGAACCTTGTGAGAACATTGATATATCTACTCAACATGTTGACAATAACAATGATAATCTACTTGTTGTGCCAAATGATTCTGTTTAACAACATGTTGAGCTCATAGATGAAATCAATGAGATTTCAAACTCTCAAGTTCCTGATCCACAAACACAACAAAATGAAAGTAGGAAATCTACAAGAATAAGGCATCCCCCTGCTTATTTACAGATTTATGATACTAGTTTACCTGCTTCTTTGAAACATTCTGCAATCTCTACTGATGAAAATGCTAAAACAGCTATGGTTAGAACTGGAAAACAGTATCCTATTGCCAATTTTCTAGCCACTAACAGGTTATCTAACTCTTATAGATCTTTTACTGCCTCTATATCTCAAATAATCGAACAAAAAACATACAAGCAGGCTATAAAAGTTGATAAGTGGGTAGATGCTATGAGAAAAGAGTTAGATGCTTTAGAAAAGACAAATACCTGGACATTAGTGACTTTACCTAAGAATAAATGCATATGTTGCAAATGGGTTTATAAGGTGAAATACAAGGCTGATGGAACCATAGAAAGATACAAAGCAAGACTTGTTGCTAAAGGGTACACTCAAGAGGAAGGAACAGATTATTTAGACACATTCTCACCTGTTTCCAAGATTACTACTATTAGAATCCTCTTAGTTGTTGAAGTTTCTAAAAATTGGCATATTCATCAACTAGATGTAAATAATGTCTTTTTACATAGTGATCTAGTTGAAGAAGTCTATATGCTTCCTCCACAAGGATATTGCGATTTGAATGATAATGGGGTTTGCAGATTGAACAAAAGCCTCTACGGTTTAAAGCAAGCTTCAAGGCAATATTACACTAAACTTGCAGACTCTTTAATTTCTTTTGGATACAAACAATCTCAAGCTGACATTGCTTTGTTTACTAAAACTGATGGTGATATGTTTACTGCTTTATCTTGTTATGAGATGATATATACTAACTGTAAATTCACTTGATGAAATTCAAAAGGTTAAAGAATATCTTCATTCACAGTTCACTATAAAAGACTTGGGTAAATTAAAGTATATACTAGGAACAGAAGTTGCAAGAAATGAAAAAGGATTGCAACTTTGTCAAAGAAAATATACTTTAGATTTACTCCATGATAGTGGTTATCTAGGAAGAAAGCCTTGTTTTAGTCCCATGGATACTAAACAAGTCTTTACTTCCCAAGATGCTCCTTTACTTGATGACCCACAAGAGTACATAAGAATAGTGAAAAAATTGTTATATCTAACTATAACAAGGCCAAACATATCTTATGTTGTTCAATGTTTGACACAATTCATGAGCAAACCTAATACATGTCATTTAGCTGTTGTTCACAGGTTACTTAGGTACTTGAAAACAAATCTAGGTGGTGGCTTATTCTATCCAACATCAAATACATTTCAGTTACATGCCTTCAGTGATGCTGACTGGGCAAGATGTGAACTCACAATAAGAAGCATTACTGGATATACAATTTACTAGGGAAATTCTTTGATCTCTTGGAAGTCCAAGAAACAAAACACAGTCAGTAGAAGTTCAACATGGGCTGAATATAGGGCACTTGCCACTAAAAATTGTGATGTTCAGTGGATTCTTTTCATATTACAAGATTTGAAGATAAAACATCATCAACCTGCTACCGTTTACATAGATAGTAAGTCTGTTTATTGTCTTGCACACAATCCAGTTTGTCATGAAAAGACAAAGCACATTGAAGTTGATCAACATTTCACAAGGCACAAGATTCAACAAGGTGTCCTCAAACTTGTGCAGATTCCATCCTTGGAGAATCTAGCAGATGTTATGGCTAAACCATTGGGAGGTGATCAATATAACCAAATGAAGATGAAGATGGGAATTCTTGACATACATTCTCCAAACCCTATTACAGAAGACATACCTCAAAATGATTCAATTTGAGTTCCAAACTTTATCATTTGTGTGTGTGGGGGGGGGGGGGGGGGGGTTATTAGATAAGTAGTTATAAAAGTGTTATTTCACTTATAGAGTTGTTAAATGAATATACACTATAATTGTTTATATTTTTATAGCTATAAGGTAGTTGAGGTAGTTACTTAATTAACATTTATAAATACCTTATAAGCTCTCCTCATTGTACTTACTTTTTTCATCTATTCAATATGAAAAGTATTACTTTCAGTTCAATATTTATCAAAAAATTAAAGTTGGAAGTATTAGTAAAATAATCATTTTAAAGAAAGTTTACAGAAATATCGCCTTAAAATCGAATTATCACAATATGCTAGAACTATAAATGAATATATATTAATAAAACAATCATTATTAAACAATCACTTATTTTAATCACATAAAGAGTAGTTCTAGTGTGCATCCAATTAAGTACAAACTATACGCTTGTATTTTTAAAATTCAAATGCAAAAAGTATGAAAAATACACATTTTGATGTAAACTGTATGTTTTGAATTAGCAATACTTCAAACAGTAATCAACAATATCCTAAGTAATAATCTATAACTAGATGAGTGCCCGCGTATTACGCGGAGTTTTCACAAAAAAATAATTGTATATGCATTTTATATACTTAAATAAATTGTTCATAGTAAAATAATATAATTATATTATATAATGAATATATTTCAATAATATGTATGTATAAAATTATGAGTTAATTTCTTATTAATTCACGAGCTTTAGGCTCAACCTCATTTTAATTACAATTTTCAATATTCTTATGGAATTTAATATATTCTTTAATTTGGTATATACATTTAAATTATGATTTATTTTCACAATTACACGTCAAATACTTCTCTGGGATATTTTCCTCGGTCGATTTTCCATCCAAGCACTAATGCACTCTCATGTTTTTTTTTTCCGAAAAATGCAATTCGTATATCGAATTGAAACAACTAAAGATGTGGTGAATTTAAATGTTGGGATTAAAATGAGACTGAGCCTAAAGATTGTGAATTAATATAGAATTAACCCTAAATTTATTATTATTATTTTACATTATTTTTAAAGCTCTATTTTTTTAAATATATTACATCTATAAATTTTTTAAATAGTATATTATAAGATATAAATATGAATTTTATTGTACATGTACAAAATAAGTACTTTCCATACATACATATGTCATTTAAATTATATAATATAAAATAATAAGCATTTAAAAATAAAAAAATATAACATCGACAATATACATCAAACAAAGTATAGAGTGAAACTTATTCATATATGAATCATTAATAGGTATTAGTTGTTATCACTAAAGAGTGATAGTTGTTTTCAGCGAAGAATGTTATTTATTCACACTGAAGAGTCTTAGTTGTTCAGTGAAAACAAACAAAGACTCTTCAGTGAAAACAAACAAAGACTCTTTAGTGAAAACAACTAATACCCTTCAATGACTCATGTATAAACTAATTTCACTCTATACATACTCTATAAATCATTGGTGGGCTTTAATACGACTTACTATATAAAAAAAATATAAAAATTATGTTAAATAAAATATATATCAAAATATATGTATATTTATATATGTGTGCAATGTTAAATTATGAATTTCTTTTAATTAGAGACAATATTATTACACAAACATAATGACACATGTTAAACACAATTAATTCAATAAAAAATAATATATCAAATTTAATATAAAATAAATAAAAAATTAGACAATTATAATTTGGGTTTACTGTGTTTTCTAGACATTAAGATTTGTCAATTAAATGTTACTTCCTCCATTCCAGAGAAATTTGCATCCGTTCCAGAGAAATTTGCACATTTTTTTTATTTGGACGTCTCACACCAATTTGCACACTACCTAAAGAGGAATCATTGATTTGTGTGCACACTCACACAAATATACACATATTTACCCATATTCCACTACTTTGTCACTTTTCTTAATCCACGTGTAATCCCAAGTGTGCAAATTTTCCTGGGACCAAGGGAGTAAAATTTAAGACATTTGAAATTTAAAAAAAAAATTAATTATTTAATTGATAGTATAAATCAAAATTATTTAATATATTAAATTCTATTTTAAAAAATTTTGCAAATTAAAATTCTCTAAATAGGAAATCCTCAAATATAGTGAGACAATAAAAATGTGTTCAATTAAACATTGAAACTTCACATAATTAAAATTTTATAAATTTAATAATAATACGTAGAATTAAATATACTTTATTGACACAATTTTTTTTAAATATAGAATATTATCAAATATAGTTAAATAAAATATAATTAACAATCACAATCACAACATAAAATTTATAATAAATTTAATAGGCTCAAGTTATTTACAATTGAATTTACACTTTGAAGGTATTCATAACATAGCTTAATTGGTAAACAACTTAAACTTTACTCATGAGGTGAAGGGTTCAAATCCACATAATTACATTTTTTTTATTAGGCTCTTATTATAAAAAATCACATAAATGACATATAAGATTCATAAAGCCACATGTATAGCTTCCACAAATACACATTTTGATGTAAACTGTATGTTTTGAATTAGCAATACTTCAAACAGTAATCAACAATATCCTAAGTAATAATCTATAATATCATGAACAATAATCAATAATATTTTAAACAATTATTAATAATATATACTATAAGTGTAATTAACAATACTCCAATTTTTTAAAATAATATATTTTTAATAATTAAAAAAGTCAAAATTAAATTTATAAAATTTTAAAATCGAACAGCATAGTATGCACGTAACTACATGTTAAAATGTGTGCATATAAAATAGTTAGATTTATTGATTACTGATTCTGTCCCCCCAAGTCCCGACGACTGTTTTCTTGTTAATCTACTAATAATTTACTAAATCATTTAGAAGGAAAAGATATAATATATATACCACCTAAGTTGGATCATCTAACTTACCTGCTCAATTTATTGTGAGGGATAATCCACCTATCATTCATGCCCACGTGGAAGAGATACATTATTTTTTAAATTATATTGCCAATAATATAATTAATCAATTTCCTTATTAAGGAATCTTAAAATATAAATCCCAAAAATCCACGGCCAGCATCATTGCTGGGATTCTCCTAATTATTTTCAGGCAAAATCTAAACTGGTTGTTCAACCTGAAGATAACAAAGAAACATAACATTAAAATATTAAATGAAATTTAAATAGTTATATTCTTGAAGCAATGTAATAATATTTGAATTTTGAGAAAATATTATATGAAAATAGTCACGATAAGCTTATCATGAAACAATTTTAAAGTATCATTAATTTGAGTATGTAATATTATATTACAATTGTTATAAAAAAAAAAATTAAACCCAGATTAATGATACTCCTGATGAGATTATTGATACTCCTAATAAAATTAAAGATACTTTAAAACAGTTTCATGATAAGTATATTATGAATCATTTGCATATAAAAACTTACTCTAGAGTTTTTTAAAAGTCGCGGGGTTTATAGAAAAGACTTGCATCATCAATCAATATATTATCAGCATTACTAACTAAAAAACGGAAGTGGTAGTTGAAGCGGAGCGCTTTCGATCGGATCGGTCGAACTGTGGTCCAACCGTTAGTAAAGCGGATGACATCATAATTATATAAAATATAACTAAATATGAAAATTAAAGTTATATAAATATTTTTTTTCTTTAGTAATAATAAATTATGTATAATTTACAACAAAAATTAAATAAACGTACATCTAACACGACAAATTTAAAGTTCAATTAATCAATCTAAATCAAATGTCAACATTATTAAAACAAGTCCATCAAGTTTCATATAAAATTTGAGGTAAAATAAAATTAGGGTTTCTATTAACAAATTAAATTGCAACCCCCCCCCCCCCCCCCCCTCCCTTTTAAAAAAAAGTGTCAAAGCGTCGAGTTGATCGATCCAACCCGTTTTTCCTGATTTTGACTGCTTACTGAACGCTTCAACAGATGAGCGGTCCAATACTTTCGTACCGCTCGGCATGTCATTCGAATAGCGGTCGGACCGGCCGGTCCAACCCAGTTTTTAAAACACAGTTGATTTGCAAGACAAAAATTTATTTAAACCAATTTCGAACTCAATGCAACTGATTTGAGTTTTGTGTGTACATTTTAAACAGTAGCATTTATTATTTCATTAAAAAACCATTAATTATTTTATTCAAAAATGTCAATTGTTATACTATACTGTGATAATTATAAATTAATTGTATATAAAAAAAATTATGAAACCAACTCTACATTTAAATATGCATTTTGTATAAAGTGGAATCCTCGTCTCATGAGTAAAAACGAAGATGGTATAAGAAAGGTGGCCAACCAAACCAATGAAGAAAGCTATGACCTTAAAATCTCGTCATAACTAACCAATCAGCAATTTGGCTATGATATAGACGTGTTTATTTAATTCTAATTATCAACAAAGCTTTCCAAAATTATCCAACCAATCAACTTGTACACGTCTAACGTTTCTGGAAAGATTATTTATTTTCGGTCAAAGTCGGCTACAATTTGGATGTCAAATTGGTTGTGTTGGACAATGATTTCATTTAATTTAGTTTAATTAATTTAAATCTTCAATAATATTAGTTTGTGTAATGTGTTTGAACAAACCAAGTCTCAAATTTTATGCATGACTGCAATTCGCAACTAATTCAACTCGTTATGGACCAAACACGACGTTTTCTTGTAAAGTCGCCAAGTTGCACATGATTGACCAAATATTTATGAAAATGGATAATGTGAAATTTGTTTATTTGAATATAAACCATTTTACACCACTTTTCAATAGAACAATTCATATCTATTGTTATTAAAAAAAAAAAAAGCATTATTTAGTAAAATAATATATATCTTTCATACCCCTCAAATTCATACTCTTTAATGAAATAATTAATATTCTTTAATAAACCAACAACTTTATAATTTTTTATTTATTATTCTCCTTATTTATATCTCGCTGTCTTTTACTTTTCTAGGGGAAATAAGTATATCCCTTTAATTCTACATAGTTAAATATGAAATTTCAATTTCTATGTATTGAGAGGCTTTGAATCCCCTACGCACTGTTTCGAAGTTCAGTCTATTAATTAAGTGTTTATAAATACATTTAGGGTGCACCTATTAACACTCTAGAAAATACATTTGTTCACCCACCACTAAATTAACCCACCATATATTTTACTTATTTTTTTATATTACTTAATGTACCCCCTTAAAATTTACAACTATAACCTTAATATAAAATTTAGATCATTCACTAAATATACACACCCATCAATTTAAAATTAATAAATGAAACACATAACAACACTTTAATTTTTTTTTTTCAGTGCCGACTCTACAAACCACCATTACCAACCTCATTTTCTTTTTTTATTTCTTCCTTCCATTCACATTCTCCTCCCAAACCTGAAAGACTGAAACCACTATTACAACTCTCTGTTTTTTTTTCTTTAATTTTTTACAAACCACCCCACCCAACTAGTTTAAACCCTCCCCCTCCTCATATCATGCGCCTCCCGACTACCCCTCCTCCCAAAATTAACTAGTATACTTTAATTTTTCTCTTTTTGACAATGCTCCCTTCCTGACTGTTTAAAGAAAAAGACTCAATTCATTTCATTTTTATGGTGCATCAATTTATATAAGAAAAAAAAAATGTATCCCATATAAATTGTGTTTCTATGATTTATATTTTCATGATTATATCATTTTCTTTTCATTTATTCTTTAATGGTGTAAATGTGAGTGAAAAAGTAAAAAAAATTGTGTGAATTCTGAAATTTTGGGTGAGTGTTGAAAGCGCGAGCGTTTAATAAATTTAATATTTTTATAAATGGTACATTGGTAATTTTTTATTATACATATTCTTGTTAAAAAAGAAGTGGGTGAACAAAACATTTTTATGTGGGTGTATAACAACGCTCATACATTTATTGCTTAACTTAGATCATATGTACTATGTAATCACTGAGATCTCGTAATAATATACGATCCTTTTTTCTACCCGTGAATGTAGCTAACACAACATTAGTGAATTACGTAAATTTTTGTCGTTTATTTATCATTTATGCATCTTTCTTGCATTTGTTACTAAATATGATAGAGAGTTCCAACTAAAAAAAATTGAGTAAGCCTCTTATAACTTAAAACGACATTCCTTATTTTCATTACAAATTATAACTATCAAATTAGTAAATTTTAATAAAATACTAATATAATTAAAAAATATATACGAAATGCAAATTAATTTTATGATAACTCGTTCATAGTATAATTTGTCAAAAAGGATGCACTTACGTTTTATATGTTCAAAAAGCATTCTATTCCGTTTTTATAAATGACCCAGGCAATGATCTAATTTGGTATCTAATTCTGTAGTCGTATTTAAGAAATGTACATTGAGAATGTATATTAATAATTTTATCTTATAAATTTGAGGTACTCAATAAATAGTAGAAATCTAAAAAATGTTAAATTATAACAAAAACTTATGCGAGTTTATGATAAAGATCACTGTGTGGTGTGATGTGCATAAGTAGCTATAATTATAATAATATACGTACCAATTTTATTTTATATACACAATATATATTGCTTGTTTTCGAGTACGATGTAGTATATTGCAATTTAAATATCATACAAAATCAGGAGAACTGATAGGTCAAACTGCATATGCACATGACTTCTCTTAATTTGCTATTAATTGTGCATACAAATTGTAAGATGTACACCTTTTATTTAAAAATGGATAATTATATCTTCAGATAAAAATTGTTTACACTAAAGCGTCCACTTGAGTGTTCAACCATTTAACCTTGAAATTAATTAAAACTAGCATTTTTTTAAAAATTAAACTATGATAAAAAAAATCCGAAACTTAAAGACAAATTCTACATATCCCACTGAATATGAGTCACGGCATAGAGTTTAGGGTGAAAATGGTTCATCGGTTAAAAAAATAATAATTCACAATGTTTTGTTAGTTCGTCTGTAAAACTTGATTTTATTTTTTTTTAAATAAAAATAATTATATTTATTTACACCCTTCAACATATATTTATTTACAACATTTGTCGTTGAACTTCACACACAATATTTTTAAAACAATTTAATTTACACTTAATTTAACTACAATATTCTTACTTTTGCCATATAATTTTTTTTTTTAAAACTCGTGTAAAAATCTACAAAATAAAATTTTGTGAACGGAGGTGTAGGATTTATTATAATGGTTATTTTTGTATTAAATGATTTTTAAGCACTAAAATTTATAACCATCCAATTTTTAATATTAGAGGTGCGCTGTATATTAATCCTCTACTCACCCCCATATATTATTTTACATTATAAGTGACCGTGCATTACACGGAATTTTCGTAAAAATTAATTATATATGTATAATATATACTTAAATAAATTTGCTCAATGTAAAATAATATAATTATATTATATGATAAATATATTCAATAATATATTCCATTAAAATTTAAGGTAGTTAGATTTAAAAAAAAATATTAGTAATTTAATCGATAGAATAAATCAAAGTTATTTAATATACTTAAATTCTACTTTTTTAATTTTTCACAAATTAAGATTCTCTAAATAGAAAATTCTCAAATATAGAGAAACAATAAAGATAATTCAATTGAACATTAAAATTTCACATAATTAGATTTTTTAAAAAAAATTTAACTAATCAATTTAGTAATGATATGTAGACTTAAATATACATAAGTTACTTGTTTGAATTATTAATACATTAATTTTTTTTTTTAAATATATCATGATATCCTAAAATATAGTTAAATAAAATATAAATTGGTATAATTACAACATAATTATAATATAATTTTATAGACTTAAGTTATATACAATAAAATTATAAATCCATATGGATACATTTTTTTATTAGACTACTTATTATATAAAGTCATATTGATTCATAAGATTCATGCCACATAGATTACACATAAGATTCAATAATTGACATGTATAGCTTCAACAATTATGCCACATAAGCGAAATAAACCACAAAACTACATGTAGACGAAACTAATCTAAAGACGACACATAAGCATATAAAACTCCCTATTAATATAATAGGAGATTTTGCACCATATATATATTTTTTAATGATATTATTCATTTTATTTAATAATATTATTTGAAAATTAGTTGCACCATGGACATGATTAGTTGATTGATATTATTTGTTTCATTAAATAGTAGTATTACTTATTTTATTAAATGATATTACTCATAAAACGATGCAATTTATTTTCACAAATATTCTTGCATAAAGCTGATGGATCCTTATATAAATAAATAAATAAATAAAACAGTTTAAAGCTGGTGGAGAGTTCTTTCGAATTTCTTTTTGCATTAAATACCATGTAAAAATCTCACAAGCTATACGTAGTTCATTATTCTGATAAATGAAAGGAGATTCTTTAATATATCTAACCTAATTTATTGAACTCGCTTAAAAAAACGTGAACCGGAATTAGGCGACTTAAACAGTCGAAATTAAATGAATAGAAAACAAACTATTATTGGCTGTAAAATTTAGAAAAACATAAAAGAGTTGCAAGATTAAATTGCGTTTTAAATATGGAGAGTGGAGTTAAAATTAAGCTAACTCAATAATTCAAACTAAATGATCATAAAAGATGCCAGAGTAACCTCCCAGAGTTCAATACTGATTGATTATAATTCCTCTTCATGATTAATTGAACTAATAGATCATTAGATGTTAATTAATACATCACATCAATAAATCATTTCAAAGATTTTCCATAATACACCAAGAAAGTAACGGAAATGAGAGCAGATAGCTCCTCTGCCTCTGCCGTTACAATAATAAACAACAAAATATCTATTTCCTCACTTTTTTTTTTTTAAACCATAAAATTTTAACATATTTAGGCTCCAGAAAAAAGAAAAAGAAAAAAGAGATGGATGTGAAAGAAAACACATACTCTTCACCTATCAAAAATCAACAATAGATTGCTCATAACATAAATAACTATAATTATTTATCACAAATATCAATAAAAAATTATTTTACTTTTTAATTTATTTACCAATAATCGCCAAAAAAGTAATTTTATTACATACAATACAATTAACAATTCTCATATTAAAATTTGTGTTGAATTAAATAGACAATTAATTAATTATAAGATGAAGGAATATATGTATATATATATGAGATATATTAGCAGTAAATTATAGAAATGTGAAAAGAATAACAAAAAACAGTTACTTTAAAAAAAATTAAATCAAAAATCAACCAACAAGACTAAACAGGGGGGATATTAAATTTTTGAAATTTGAAAAAGAAGGATCTAAAAGAAATTTGTATGCCCTATTTATACAATGTCATTAAAATAGTAATTAGAATGGTGGGGACACGCTTGAAAGGCTCAAAGGTAAACTATTCTATTCCGGGATTTATTAATTTATTTTAATAATAGTATTTGTTTCTTTGAAATCTTTTTTGTGTTTCGTCTTTCCATGTTTATTGCGCGTGTATATATAATGTCGACACATTGCATTCTTGTTTTGTATTTGAACAAATAATTTGAATTTCGTTGCTGAAAATACCAACACTCAATCCGTTGCTTTAGCGAGAAAGGAGAGATTTCTTAGCTTTCAGATTATCCGATTCCCTTCTTGTAAGTCTCTCTCTTCCCTGACTTCTTCTAATTTTCTATCTATATTCTCTTAAAGTTTCTTCACTTTGTCTGTAATTATCTATCTTTATTTGCATTTTATCACCGAGTACGAGTTGTGCTTAGAGATCACTTTTTCTGCATCTGGGTATTTTCAATTTTCTGTTAATCAACGCCCTTGTTGAGTGTGTTTCTCCCTTTTATTTGAAATTTGAATTTGCACAATTTTTTTTTTTTTTTTTGGGTATGTGTGGATTTAAAATCGATTAGTGCTCATTTGGGTATATGTGCAATTTCGCTTTTGCTTGTGGCTTTTGTTGAATATGGTGTCTTCGTGAAGTGGGATTTTTGTTATTTTTGGATTATTTTTATTCAGATGCCTTCTTCTCTGTTGAAGAAAAGTCATTTTTCTCCATCTTTTGACGTATTTTTCAACTGTTTTTGCTTTTTATGTCTTTTTTTTTTTTCAATGGATTAGGCTTAACTAGTATTTGTGACGGCTAAAAGATGAATTATTGTCAATTCAACTTCCGTGCTCAATTAGTTGTCTTACGTATTGGTAGGCTGAGGGTCAGGGCATAGACTTTGAAATCCACCTATTAGCTTTGATTTATATATGATGTGTGTATTTTTGTGTGCATTTCTTGATGAGTTCTTATTATTGCTGTTTTTCTTAATAGGTAAGTGGTGGTTGTATAGAGCTTCCTTCAATTGAAAAGAATGGGGGATCACTTTGTTTTACTGGTGGATCGACTGCTCACTGAATCGACTCTGGAGGCTGCACTCGAGAGTCGATTAAAGCAGGCGCCCCCTGTGGCAATCGATGAAACGATGATCGATTATTCCTTCAACAAGGATAGTGAAGCTGGTTTATCTCCGACGAAAATAGTTGAGTGCAGGATATGTCAAGATGATGATTTTGATTCGAAAATGGAGTCTCCTTGTTCTTGCTCTGGTAGCTTGAAGGTTGGTTGCATGTTATCCTTGCTATAGTTTCCTGTTTAATGCTTATGCAGTTGATTTATCTACTGTTTATTGCTTTGAATTTGTTGTCACTTTCTTTCTGGTCAGATTTAGTTCCTTCATTTACGAAATTTGAGAAATTTCCTGTGATTGATTGTGTTGAGATTTGAGAAAACATCAGTTAGTTTTCGGTGAATTACCTTTCCAGAAAAAAGCTGAAATATGTTCTTATGTTTGTTGAAAACTGAGTTCATTTGCATAATATTACTACCAAAAGAATAATAGTTATTTCAATTGTTTGTGGGATAGTTGCTCTATTTCCACTAGCCAACATAATTGAAAAACTCCCCACTCCACTACACCCTTTTTTTAAGTTGAATAATTTTTTTTCTAGTCCTCCATTGATTATTGGTTCATTCAACTTCAATAGTATATAGTATGAGGCATCATTCCAAGGAGATCTAATTAGGTAGAGCATTAGTGCCTCTGTTTTGGTTCTTTCTGACTGTTTTCTTGTTTTTCTACACATTCCACCTTTTAATTAGCCTATCTTTAATTTTACCATTGATATATTTATATTTCCAATTTCAAATTCTGTTATTCCAGTATGCTCACAGAAAATGTGTACAAAGGTGGTGTAATGAGAAGGGTGACACCACGTGTGAGATTTGCCATCAGGTGACATTCTATTTCTCTGTCTCAATAGCTTGCTATATGTCTCAGTAGTTGTGTTCAATGTACGCATGCTTATCGCTGAGTTTACTTTCCAACATACTTATGCATGTATATTCATATTGCAGCAATTTAAGCCAGGATACACTGCACCACCCCCCATTTTTCGATTTGGGGGTCTTCCCATGAACTTGAGGTAATTTGCATTCTTATACTTCCACTCGTTCGCTCTTCCATTAGTTTCTTATTGCTAAATTAGCCATTTCTTATCAGGGGAAATTGGCAAATTGCTAGGAGAGATTTAAACAATCCTCGCATCATTACAATGGTTTCCACTGATCAGAGTTTCCTTGATCCCAATTATGATGAGTACGCTGTTTCTACATCACGAAGTATAATCTGCTGCCGAGCTGCCGCCATAATAGTAATTCTCTCTCTTTCTCACTCTCTCAACTTAAAAGGTGTTTTTGACCTGGTGTTCTGCTAGAAAATCATTAGGCTGTAGGTGAAAAAATTGAAAATGATCGATCAGTGAAGTTCTATTGGCCTAGTTGCTTACTTTTTTTAATATTCTTTCTGCAGTTTATGGTTCTCCTGATTTTGCGACATACCCTCCCGATCATTGTCAGTCGAGCAGGGAATTTTTCGTTCCCATTGATCATGGTAAGATAAGATCAAGAATTCAAGAAACAGAAGTCCTAAGCATTTTAAAATTCCACAAGATTTCTCATTCTTTGTTCTGTATTAACAGCTTTTAATGCTACGAATTACGGGGATCATTCTGCCAGTTTGCATAATCCTGAAAGCAGTGACTTCCATCATACGTCGCAGACAACAGGTAAACGAGATAATAGCTTGAATTCACTCTTTGCAAATCACTTCTTGAGAGAAACTATTCAATGAAGAAGACATCATTTCTAATGTACATTCAATTTTTGGATGGTGACTAACAGGCCAATCTAGCGTCGACCACATCTGATGAAGAATCGAGCCCGTTGAATCTACAGCAGCCACAAGTCATCGCTGTAAACTGAAGGGCTTTTTTGTCTTTTGAATTGAGGGTCTCGTCGGAATGCAAATCTTCGATATGACTCTTTATCCTATGTGATTAATGAAGGCTTTGCTTCATTTCTATTACCTTTCAGATGTTATACAATCTGCTGTAAATTTCAATTTCAATTTTAGAAAAAGCAAAAAAGATGTAGAGACTTAGAGGTGGGATAAAGTGATGCTCCTAGTAGAAGCATTTGTACAAAGAACATGCTAAATTGGAAATCAAAATTTACAGAAAAGTAAGGTTGATGTCTTTTTCTTGACAGGTGAGCGACTTTTTTTCGTTTGAAATTAAGGTTTATAAAAGTAGTTGACTATGGAAAAGCATTCAAAAGCATATCGTTCTCATTTCAACTCTCATTATTATTGGCGTGTTGTGTGCCAACCGATTTTTTTAATCGATTAAATAAAATTATTTATCAAATGAATAATGTAATTTATCCAAGTCCAAATAATTCATGCAAATGAGGCATGATTACGACCAAATAAGCAGGGTTTATAATGTGGTGCTCAGGGGACAAATTCATGATGATGTTTGATGAATTTGAGTAATCTAGCCGAATGGGAATCAAATGCTTTTCATTTGCTTACAAACCAAGAAATACATATCCTCAAATAAATAAATATTCACCTAGGTTAACAAGAATTCAACTTGTAAATAGAAAAAAATTACAGAAGTGGTATAATTTAAGTGGTTAGAACTCCACTTCTTATGATAAAAAGGTCATGGTTACAATTTTACTGATTAAAAAAAAAAATTCAACTTTTAAAAAGAATCTAGGATATTTGAAATGCCGCGTGGTGTGCATATAAATTTGACATCTTTATAAAAAAAAAAATTCAACTTGTAAGAAGAATCTAAGATATTTCAAATGCAGTGATGTGCATATAAATTTGAGTTTATTGGTGGATATTTCCAATCAATTTTTATGTATACTACTGTAAATTATCCGAGTAACATGAGCAATAAGTTTATTCCATTAATAAATAAGTTCATTAATACTTCGATTAGAAAAATATTGGTTGCATCTTTGTTGGATCTTATTCAATTGAATCGGATTATAATACACATATATATATATTAGTAGGCAGCAACTTAAAAGAACGAACAGAAGTGGATTAAAATTTAAAGTGGATAATTTTTTTTTTATAATACTATAATGTTATGTATATTTTCAATTTAAAGAATCAACTCACATAAAGTATAACAAATTTTACGTGAAAATAAATAAACACAAGATTCACGATTGATCTTATTAATCCTTGACTGCACCGTAAATCATTTATAAATACAAATAATTTAAAATGAAGTTGACTTCTTGAGAAACCCATTGAATTCCGCATAAAAACCGTGTATGGATGGATGATTTCGCAAATAAGAAGTTTCAAGTGAGACATACTTCAAGATAATTCCTAATACTCTTAACCTCCAATTCTTGGAGTAAAACCAGTTGATAGTACATTGATTACACTTTTACCACTGCAGCTCCAAGAAAGCTTAGCAAACACTTCCTCCCGTTGGGGGCGGTTCGCGTAAAGTATCCACAGAGCAAGACTCGGCATCACTCCAATCGAGATCATACCTAACCCTGCATTCATTGTCCGAAGATAGCGTCCTAATGGACGACAATAGCCCAGCGTAATCTTTCTGAAAGCATCGCGTACAAAATCACAGTTCTGAAGACTCAACAACGGCGGAGTATAATGTTGGAGAGCGTAGCTAACATTTACTGCGCCCACCAACTGTGTGTACATGTCCGGAGTCAACCTCCCTGCACTGCTGCAAAGCCCGTCTGCTGATATCGTGCAAGTATAATTCTCCCAAACCTGTATGTATACTTTATAGTAAATCAACTAATACTTTCCAAATGTTAACAAACTGGTAGTATTATGTTTTAATGAAACAACTAATACTGTTTAAAAATACTCATATAATACTGTATATAGACGGCTTACCAAAGATGCGTTTTCCATGTGAAGTTCTTGAGGTGAACAGGGGCGATCTTGCAGATTTGAATCGTACGGGTAGCAGAGTTGAGGTATAAACGGGCCTGATTGATTGTAGTAACTGGGAGGTGCCTGTGGAGGTGGGTCCAAGTTGGCAACAGAATTTACGAACCCATTGACTATATTGACAAGATCATTGATCACTTGTTTACTCTTGAAAAGGGTCTGATTAGTGGTTCTCTGATCGATGCAGGGAAGTATATCGGTGAGGGCAGTTTCGGCATGAGGATTCTCCACCCATTCTCCCATGGCCATGCAGGTATCAGCAATAGTACTGAGCCACATAATAGATAATAATAACTCATTAGCTCACTAGAAAATAAAATAAATATCAATTGATATCTAAAATTAGGTTATCTTACTTGTTTAGAATCACGAAAACTCCACAGAGGATGAATGTGACTGCTACAAGTAACCATCCACTGATGACAAAACTGCATGAACGTGATGAGTTGTGAGAAAATTATAAACAGTAGAATCGAGCCTGCTCAAATTGTAAGAAGGACCGTATAACTTGCATGTGTATAACGTGTTGATGGCCACGGATAGAGAGCACTGGAAAGAAAGAGTAGAAAGCAGTCAGCTAAAAGGTTTAAAGGAAAAGGGCAATTCAACAAAACGAGATTTTCTAGTAATACATACCGAGGCCTAGAATAGATATGAGAAGCATCAGAACTGCAACAATGATTAGTGCTGATCGCCTGCACAAGGAATTCAATTATAAATCATGCAAAACAGAGATACATAGAATATGATCTGTAAATTACGTCTTGGTATAATATCATACGCTGCGTTGAAGACTTTTCGTATTTGGCTAGAGTTTTCACGAGTTTTCTGCTCCAATGTATCTGCAGCAGAACTTAAGTCCACATTTAAGTGATCTATATCGTCCTTGACATCTGAAGGAAGGACGGTTTGGGCCACATTGACAGTTTTTGCGAGTAACATGTATTCGGTTACATTTCTGAGTGTCTGCACTGTGTAATCTGACTGATTTATGACATAGTTGAGGGTATCCAGTGCTTCACGATGGAATTCATCCTGTCCTAAAGAGAGCAGAATGCATCCAATCCTAGAGAGAGAGAGAGAGAGAGAGAGTCAGCTAGAGCCATGTATCAAGATATTAAGAGTAGGTCTTGTATGAGACCGTCTCATGGCATGAGACAATGGGAAATGGTGTAACTAGGGCATTGACTCATTAACACTTTGGTAGGGGTAGGTGTTAATTTGTGTTGTCTCATGCCATGAGACGGTCTCATATAAGTTTTTGCCAGATATTAATAATATAATTTTTTCTTCTCTTGACAGCAAGTTAAAATAACATTAGTTCATACTAAAACTTCACAGAAATATTAACAAGAGGCTTATGTTTAGATTATTACGCTGCAGCAGTGGTAAATATGGCGAGTAGTAAAAGACATATCCTGAGAGACCAGCTCGATTCTTTGCCTCTCAAGCTTAACTTCCATCCACAGAAATAGTGCACCACTAGAGCCAGTCCGAAAGAAATAAACCATAACACAGAAACAATGAAAGCTGCTGCACCTGTAAATCCAACAGACTGTGGACATAACAGTAGGATAAGTGCACAAACCCGACTCTATTCACAGAAAATATGTTACAATTAATTAGTCTATATTTGTAATGTGAATTCATCAGGGAAAAGATATCACTGACATGTCGACACTACAAATAGCGTGAACAATATCCCATTCATTATTTTATCTTCATCATCTAGCACAACATGCATTACTGTCTTAAATAGTCCAATTAATTACCAGAAGGCCAGAAGATTGAACATAGATGTAACCATTCATTCTTTTAAAAAGCTCCCAATCAACCTCACATACAATAAGTAAAAGGAAAATTGTTGCACTGATCCAGGGTGGTCATGCATCTTATACGCTGATGTTTCTAAATAAATGATGGTCATATCTTTCCCATAAGCTTATACGGAAAGCTAGCAACATCAATTCTAGTCATAAATTTCAATAGATATTGGCAACAATAGAAAAGCAAAGGTGAAATAGTGCTTACTGCCCAGTAATGTTTATTAGCCATATCCCATCCACCTCTGTATTTATGAAACTTTGAAAGAATATCAGGCCTTTTTGTTCTGTTCTCCGCCAATACAAGTGTGCTCCCAGCAACGGTAGGCCCTGGAGCTTCAGCATTAGAAATCGGTATTTGGTTCTTCCAGGACCCCACTACATTCTCTTCTCCTACATTCCAGTTTTACCCGTGAATCAGAAGAAGACATAAATAAAGAATTCAACAAAGAGGCAGCATGATTTCAATCAACACAGTAAAAATAACAAACTTCAAAAGCTCAAACAATCAGCATTGCGTGTAAATTCAAGAATATAACATGAAAGATCAAGTGCGATTAATATATAATCCGGGATCACCAAGTCAAACCCCACTACTAAATTTCATTAACAAGCAACATGGTACATACATTTAGAAAGAAACTCAATAATCAGAATCCACAAAGTAACCTATCTAATTTTCAGAAACCTCATATCATCTCCAATTACTTAAGAAACCAAGTAAATGCCAGATTCATACAGACGAAGGACCACTTTGAATCTCCCTGCCCCAATTTGATGTTGCATCAAGTATTACACATGTTAAATATTATAAGACAGTTATACACTGTTAGGAAAATAATTAAATAAACTATCTACAAGTTCGGACTTTTAGATGAGGCGGAATTCTTCCAATATACACATGTAATTTATATATGAAACGAACATAAATCGCAGACAAATCGACACAGAACTAAAGATCCAGCACATATAAAAAAGAAAAGTGATTAAAAAACAGAGAATTAACCTAGAAAATGCGCACATTTTCTCAAAAAACCCAATTCATGAACATAAAAGGGTAAAATCCCCTATAGGGAAGAATAGGTGCAAGAATTTTAAAAATAGATTAATGTTAACAAACCTAAAGTGGAGTCAAGAGGATATAGAGGGTTGGAAAGCACAGGAATTGAGCTCAAGAAAATGGAGAGAGCAATAAAAGCAAGATTGTCCCTCCTTCCCATCTTGTCGGAGCATCAAATCTCAGTTCAAGAAGTGCATATATAAAGCACCACTTCAGAATCAGGAGACACACATTAGGCGTCCCGTATTTTTCCGTGAATCATTACGAAGTATCATCTCACAATTTCCTTCTGTTGCACTTGCTGCTACTTATTAGTACAATTATATTTTGTTCAAGGATTTAGAAAGAGCAGGAGAAAAATCTTAGTGAGAGATTAATAATAATAATAATGAAAGATCTAATCACATGGCGCGGCGGGGGGCATATCACATGGGTGCTGTGATGCTGAAGAAGGCGGGAGTGAGTGAGTGAGCTGTGAGAAAGAATAATAAAGTCGTTGGCTGGGCAGATAAATCTCGACCTTTTCTTTTTCTATTGTTTATTTATTTATTTTTGTCCTATTTATGCCTCTTCATTCTTACGGGAGAAAAATGTACAATTTGGATCTTGAACTAGTGTCTTGGATACAATTTAAACTCGAACTATTTTTAGTACAAATTGAACCTTGATTAATGCATCAGGTACAAATTGAGCTTCAAACTATTTTGTTTTTTTGTATAATAAGCAATAATCTTTGCTTAATGAGCTTTTATTTGGATTGAACAGGTGCAAGTTAAATCGAGAAGTGGATGATTGTTGGAGGTGGATTCATGAGCGAAATGGTGTGTTCACAACAAACTCAGCATACAAGTTGGAAGCTGGTAATGGAGTAGGGAATTTGACATCCGATGAGGAAAGAACTTGCAAACGTCTCTGGAAATGTTTAGCTCCGAGACGTGTAGAGGCTATTGCATGGAAGATATTGAAGAGGAGAGTTCCTACGAAGGCAACACTCCAAAGACGAGGGATATTACAACAAGGAGAAGATATTTCTTGCGCTTTGTGTGGAATTGAGGAGGAAGATGTTTCACATGTTTTCTTCAAATGCAACTTTGCACGGGAAGTTTGGTCATGCTGTTTGAATGGACAAGGACGCTAACTGCTCCACATTTTGAACCGGTGCGCCATTTTTTGCAGCATGGTACGATCCTTGGGAAGTCGAACAAGTCCAGGTATTCCACAACTCTTTGGGCAACAATTGTGTGGGTGATTTGGAATGTAATAAATGATTTAATCTTCAATGGTTTCAGCGCTTTAGTACGTTTCTTATTGGTCTTGGCTTCAGTGTGAGTCGATCCGATGCATCCCTATTTTATCTTCATCAAGGGAAATCGGTCGTCTTTCTCCTACTTTATGTGGATGATAACATCATCACTGGTAATGACTCCTCCCTATTAAGGCGATTCATCACTCGTACTAATTCGGAGTTTGCTATTAAGGATCTTGGTAAGCTCAACTATTTTCTCGGTTTGGAGGTTTCCTATACTAGTGATGGTCTGTTTGTGGGACATGCGAAGTATGCACATGACATTCTTGATCGGGCTAAGCTTGTGGATTCCAAGCCTATAGCCACTCCTCTGGTTCCTGGAGAGTCTCTTATTAGCAGTGGTGCACCCTTCGAGGATCCAACTCTCTACAGGTCTCTTGTTGGGGCGTTACAGTACTTGACTATCACTCGTCCTGATTTGTCCTATGCGGTGAATCAAGTAAGTCAATTCCTTCATTCTCCCACTGTTGATCATTTTGCTGCTGTCAAGAGGATTTTGCGTTACGTTAAGGACACTATTTATTTCGGCTTGTCTTTTGCTCATCACTCGGAGCCTGGAGTTGTTGGCTATTCCGATGCCGACTGGGCACGCTGCGTGGAAACACGTCGTTCCACTTATGACTATTCTATATTCTCGGGAGGAAATCTTGTATCTTGGAGTGCTAAGAAACAACCCACTGTTTCACGATCGAGTTGTGAATCCGAGTATCGGGCTATGGCTAACACTGCTGCAAAACTTGTTTGGCTGACGAGTTTGTTACGAGAGCTTCGGCTTTTACCTTCTGCTTGTCCTCTCCTGCTTTGTGATAATAAGAGTGCTATTTTCCTCAGCCAAAATCCGGTTGCTCATAAACGAGCAAAACACATAGATATTGATTGCCATTTCATTCGAGAGTTAGTTTCTTCTGGCAAGATTCAGACACAATTTATCCCTTCTCATCTTCAGTTTGCAGACATCTTTACGAAGAGTCTTCCTCGTCCAGCTTTCGAGTTTCTTCGCTCCAAGCTCTACGTTTGCCTTCACCCCACGCAACGCTTGCGGGGGGGTGTTAAGGATATTAATTGACATATTTAGTTTTTGAATGTGATTTGGTGTATCTTTGACCGTAATTATGTTGATTGATTCATTATCTTGTATAGCGCTAATTTGTTACGCAAATCTGTTGTAATCACAATTATTTATAGTGGAGAATTCTCATCACCTCTTCAATGGTGATCCTAAATTACTCTAACAGTTTGCCTCTGGATCAGCCTCAATCGTTTCACCTCGGTTGACTGCCTCAGATGCCTCAGGACGGGATCTTTTCTTCTTATTTTCCCCCTTTTTGGCATCATCACTGGCCTGGGATGGGAGTGTTCCAGCTCCACTATTGATTACGAATGAGGTTAATGTTTGGACTTCCAGAACGCCCTCCTTCAGCATCTCAACTCCCGTTGCAATCCCGGTCCCTGCGTAAGAAACTAAACTGATAGCAGCTTTCAACTTGTTCTCAAAGATCCCCATGTTATGTTTGATGAATCTGCTAATGAGTCTAGGGTAAAAGTGTTGAATCCTGACACTGAGGAGGTCACGAGAAAAGTGACAAGGCTGAGCTTAAAGAATCAACCTGATCCAAAGGTCAAAACTGTGCCAATTCCAAGGTGGGATGATGACGATGATCAGGAAGATGAATCAAGAGCCACTCCTAAGCCCAGCACATCAGGGATAGTTGAGCCTCTGACTGAGGAACATGCTCAACCTGAGGTAAGTACCGTCTATGAAGATGCAGTCGCAGCTGAGACGATTCCTGAGTCACCTCAACAAGGGGGAATCAATGTCTCTGACATTGAACTTGTTAATCCCTTTGGTATAGACTCAGGTTCATCCCCTTCTGTTCAATTTCCTAAATTTTATGAACCTGTAGACACTAACATTGCAGGTACTTCAGGAACAACTCCAGGCAAGAGAACATAGCTTGAGGATCATCCCATTGATCAAGTCATTGGTGATCCAACTGAGGGAGTCAGGACCAGACAGTTTCATGGTGAGAGCGCATTGTTCTGTTGCTTTCTCTCTGAGCAAGAGCCTCAGAACATTGAAGAAACTCTCACTGACTCGAACGGGATCATAGCCATGCAAAAGGAGTTGAATCAGTTCACAAGGAATCAGGTTTGTGAACTGGTAGATAGACTTAGGCACCAAGGTGTAATTGGCACTAAGTGGGTCTTTAAGAACAAGAAGGATGAGAATGGTGTTGTAGTAAGGAACAAGGCTAGGCTGGTTGCAAAGGGGTATTATCAGTCTGAAGGGATAGACTATTATGAGACTTTTGCTCCAGTGGCCAGGTTGGAAGCTATCAGATTGTTCCTTGCTTATGCAACATACAAGAAGTTTAAGGTATATCAAATGGATGTCAAGAGTGCCTTCCTGAATGGTGTACTCAATGAAGATGTATATGTTGAACAACCTCCCGGGTTTGAGGTTGGAGATAGAGTATACCATTTGAAGAAAGCACTCTACGGACTTAAGCAAGCACCAAGAGCTTGGTATGATACCCTCTCTCAATTCCTGACAGACCATGGGTTCAAGAAGGGAACTGTGGATAAGACATTGTTCAGGATCACTGAAGGTGATGATATTTTTTCTTGGTCCAAATTTATGTGGATGACATAATATTTGGATCACCAAATCATCAGCTCTGTGAGAAATTCTCTAAGTTGATGACTGGTAAATTTGAGATGTCAATGATGGGAGAAATGAACTTCTTTCTAGGATTACAGGTCAAGCAGACTGATCAAGGTATCTTCATTAATTAGGCCAAATATACAAGATACTTGATTCAAAAGTTTGGTGTTCAGAACAGCAATCCAGCCAGGATCCCTATGAACACAAATTGGAAGATGGATCCTGACACTGAAGGGACTTCAGTAAATCAGACTGAGTATCGAGGGCTGATAGATTCTTTGTTGTACTTGACTGCAAGTAGGCCTGACATTACGTTTGCAGTTGGTGTGCGTGCTAGGTATCAGTCTGATCCCAAGAGGAGTCATTTGGAGGCTGCTAAGAGAATACTTAAGTATTTAAAGAGGAGTCTATGGTATCCTTCAGATGACAACTTAGAGCTGACAGGTTATTCAGATGCCGATTATGGAGGTTGAAGGATTGATAGAAAATCAACCTCAGGGACATGTCCGTTTTTGGGTAGTAAGTTGATCTCGTGGTTTAGTAAGAAGCAGAATTCAGTGGCAACATCCACAACTGAGGCTGAGTATATGGCTGCAGGTAGTTGTTGTGCTCAGATTTTATGGTTGAGGTAACAATTGAGGGACTACCAAGTGTTTGCTAATGAGGTTCCAATCTATTGTGACAACAATATTGCTATAGCAATTACTCAGAACCCAGTGCTTCACACATAGTGCATGCATGTGGATATTAGGCATCACTTCATTCGAGATCATGTGGAGAAAAAGGATACTAGGATAGAGAAAATTCACACTGGCAGGCAGAGAGCTGACATCTTGACCAAGCCTTTGGCTGAAGCAAGGTTTATGGAACTGTCAGTAGAGTTAGGACTGTTAGATCCGGGAGAGCAGTCATTATAGGGTTTAGGGGGAACTCAGGCCAGACTCGACTCAGCAAGGTATCAGGGTGCTACAATGTCTCCCTGATAGGTATGAGTTCTATCCTGACATGTGTGAATTTCAAGTGTCTCTCTGAGTCCTTCGTCCTGAAAATCTTTATTAAATGCATTTCATTTTCATTAAAAGCGTGCCTTTTCATATTTAAACCCACGCGCAGCGGAGCATTTAATGCTTCAGTTACTTTTTCATATACGTGTCCGTTTTATACGGAATATGACTGACATGGGTAATAGATTGATGCTGAGATTAATCCTGGCCCTTTATTTCGAAAGCTTTTAAAATCAGGAAGTAATCTCAACCCCACGTCTGAGTAACTAACTTGTTCTAATCAATCAAGGATGCCATTTGAGGTTTTTACGCAAACACAAAGCACTTTTGCACACTGAGTATTCTCTTGCTCAAACTTTCACAGTTTTTCGGAAAAAAAAAACTTTCCTTCAAAATCAATGGCATTCCTTAACTCCAACTGGATAACCGACAAGCTTGAGGATATTGTTAACAACAAGCTGGTACACATGGAGCAAGTCATCTCCATGGAAGGTATATGTCTCAATGTCGAGGAGATCAAACCTGTTTTCAACTGGATCTCCAAGGCAGGGTTGGAGAAATATTTCTCTTTGCACCCAGTCTCTGTGCTTCCGAAGGTGGTGGTGGAAGCATATTTCAACATGTTCCTGCGCAAGGGGGAACTTTTCACCAAAGTGACGGCTCTAAAGCCAACTGGTGAAACTGATGTGGATGGAGAACCTTTCTACAACAAGGAGGTGAAGGACATCAACCTGAGAAAGGCCATCAAGGAGGTCTATGCGTTGCCGTGCTCAGGCATCAACCCCAAGGTGTACAAGGAGAATTCTGAGGGAGAATTCTTGGGAAAGTGGACTAAGACGGGCTCAACTGAGTTCAGAGCGCGTCAAAACAAGGGTACCTTGAAGTCTGAGTAAAGGGCCCTCGTGGACTTAGTGTCCAAGATCGTTACGGGATCCACAGGCTCACATGAGCAATTGAGCCTGCCCAAGCTGAGGATAATGGGAGCCATTGTCGATAGTGTGGAGGCGAATTGGGAGCAGTACTTCCTCGATCAAATCTATCAGGCCGCTATGGACAAAATCAAGAGGGATGATAATGAAAAGCACATCTCAGTGAGTGCCATTCTCTCGTTCGGAATGAGGCTGTCCATACTGATCGCTCATGCCTGCCCTGGGTACACCTTCGACATGGAGGATAATCTCTCTTCTAAGAGGGTGATGTTCACTTCACTGAGTGACACCTACTCCGTGCTAGGGCTTACTGATCCCAATGCTAAGGCAAAGGGTCAGGCTAAGAAGCCAGCTGGGAAGGCCAAGAAGGTGGCAACCAGCCTCATGGAAAGGGTGGATGAGCTCTTTGAAAAGAACAAAGAAGTGGAGGAGGAGATCACTTCTGAGCGCGCTGAGGCGCAGGCTGCTGTGAATGAGGTGGAGAAGAGGAAGGTGAAGGTGGTGCTGTCAGGAAAGGCCACCAAACAAGGGACCGAGTCAAATCCCAAGAGGGCTGACTCAGAGGCTGAGGGAACTGACGATGACGTCAGAGTGGATAGGGAGCAGGGCAAGAGGCCACTGAAGAGACTGCGGAAGGGACCCAAAAAGTCCCAGCCAAGGGCCTGCACTGAGTTGATGTCTCTGACTCTTAGCAATGCAGTGACTTGAGTATTATTCAATCTTGCTGAACTCCCTGAGGAAAAAGTTTTTTAAAAAAAATTGCTCCTGAATTCCCATTTTGCCCTTCGAAAACGGGACCAACAAGGTTGATATGACGAAGTATTAGGGTTAATTCTTGAGCTTTTAGTCTTTCAATCTGGTGCTAGATTAGGGAAGTTGATTGCCTAGTTTTAGTACACTTAGGATTAATACTTGCACACCACAGTTATTTTAGTTATCGTACCAGCTCTGTTAGTATATGTAGGGATTTCTATCCTGAGCATCATCATCTCATATTTTATTAAAACCCTTAGTTATTTGTTTGATTTCATTACTTGCAATATTAGTGGTAGAATCTAGAGTAGTTTAATTCCATTCCTAAAACCGAACATTCACTCATATTAACTACGACGCGTAGATCTTCAGGGCTCTATTCGCATACACATCTTCCCTTGGGTACGATATACTTGGTCCCTATACTTGCCCATACTACGGTGATCCCATACTCTTGTGGGGTAACTACTAGTATAGCTAGTATTCTGTGATCAAGTCAATGGCGTCGTTGCCGGGGATGGCGATGTATGTCCATTGAGTAGGACTTGGAGATAATTTAGTAGTTAGTAGTGAGTGCCCTTTTTCTTTTCTTTTTATTAGTATTCATAAGGCAGTTGCATTTTGATAGTTCTTTTGGTGTTTCAGGTATATGAAAACACGCTCACAAGGAGAGTCGAGCGAAGATAGAACAAAGTCAGATCCTGAGACAATCGCCAGAAGAAGCAGAGCCTTCCTTAGAAGGATGAACACTACCGGTGGTGAGAACGAAAATATGGAGTTAGGTAATGAGTTGGATGATGATGCAACTAAATTCAATGAGATCGTAGAATGGGTTGAAGGAGTTGAAAGTAGTAATAAACTCCACAGGGGACAATAAAAACCAAAACCCAATTCCACAGAATACGAACATCTCTGCTCCTAACCAAAACTAAAACTATAACCCTTTTAACAACCCTGTCTACCAACCTAACCAACCTTACACATACCCATATCCTCCATATACCCTTATCCACCATACTACCCTCCACCTCCTACTTATAACCAACCTTCTATTCAACCTCCTATTTCACAAGTACCTCTACCACCAGTGTATCATCAATACGTTCCTCAGAATGCTGATCCTGGTATGGCAATCAGAGGAAGGTTTGAGGCTCAGCCTCAACGGTACTATGATGGTGTAGCTATGCCACCAGTGGAAACCAACAATATTTCTATCTCCCCAGGGTCCTGAAGATGCTTGTTGAGAATCAATTTAAAGGGGAGGTCGGGAAGGATAATCCCCACGCCCACTTGAGGAACTTCCTGATGATAGTCTCAACCTTTAATCAGAATGGAATGTCGAAAGATGCAAAGAGGCTCAGATTGTTCCAGTTCTCTTTGACTGGGGTTGCCGAGGAATGGTATGACAACTCTCTCCCATGGGAAGGTGTAACTACATGGGTTGAGCTCGAGCGTCTGTTCCTCGAGCGATTCTACCCTCCATCTAGAATGGTGAAGACGAGGAAGGAGATCTCCCCATTCAAGCAGAGAACGAATGAAGGATTGAGCCAAGCTTGGGAGAGATTCTCCAACATGCTGATTGAGTGCCCGTAGCATGGGTACAATGAGGGTGACATCATGACCTATTTCTACTGTGGAGCCAGCAAGGCAGCTCAAGACCACCTCGATGCATGTGCTAGTGGAGCATTCCTGAACCGCAGTTCAGCTCAGTGCAGAGAGATAGTGGAAAACATAGTCAAGAATGCGGGGCAATGGAATGAGGATCAAGAATTTAAGAGGGCTTATCAGATGGAAGAAAGTGAGGGGACGAGAAAGCTGCTGATGGTGATGATGGAGAAGATCAGCAAACTAGAGGTTAGACAAAATCTGAGTGGAGGGAATACAGCAGTGAGTGAGAAAGTGGATCAGCCAGGATGCCAGCAAGAGGTGACCAACTATATGGGAGGGCCTAATTATAATCAGAATTACTATCAAGGTGGAAATTATCAGGGGCGACCAACTTATGGTCAACCGTTTGTACCACCGGGTCCACAGCCTCCTCAGAATCAATGGAGGAATACTCAGGGGTATCAAGGAGGCCAGCAGTCTCCTCAGAATCAATAGAGGAAGAATGAAAATTTCTCTTATAGTAATCCAAGAGCGGGGATAACTGTACCTCCAAATGTCAACCCTAGCTCAAAACTTCCCGGAGGAGAAGGAGGCGCTACCACTGATGAGATGTTACGTCCCATTCTTCACAAGGTGGAAGAAGGTAGTAAGAGGTTGTCCTCTTTGGAGTATGATGTGAAGGAGATGAGTAAGAAGAATGATCAGCGTGATCAAGATCTCTAGAAGAGGGATATGGAGCCGAATAGAATTCAGCAAGAGAACAATAGACGGTTCACTTCGATGGAGTATCAGATTAGCCAGATCACGAAATCATTGGGTAGAGAGCCCGAGAAATATCCTTCTATGCCGGAGGGGAACCCAAAAGAGTAATGCAAGGTAATCCAACTAAGAAGTGGAACCAAGTATGACGGTCCTCAAATGCCTGCTGATTTGGAGGAGATACATAAGGAGATTGAGATAGAGGGTCAAGAACATAAGAAAGATGGGGATGAGACAGTTGAGGTAGAAGTTGAGAAGGAGGTTAAGGTAGAAGACACCCAGAAGGGCAAAGACGAGAAGAAAGATGAAGAGCGGGTCCCAAAGTGGAAGAAGGCTAAAGAAGCGAGGCAGAACGTGAAGGAAACCAAGCGAGATGAGTGGGAAGTACTAAAATCTGTGATTCCAGTCCTATATCCGCAGCGGTTCATGAAGAAGAAATTAGATGAAAAATTTGCTAAGTTTCTTGATGTTTTTAAAAAGTTGCATATTAACATACCTTTTTATGATGCTTTGGAACAGATGCCTAATTATGCCAAGTTCCTGAAGGACTTGATAGTAAAGAGAAGAAGAGTTGATGAGCCCAAGTTGGTGCAGCTGAACCATGAGATGAGTGCATTAGTGCACAAAGCGCTTCCCCCGAAGTTGAAGGATCCCGGGAGTTTCACTATCTTATGTGATATCGGGAATGGAGTCAAGAAGGGAGTGTTGTGCGATCTTGGAGCAAGCATTAATCTGATGCTACTGTCGTTATTCAAGAAGTTGGATGGGGGTGAACTTCAACCCACGATGATGACTCTCCAGCTTGCCGATAGGTCTATCACTAGACCTCAAGGTGTGGTTGAAGATGTCCTTGTTAAAGTTGTGGATCACGTGTTTCCAACTGATTTTTTGGTCCTAGAGATTGAGGAAGATGAGCACGTACCTCTGATTTTGGGGAGGCCGTTCTTAGCCTCGGTCGGAATGGTGTTAGATGTGGCAAATGGGAAGGTAACAGTAAAGGTAGATGATCAAGAGGTGAAAATTTCCCTATATGAGGCCATGAAACACCCGAAGGAAGATGAGAGTTGTCATTCCATTGATGCCATTGATCCTTGTGTTGAAGACACACCTCCTATCCCTAGCCTTTCTTATATACGTGATTATGTTAATCCTTCACTAAATGATTTAACCGTTGAGCACTATGATCTTGATTGTCTTGATAGGAATAAAGACAATGAGTTGAAGGATGAAGAATTTAAAAGGGTAGAGGTGGCCAAATTAGAGAAAAAAAGAGGAGTTGATGTTAAGAAGACAAAATCCAAGAGGTGGGTACCTCCATGGAGAGCGAAAAAGAAGAAGGTGACACCTCTGCCCGAGGTGAAGAAGGAGGATGAGAATTGAGCGAAAAACTTAGATATCTTTTCTTATGAGAATAAGAGAGGTAAATTTAAGTATCATGTCCCATAAGCTCCTTTGAGCTCTGTCCGGCATTAGGACCTTAAAAATAGCGCTGAGTGGGAGGCAACCTACTTTTTATTTGCTTTCGAGTATTTTTAGTTATTAGAGTTTTATTTTGAGTCGTAAATTCTAACCTCTTACTTGAGAGTTTTATTTTGTAGGCTTACCTTGAGGGTGAAGGAATGCCCAAGAAGTGGAGATTGAAGGGATCAACTCGAGACAAGGGAGTGTGCCAAGTTGTTAAGAGAAACTGAATTATTTGGATGAGGTAACCACCACCCCAAACTTAGACCGCTTCACAAGGTCGAAGTTTGAGGAGGTGGAGTTTTTATATGTTTTATGGTTACACTGCACAGGCGCACACCCTCTCTTTGAGTCGAGTTAGGTTATGTATTGTGCCTTGAGATACTCCTTGAGTTGTTTTTATATTGTGAACTAATTTGGTGCTACTACATATTTCATGCCTATCAATTCTCTTATGCTTGTTGATTGCTATCTTTGAGTTCTTTGAGTGTGAGTATGAGTTAGTGAGTTGTGAAATTGAATTAGAGTCTAAGTTGTGTAAGTGTAGGAGTTAGAGTTATTTTGAGAGGGAACTCGTATACTTTCGAATTTTCCTTTTGAGTACTTGTGAGATAAAAGTGAGAATTCACTAGAACTAGCGTGGATGTGAAAGCCATGAGATTTGAGCCTTTTAGAGATTAACATTCATTATATTGATCTCTTCGTTTGTGAGTGGATCGTCACCTTAGAGGATGCTAGAACTTGTGTGTGCTCTCACTTCTTGATTGTGTCTAGTTTGAAATGTCGATAGTGATTTTAGGCCATCTTTGATTTGTTGAGTCACTTAGCCAAATTTTCCCTACCAATGATATTTATCCTTTGTTAGCTCGTTTGAGCCTTAGCCTATTTATTTTCTAGCACATTTGAACTTAACCAAATTCTTAAACTCTTTTTGTTCCAATTTGAGTGGAGAATAAGAAAAGTTGTGAATGAGAAAAGGAATCGAGTTGAGTTGAGGAAGGAGAATTATTAATGCTTGAGTGCATCTGAGAAGAAGGTGTAATGTGATTGTGAGTTGTGAAAAAAAAATTGAGAATGAGCAAAAGAGATATGATCTCATATATGGGTGAAAAGAAAAAAAAGAGTGAAGTGATTGAAAACGTGAAAAGAGTTAGAAGAAAAATTGAAAGTGTTGAGAGTAGTGGAATTGAAAGTGTATTGCATGAAGATGATTAAAGTATTCTGTTCCTCGTCTTGAAGTACTGAAATTTGATATTCTATTCTCCATTCACTTGAGTCACTTATCCCATATAGTTACCCCACCTATCCAAAGAGCCTACGTTACAACCTTGATAAACTCTTTTTTTATTCGACATGGATGCTAGAGTATGGTCGAAGTTGAGAGTGCTTACAAGCCTATGACTGCTGATATGTGTGATTGATTGATTGAGTGAGTCCCTTATTATTGACATACACTTGTGAGGGAGTGAAACACATCGTTGAGAGCACATCCATATTTGATTCGGTGGTTCGTATAATTATGCATGAGTATGATGAAGGGGGATGAGTTAGTGTGTGAGTGATTGATCTTTGAAACTTGAACACTATTACTTGCATGATTTGGTTCTATGATCCATTCTTAACAATTTCACTTGACTTATTATTTCATTGCTTGAGGACAAACAATATGGTAAGTTTGGGAGGGTTGATTAGGCGTGAAATTATTATGATTTGTGGCTCGATTTGCCCGTGTTTTGAGTATTTTTTATGAGTATTTAAAGTTATTTGAGTAATATTTTCACAAACTCATTAATTTATTTCTTTGGTATTCATAGTTGAAAAAGGGAAAAAAAGGAATTTGTAGGACTTTGAATCGACCAAAATGGACTCCGGGTTGAGAAGATATGGAGGTTTTTCGAACAAGTGTACAGTAGCCGGAAACCACTCGACCAGTTGAGGTCGAGCACCACCACTCGACCATACTGAGGTCAAGCGCCCTGAAGGCTCTGTAAGAAGGACCACTCGACCACCATCAAGCGCTAGCGCTCGACCAACCCTCAGTTTTGCGCGATTTTGGCATTTTTCACCCATTTTAGGCCCGTTGCTTATAAATACCCGGTCCCAAGCTCGTTTTTTGGGACCCTTTGATCACTCTTCATATTTTTGGTATACTTAGAGCTTGGTAGAGAGATTTTGTAGAGTTTCATACTTGTAATCGAGGTTTTGATTTACGAATTCTTAGTTTAGCTACTTTTTTTAATCTTTTCGTTTAATTCTTTCTCCCTTGAATCTTTGAGACTTATAAACCCTAACTTTACCAGATTTATTGAGATTTTTAGAGATATTCTTTTGTCTATGCTTTCCAATTCTTTTGAGTATTCAATTATGTAAATGTTCATCGTTCTTGTGATTGTTTTCGTTACTTCAATTTCCATGTTAGGCTAGAACCCTTGCATGCTTGGGGTAGGATGAACTTGTAGAAGTAGGATGTTGGTATATGTTGATAGGCGAACATCATCCAGCATGAAACGAGCAAAAGTTAGGGGTTTAAACAAAGATAATCAATATTGGGGTGCATCTACCAATCTGAGAGGTACATAAAATGACGAACAACTCCTCCGACAAACAACTAATGGGCGAACAGGTATTAAGACCCGAGACCAAGAATGAGCCAACTGTGAAGTCATCAATGACGAACAACTTGGTCAAACTATGATACAACAAACAGTCAAGGAGGTTTGTACAAGTGAACAAAGGACAAAGATCCCAAAGCCAAGCTGAACAAAGCCATAAGGCGAACAACTTCCAAAGTACAACCTCAAGAGGCGAACAACTTTCGGTTGGAGAATCAACAAAGATCAATCAAGCCGACCTAGACGAACAACAATGAGTTCGAGATAAGACCAAAGAAGACTTTGTAACTAAGATTCAGCTTAGATAAGATCAAAGGGACACATGTCAAGCATGCAGGCTAGGGAGACCAAGAGTCTTGGACACCTCATGCTTGCTAGTCTCTATAAATAGTTGTTCTCCAGCTTACTTATGTAATTTTTTCGAATTTCAGACTAAAAATACACACAAATACACCCAAACTTACACATATACGAAATAATTTAAATTTCGATCTTCATTTTACCCGAATTCATTAACCCAAGACTCGTTTTACCATTTACGGTGGTAATCAATCACACGTTATTGATTGGTGACATAAAAACGGATTAAAACAGCCACTAATCCTCCCGATTAGATTCGTTCACCAACAATTTGGCGCTAGAAGAAGGGTTCGAACCTTCGGTTTAGTGTGATTACTCAAGAACTTCAAGTTGAAAACTTGAAGATTCAAAGGAAATCTCAAGAAATATTTGAAGATACAAACAAAAGTGTTCTTGGTGTTCTTGGTGTTCTTCAATTTATAAATTAAGAAGTAATTTAAATTGAAATGCCTCAATCTAAAGAGACCCAAGGATCACGTTTGTCGAAAAAAGCATCTCAGACCCGAGCCACGTCGGCCGACCACCAGGACCGTGACCCGAGACATGCGAACAGGTCACAGCATACGGCCATAACACATAACCTCCCCCCTGAGATGGAGGCTTTGGCGAACAACCCCAACGAGTTGGCCAAAACCATTGCTGCTCTCCAGGCCCTCCAGAGGCAACAAGAGCAGGTTAGGCCAACACAAGCAAGGCCAAGGGACAAGTCCCTAGAAGTTGTTAGACCCAGGACCACTAGGGGCGAACAGCGAGAGGTTGATAGTGCCCAAGTCAGACGGAACAAGGGAAAGGCCAAGGTGGTCGACCAACAAGAAGTACAGGCTGAGTCTGGTCACAGACGAACAACTATGTCTAGCCATGGGACAACACGTTCCAGTGCCCAAGACAGGCTTAGCCAACCCCAACGGGAAGCTGCTCGCCGGGGAGCAGCAGACGGGCGAGCAACTTTTGAACAGCCTCGCCCATCAGTCCATGAAAGACTCTCCCAGTCAGCCTTCAGGCGCCTAGGGCCGAATGCGGCGAACAACATTAGGAGGCAAGCACAGGAAGTGCCCACTCCAAGCGAGGGACTGCGACGAGCAGAAAGGTTAATGTCTTTGCTCGCCGAACAGCCTCCAAGTCAGGGGGCACCTCTTGATGAATTATCAAGCCTAAGGAGGGCTGTGGAGAACATGCAGGGGCAACTAGACCAACAGAGGGGGATGGGAACGACCAGCATGCCATCCTCACCTTTGGCAGCTCACATTTTGAAGGCCCCGATCCAGAAAAAAATTCAATTTCCGGCTAGCATTCAATATGAGGGCATCACCGACCCCCGGGTCCACTTAACGAAGTATACGGACTACATGGTCTCCGTGGGGGCCAGCGACGCCACCCAGTGCCGGAATTTTCCGTTAACATTGGGCGATCGGGTTCACAAGTGGTTTTCATCAATGCCGCCGGCATCAATTCACTCGTTCGTCCAATTAAGTCGAGAATTTCTTTCTCACTTTTCAACGGCGGGGTCGTATCTTTCCCAAAAACACCGGCTATCAGATTTGAGGCAAAATGATGATGAAACTGACCGGGCGTTTATGGAAAGATTCGATAAAGTTTTACTAGAAGGAGAACCGGTGAGCGAAGATACAAAGATCGTCGCTGTGATGGCCGGGTTGAAAAAAGGGTCGAAGTTATGGAAGGAGGTACGTCTGAAGTGCCCAAAGACTTATGCCGAGTTCAGAAACCAAGCTGGCATTTTCGTTTCCATGCACGAGGCCCTACAAACAAATTTAGGAGAGAACAAAGCTGATCCTAAGGAGAATAACAAAAAGCCCGTCGGGACAAGCTACAGGGTCCCGAAAAACATGAAAGCATTCACTGAAGGGTCGGATTTGAAAGAAAAATTGAACCAAGTATTGACAGTATCAGTTGATACTGTGTACGAAAGTGTAAAGGAGAAAGAGTTGCTCTCCCCACCACGTAAAATCCGCCAGGATACTGGTAAACTCAACCCAAACAAGTATTGTGCCTACCATCAAAGTGTGGGGCACTTTACAAGTGAGTGTAGAGATTTGCTTAAGCAACTCTGGCGATTTTATGAGGAGGGGAAGCTCTCCGATTTCGTTAAAAGGCAACCTGGGAAAAGAGCCCGGGAGAACAACTCAGAAGACGAAGAGGATGGTCAATCCCAGAGAAACAATAGACCCGGGCGACCAGTTCCCAATATGCCAGCTCAACCTTTAGAAGATCTGTTCATGATGGAACCCGCAGGTCCCGCGGGAGGGTGCTTTGATGGACAACCACCTGAATCTAACCGGAAGAGGAAAGCGGAGCTACGAGCGATTGGCCAAGTACAAGAGATGGGAGTTAAGCCGTCTATCATGCAAACGGCAGAATTAACTTTCACCGAAAAAGACCTTGAAGGCGTCTTAACTCCGCACAATGATTCGCTCGTAATCTGTGCAAAGATTATGGGGACCAGAGTCCATAGACTGTTGGTGGACACCGGAGCTTACACGAACATCTTATTCAAGAAGACCCTCGATAATCTGGGAGATTATTCGGGTTATGTTCGGAATACAACACATAGAATCATAGGCTTCGGGAATGCTGTGACAACGCCGTTGGGAATTGTAACATTAGCTGTACAACTTGTAACGGCCGATGAACCCGAAAGAAATATAACAAGAATGGTAGATTTCTTGGTTGTAGACCAGGAGTCGACCTATAACGGGTTTCTTGGCCGACCTTTTCTTAATGAATTTAAAGCTGCGTGTTCCACTTACCACTATTGTTTGAAATTTCCAACAGCTAGTGGAACAGGCACAATTAAAGGAGACCAATGGAGAGCACGAGAATGCGTTCAACAGCTACGAGCAAAATTTGTACAAATATCCATGATGGAAGCAACAAGTTATCCCATCGACAAACCATCAATACTAAATAATATGATGGATATAGACGACCACACGGATGCGGACGAACAACACTTGGACGAGCAGGTGTTGGACGAACAACTCGTTACCACCCGCGAGGAACCTCCATCTGACGAACAACAAAGGGGTGATAACGAACAACCTTCAGTGGAGGACTTGGAGGGCCAAGTACAAACGAACAACAATGGGACGGAGCCAACTGATGATCTTGAACCCCGCCTGGGGGCAGAGCCCATGAACATCGAAAATGATTCCAACCCTGAGGAACCCATACTTGATCCCCGTTGGAAGGGACAAAAACGACGAGCGACTCCAGTCGAAGAGCTGGAGGCGTTCAAAGTTAATCCCAACAACGAAGATCTTGAATTATTCATAGGATCTGAGCTCCCAGAGCCTTACAGATCCCGAATGAAAGAGTTCCTCACCAAGAATCTAGATGTCTTTGCTTGGTCTCACGCAGATATGGTGGGGATAGATCCAAAACATGCTTGCCACAAGTTGAATATAAACCAAGCCAGAAAGCCCGTCCATCAAAAGCGGAGGAAGTACGGCCCAGACAAATACCAAGCTTTAAATGAAGAAGTTAAGAAGTTGCTAGACAACGATCTCATTCGACAAGCACTCTGTCCACAATGGGTAGCAAACCCAGTACTCGTGAGGAAACCAAATGGGACCTGGAGGCTATGCATAGATTTTACGGATCTGAATGCAGCATGCCCGAAGGACAATTTTCCTCTCCCACATATCGATCAATTGGTGGACAGCACTGCAGGTCACGAAATGTTTATACAAACAAAAACTTGCTGTGTTGGAAGAGAATGCCATTTGGCCTCATAAATGCCGGAGTAACATATCAAAGACTGGTGAACAAGATGTTTGATCAACAAATTGGAGACACGGTTGAAGTCTACGTGGACGATATCGTGGTCAAAAGTCCCAGGAAGGAAGACCATCTTCAACATCTGACTCAAGTGTTCGAAATTCTTCGACACTATAACATGAAGTTGAATCCAAAGAAAAGCAGCTTTGGAGTCCACTCAGGGAAATTCTTGGGTCATCTTGTTAGCCAGCGGGGAATTGAGGCCAACCCTTCAAAAGTTAAAGCCATCCTGGATATGCAACCACCACGTTCGGTGAAAGAAGTGCAAAGACTCACCGGGTGCCTAGCAGCATTAAACCGGTTCATATCCAGGTCAGGGGACAAGTGCCGTCCATTCTTCGAGGCCGTCAAAAAAGGAAAGTTTGCATGGACTAACAACTGTCAAGCGGCCTTCGATCAACTTAAAGACTACTTGGGAGATGTCAAAATCCTATGAAAACCAGTCCCAGGAGAAAAGCTCTTTCTATACTTAGCCGCATCAGAGGTCGCCATTAGTTCTGTTTTGGTGCGGGAGGACGGCAAATTCCATCAACCAATCTATTACGTCAGCCAAGCTTTACACGAAGCAGAGATCAAATATGCCCCAACCGAAAAGCTGGCATATGCTTTGGTTATGAGCGTGAGAAAGTTACGACCATACTTCTTTGACCATCAAGTCGAAGTTCTAACAACTTTCCCGCTCAGGCAAATTCTCCATCGCCCCGATACTGCAGGTCGTCTCTTAAGATGGTCACTAGAGATTAGCCAATTCGGGGTGACCTATGCTCCTCGAACAGCGATCAAAGGGCAAGCATTAGCCGACTTTATAGTCGAACTAACTTTCCCACCAGATCCGACGAGAGGACTTGATCATCCTTGGCATCTCTATGTGGACGGATCATCAACCAACATAGCCTCGGGGGCAGGAGTAGTATTAATAAGTCCAGACAGACAAGTATTCACCTCGGCGATCAGATTTGGTTTCATGGCAACCAACAACGAAGCTGAGTATGAAGCTCTTATTGCTGGTCTCCACCTATCACTCGCAGTTGGTGTCAGACGCTTGCAAATATTTGGCGACTCACAATTGATCGTGAACCAAGTCCGAGGTGAATACGAAGCAAAAGATGATCACATGATCGAATATCAACGGATTGTTGCTCACCTGATGTCCATGTTGCAGCAAGTTTTCATACAACAAATTCCAATGACGAGCAACACTCAGGCAGATGCGCTTGCCCGACTAGCAACAAGTGAAGGCCCCGTAGAGTTGGCAGATATTATAGTTACAAAGATGAAAGATCCATCAACAGTAAGCTATAATGTCAATCAACTCGACGATCAAACCAGTGAAGAAGAAGACTGGAGAACAAGTATAGTCAAATACTTGAAAAATGGGGAAAAACCAAACAATCCTTTTGAAGCTGCCAAGCTAATAAAGCGAGCCGCCAGATATACTCTGGTGGGCGAGCAACTCTTCAAAAGGGGAATATCAATCCCACTTCTCAAGTGTTTGCCTAGGGGGCAAGGGCAAGCAGTACTTGAAGAGATACATGCTGGAGTATGTGGAAATCATACTGGGGGGCAAGCTTTGGCATACAAGACAATCAGACAAGGCTATTATTGGCCGACCTTACGTCAAGATGCAATAAAAAAAAGCCAAGACTTGCCATCAATGTCAGATTTTTGCCCCAGGCATCCATACCCCGGCTCAAGAACTTGTGTCAGTATACAGCCCATGGCCTTTTGCAAGATGGGGGATGGACATCATTGGTCCTTTCCCAGCTGGAGTTGGAAATGTTCCATTCGCCGTCGTGGCAGTCGATTATTACACAAAATGGGCGGAAGCAGAGGCCATGGTGAATATCACACAGCAGAAGATGATCAACTTTATTTGAAAGAACATTGTCTGTCGTTTTGGAGTTCCACAAGCAATTGTGACAGACAATGGTCCACAATTTGATGGACAAGAGTTGAGAGAATTCTGTACGAAGTGGGGGATCAAGAAACATTACTCCACGCCTTATCACCCCCAGTCGAATGGACAAGTTGAAGCTGTGAATAAAATTATAAAGCATACATTAAAAGTGCGGCTGGCGGAGAGTAAAAACAGTTGGTCTACAGAACTTCCGGAAGTCTTATGGGCTTACAGAGTTTCTCCCAGGTCTAGCACCGGAGAAACACCCTTTGCAATGGCTTTCGGGACAGAGGCTGTAATACCAATTGAGTTAAAGGCCACTACATTTAGGACGACCAACTTTGATGAACAGGCGAAAAACTCTGCTCTAAATGCTGAATTGGATTTGCTCGAAGAAAAAAGGTTGAATGCCGAGCTAAAAAATGCCACATACAAGCAGCGAGCAGAACGTTACTATAATTCCCATGTAAAAGTTAGGGAATTCAGAGTTGGAGATTTGGTTCTAAGAAAGTTGCTCGCCCAACCTCCAGGTGTATTGGGACCAACTTGGGAGGGCCCGTATCGTATAACAGAAAAATACATCAATGGCGTATACGATATTGAGGACATGGAAGGCAAGCCGGCCCAATACTCCTGGAATGCTGTACATCTAAAGAAGTACTATCAATAAAGTTGGGCGAACAAATGTCTTGGGGGCCAAGGGATGCGTATGAGCTGAAGGAAGGCTATAAAGGGCTAAAAACTTGCCTAATTTTTTAAATTTTCTTAAGAAGAGATTCAAAAGTTGCTCGGCACATTGTATAGTCTGGTGCTAGTGCTTTTGGTTTTATAGATAGAGTTGCTCGGCAAAAAATATTATAAGCGAGCAAGTTTTAGTTTGTGTTTAAAGCTGTTCGTCAGATTGTATATGATAATGATGGACAGTCTTACAACACTTGTAATTATTTTGCAATGTAAATATAATAGTTGTTCGTCAAAAAAGGAAAAGTCCAAAAGCTCGAGGTACAAGTCCATTCAAAGGTTGTTCGTTTTACAAATGAACAGAACCTAAGGACCAAAGCCACTTAAAGGTTGTTCGTTTTTTAAAATGAACAGAACCTAAGGCTGAACCCTGATTCCACTAAAGGCAAGTTCAATTCGAACAAAAGCCCAACACTATATGTTATAATTGTAAAAACATTGACAGAAATGTAAAGGCAATTAACATATATAAGAAAATGAGCGAACATAAGAAAGACGTTCCATTAATCAAAGGCATTAAGCCTAAAAAATAGTACAAGCTGAAAGTAGCCATTACAAGTACTACAAAAAAGGAACGAGCAACTATTATAAAAGAGATGAAGAAAAAAGCTAAGTCCTAAAACTACTGCTGTTCGGCGGGAGGAGGATCTTGAGGTTGCTCGGCAGAAGGGTCGACAATCATGTCTCGAGCAAGGTCTTCAGCTGCCTTATCCTCCGCCTCTTTAGCAATTTGCTCGTCCGCGGCAGCCGGCTCATCTCCTTGCTCGCCATCATCAACAATTGGTGGAGGATGAGTGATGGTGATACTGGGGTCGAGTTTATCCAGTTTAACCCCTAGCACAGCCAGATCCGCCAACTGGATTGTAACGTTGTTCGGCGGAGGATAGTTCTCGAGGAACTCGTTCAAATCTTTGCTCATCTCCTCCACCATCTCCTTGTAATCATAGGCATCGGCCGTGCGGATGCTGTCCGCGTAGGCACAAATATATCCAAGGTTGGAGATGGGGCCGGTACGAGCTTGAACCTCCTCTTCAAGTTGCTCGCGGGTAAAGAGGTTGGTTTCGGACTCCCGGAGACGAGCAACCTCCGCCTCAAGATCAGCGATTTTTTGCTCGGCCGCTGACAGTTTGCTCTTCTCCTCACCAAGCAAGGCCTCTTTGCTCTTCAGCTCGGCAGATAAGCCTTGAATGTCTTCAAGGTGCTTTTTCTCGCCATCAATATAGAGGGAAAGCTGGTCATTGAGCCGAGCAATCTGGCCATGCAAGTTGTTCGCCAGTTTGTCTTTTTCCTCGGAGAGTTGCCGAGCAGTACTCGCATAGTGGCGAGCAGACTCTTCCTGCTCGGCAACTTGGGCAATTGCCCTTTGGGCAGTGACGAGGCCGTTGGCAACGAGCATCATCGAGAGATGGAGATTGTCCATTTGCCCCTGTTGGAGGATGGCCTTGTCCAGGGGACGCGTCCAGGCTCGGGCGACCAGCTCCGTTGCCTTGCGAACATGCTCGCCAGGAATCTCCCTTATGTTAACGGGAGTCTTCGAGCAAGCATACTGATGTACAACACTTGCTCGGCCGGGATAATCATCGGCACGATATCTGCAAACAAGAGAGAGATTGATACTTAGAAAAAATTAAAAAAAGAAGATGAAAGTTGTTCGGCAAAAGAGGGTAGATACTTACTCGGCAAACTTCCGATCATCCCATCCAAGGAACGTAAGATCTTCTGGGCTACGGGGTGAGACTACATCTTTGCTCGCTTTTCCCGACCTTTCCGTAGGCTCCGCAGAAGAACGCCTAGTGACATCTCCTTCGCGGCGAGCATGACTTTCGCCCACCTTTTCTTTCCCCTTGCCGGTGACATCTCCGACCAGTGGGGTCCCGTCTGCCTTCTTAAGGCGTTTCCCACCACGAGGTGGGGAGACGGGAGGGGACCGGATTTGGACTGGGGGGGCAGCCTGTCTCGGAACTTTAGCCCCCTCAGGCTTGTTCGACATGGCGAGCACCGCTTGAGGAGGGTCACCTCTCCTTTTCTTCCCTCTTGGTGGCCCCATTTCAAGGACCCTTTGCTCAAGAAGAGCGTAGCTTGGGGGAACGGCAACTGTTACTTGCTCGGCTAAAAAAAAAAAAATGAAATGATGAGAAAAAGAAATTAGGCGAGCAAGTTAAACAAGACAATGACGAACAAAGTTTGAACCAGGAGTTAGAAATTTTCATACCTGGGGGCACCTCAGCTTGAGCCTCCAGGTGGTGAGGATAAGTCAAGAGGCGAGCAGCTTTTTGACACCTTGTTCGGCAAAGATAGTCAATAGTCCTATCTGCCCGGTTGCGGAGGCCGACCAAGCACGAGGTAAACAGGAACTCGGAGCTCAACTCCTCCTCTTCCGAATCCCACTTGGGTAGACGAGGGCCTGCGAACAGACAAAAAAAGTTAAATTAGAACAATTTAGCTCAAAGGCGAACAAGACTTGAACTTACGTTTCAATTTTCCATAGGCTGCTGGAGAATTTATTCGTCCAGGGCCGCCGTGTGGACCGGAAGATGCTCCCCAATCACCCCCAATCCAGAAGAAGTGCTGCTTCCAGTCACGGACCTCGTTCGGCACCTCTTCTACCATTTTCAGCCCAGTCCTGGCCTTGAGATAGTGATAGCCTTCTTCTCCTTTGGGGCAGTTTGTGATTGTCATCAAGTAGTTGATCTCTTCCGCAGTGATCCGATCAACGTACCCCTCTAAGGCGAACAGGCACATGGAACCTAAGATGTTCATCCACCCAATTGGAGTAATTTGGGTGATGGCCAAGTTGGTCGCCTCCAAGAATCGACCAACAATGGGTGGAAGAGGCAGCTTTAGCCCGGCGATTAAAGTGTGAATGTTGATCGCCGTGCACCCTGGAGGTGGACGATCAGCTCTTTCCTTCCTCCGAGGAGCCCACATGTGAATATCAAATGGGATCTTATATTCCTTTCGGATGGAGTCCAGTTCATCTTCGCGAACAACACTTTTTATCTTGCTCGCCTGGAATCCAGTTTTCACCTTATCCATTATTTGTCTCTGGGGACGGGGAAAGCTGTTCGCATATCGTTCAGCATATGCTCGCCATTCAAATAGACGAGCAACCCCAGCTGGGATCTCACTTTCTCGCATCTTTGGGGATGGAAAATTGATACCCTCCAAAAACTCGCGAGTGAGTTCGTTAAGGTCTGGATCTTCAGATTCGGCGGAAGACGAAGAACTTTCATCCCGATTGTTGTTCGCCACAACTGTCAGTTCTCTCCCAGATGGGCCCACACCGGTGTCCTCCACAGAGCGAACAACTGAATCCACGTGAAGATCCGACGCCGAGGAAATCTCGAAGGGAGGTTGATCGACGGGGACCGCGACTGGAAAGAGTGGGTCTAAGGTCTCCTCAGTCTTATTGCTCGAGTGCGAAGACATAGAAGAGGAAGAAAAATCCAGGCGGCGGTAGAAAGATTTGCAGACGGCGGCGCTATCCCGGAGAAGACGGTAGCACTCAAACCCACACGGCGGCGATGGCGTTTTCGAAAGAAAAAGTAAAGAAGAGAAAAGAAATAAGAGGATAACTACCTTGTTTCGAGGATTGGAAGCCAAACACTGGAAAAACAGATGCCGGAGAAGCTTGGAATCGCCGGAGAAGAAAGAATCACCGGAGTACTGTAGCAAGAGATGAAAAAGTGGGAAAAATTTGTTTCCCCCCACTATTTATACCCCAAACAAAAACGGGGTCTGGGGCATAATTTTTTGAAAATTCAGGGACTCAACTGAGAAAAGACGGGGTCAATTCCGAGCTAAACTAAAAATTGAAGGACCTATAGGCAATTATATGGGCGCGTGGCCTCGGGGCTGCTCGCGCGTGGACGGCGCGCAATCATTGCGCTGGCGTCATCTTCGTGATCTCCCCAGATCATGGGAAGGCGAAACGGTTATCCCGATGTTGCTCGTCACAAAGATGCTGTTCGTCCAAGTCTTGACCAGAACAATATCCTAACTACAGTTACTCGCCACAAAGTTGCTCGTCTGATGCAACATCTAGTCAGGATAGGGGGCAATTGTTGATAGGCGAACATCATCCAGCATGAAACGAGCAAAAGTTAGGGGTTTAAACAAAGATAATCAATATTGGGGTGCATCTACCAATCTGAGAGGTACATAAAATGACGAACAACTCCTCCGACAAACAACTAATGGGCGAACAGGTATTAAGACCCGAGACCAAGAATGAGCCAACTGTGAAGTCATCAATGACGAACAACTTGGTCAAACTATGATACAACAAATAGTCAAGGAGGTTTGTACAAGTGAACAAAGGACAAAGATCCCAAAGCCAAGCTGAACAAAGCCATAAGGCGAACAACTTCCAAAGTACAACCTCAAGAGGCGAACAACTTTCGGTTGGAGAATCAACAAAGATCAATCAAGCCGACCTAGACGAACAACAATGAGTTCGAGATAAGACCAAAGAAGACTTTGTAACTAAGATTCAGCTTAGATAAGATCAAAGGGACACATGTCAAGCATGCAGGCTAGGGAGACCAAGAGTCTTGGACACCTCATGCTTGCTAGTCTCTATAAATAGTTGTTCTCCAGCTTACTTATGTAATTTTTTCGAATTTCAGACTAAAAATACACACAAATACACCCAAACTTACACATATACGAAATAATTTAAATTTCGATCTTCATTTTACCCGAATTCATTAACCCAAGACTCGTTTTACCATTTACGGTGGTAATCAATCACACGTTATTGATTGGTGACGTAAAAACGGATTAAAACAGCCATTAATCCTCCCGATTAGATTCGTTCACCAACAGTATATAATTAGGATAATTCGTGATGTTTAGTGCTAGTTCTCTTAATTAATTGAATTCTTAAAATAAACCCTAGAACTATCTTGGAATTGAGTACGAAAAGTATTAGAGAGTGGACGATCTTATCACTCTTTAATAACAAGTAGACTTAATGAGAGGGTTATAAAAGGGGTTTATAATTTACCGGATTATCTAGGGAGGACGACCGCATCACCTTGTGTAAATAAGGGTCTCATTAATTAAGCATAATCCATATAACTTGTTTAGTGGGTTGTGAAGTAGGTTGATATGACGAAGTATTAGGGTTAATTCTTGAGCTTTTAGTCTTTCAATCTGGTTCTAGGTTAGGGAAGTTGATTGCCTAGTTTTAATACAGCTAGGATTAATACTTGCACACCACGATTATTTTAGTTATCGTACCAGCTCCGTTAGTATACATAGGGATTTCTATCCTGAGCATCATCTTCTCATATTTTATTAAAACCCTGAGTTATTTGTTTGATTTCATTACTTGCAATATTAGTGGTAGAATCTAGAGTAGTTTAATTTCATTCTTAAAACCGAACATTCACTCATATTAACTACGGCGCGTAGATCTTCAGGGCTCTATTCGCATACACATCTTCCCTTGGGTACGATATACTTGGTCCCTATACTTGCCCATACTACGGTGATCTCATACTCTTGTGGGGTAACTACTAGTATAACTAGTATTTTGCGTTAAAGTCAAGAACTAAGCTCAATAGTGTTGCAATAGGCTTGACAAAAATGTGATTGCTGGTGGATAACAAGCATACATAAGTACACTGTGTGATAGCATTAATTATGGCCATTAACTATCAAAATGATCTCCATACTAGGATAATAAGTCCACAAATATCTCAAAGAAACCATTCTAAAAATGGGAGATTTAATTCCAACTTTAGTACGATTCAACCGTACTCTAAGTTCACCCTTTGTACATGTCATTTATTTACAAAAGGGTTTGACGTATCATAGCCAATGAACTTAGATAAAATCCGATATATCACGTTATTATTTTAGATGGACTAACCGCTCTATTTATAATATGTATGAATCTAAATTGGATTTTAAGACCAGATCTACAACTCTTCAGGAGGTTGGATTCTGTTAATAAGGTCTTTCACGCTTCAGGCGTGCTTTAGATTCATTGGCATGTGTTATTTTGTCCTTCAGGGACATAAATTTTAATCGGGAATATTCTATATAAATATGAGATTCAGTAACTCTGTTGGAGTTGTTAAAGACATCTGATAATTGAGTTGTAAATTTTCGCAAATATTAATAATGACAAAGCATATAGTCATAACATGCATAAAAATCACAAAATAATGACACTATGTATCTTGACAACTCATAGTCTTTAATGTCATGTCACTGACAATGTTCATGTTTACTTCAGGCAAACTGGTATACTGAGATTCGCTTGGGGAATACTCGATCTCGACCATCTCAATAATTATTTGGAATCAGCCATGATTTTCATCTATCGATATTTTCTGCTATCGATTTTATTCAAATTTTCTCGATGAATATAATCTTTCAATGATATTTATAAACAACCATGAATATAATCCTTCAGGAATTTTTTTTAAACTACGATAAATATAATCCTTCAGGGATTTTTCATAAATAATTGATATCTTATTGAGATGGTATCAGAGAATTTAATCAGTGCATTTGCTTTCTGGGCAAAGATGGGGTCAAAATTTCATTACATTTGTCCCAAATGAAGACGAATCTCAAAGCTCAAGTCAGATACTAATAATGTCTAATTATGTAAATCACTATTTGTCTCCAAATTCTTTGAGCTTTAAGCTAAAAAAAAATCATCGCTGTCTATGTCAAAATTTGCTTCAGGCAGACTGACATGGTGAGATTCACCCTGTGGGGCCATGCCATTGTTGTTCTTTTGTATCTTACGATAAGCCTCAATCAAGTGCTTGGATTTGCGGATTTCTTCCCTTCCACGCTTACGCCCACTCAGGCTCCCTTGAGCTACAATATGTGCTTCAGACACTGCTTGTGGGTCAACCAGTCTAGTATTGCGATTTCTCAACAGGAGTTGGTTGTATTTTTTTGCCACTACAAATGCAAAAATTAGCTCTGAGTGAGAGGTGTGCTGCTGTTGGAGTACGAGGTTACTAGCATGAAATATTGATAAGATTTTGTATATCAACTCGGCCTCAGTAATTTGCTGCTGGCATAATTTTAACTGAGATGCAATGCGATGCAAGATAGAATTGCACTCCGTTTAAAACTTGAAAACAAAGATTCAGCCAATTGTATTGTGCCCGAGGGATTATATCATTTTGTTGATAAAAATAATCCTTCCGGGATGTCCATAAGATGATATGGTCCATATTAGTAAGGTACTCATATTTCAAGCCATGATTTAATTGGCATATGAGATAAATCAACGTTTTTGCCTTCTGGGCATCAGTGGATTTTGGACAATAGACAATGATTCAGCTTAATTAGGATGAGGCTAGATGAATCTCAACATCTATAGTCCATGTCACGTAGTTATTACCATCGAGAGTAAGCTCAGAAAATTCTCTCTTAGTAATACCAAGTATTTTCACTACGTTTTAAATGGACATGGCGAGACATACAATTTGTATTTTTATTAACAAAGGCGAAAGAGGATTTAATTTACATGCTCAATAAAAAAAGAGAGCAAATATTGGGTGCCGTCTACCCAAATATTATTTACGATCCGAAAAATAATGGGTGCCGCCTACCTAGACAATATATACGGACTATAACCAATAAAGTAAATTTAATTCACATAAATAGCTATACAAGTAGGAGCAACTGTTCAATTTCAAATTTCAGTCAATGCTCATGTTTGCTTTAGGCAAACTTGTATACGAAAATTTTGGGTATTGTTTGAGTGAATTAAATTAACAACAAAGATAGGCACACAAGGATTTTTATATAAATCCTAATTTCTACAGCAAATAATTTACAAGCATATGTTGCAGCAAAATAAAGAGCGCAAACAGTGCTAATTGCTGGAAATATAAAAGAAAGAATTAAGCCTTTTACCAGGGAAGAACCCTACGATAAGGGTTCCTTAAACACCTGTTAATGGATTCGGCTAACATCGGGCAGCCTTGGACACGTCTCAAGTGGGTGGAGCAATCATACAGGTATCGAATCCAAAAGAAAACTCAACACGAAATGGATTAGTAAATTCCAAGAGACAGTTTATTTAATATTTTGAGAACCAATTAAAAGGGGCCCATGTTGAATTAAATAAAAAATCCAACAAAAATTAATTAATTGGCCCAACAGATTTGGGCTGCAGGCCTAATTGAGGGAGCAGGGCACGGGCGCGAAAGGCGAAAGGCCAGAGCGGCCGTGGCAGGTGGCTGCATCCGGCTTGCGCTCGAGCGGCGGTGCAGTTAGGCTCACGCTCGGCTACTGTGTGGCGGCGCAGCGTTGGCCGCAGTTGCCAGGCAGCGTGCGGCTCGCGGCCATTGCTCTACGATGCGAGGCGGCGGAGTAAAGAGAGGCGCGCGACGGTGCACAACGAGGGCGTTGGCAGCACGCGGTGCGCAGCGCTCGCATGATGCACGGTGGAGATGCAGCAACGCTACGTAGCGGCGCTCGCACGGTGAAGGTAAGGCGGCGCTCGGTGGCACGCAGCCGGAGATGACGTGCGGTGGGCAGCCGTGGCTCGGCCGGCAGGGCATAAAATTTATATATATATATATATATTTCGATCCAATTAATTAACAATCGCAGATTCAATAATATAGATGCAATGTATAAATTAAGTGCACATGGATATATGAATTCATGGCACATAAGGATCTAGAAATTGTTAAAATAAAGAAGCTCGAACAAGAACACCAATTTGTTCACACCTCAACTGATGTTAAAAGGATACGAAAAATTCTTCGAGAATTTATTCAATCCCATGATATAAAAAATAATATGTAAAATAAGAAAATAGTTTTGACTGCGGAAATAATAATTCAATAATAAAAGAAAATACAACTCGAATAACAGATTACAGAGTGAGAAAAGATAAAGAAAAGAAGCAGCAAAGGTGATGAGTCGAGAAAGCCCTCTTCCCGCAAGACAAAATTTCCCCGGTAGTGCTCTTCGGTCTCGGAAATTCGTCCCCAAAGGTAAAACGTCACAACGTCTCCAAGAGTGTAGCACCACAGGTCTTGGAGCTCCGGCGAACAAAACGAGCGCTTCGAACTGGACTGGCTCTTAAGACTCTATATGCAGAGAGACAGAGAGAGAGGAGAAGATTTCTGAATGCGTGGCCAGGCAAATGCATGAGGACACTATTTATAGGCGAACCTCCACTCAATGCAGAAGGAAAAACCGCGTGGGCATTAAATGCGGACGCGTTTTTGTTGGTGGCAAGAGTTGACCCAGAACGTGTTTCCGTAAATCACGCTGGTAACGTCCCACGAATTTAGCACACGTGTTTTATGTGCTCTTATGAAGTATGGTCCGGTTTGACTTTTCTAACCGGGTGGGTCTCTGATCTGAATCGACCCAAAACTTTATGGACCTGATATCCTAATTTTTGTTCTCCAAAAAATTAGATACCCACTGGGCCCAAGGCCCAAAGTCCACCCAAAGTCCAATTGCCAAGAACCAAGACCAAGACCAAGACCAAGACCAAGACCAAGACCAAGACCAAGTCCACGGCCACGGGCGCGGCGCGGCTCGGCGCGCGCGTGCGCGTGTGGCAACTTTGATTGACTAGCAATCAACTACAATTTATTATACTTCATTATTCCCATACTAATATCATGTATATTAGTATTCCAAAAATTCAATGTGGGATGAATTAAATGACTCATTTAATTCCCAAATTAGGTGTTGAACCTTTCGACTTTCCGATTCAATTTCTCACTCACCGAAAATCGGTTTTGCGAGTATGAATACACAATTCTCATCTACTCCAAGAGTAGAACGCACTTATAACAATTAATTTCCGAGAAATTAATTTCAACACCAAGAATTAATTGGTCAACTATTAAAGTCTCAAATAAACTTTAATACCAATTAATTATAAAATAATACCACCAACTAATTTTCTCTAACAATCCCCCACATGAGTGGAAATTGAACCTATAGACATGCAGACTCACAGTCCAGTTCAAACACAAAATATTACTGCATTTGGATAGGTAGTTTGTGGCTTTGAACCTTCCATAGTCAAGCATTACCGAGTACACAGGCAGCCTGGTGGACACATTGCCTTGAACCATTCCGCCTTGGTGTGTACTTAGACAGTAGTACTGACACAATAATATTTCTACGCTCATTTCTTGTTCTCACGTTTTTGTCCGTTTCGGCCATGGACACCCTTTGGATTCATAAGTGTTTAATATCCACTGATATTTGAGGCGGCCTCTCACCTCACACTTACATAGGTGAACTCCTCTTGAGTATCCCGTAATACTCCGTCCCCCACATGGACTTAGGATTCATTAAAAGTCGTATAGACTTAGCCTGTACCACACAAAGGTTCTCACTTGGTGTACTGTCCTATAAGGAATGGTCGGGTTACCAAGTGCATTCCCTAACTTCCACAGCTTAGTTTTCCCATTGAACCAAGATCTTGGGATCTCCAGTCAACTTGGTTGGGTTACCACTGTTTCAGCTTACTTTGTGGATTTTAGACCCATTCCTTCTGACAGTTTTATACTCTTAGTTAACGGATCTGCAAGATTGTCCTTAGACCTCACATAGTCTATTGACATTACACCACTTGAGATCAATTGTCTCACGGAATTATGTCTACGACGAATGTGTCTAGACTTTCCGTTATACATGTTACTTAAAGCCCTACCAATTGCGGCTTGACAGTCGCAATGTACCATTATCGTAGGTACGGGTTTATCCCAACATGGAATATCCTCGAGGAAATTTCGAAGCCACTCTGCTTCTTCACCAGCTATATCCAAAGCTATGAATTTTGATTCCATGGTGGATCGGGCTATGCATGTTTGCTTAGTCGATCTCCAGGACACAGCCGCTCCTCCTATAGTGAATACAAATCCACTGGTGGAGAATGACTCTTTAGTGTCTGAGATCCAATTAGCATCACAGTATCCTTCAAGTACAGCAGGATACCTAGTGTACTGTAGCCCAAAGTCGAGAGTATACTTTAAGTACCTCAAGACTCTCCTGAGTGCATTCCAATGCTCATTGCTTGGATTGCTTGTGAATCTACTAAGTTTATTCACCGCACATGCTATATCGGGACGCGTACAATTTGAAATGTACATTATGCTACCGATAACTCTAGCATATTCTTGTTGAGCTACAGGACCACCTCTGTTTTTGCTCAAATGCACGCTCATGTCCAATGGGGTTTTTGCAGGTGGATCATCAAAGGCATTGAACTTCTTTAGCACTTTCTCAACATAGTGAGATTGCGTTAAAGAGATGTTATTTGATGTCCTGCTGATCTTGATTCCTATAATCACGTCAGCAACACCCAAATCTTTCATGTCAAAGTTTCGACTTAACATGCGTTTCGTACTAATGAGTAAGTCATGATCATTACTCATAATGAGCATATCATCAACGTATAGACATAATATGACAAACCCTTTCGGTGTACTTTTCACGTACACACATTTGTCACACTCATTAATACGAAAGCCATTTGACAACATGGTGCTATTAAATTTTAAATGCCATTGTTTTGGAGCTTGCTTAAGCCCATACAACGACCTCACTAGTTTGCACACCTTTTTCTCATTTCCAGGTGCTACAAACCCTTCTGGTTGATCCATATATATATCTGTATCCATTTCACCATTTAGAAACGCAGTTTTAACATCCATTTGGTGAATTTCGAGATTGTGCAAAGCAGCAATCGCGATTAGCACCCTAATGGAAGTAATCCTCGTTACCGGTGAATAGGTATCAAAGAAATCGTACCCTTCGATTTGTTTGAACCCTTTTGCCACTAAGCGGGCTTTGTATTTTTCAACTGACCCATCTGCTTTATACTTTCTTTTAAGGATCCATTTGCATCCTAAGGGCTTGCAACCTTGTGGGAGATCAACCAACTCCCACGTGTGGTTTTGCCTGATAGAGTCGATTTCACTGTTAATCGCCTCTTGCCAGAGCGGAGCGTCTGGCCTAGATAGAGCATCTTTGATGGTCCTCGGTTCCTCTTCCAACACGTAAGTGATGAAATCGGGACCAAAGGTTTTAACTATCTTAGCTCTCTTGCTGCGTCGTAACTCGCCACTATCTTGAGTGGATGGACCAGCATCATTATCAACCTCCTCATTACGAGGTCTTTTGGTTGATATCTCATCTTCCTTGGACTTGCAAGGAAAGATATTTTCGAAAAACACAGCGTTTCTCGACTCTATATAAATGTCTTCTGTCATATCGGGAACTTCTGATTTGTGTATTATAAACCGATAGGCACTACTGTTTAATGCATACCCAACAAATATGAAATCAACCATTTTAGGGCCGATTCTAATTTGTTTGGGTAGAGGCACTTCAACCTTTGCTAAACACCCCCACACTTTGAGGTATTTATATGACGGTTTCCGCCCCTTCCACAATTCATAAGGAGTAGCATCTTTACTCTTATGTGGAATTTTGTTCAAAATGTGGTTAGCCGACAGAATGGCTTCTCCCCACAAGTTTTGCGGTAAACCGGAGCTAATAAGAATAGCATTCATCATCTCTTTGAATGTTCGGTTCTTTCGTTCCGCAACACCATTAGATTAAGGCGAGTAAGGAGCAGTAGTTTGATGTATGATTCCGGATTCGGAGCATATCTTCTCAAACGGTGCTACATACTCTCCTCCTCTATCACTACGAACCATTTTGATTCGTCTATTCAACTGGTTTTCCACTTCACTTTTGTACAGTTTAAAAACGTCTAACGCTTCATCCTTACTGTGCAAAAGGTAAACATGGCAAAACCTTGTACTATCATCTATAAAAGTGATGAAGTACTTTTTCCCACCTCTAGTTTGTACGAATTTTAAGTCACACACATCAGTGTGAATTAATTCTAGAGGTTCTGAGTTCCTTTCAACCGAAGGGAAAGACAACTTTATCATTTTAGCTTCTACACAAACTTCGCATTTGTTATTTAAATCGATATTTTTTATGTCTAGTAAATTTAAGCTTACTAGTCGTTTTATCGATTTAACGTTTACATGTCCCAATCTGCAGTGCCATAAATCTGAGAACTCAGCGATATAAGAAGAAGTAGAAGCTTCTTTATTCATAACAGATTTCCCCTTGGGGTGTACAACAATGACACTCATCTTAAACAGACCATCGTGGACATACCCACGACCTAAGTACACTGAGTACTTGCTAAGAACAACCCTATTAGACTCAAATACAAGTTTGAAATTATTCTTCACTAGTACAGAGCCGGAGATGAGGTTCTTGCGAATGTCTGGGACATGCAGGACATCTCTCAGTGTGATGTTCTTCTCACTGGTCAGCTTCAGAACAACGTTGCCAACCCCAGCCACCTCAGACGTGGCTTGATTTCCCATGTGCAGCTTTCTCCCATTGGCTGGCTCATAGGTCGAGAAAGCATTCCTGTCAGAACAGACATGACAGTTAGCCCCCGTATCAATGAACCATTCCTTTGGGTTGCCCACGAGGTTCACTTCAGTGGTCACCGCAGCAAGGTCCTCTTCAGTGAACTCCCCTTCAACCACGTTCGCATTGGATTGCTTGCCCTTGCCTTTGTCATCTTTCTTCGGGGCCTTGCAGAATCTTGCACTGTGGTTCGGCTTTCCACAGTTGTAGCAATCACCCGTAAATTTGGGTCGAGTTACAACTGGTTGTTTGCCTTTGTCAGAATTTGGCCTCTTACGCTTCTTTGACTCCATCAAATTAGCTTTGGCCTCTTCCTGACCCTTGTTCCTTTCCAGCCCACCTTCGCGAATCTGAAGTTTGCCTATGACCTCTTCCAAGGTCATACTCTTCTTCTTCAACTTCAAGTGGCTTTGAAACTCCTTCCAGCTTGGAGGCAGTTTCTCAATGACTGCAGCGGCTTGGAAAACGTCTGGCAGTATCATTCCTTCTGCAGCAATGTCATGCAGAATCAACTGGAATTCTTGAACTTGTTCAACAACAGACTTTGAGTCCACCATCTTGAAGTTCAAGAACTTCCCAACCAAGTACTTCTTAGTACCGGCATCCTCGGCCACATATTTGGCCTCCAAGGAATTCCACATTTCCTTGGCCGTTTTGCACTTCTGGTAGACACTGTACAAAGCATCTGCCAGACCACTCAGAATGTAGTTCTGAGCATAGAAGTCGTGTTCCCACCAGCGGGCACGAACTTCCTCATTCTGCGCATCGTTCTCAACGACCGCAGGCGGGTCCTCAGTAAGGAACCTCGCCAACCTCAAGGTGGTCAGAAAGAACAGCATACGCTGTTGCCACCTCTTGAAGTTTTTACCCGAAAACTTTTCGGGTCTCTCACTTTGGACCACAAAAGGTCTCGAATTGTCAAAGGGGAAAGGGCTCACCACTGAGGGATTAGAAGTTTGCCCAAAATGGACAGTTACAGGGGGAACGGGGGTAGTGGTGCCCTGGGGAGTGGGGTTACCAAGAGGAACAACAGTGTTTCCCTGGTTAGCAGACTCCGAATTGTTATTTCCGTCAGTCATTTTGAAAACAGAAAAGAAGATTTTGTCTTGCGATTGTAAAATAAGAAAATAGTTTTGACCGCGGAAATAATAATTCAACAATAAAAGAAAATACAACTCGAATAACAGATTACAGAGTGAGAAAAGATAAAGAAAAGAAGCAGCAAAGGTGACGAGTCGAGGAAGCCCTCTTCCCGCAAGACAAAATTTCCCCGGTAGTGCTCTTCGGTCTCGGAAATTCGTCCCCAAAGGTAAAACGTCACAACGTCTCCAAGAGTGTAGCACCACAGGTCTTAGAGCTCCGGCGAATAAAACGAGCGCTTCGAACCGGACTGGCTCTTAAGACTCTATATGCAGAGAGACAGAGAGAGAGGAGAAGATTTCTGAATGCGTGGTCAGGCAAATGCATGAGGACGCTATTTATAGGCGAACCTCCACTCAATGCAGAAGGAAAAACCGCGTGGGCATTAAATGCGGACGCGTTTTCGTTGGTGGCAAGAGTTGACCCAGAACGCGTTTCCGTAAATCACGCTGGTAACGTCCCACGAATTTAGCACACGTGTTTTATGTGCTCTTATGAAGTATGGTCCGGTTTGACTTTTCTAACCCACCAGACCCAAGACCAAGACCAAGTCCAAGTCCAAGTCCACGGCCACGGGCGCGGGCGCGGCGCGGCTCGGCTCGGCGCGCGCGCGCGTGTGGCAACTTTGATTGACTAGCAATCAACTACAATTTATTATACTTCATTATTCCCATACTAATATCATGTATATTAGTATTCCAAAAATTCAATGTGAGATGAATTAAATGACTCATTTAATTCCCAAATTAGGTGTTGAACCTTTCGACTTTCCGATTCAATTTCTCACTCACCGAAAATCGATTTTGCGAGTATGAATACACAATTCTCATCTACTCCAAGAGTAGAACGCACTTGTAACAATTAATTTCCGAGAAATTAATTTCAACACTAAGAATTAATTGGTCAACTATTAAAGTCTCAAATAAACTTTAATACCAATTAATTATAAAATAATACCACCAATTAATTTTCTCTAACATAATATATTAGGAATCAATATATTAATTATTGATATCTAGGCGAGAACGAAAAAATACCTTTCTGAATTGAGATCTTAAATTGAGATATCGCCTGAAAATCTTACAAACAATACACGTACTTTAAGAACACCAAATCTTGGTGTGCGTGTATATATGTAATCTTCTTTTCCCATCAATTCCACCTCCAAAATTAAACGAAGCCGTGGGAAAATTTTCATCCCGCTTTGAATAGGAATAGAAGTTTTGGTATCAACGTATGCCCAGTCCAAAAAAAAAAAAACAACTTGCGCCTCGCGGTAAATTCAAAGTTCGGAGCATTCGTGCAATTTAATTGTGGGTAGAGACTCGTGCTGATAATGTGTTATAAAATATAAACACAAAATAGAGATATAAACACAAAATAGAGATACAGCTTTGTTTACCCAATTCGCCGATAACGACTACTTCTGGGGGCGTACCAAGTCAGGAGTTTTCACTAATATTTATGTGTGTCTACAATACTGAATACATGGATCTATTTATAATAGAGAAACCCTAATCTAAACCTTAAAGTCTATTTAAGTTATTAGGCCCATAAGTAATGTTCACATCAAATCTTCCGAATTTGGTATATTAAATCTACTGAATTTACAACAGTTTTCTCTAAGTATGTAGTTGGTTTATTTGACTCGATGCTTCTTGAATGTTAATCAATCTTCTGTTATTTACTTGGTCATAGTATACCCACTATAGGTAAATTTGCACCTAAACTATCAATTTTTTTATTATTTTTCATTAATATATACAAACTATTAAAATTTTGATACATAAATCACTAAATTTAACTTTTGTCATTCTTTCGAATTTTAATATATAAGGGTTATTGTTATAAAAGAAAAATAAATTCATGGCAAACAGAGCAAGAGACGGATGCAAAAGTCAAAGATTGACATTAAAGGGCGAGCTCACAGAGCGGTGTACGATGCCCCAAAGATAGATAGCGGTAGAAGACGAAAGTGATGAATTTTTTTGTGTATTTCTCATTCGAATTTGAACAAAATTATGAAGAGTTGTGATGGAAATGTCTTTCTCAAAGGCATGCTTGACAATATATACGTTTTCGGTAAAAAAACTAATCAAAAATTAAATTTAGTGGTATATGTACAAAAATTTAATACTCCCTCTATCCATGAAAAGTATGCACCTTATTCTGCACGTGGATTAATATAATATGTCGGAGGGTATTGAAGGATCTTGTGAGGTCCGTTTATGAATAAAGTGATTTTTTATGGTAAGTATGCATATAAACGATACCACAAACAATCACTTTATTCATAAACGGACCTCACAAGACCCCTAAATACCCTCCGACATATTGCATTAAATGTTGTGCAAAAAATGGTGCATATTTTTTTTGGATAGAGGGAGTACGAGTTTATATATTGTTGCAACAAAATAAATAGTTTGTACATATAGCTGCAACAAAACACAATTTGGTGATTTAAGTGAAAAATCGATGATAGTTTGGTGAGTTTAATACAATTAGACCTATTTAATTTGACGAATTAAGAACTTCTACGATATAGTCATTCTCAATCAGATTTCACTCGAATTTAACGTTCCTACTTAATTTACTGCTAAAAAAATAAAGAATTGTCTAGATTTTTTTTAATATGCTTATAATAAAAATTCAACAAAATATTTCATAATGAGATTTGCTTATGTCTTGTCGACGAAAATATTTAATAAGTATCTTCATTTTTTACCTACAATCAATTTGCCTACGTACATTTTCGTAGGCAAATTATTTGTAAGTAATTTTTTTATAGGTAATATTATCTAGGAATTTTATTTCGTAAGCAAATTGTTTTTGGGTTAAGAAATGAAAATGTCTGCATAATTAGAAAATTTTGTGAACAAATTGTATATAAACCTCAGTACAGATTCTTTTTTTATTTAAAATTATGTAGTCATATTAAAAAAAATATAAGCAATTCTTTATTTTCTTATATTGATTACTCTCCTATTAAAAAACATGTCATATTGATTATTCCCTCAATTTAAATGTCGTTTACACTTTTCAATATTAATACAAAAAAAACTCAATTTACCTCTAAACTCAAACAAATTACTTAGATAATAATCTATAAATGTGTAAAATTCCAAAACCATTAATTAAGGATATAATAGAAAGTTAATAATTTTCTTAAGAGTCCCACTACTCAAACCTTATAATCCTCTAAATAAACCCCATAATTTTAAAGACAAAAATAGGCATAAATAAAATGACTAAGTTATCCTTTTATTTATATTGTAATACCCCGTCCCGTTTTGTACCTTTTAATTTCATAGAGACCTTAATTATATAATTTTATATTATTATTATCCTTGTTTCTTTTAATTTTATTATTTTTGTGTGATACTCTGTAATTTAAATTTATACCCTATTTCAAATTCCCGAATTCGAAGAAAGAAATCGAATATTTCAAACGGATAAGGGATTACGAGAAATTAAATATTCAAAGTTTAAAGAATTAAGATTTCGATCCGTATAATTTGTTGAGAATAATTAAAATACTTTAAAATATTAATTGAGTTTTAAAACTGTATTGTTTTTAATTTCAGAATTAAATTGGTGCACTAAACAATTTCTAAAGTGTATAAGGTGAAAAGGAAAATATCCTAAAAATCTTACTTTCAATCCTATCCACGTGTTATTTTCATTCTTTTAAATTAATTCATTAATTAAATAAAAGTTTTCCTTATAAATATAACCCGTCTCCTTCTCTCAGTTTTCATCCCAAATTTCACTCTGCCTTCCTCTCTAAAATTCGCCGCACAACGCCGCTTCCTTCTCTGGTCGAGCAACCGACCACCGCGCCTCATCCCCAGCCACCAGCCACCAACCGCGAAGCCGGCCATCATCTCTCCGACCCGACGCCGCTGCTCACCCTTCAGTCGCGCTGCTGCCGTCCCCAGCCGAAGCATCGTCTCGCGTCGCCGTCGCATCCCCAGCCGCGACGCCTCTCCCAGCCAAGCAACGCCGTGTCGTGCCTCCCTCCTCCCACCGCGGCGCCAAACCGCTCTTCGCCGCCGTGAAGCCCCACTGCCGTCGCCTCCAGCCGAGAGCCACCGACTCTCGCCGCCGCTCCTTCGCCCAAACGTCGCCTCCTCTTCGCTCCTCCTCCCGTGAGTCTTTAAACTAAACCCATCAATTCCTAATTCCAATTCTTAATTTCAATTCCTAATTTCAGATTTTTTTTACACTCGTTCCGTTTCTTTTCCGACGGAGATGATGCCTCTCCGATTTGCTGCTACCCGTTTTATTCTGGAAAATCCCGAACTAGGCTGTCCGAACTAGGACTCGTAAGAATTTCTACCCCTCCTCCTATTTCCTTTTGAGGATTGGGATGAGGCTACTGTTTTATTTTTTTCCATTAAAAAACCTATTAATCAAACAAAACAAAATGAGAGAAGAGAATGGTTATTGTTACAATTTAACATGTGAACTGATGGAATTAGTTGTTGGACTCTATTCTTTTGTTGAACGATGAGATGAAGGAAACTGTTAAGTTTTGGTCATTTGAGTCATGGGAATTCTGTTTTGGTTATTGGACTGGTGAGGGTTAAGAATGGTAACTATAGATGGACTAATTTTATTCCCTGCCCTCTGTTTTGTTCTTTTTGGTTAATTAATTTGGGTTAAGAATTAATTTGGTTGGGAATTTAATTAATTTATACACTGTTGTTTCCCTTTGAAAAGGAGAATACTGTTGGCCTCAAAAGTATTATATTGTCGTATTAGTTGATTTTGGAAAAAGGACCCAAAAAGACAAAGTCGTTTATGTTCAAAATTAGAAACAAATGAAAAGAGCTTTTTGGGAAAATAGTATTATTATATTGTTTTGAAAATGACACAAGTAAACTTGGTTAGTAATACTAGTAATATAGGAAAATATTTTACTCTATTATTTGTTATGAAAACTTCTTTAAATCAAGTATTACTAACAATAAAGAAAAGTATATATTATATTATTTTCAGTATTTATTGTATAAAATTCTTTAAACAAAATAAGTATTAATAAATGGATTTTTATTTATAAAATATAATTTATATTCAAAGATCTTTTAAAATAAAATATAAATTTTTGAAAGAAAATATTAAATTGAGGTTTTAGTTATATTAATATTATTTATAAAACTTTCTTATTCTTTTAATTATTTTCAAGAAAAATAGTAATTTGGGACCTATATTATATTAGTATTATTTTCTAAAAAAATTACTTAGACTTTTAATTCTTTCAAGAAAAATATTATATGGATGTACTTTTAAATTATAAAAAGCTTTTGTTATAAAAATCTAAGAATATCAAATAAATTATTTTATAAGAGTCGAAATAGTATTACAATAAGGAATTTAGTAAGTACACCCCAATAAACCAACCCTTTTTGAAAGTGGTGTATTTACCAAGTTAGTGTGTGTTTTTAAGTAAGGTCCATTTCAATGAGTTTATTAGATAACAACTTCCTCGTTTCGTAACACGTACTCCTAGGCCTTTCATTAATTCAAGGGTCAACTTTTAATCAAATGGTTTCGTATTAGGACTCTGTGCTAATCGGAATACGCACGAGGGATCCGACCATCTGTTTGAACATCGTTCACGGGACCCGGAGCAAACAGGTGGGTGATGATCTGTTGATCGATCTGCTTATAATACGTTGTGCTGGTATTTTCTGAACTCGACTAATTAAATCTAAAACAACTAATCCAACATAAATGTATCCCTATAAAATAAATATTTGAATTACGTGATATAATTATATATGATACGTAATGTCTTTTGATTTTATTTAAATCTATCACTATTGCATGATATAAGGGCATTTTGTGAGCATGAATCTATTCAAGTATGAATTATGTGTGCAGTTCGAATTGTCAGTTTTAGTAAGGAAGAGGAAAGTGGATGTGGCCATGTTTGATAATAGATCAGGTGCATGGTCACGGGATTTGTTTACAGTGGATGTGGCCATGTTTGATAATAGATCAGATGCATGATCACGGGATTTGTTTACAGTGGATGTGGCCATATTTGATAATAGACCAGGTGCATGGTCACGGGATTCGTTTGTGGAAATAGTGGATGTGGCCATGTTTGATAATAAATCAGGTGCATGGTCACAGGATTTGTTTGCAGTGGATGTGGCCATGTTTGATAATAGATCAGGTGCATGGTCACGGGGAATTGTTTATATTGTTTTGAGAAGAGACTTACTATATGTGAAATTGATTGTGGGCTTTGCCCCTTAATGTGAACCAACTTGTGATATTTCAATTATATGATGTGAAAACCTGTTGTGCCCAACTGATTAATATGTGAACTTGTTATTTGTATGATATATGATGTTTATATTATTTATGTCAATTGATTAAATAAATTATATACTTTATCATTGAGTATAATTTAATATACTTCGGATTTACCAATCCCATGACGTTGCAAATCACCCATACGTGAGAATTCAAATCTCACGCCCCCTTTTTACAACCCTTGCAGATTATGATTTTGTGGAGCAAGGACAGTAATAGAGACGACATGGAGTTCCCCGCTTAAATAAAATGTTACTATTGATATTAAGCTTTATATATATATATGTGTGTGTGTGTGAAATGTATTATAATAATTGTTCTACTCATTCTTCCGCTGCATAAAACTCATCTCTGATTTTATTATCCATTTTTATATCAAAAATTTTACAGTTCGGATTTTAGCTACAAGTGGCACCTCGAATCTGAGATATTTAATGTGTTTCGGATTCGGGGCGTTACATATATATAGAATGAATTATACTCTAAATTTATGTTGATTTTGACTTTAGTCCTTTAAGTCATTTAATTTCAAAATTAGTATTTTAACTTTTAATTGATCAATTTTTTTCTTAAATTTTTTTAAACACTAAAAAAAATCTAAAAAATATGTTTAAAAATGTATTAAATAATAAAACTAAATGAAATTTAAAAAAATCCTTAAAAATTTGGAAAACAAAAGAAAATAAATCAACTAAATCTTCAAAATAATTTAATTAAAACAAATCCAATTTTTTTTTTAAATAAACTAAAAAATAGTTAAAAAGTTCAATTAAATCTTAAAAAATAACTAAATTAAGAAAATTATTTTAAAAAATCTAAAAAATTCAATCGAAGATAAAAATAAAAATATAATTTTAATTAATTATTTAGTTTAATTATTTACCACAATTTTATTAACATTTATAAAATATTTTTCTGATTTTATTTATCTTTAGACTTTTCCTTTTTTAATTTTTTTTATTTTTTTATTCTTTTTTAAATTTAATTTGTTTAGATTTAGATATTTTTCTTATATTTATGTAGTTATGTTATTTTTCAAATTTTCATTTTAATTGATTTTTTATTTAATTATTATTTAGATTTTTTATTATTTAATTTTTGTCAAATTTTATTTAGGTTTAAATGATTTAAAAAAAAATTAACTAAACTTTTTTTAAAATTATTTTATTTTCTGAATTATTTAAAATAATTGTCAAATATACTTTTAACTCTTTATTTTAAAAAAAAATTATACAATTTAGTTGATTATTAAAATCTTCTTTATATTTATTTTATTTTTTGATATTTATTTTGATAAATACTTATTTAGAAGATTCAGTTAATTATTTATAAAAAAAAATTCAAAATATATCAAATTTTTAATATAATATTTTTTTAATTTTGATTAAAACCAAAGAATATGAAAAAACAAAAAAAATTAAAAGAAAGATTTTAATGAGAATATGGAATGGGGATAATTTTTAGTAAGTAATGTGGATTTAATGAAATTGTGGGAATGTTATGGAGGAAGGATATTATAGGAATGAAATAGGGTATGTTTAGTAATGGGTGCGGCTAAATAAACCCCCGAAATTGCTATATATACCCCAACTACTAAATGTACTCCATTAATAATAAATAAAATAATAAAAACTACTAAGCACACCCCATATTTTGACTATCATATCCTTTAGCTTTAAAATCAAAGAAACATATTTTCCCAAGAAACATGGTATTTGCCATAAAAAAAAATGAAGAAAGACACATATTTTTTCATCAGACTTTGATTTTCATCCAAACATGTGTCCATCAATGATTTTTTTTTCTTAATCTCAACTTAGTTGCGTATGACATCACCCCTTTTAGGATTTCATTTGTAATGGAAAATATGAAAGTGTTTTTCCAATGCAATAGAAACTACACGCAGATATTGGGGCAGATAGTCCCTACCTCTACAAAGAACTAATCTAACAATTATACTGGAAAAGATTGTTGGTTGTTGAGAAAATTGAAAGAGGCGAAAGTGAAGAAGATTAATTATTCATGATGTAGATTCAAACAAAACTTGAAAATTTTCTACATTCTCTGTTATTATAAGATGGAGAAGAATTCACCAATAACAAAGTCAATAATAATCTCTTTCCTTATCAACGACATTGCTTTTTTTTTTTTTTTTTTTATAATGAAGAAGACAATGAGGTGGAGAAAGTGAAGAAGGAAAATCTATTCACATATGGGTAGTTTAATAATTTAACATAAGGTTAATTTAGACTAAAAATATTTTGGGGTATGTATAGAAATCTCGAGGGTATATTTTGCCGCGCCCTTTAGTAATATATGTTGATTTTTAAATTTTAATGGGGTATGTTTAGTAGGTGGGGTAAATTTAGAGGATTTTGGGGTTTGAATAGTGGTACTCTTTTCTTAATATGTGTGCATTAATTTAAAATAATACTCCATTTGTCCCCTTTTAAGATTCACATTTACATTTAGTGTGTGCATCAAGAAATATAATATTAAATGTGTAAAAGGTAGAGAGATACAAAGGTGAGTTATTCTCCTGTGAAACTTGTTCATTATATAAAACCTATACATATTATATGCATTCACTAATACCATAATATTTATAATATGATTTTAGTTTATAAGTCTAATAGTATCATTGAATACATGTAATGATATTAATTTCATATAAGAATTTGAGTACAAAGAGATGTAGGTGTTGATGATCGAATTCTAATTACATAGGATTAGTGGATGTTTTTTTATTAATTTAGTGGACCATCAAACAATTACGTATGATTGATTACCACCGTAAATGGAAAATACGAAGGATCAGGGTTGAAATTGGTGAATACGTGTATTGATTACATATTTCTTCCGTATATGTGTTTGATCAAGGTGTATGAGTGTGTGTAAATATATTTAGAATTGTATTTATGAATCTGGACCTCTTTTATTTCTTTTAATTCAAAGTATTTATACATATCTCCAAGTAGGTGGTGGATTGCCCTTTGGGCTTCTATGTTTGCATGCATGTGTATGCTTGACTAATTTGTCCTTATCTAAGTCTTAACTTAGTTATAAAATCTTCATTGTCCAAGTGTGCTTGTTCACATTGTTTCTCGTCTGAAGCCTTTGATGATAATGTTCATCTTTACTCTCGAATGTAAGCTGCTCAATCCTCTTGAACCCTTGCTTCATCATGTTCGTTCAGCTTATCAAGGGCTTGACTTTAATCTGGTCACCATCAAAAGTTGTTCGCACATTTTGAGTTGTTTGTCAGGTAGTTTGACTTATATCTGGAACATTTCTTATAGAGTTGTTCGTCTCTATCATTATCTGTATGTCGTATTTGTCGTCATTGGTTTATTGATCCTGAAGATTAAAAAGTTAATCTTCGTAGTGGGCCCGAATGTTGTTCGCTTGGGACGATAAGTTGTTCGCCTATCAATAGTAGGGACTACACTTACCATTTAAGGAAATTAGAAGTTTTGAATGAGACGGACTAAAAAAAAGAACTTAGAAAGGGATTATATATTTTGAGTAAGAGGGAATAATGTATGAAATTCATATTTCGAAAAGATATTATGCACACCTTGCGTACCGTACACCCCTAAATAATAGTATTAATTCATAATAACAATATTATTAATTTTTACAATAATAATATTAATTTTTAGTATATCTTATGTACGTGCATAGATATTTTATACACAACAATACTTTCACAATTGCACATAAATTTTTTTTGGGTTGATTGCAAAGTGTCAACCATAGGTAATTCATTATAGTCTCATTTAAATCTCTTTTCAAAAATATCTATCATGAAAATGAAAAGAAAAATACTCGGATTAACCAAATATCATTGAGAATTTACAAATAAATAAAATACATAATAGGTAGAATTATATCGAGATGTGTTAAATAATGAGTTTGTAGATCCTAACTTCTATTCTAATGCCTAATTCTCAAAATTTTCTACCCTGCAGATGTGCACTGTCGGTAGAAATAACCCTAATTCTCTAAGACAAAGCTTTCTCGGTGCACGATGTTTTATCTATCATAACAATACACATGATTCAATCAAATTTTAAAGTATAAAAAACATATATTATGCATAGATTATAGCTGCGAAAGAGACCAACTCATCATCCTATAAGCACCGAAATTTTATTTCATATATTATTATATAAATCATAATTTTGGAGATTTTATACAATAAAATTTCCAAAATTTGTGATCATCTTTTTTTTATTTTTAGATTTGGGAATATTTCAATCTTATAACTAGGAAAATCAGAACAGAGTTTTAGTATAGATAAAAAGGACAGGTCCAACTCTTTGCTAGGACAAGTGCAATAATCTCATCCCTATCAAACAATGCCCACAACCTTTGAAACAAGAATAGGTCTTAAGTGCAATGTTGCACCGTGCAATTTTGTGTTAATAAAGGAAGATTTTTAAAATTCGCGGATCAACATTGAGATTTGGGTCAATATAATAAAATTTACGGGTCAAATGGATCTTACCAAAAAAATTGCGCAAAAGCACACATAAAATTTCGCTCTCAGATCTGTGTTACTTTAAGGGCAAGTGAGTGTTACTGTAAGAGTACGTATGTGTTACTATATCAGAAATAATGTGGAATCGCGAAAAAACAGAGGTTTGAGTCATGAAGAAGAAAAACTTGATAAACACCAAAAAAATATATTAAAATTATTAGATAATTATAACATCATAATTCTTATTCATGTGTTACCATATTAAATTGGAAGAATTTGAACAATAAAAAGACTATATAATTAAGTAATTAATGTGTTACTACATAAACAAATGAGTGTTACTACAAGAACTAATCAGTGCTACGATATGAACTAGTAACACACTTTTGCTCATGCAGTAACACTCGTTTGTTCATACAGTAACACAATTTTAAATGGGTGATCGTTTGACCCGCCTTTGAACCGCGAATTTTAAATTTTCTACTTAAAGCAGTAACATATTTTTGCTCATGCAATAACACTTGTTTGTTCATAGTAACACAATTTTCAGCAGTATAAAAAATAAGCGACCCGTTTGACCCGCGAATTTTGATTTGATTTACATAGAAAACAATCAGGTAGAGTTTGGACAAATTACACGGATCAAATTTGGTGTAATAGTGCATAGTTTGTGTTGAAACAATAAACTTGATGCTTGGCCAGTTTTATGGACTCTGAGACGATCAAAAATAGAAACAAAGGAGCATATGCCCGGATATTATCATATTAGAAACAAAGAAAATAGAAATGAGAAAAAAACTAGGCAGAAAATTTGTCTTTGTCTAGGTATTTCTCCTAGTTTGAGCTAGCATCTACGTGCCATCTTTGTAGTAGCCCCGGTGATTTTTTTTTCTTTTTCTGATTTTGAGTTAGTATTTGTGGTGTTTTTTTGGGTTGCTCGGAGTTTTTGGTAAATTTGATCTTCTTAATAGTTGTTTTGCACTCAATATTGGGCATGCAAATAATCAAGGAAGAACATGAGAGTTTAATTTCATTGATGTTTCATGTTTTTTATTTGGAGCGTGAAAATTAATGTTGAATGTTCAGAATAGAAAAATATTAAAATTAAGAGGAATAAGAAGAGTACTATTTGGATTTTTTTTTTTTTTTTTTTTTTAAGATTGAGCTTAATATCGGGAAAACATAAAGAAAATAAAATTATTCAAATTCTACTATTAAATTTATGTTATTATTGATATTCAATATCTATATCTTAATATATTATAAAGACAAAGTTTTGGAATCCTATGTGGCAAGCTCTCATGCCTCTATTTTAAAAATACTCTCCTCTCATTCACCTAATTCATTGACTTTTAAAATTATTCTCAGCCATTGAATCTTAATATTTAATCTAATCTTGACCATTGATTTTTTCACATTTCCTCTATATATACCATGTATCTCACACAACCAAAAATCACTTACAATAATTTCTCCACATCCTATTCCAATTCTTCTTCTTCTTTTCAATTTTGCTATGAAGTTTTATATTATATTTCTTTTCATCTAAATCTTCATATTTTTCTTTTCTTGCAGGATGTTCATCCCAATATATTCAATCTTAATATTTCTTTTTTTGCAGGATTGACTTGCTGCGATTATACTAACTTCTACTAATCGCTCACCCGCAAGCGAACGGGTTCACTATAGTATTGGCAAGTATAACGACCAAGTATATCGTACCCACGGGATAGTGTATATGCGAATAGATCCCTGAAGATCTACGCGTCGTAGTTAATATGAGTGTATTGTTTTTGGATTTTTTTAAGAAAGATTAATTAAACTAAAATAAACTAACTAAATTAAAATACTAAGGCAGACGAATTAACTAAGGGTTGGATTCAAATAAGAGATGGTGATGCTTAGGATAGAAATCCCTACGTATACTAACGGAGCAGGTACATAATCAAAATAACTGTGACAAACGAGAATTAACCTAAGTCTAAGAATGCAAGGTGAAAGCTCAAGATTCTAAACCCTAATACTTTACCCTAACACTCGACTTCACGAATCTACTAACAAGTTACTAGATTGTGCTTAATTCATGAGACCCTAATTTAACTAAGGTGATGCGGTCGTCCTCCTTCGCTAAACCGGTAGATGAATTAACCTTTCCTAAACCCTCTCGTTAAGTCTACTTGTTGTTAAAGAGTGATACGGTCGTCCTCTCTCTAACACCTTTCGAACGAAACTCAAGAGTGAAATCTAGATTAATTTTAAGAATTGATTAATTAAGAGAATTAAAACCTCACGTCACAAGTTATTCTAATTACATACCCACAACCTACTTCTACGAGTTCATCCTACCCTAAGCATGCAAGGGTTTTAACTAGACATAGTTTGAACGTAAACAATAGAAATTAAACAAGTGACGAACATGAACATGATAACGAAAACGAAGAAAAGAACGAACATAAACTGAGGTTTTAATATGTAAAAGATTAAACTGAAATTAATTAACAAAAACTAGGTCTCAACGTATTTAAGAACAAAAGTTATTAAGAATCGAAGCTAAAACGTGAAATCGTAAAGTAAATTCATAAGCAAAAACCTCACAACCGTAAATCTATAGCTCGCTCGTCTCTTCTCTTCCTCCTCGCTCTAAAAACTCTATGAAACGTGATGTCTAAAAGTTGGGGATCCTTCAAAACGTGTTTGGACGAGGTATATATAGGCACGGGTCAAAACGGGAGTTAATGGGCCGAAAATACGCATCCGGAGGCAAAAGTATATGGGCGCTCGAGCAAAACGCTCGAGCGGTCCCGCTCGAGCAGTGTAGCTCGAATGATGCATTCGCTCGAGCGGTCGCGCTCGAGCTGCTCGAGCGCTGAATCTTCTCTGTATGTTTTTGGGCGCTCGAGCAATTCGCTCGAGCGGTGGCGCTCGAGCTGCTCGAGCGCAAGATTTGTTCTGTACGTTTGCGCGCTCGAGTAAGGCGCTCGAGCGGTGGCGCTCGAGCAATGCGCTCGAGTGATCTCTAATCCTTCCAAATGATACTTTTCCTCGTCCGCACTAATACCAATCGTATTTCTTCAATATCTTCTCATCCGGGCATCCGTTTGAGTCGATTCAAAGTCCTACGAACTCCGTTTTTCGTCCTCTATTCACCTATGAGCATCAAAGAGACAAATTTATCAATGTATAGAAATAATGCTCATTTGACTCTAAATACTCTATAAACTCGACCAAAACTAGGGCGTTTCTAGCTACGAATCATGACAATTTCACGCCTAATCAACCCCCCCAAACATACCATATTGCTTGTCCCCAAGCAATGAAATAATAAGTCAAGTGAAATTGTTAGGAATGAGTAGGAAAACTCAATCATGCAAGCTAATGAACTCAAGCTTCAAAAGTCAATCACCCGTATACTCACTCACTTTCCTTCATCATACTCATGCAACAATAACAAGAAACACCAAGATCAAGCATGGATGTGCACTCAACGATGTGTTTAACTCCCTCACAAGTGTATAACAATGATAAAGGGACTCACTCAATCAATCAATCACACAAATTGGCAGCCATAGGCTTGTAAATGCTCTCAACTTCGACCATACTCTAGAAATCAATGCCGAATCAAAAAGGACTTTCAAAAGGTTGTAATGTAGGCTCTTTGGACAGGTGGGATAACAATATGGTAAAGTGACTCAAGTGAATGGAGAATAGAAATTCAAAACTTCAGTACTTCGAGATTAAGAACGAACTACTTCAAACGTATTCAATCACTACACTTTCGCTTTCAATTCTCTCAACACTTCAATTTTTTTATCTTTCTCACTCCTTCACTTTTTCAATCACTTCATCATTATTTTTTTTTTTTTCGCACAAACACATGAGCTCATTTTTTTCTTGTGCTCATTCTCAAAATTTTTTTTTGTTCTTTTTCCCACATCTCAAAACTTCATCACACCTTCTTCTCATATTTACTCAACAAACAACATTTTCCTTTTTTTCAACTCAATTCACTTCCTTCATATTCACACTTTCCTATTCTCCACTCAAATTTGGACAAAAAGGCTTAGGAATTGGAATGGTGTTCATATGTGCTAGCAAATAAAACAGGCTTTAGGCTCAAAGGGGCTAACAAGGGATCAATGTCATTGGTAAGGAAAATTTTGGCTAAGTGACTTATTCAATTAAAAAATGGCCTAAGATTCTATTCGGCATATCAAACTAGACACAATCTAGAAGCAAGAGCACATGCAAGTTCTAGCATCCTCTAAGGTGACGATCCACTCACAAACGAAGAGATTAAATCATGCATTTAAATCTCGTAAGGCTCAACTCTCACGGCTTTCACATCCAAGCTAGCCCTAGTGAATTCTCACTCTCATCACACAAGCACTCAAAAGAAAACTCATAAGCATACGGGTTCTCTCCCTAATCAGCTCAAACTCATATACTTACACAAAGAAATTTTCAACTCACTTTCACAACTCCACTCTCCTCACTAAGTCATACTCAAGAATAAAAATAAGCAGTCTAGAAGAGTTAATAAGCATGAAATCATCAATCATCAATCAAAGCAAATCGAAACAAATCCCTCAAAAGTTAAAAGACTTCCAATACAATCCCCAAGAACATGCACTCACGCAATCACTACAATTCATACTCAGGAACAGAAATAAATAAGAAAAGAAAGGAAAAAGAAGAGGAAAGAAAAAGGAAAAGAAAATTGGGGGCATCCCAGGTCTCTCAAGCGTCTGGAGGTGGTGGTGGCCGGTAGCTAGGGTGATCGGATCCTAAGTGGGAGACAAAGAGTGCCTCCATCCAGCGTTTTAAATCTGAAACCTCCGATCGAACTCCTTGAAACTCCCCTCTCATGCTAGAAGCTTCCGCGTACCACTGATTTTGAGTGGTGCGAAGCTCCGTGACATCTGCCCTCAGGCCCTGAAGGTCAGTTCGCATTCCGTACCACTCCATCTGATTTGGGTACCACGGCTCTGGAGTCGGTGCATCAGGTATCCCGAACTCCATCTCTTGAGGTCCCTGACCTCCTTCACCCACATCAGCTTCTTCCTCATCAGCCATGTTTCCTCCTTCTTCGTACTCTTGTTCTTCCTCCTCTTGCAGCTCCGCTGCTCCACTCGATCCGGCACCACTCGTGCCTTCTCCTCTGCTCCTCTTGACCGGCCTAACGTCCCGGAGTCCTTTGCCATCTATCTCTGATGTGTACTTAGCACCTATAGCGAGGTGCTGCTCTCCGTTCATCCCGACGTTATCCTTCTTCATCCCTACCAGAGTCACGAGCTTCTTGTTCGGCAGCGGGAACAAGCCATCATCATTGTATCTGATGCAGTATTTGCCCATCCAGTGCTCAAACATCCAAGTGTTGTTCATCTGCTCGAATCCCAAATCCATGCCTTTGCAAGGTCCCGAACACGGCTCGAATCCGAGGTGCTTCATCAAAACTGAAATCAGCCCTCCTCCTCGGATCTTCGAGGTTCTCGTTCCCAGCTTGAACGGAGCCTCGAAATGGTGCTCTAGGAAGTCCCTTCCAAAGTCATGGTCCTTTTTATGCAAAAGGCACCAGATTCCGTACAGCTGCTTGCTCGTCACCGTCCCCGTCTCAGATCTGGCATAAATCGTGTTCCCCAGTATCCGCTCCAGATATCTGATCACCGGGTTTCGGATAGCCGATACCCTCGCATACTGCCCCTTGTAGTCCCCAACCAAGCTGCCCGTTATCTCTTTCCAAAATGCATTAGCGTTGACGCTTTTCGCTCACGGTTGGGACGAGATAGGGCTGGGAGCCCGAATGCGAGGTTGACAACTCCCACCTCGTGGTATTGCCACTCGTTCTGGTATTTGAATTTGAAGGTGTCTGTGCCCGTCTTTTCCACTGTGGCCATAAATTGTTCCACCAGATCGGCGTTAGTCTCCATGGTTAGCAGCATGTCGAAGAACTCAGCCATGTTGTTTCTGGTGAATATCCTTCGTATCTCCTCCTCAATTCCCAGGTCCTTCATGAAGCTTACCACGGGTCTCCGGGTTTTCTCAACCTTCCCGGTTATGAGGCTCCATCTGTAGGCCACGTACTTCCAGTCATCTCGATAATCTAACTCTCCCCATCTCGAGGGCAATAAGTTCTTCTGTCTAAGCTGTTCCGTGAGCACTCTCACTTCTTCATCGCTCAGGAGTTTGTGTTTAGGAGCCATTGTACCTAATCATGACATAGCAAGGATTTAAGCAACATTCCTTAAGTTCACAACAGTTCATCATTCATTCAAACTCAAGCAATTCCAAGTAATGCATCTCAATTCGATTCAACTCACTATTCATGCTTTTCTCAAGTTCAAAGCAATATTCATTTCAAAGCATTCAATCAAGTTCAAAGTAATTCACAGCAATTAACCCATGTTTTTTTTTCGTTCAAAGTTCTCAAGCCTTCAACACTTAATTCTCCATTTCAACCCAAAATTGCCCACATTTAAGTCTATCATGAAGTAACATTACCCAAGTTAAGTAATTTACATGCTCAAGACTCAATTCATGCTCAATTACATCTCAATTCACAAAAAAATCTTCTCAATATGCAAAACTCATTTCCTTTTCTCAAATTCCTACTTCTCACTCTAGAAATTCACCCCTTCTACTCATTCAATTCCAAAATTGGAAGTAAAACAAGCAAACCCATAGCATATTATCAACATTCATCAATCAAGGAATCAAGAATCAACAAGTTTCGCAAAAATCCCCAAAAATTTCGACTAACTCATGAACCCTAGTTCATATGCATCAACTCATGCCTAATTCAACCATAAACTACGAATTGAATTACAAAATTTAGAGATTACGTACCTTGTTCGAAGATTTAAGGAGGATTGTGAAGAAATTCGAGCAAAAATTGTGAGAAATCGTGCAAAATCGTATGAAATGCTCCAAATCGCCCCAAATAGCGTGTGAAAGTGTGTGTAAATGTGTGAAAAGAGTATTTATATAGGGGGAAATCCGATGGGTCAACCCGCGACCCGCTCGAGCGATTCGCTCGAGCGGTCGCGCTCGAGCAATTCGCTCGAGCGTCTAAAACACTCTGTAAGATTTGGGCGCTCGAGCAATACGCTCGAGCGGTGGCGCTCGAGCTGCTCGAGCGCGAGAATGGTTCTGTATGTTTTAAGCGCTCGAGCAATGCGCTCGAGCGGTGGCGCTCGAGCTGCTCGAGCGCGCCAAAATTTCAACCTCGTTTTTTTATGTTCAACACTTGAAATTTCCATCCGAACCAAGCTCGACAACTTATCACATTCAACCCAAAACACGACTAACCTGAGAACTCCTCGATTTAAGCCAGGTCGCTCATTCGACCGAGGAGTTGGGGTCTCTTCCATACGTGCAAATCACCAATCCACTTCAAGTCGAACTTAGCACTCTCACTCAATTCGACTCAACGACCCTCAAGCATTGATGTTTTCGAAAAAATTTGACCAATTTTTTATAGAATTTCGTGTACGAACCCGAAGTACGAATACAGACCCCCCCAAACTTTGTTCTTGCTATGCGATGACAAAGTTTGAAACGAATGAGTACGTAAGAGTAAGTACACAAAATTCGTATGAACTCGACTTCTACCAATGCAGACTAATGAACGAAAAGAAACATCACCCCCCCAAACTTCGACTTCGCAAAGAGGTCGACGTTTGGGGTTCGGTTACCTCTAACTTCAAGAATTGAATGCTTTCCTATTCGAAATGTGCTCAACTTCCTGACTTTCCTCCTTAAGCTCCCTCTCTCAGAATTTCACTCCACGAAGCAAGCCTACATCACAAATCTCAACAAACGAAGTTAACACTTACGATTCCCAAACTACTAAAAATAAACAAAACACTAAAAAGCAAGTAAAAATGGGTTGCCTCCCATTAAGCGCTAGTTTTAAGGTCCTAATGCCGGACCGAGCTCAAAGGAGCTCACGGGACTTGAGAATCTAAAATACCTCCCTTATTCTCATAAGAGAAGTTAAAGAATTTCTTCACTCTATGCCCGTTCACCATGAATTTCTGTCCATCGTCCGTCTCAACTTCAAGGAATCCACTCTTGCTCCCCTTACAATATACGGCCCGTTCCACTTGGACTTTAGCTTTCCACCAAAAAGCTTCATCCTCGAATTGAATACGAGGACTTGATCACCCACCTTGAATTCCTTCTTCTTCAACCGTGCATCATGCCACTTCTTCGTCTTTTCTTTGAAAATTCGGGCATTCTCGTAGGCAACATCTCGAAACTCTTCCAACTCATGAAGTTGGAGTAATCTCCTCTCACCAACCAAGGCACTATCAAAATTCAGCTTTTTGATCGCCCAATATGCCTTGTGCTCCAACTCCACGGGCAAGTGACATGCCTTTCCAAACACCAATTGATATGGAGACATACCAAGAGGAGTTTTGAAAGCTGTCCTATATGCCCAAAGTGCATCATCCAACTTCATCGCCCAATCTTTCCTACTTATGCTCACCGTCTTCTCAAGGATCTCCTTGATTTGACGGTTAGAAACCTCTGCAAGACCGTTAGATTGAGGATGATAAGCAGTAGAGATTCGATGACTTACCTCGTATTTTGACAGCAGCTTTTCCATCCACTTGTTCACGAAATGGCTTCCCCCATCACTTACCAAAGCTCTTGGAACTCCATATCTCGCAAAGATGTTCTTCCTCAAGAATTCGATGACGACACGGGAATCATTCACGCGAGTTGGGACAGCTTCAATCCACTTCGAGACATAATCAACGCATACGAGAATGTACAAGAATCCATTGCTAGGAGGAAATGGACCCATGAAATCAATCCCCCATACGTCGAATATCTCGACTTCCATGAACACGTGCATAGGCATCTCGTCCCTCTTAGTAATGGAGCCGAATCGTTGGCACTTCTCACACCTCTTAACCCATTCCATGCAATCTCTCAACAAAGTTGGCCAATAAAACCCGGATTGCAGGACTTTCCTTCCGGTCTTCTCTCCACCCAAATGTCCTCCACATGGCAAGGCGTGACAATGCCTTATGATATCACTCCACTCCTCCTCTGGCACACACCTTCTCAATACGTGATCGATCCCTCTTTTGAACAAATAGGGGTCATCCCAAATGTACTCCCGAACCTTCTTCAAAAATGCCTTCCGATGCACCGAGTCTATCTCAACGGGCAACTCACCACTTGCTAAATAGTTAGCATAATCTGCAAACCAAGGTGCCTTCCCCTCAACTCTATACACAGGGAAGTCTCCTAAGCCAAAGAGCTTCTCATCAGGGAATTCATCGTTCACCTCTCGATCCTCCACGGTGTTCTCCTTTGTGAGCTCCAATCTCGAAAGGTGATCGGCTATCACGTTCTCGCACCCCTTCTTGTCTCGAATCTCTACATCAAACTCCTGGAGCAACAAGATCCAACGAATGAGACGGGGCTTTGCATCCTTCTTGCTCATAAGGTACCGAATCGCTGCGTGGTCCGTATATACAATTGTTTTCGTCCCTACTAAGTAGGGTCGAAATTTATCAAAAGCATACACGACCGCTAACAGCTCCTTTTCGGTAGTAGTGTAATTCACTTGAGCAGAATTCAGCATCTTCGAGGCATAATAAATAGCGTGAAAACGCTTCTCTCGAATTTGCCCCAAAGCAACCCCCATCGCATAATCGCTAGCATCACACATGAGCACGAACGGGCTAGACCAATCCGGTGTGACAAGTATCGGGGCATTCACCAACGCTTCTTTCAACCTATTAAAAGCCACTAAACACTCATTAGTAAACTCAAAGGCGACTTTTTTTTCAAGAAGCCGCGAAAGGGGTTTAGTTATTTGTGAAAAGTCTTTTATGAAACGTCTATAAAAACCCGCGTGTCCTAAGAATGACCGAATCCCCTTCTCGGTCGAAGGTGGTGGAAGCTTCTCGATAGCAATCACTTTTGCCTTGTCCACTTGGATACCTTTCGAGGACACATGATGTCCAAGAACAATACCCTCTCTTACCATGAAGTGACACTTCTCCCAATTAAGCACTAAGTCCGTCTCTTCACACCTGCTCAACACAACTTCAAGATTGATTAGACATTTATCAAACGACTCCCCGGCAACGGCGCCATTGACTTGCTGCGATTATACTAACTTCTACTAATCGCTCACCCGCAAGCGAACGGGTTCACTATAGTATTGGCAAGTATAACGACCAAGTATATCGTACCTACGGGATAGTGTATATGCGAATAGATCCCTGAAGATCTACGCGTCGTAGTTAATATGAGTGTATTGTTTTTGGATTTTTTTAAGAAAGATTAATTAAACTAAAATAAACTAACTAAATTAAAATACTAAGGCAGACGAATTAACTAAGGGTTGGATTCAAATAAAGATGGTGATGCTTAGGATAGAAATCCCTACGTATACTAACGGAGCAGGTACATAATCAAAATAACTGTGACAAACGAGAATTAACCTAAGTCTAAGAATGCAAGGTGAAAGCTCAAGATTCTAAACCCTAATACTTTACCCTAACACTCGACTTCACGAATCTACTAACAAGTTACTAGATTGTGCTTAATTCATGAGACCCTAATTTAACTAAGGTGATGCGGTCGTCCTCCTTCGCTAAACCGGTAGATGAATTAACCTTTCCTAAACCCTCTCGTTAAGTCTACTTGTTGTTAAAGAGTGATACGGTCGTCCTCTCTCTAACACCTTTCGAACGAAACTCAAGAGTGAAATCTAGATTAATTTTAAGAATTCATTAATTAAGAGAATTAAAACCTCACGTCACAAGTTATTCTAATTACATACCCACAACCTACTTCTACGAGTTCATCCTACCCTAAGCATGCAAGGGTTTTAACTAGACATAGTTTGAACGTAAACAATAGAAATTAAACAAGTGACGAACATGAACATGATAACGAAAACGAAGAAAAGAACGAACATAAACTGAGGTTTTAATATGTAAAAGATTAAACTGAAATTAATTAACAAAAACTAGGTCTCAACGTATTTAAGAACAAAAGTTATTAAGAATCGAAGCTAAAACGTGAAATCGTAAAGTAAATTCATTAGCAAAAACCTCACAACCGTAAATCTATAGCTCGCTCGTCTCTTCTCTTCCTCCTCGCTCTAAAAACTCTATGAAACGTGATGTCTAAAAGTTGGGGATCCTTCAAAACGTGTTTGGACGAGGTATATATAGGCACGGGTCAAAACGGGAGTTAATGGGCCGAAAATACGCATCCGGAGGCAAAAGTATATGGGCGCTCGAGCAAAACGCTCGAGCGGTCCCGCTCGAGCAGTGTAGCTCGAATGATGCATTCGCTCGAGCGGTCGCGCTCGAGCTGCTCGAGCGCTGAATCTTCTCTGTATGTTTTTGGGCGCTCGAGCAATTCGCTCGAGCGGTGGCGCTCGAGCTGCTCGAGCGCAAGATTTGTTCTGTACGTTTGCGCGCTCGAGTAAGGCGCTCGAGCGGTGGCGCTCGAGCAATGCGCTCGAGTGATCTCTAATCCTTCCAAATGATACTTTTCCTCGTCCGCACTAATACCAATCGTATTTCTTCAATATCTTCTCATCCGGGCATCCGTTTGAGTCGATTCAAAGTCCTACGAACTCCGTTTTTCGTCCTCTATTCACCTATGAGCATCAAAGAGACAAATTTATCAATGTATAGAAATAATGCTCATTTGACTCTAAATACTCTATAAACTCGACCAAAACTAGGGCGTTTCTAGCTACGAATCATGACAATTTCACGCCTAATCAACCCCCCCAAACATACCATATTGCTTGTCCCCAAGCAATGAAATAATAAGTCAAGTGAAATTGTTAGGAATGAGTAGGAAAACTCAATCATGCAAGCTAATGAACTCAAGCTTCAAAAGTCAATCACCCGTATACTCACTCACTTTCCTTCATCATACTCATGCAACAATAACAAGAAACACCAAGATCAAGCATGGATGTGCACTCAACGATGTGTTTAACTCCCTCACAAGTGTATAACAATGATAAAGGGACTCACTCAATCAATCAATCACACAAATTGGCAGCCATAGGCTTGTAAATGCTCTCAACTTCGACCATACTCTAGAAATCAATGCCGAATCAAAAAGGACTTTCAAAAGGTTGTAATGTAGGCTCTTTGGACAGGTGGGATAACAATATGGTAAAGTGACTCAAGTGAATGGAGAATAGAAATTCAAAACTTCAGTACTTCGAGATTAAGAACGAACTACTTCAAACGTATTCAATCACTACGCTTTCGCTTTCAATTCTCTCAACACTTCAATTTTTTATCTTTCTCACTCCTTCACTTTTTCAATCACTTCATCATTATTTTTTTTTTTTCGCACAAACACATGAGCTCATTTTTTTCTTGTGCTCATTCTCAAAAATTTTTTTTGTTCTTTTTCCCACATCTCAAAACTTCATCACACCTTCTTCTCATATTTACTCAACAAACAACATTTTCCTTTTTTTCAACTCAATTCACTTCCTTCATATTCACACTTTCCTATTCTCCACTCAAATTTGGACAAAAAGGCTTAGGAATTGGAATGGTGTTCATATGTGCTAGCAAATAAAACAGGCTTTAGGCTCAAAGGGGCTAACAAGGGATCAATGTCATTGGTAAGGAAAATTTTGGCTAAGTGACTTATTCAATTCAAAAATGGCCTAAGATTCTATTCGGCATATCAAACTAGACACAATCTAGAAGCAAGAGCACATGCAAGTTCTAGCATCCTCTAAGGTGACGATCCACTCACAAACGAAGAGATTAAATCATGCATTTAAATCTCGTAAGGCTCAACTCTCACGGCTTTCACATCCAAGCTAGCCCTAGTGAATTCTCACTCTCATCACACAAGCACTCAAAAGAAAACTCATAAGCATACGGGTTCTCTCCCTAATCAGCTCAAACTCATATACTTACACAAAGAAATTTTCAACTCACTTTCACAACTCCACTCTCCTCACTAAGTCATACTCAAGAATAAAAATAAGCAGTCTAGAAGAGTTAATAAGCATGAAATCATCAATCATCAATCAAAGCAAATCGAAACAAATCCCTCAAAAGTTAAAAGACTTCCAATACAATCCCCAAGAACATGCACTCACGCAATCACTACAATTCATACTCAGGAACAGAAATAAATAAGAAAAGAAAGGAAAAAGAAGAGGAAAGAAAAAGGAAAAGAAAATTGGGGGCATCCCAGGTCTCTCAAGCGTCTGGAGGTGGTGGTGGCCGGTAGCTAGGGTGATCGGATCCTAAGTGGGAGACAAAGAGTGCCTCCATCCAGCGTTTTAAATCTGAAACCTCCGATCGAACTCCTTGAAACTCCCCTCTCATGCTAGAAGCTTCCGCGTACCACTGATTTTGAGTGGTGCGAAGCTCCGTGACATCTGCCCTCAGGCCCTGAAGGTCAGTTCGCATTCCGTACCACTCCATCTGATTTGGGTACCACGGCTCTGGAGTCGGTGCATCAGGTATCCCGAACTCCATCTCTTGAGGTCCCTGACCTCCTTCACCCACATCAGCTTCTTCCTCATCAGCCATGTTTCATCCTTCCTCGTACTCTTGTTCTTCCTCCTCTTGCAGCTCCGCTGCTCCACTCGATCCGGTACCACTCGTGCCTTCTCCTCTGCTCCTCTTAACCGGCCTAACGTCCCGAAGTCCTTTGCCATCTATCTCTGATGTGTACTTAACACCTATAGCGAGGTGCTGCTCTCCGTTCATCCCGACGTTATCCTTCTTCATCCCTACCAGAGTCACGAGCTTCTTGTTCGGCAGCGGGAACAAGCCATCATCATTGTATCTGATGCAGTATTTGCCCATCCAGTGCTCAAACATCCAAGTGTTGTTCATCTGCTCGAATCCCAAATCCATGCCTTTGCAAGGTCCCGAACACGGCTCGAATCCGAGGTGCTTCATCAAAACTGAAATCAGCCCTCCTCCTCGGATCTTCGAGGTTCTCGTTCCCAGCTTGAACGGAGCCTCGAAATGGTGCTCTAGGAAGTCCCTTCCAAAGTCATGGTCCTTTTTATGCAAAAGGCACCAGATTCCGTACAGCTGCTTGCTCGTCACCGTCCCCGTCTCAAATCTGGCATAAATCGTGTTCCCTAGTATCCGCTCCAGATATCTGATCACCGGGTTTCGGATAGCCGATGCCCTCGCATACTGCCCCTTGTAGTCCCCAACCAAGCTGCCCGTTATCTCTTTCCAAAATGCATTAGCGTTGTACGCTTTTCGCTCACGGTTGGGACGAGATAGGGCTGGGAGCCCGAATGCGAGGTTGACAACTCCCACCTCGTGGTATTGCCACTCGTTCTGGTATTTGAATTTGAAGGTGTCTGTGCCCGTCTTTTCCACTGTGGCCATAAATTGTTCCACCAGATCGGCGTTAGTCTCCATGGTTAGCAGCATGTCGAAGAACTCAGCCATGTTGTTTCTGGTGAATATCCTTCGTATCTCCTCCTCAATTCCCAGGTCCTTCATGAAGCTTACCACGGGTCTCCGGGTTTTCTCAACCTTCCCGGTTATGAGGCTCCATCTGTAGGCCACGTACTTCCAGTCATCTCGATAATCTAACTCTCCCCATCTCGAGGGCAATAAGTTCTTCTGTCTAAGCTGTTCCGTGAGCACTCTCACTTCTTCATTGCTCAGGAGTTTGTGTTTAGGAGCCATTGTACCTAATCATGACATAGCAAGAATTTAAGCAACATTCCTTAAGTTCACAACAGTTCATCATTCATTCAAACTCAAGCAATTCCAAGTAATGCATCTCAATTCGATTCAACTCACTATTCATGCTTTTCTCAAGTTCAAAGCAATATTCATTTCAAAGCATTCAATCAAGTTCAAAGTAATTCACAGCAATTAACCCATGTTTTTTTTTCGTTCAAAGTTCTCAAGCCTTCAACACTTAATTCTCCATTTCAACCCAAAATTGCCCACATTTAAGTCTATCATGAAGTAACATTACCCAAGTTAAGTAATTTACATGCTCAAGACTCAATTCATGCTCAATTACATCTCAATTCACAAAAAATTCTTCTCAATATGCAAAACCCATTTCCTTTTCTCAAATTCCTACTTCTCACTCTAGAAATTCACCCCTTCTACTCATTCAATTCCAAAATTGGAAGTAAAACAAGCAAACCCATAGCATATTATCAACATTCATCAATCAAGGAATCAAGAATCAACAAGTTTCGCAAAAATCCCCAAAAATTTTAACTAACTCATGAACCCTAGTTCATATGCATCAACTCATGCCTAATTCAACCATAAACTACGAATTGAATCACAAAAGTTAGAGATTACGTACCTTGTTCGAAGATTTAAGGAGGATTGTGAAGAAATTCGAGCAAAAATTGTGAGAAATCGTGCAAAATCGTATGAAATGCTCCAAATCGCCCCAAATAGCGTGTGAAAGTGTGTGTAAATGTGTGAAAAGAGTATTTATATAGGGGGAAATCCGATGGGTCAACCCGCGACCCGCTCGAGCGATTCGCTCGAGCGGTCGCGCTCGAGCAATTCGCTCGAGCGTCTAAAACACTCTGTAAGATTTGGGCGCTCGAGCAATACGCTCGAGCGGTGGCGCTCGAGCTGCTCGAGCGCGAGAATGGTTCTGTATGTTTTAAGCGCTCGAGCGGTGGCGCTCGAGCTGCTCGAGCGCGCCAAAATTTCAACCTCGTTTTTTTATGTTCAACACTTGAAATTTCCATCCGAACCAAGCTCGACAACTTATCACATTCAACCCAAAACACGACTAACCTGAGAACTCCTCGATTTAAGCCAGGTCGCTCATTCGACCGAGGAGTTGGGGTCTCTTCCATACGTGCAAATCACCAATCCACTTCAAGTCGAACTTAGCACTCTCACTCAATTCGACTCAACGACCCTCAAGCATTGATGTTTTCGAAAAAATTTGACCAATTTTTTATAGAATTTCGTGTACGAACCCGAAGTACGAATACAGACCCCCCCAAACTTTGTTCTTGCTATGCGATGACAAAGTTTGAAACGAATGAGTACGTAAGAGTAAGTACACAAAATTCGTATGAACTCGACTTCTACCAATGCAGACTAATGAACGAAAAGAAACATCACCCCCCCAAACTTCGACTTCGCAAAGAGGTCGACGTTTGGGGTTCGGTTACCTCTAACTTCAAGAATTGAATGCTTTCCTATTCGAAATGTGCTCAACTTCCTGACTTTCCTCCTTAAGCTCCCTCTCTCAGAATTTCACTCCACGAAGCAAGCCTACATCACAAATCTCAACAAACGAAGTTAACACTTACGATTCCCAAACTACTAAAAATAAACAAAACACTAAAAAGCAAGTAAAAATGGGTTGCCTCCCATTAAGCGCTAGTTTTAAGGTCCTAATGCCGGACCGAGCTCAAAGGAGCTCACGGGACTTGAGAATCTAAAATACCTCCCTTATTCTCATAAGAGAAGTTAAAGAATTTCTTCACTCTATGCCCGTTCACCATGAATTTCTGTCCATCGTCCGTCTCAACTTCAAGGAATCCACTCGTGTGCACTCCCCTTACAATATACGGCCCGTTCCACTTGGACTTTAGCTTTCCACCAAAAAGCTTCATCCTCGAATTGAATACGAGGACTTGATCACCCACCTTGAATTCCTTCTTCTTCAACCGTGCATCATGCCACTTCTTCGTCTTTTCTTTGAAAATTCGGGCATTCTCGTAGGCAACGTCTCGAAACTCTTCCAACTCATGAAGTTGGAGTAATCTCCTCTCACCAACCAAGGCACTATCAAAATTCAGCTTTTTGATCGCCCAATATGCCTTGTGCTCTAACTCCACGGGCAAGTGACATGCCTTTCCAAACACCAATTGATATGGAGACATACCAAGAGGAGTTTTGAAAGCTGTCCTATATGCCCAAAGTGCATCATCCAACTTCATCGCCCAATCTTTCCTACTTATGCTCACCGTCTTCTCAAGGATCTCCTTGATTTGACGGTTAGAAACCTCTGCAAGACCGTTAGATTGAGGATGATAAGCAGTAGAGATTCGATGACTTACCTCGTATTTTGACAGCAGCTTTTCCATCCATTTGTTCACGAAATGGCTTCCCCCATCACTTACCAAAGCTCTTGGAACTCCATATCTCGCAAAGATGTTCTTCCTCAAGAATTCGATGACGACACGGGAATCATTCACGCGAGTTGGGACAGCTTCAATCCACTTCGAGACATAATCAACGCATACGAGAATGTACAAGAATCCATTGCTAGGAGGAAATGGACCCATGAAATCAATCCCCCATACGTCGAATATCTCGACTTCCATGAACACGTGCATAGGCATCTCGTCCCTCTTAGTAATGGAGCCGAATCGTTGGCACTTCTCACACCTCTTAACCCATTCCATGCAATCTCTCAACAAAGTTGGCCAATAAAACCCGGATTGCAGGACTTTCCTTCCGGTCTTCTCTCCACCCAAATGTCCTCCACATGGCAAGGCGTGACAATGCCTTATGATATCACTCCACTCCTCCTCTGGCACACACCTTCTCAATACGTGATCGATCCCTCTTTTGAACAAATAGGGGTCATCCCAAATGTACTCCCGAACCTTCTTCAAAAATGCCTTCCGATGCACCGAGTCTATCTCAACGGGCAACTCACCACTTGCTAAATAGTTAGCATAATCTGCAAACCAAGGTGCCTTCCCCTCAACTCTATACACAGGGAAGTCTCCTAAGCCAAAGAGCTTCTCATCAGGGAATTCATCGTTCACCTCTCGATCCTCCACGGTGTTCTCCTTTGTGAGCTCCAATCTCGAAAGGTGATCGGCTATCACGTTCTCGCACCCCTTCTTGTCTCGAATCTCTACATCAAACTCCTGGAGCAACAAGATCCAACGAATGAGACGGGGCTTTGCATCCTTCTTGCTCATAAGGTACCGAATCGCTGCGTGGTCCGTATATACAATTGTTTTCGTCCCTACTAAGTAGGGTCGAAATTTATCAAAAGCATACACGACCGCTAACAGCTCCTTTTCGGTAGTAGTGTAATTCACTTGAGCAGAATTCAGCATCTTCGAGGCATAATAAATAGCGTGAAAACGCTTCTCTCGAATTTGCCCCAAAGCAACCCCCATCGCATAATCGCTAGCATCACACATGAGCACGAACGGGCTAGACCAATCCGGTGTGACAAGTATCGGGGCATTCACCAACGCTTCTTTCAACCTATTAAAAGCCACTAAACACTCATTAGTAAACTCAAAGGCGACTTCTTTTTCAAGAAGCCGCGAAAGGGGTTTAGCTATTTGTGAAAAGTCTTTTATGAAACGTCTATAAAAACCCGCGTGTCCTAAGAATGACCGAATCCCCTTCTCGGTCGAAGGTGGTGGAAGCTTCTCGATAGCAATCACTTTTGCCTTGTCCACTTGGATACCTTTCGAGGACACATGATGTCCAAGAACAATACCCTCTCTTACCATGAAGTGACACTTCTCCCAATTAAGCACTAAGTCCGTCTCTTCACACCTGCTCAACACAACTTCAAGATTGATTAGACATTTATCAAACGACTCCCCGACAACGGCGCCATTGACTTGCTGCGATTATACTAACTTCTACTAATCGCTCACCCGCAAGCGAACGGGTTCACTATAGTATTGGCAAGTATAACGACCAAGTATATCGTACCCACGGGATAGTGTATATGCGAATAGATCCCTGAAGATCTACGCGTCGTAGTTAATATGAGTGTATTGTTTTTGGATTTTTTTAAGAAAGATTAATTAAACTAAAATAAACTAACTAAATTAAAATACTAAGGCAGACGAATTAACTAAGGGTTGGATTCAAATAAGAGATGGTGATGCTTAGGATAGAAATCCCTACGTATACTAACGGAGCAGGTACATAATCAAAATAACTGTGACAAACGAGAATTAACCTAAGTCTAAGAATGCAAGGTGAAAGCTCAAGATTCTAAACCCTAATACTTTACCCTAACACTCGACTTCACGAATCTACTAACAAGTTACTAGATTGTGCTTAATTCATGAGACCCTAATTTAACTAAGGTGATGCGGTCGTCCTCCTTCGCTAAACCGGTAGATGAATTAACCTTTCCTAAACCCTCTCGTTAAGTCTACTTGTTGTTAAAGAGTGATACGGTCGTCCTCTCTCTAACACCTTTCGAACGAAACTCAAGAGTGAAATCTAGATTAATTTTAAGAATTCATTAATTAAGAGAATTAAAACCTCACGTCACAAGTTATTCTAATTACATACCCACAACCTACTTCTACGAGTTCATCCTACCCTAAGCATGCAAGGGTTTTAGCTAGACATAGTTTGAACGTAAACAATAGAAATTAAACAAGTGACGAACATGAACATGATAACGAAAACGAAGAAAAGAACGAACATAAACTGAGGTTTTAATATGTAAAAGATTAAACTGAAATTAATTAACAAAAACTAGGTCTCAACGTATTTAAGAACAAAAGTTATTAAGAATCGAAGCTAAAACGTGAAATCGTAAAGTAAATTCATAAGCAAAAACCTCACAACCGTAAATCTATAGCTCGCTCGTCTCTTCTCTTCCTCCTCGCTCTAAAAACTCTATGAAACGTGATGTCTAAAAGTTGGGGATCCTTCAAAACGTGTTTGGACGAGGTATATATAGGCACGGGTCGAAACGGGAGTTAATGGGCCGAAAATACGCATCCGGAGGCAAAAGTATATGGGCGCTCGAGCAAAACGCTCGAGCGGTCCCGCTCGAGCAGTGTAGCTCGAATGATGCATTCGCTCGAGCGGTCGCGCTCGAGCTGCTCGAGCGCTGAATCTTCTCTGTATGTTTTTGGGCGCTCGAGCAATTCGCTCGAGCGGTGGCGCTCGAGCGGTGGCGCTCGAGCTGCTCGAGCGCAAGAATTGTTCTGTACGTTTGCGCGCTCGAGTAAGGCGCTCGAGCGGTGGCGCTCGAGCAATGCGCTCGAGTGATCTCTAATCCTTCCAAATGATACTTTTCCTCGTCCGCACTAATACCAATCGTATTTCTTCAATATCTTCTCATCCGGGCATCCGTTTGAGTCGATTCAAAGTCCTACGAACTCCGTTTTTCGTCCTCTATTCACCTATGAGCATCAAAGAGACAAATTTATCAATGTATAGAAATAATGCTCATTTGACTCTAAATACTTTATAAACTCGACCAAAACTAGGGCGTTTCTAGCTACGAATCATGACAATTTCACGCCTAATCAAGGATCTTCATCTTAAGGTATTTACTTTTTGTTTTCTATTTTATTTTGTAGATTTGGTGTATGAATTTAATCTTCATATTTTGTCTAATCTCTTCTACCAATGATCATTTTCTTAAACTCACTTTTTTTTGGTGATTTGGAGGAATACAAATTTCTACGTGTCTAAAGGTATTTACTCTATTTACTAATTATTTGATTTTTGTTTTTTTATTAATTATTGTTTAATTTTATTTTATTCGTATGAAAATGATTATTGTGTGATTTTTTTAATTATATATTTAGGATTGAACATCAACAATGAAGATGAAGTGGATGATCAATTTTTCATATGAAGACGAAGTGGAAGATCAATTTTATTGTGAAGATGAAGAATCATTGATTATATGTTAAAAATTAGATTTTTTTAACATTATAATGTATTAATTACTATTCAATGTATTATTTACAATTCTATAAATAATATTCTTTATGAGAAGTTATAATTTTTATTTTTATTTAATTCTATAATGATGAAGAATCGTTCAAATTTGGATGATGAATAATATATCTTTCGAAATATATTATGTAATTCGAAAATATTAATTATACGAATATTCAAATAATACCTGATATTTTATGTAATAATTATACGAATATATATTAGGAATAATTAAATATACGAATATTCAAATATTTTAATTAATTATACGAATATTTTAAAATATATGAATATATCAAATATACGAATATATATTGGAATAATTAATTATACGAATATTAGGAATATATCAAATATACGAATATTCAAATATTTTAGGAATATAGATTAGACTCTTTATAAAATATTAATTATTCGGATCTTTAACAAATATGGATGATGGATATATTTTATATATTATTTTAAAAGATTAGATTTGAAATAATTATATTAGGAACAATATATAAATTTATAATAATTATAAACTTTACTTATTTAATCAATTTTAAATTTCAATTTGAATATATTAGGAAAAGTTGACTAATTTTGAATGATAATTTAGTAAGATAATTTATTAGGTAATTTTATATTATCCTACATTCCTAAATCCTAAATTTTTGGTTAGTGGTATCTTTAAAAACAAAATAAGTGAATAATGTATTCTTCAAACTAATATTTTTCAACTATTTTTGGATGGTGGATATCTTTTAAAAAAAAAATTCAATCATGATTCATTAATAATAAATAACTTTTTGTGTATGAATTTGAATGTTATATATACAACCAAAATATGCCTTTGATAAATTCAACTGAGTAACAATTCTAATTGTTTTTTAAATTTAAAAATAATTTAATGTCTTCAATATTTTTAGGGAAATTTGATCTTTTTAAAACATGTGATTTAACTATAAAGTCATGCACCAATCAATATATAAATTTAAACTAATTATATACTTTACTTATTTACATCAATTTTAAATTTATTGATAAAAGATTAATTATATTAGAAAAAATTGACTAATATAATATGATGATATAGTCCCTAATTTCGAAATTACATTCCAAAATATTAAATTTCAAAATATTGCGTCATGTGATCTTTTATATATTAAAATAATAATATTTTCACAAAGATTCGCAACTTACAATATACATTCATCTAATTAAAAAAAAAAAAAAAAAGTTGAATCTCTTTATATCACTATGCAACATTATTTATAAGCTATGAAATTCAATTGAAAGGAAAAAATTATGACATCTATGAAATCTATATTTAATTATTCATAAAAATAGAGTGTATTTAGACAAATTATAAGTTGAGATTGATTAAAACACATGTTTTATAAAGAGTCAAATTTACCTAATATTTTATGTAATTCGAAAATATATGACTTAAATCATACTATAAAAAAGTAGTCAACTTTTCCTAATATAATTAGTCTATATTTATATATTCATAAAAATGGGATGTATTTAGATAATATATTAATTAAGATTAATTAAAATACATGTTTTATAAAAGAGTCAAATTTACCTAATATAAGTAATCTATATTCAATGATACAAAAATAATAGCATAAAATTAAATTTAAAACTAATATAAATAAATAAAGTATTTAATTAAGATAAATTTATATATTGATTGATGTATGAATTTACAATATTAAATCACATATTTTGAAAAGAGTCATTTTTTCCTTTAAAAAAACTAAGAGCAACAATATTAACATATTTAATAAATATTCGAATTTAAAAAAATCAGAATAATACATAGTAGAAAGTATTCAACTATTAAAAATATAAAAAATATAAATTATTTTCGAAATGATTCATCATATTAAAATTTATTCTCCAAGGTTCGATGCTTATGTTTTATCTATAAAGAATGATTAAGAAAGTCTTCATCATATTAAAAAAATAGTCAAGAATTGACATTATTATCGATTTAAAAAAAAAACAGATTTGTTAATCAATTGAAAATATCAAAGGTATATTTTGATGTATCTATAACATTCAAATTAAATTATAATCAATATAAATATTATTATTTATAGAAATATAAATAAACATAAAAATTATTATTTTAAGAATTATAATAATATACATTGAAATAATCATTAGTAAAAGAGATTAAGCAAAAGATTCGGATTAAAATAATACAATTAAATGATCAAAAACATAAAATAAAATATAAATATCTTGACAATTATAGATTCATATCCTGCAAAAAAGAAATACGGATTCACACGAAAGATGAATTGATGAAATTTACAATACCTTGAGATGTATAGATTCTTATCCTACAAAAGAAAAATATAAACAATATATTGAGATGTATAGATTCACCAAAAAAATTTAGAAGATTTAGACGAAATGAGAATCAATAAAGGAAAAAAATTCTCGCATTGTGATGAGTCTGATTCTCACTATATATTTTATATTTTGTATTATTTTAGTTGAACAAATTATAAAATATAATAATTATAATTAATTTTTTTAATCAATTCAATTATTTTATTTGTACTTGAGGAGATTGAAGGATAAACTGAATGATAGTATTGTTGGTGAACTTAAGAGGATGGTGGATACTTTCAATCCATTTGCAATGCAATTTCGCAAGAAAAAGTATTATGTCTGGAGGTGAGCCAAATTTGTGATTAAATTTGCTAGAAATAAGGAGTTCAGTTGAAAGAGTTTATAACCTTCCTACTGCTTCTGAAGTTGTAGCTCTTATTCCAGGGGACATGATGCAGCTATGGAAAAAAGAGATGTGATACTAAAAGACCCGTAGCGGTGAATTGTAAAGAATAAGTGAATTACATCCATCTTATGTTCCATTACAGTATCATTTTATTGTTCTTGTATGACGAGAATGTTTATAGGATTGATGTGGTTCATAATGATGCTGGTTTTACAACAAGAAAAAAAAATCAGACTAACAATGCGAGGATTCTTTTCGTTTAGGATACACGAGCATAATAATGAAACAAACTTTATTCCTATCTAAGAGACTTTTCCAGCAATTTTTGGTGGATTCATATACTATGATTGAGTCGAAAAGGTTGTTATTTATAAAATTTAATCAAGTTAAATTGAGGTCTAGCAGAGTGAATGATATGAAAATTGCAGTTGATAGAGGTGATGTGGATCCATCTTCAACGGGTAAAGAATAATGTTTGCATCCTTCACAGACAGACCTAGGTATATGATTCAAAATTTTCAAGATGTCATGACACTTTGCAAGTGTTTTTCTTACCCAAATTTATTTATCACAATTACTTGCAATCTAAAATGGCCCCAGATTACAAGATTCTTAAATGAGAAAGGTCTTGAATCTGTTGATAGGCCATATATTCTCTACAGAATGTTTAAGATGAAACTTGATCGTATTGTGAAGGAGTTTAAGGAACTTCAAATATTTGAAAAAATTGATGAATGTAAGTTTATCATTTTATATTTATTAAATTTTTAGCTCCATAATATTTATCTTTCATGAATAAAATAACTTTGTATTTCTATTAAATTATTTTAGTATATAACTTGATTCAAATATTTTCAATCTGTAGTGTTATACTCAGTGGAATTTCAGAAAAGAGGATTGTTACATGCTCAAATTCTTTTGTTTCTAAACCATGAAAATAAAATTCCAAATCCGAAGGATGTTGACCGTATCATATCTGTAGAAATACTAGATAAAGATGATGATGTATTTTGTATGATTTGGTAAGTGACTACATGATTCACTAACCCTGTGGATTGGTGAAAATAAATTCTCCTTGCATGGTCAACAACATTTGCTCAAAGAATTTCCCAAAGAGTTATAATGAGTTTACATATGTTGATAACGAAGGTTTCCCACTGTATAGAAGAAGAAGTACAGGGGTCACTGTTGATAAAGGAATTGTTCATTTGGATAACCGTTTTGTAGTTCTTTACAATCCAATATTGTTGCGAAGGTATCAAGGTAATATAAATGTTGAGTGGTGCAATAGGTATAAATTCATCAAGTATTTGTTCAAGTATATCAATAAAGGAGTTGATGGGTTATAGCTAATGTGGAGAAGAAAGGGGCCACTAAAGGTGAATAAAAATCAAAAGGCGAAGTGGAAAATTTCGTAAACTGCAGATACATATCTCCGTGTGAAGCAGTTTGGAGAACTCTTCAGTTCGATATACATTATAGGTATCCAGCGGTTATGAGATTGAATTTCCATCTTCCTAATCAACAGAGAGTTATTTTTCGAGATGAGGATTACATTGATGATGTACTCGAAAGACCATCTTCAGGTAAATCAATGTTCTTGGCGTGGATGGATAAAAATAGAACTGATGGTGATGATGCAAAGAAGCTGACTTATCTGGAATTTCCAAAGATGTATGTTTGGGGTAGAAAATAATATCAGTGGGAAAAGAGAAAGTACAATAGATTTTCTCTGGGAAGACTATACAGTGTTCTATTGGGGGCTGGTGAAGAGTATTATTTGTATATCTTATTGTCTTATAGTAACGAATCAACATCTTTTGAGATGATACGAACCATTGGTGATATTGTGTATGTTACCTTTAAGGATGTTTGCTATTTAATGAGATTGCTGGATGATGATCTTGAGTACATTGATGGGATAACAGAGGCAAGTTATTGGACAAACGCTCATCACGTGAGGAACTTATTCATTATTCTTCTCATGTCATCTTCAATGAACTCTCCAGAAACCGTGTTCGAAAAGACGTGGGAGTGTATGCCAGATGATATACTCTATAAAAGAAGATGAACATTGAATATTACAGGTATAACATCTTTAAAAAAATTAATTGATTTAGATTGTAAAAATAATTTACAATTATATTTTTTTGTAATTTTTTTTTTAGATTTATAGCTTAACAGTGAAAAGTTGAACAAGTTGGCTTTAATTAAAATTGATAAGCTACTGCAGATGAATGGATCCACTTTTAGTAGATTTACATCAATGTCAGTACCAGATTTTGAGTTTGAGAAAGATGTAGTAAATAACAAGAATTGAATTACGATCGGCCTGAACAAAGAGAAGAATATGACAAGTTAAGTTCAACTCTAACTCAAGAACAAAAATTTGTGGTTAGTGAAATACTTGAAGTTGTTTGGTTGCAAAAAGGAAGAGTCTTCTTTTTATACAGATATGGTGGAACTGGAAAGACATTCATTTGGAGAACGATCTCCGCAGCAATACGTTCCGAAGACAATATAGTTCTTAATGTTGCATCAAGTGGAATAACATCACTCTTCTATCCGACGGACGTACTGCTCATTCAAGATTTGTTATACCGCTTAATATTGATGAGACCTTCAGGTGTAACATAAAGCTGGGGACATATTTGTCCTAACTATTATTGAAGACAAAACTTATTATATGAGATAAGACACCAACGATTAACAGATTTAGCTTTGGATAGAAACTTGAGGAATATTGTTAGATCTCTAGATGGAACCATGAGTGATATGTCTTTTGGTGGTAAAATCATTGTGCTTGGAAGAGATTTTAGAAAGAGACTCCATGTTATACCCAAAAGAAGTCGAGAGGATATTGTGCACTCAACTATTAATGCTTCATATTTGTGAGATCATTGCAAGATATTTTATGCATCTTTTATTAAATGATAATATTTTTTTAAAATATTATTATTGAAAAACTAAATACATCTTATTTGTTTTCAATATTAAGAATTTAAAATTGACGAAGAACATGAGATTACAATGTTCTGATCTCAATACGTCCTCAAATGATGATGATATTGTTAACTTCTCAAGGTGGAATTTAAAAGTTGGTGATGAGAAAATTAGAAATAGGCAAGATGATGTCACTGAGATTGAGATTCTGAAAGATAATTAAATTTGTGATGTTGTTGCTCCAATTGCATCTATAATAAAAAATATTTATCCATCCTTGATTGATAATTTAAGGACACATAAATACTTTGAGGATAAAGCAATACTTGCACCTACTCATTGAGATGTAAAGTTTATAAATGATAAGTTTTATCTGATTTCGGGTGATACTAAAGTATACTTAAGCTCAGACAGTATTTGTGTCTATAAATTTCGAGAAGGAGGTAATGGACAGATGGTTATAGTTGAATTTTTAAATTCTGTTAGGTGTTCTGGAATGTCAAATCACCGTCTGATCTTGAAAGAAGGAGTGTCTATAGTGTTACTAAGAAGTATTGATCACAAATCCGATTTGTGCAATGGAACAAGATTGATCATCACAAAACTTGATAACCACATTCTCTAGACTGAAATAATATCTGGAAGGAATATTGGAAATAAAGTCTTCATTTCAAGAATTACATTGACAAATTTTGATCCTACAATGCCGGTATATTTTACAAGGTGACAATTTCCAATTCTACTGTGTTTTGTCATGAAAATAAATAAAAGTCAAGGGCAATCGCTTTCTACTGTTGGATTGTATCTTCCCAAGCCTGTTTTCACTCATGGTCAACTTTATGTTGCAGTATCCGGAGTTAGTTCGAGTAGAAGATTGAAGATTTTGTCACTTAATTCTAAAGGAAATCCTTCCAAATACACCACAAATGTTGTTTATAGAGAGATTTTCCGCAATTTGTAAGCATTATTTTCTAAACATTTGATCAATAATAGATGTCATGAATTTATAGTTTATTGTCATTGAAATAGAATTATTTATTATTAGCTAACATTTTAAAAAATACAATAAAAATATTGAATAACTAAAATAATAATAGTAACCACATTTATAATACTTAAAATAAATTAATTAATAACTTTACCATAAATTTTATATACAGTTCCGCGATAATCGCGGGTTTAGCACTAGTATACATATATTTTCAGGAATTTAAGGTGTACTGTCATTTAGGTTTCCTTATCAAAATTAGTTTTAAAAACAAATTAGAGTGTGAAATCATTATAACTGAAAGATTGGAGGACCAAATGTTTCCCAACCTTGGTCTTGACCGTGACGCCATTAACACCCGCGACGATCACTGAACTCGCCAATCCAATAAACATCCCATGCTCAACTATTCCAGGGAGCCTCAAAATCGCATCACTCGCTTCATTCAAATCTCCAATATCCCTCTCAAAATACAAATCAATTATGTAGTTGCCGTTATCGCTAACGTACGCCTTCCCACTTTGGGCGCATTCTCTGAGCTTTCCGGCGCAACCGAACAACGCGACGAGCCTGTTCAGAGAATGCCTCCAACAGAAGGGAATAACCTCCACCGGCATCGCTAATCCACTTCCCCCAATATAGGGCATTAATTTGGATTCATCCACTACGACGATGAATTTGTGGCTCACAGATTCAATCATTTTCTCTCTCAACAACGACCCCCCTCGCCCTTTCACCAAATTCAAATCCGGATCGACCTCATCCGCCCCGTCGATTGCCAGGTCGACAATCGGGTGGGAATCCAGATCCGATAAAGGGATACCCAGTGAAACGGCTTGTTCCTCAGTTTTAACGGAAGTAGCTATGCCGGTGATGTCTGTCAGTTTCCCCTGTTGTAGGAGCTCTGCGATCCGGTCCACGGCGTGTTTGGCGGTGGACCCGGTGCCGAGTCCGATGACCATGCCGGATCTGACGTGCTCCACGGCTTTATAGGCGGCAATCCTTTTCAAATCGTCTTGTGTGAGGGCGGGGGTTGGGGTCCCCATTAGTGTTGTTTTAGATAGCAGGAAATGGGGGTAGGCTATTGCCATGGAGCTCCTAGTATTTATTGCATTGCAGGAAAGGGGATAAGAAATTGGAGAGCTATAACATTTTCAAAAACAGGGTGGTGGGAATGTAACAGATATGAAACAAGATTAGGATTGAAAGCGAAAGAATAATTTGATGGAGTATGTGAGTAAAAAGACGAGACAGAGAAGAAAAGTAGATATGTGGATTGTAATGCAGGTAGTGCTTCTTGTTCGTGAGAGAATAATAAGATGGGGTTTGGCCTATTTAAAGAGAACCAAGGTGGTGGGGTATGAAATGTTAAACGTGTTAGTCTTAACCTACCCGATGATTAGTTCTAAATCAAAGTATATGGAAATGATACCCACTATAACTATAACTATTAATAATTTATTAATATTTTATATTTAAATAAATAATACTTTAGTGAAAATAATTAATATCACTCTAACTAATACTTTCAGTAAAAGTAACTAATATTTTTCAAAACTAATATTTTTAGTGCAATACACTGATACATTTAGTGTAATACCACTTTAACTAGGCACAAACTTGTATGAGACCGTCTCATGACATGAGACCACACAAATTAACACCTACCCCTACCAAAGTGTTAATGAGTCAATGCCCTAGTTACATTAATTCTCATTGTCTCATGCCATGAGACGGTCTCATACAAGACCTACTTCTATAGGATGTGGTCTAGAGCTCAATTTAATAGGGCTTCAGACCGATTAATCCGGGCAAAAGTGATTTAAAAATATAAATAAACAGATTAGGAACAAGTATTAGTTTGTATATTAAAAATTACTAATACTATTCAAAATACAAATTAATACTTTTATATTTAATATTTTTCGTAATACAATTTCTTCTTTTTTGGCACGGCTAAAATTGGATCAAATTGTTAGTGTGTACCATTCTCCTAAAGTTTTTCTTATAGAATAATACTTGTGTGTACTTAAATTAATTAACACATTAGTGTTGGTTTATACCCAGTCTTTATTGAGAAATGCCCCAATCAAAGAGGCGGGGATAAAAAAAGCTTGGAGTGAATGAAGATCGATCAACTATCAAGAGGTTCAATTGTACTTGTTCAACCCTACATTGAAAGTCAACTACTATCATGAATCAAATCCAGACATACCATCCAGGTCGTCCAACTCAGCCAACACATCCTCTAAACACATATCTTGTTTGTTAGTTAAGAACCTCAGCCACGTTACACAAATTCACTAGCAACAAATTCCCAAGAATTAATGTTTAAAATGACAAAATGTATTAACTCAACAAAAAAAGTTGTACGAAAAATAAATGCAAAAGTGATGCTTAATTAATTATGCACTTTAACCGACATATTTATCAAATGTTAATATTGAGTACCCGAACTTGTAATTATTGGTTTTCGATCCGCTACTAATGCATAGCTGATGTTCATCTCATGTTAACCATGAAATCAGAACATGATAGAGCATTGTTTCTTGAAGTACTGATAGATACGTTTGATACCGCATGAAAATTGCTATTGTGAATCATGAAACGTAGTGTACTAAATTCCAGCTGGGTCAAATTGTTGTATACACTAATTGCATTGTGCAATTGATGTGTATTTTTAAGGGTTAATTGCAAATTAAATCACAACTTTTTCGCAAATTGCAATTTAATCTAAACTTTTGAATCTTAGCAAACAAAACCTCAACTCAACATTTATTTGCAATTCAAACCAACAAATAAATTTTTTATTATCCGAAAATGATGTTTCACTTACCTGAAAATGAACAATTAATAATATTAATATTTTTAGATTGGTTCGGGTGACAAGTGACAACGCATAATTTATCATCATTTTAGGACTAATTGAAATCTACGTTTTGGTTAAAATTGCAACCAAATGTTAAGTTGAAGTTTTATTTGCAAAGATTCAAAAGTTTAGATTAGATTGCAATTTGCGAAAAAGTAGTGATTTTATTTGCAAATAACCCTATTTTTAATGATATTAGTTGTTTTCGTTTAATCATAGTTTTCATTAATTAGTAGTAGTTGATTAGTATTGATTGTTTTTAACTGATAATATTAATTGTTTTTACCTGATAATATTAATTGGTCAGTATTGATTGTTCTCATTACAAAAGTTAATGATTTACATTGAATAATATTAGTTATACATCAATTATATAATGGAATTTATGCATAAAATTACTGGACGAGGGATTACTAGAGACAATTAGAACATTAGTTACAGAACAAAGAAACTGATGAATCAACATGAGGAGGGGTGAAGGATAGGAAATTATTAATGAGATAAAAATTAAATGATATACTTTTTCAGGATAATGCCCACATATATGAAAGGAATCAAATCATTGACCTATTAGTATTTTATTCAATAAATTGAGGTGGCAAACAAAAAAAGCATATTTTCATCATCTCTAAATAGCAAATCTGTTCTATTGAAAGATTAGTTTAAAAAAAATATTCAAATTAAAAAAAAAAAAGTGTACGTCTCTAATACTTCAGAGGTACTCTCTTTTAAAATATTCAAAATATAATAATACTCTTTCCGTCTCAAACTCATTTTCTCATTTACTGTAATTGCACGGATTTTAAGAAAAGAGTTATTTATAATATTTTAAAGTGATAAAATAGACTCTTTGATTATTAGTATATGGAGAATATAATATTGAAAAGTATTGTTACTTTTTTGCCAAAAATAGATGTAGCAAACGAGTATGGGATGGACCTTTTTGACAATGTAGCAAACGAGTTTGAGACGAAAGGAGTGATAATTAGTTCTTGCATATTGCCTATGTTTTTAACTTCAGATTTTGGGGTGTATAGTACTCCCTCCGTCCACGAAAAGTATGCTCACTTGTTTGCACGTGGTTTTATGCAATATATTGGAGGGTATTTTGGGGTCTTGTGAGATCCGTTTATGAATAAATTTATTTATTTATGGTAAGTATGCATAGAAACGTTACCATAAACAATTATTTTATTTATAAACGAACCACACAATACATCATAATACCCTCCAACATATCGCATTAAACCACACGAAAAACATGAGCATATGGATGGAGGTAGTAAATTTTATGTGCGTGTATAAGTGTAAATACAAGATATTCCACACATGCGTCATGCTTTAATTTATCAATCTTTTCAAACGTTGAAGTCGTCGCGAGATATAGATTTTATCATCAAAGTATATTTTTGCAAACAAAGAATTAATAAAATAAAAAAAGCACTAAGATGACCATATTCATGATATATGGTTCTTGTTTCTTTAAAAAGAAAAAAAAAAAAAAAATATATATATATAGATGGTTCTTGTTGCTCGAGGATCGTGTATAAAGAATATTCTATTATCTTACCAAGCTATGGTATGACAACGTAGCGATTTCTTCTTAGGCCTATGTTCAGACAGTTTAATTTTTGTTTTGTATTCTATTAGTTTTTTTTATTTTTTTATTAGAGAAATATGAATTGTATACTAATAGAAAAAAAAAGGACATAAGGGATACCCTTCAAGCATTAAGCAACTTAGTTTTAACACAAATAATATATAACTATATGAGTAACTCTCTTGTGCATTTGGTGTATGATGCACTCACTTAACAACTGATCATATTTATACTGAAAAATTTGTTTTAAATAAACTACAAAGTGTGGTTAAATTACATTAAAAGGCTTACATTGAGTGAGTGCTCATTACACTTGATGCATATGAGAGTTTGTCATAATATATATATATATATATATATATATATATCAATCCCTCCGATAGGAATGAGATGGTCATCAAACTTCTTAATAGAAGTGACATATTACCCTTTAAAGGAACTCACAGGTTTCTCCATATTGGTTGTGTTCAAGTTGCCTTCAGACCTCTTACTCAGTAGTATCCTGTGGATCTTTTACTAACACAGATAGAATTTTACTGAGAAATTCCATAGTCTATGAGTTAACATGAAAAAAATATTGAACAATCGGTTCCCATGATCCCTCCTACTAATGGTAATTATAAAAAAATTACTCAATCTGAGGATGGTATAATTACCATTGGTTTTCATAAAGACCAGAGAAAAAATTCTAGCTTATCCTCTGTACCTTCCTTGTCTAGATCCATATCTAGTCATTTTCATATTTCTCCTCTGGATTATGAAATTGATATGCCTTCTTCTTCTAGAGCTTCTACTTCTTTTTACAGAGAAGAAACTCCTTTTAAAAATGAAGATTTCAATAATGAAAATATTATTGTAAATAAAAATAATATTGTCCACAATGATGGACCAAACCCTGAAACAATTTCAGAAGTTAATTGGACAGTTTAGTTTTTATGGATTCTGAACCAATACTTGATTTTTCAAAGGGTTCTTCTACAAGAACTCATATTAATAATGAGTTTAATAATTCCAAATGGGATAAATTTAGAATTTGGTACTTTAGATCTTTTCAAAAAGAAGAACTAAATTACTTTGTTAATACTTTTTATAAATTCTGTGAAGAACATAAACAAATTATTTATTATGTTCCTTGGTTTATAAAAACCTTTTATATTAATCAAATTTCAATTATTGAACGAGAATATAAACTCGTTACGGGAAATTCTCAAAAGTCTGTTTACCCTCCCCAGGCTCCCTTCCAAATTGAGACAAATGGAAAATTTTTGGATTTTGCTCCTTTTTCAAAATTTTTGGAAAATAATATTTTACATATTACTGTTGATCATATCAACCTTCTTGTCAAACAAAACAATTTTTGTAGTCTTTTCCTCGCTATAATTGGTGACGAAATTATTTCTTTACATGATAAAATTAATCGTGTTATTTCTCAAACTCAGACTAAGTCTGACTTTAAAAGTGACTTTAAAAATAGTAATAATAATGATAATATCATTATAAAATCTGCTTCTTTTATTCAACCCCCTTTTGAGTTAAAAACCTTCAAGGGAGAAACTTCAGTTTCTGATATTGAAAATATTATTAATAAAAAATTTGAAGGATTAAATATTTCCACTTTGGATAATGACTTAGAAGAAAGTCTTGCTACTAATAATTTTGGTAGCACTAGCATTAATAACAAAGATGTTATTAATAAAATTAAATGGGCTAATAAGCCTACTATGACTAATTATTATTATAAAAGACCCACTCTTATGGATGTTCTTCATGAAGAACAGGATAATATTGTCAATAATTCTTATAATGGTAAAAGTGTATATGAATGGAATGGTTATAGCGATAAACAGATTAATAATCAAGTTCATCGCATACTTATGTATAGTTCTGCATGTAAAACATGTGGTGTGTCTGATATTGTAAAGACATGGGCTATTACTGTCGGTTTTACTGGTCAACTTAAAGGTTGGTGGGATAATTATTTAAGTCCTTTTAAAAAAACTGACATTTTTTCCTCCTTAAAAAATGAAAATGGTGAAGTTCAACCCAATGCGGGTTTATTCTCTTGTTCTTACTATTCTTGAACATTTTACTGGAAGATTTACTAATAAATCTGAAAATACCAAAACTCTTCTTTTAAATATGAAGTATAAAACTCTTACTGATTTTAGATGGTACAAAGATACCTTTCTGTCTCGGGTTTATGAGATTAATGATTGTAACCAAGATATTTGGAAGAATAAATTCGTTGATGGTCTTCCTTATTTATTTGCTGAAAGGATTAAAAAAATCCTAAGAAAAGACTCTGATTCTATTTCATATGAGTCTTATACATTTGGTCAAATCATTAGTATTTGTGTTCAGGAAGGATTAAATCTTTGCAATGAACTCAAACTCCGAAATCAAATTAAAAGAGATAGTCTCTTAGAAAGAAAACAGTTGGGTCAGTTTTGTGACCAGTTTGGTATGAATAATCCTAGTTCTAAAAGAAGTTTTTCTAAAAATAAAAAGAATTTCAAAGAAAAACCTTATTTTAGGAAAAGAAAAAGACGTTCTGATAATAAATAGAACAAAGATAAAAGTCATGATTATACTCATGATAAGGGTAAAAGAAAATTCTTTAAAAAGAATTATTCTAGCAAAGTAATTTATAACAAATGCGGCAGGACTGATCATTATGCTAATCAATGTTATGCCAAATACAAGATTAAAAATCTTGATATTAATGAAGAGTTCAAAGAAACTCTTTATAAAATCATTATGAATTCTGAGAATGATACAGATATTGATGAATCATATACTGATTCCGTAGATTTAACCTCTAGTGATAATATTCCTTCAGACAAAGCTGAATGTGATAGTTGCATTCTGGAAAAACCTTGTCTAAATTGCATCGATAGTACTGATGATAATGAGTCTTATAAACTCATAAGTCAATTCCAAGATATGAATATTAATGTCTTATCTGACAATAATATTCTTGATCTTCTTAAACATATTAAAAACTCTAGTTTGAGAAATAAAATCATTGATGATCTTCATGATTCTTCTTCTAATGAAAAAAATTATAATCTTTCTAAAAAGATTACTAATAATAATTATTATAATATGGGGGAGGTTGAAAAACTTCTTAGGTTTAAAAATACTAGGCAAAATCCCATCACTATTAATGATTTAGCTCAAGAGATTAATAATCTTAAGAATAATATTAAAATTCTTCATAATCAAAATTCTGAACTTTCTATTCGACTTTCTCTTATTGAGAAAGGAAAAGGAAAAATCGATGATACTAGTTTCCTTGATAATTCTCATGACGATATTGATATAGATAAAAATCATTTATCTGCTATTAGTATATACATATCTAAAAAATGGTATACAAAAATTTATCTCCTTATTAATAATTCTTACATGAAGGATTTTATTGCCATGATTGATAGTGGTGCTGATTTAAGTGTCATCCAAATGGGAATAATTCCCACAAAGTTTTTTTAAAAAACTACTCAAACTCTTTCGCATGCAGGAGGAGGATCTTTATACATTAATTATAAGCTCAGAAATGCTTATGTATGTGTTAATTGTTGTTGCATACCTAATGATTTTCTTATTGTAGAAAATATTACCAGCCAAATGATTATTGGCCTTCCTTTTCTTCAAAAGATATATCCTCTTACTCTTGTTAATGAAAAGGGTATTACAGGTTCATACAATGGTAAAACCATTACTTTTGAGTTCGTGACTAAACCAATTCATAAGATTCTAAATTTTGTCCAAGAACAAATTGATAATAAAAAATTGTCATATCAATTTTCTTAAAAGTGAATTAAATTCTCTTACCATTAATAATAAGCTTAAAAATCCTAAGCTTCAGGATAAAATAAAATTTTTATTTAACAAATTCTCTATTGATATTTGTAATGATTTTCCTAATGAATTTTGGGATAGAAAGAAACATATTGTTTCTCTTCCTCATGAAGATGATTTTAAAAATACTATGATCCCGACTAAGTCGAGACCTTGTTAAATGAATTATGAATATTTAGAATTATGTAAGAAGGAAATATCTTCTTTATTAAATAAGAAGCTTATTACTCCTTCCAAGTCCCCATGGTCTTGTACTGCTTTTTATGTTAATAAACATTCTGAACAAGAACGTGGAGTTCCCAGATTGGTTATTAATTATAAACCCCTTAATAAAGTTTTAAAATGGATTCGACATCCAATTCCTAATAAAAAGGATCTTCTTGACAGACTGGTCAATGCTCTTATATTTTCTAAATTTGATTTAAAATCAGGTTTTTGGCAAATTCAGATTAATCAATCTGATAGATATAAAACAGCTTTTAATATTCCTTTTGGACATTATGAATGGACTGTCATGCCATTTGGGCTTAAAAATGCTCCTTCTGAATTTCAACAAATTATGAATGACATTTTTTATCCTTATAGTGATTTCATAATCGTCTATATTGATGATATCCTTGTGTTTTCAAAAGACATAGAAGCTCATTTCAAACATCTTGATATATTTAAAAATATTGTCATAAAAAATGGTTTGGTTATTTCAAAACCAAATATGATTTTATATCAAACTAAAGTCAAATTTCTTGGCCATATAATTAATTGATAAAGGAAATATTATTCCTATTCAAAGGAGTATTGAATTTGGAAAAAAATTTCCAGATATCATTACTGATAAAACACAGTTGCAAAGATTTTTAGGAAGCCTTAATTATTTCTTTTCCTATATTAAAAATCTTGCTGAAGATACTGCTATCTTATATGATATGCTTAAAAAGAATCATCTACCTTGGAATGATAATCATACTAAGGCAGTAATAAAGATTAAAAAAAAGGTTAAAAATATTCCTGTTCTTAGTCTTGTTAATCCCTTATGGGGAAAAAATTGTTGAAACTGATGCCTCAGATTTAGGATATGGAGGTATTCTATTACAGATTAATCCTGATAATAAATTAGAATATGTTGTTAGATTTTATTCTGGCAAATGGAATGATTCTCAAAAAAATTATTCTACTGTTGCTAAAGAAATTCTTTCTATTGTCAAAAGCGTCCTAAAATTTCAGGATGATTTATACAATCAAAAGTTTGTTATAAAAAATGATTGTAGAGCTGCTTCTTTTATGCTTCTTAAAGATTTTGAACATAATGTCTCAAAACAAATGTTTGCCCGATGACAATCACATCTTGCTTATTTTGATTTTCAAATTGTCTATAAGCAGGGGAAAGACAATCATCTTCCCGATTTTCTAACTCGTGAATATATTTTTGAATGACAGGTATGAGTCAACCTGGAAGAGGTTCCAGAGGATCTTCCTCTAATAGAGGAAGGGGTACTCATGGCCCTTCTTTATTTCGACAGGGGAAAAAATCCCTATACAACCAGAATATTTCTGGAATCGGCTCTACATCTTCAGGAGCCCATGATAAGGAGTTCGAAGAATTCCTAAGACTTAGGAGAAAAAATGTTCCTGTTGAGACTATGTCCCCAACCACTGACCCTGAGAAAGAAGCATCATATGCTTCAACTGCTCAAAAGGAATATAAATTCTTTGATTCACCTAAGAAGGAATTAATTCTCATTCTTGAAGATGAAGAGGAAAGGTTTAAAGAGTCTCAATGGACTCTTATGGGAAAATATATTCCAAATCATTTTTCCACTACTCCGTCTTATAAGACTAGAGGTTATTATGAGAGTATACTCATCTCTCTTGGAAGTGTTGATATTCAGCATTTTCCTCCTTCGAATAAAAATATAAACTATTCGAAGTTCATAATCAAAAAGATTATTTCAATACAGGAATGGGGTCTTTCTCCTTTTGTTGAAAGACAAATTATTAATCCTGTTACAAATTAGATTTTCCAGTACAATTATTGGGACTATCTTAAAAGTAAAACTTTTTAGTATCAAAATCCCAAGCATTCTCATACTTGGTTGATAAAAATTTGCGAAAATATCGGAAGGAATCAAATTCTTAACTGGTTTTTTTATTGGTGGAGTATTTTTGGCACTATTGCTGATATCTTACTTAGCGAGATTAAATCTCTTCTTGAGGAATACTCTTTGGAAACCTCCTCATTAAAATCTCACAATACAAGTAGTAAAACTATTTGTATGTTTTTTACTGACTCAAGTATCCCATGTGTTGTTAAATGGAGATCAGAATTTGGTCATACAGAGATGTGTAGCCCATGTTTGTGGAAAATTTGTGCCACAAGATTTTGGAATAATTTAAATATTATTCCGAAAGACTCCAATGAGAGTCCTCTTCAAGAAAACATCGATAGGATTAAATCCAAGATGGAAGATTATAAGAAAAATATTGCCAAGAGTCAAACTCCTGATTCTAATGTGATGCCATTTTTTTCTTCTTTCTCTAAGAAATATGCTGGAGTTTTTTCTAAGGAAAAAATTATGGATCTTTTCATGAATCAAATTCAGGAAGATATTTTAAAAGATGCTGATTTTTCAGATTTAAAATCTGATACATCCATGATTTCTGGCTCTTCTATGCAAGACGCACAATATCCATTTGAAGAGGACCAAGACTTCTCTCTCCAAGAAAGCTTTGATTTATTGAAAAATTCTCTTAAAGAGAAAATTAGGGGAAAAAAGAATCTTTGATGGATAGAGTTGAAGAAATACGTTTCAGAATGCTGCTTACTTATCTCTATGGAATAATTCAGAGACATCATTTCTCTGAAAACATTTGGGCAATTCCTTTTCAAATTCATGATGATGAAAAGGAAATGAAATCCAAAATAAGGATTACCGAATTTACCTTAGAAAAAATATTAAAACTCTTCAAATTATAATTCCCATCCATGAAATGATTCATCGAAGGGGCATCCAGCAATATGGTGATGATTCTCATTCTCAAATACTGGTTGATCTCAAGAAAAGCCTAAGACTTTTTGAAAAACAGGCATCTCTCCTGATGATTTGAACCAAGTTTGAAAGAGCGCATGGGCAAGATGCGACTTCTGAAGTCGACGAATAAAATTTTGTCATTGCTGATGTCAACAGACAAAGTATTGTTCAATGAATAGTAAATTTGACTTTTTTTTTACTCTTTGGGATAATTTGTTCCCACTGTTCATTTTTTTTGTTTGGAATCTGGGGTTGATGTCCAGCTCTTCCTTTTCTATAAATATGTATGATTTCCTTTTTGAGAGACACGCTCGAGTTTACTCGCCCCTCTCTTTTTCTCTCTCTACTCTCTCTTTGTAATAGTTGGCTTCTAACCTTGGTTTTAATAAATGGTGTTTATACTGGTAGCTCATCAAGGTAGTTAAATTCTGCTTTTATTTTTTGTACTTTAATTTATATTTTTGTTTTTGCCGCCTCAATGGTCGGCCAACTGTTTATATTAAATCATGGCCTAACTTAGTATACTATACTATCATGTGCATTTGAGAACTTATTTTTCCAGTTTATATTTGATATATCATAAGGTAGAGTTGGTTTAACCGGTAGGTTTGAGATTTCTAGTGATATCTATGAGTTAACCATGTGGGCGTGCCCTTTTAGCCGTTATGCCGATGAATAGACGTAATGCTTTTTTCAGGTTAACTCATAGACTATGAAATTTTCCAGTAAGATCATATTTGTGTTAGTAAAAGATCCACAGGATACTACTGATATACCAAATACGTATATATATATATATATATATATATATATATATATAGGATAAGGATCTTCTTTTGTAGAAGAGGGAATACATGCATTGTTATAAAAAAGTATAATAAAAAAATATTTTTGTTGTCTATTAAAATTAGAGTATGTATAGAGTGTAATTGGTTTATACATGAAAAATTGAAGGATATTAGTTGTTTTCATTGAAAAATATTAGTTGTTTTCACTGAAGGGTATTAGTTATTTATACTGAAGAGTCTTAGTTTGTTTTCATTGAACAACTAAGACTCTTCAATGTAAACGAGTAATACTCTTCAATGAAAATAACTAATATTTTTCAGTGAAAATAATTAATATCCTTTAATGATTTATGTATAAATCAGTTTCACTCTATACTTTGTTTTAAAATTATGTTAACTTGTTTTATTGGCCAGTCCACAAAAAATATATACATTCTTTTTATAATTCTTTATTATTATACTCATAAATAATTATTTTATTTTTAAATTGACTCTAATATTCCACAATACATTTACTTTACCTATATATCTTTTTAAACTCTGGCCTAACTTTATGTGCTTAATTTTAATAGATAAAGAGACTACTTGTTCCGTTTCAGCAATAAGTGTGTATTTAGAAATTTTCACTCAAATTAAGAAACATAAATTTAAATATTTGTACCCTCCATTAATTAATTAAACAGATATAATTTATGGTATGTAAAAAATATGAGAAATAATTGATAAATTAAAAATATGAGATAAAAAATGAAATAAAAATTCTTAATTAAAACACAAATTTGTGTATGCACTCAATTGCATAGCAAACACTTAGATTTTAAATTTAATTTTAAATAAATTTTGACTTTTCAAAACTTATTAAGTAAATTAGGCTTTAAAAAGTTAAAATTGGTTTGAAATTCAACTCAAAATCCAAATACATGATATGTACTTTTAAGTGCGCACAAAAATCACTCTAATTAAAGTACTAGGAGGTCTTTTATGTGAGATAAATTAGAAATATGTTGGAAAAAATAGTAATAAAAAAACACATATAATTAAAAATTAAATTTACACCTAGAAAAATTTACTACGACGAAGGGAGTATGTTAATATACGCAGAGAGAATATGGAAAAGGATCTCATAAAGCAACTTTTAACAATCTTAATTATCCTAATCTTCAATTAAGCAAATACTGTCTGAGTAGTTGATAGTATATGAAATAATTAAATCATACAACTAATTTAAAGAAATATTTTTTATTATAATAATAACAATTAATACTCTCTTTGTCACATTTTTTTTTTCGCCTGTCCCCAAACATTTCGCACACCTATGAAAAATCCCTACTTAACTTTATATTGACAATATTCATATATTTACACAAAATGTTATTACTTTTTACACTTACTCTAACCAATTTCACTTTAATGATAAAACTTTACACATCACCCTAATAGTCTACTCATTATGCATTTTTTTTTTTAAATGTGTCCACCAAAGTGTGGAGAATGTTGAAAGAAGTATTTTTAATGCAAACCAATTGCACAGTAAAATTAGTTTACCTAAAAATTTGTAATGATCCAATAACTCATATTAGGAAAATATTTTGTAATGTTCTAATGACTCATATTAGGAAAATATTCCTTTTCTTCTTTTTTACTTGCACGGAATGAATATATACACATGAGATCATACACCATCCATTTGCTCCGGGCAAACTAACTTCCTATCCTATCTTGTAGAAAAGGTAAGGTATCAACGAATTTTTTTTACGTGAGACGGTGCTCTGCCAAACAAATACAAATTAAGTAGGATTTTTTACGGTAAAAAAAATATTACTCCCTCCGTCCAATATTAGTAGACCTACTTTTTGGACAATTATTTTTTTTTATCATAAGTTGGAGGGTATTATGAGGTATTGTGAGTTTTATTTATCAATAAAATTATTTTTTTATGGAAAATATAAGTATCATATTTTCCATAAACAATAATTTTATTGATAAATGAAACACACAATACCTCATAATACCTTCAACTTATGACAAAAAATAACTGCTAAAAAAATAGGCCTACTAATATTGGACGGAAGGAGTAGTTTTTTCTGAACCAGTAAAAAACTGACATACCATCTAACTTTGTAATAGTGCGATCTAGCTTCTTCATGGAATAATTAATTCTCTTAAAATATAAAGTTGACAAAAACTTGTATAAGACCGTCTCCTAAAATAAGATAATACAAATTTACCTCTACCAAAGTGTTAGTGAGTCAATGATCTATGCTTATTCTCATTGTCTCATTCTATGAGACGTACGGTCTCATACAAGACCTACTCTACAAAGTTAGAATTGTTTGGATGATTTAACTTTACGGTTTGAGATGTAGATTTTGGGTTATGCATGATATTTTATAATTAAATACTAATATTCTTTTTTATATATGAATAATTTCATTATTTTATATTTATTTTATTATTATTTTAAATTTATTAATAAGATGATGTAGTGAAATTATATACATATAATACAGTGATACAATTATTTAAAATAAATTTCATACGTTAATTAACAATCCAATAATCCTATCCTACTATACTATAAAGAGAAACATGTTTTTGCCTATGTGGCAAAGCCATATTCTTAAAAAAAAAAAAATCCTTTTTTCTCCTTAAGTCATGCATTGTTTTTCTTTCTCATCCGTTGGATCTTGTGGTTTAATCTTGTCCGTTAGCCAAACCTCTTATTGCCTATAAATTTGTACTCTCTTTTTCATTTCTCAATTCATTCATTGTTCCTCCTCACAATTCATCCCTATCCTAACCCTTTTTTTTTTTTTTGAGTTTTTTATTTGTAGTTGAATAATTTGTTTCATCTCTCTCTTTAGGTACCGTGTGTTCTCAAATCTCCGGAAGTTTGTCGTGCACCCGAGTCTGATCGTCTTTGGTGAAGAGTATTATCGTTTGTTGTGGAGCTTAAGATTTTATAGTTGATTCACATTTTGTAATATTCATGTATAAGTGGTTCAAATTTTCTTCTTTTTCCTTTTTTTTTTTTTGGTACACAGTTGCAATGATTGATTCGTCCATGCTTGGATGATTAGTGTATATTCTTAGAAGAAAAAACTCAGAAGAAAAATAAAATAGTATTTCTATCTACAATTTTCGTGCCATTTATTTGATGTAGGTTTATTAGCATTTTAATTATCAATAAAACATACAAAATTATTTATTAAATCAAATTTAGTATATATAACCGACCATAAAATAACAATTATATTTAAATGATCACATCAATTTCCACAATAATTATGTAACTAAATTATTTAACATGATCGGTTCTAGATAATAGAAAATAGCTATATATTTATTAATATATTATAAAGTATATATGGACATATCCATAATTAATTAGATTAATTTTTTTTACATGAAAACTTAATATATTAATAATTAAGATTTTCAAAAGATTCGTTGACTTGGTTGCATATAGAAAATATTACATGTCCCTAAATTTTTGGATGAATGTTACACATGTTCACATAATTTCATTTTTTCTTTAAAATCGTGTTTAGATATATAAAAGTTAATAAATTAGTATTGACTTGATTACTAATCTATTTTGATGTTTTGAGTATTTGATTCCAACTTTAAACAATCATCAATAATATGAATTCTGGGAAATTATTGTAGTTGACCCACGCTTGAATGGTTGCACTAAATGAAGAACATGGAAATAAACTAACTTGATATATTCCTAAGCCTATTTAATAGGTAATACTCCCTCTGATTCAAAAAGTGTCGTTCTAGAGATTTTAGGACAAATTAAAAATTAAAATTTTTGACATATATACCCCACCTAAATCTCTAAAATATCTATTATATTTTGATAATATCTAACAAATCTGTTATATTTTAATATAATCCCTAAAATATCTCTTATATTTTGAATTTGAATTCGGGGTAAATCGAGAAAACACGTGAAAAAATAGTTAAAACGACACTTATTTTGAAACAAATTGTAACCTCTAAAACGACACTTATTTTGAATCGGAGGGAGTATAATTTAAGTATGATAAAACATATTATGATTATCAAGTGACGACAATTTTGATCTCTAATATCATAATTACCATTTTCTTTTGGTAATTTTGAATTTTAAGATTTTATTGGCTAATATCAATAATGTCCTAATTGATACATTGTTTTTTTTTTTTCGTTTTTTCTTGTATAAAAGGGAAATTTAATATCATTCCTAATTTTATTCCACAGTTTAAGGTAAATTATTAATTAATATTTAGTACCATAATATCCTAATTGATATTATATGTTTTTGATATAGTTGTAGATTTGATCAATTATTTCTATAAAATTTATTTTTATCTAATAACAAAAGATATTTATGGAATATCAATCACGCATTTTGAGGGGCTAAAAATGAGAAATTAATTTTATTGTGACATATTATATTATAACTCTTATAATTTCATTATTTTTATATATAATTTATTGGTTAATATCAATAATGTCCTAATTGATACATATTTTTTTTTTCGTTTGTCTTGTATAAAAGGAAAATTCGATCATCCCTAATTTTATTCCACAGTTTAAGATAAATTATTAATTAATATTAAGTACCATAATATCCTAATTAATATTATATGTTTTTGATATGGTTGTAGATTTGATCAATTAATTCTATAAAATTTATTTTTATCTAATAACAAGAGATATTTATGGAATATCAATCATGCATTTTGAGGGGCTAAAAATGAGGAATTAATTTTATTTTGACATATATTCTCTTTTTATAAGAGATTATATTATAACTCTTATAATATCATTCTTTTGTATATATAATTATTGTAATATAAATAAAATCTTCAATATCAAATTAATTTTTTAGATATTCCATAATCAATATTTTTTTTGTAAGTTTTCCCTACTCATCCGTATTTAAGGCTAAATGATTGGGCATTTATATGAATTTTGGATATTCTATTTAACTAATTGTTGTATTTTTGTTTCATTGGATTTTTTAAAGCTAAATTATAGGGCATTTACTTATAATTTGGATTCCCAATTTAACTAATTAGCTAAGGAGTCAAGCCATTTTTTTGACAGTTAATCACGCCATAATTTGTGCTGAAATTTTATCACATTTGTAGATAATTACAAGATTTATATGGTGCTAAATTTATAATTTATTGTTACTTAGATATATTTATTGTATATGCCTAATGATAATGAAGAATAATATTTATGAGCTAACATCAAGGAATATTGTAATTAATAATAATGCTTCAAACCCCAATTTAGCATTTCGGTTACCCTATCTACGTCAAACCATAATCTATCAAGTAAAACGGAATTTAATTATTCTAATGGTTGGGTTATGACTAATATGTCGATGATTCTTATTCTAATTAATATGTTATGAATTATGATTAATATTTCAAATCAATGTGAATACAAATTATTTATATTAGTATGATTAATTTTGAATTTTAAAATGACTTAGGACAAAAGTACACATAAAAATTCCTGCTTCAATTATTAATTTCTGAAATTAATCCATTTCTCAGTCACATTTACATTCTAGAGTAATAGTTAAGAATGAACATGGACATATAATATAATATAATACTCCCTCTGTCCTTTAAAAGTATGCACCATTTTCTGCACGTGGATTAATGCAATATGTCGGAGGGTATTTAGAGGTCTTATGAGGTCCGTTTATGGATAAAATGATTGTTTATGGTAAGTATGCATAGAAACATTACTATAAACACTCATTTTATTCATAAAAGAACCTCACAAGACCCCTAAATATCCTCCGACATATTGCATTAAATGACGTGCAGAAAATGGTGCATATTTTTAAAGGACAGATGGAGTATAATATAATATAATATAATATAATATAATATAATATAATGGTTATACTTAAAAACCAACAATTTAAGTCAATAATATTGTGCAACATTTTATTTGAACATTAGTTCAATGAAAAATGATAAATTTGCGTGAAATCTTATTCGCTATATCATTTCACTCTAATTTTGATTAATAATTAAATCTATCGTCCAAATGTAAAATTCCCCATGTTGCATACGCGAATTAATGTATTGTATTATCAAGCGTCATTAAAATGAATATTTCAAGGAGGGAGAAGATTTTTTTCACTGGGCTTAATAAAATATGGCTAACTGACTTTATTTGACCCATATTTTATAGAATTTGACCTAAATTTGCCCAGCATAAAAGTTAGTGCCCATATTTTGCAAGATTGTAAAGATAGTGTTTTAATTTTATTAGCACATAAAGATAGTTTCTTAAATTTGTAAGCCCGAAAAGATAGTGTTTTAATTTTGCAAACACCTATATGATAATATCCTAATAAAATAATTTTTCCTTGTGTATATGAGTTAATTTAATAAAAAATTATAAGTTATAACTTATTATATACATATCAATTCGTAATTCCGACAATATAGGTGATAGATTAGAAACATAATTAAAATAATATAGTATTATATATTTTAATCATAAAATATTATTATTGAGAGTATGTTATAGAATTAAATTGTTTCATATATTAATCACTTTATAATTATTTTTAGATACAATTTACTTTAACCAATTAGTGTTCTTTAAATAAACAATTAATACACTTTGTTAACATTAACTAAATTGGTTATAAGGGAATTTTTTTATTTTAGTACATTACCTTATGAGTGTTTGTAAAATTATATACGGACTTGCAAAATTGAGTCAATATCTATACGAACTTGAAAAATTAGGATCTTTACAAACTTTCAAAACTAGGACACTATCTTTTTATTTTGGCCAATTTAGTCCAAATTGTATAAAATACGGTCAACTGATCATATCATAATCGGGCTTTCTTTGTCCCACGTTTTATAAAATTTGACCTAAATTTCATTTAATCGGAAGATGTGGTGATAAGTAGCAAGTTCTACAGTTAAAAGATAATGTGCTTGAAAATAGTTTTCACATATTAAAATTTTTATTTGAAATAAAACCAAATGGTTCTATAATGTATAATAGATTAATTAATTATGGTTTTGATTCTACAGGAAAACAACAACTAGAGATTAAGTCAACTCTCTCAACTCTTCTATGAAGCGGCTATCAATAGAATGTGTTTTTTGAAAATATTTCATACTTTTCTCCATTAAATTTGACTTTATTTTTTTGGTTTCTCAATCTTGTTTTTCTTAAATATATTGGTTATAAGGAAAAATTGTAACGTTAGGACATTATCTTATGAGTGTATGTAAAATTAGGTCACTTTCTTTACGGGCTTGCAAAGTTGAGACAATGCCTTTACGAACTTGCAAAATTAGGACAATATCTTTATAAACTTGCAAAGTTATGACACTGTCATTAAATTTTAACCAAAATTTATAAAGTACGGTCAACTAATCATGTTACAATTGGGCTTTATTTAACCCACATTGTATAAAATTTGACCTAAATTTGCCCAACATAAGAGATAGTGTCCTTATTTTGCACGATTGCTTAGTGTTCTAATATTATAAACCCATAAAGATAGTTTCCTAAAATTTTTAAGCCCGAATGTGTTCTAATTTTTCAAATACACATAAGATAATGTCTTAAAAATTACTTAAATTATAAGTTATGACTTATTATATACATATCAATTCGTATTTCCGACAATATTAGTGATATATTAGAAAAATAATTAACCTCAATATAGTATTATATATTTTAATCATAAAATATTACTATTGAGAGTATGTTATAGAACTACATTATTTCATATATGAGCCATTTTATAATTATTTTTAGATACACTTTAATTTAACCAATTAGTGTTCTTTAAATAAACAATTAATACACTTTGTTACCATTAACTAAATTTGTTATAAGGAATTTTGTTTATTTATTTTAGGACACTACCTTATGAGTGTTTGTAAAATTATATTTACGGACTTGCAAAATTGAGTCAATATCTTTACGAACTTGCAAAATTAGAATCTTTACAAACTTTCAAAACTAGGACACTATCTTTTAAGTTTGGCCAATTTAGTCCAAATTGTATAAAATACGGCCAACTAGGCATATCATAATCAGGTTTTCTTTGTTCCACATTTTATTAAATTTTACGTAAATTTTATTTAACCAGAAGATGTGGTGATAAATAGCAACTTCTACAATTAAAAGATAGTGTACTTGAAAATAGTTTTCACATATTAACAAGTTTATTTGAAATAAAACCAAATGGTCCTATAATGTCTAATAGATTAATTAATTATGGTTTTGATTATACAAGAAAATAACAACTAGAGATCAAGTCAACTCTCTCAACTCTTCCCTGAAGTGGTTATTATAAGAATATTTCTCTGTTAATTGATTAATTTCTACATGTTTTTGTGGCTCTGTGATTAGGTACTTACGTTGATAAAGAATATGAGATGGTGAGATTGCTGAATTTTCAGATTGGATATTGAAAGTTGGGGATGACAAGTTCGGTCGCATTAGTGATGGTTTTGCGGATATTGAGATTCTACTTGAAAATATCATTTGTGATTAAAATTAGAGACTATAAATAGTTGATATTATAAATTAAGATAAATATAATATCATATATAACACAAATGCATGGAATCAAAGTATTTTACCAAAGTTGAGATGCCAGTTCACACGATTGTCAATTTATGTGTTAATGTTTGTGGCAGAGTTAGACTATTGCGATTAAAAAAAAGGATAATTGTGTTAATGTTGATTGTAAGTGTGTATTTATGAGATTATTAGAGATATTAATATAAGATTTTATGCATCTTCTAATGGTTTGTTTTTCTGAGCGTTAAACTTGTGAATAATTTAAGACAAAAACTTATGAACTCGGATTTTGGGAATTTTCCTTTTCAAGTGTCACTATTATGTATAAAGTTTTTTGGTATTCGGCATTCGGTTCAAGGACCGACTATTTTGAAGTACCCATAACCCGTCGTCCACTAACGGAGGGTTTCCATTTTACGTCAGGGCTTTGCTCTGTATGAAACGACTCATCTCAGATTATTATACACACACACATACACACACACATATATATATATTCGTTGTTATGCATATCAACTATCACTGTTTTTAAAAATGCTTGATTTTTAAATAATGATAGTTGATATGCATAATAGTAATATTTGAAAAGAGAGTTCACGTGAACTCGGATTCACATTAGACATACTCTAATTTTATCTGTATGTACATCATTTCTTTTATATACTCCCTTAGTCCCCCAATTTTATTCCTATTGGAATGGTCACTTACGGAAAATGAGGTAACAATAAGAGTGTTGCTATTAATTTATGAATAAAATCATTGTTTGTGGGGGTAACAATAAAAAGATATTTTTGTTGGAGTAAAGGATTAAAAAAAGAAAGTAAAAATAAATTGGGACGGAGGGAGTAATAATTTATCTCCACATTCCTCTTTTGTCCTTTTTTTCAAATCTTTTTTTTTTTCTTGCAAATTTGTAGACATTGATAAAAAAATTTGTATTAGAGATACAATGTTTTGGACCAAAATTGTAAGTTATGCATTCTTTTTTGGACTTACCTATAATTATTTATGAGACCAAATTTGAAAACAACTACGGGATATGAAATATCGAAACAAGCACCATTGTTGCAAACCGCCTGTTCTCTCAAAGGATCAAAAATTTAAATTTATCGATCTTTTGCGTATATTTGTCTCTATTTTTATAGTATTTGTTAATTTATATTTTTTTTATTCACGTGATGTGGTTTAAGTTCAGTGTCGTATGTACTTTGTTGGTGATATTTTGATGTGATGTTAGTATGTAAAAATAGTATTCGAGTTACAATAGAAGTATATGTACAGACATGAGAATAGTTTTGGTCCTCATTCATTTTTGGTCCTTAATTATATATATATATATATATATATATATATATATTTATTTATATATTAGATAACATGATTGTATCAAACTTTTTGCAACTTTTTTACAACTTTTTGGTCCTTTTGTTCCTTTTATTGATTATGATAGTATTCACATATTAATAAGTTTATTTAAAGACAAAACAAATTGACCTTATTTTTTTTTATTTCTAAATCTTGCTTTTCTAAAATATATTGGTTATAAGGAAAATTTTGTTATTTTAGGACACTACCTTATGATTGTTTGTAAAAATAGAACACTATCTTGCGGGCTTGCAAACTTGAGAAAATATATTTACGAACTTGCAAAAAAATAATTGTTTCCTTATATGAGGTAATTTAGTTATAAATTATAAGGTATAATTTATTGTATACAATTCAATTTGTAGTTCAGACAATATTGACGATAGATTAAAAACATGATTAACCCCATCTTGGTATTATGTATTTTACTATTAAAATTTTAGTATTGAGAGTATGTTTTGGAATTAATTTATTTCATATATGAACCGTTTTATAATTATTTTTAGATACACTTTACTTAAACCAATTAATTTTTTTAAATTAAAATTAATACTCTTCATTGCCATCAACTAAATTTGCTATAACAGAAAATTATTATATAGGACATTATTTTTATGAGTATTTGTTCAATTTGGACATTATTTTTACGAGCTTGCAAGATTGAGATAATATCATTACAAACTTGCAAAATTAGGACAATATCTTTACAAACTTGCAAAACAAGGACACTCTTTTTTATTTTGTCCAATTTAGGCCAAGTTTTATAAAATACGGGTCAAATAAAGTCTGATTCGATATACCAAAAAATGTTTATACATTTGCCAAAAATAAATAATTAATAATTACATAACCAAATTAATAAAAATATATTTATATGATGTTCTTAAAAATCAATCTAACATTTTTTGTCGAAACCCACGAAAGGACCGTCGAAAAGGACTACAAATGTGGTTTATAGAAAAGTATTTCGGAATGTGTGATTTTTTCTTCATTTGAATTGGATTATGAATCATCAACGTTTGCAGTTTTTTTTTTTTTTTTGGTTCTTACGAATATGTTATATTGTAATTGAACAAAAATTTGATAATTTATTATTTTTAACATTTTTATAATTTTAGTGAAATGGACATCGGTTTTTAATATCAGCTAATTATTTTTTAATATGAAACCTGAAGTAAAATTATCAAACCTTTAAACTTTGATAAGTTGATGTATTTCAAATATAAATTCGTGTTATACATTGAAATGTTAAAAACTAAAATATAATAATAAAAATATTTACAAGCCCGCTGTGAAGGGTCAAATGTGAAGTATGTAATCTGCTGGGCTTAATTCAGTAGGAGGCTATGTTGATAAAGTGTTAGCCGTGAGAGTTAGTGAATTTGGAGTACCAGAAGAGGTGGACCAGATGAGGTTGACCAGAGAAGCCTGACCATAGGAGTCTGGCAGGTGAGCTACCAGAGGAGGTCCATCAGGTGAGGTCTGGTCAGACGAGTCTGGTAGATAAGTCATCAGAGAAGGTCTATCAGAGGAGGTCTGGGACCAGAGGTCATCTGGTGAAAAAGGACCAGAGCCAGAGGAGGTTTCTCATCTGATCCTGAAGTTCGTAATTCGCGAAGTACACCAAATTGAAGCTAATTCGAAGGCTGTTCTAACTGAATCAACCTTGGCGGTTATTGAAGTCGTTAGCCAGCTGGATAACTGCTTACATTGAGTTTGTTACAACTGAATCAAGTTAGGGATTCAGCTCAATCTCTGTATTATAAAAGGGGGTTTTCTCAGCTGAGAGAAACACTTAGAACTTTAGATCTTCATCTGTGAGAGCAAACACGAGAGATTGTGTGAGATTGTAACTTGTAATTTCCGTTCTCTTTCTTAGTGGAATACTCTATCCTCTCGGATCCCGTGGACGTAGGAGTATTCATCTCCGAACCACGTAAATCTGGTGTTCTTGTGTGATTTTCAATTCCGTTCTAATTGCATTTGATTCCGATTCCCGGAAACAAGTTTTCTTGTGAATCCAAAACGTGATTAACAAGTGGCGCCGTCTGTGGGAAGCAATCATGGCTGCAACTAAGTTCGACATTGAGAAGTTCACGGGGAAGAACGATTTCAGCTTATGGAAGATCAAGATGAAGGCACTCCTGGTACACAATGGGTTGTACGAAGCCTTGTTGCCACCGGCTCAGGTGGCTTCTGGATCTAATCCGGCGAAGGTGGAGGAGAACAAGAGGAAGGCGCATAGTGCCCTTATCTTGTGTCTTGGGGACAAGCCATTGAGGAAAGTATCGAAGGAGGAAACCGCTCTTGGGATCTGGAATAAGCTGGAGCAGTTATACCAGACCAAGTCTGTCACGAACAAGTTATACATGAAACAGAAGCTTCAAGTCTTCAAAATGAGTGAAGATAAGAATCTTGGTGATCAGTTGGACGAGTTCAACAGATTGGTGGATGATCTGGAGAGTTTGGATGTTACAATTGATGATGAAGATAAGTCATTGATGTTGTTGAATGCCCTACCTAAGTCTCTGGAAAATATCAAAGATGCCTTGTTGTTTGGTAGGCAAGATCAGGTGATGTTTGATGATGTTCAAACTGCCCTGAAAACCAAGTTTCTACAGATCCAAGCTGATGGGAAGAAGCCTGCTGAAGGATTGAATGTTCAATCCAAGAAGAAGAAGGGGTTTCAGTCCAAGAAGAAGGATGGTGGAAAAGGGAATAAGGGTGGGAAGAAATCTGATTTTGTTGAGAAGAGGAAGTGTTTCACTTGCCATAAGGAAGGTCATCTGAGAAAGAATTGCCCTGAAAGAAAGAAGAAAGACAATCAAGGTGATCAAGATGGAGATGCAGCTGTTGTGGAGGTTGAAGGATATGATAGTGCAGAGGTCTTGATGGTTAGTCATGAGAGACTAAGTCAAGAGTGGGTCCTGGACTCTGGGTGTACTTTTCATATGTGTCCACATGAAGACTGGTTCCTGGATCTTGAGAAGATTGATGGAGGTCTTGTTCTTTTGGGTAATGATGAGAGCTGTAGAGTGCAAGGATCTGGTTCTATCAAGATCAAGATGTTTGATGGGGTTGATAGGATCTTATCTGATGTCAGGTTTGTTCCTGAGTTGAAGAGAAATCTTGTTTCTCTTGGTACTTTGAATTCTAAGGGTTTTGAATTCAAGACAGACAAGGGAAGTCTGTCTATAACCAAATCTGGAAGAGTTGTCATGAAAGGGGCTATCAAGAATGGTTTGTATACTTTGATTGGAAGAACTGTTACAGGGTCAGCTGATGTTACCATGGGGTCTTCTGAGGTTAACTTGTGGCACAAGAGATTGGCACATGTTGGTGAGAAGGGCCTGGTGGAGTTATCCAAGAAGGGAGCAATCCCTGGGAAGAGGATATGTAAGCTGGAATTCTGTGAGAGGTGTGTTCTTGGGAAATCAAAGAAGCAAGCATACCAGAAAGGGAAGCATACCACCAAGGAGGTTATGGATTATATACATTCTGATGTATGGGGCCCAGCAAGGGTATCCACTCATGGTGGAGGCAGGTATTTCCTTACCCTTATTGATGATTATTCCAGAAAAGTTTGGGTTTACATTCTTAAACAGAAGAGTGATGCCTTCTCTAAGTTCAAAGAATGGTTGATTGAACTTGAGAATAAGAGAGGCAGGACTATCAAGCACTTAAGGACTGATAATGGGCTTGAATTCCTATCAGAGGAGTTTCAACAATTCTGTAGGGAGAAGGGTATTACTAGGCATAAAACTGTTCCTTCAAACCCCCAGCAGAATGGTCTAGCAGAGAGGATGAATAGAACTATTCTGGAAAGGGTTAGGTGTATGTTATCTGATGCTCATTTACCTAAGAGTTTTTGGGGGGAAGCAGTTAACACAGCTGTGTATCTCATTAATAAAGTGCCATCATCTGCTATTGAGTTTAAAACCCCAGATGAGGTCTGGTATGGGAAGATATCAGATTACTCAAAGTTGAAAGTTTTTGGGTGCCTAGCTTATGTTCATGTGAGGCAAGACAAACTTGAACCTAGAGCTTTAAAGTGTGTTTTCATTGGGTATCCAAAGGGTGTTAAGGGGTATAAGTTGTGGTGCCTGGAGCTTGGGAACCAGAAGTGTATTACCAGTAGAGATGTTGTGTTTAATGAAGTACAGATGGGATACAAGTCTGGTGGAGGTGATAGGGAGCCATCAGCTGAGGAGATGGATGGGGTTATTTCTGAGCCAATTACTCAAGTTGAGGTTGAGCCTGATCATGATAATCATGAGAGTGCATCTGGTTCTGAACCAGAGCAGGAAACAGGAGAGAATGAGTTATCAGATGAGGATAGTGCACCTGCAGAAGAGGAGGAAGAAGTGCCAGAAGCAGACTTGAGAAATTATAGTCTGACAAGAGACAGATCCAGAAGACAAATACATCCTCCAGCAAGGTTTGGCCGTGTGGATCTGGTCTCCTATGCACTTGTTACAGCAGAAGCCATAGAGTACCAGGAACCTAAAAGCTACAGGGAAGCCCTTGAGTGTGATGATAGGGAGTCATGGGTGACAGCCATGACAGAAGAGATGGAGTCTCTTAAGAAGAATCAAACTTGGATTCTTGTTGATAAGCCACCTAGGCAGAAGCTAATCAGTTGTAAATGGCTGTTTAAAAGAAAGCTTGAATCTGGTGTGAAAGATCAGGTGAGGTTTAAGGCCAGGTTAGTTGCCAGAGGATTTACTCAGAGGGAAGGAATTGATTACAATGAGGTTTTCTCACCTGTTGTTAAGCATTGTTCAATCAGATTACTTCTGAGCAGAGTAGTCCAAGAGGATCTGGAGCTACAACAACTTGATGTAAAGATAGCTTTTCTGCATGGTGATCTTATTGAGGATCTGTACATACACCAACCAGAAGGGTTTGTTGAACCAGGGAGTGAAGGGAAAGTGTGCCTGCTCAAGAAATCATTGTATGGCCTCAAGCAAAGTCCAAGGCAGTGGCACAAGAAGTTTAATGAAGTTATGCTATCCATTGGTTTTGTAAGGAGCAAGTATGACACTTGTGTATACCTGGAAAGGCAAGGTAGTGATGTGATAGCCTATCTTCTGATCTATGTAGATGACATGCTTATTGCCAGTAAAAGCCTTTTGAAGATTCAGAGTATCAAAAGGAAGCTAAGTGCTAGATTTGATATGAAGGACTTGGGAAATGCTAAGAGGATTCTTGGAATGGATATTCTTAGGGACAGAAAAGCTGGAAGACTATTCTTATCCCAGAAGAGTTACATTGAGAAGGTCCTAATGAGGTTTAACATGCATGAGAGCAAAGTTGTGTCAACTCCTCTGGGACAACAGTTCAAATTATCTAAGGAAATGGAACCAAAGTCTGATGAAGAGAAGAAGACTATGATGAAAGTACCTTATGCAAGTGGGGTTGGAAGCCTGATGTATGCTCTGGTCTGCAGCAGACCAGATTTAGCTTATGCATTGAGTATGGTGAGCAGATACATGGCTAATCCTGGGAGATTACATTGGGAAGCTTTGAAATGGATATTCAGATACCTTAAGGGGTCATCTGATCTGGGTCTGATGTTTGAAAGGATGACTGACCAGAAGAGTCCACTGGAAGGATTTGTAGATTCTGATTTTGCTGCTAATATGGACACCAGAAGATCCTTAACAGGATATATTTTTACTCTGTACAATACTGCTGTGAGCTGGAGATCTGTTCTGCAGAGTGGAGTTACATTGTCTACTACAGAAGCAGAGTTTGTTGCAGTATCTGAGGCTGTTAAGGAGGCTTTATGGTTGAAAGGCATAATCAAGAATTTTGGGATAAGTCAAAGGGCTGTGGTCATTCATTGTGATAACCAGAGTGCAGTTCATCTGGTGAAACATCAAGTATTCCATGAGAGGTCAAAGCATATTGATGTAAGGTTGCATTTTGTAAGGGAAATCATTGATAAAGGAGTGGTTCTCATCCAGAAGATATCTACAGAGGACAATGCTGCAGATATGTGTACAAAGTCTTTACCAGGGACGAAATTCAAATTCTGTGTTGAATTGGTAAAGATGAGTGTATGGGATGTTCCTTAGGCCCAAGCTGGAGCATGGAGGAGAGGATGAGAGGATTGATACTTCTCATCTGAGGTGGAGAATTGTGAAGGGTCAAATGTGAAGTATGTAATCTGCTGGGCTTAATTCAGTAGGAGGCTATGTTGATAAAGTGTTAGCCGTGAGAGTTAGTGAATTTGGAGTACCAGAAGAGGTGGACCAGATGAGGTTGACCAGAGAAGCCTGACCAGAGGAGTCTGTCAGGTGAGCTACCAGAGGAGGTCCATCAGGTGAGGTCTGGTCAGACGAGTCTGGTAGATAAGTCATCAGAGAAGGTCTATCAGAGGAGGTCTGGGACCAGAGGTCATCTGGTGAAAAAGGACCAGAGCCAGAGGAGGTTTCTCATCTGATCCTGAAGTTCGTAATTCGCGAAGTACACCAAATTGAAGCTAATTCGAAGGCGGTTCTAACTGAATCAACCTTGGCGGTTATTGAAGTCGTTAGCCAGCTGGATAACTGCTTACATTGAGTTTGTTACAACTGAATCAAGTTAGGGATTCAGCTCAATCTCTGTATTATAAAAGGGGGTTTTCTCAGCTGAGAGAAACACTTAGAACTTTAGATCTTCATCTGTGAGAGCAAACACGAGAGATTGTGTGAGATTGTAACTTGTAATTTCCGTTCTCTTTCTTAGTGGAATACTCTATCCTCTCGGATCCCGTGGACGTAGGAGTATTCATCTCCGAACCACGTAAATCTGGTGTTCTTGTGTGATTTTCAATTCCGTTCTAATTGCATTTGATTCCGATTCCCGGAAACAAGTTTTCTTGTGAATCCAAAACGTGATTAACACCCGCGAAATCGCGGGTTTAGCACTAGTATTCATTATATTTAGGTTAGAGCGAAGCCTTTTTTTTTTTTTTTTTTTAAAAGAGCGAAGCCTTTCTAAACCTACTTTCCTCCTCTTATCCATTTAACCACTAGCTCATGACCCTTTAGTATTTTAATTACTTAATGAATTCTATCCGTTACACATGAGAGGGTTTTACAAGAGTTTTCTAAAATTGTCAGTCATCATCTTACTCTCGAAATCTGTAGAGAATAACTCGTTTTTTCCTTGGATAGTTGCTAAGAGAGATCGATCCTGTACCCTATAATTAATTATTAGAGCGAATAAATATAACTCCCTATAAGATTTCTCTATGATGTTGTATACTGCATGCCATCCGCCACAGGGGAAAAAAACAGCCATAAATAAACACTCCCCAAATGTTTTTAGACCAAGTCAATTGATTGAAAGAATTTTATTTTATCCAAAAATTTAAACTTATAAAAAAATTATGTAATAAGTTTATTTATATAATTCTCTTACACACTTTTCTCATGGATTTGGATTCGGTGTTGTACATGACCCTCCTGCGCAGCACAAATACATAGTTAATTAAACCAATTGGTCCGACTATGAATTTGGTTGTGTGGGGTCAAGCCAATTGATTTAAGTATATATTTGTGTTGCACAGGATCCAAGTCCCTTTTCTCATTTATGTGTTGAATTTTTGACATCATCGCCTTTTGATAAGGACACCCATCGAGCGAACGATTTGATTTCTATTCAAGAGTATAAATAGGTACATAGGTATCTTTACAATATGTACAACGAAGGATAAAAAATTATATGATGATGGAAATAATATAAATAGATTAATTTCAAACCTTTTTACAAATTCAAATTTTTAGATAAGGTGGAATTTTTTTCCATGAGATTCACAAAAACTGAATATCATGCCATGGCTACAACAACGGCTAAAATCGTTTGCCTTACAGACTTGCTTGCCGATCTCAGCACTTCTTTGTCTGCAACACCCATTATTCTATGTGATAAGGTGCTCTCTCCCTTAGCCAAAATTTGGTGGCACATAAGCGAACCAAATACATTGATACGATTATTAATAAAAAAAAAAAAAAAAAAACTCATCTCATCTAAATAACATGAAAGATTGTAGAGAGGTGTAAAATTAACTATTTTGTTGAGGGCTAGTCACATTCGGCAAGCTTAAAACATAGTTAGTGTCGTCTTCACTCAAATTGTCCAAATCTTTACAAAAGGTGTTTCTCGACTGCAATTCACTCTCCTATCACTACAAGAAAATAAAGAATTGTTAACGAAATTTTCAAACAAAGAATTTAGTAGTAGGAATTATCTAAAGACTTACCTACGAAATTTTCTAATGATTTTAATGTTGGAGTGTGGAGCCTGAATGAGCTGTACACTAAGCCCCCAAACTGAATTTTTTGGCCCATATTTTTTCGGCCCAGTTGATCCTAATGAGTTTAGGGTTATGACTCGCTGCTATCTATATAAATATATGTTTTCTCCTATCCGGTATCCGAAAAATATAGTGAAAAATTATGGCTTGTCATCATCCTCACACGTAGTTGTAAGACGAATTGAGTAAACAAATTTCGTGTTCTTTTGTGTCTTTCGTGATTGTGTTGTACGTTTTTCTTAACAGTTAAGCATCTTCATTTTCTCAATTTATAAACAATTTTCCTACGAAATAAAATTTCTAGGTAATTATTACTTACAACACAATTTGCTTATGAAAATATTTGTAGGTGGAGAAGGAAGATATCTATATAATTAGAATTTTTTGTAGGCAGTTCATAGGAAATCCCTATTACGAAATTTTTTGTTGGAAATTTCGTAGACAATTCTTTATTTTTTTTGTATTGTATGTTCCAAGCTTCGTGTTCTATTGATGCCCATTTTTTTCTATAAATTTGGTCTTTGTCATCCTCATTTTCATTTGTGATCCTCTTTTATCTTCTTTGTTCTCTTTTGTCTTGTCATCCGACTATATTGCCGACGTCTCATTTTTCGGTGTACCGTACGATCAAGCATCTATGCTTGCTATTTTTCTTGGGGGATTCTTTCCGATGGTTGGTCTTCGGGGATTCATTGCATGCTCGACTGTTTTTCATTTTTTTTGTTGTTTTGTTTTTCCATTCTTAATTGTAGGATAAAATTATTCGTCGCGTGTCTTGTGCCGACGAAAATGGATGTAACGCTAGTCTTTTCGTTAAAATTTCAATGGATTCGTGTTGTTTAATTTTTTCATTTGGCACTTGCCTTCGACGTTGTTATTTTTTAGGCTTATTCCAGTTTAATGGTTTGTCATGTTCATCCATAGATATTGGTCGACCAATTATAGTTCATTCACTATCATATACTTGTCGGAATAAAAAAAAGGAGCATGCCGATCTATTTTGAATTGTAGTTGGCGTGATTGGTCTTGACACGGTGCCCTGTTTGTCTCGGTCATATTCTCCACGAAGTGAGGATATATTAGCCGAGTTATGTCCAATAGTAGTTTATGTGGGTTGAGCTTGTCGTGGTTTCTGATTTTTATTCTTGGCGATCCTAAAATTTTCATTGCAGTCGCAAATTGTACATCGCAATAAGTTTTGTGGTAAATCCTAGTAATGTAGATTTTTTTTTTAGATTTTATCAATGGGTGTTCTTGCTTTGCATTATTTGGAATCTCTGAATAAGATTTTCCCTTGGATTTCTACTGATTTGTGAATAATTAGGGGGGATTGGCTTGAAAGTAGAGGTTGATGACTAATTATAGCTACGTAAATGAGATTTAATTATAATTAATTCCTATGCCTCATACTATTTTGTCGAATAAATTGTAGTTAAGTCTCATAATTGTGATTTAATTTGTATTAATATTGTAATCTTATATAAAGAAAGATTCATACATAGGATGATATTAAATTTTTTAATTTAATATTGGTTGTTAACTTTTCGGCAATTTGAAATTAGTCCTGCAGTATTGGTATTATTACAAATCTGATTATTTTAATCTAAAAATTTGAAAAAAGCAAAGTCTTGTTTATGAACTTGGAGGTAATGGTTGTAGACTAATTAAGGCTACATAAATAAGATTTATTACAAATGAATTGTGATTAAGTCTCATAATTTTGATTTAATTTTAATTACTATTGTATTCTTATATAGAGGAAGATTCCTACATGGTATGATAATAAAAAAAATTAAATTTATATAGGTTGTTCATAAATCTGGTGTTAATTTTTCCGGCAATTTGAAATTCGTCCTAAAGTATTGATATTATTAAACAAGTTGATTATTTTAATGAAAAAATTGTTCAGGGCTAATTTATTTGATATTTTTAATTTTTGGATTATGAATTTCATTGTTGAAATGGTGCTTTGTGAATAATTAGGGTGATTATCTTGAAAGTAATGATTGTCGGCTAATTAAAGCTACATTAATAGGGTTTAATTCAAATGAATTGTGATTAAGTTTCATAATTTAGATTTAATTTGAATTAATATCGTATTCTTGTATAAAGGAAGAATAATATATGGTATGATAATAAATTGTTTTAAATTTATATAGATTGTTAATTTTTAGGCATTTTGAGTTTGGTCCTGCGGTCTCGAAATTCATTGTTTATGTTGGTCCCAAAAAGGTTATCCAGCGGAAAGCGTTTTGAGTTTATTTTTTAAGAAAATCCTTTTGAAAGATAGTGCTAAAAAGAAATGCAGAAAACTAAATGCAGAAAAGTAAATGACACAAGGATTTATAGTGGTTCAGACCAACTTGTCCTACGTCCTCTCTCCCTTTCTCCAAAGGGGACTTTCTCTCCAACCAACTTACGAACCACTGGAATTGGGAAGTACCAGCTCCTTCGTACAACTTGCTTACAACAACCTTTCAAGGTGAATAGGTTGATTATAAGATCCAACTAAAACTCCTAAAAGAGTGGATATACTACTTGTATAAACAAGGTGAGTGTATGGTGAGAGTTCGTGTGCTTTGTGCTCTTGCCCGACTCTTGTCTCTCACTCTTAAGAACTCAACCAAAACACTCATATTTATAGTTGTAGGAATTAACTAGCTGTTGGAGAGCTAGCAATTCAAACAACCATAATTGGAGGAATATAATCAATCAAAGATTGATTATATGATTGATTAGTTGATTTCAATCAATCAATCAAATCCTCCATCAGTTGACTCTCCAGATTGCTTCTTCTCAATCATTGAAACTCCAAGATCTCCTTGTCTCCAGATTACACGCAGCCTCCATGTGGGTGAACTAATCCGTCTCCCTCATCTGGCCTGGATTCATCTGGTCTGGGGTCTTCTGGTCTGGTCTGGTGACACTTCTGCACTGAACCTCATCTGGGAGAGGTCCTCTGGTCAGACTCCTCTGGTCAGGCTCCTCTGGCAGACTCCTCTGGTCAAACTCCCCTGGTCAGACTCTTCTGGCAGACTCCTCTGGTCAGACTCCTCATCTGCTCTGGTGACTCTTCTGTTCTGGTGACTCATCTGCTTTGGTCTGGACACCTCATCTGGTCACCTCATCTGGTCACCTCTCATCTGGTCTGCACAGATTTTTCCCCCTTAACCAAAGACCTATTCTAGACCTAGACTAATCTGCAGCTGACTAACAGGTTCAGCTAGTCCTATTACAAGTTCTTGTTTTAACATCTTCAAAACATCAAATCTATATCCTAACAATTTCCCCCTTTTTGATGATGTTAAAACTGAAAGAACTGAAATAAAACAAGACAAGAAAATTTGAAATATCTAAATAGAGATTCTAGCAGGATGAGTCAACTGATCTTCCCCCTCAAAATATGCTCAGCTGATATTGGGGCAAAACATCAGCTGGTCTTCTTGTGTATCTATAGGCAATCAAATTTTTGGTACCTTTCTGGGTCCAGGTGGGTTAGTGATTAGACGTGAAATTGTCATGATTCGTAGCTTGAAATGCCCAAGTTTGATCGATTTTATTGAGTTTTTAGAGTCAAATGAGCACTATTTCTTTACTTTGATGAATTTGTCTCTTTAATGCTCGTAGGTGAATCGAGGGCAAAGAACGGAGTTCGTAGGACTTTGAATCAACTCAAACGGATGCCCGGATGAGAAGATATCGAAGGAATACGATTGGTGTTAGTGTTGAAGAAGAAAAGTACTAATTGGAGCAATTTTGGGAGTCATTCGAGTGGACCACTCGAGCACTAGCGCTCGAGCACATTGCTCGAGCGCCCAAAACGTACAGAAAAAATCGAGCATTCGAGCAGCTCGAGCGCCACCGCTCGAGCGTGTTGCTCGAGCGCCCCAAATTATGCAGAACATTTTCGCCGTTCGAGCGCCTGTGTCATTCGAGCTCCATGCTCGAGCGCGACCGCTCAAGAGGGTCTGCTCGAACGCCTTCATGTTTTGCGCTTTAAAAGTCGTTTTTCGGCCCATGAGTTCACGATTCGGCCCATTGCTTATATATACTCGTCTCAAGCTTGTTTTTGGGGGATATCATATCACTTGATAGATTTTGACTTTTAGAGTTCATTTTTGAAGAGGAAGGAGAGAAGCAAGCTTTACGTTTACGTTTTTGAGGTTCTCATTACGAATTCATATTACGATTTTACTTTTTAGTTTCGTTTCTTTATATCTTTGTTTTCTTGAACACGTTTAAATTTCGTCTTATTAATTTAATTTCAGTTGTTAAATTTATTTTCTTTCAAAAACCCTAGTTTATGCTTTCTATGTTTTCAATTCAATTCATCATGTTCATGTTCGTTACTTATTCTATTGTTCTTGTTTACGTTATAACCATGTCCGGCTAAAACCCTTGCATGCTTGGGGTAGGATGAACTCGTAGAAGTAGGATGTGGGAACGTAATTAGGGTAACTTGTGACGTTAGGTTTTAATTCTCTTGATTAATGAATTCTTAAAATTAATCTTAACTTTACTTTTGAATTTCGTTCGAAAAGTGTTAGAGAGAGGACGACCGTATCACTCTTTAACAACGAGTAGACTTAACTAGAGGGTTTAGAAAGGGTTAATTCATCTACCAGTTTAGCGAAGGAGGACGACCGCATCACCTTAGTTAAATTAGGGTCTCATTAATTAAGCACAATCTATTAACTTGTTAGTGGATTAGTGAAGTCGAGTGTTAGGATAAAGTATTAGGGTTTAAAATCTTGAGCTTTCATCTTGCATTCTTTTACTTAGGTTAATTCTTGCGCGTCACGATTATTTTGATTATGTACCTGCTCCGTTAGTATACGTAGGGATTCCTATCCTGAGCATCACCATCTCTCATTTGAAAACAACCCTTCGATTCTTAGTTTAATTTTGCTTTTTGCATTCCTAGGATAATTTTAGTCTTTTAATTAATTTTTTAAAAAACCCAAAAACATTTCACTCATATTAACTACGACGCGTAGATCTTCAGGGATCTATTTGCATATACTCCATTCCTTGGGTTCGATAATACTTGGTCCCTATACGTGCCCATACTACAGTGAACTCGTACTCTTGCGAGGAATCTACTAGTAGAAGCTAGTATATTCGCATTCAAGTCAGTCAGCACAATTTTTAGGAAGCCACAAGAATAGATCATCCCTTTTTGGATCAGGTGATCTTATATTTCTTCCATACATATCCACAAAAACACACTCAACAAAAGAACCTTTGACATGGTTATTTCTTCTAGAGGCTCTTCTTCTCTTATGAGCTTGTCCAGTAGAAGAAGTAACTTGTCTTAAAGCAACAGACTTGAAATTCTTTTGATAAGGATAAGTCTTACTAGAACCATCAAAGGGTCCAGCTGGTCTGGCAGATGACTTGTGAAGTCTTCTGCAGGTGAGTAGGAGTCATCTGGTTCTGCCTCTTCTGAGAAGATCCAGACTTTCTTCTACTCTGCTGGCCTGACTGAGGTATTTTATTCTGGGTATAACCCTTCTTAAAATTCCTCTCCTGCCTTTTGGGTTTTTGAGTTTCTGTACTCATCTGCCCATTAGGTTGAGTTGCCTGGTCAGCTGACCTCTTGCCTTTATCAATAAAATTTCTAGGTTGTTCTTCTTTCTGAACATGTGAGGATTCAGGTTCGGTATAACCAAGGCCTGTCTTATCATGCTATCTTTGAGATGAGGCAGCTATGTGTGACACAACATTGTTTGTTGTAGTCAGCTGCTCCAATCTCATCTTGAGCTTGTCCTCACTATCTCTTACAATTTTGTTTTGGTGGAAAAGTTCATCAAACTTAGCTTTGAGCAGATTATATTCATTGTCTTTCTAAACATTTTCAACAACCAACCTTTCTATCAGCTTAACTTGTTCAATACACCTGGTTGTCAAGTCAGAAGACTCTTCGGCCAGTGTATGATTTTGTTCAGCTGGTAGATCAGCTGAGTTGCTTAGACATTGTGAAAGCTTCTGATTTTCTGCTTTCAGCTTTGAGTTCTCATCTACCAACTTTTGACAAAGTTGTATTAGAAGTTTGGAGATCTAATAGTATCTTCTGCATATCAGGCTCCTCCGATTGTCCAGAAAAAGAAGAAAATGAAAAAGAAGAGGAAGTTCGGTTACATACCTCGTCCGTCACTAGACATATCTCTTCATCTGGTCCAAAATTAGATGATGAACCAGAAGTGGATACCTCTTCTTCCTCATCTGCGAAGCTTCTTTTGGAGTAACTCCTAGTGTATCTTTTACTGTTTTTCTTCAAACCCATTTCTGCAAGAAATTGTTAGCACAACAAATATTTGGGTTTTTAAAAAAATGGATCTGCCCTGGTGACCACCAAAATAATTTCAAAACAGTGGTCTGTAGGACACACTGCTCTGATACCACTTGTTGGTCCCAAAAAGGTTATCCAGCGGAAAGCGTTTTGAGTTTATTTTTTAAGAAAACTCTTTTGAAAGATAGTACTAAAAAGAAATGCAGAAAACTAAATGCAGAAAAGTAAATGACACAAGGATTTATAGTGGTTCGGACCAACTTGTCCTACGTCCACCCTCCCTTTCTCCAAAGGGGACTTTCTCTCCAACCAACTCACGAACCACTGGAATTGGGAAGTTCCAGCTCCTTCGTACAACTTGCTTACAACAACCTTTCAAGGTGAATAGGTTGATTATAAGATCCAACTAAAACTCCTAAAAGAGTGGATATACTACTTGTATAAACAAGGTGAGTGTATGGTGAGAGTTCGTGTGCTTTGTGCTCTTGCCCGACTCTTGTCTCTCACTCTTAAGAACTCAACCAAAACACTCATATTTATAGTTGTAGGAATTAACTAGCCGTTGGAGAGCTAGCAATTCAAACAACCATAATTGGAGGAATATAATCAATCAAAGATTGATTATATGATTGATTAGTTGACTTCAATCAATCAATCAAATCCTCCATCAGTTGACTCTCCAGATTGCTTCTTCTCAATCATTGAAACTCCAAGATCTCATTGTCTCCAGATTACAAGCAGCCTCCATGTGGGTGAACTAATCCGTCTCCCTCATCTGGCCTGGGGTCTTCTGGTCTGGTCTGGTGACACTTCTGCACTGAACCTCATCTGGGAGAGGTCTTCTGGTCAGACTCCTCTGGTCAGGCTCCTCTGGCAGACTACTCTGGTCAGACTCCTTTGGCAGACTCCTCTGGTCTGACTCCTCTGGCAGACTCCTCTGACAGACTCCTCTGGTCAGACTCCTCTGGCAGACTCCTCTGATCAGACTCCTCTGGTGACTCTTCGTTCTAATGACTCATCTGCTTTGGTCTGGACACCTCATCTGGCCACCTCTCATCTGGTCACCTCATCCGGTCACCTCTCATCTGGTCACCTCATCTGGTCACCTCTTATCTGGTCACCTCTCATCTGGTCACATCATCTGGTCTGCATAGATTTCTTCCCCCTTAACCAAAGACCTATTTTAGACCTAGACTAATCTGTAGCTGACTAACAGGTTCAGTTAGTCCTATTGCAAGTTCTTATTTTAACATCTTCAAAATGTCTAATCTATATCCTAACAGTTTAATTGGTGTGCGAATAATTTTTGTGATGGATAAGGATGGATGTGTAGAGCCTTGGAGTAACAATTTTGAGCTATATGTGATGACTTGTAATAGCATTGGCTACAGAAGATGCTCACGTAGATGTCCCGATGATAATATCGATGTTGGTGTGTACGCATTTCATTTTAGTCTGCAAAGCAGTCGTGTCCTTTCTTCTATAAATAGAATATGCATAGATAGTGGCATCTATCAAAATTATGTACACGTTTTGTCTTGAATTTATTCAATTCATGGATAAATAAAAATCAATAGAGTTATTATTTTTAAAAATATAGTTGTTGCAACTAGGCGTTTTTTATTTTTCGAATATGGCCCTATAATTCTATATCGTGGTGATTTAAAATAACATATTTTCAAATAATTAGCATATTTGGATACCCTTTTGCACCTTCCAAATTGATCACATGATGCATAAGATACAATGTGTGTACAATGATGTAGTAATTGTTCATTGATAATATATGACATTGTTTCAACATGTTCCTATTTTTTGTCTTGATTCATACACTACTAATTTTAAAGATGTATATTTGGTTATTGCCCATAAAATATAATAAGTGTAGTTTGGGTTGTTAATGCACATTGATGGTCTATGACATAGTTGCCACATGTCGCTAATTCTTTGTCTTGGATCATACATTGCTAATTTTGTTTATCAATGAAAAATGGGTACTAATTTATCTAAAGAAATATAGCTGTTGCAACTTGGTGTTTTTTATTTTTCAAGTATGGTCCTATAATTTTATATCGTGGTGATTTAAAATAACATATTTTTGAGTAATTAGCATATTTGGATACCCTCTTGCACCTTCCAAATTGATCACATGATGCATAAGATATAATGTGTATACAATGATGTAGTAATTGTTCATTGATAATATATGGTATTGTTTCAACATGTTCCTATTTATTTTCCTTGATTCATACACTACTAATTTTAAAGATGTATATTTGACTATTGTCCATAAAATATAATAAGTGTAATTTGGGTTGTTAATGCACATTGATGGTCTATTACATAGTTTCCACATGTCGCTAATTCTTTGTCTTGGATCATACATTGCTAATTTTGTTTATCAATGAAAAATGGGTACTAATTTATCTATGTATTGCTATTCGATTTTTTGATTAATATTAAACAAAATATCAAGGTTTCGCATAATTTTGTTTATTTTTCGGATATGGTCCTAAAGTGGTCTATCATGGTGATTTAAATTGCCGTATTTTCCAAATAGCCAACAATTTTTACTTTAAATAATATAATCGTGTATTATCGAAATAATTTATATATGCGTTCAAAGTTATATAAAATGTATTAAGTGTAACAATTATTGTTATAGATTATATCATTGGGTATTTTTATAGTCATGAAAATACACATTTGGGTGATTGGTCCTATTTTAATCGAAAAACGAAGTTCTAATTTGTTGGGTGGTATTTTTTTATTTATTTAAGGTATAAATATTTATACTTTGCCATAATTATTATGCATTAATAATTTATGACATCTATTCAACATAGCACTCTTTGTTTGCCTTTGATCATACATTAATCATAAGTTAAGTTGATGGAGAATAGCTATTATGTACCATTTATACATTATTTTCTTTATTATTCCCTTTAATTAGAATTTAATATTTTATTAATATGTTTCCTCCATGAATTTTTTGGTACTATATATATGTGGGTATGCATTGCTGTATATCCACTATAATTTATCTGGTAATATACACTATTATTTGGAAACATGATTACCCAATTGCTATTGTTTTTTCTTTCGGATGTGTATTCTTTGGTCGTACATGTAAGAATTCTCCAAATGTGGGTGACTAATGGTGGCGAAAGCATGAATATATTGATGATGGATTCTTAGGTTATCAGTGCTTTTGATTGAGTTTGTGTTTATTTATTATTATTGGTATTTTATATATATATAAATAATTCAGGGAACAAAGATCTATTGCTACGTTCCGCGTTGTTTGGTTGTGAGATTCCATGAACTTGTTATTGAGGCTAATGAATATTACATCAAATATTTTGGTGTTGTCTCAAATAATATGCTTATCAAGTATACAAAAAATGAGTATACGCTAGAGTTCACTAACTCAACAGAGCTATGTCAATGCCTTGCACCCGCCATTGCTAATTCAACTTTTGATTTTATTGATTTTAAGGACATTCTATCTGATGACGCTGATAATTCAGTGTTGCGTGGTAATATTAGCCTTTTGGATTATTTGTTGTTCGATTTTGATGTCTTTTTCTTTTTTCTTTAATTATTGCACTGTGGTTGATTGCTTTGTTAAATTATTGATGTGCGTGCCAATTTGGTACACATTGGTCCTGTACGTGTCATTGACTTGTCGATGTCTAGATATGTTATATTTTTTCAGCTCCAACTGCGGGATGACAGGTGTCTGTAGTTCATTTTTCTTAACTATTTTTTTGTTATGTTGTGTAAATGACATATCTGATGTATTTTTCCTTTCCCCTGCAGTGACTATGAGATACAGTGTGTTCTGGTTGATGAGTTTTGTGATCAATTTGTGAACTCAGTTATTAGGCATCCTCTGCCTCCATTGACTATTATTCTGCAAAATGCAAGAATATACTTTTCCAACGGAGGTATGTGTCTATATGTAGTTGTTTCGATTTAATTGTTATTGTTATTTCTGTGCATATGTGTTGTATGCGTAGATATTCTCTGACGTAAATCCCTTTTTTTTCCAGAAAAGTGTCTTGGTGTTATTCCTCAGGCTACGAGGATATTTTTCAATCACGACGTTGGCGAGGATATTGTTGACCATTTCAGTCTGATTGAGATCTAATTTTCATTGCGATTACACATTGTGTAATGTTATCCTTGGATAATGGTGTAATGTTACATGAATATATTGGAATAAACTTATATTATTTGATAATTCCTTGTGATTTTGAAAATGGTCCTAATGTATCTAGCATACTACACTTGCAACTATTGTTGCCTTGTGCTTATGTTTATATTATTTGATAATTTCGCGTGTTATCGAAAATGGTCCCTTATGCTTATGTTTATAAACTAAGGAAAATTCATTTAATATAGTGGTTAATCAAGGACTTTAAATCATTTGCAACACTTTCCTTAGTTAGAGGTGTAATGCTACATTAATTTTATACAATAAGCTTATATTATTTGATAATTTCCCGAGATTTTGAAAATGGTCCTAATGTATCTAGCATACTACACTTGCTACTATTGTTGTCTTGTGCTTAACATATTGGCAAGTTCTTTTTAGAGAATAGTTACAAACAAAAGACCGTGGCTACATAACCTTGTGCCGTTTTTTTTAATGTGACGGTTAATGATATTTGGTAAAATCAACTAACATCTTTTACTTAAATAACTATTATTCATTCTTCTTTATCTAAAACTCATGGAAAAAAGCAACTACTATTCTTCTTCTTTATAGACTGTGTTATTGGAGATATGTATTGACGTTTATTTTAGACCGCTGATATACTTAAATTACTGGTGTGAGAATTTATAATTTTTTATTTCATAAAAATAATAACAAGTTTCGCAGCATTTGATAATTTCCCGTGATTTTAAAAATGGTCCTAATGTATCTAGCATACTACACTTGCCACTATTGTTTCCTTGTGCTTTTGTTTATCAACTAGGAAGTATCGATTGAATTAGGTGTTTAATATATTGGAATATACTACGGTAATAATTACGAACGGAAAAGCATAGTTGCATAGCCTTGTGCCACCTTTTTTTCTTTTTATTGTGACGATTGATGATATTATGTGAAATTAACTAATACCTCTTTGTTAAGTAACTATTATTTGTTGCTCTTTATCTAAAACTCATGGAAAAAAAAGAACTAAAATTCTTTTGTATCGACTGTGTTATTGGAGATATGTATTGGCGTTTAGTTTAGACCGCCGATATAATTAAAATACTGGATGTGAGAACTTATAATTTTTTTTATAAAAAGAATAAAGTTATATTTATCATCTATGTGTTGACCATTTTTTTTAAATAGTAGTAGTCGCGAAATTGTGATTTAGTCTCAGCCATGCATATTAAAAATTTTCGTATCTACTATATATTTTAAAGTATAGAGTAGTAAATACTTTTATAAAATTTGGTTGCTGTATAAATCTTAGTCTTCTAAATATATATGAAATCCATGATAAAAAATATTGTGATCTTGCCATAGATAAATATCTCTACAATTTATTAGATATGCTAATTAGGATCTTGCCATGGATAAATATCTCTACAATTTATTAGATATGCTAATTAGGATCTTGCCATAGATAGATATCTCTCCAATTGTTGTGATCAAGTATATTATCTTGTATATATAAAAGGTAGTTTTATATATGATGATTTAATTGTGTTTCTAACCAAATTTAAAAGATTTCCATATAAAAAATCTTCCTGGTTCGTTCTTTATTATGGAATGTGTTCAATATTTCAATCTTTTATTTGTTTCCTTTCGATTAGGTCAACTCATGCATTGGAATACAGTTTCCATCGCTTGAGCTGTTTTTTTTTCTCCCCGTTGATTTTCGAATTGTGTATCGTGTTCGCCCGGCCATGAGTTTTTCTCTCAATTATGATTCGTCGTTTGGCTTATATTGGTCTGTGAAATTCCCAACTGAAGGTAAGCAGTCTGTATTTGTTCAATTATTGTTACAGTTGGTTGTATTCGACCGTGATGTCTCGATGTTTGATTCTCTGGATTTTATCTGATGTCGGAAGTTAGTTCTCATTCAGTTTCGCGAAACTTTTTACTTTAGGGTTCTTTAATTTTAGATTGGGGTTTTCGAATTTGACTTGAAAATCAAGTTTTTTCTCGCTTTTTGAACGACGGCGAATGGGGGGTTGCTGGAGCTTCGGGGTAGGGTTTTGCTCTGGTTTTAGGCTGTTTCCAGGCCCGAGTTCTTTAATTTTAGATTGGGGGGATTCAAATTTGGTGTTAAATTTTGTTTGTCCCGTCCAAAATTTTATTTGAGCAAGAACAAATTCTCCATTAAATTAACACTCCCATTCAAGTCATCATTAAACAAACATAAATTAGTTTAAGATATATATAGACATGTTGGGAAAATGTTAGTTTTGAGTTGATCGATTTGCCTAAGTGTGTAATAGTCAGGCCAGTCTTGTTAAGTTTAGTATAAGTTAGAATATTTTATATTCACATGTACTCGGTGAGAGGAGAACTCACTGATGACAATCAAGACTAAAGCCTGAAGATCACAAGAGCACCATCACTGAACTTATGACAGTCTTCCTAAGCTGGCCAAGTAAGTGTCAGGATAAAAAACATGATCCTGTGATCATTGCTAACTCACAGACCTGAAGGAGTCAGGCTACCTGAGTATTTGGGAAAGACTTGGAGTAGGATCCAAGCAAGCAAAAGGAATGTTAGCGATGGACCATGTACGAAGATGAGAACAAAGATGAACTCAGAAAAGACAAGACTGGACTGAAGAATGAGTTCTGATATTCTCACCTACCTGATGATGTGGACCAATCAGGAGAGGACAACGCATATACGGACCTAACATCGAGCCTGACCGTTCCTACAGTTTTCAACGGGCATACATTTAATGCACTTACCTAAACCCTGCAAGTGGGCGGCTGCATGAAGGACGATGGTCGTTCAAGTATCCTACAAGAAAGGTGGTTTGAAGGCTATCTCTCCAATGGATAGTTTTTGAATCCATCTATAAATACAGAAGACCTTGACCCAAATAAGGTTACGGGAAATTTTGAAGCCAAGAAATTACTCAAGACTCTCAAGCAATCAAAGCATTCATAGAAGCACTCGAAACCCCTTAAATTTCCCAAGTGTTTCTACTAGTCTGAGTCATTCTGTATTCCATTGAGCTTACACATCCACATCTTAAGCTTAGAAGTGATAATCCAATCCCTAACATAGGTTTACCTTGTAAGGATTATCACACATTAGTTGAAATCCAAACTGAAACCAAAACCCTAAGCTGAGTCAGTGTTAGGTTTGTTGGTTGAGGTTAGAAAGTTGGTTAGGAGAAGGAGGACTAGAACTCTAATTCTAGGGATCAGTGAGACTGGTCATTGTGCACCTTGGCACGTTAAAAAAAAAAGCTAATCCATTAAGGGATTCTCTTGTTAAATCATGATCGTGGATGTAGGAGCTTGAGTCTCTGAACCACGTTAAAAGCTCTGAGTTCTTTATTGCTTTATTTATTGTGCTTATTGTTTATTGTTGTTCATTCATTGCATTATTTATCAGTGTTGAATCAATCAACCTGATCTTGAACTCATTGCACTACCCTTCTAACCACGACTTCTAAGTAAGAAAAACTCAGTTTTCAAAAAGCAACATAACAAGTCTATAAACTTTCAGGGTTCACACATTTCCGCACTCAGGCATAAATAGATAGTTAGCCAACTGACTTGCTTCAGAGCATTTAATAGGTGTATTATCTATTCAGTGCCTTACACTAAGACTCTGAGTTAAGGGGACTCAGTTTTGAAAAGAAATAAATATTTGTATATGGTATCCCCCCTATACACGTATCACTCAGACTTGCCCGGGACCAACAAGTGGTATCAGAGCAGTGGTTCAAAAGACCATTGACTTTGAATACTAATAGTTTCAGAGGAGAAACTGGTGGTGGTCACTGAACATATATAAGGTTGTATATTTTCTAAAAATCTGCATCATGACTTCAAGGAGGCTCGAAGGTTCTTTGCCTGAATTCTCTATCTCTATCTTTGTCTATTGGAGATTCAGGTTACTTACACATTTGGACACCATTCATGACCAGATGCCACGAGTCGTCAAGGATGGCCCTATTAAGATCACCATTCCCAACGTTAGAGGACTAAGATATGATGATCAACCCATTGGAGCACCAGTTCCGAAGGACAGGAGCCAGCTCACCAATGATGAGATCAAGATGATAGGACTAGACAATGTGGCCAAGAATATCATTCTTTATACAATGCCATTTGAGAAGTCAGCGAGGCTGATGCACTTAAAGACTGCAAAGGAGGTATGGGTTAAGTTGAACCAAATGTGTGAGGGATCTGAGACGATCAAGGAGAACAAGAGAAATATTGACATTCAGAAGTTTGAGAGCTTCGAGATGATGCCTGAGGAGACCATTGATCAAATGGAGTCAAGATTCATCAAGATGATGAATGAGTTGGTGCTACTAAGGAAGGAAGTCCCTAAGAGAGAAGCTTCTCCTAAAATCCTGAATGTTCTCCCTTAGTGATGGGATAACAGTGTTATCATGCTAAAAATACTCAGTATATAAGCAACATTACTTCAGCCCTACTTTCCTCTAAGCTCAAGGCTTTAGAATTCGACCTGAACAAGAGGAAGAAGAAAGTAGTGGTTGAAGAGGAGGAAAAAGCTCTAGAGAAGAATGTGGCATTCAAAGCCAAGTCAGAACCTACAGAATCACTATCAAAGTCACTGATGGAAATGAGAAAAGAGAAACTCACTGAGGAGTACAATATGATGGCCAGACGGTTTGAGAAGCCGAATTCAAGGTTTGGTCGATACAAGAAGTACTATCAGGCCACATGAGAGAGGAAATTTGAGGGAAACCACAACAGTTCCAGAAGGAATGAAGACCAGAGGAACACTAACCAGAGACGCGATCGAGGTGAAGAAATGAGGTACTCTGACCCGAAACCTGATCGTGAGGAGTTAGACCAGAGACGTGCTCGTGATAACAAGCACTCAAGCAAGACTAAAAGCTCATTAAGACGGAGGGAACCTGACTCAAGAAGGAACCCTAATGTGAGAAGAGAAGAATGAGATGGGCCTACCAAGTGTTACAATTATAACAAGAGTGGACATTATCAGTATGACTTTCCGGAGCTGAGTGAAAGGGAAAGAGAAGACGGGAGGAATAAGAGAGACCTGCGATATGCGGATAGGAGAGCCATGCCCGTTGAAAACGCATCGAATTCAAATGGTCCTGAGGAGAGGTCGCCTGAACTCTTTTCCGACAATGAGTACGATGATCTGTGCCTAATGGCTGGGAAGGAGCCTGAGGTAAACTCTAACTCTGAATGTGCTTCATTCACTGGTCAAAATCCAAAGCTTAGCTCAGAGTCAACTAGAGAAATGAACCTTCAGCTCCATCTTGAGCAATTGATGGTTAATTTCTCCCGGTTTCAGGAAACTAATGTCTTCTTGGTGAAGGAGAACGAGAAATTGAGCACTGAAGTCCAAACACTGACTGATCAGTTGACTCAGTCAGATCTGAAGGTATCCTCTCAAATTATAAGGCTAACACAAGAGATTGACTTGATCAACTCTCAACGCCTTCCAAGAGAGAAGATTCTCAAGGAACTGACTGAAGATCAATTGGCCAAGCAGATTGAACTAAAGGAACACAAGAGTAATTTTGATGACCTTTATACTAGACATGAAATCTTGAAAAAGAGTGAGGATGCTCTCAAGAAGAAGATAGCAACAATGAATAAATCCTCAGTGGCTGTAGAGGAAATAAATAGCTGCCAGAAACTTGGAAATGAAAGATCTGGGATTGGCTTTGATTCCAGGAAAATTCTCACAAGGTCAGTCTCATGTTGCTTCAGGTAGCAACACTGAGAGGGTGTTTGTTCAGGCAGGCCCAAGAACAAAGAAGGTTGTGTATAAGGCCTGCCAAACTAACAAGGGAAAAGAAACTGTTGAGACAGTCAGGGTTGCCCCTAAGGTTGTGAAGCCAAAACCCAAGGGGAAGGCTAAACAACCTAAACAGGCCCCTGAGAGCTCAGGTCGGGGAACTTCTCAGCGCAAGCAGGGGAGAACTCAGGCCAGGCGCACTCAGATTTCTCAATGGGGGTATTATCATGCTTGGCAATACCCTCAGGAAAGGCCAAACATGATAACACCTCCATGGTTTTGACAACCCGAAGCCTATAACTGTTTTCAGTTCCCTCACTTGCCTAGGAGGAATAGGAAAGCAAGGCCCTAGTCAGGAACAAACCCCAAGGCCTGTTGCACCTAGGCTTAGGAAGAACAGAAAGGCTGCCCCAAAGGCAAACACTAAGGCCCCTGCGACTCCTAAGCCTGACACGCTAAGAAGAAGAAAGTTGTGTATGTTGATGTGAATGAGAGACAAATATACTCCTCTGAGGCAATCATGATAGTTAAGCAGATTTGGATCCCGAAAGGTACAACTTACACTGTAGGACCCAACACCCAATGGGTACCAAAAGCCTAATTTAATTGCAGGTGGATGTGGGCTACAAGAAGAGGAATGATGACTCAATCAAAGTTATTTGGTACTTAGACAACGGATGCTCAAGTCACATGATTGGAATGAAGAGTATCCTTTAGGATTAACCAAAGGTAACTTTTGATGATAACTCAAAGGTAACTTTTGGTGATAACTCAAAAGGTTTAACCAAAGGTTTTTGTACTCTTGTTATAGGTACGGCCAGGGTGGAGAATGTCCTATGTTGAAGAACTGAAGCAAAACCTGTTGTCAGTGAGCCAGTTTTGTGACAAAGGTTTCAGTGTTGAGTTTTCATCGAATATTTATTTGGTCAAGAACAAATCAACACTTCAAGTGCTTCTTACAGGTATTAGAAAAGGTAATGTTTATTTAGCTGATTGGAGCAGCACTATTCCTGATACTTGTTTTGTTGCTAAAAGCTCTTCAGAGCTCAGTTAGTTATGGCATAAAAGATTAAACCATCAGAACTTCAAGATTCTTAACAAAATTCTAGACTTTCACTTGTTGAAGGTTTACCTAACGAAGTTTTAGCATGGATCATATGTGCAAGGCGTGTCAGGAAGGGAAGCAGGTCAGAGCGACATTCAAAGAGAAAGCTACCTTCTCCACTGACAGAGTTCTTCAGCTCTTGCACATGGATTTGTTTGGTCATGTAACACGTGTGAGTATGAATGGTAGGAAATATACCCTAGTGGTTATTGATGATTATTCTAGGTATATTTAGGTTATTTTCTTGTTGAATAAGAAGGAAACACAGGTGAAGCTTCCAGAGTTGCTCAGGAGACTCAGCAATGAGCAGAATCAGTCCATAGTTAAAATCAGATTTGACAAAGGCACTGAATTTATAAACTCATATATTTCTGATTTGTGTAATGAACTTGGCATTGCTCATGAGACTTCTGCAGCTAGAACCCCACAACAAAATGGTGTCGCTGAAAGGAGGAACATGACACTGAAAGAAGCTACCAGGACCATGTTGGCTGAGTCAGGATTGCCCAAGAAATTCTGGGCTGAAGCAATCAACACAGTATGCTATACTCAGAATCGATCCATGCTGAACAAACAGCATGCTCAGACCCCATATGCGACATGGAACAAGAGGAAGCCTCGTATCTCTTATTTCCATATATTTGGGTGCAAGTGTTTCATCCTCAATAATGGGAAGACTCAATTAAAGGCCTTTGATAGCAAGTCCGATGAAGGAATATTCTTAGGATATTTTGAAGTCAGTAAGGCATTCAAAGTCTATAATTGTAGGACCCTTGTTGTGGGAGAATCATCACATGTTGTGTTTGATGAATCTGTTACTGAGAATAGATCAAAGGTTATAGATCCTGACTCTGGGGAGGTTACTAGGAGAGTGACAAGGCTGAGCTTGAAGAATCAAACTGATCCAAAGGTCAAAGATGTGCAATTCCATGTTGGGATGATGACGAGGATCAGGATGACAATTCAAAGGCCACTCCTAAAGCCAACACTTCAGGGGTTGTTGAGTCTCAGGACGAGGGACAAGCTCAACCTGAGGTAAGTATCGTCAATGAAGATGCGGTCATAGCTGAGACGGCTACTGAGTCACCATATCAAGGGGGAATCGATGTCCCTGACATTGAGCTTATTAATCCTTTTGGTGTAGACTCAGTTCTATTCCCTTCTGTTCAATTTCCTAAATTCATAGAACCTGTAGACACTAACATTACAGGTACTTCAGGGACAACTCCAGGCAAGAGAACATGGCTAGAAGATCATCCTATTGACCAAGTCATTGGTGATCCAACTGAGGGAGTCAGGACCTGAAGGTTCCATGGTGAGAGCGCTCTATTCTGTTGTTTTCTCTCGGAGTAAGAGCCTCAGAATATAGAAGAAGTTCTCACTGACTCGAACTGGATCATGGCCATTCAAGAGGAGTTGAATCAGTTCACAAGGAATCAGGTTTGGGAACTGGTGGATAGTGTTAGGATAAAGATGTATAGTTTTGATGAGTTAAAACAAACCAGAAGATGTAATAGGACCATCTGGACCTGTTAGCCAGATGAGGAAATAGATTAGGACTTAGTCTAAGGGGAACTGCCAGACCAGAAGACTTCACCAGAAGAGTCACCAGAAGACCCTACCAGAGGACTTCACCAGAGGACTCCACTAGAAGACTTCATCAGAAGAGACCGACCAGAGGCAGAGGACCTTCCCCAGACCAGACGAGTCCGAACCAGACGAGTCTGGTGAAACAAAAGATGCTCAGAATCATCTCCTGATTCTACTGAGTATTATGTTTCTTAACCGACTCTGGACCAGAAGACATCAAGGTTGCCTGGTGTCTGGTCCTGCCTTCTCTGGAAGAATCAGAGTTAGGCATTGGAAGCATTTGACCATTTGGTGATTCAAATCAAGTCAACAAGATTGGATTGGAAAGAATTTGAAGTTAATCAATCCAAAGATCTCACCAACCCAATCAATCAATTAGGGAATTGATTGATTGGAAGCTTCCTCAATTAGAGATCTGATTAGATTAGCTCTCCAACGGCTAACCCTAATCTTTTCTATAAATTCAAGAGTGCAGTTTCGAAGAAAGGCTCTAGAGAGATCTCACGCGCACGAAGTCATATCTAAGCCTTAGTTCTTATCTCGCTTAAGCACTCTTATCTTGTTCATACATTCTATTCACTAATTAAGGAGTAGTTGGATCTCAGTCTGTTCATCTATTAAGAAAAGGTTAAAGGCTGTAAGTTTTAGATCGAAGTATATTATCTTATTTAACTTCTCTTATAAAAGATTTTGTTAAGACTTATCTTTAAAACTTCCACAATTAATCTATCGAGTGGGACCAACAAGTGGTATCAGAGCAGTGTGTCCTAGACCACTGCTTTGTAAAGCTTTTTGGTGGTCACCGGGCAGATCCATTGCTCTTTATTGTTCTTGGTTAAATTCTTGTTAAATTCTTTTAGAAAAATGTCTTCAAAATCTTCTTACAAGAGCCGTAAGTTGCCAGAATTATCTTTCGGGGATTATAGCCACTGGAGTTTCATGATGAGTAATCATCTTGGAGCTATACACCACCGCATGTTAGATGTGGTAGAAAGTGGCCCCATACAATTTTACTGGACTCCCATTGATGATGGCAGATCTGAGTCCAAGGAAGAAAGCAGCGAAGCTGTAGAGGAGAGAACTGGTGAATGAATTACGAGACAAAAAATATTAAAGAAAAAGGATGAGCTTGACAATGATGAGAGGAAATTATACAACCTGGACCAGGTGGCAAGGACAGAGATCATAAATACTCTCACAAAGGAGGTGATTGAAAGGGTCAGAACATGTGCCACGGCTAAGGAGATGTGGGACAAGTTGGCATTGCTCTGTGAGGGAATAGAGAAGATCACGGACAACAAGCTCCAGGCTGTTCAACACTCATTTGACACTTTCAAAATGAAACCAGATGAGACAATTGACCAGCTAGATATGCGTCTCACCAATCTCCTCAATAAGGCTAGTGCCTCAAGTAAGACCTATTCTGAGAAAGAAATCAATAATAAAATATTACGATCACTAACCAGCAGGTGGAGAATCAAAGTCACCGTGATTAAAGACAACAAGGATCTTAACACTCTGGATCATCATCTTCTGTTGTCTGATCTCAAAGCATATGAATATGATCTTCAAGAGGAGGATCAAACAGAAGATGTTTTCTCTTCTGGTCAGAAAAGAGTTGCTTTCTCCTCAACTATCAAGTCAGATGACAAGCCAAAGGAGTCTGCTGGAGATGACCCGAGTCTCAAGGAGCAGGTAGCCCTCCTAACCCGTAAACTTGATAAAATGAGTTCAAAATATGGCAGGTACAAAAAGCACTGGAAGGAATCTACCAGAGACAGGAAGAGTTCCTTCAAGCCTGCAGCTAAGGAAAAGACATTTGGAGACTCAAGGGAGGCCAGATTCAGAACTCCAGAGAGGAGGAGAGATGGCAGCTCTGGCAGATTAGATTACCAGAGGAGAGATAGCAGTTCTGGCAGACCTGACTACCAGAGGAGAGAGAGTAGTCCAGCCAGATCAGAGTACAACCAGAGGAGAGATCCAAGTCCCAGTCCCAGAGGAGACAACACATGCTATACTTGCAACAAGCCAGACCACTACAGTTATGATTATCCTCAACTAACTCCTAGGGAAAGAGAAGAGAAAAGACTCAAGAGAGATAGGAGATATGCAGACAAGAGAGCATTACTGGCAGAAGCAGAGGAAGAGGATACCAGCTCAAGTTCTTCTTCTTCTGATTTCGGATCTGATGATGATGTATGTCTCATGGCAGACATCACTGAGGTACAACAAACAAACTTATGCTTATCTAATTCCAAATATACTGAATCCTCTCATCATCTGGTAACTCCAGAGAGTCTGATATGCATCAAATGCTATCAGATCTCCAAAATTGTGTTCAATTATGTCAAGAACTTGAGAAAGAGAATGGTAGGCTCAGAGCTGAAGTTCAATCCTTATCTCATGAGCAAAAATCCACCAGAGAACTTATAAAAGATCATTCCAAAGAAGTCTCTGAACGTCAGGATAAGATAACAGAAAGAGATACTCTTGTAGACCAGCTCATGAAAGAAAAGAACTCTCAGGAAGATGAGTTCAATGAACTTAGAGCCAAATACCAGACTCTTATCAAGGGAAAACAGATTGAACAAACCATTGAGGAGATACCTATGCCCAGAGAAGCTCCAAAGATACCAACTGTTGTATCTATTATATCATAGTCTTCTCAGTGCATAAATGATAAGAGTGTCAAAGTTCATACATAAATCATGCAAATACTGTCAAAGTTCATAAATAAATTGCCAAACATAAATCCAGAAAAACACAATGAAATTGCTACTATTCGTCTCTCATCAACACACTAAGACCTAGTTTGATACTCATTCCACATGGCCATCGATATTACCTCTTTCATATTAGTCCATTTTGTAGATGTTCAAACACATTCCATGTATTCAACATGCTCTCCGCTAAGCAATTCTTCTTGATTGGGCTGCTCATCCCATTCTCTTTCCACCGGGTCTACGGGCATCATTGAACGAATGTAGTTGTGAAGTAGGAAACAAGACATTATAAGTCTTAATTGTGTTTTTACCGGGTAGTACGAAGCACTTCATAGAATTTTAAATCGGATATTTAACACTCCAAAAACACGTCCTATCACATTATGGGCTCTTGTGTGTCGCATATTGAAATGTTCTTGGTAGTTGATTGGTATTTGGGTGGAGGGACCCCACTCTTTTAAATGATAACGAAACCCTCTACATGGTATAAGAAACCTTTCACTATTCGCATAATCATTGTCACACAAGTAGTAGTATCCTAAAAACAATCATATATATGTGTGATAATAAGAATAGTAATATGGAAGGAATTTTATGGGTTTAATTGGTCAGAAAATAGGAATACCCTTAGGGACTCTAAGACCATACGGTCTCAAAACTGCATCACGAAGGACCCGACAGTCGGCAGCCGGCCCTTCCCATCCTGGAAGGAAATAAATGAACCTCATATGTTGATCACAAAAACCTAGGACGTTAGTGGAAATATAACCTTTATGTGTCCTAAACCAGGATTTATCGTTAATAGGTACATGGAGATCAATGTATGTGCCATCCAAGGCCCCAAGACATCTCTATTAATGGTACAAAAATCAGATTGGAAGATCAATGTATGTGCCGTCCAAGGCCCTAAGACATCCCTAAAATTCCCTCTCTTTTTTTCCCTAAAATCAAGCAAATTAATTCCTAAAATTAAGGACAGTTTCCAGAAGACTCTCCCTATTCTCTCATCTCTCATTCCAAAATAAACATTCCTTCGAATCCAAAACCACGGTTCTATATCTCAATTCTCAGCGTACATTTCTCGCGTTCCAAAATCCAGCGCCGACGCCGCCCTCTATCCTATCCAGCACCGATGCTGTCTACCGTGTCGCGCCTCTTCTCCGATTGGCGACACGATTGCCCGTCCCTCTCTATCCTTCTCCGTCGTCGCGCCGCCTCGCCATCAGACCAGAGAGTGCCGCCACTCTTCTCTCTCCACCGTCGGTCCACCACCATCGGCCCTCCGTCCACAACCGCGAGCCAGGTTGAGTATTTGGAATCTAGGGTTTTCTTCTCTTAAATACCCAACCGCTTTGCCCGATTTTGCCGCCTAGACGGCGCCTGAATCCATACACAGCTTTTGTAGCCAATTTACAATAAATCGGGGCGGCCTGCGGCCACCTAGCGCCTAGGTGGCCGCCTAGGCCAATTTTTACATCCCTGCCAAAAATAGTTTGTGCAGTTTTAGAATAGCCCTAAGCACAAGATGGACATAGTATAAAACAGTTTGTCCAGATCTTGTATAATCAAATTTAACCACACTATTTTTCTTATGTTGTCCCAAAACACTTAAAATCATAGACATTTGTTCCTTAATGCATACATACCTATGATCGACTAACCCTCCCAAATCTCTCATTATTACACAAAGGTGTGCAAAAGTATTCAAGTTCATCCTAAAATTTTGTACACATGCAGAATCACTTAGATGACACAATCTGTCCAAATAAATTTGTTCATTTTTGGCATTTGTTCTAAAATTAAGTATGGTTCAGCCCTTTCTACACGTCTTCTAACCCTCCTATTGTCTATGTTAATAAAGAAATGTACCACTAAGAGGATCATTAGTCATTGGTGAAGCAATTCTTCAGTTGCAAGAATGACAATAAGACGTTCTCTTATGGTCGGGGTCAACATGGTGTATTCGATCCAAGAACTAGTGTTGATATTTGCATTAGCATAAAAGTTTGTTTATGTATGCAGGAATGTGCAACTATGGGACAAACATTTCAACATTAATAGTATTCCTATAGGGTCTAAGCAAGTATAATAATACCAACAAGCATCTGCAGCTAGCACTAACCTAGATCAGATACAAAAAGAAAAGAAAAAAAAAGAGCACTAATCAAGGGTAATGAAGAAGACCATCAATCATTCTAACTTAAAATCCTTCATTTCTCTCTTAAAGCACAAATTAACACCATTAACACCATGAAACACAATCCAATCTCATGGAAAAATATATTTTGGTCAATAATTAACAAAAATTAGGTGTATCTTCATCTTTATATATGAAAATAATTACAAAAAATGAGATTGTATATTGGTTTTCTAAAATTTTGTACTGAAAGATTGTAAATCATAAAATGACCTTTGTGTTGGGAACCTCTTTTCGATGCACGTGCTCGTGTATCCCATCGACTCAAATGAATATAGGGCTTCCAGTCCCCTTAAGGCCGCGGTCTCGATCCTCTAGTTAAATGGGTGAACGTGGAGAAATTGGATTGGGAAGAGTCGCCGTATCCGGTAGCCGGTTCCGACAAGATCATCGTGATGTAATAGGTCTTTGTGAATAGGTCGTCTTCTAGAAGCAGCGAGAAGGGAGTCCAGGTCTGGGTTTTATTTTCTAAATACTCTTGGCATGAGGTCAATTTGGTCTTTGTAATGGCATCCACAAATTCACTGTTCATTAAAGAATTTGTATCGCATAGGGGAGGACCCGTTGGGGCTTATGCAGAGCTATATAACTTTGAAGGAAACATTAAAAGGGCCGATTTTTTCTTATCCCACGGAGAAACGATTGCAGGGCTACCAAACAACGGAAAAGAGGAGAAACGGTTTTTTTTTCCTTATCTTGGATATCAAACATGCCCTTAAGCTTTGGAAGGTGGAACCGTTGTGCATAATTATGTTGTTATGTGTTTCTTGAATTCTTGCTCAAAAAAAAAAAAGAGGAAATATTTTGATTTTGTTTAAATAGGAAAACCGTAAAAAACATTCGGACTTCTTGGCCTTGTGGTAGCGTTCCTCCGCCGCTCTGATTACCTCTATAGACTTCTCCTTTGCTGCTGTCCATCGCCATGGAAACAAATTATTATAAAGCTTCAGTTTCGACGGCGGTGGAGAAGGCTCCGTCTGCTCCGACAGAGAGCTTTTGGATCAATAACTGAAAACTTGAACTATCATCATGACCCCGCGAGTGTTCCCGCTACTGAAATGTCAGTGGATCAATTTTTAATCCCCTTAACTTCGAAATCTCCTCCGATGAAAGCCCTAGATTTTTTAGACTGATTAGAAGAACTCATACCCTTGGAATACAATGACTGGGATATTATATGTTATTTTTTTATTGATATGCATGTTTCTTCTTTAGTTTCTGTAATAGGTGGTATGATTACCTGTTTCAAATACTAAGTGTGTCCCCAGAAATGATTTGTAAAGTGATTTGAATGTTCATAAAGTTTAATACTTACCTCAGCAATAGAATTATAATAAATAGAAAATACTAAAAAAAACTGTGATTAAATTGTATAATGATCTAATTGGTGAGAAGTATTGATGATTATAACTTGGAGTATTGGTGATTATAACTTGAGGTATTGATAATTATAACTTGGGGTATTGGTGATTAAATCTTGGGGTACTACTGAATAATTATTTGGGATATTATTCTTGAGTAATTCTTGGGGTATTGGTGATTATAACTTGGGGTATTGGTGATTATAATTGGGGTATTGGTGATTAAGTCTTGGGGTACTACTCAATACTTAATTGGGATATTATTATTGAGTAATTCTTGGGGTATTGGTGATTATAACTTTGGGTATTGGTGATATAACTTCAGGTATTGGTGATTATAACTTGGGGTAGTGGTGATATAACTTCGGGTATTGGTGATTATAACTTGGGGTATTGGTGATATAATTTTGGGTATTGGTGATATAAGTTCGGGTATTGGTAAGAAGCGCGCGCGACCCATTTGCGACTCGGTTTGTTGCCAGACCTGCGAATTTTGGTCGTGTTGGGCTTGACCCGCGAGTTTTTGTTGGATCTTAATTGATCAAAATTAATTTCAAATTAGAATCAAATTCCAAGTGTATGATATGCACTTGGATGAACCCTAGAGTTTGTGTTAATTTAAATTTAGTGTAATAAAAAAATTGGGAGAGATGTGGGCTGAGAATTTAGTTCAATGATTTCTGTGAATAATAAAAATAATAATTTATATAGTATAATACAATAAAAAATAGTTCAGTGGTTTAAGTGTTGGGTTTAATGCATAGGCCTACATCTTAATTTTATTTCCATATTAAGATCCGATTTGCTAAGAACCCAAAAAAAAATATCATCATAGAAACTTAACCAAAAGAACACATACAATAATAATACAACCCTGAGAATTTCTAAATCGTCTTTTGGGCCTTTTCTTTCTCCTCTCTATATGTCTTTGATTTTATGTCTTCGATCTTCCTCAACGGGATGTAAATGGAAAATATGTATAATTATCATATGCATGCAATGTTAGTGTTAGTGTCCTAGAAACAATCCATCGAAAGGACATAATACTAAGATAATATTTAGATTTGATTTAATATTATTATTGGTTTAATATTAAATGTATGGCGTTACACTTATCTGAATATGATGTTTGATTGTTTGCATATATTCTTATTTGTGTTCCCATGAATCACTACTGTCATTGAGTGAGTGAGTGAGAACTCAAATTACTTAAGTATGATTCTCAAATAGCCCCGATCAAGGATCATCAAGAATGGGATATTGATGATGCAATTGAGATTGATGAGCGATCTGCATCATACTCTTAGAGAGTGTAGTAAGATCTCACTTACTACGAGATACCGGGTATCTCATGATGGATGCACAAATATCTTAGAGGGTATTGGTATACCCATCCGAGAAACCGTTTGATGTAATTCCACATAATGTGTCTACGGGTGTCTCGGTTAGTGGGAGCAATGTGATACTCCTCTGACTTGAGGTCAATACGCACAACATGTGTGGAGTGGTGAACTTTGACCATGACCGATGTTTGCACCCTTCCACGGGTAGATATGGCATGGATTGGGTTCATCACGAAATACATGTGCGTGGTAGTTGAGCCAAGAATAAGATTCATTCCTCAATGTGGATTTAGAGAGAATACTCGTCTTCTCATCATAACTAGATCTAAGACATCGGCCGATGCAAGTCGACTTGGACTTTGTGGCCAAGTGCGACACGAGCGATCAATTAGTGATTTGAGATAATATAATTAAGTTATTTGAATAGACACTTCATCATGTTCAAGGCTTAATCGAGTATTCGCGAAAGAAAGGAAGATATCACAATAGCCTACAATATTACAGGTAGTTGCAGATTTCCTCGCAACGTACCTCGTATATTGAGAATGTCTAATTTATTGTCTAGGGTTCAATTAAGACCGTTAGTTTGACTAATCGCTCGATATACGAGGGCCTATGGGGTCACACAACAAGCAATGGCAGTTCGTCGATTATAGTTGGTTGATTAAGTATTATATTGGATATAATATTTAATTTATGGAGAATATAATAATAATTATATTTAGAATTAATTATTATTATTATTATTATTTAATTAAATATGAAATCCCAATAATAATAATATTCGGAATATTATTATACAAGAATAATAGATGTGGTAAAGATATTATTCGTAGGAACGTATCTAGGGAAATATAATCCGTAGAGATTATATTACGGGCTAGGCCCGATATCTTGCTTAGGAATTAAGCCAAGTTAATCCCTATAAATATGTGTCATGGAAATTCAGAAAAGATACACAAGAAAATAATTTCTCCATAAAATCTCTTGTTCGAGTTTTCCTAGCAAGTTCGTCTAGAGATTCAAAGTTGGCACCTCGGTGCAAATCGGTGAATAACTGTTGCGTGGATACCGTAGTAGAGGACTCCGCATACGAAGCTCTGTAAGAATCTCATTTAATATTCTTGCAAATTAATATGCGATTAATCGTTCGTTGTTGGTGAACTTTAATATTCCGCTGCGCATGTTTACGTGTTTACGTGCTTATAAATTACAACATGCAACACATGCATGCATGTATACATGCTCAAGGCTCATCATCTCGTCATCACATCATCTCTCGTGCTCGCTCTAACTACCTAAAAACTCTCACACTCACACGCATGACACCTGGCTTGTGCACACTCAAGTTAGTTAGCATAGAAGCTGCTAGTTTTGGTTAGGCAGTTATACTCATTGCTATGCTTATAAATAGAAGATGTAATTTATCAATGAATACATGAATTACGTTTCCATACTTGTTCTTCTTCTCAATTTCGTTCCATACTTCTACATGGTATCTAGAGCCTAATTTTTTCGGTTGCCATGACAATTCCACGTGATAATGTGTGGCTTGCGTTGAATTCCTCTACTCTTCCTCTGATTTCTTAAGCAACAATGATCAGAATCACTTCCATACCTCTGATTCCCCGGGTATGAAATTGATTTCAATTACTCTGGATGGCAAAATTTTGTCTCATGGAATAAGGCCGTCTACCTTGCTCTTGGTGCAAAGGCTAAGCTAGGATACATCGATGGATCAGTGGTGGCTCCTGTTGATCGGGCTTCTGATGAGTTTCTTACTTGGAAGCGTGCAGACTGCATGGTTTCCTCTTGGCTTATTGGTGCTATGTCAAAAGATCTTGTTGATTCCTTCATATCATGCAAATCTGCTCGTATCCTTTGGCTCAACATTTGTGAGCGTTTTGATGTTACAACTGGTACTAAATTATTTCAGCTTCAACAAAATGTATATCATCTAAAGCAAGGACATGATTCTGTACAATTTTTTTTTTTGTAAACTACAAAGGTTGTGGGATGAACTGGATGAGTTCTCAAGCATCAAGGGATGCACCTGTGGACACTGCATATGTCAAATAGAGAAACAACTTCATGATAAGGAGATGAGCAATCAGTTAATTCAATTTCTTATGGGCTGAATTCTGAATATGAAGCTGTCAGGAACCAACTTCTCATGCTTGATCCCTTGCCTTCAGTCAACAAGCCTTACTCCACCATACAAAGAATTGAACAACAGAACACCACTGTGAAGGTTGATGATACACCTGTTCTATTCAGCAAGGCAAAAGGTGAAGCTAGATTCAGCACTAACTCATGGACCAATGGTAATTTTGATTCTCAAACATATAGATCTAAGGAGAATAAGGATAAACATACATGTATTCATTGTGGAGGAAAGAGGCATGAAGCCTCACAGTGCTTTAAACTTCATGGATATCCTGAGTGGTATGATAATCTCAAAGGTTCGAAGAAGGCAGTTGCAAATTACTCAGGGGAGAGCTCTATATCTGAAGGCAACACTGGAGACATATCACACATCATAAAACAAGAACTGGCTAAGTACTTTGCATCTGCTTCAGTTTCTCATGGAGATAAGTCTGTTTCTCATGACACATTTGCAAATATGATAGACTTTGCAGGTACTCTTCCTTGTAGCTTATCTGCTCTTGATAATATGAAGAATGGTAATTGGATTTTAGATACTGGTGCTAGTAGACCCATGTCCTTTGATAAATCTTTATTCACATCTGGTTTAAAGTCATTAACTCAGCACATATCAGTTTATATGCCTAATGGTGATACCATTTCAGTCACACATTATGGGCATATCACACTTAGCTCATCTCTGATTCTCCTTGATGTCCTATTTGTACCATGTTTCAAATATAACCTTTTTTCCATATCTCATCTGCTCTCACACTCTAACCTTAAATGCCTATTCTCTTCTTCTAAATGTGAGATGCAGGACCAGCTGAGTAAGAGAATTATTGTTGTTGGACAGTTGGTTAGGAAGCTACATGTACTTAGGCCATTTTCTGATGTTAATAGCCTTTCTCCACATGTACCTTTCCTTTTCACTGTCACTAGCAATGTATCACATAAATCACTTGTTTCTCTTGATGTATGGCACAAGAGATTGTGTCATACTTCTGCTACTGTACTCAAGCACTTGTGCTTTTATCCAACTATGAATAAATCAGTTGATCTTTCTTGCATGCCTTGCTCAACTTGTCATTTTTCCAAACAAACAAGATTATTATTTACAACAAGTTTAATCTGTACATCTAATGTTTTTTATCTAATTCAAATAGACATCTAGGGGCCATTTAATCATCCTTCAGTCACCAACACACCATATTTTCTTACCATTGTTGATGATTATACCAGATCAACCTGGATTAGATCACCATTCTGAAACACAAATCTGAAACTTTGCACACCATTCAGAATTTTATCAAACTGGTCCTTACACAGTTTAAGGCTACCATAAAGACCATCTGATCAGATAGTGGACCTAAATTTCTGAGTAAAGATGCTCAGTCTTACTTTACATCTCTTAGTATTATACACCTGACTAGTTGGGCATACACACCGCAGCAAAATGGTGTGGTGGAAAGAAAGCATAGACACATTCTTAACATTGCAAGAGCTTTGATGTTTGATTCCAAAATACATATGAAATTATGGCCTTACTCTATCCTTACTGCTACTCACCTGATAAACATGATTTCCAGTCCAATCATTTCATGGAAAACTCCTCATGAAATGTTATACCTTAAAGCTCCAGATTATTCCTTTTTAAGAACATTTGGCTGCCTTTGTTTCTCCACCAATATAACCCCACACAAATCCAAGTTTACCCCTCAAGCCACTAAATGTATCATGCTTGGTTATATAGCCTCCCAGAAATGTTATAGATTATATGATTTGGATACACATTCAATCTTCAGTTCTAGGGATGTTAGATTCTATGAGCATGTATTTCCTTTCCATTCTAGCATCCCAGTCTTCACATTCGCCTTTAATTTTTCCTATTCTGGATGATGAACTTCCTCATGTTCCACCTCATTCTGAAAATAATGTTGGAGTTATACGTGAAAGTATGCTTTTACTTTGTATAACTCGTGTACCGAACACTTGCTTATGAGAATAATTCTTTTATCGCATTTGCTTTAGATATGATTGAATGTTGAATATTTATTACAAACAGTTCATAATAGTACTAGTTACATTGTAGTTAATGTGGTGATACCCGATCACGGAAGACAACATTAACAGTTTCCTTGTAACTAAACGTACATTTTCACGACCTAGGTGGAATTGAACAATCCACCGTGAAAGGTCGATGTGTAAGGCTCAGATTGGTCTGTCTTGACTAAGAGATTGCACTAGCATATTTAGTATGTGTTGAAGAGGACCTACAGCGAGGATAAATTCTTCTGTTCTGAAACGTGAAGAATTAGACATCAGTGGTTGTTGATTTCTTAATCTCCGTCACTTAAATAGGACCGTGCGTGCTTAATGGTTACTGCTTTGATTCATATTGGGTGAGAATCATTATGACTTTGAATCTTGTGCTTTGGTCAGTAATATTAATCATACGACGGTTGCTAAGATTTAATACGGAGAAACGCGTGCGAGTACGGCTCGTGTGATTAGTCCCCTTGGTGGGCTCAGAAAGTTTTATCGTACCAAATCTTGCAAGTGAAGAATTAGTTTCTTCGGTACGAATAATAATGTTGAGCTGTCTTTACTCCAAGGTGAAATATATTAATTAATTTAGAGCTATTCAGAAGCTTAATTAATTAATGGACTTGATAATCTTAAACGCGGGAAATAATAACCAGGAGCCCATATTATGGTAATATGGATTAAGATGGATAGTGCAATATTAATTTATTAATGGTAATAATTAATATTAATGGGACTCAATATTGAAATTCAGAAGTCCATTAGGAGGTCCAATCTTAATTCTCCTTAAAGGCCCCTCAAGTAGCCCATTAAGTAGCCCAATAATGATAAGGTAATTAAAATAAAAAGATAATATTATGCTGATTTTTCTTCATAATTTTCGAAAATTGCATAATTAGGAGAGAAAAGATTATGTTGATTTTCTTGGAAAGATATTATGGAAGATAAGTATTCTTGGAATACAAGATTATCTCATATATTCAAGAAGATCCAAATCTTGGATTCTACTCCTATATTTTTCGAAAATAACAAGTATAATTAGGAGGGTGAGATTTTTGTGGAATATTTTATTTTGGAGAAAAGAATATATGAGATATATTCAAGATTTCTTAGAGCCTAAGAAAAGATTTTCTCCAAGGCCCAAATATTCATAATTTTTGGCCACCTCTAATTATAAATATGGGGTGATTATTTCATCCCCAAGTACATAATTCCATGTGTTGGAAAAATCAAGAGCATAGATCTTTTTCTTTTTCCTTAGTTATTTAAATTATTCGAAAGCATCTCCCACCGGTGATCGAATAAGGCGAAAGGGAAATACTTGAGATGGTTTTTGGGTTGATAAAGCGTATACGTGTTTGTCCCGTTTTATTCAAAGGCCAAGTTCTACAAGAGGTACGTAAGTCACATATTTTCTTGTTTATTCCGCCATAGATTATATGTGAATTAATTCAACATGCATGATGTAAAATTGGTTGTTGGAATTATTATTTGAATTAATTAGGATTAATTCATGCTAGTAATAATTGAATTTAAATTCGTATTTAAATTTCATCCCGAATAGATTCCAGGCACCCCTATTTTCCCAACAACTGGTATCAGAGCCACGGTTTCGGGCTCTGATCTTTAAATTGGAATTTAAATTGTTAAACATTAAATTGAAATTGGATAGTAGAATTGCTAGATCTTTTTTGCAGGTATCCAGTTGTCATGGTTTTAATGTTGTTAATTTTTCATGCGTGTGAATTAATTATTTTTTAATTCGATTCGTTCAAATTCGTTTTTCTCGTGAGAAAATCCATGAGTAGATTAGTTGTTTTTATTTTGATTCGATCATTGTAATAGACTAGTCTAGATCTAGTATTTATTTTTTTGAAAAATAAATTGTAACCGGATCGTGACGAATAACGAATAAATTAAAGACGGCGTACCCGGACGACGCATGCATGCGCGGCGCATGCATGGACGTAAAAATCATGCATGGGGTGGAAAATGAGAACGAACGGCAAAACCCGGTGCACGGGGTGCGCGAGGCGCACGACCCGTGCACGACGGGTGCCCGACGGTGCATGGACGCGCGCGCCTAGCGCCGGCGCCCTTGCGACCACTGCTCGGCATCGCACCGAGTGGCGTGTGGGCCCACTCCGTGGGTCGACGCGCGCCGTATCTCGGGCCGTGGAATTTTTTTAAAAATTAATTCCAGTTCTGCGTTTTTTTTGTGTGATCTTAAACGTCGTACAGAACCCCAAACGATGCTGTTTTTGATGAAGTGTTGTTGTTCTAGTGGGAGCGTGTTGAGACGAACGACGAAAAGCAACAAGGACGATATTTCGTATCAAGACGTGAAGAAATTAAACCGTGACAATTGGATTTGAGTGCTCCAATGTGTTTAATTTTATTTTGATGGATGTTTTATTTCGTGCACTTATTATTATTTGTTAATATGTGTTTGCATGAATTTTATTGTCCAAGAAAAATCTTACTTTCGAAAATTACTAAGTATGTTTATTTAATCGCAATTTTATTCCGTATATTAAAATTGGATTAATTTGGCCTCCATAATTTATTTATTTGTGAAGTTCTTTTGGAATACATTTCCCTCTCGGATCGGCCAAAAGAACGGATTTCACATGAGTAAATTTCGAAAGGATGATTGTGGATTATTACTAGTGGCGGTATTGACCCTCACCACGAGTGGCTTGCTCAAAGCGAAATAATAATCCTGTATTTAATTATGGTTATTACTTAGGCATATGAAATTGATATTAACTTACTCCCCTCGGAGTCCCTGTCAATTTCTATGTGGTCAAAGTGGGAGGCAACTATTAATTTTGAATTAAGGATTTGTAACTTTTAAGTTTGTGATCCGCTTGAAAGTGTTTAAATGTATAGACCACCCCTCGTGGCGCATTTAAATTGTTTCGAGATGTTGGCTGATGCATGATTATATTGTTTTAAGGTTTCAATATAATTGATGTGATCGAATTATGTGATAATTTCATATTTTTCTAGATATTGATATGAATGTATGTTTTATTCTCAGTTCATCATGTCACAACCTTTTAATCCACTGTTTAGTATACTTAAAGATAACAAACTTGTTGGTGAGAACTATGTTTATTGGAAACGTAATCTCGATATTTTTCTAACCGCTCAACACCACAAATGGGTACTTACTACTCCTAAGCCCCAAGAGCCTGCCGAAGATGCGACCAAGGCGGTCAAGAAAGAGCATAAGAGTTGGTTTGACTCCGATGAGATGGCTAGGTTTACTATTCTGGCTTCAATGTTAGATGTGTTGCAACACCAACACCAACACATGGAGACCGCCTCTGAGATAATGCTCAATCTTGAAGCGATGTTTAAACATCAGAACCGTACATCTAGGCAAATCACCATGCGAAAGATGCTTTCGTTGAAGATGGTGGAAGGTACGCCCGTAAGGGATCACGTTATCGAGATGATGGGCTATCTCAACAAGTTGGAGGTACTTGGTGCGGAATTTGATCTCCCTACTAAGGTCGATTTCGTTCTCCATTCTCTGCCGAAGAGCTTTGAGCAGTTTTAGTTGAACTATCAAATGAATGACCGGGCAAAATAGTTTGCCCGAGCTCTTGCAAGCTTTGATATCGGCAGAGATGTTAATGGATCATCAAACTGTTGCTATGGTGGCAAACGGTCCGTCTGCCTCTTCGGGTCCCAAGGGAGGGAAGAAGAGAAAGAGGACGAAAGGCCAGACCCAAGCAAATCCAACCATTGCGAAACCCAAGGCAAAGGGAGAAAGAGGTGGAAAGAAAGCTGCTAAGGGTAAGTGCTTCAATTGTGGTGAAAAAGGACATTGGAGGGCGACCTGTTCTAAGCCTAAGAAGGCGGTAAAGAAAGGTAAGTCTCATGCTTTAGTCGTTGAAACATATGTTGCGGCGTATGCTGCCCATGTTTGGGTAGTGGATACCGGGGCAACTGATCATATTTGTTTCACTCTTCAGGGGTTGCAGCTAACCTGGCGACTTAGCAAGAATGAGATCACCATCACTTTGGGCAATGCTACGAGAGTGGCAGCCGAAGCAGTGGGAGTCGTGCACCTATCTTTTGAAGATAGAGTTTTAATTTTAAGAGATGTTTTATACGTTCCGAACTTTAGGAAGAATTTAATTTCAGTTTCTAAGTTTTTTTTATGGATATTCAGTTACTTTTAATAAAGTTGTTACTGTTTTTTTTAAGAATGATACTATCTGTCATGGAACGTTGGTAAACAATCTCTATACGATTAAGTGTGCACACCACTCAAATAATGAATCTAATAACAGGTCGATCATTTAGAGTAATAAAAGAAAGCGTTCTTCGGAGATGAATGAAACACTTCTATGGCATCTTAGACTAGGTCATATTAATCTAAAGTGGATAGAGAGATTGGTGAAAGACGGATCCTTGGAATCATTCCAAGTCGAACCGTTTCCAACTTGTGAATCCTGTTTAGAGGGTAAGATGACCAAGAGGGCATTTGGAGCCAAGGGGAATAGAGCCACAGAACTGTTAGAACTCATTCATACCGATGTGTGTGGTCCAATGACGATCAAAGCGAGAATGGGGTATGAGTATTTCGTCACCTTCATTGGTGATTACTCGAGATATGGGTACATTTACCTTATGAGGGATAAGTCTGAAACTTTTGATAAGTTCAAGGAGTTTAAGGCCGAAGCCGAGAAATATAGGGAAAAGAGTATCAAGTTTCTACGATCAGATCGTGGAGGCAAATACCTCAGCGATGAATTCTTGAACTACTTATCGGACAAAGGGATCGTATCCCAGTTAACCGCACCGGGAACCCCTTAACAGAACGGTGTGGCAGAACGAAGAAACCGGACTCTTTTAGAGATGGTCAGATCCATGATGAGTTATTCGGATTTACCCAAGTTGTTTTGGGGTAATGCCTTGGAAACGGCGACTTACATTCTAAACTTGGTGCCATCCAAATCGGTTCCTAAAACCCCAATGGAATTGTGGACCGGGCACAAGCCCAGTCTAAGACATTTGCGCATTTGGGGTTGTCCGGCATACGTGCTAGACAAGGAAGCCGGTAAGTTGGATCCACGTTCGGAATTAAGGCTGTTATAGGATACCCTGCAGGAACGAAAGGGTGTATGTTCTATAGTCCCAAGGATCAAAAGACCGTGATTAGTACACACTTTAAATTCTTGGAGGAAGACTATATGAACAATCGGAAACCTAAAAGTGAAATTACCTTAGAAGAATTGAGAGGTCAAACCTCGATACCAAGTATACAGGATGATGTACCACACGTCACATCTTCACAACCAGAACCCCGTCATAGTGGGAGGATTGCTAGCCAACCTGAGAGATTCAAGGGGATATGAGAATCTTCGAATTTGGTTCCCGACGATGAATCAGACACATGGACATATGACGAGGCAATCCAAGACAAAGATGCGGAGTCGTGGCAAACGGCAATGAAAATCGAGATGGGCTCGATAGATCATAATTAAGTGTGGGAGTTAGTCGAACCACCCAATGGGGTAGAACCCATTAGATGCAAGTGGGTGTACAAGAGGAAAAGAGGACCGGACGGAAGGGTTGAGACCTTCAAAGCGAGGCTTGTGGCCAAAGGGTATACTCAGAAAGAAGGGATCGATTATGAGGAAACCTTTTCGCCTGTAGTTATGCTTAAGTCCATCCGTATTCTCTTGTCGATCGCTGAACACCTAGATTACGAGATCTGGCAAATGGATGTCAAGACGGCTTTCCTTAACGGAAGTCTTGACGGGATAGATATCTATATGCAACAGCCCAAAGGTTTCATTGAAAAAGGCCAAGAGAATCTCGTATGCAAGCTTAAGAGATCCATTTATGGACTTAAGCAAGCATCGCATACTTGGAACCAGTGTTTTGATCAAGTGATTAAGTCTTATGGGTTTGATCAAAGCGAGTTCGAAAGTTATGTGTATAAGAAGCGTGACGGAACTGCGGTGGTATTCTTAGTATTATACGTAGACGATATTCTGCTCATTGGAAACAATGTAAAGGTATTGTCAGACGTAAAGGTATGGCTGTCAAAACAATTTGATATGAAGAACTTAGGGGAAGCCGGTCACATCCTTGGGGTCAAGATCACTCGCGATCGCAAGAAGAGGGTGTTGGGATTATCGCAAGCTTCATACATTGACACTGTATTGAAGCGTTTCAGCATGCAAGATTCCAAGAAAGGTTTTGTACCTTTTAGGCACGGAATCCATCTATCGAAAGAAATGAGCCCTAAGACGCAAGAGAAGATAGATGACATGAAAGGCGTTCCGTACGCTTCGGCCGTAGGAAGCCTTCTGTATGCAATGCTGTGCACGAGACCGGATATATGCTTTGCCGTAGGCATGGTGGCTAGATATCAAAGTAATCCCGGGAAAGACCATTGGACTGCAGTAAAGTGCATCTTGAGGTATCAGAAAAGAACTCGTGAGCGGATGCTAATTTACCAGTCAGATAGTCTTGTTCCCGTGGGATACACGGACTCGGATTTCCAATCAGACATAGACTCAAGAAAGTCAACCTCGGGTAATGTGTTTTGCGTGGGAGGAGGAGCCATTTCATGGAGAAGCGTTAAGCAGAAATGCATCACCGATTCTACCATGGAAGCCGAGTATGTAGCTGCTTGTGAAGCAGCGAAAGAGGCAGTTTGGCTCAAGAACTTCTTAGTGGACTTGGACGTTGTTCCGAATTTGCCCGACAAGATAACTGTCTTTTGTGACAATGCCGGAGCAGTTGCAAATTCAAAGGAACCGAGAGCCCACAAGGCCAGCAAACACATAGAAAGAAAATACCATCTTATACGAGAAATCGTTAAGAGAGGAGATATAGAGGTGGCAAAGATAGCGTCGGGTGACAACCTAGCGGATCCATTCCCAAATGGTCTGCCTCAGAGTACATTCGAGAGACATGTGGATGGAATGGGAGTTAAGACTATTGTCAATCTGCTTTAAGTATAAGTGGGAGGAATTATTAGGTTAGTTAAGGTTGACATGAGATGTCACGTAGAGCTACTACACTAAGACATGCGTGATGTATACTAAAAAGCAGACTTTAAGTATAAGTGGGAGATTGTTGGAGTTATACGTGAAAGTATGCTTTTACTTTGTATAACTCGTGTATCGAACACTTGTTTATGAGAATAATTCTTTTATCGCATTTGCTTTAGATATGATTGAATGTTGAATATTTATTGCAAACAGTTCATAATAGTACTAGTTACATTGTAGTTCATAATAGTACTAGTTACATTAACAGTTTCCTTGTAACTAAACGTACATTTTCACGACCTAGGTGGAATTGAACAATCTGCCGTGAAAGGTCGATGTGTAAGGCTCAGATTGGTCTGTCTTGACTAAGAGATTGCACTAGCACATTTAGTATGTGTTGAAGAGGACCTACAGTGAGGATAAATTCTTCTGTTCTGAAATGTGAAGAATTAGACCTCAGTGGTTGTTGATTTCTTAATCTCCGTCACTTAAATAGGACCGTGTGTGTTTAATGGTTACTACTTTGATTCATGTTGGGTGAGAATCATTGTGACTTCGAATCTTGTGCTTTGTGCAGTAATATTAATCATGCGACGGTTGCTAAGATTTAATACGGAGAAACGCGTGCGAGTACGGCTCGTGTGATTAGTCCCCTTGGTGGGCTCAGAAGTTTTATCGTACCAAATTTTGCAAGTGAAGAATTAGTTTCTTCAGTACAGATAATAATGTTGAGATGTCTTTACTCCAAGGTGAAATATATTAATTAATTTAGAGCTATTCAGAAGCTTAATTAATTAATGGACTTGATAATCTTAAACGTGGAAAATAATAACCGGGAGCCCATATTATCGTAATATGGATTAAGATGGATAGTGCAATATTAATTTATTAGTGGTAATAATTAATATTAATGGATTGAATTATATTGGGGCTCAATATTGAAATTCAGAAGTCCATTAGGAGGTCCAATCTTAATTCTCCTTAAAGGCCCCTCAAGTAGCCCATTAAGTAGCTCAATAATGATAAGATGATTAAAATAAAAAGATAATATTATGCTGATTTTTCTTCATAATTTTCGAAAATTGCATAATTAGGAGAGAAAATATTTTGTTGATTTTCTTGGAAAGATATTATGGAAGATAAGTATTCTTGGAATACAAAATTATCTCATATATTCAAGAAGATCCAAATCTTGGATTCTACTCCTATATTTTTCGAAAATAACAAGTATAATTAGGAGGGTGAGATTTTTGTGGAATATTTTATTTTGGAGAAAATAATATATGAGATATATTCAAGATTTCTTAGAGCCTAAGAAAATATTTTCTACAAGACCCAAATATTCATAATTTTCGGCCACCTCTAATTATAAATATGGGTTGATTATTTCATCCCCAAGTACATAATTCCATGTGTTGGAAAAATCAAGAGCATAGATATTTTTCTTTTTCCTTAGTTATTTAAATTATTTGAAAGCATCTCTCACCGGTGATCGAATAAGGCGAAAGGGAAATACTTGAGAAGGTTTTTGGGTTGATAAAGTGTATACGTGTTTGTCCCGTTTTATTCAAAGGCCAAGTTCTACAAGAGGTACGTAAGTCACATATTTTCTTGTTTATTCCGCCATAGATTATATGTGAATTAATTTAACATGCATGATGTAAAATTGGTTGTTGGAATTATTATTTGAATTAATTAGGATTAATTCATGCTAGTAATAATTGAATTTAAATTCGTATTTAAATTTCATCCCGAATAGATTCCGGGCACCCCTATTTTCCCAACAAACAATATTTCACATCCTGATATATGTTCACCACCTGGCATTAATGATGCACCTGATACACCTCCTAACCCTCTTACATCCTCACATCCTCCTGGCTCTATTCCTACTGATCTTCTTGATACTGATACACAACTTGTTGCCACACAGCCTGTTAATACCGATACACACCATCAACCCATCCGGGGGTCTTCCACATATACCTCTAAACCCACTTGGTTAAGGGACTTTATATTGTGTAGTGCTACTGATTCACTGTCCACACAAGATTCTCACTCAACATCTCTTTATACTAGTAAGTTCTCCTTACATTTTGATCATGCCTATACCATTTTTACTAACAATGTGTCTAGCTTCAAAGAGCCATCTTCCTATTATCAAGCAGTTGGCAATCCTCACTGGGAGGAGGCCATGCATCAAGAATTGCAGGCCTTGGAAATAAATAATAATTGGGAAATGGTTCATTTACCTACACATAAGAAGCCTATAGGTTGTAAATGGGTTTTTAAGCTCAAACTCAATCCTGATGTTTCAGTTGATAGATTGTTGGTCCCAAAATGGTTATCCAGCAGAAAGCGTTTTGAGTTTATTTTTAATGAAAACCCAATTTATAAATTAAGTACTAAAATTGAAATGCAGAAATCTAAATTGCAGAAAAGTAGAAAACACCGAAATTTATAGTGGTTCGGATATAACGATCCTACGTCCACTCTCCCTTTCTCCAAAGGGGACTTTCTCTCTCTCCAACCAACTAACTCACGAACCACTGGAATTTGGAAGTACCAGCTCCTTCGTACAACAACTTACAACAACCTTTCAAGATGAACATGTTAATTATAAGATCCAACTGAAACTCCTAAAGAGTGTATAAACCTTAATGAACAAGGTGAGTGTTTGGAAGAGTTCGTGTGTTCTTGGTGTGCTCTCGCGCGACTCTTGTGTCTAATGAACTAATCCAAGCACTCATATTTATAATTGTAGGATTAACTAGCCGTTGGAAGCTAGAAATTCAAACAACCATAATTGGAGGGATATAATCAATCAAAGATTAATTATATGATTGATTAGTTGACTTCAATCAAGAAATCAATCAAATCCTCCTATCAGTTGACTATCCAGATTGCCTCTTCTCCATCATGATCTCCAAAATCTCCTTGTCTCCAGATTACACGCAGCCTCTAAGTGGGTGAACTAATCTGTCTCTCTCATCTGGTCAGGACTCGTCTGGTCTGGGGTCTTCTGGTCAGGTCTGGTCTGGTCAGGTAACACTTCTGCTCTGAACCTCATCTGGAAGAGGTCTTCTGGTGACTCCTCTGGCAGACTCCTCTGGTCAGACTCCTCTGGCAGACTCCTCTGGTCAGACTCCTCTGATCCTCTGGTCAGAGCTCATCTGGTCCATTCCTCATCTGGTCACCTCCTCTGATCAGACTCCTCTGGTCACCTCTCATCTGGTCACCTCCTCTGATCAGACTCCTCTGGTTTACCCATATTTCTTCCCCCTTAACCAAAGACCTATTCTAGACCAAGACTAATCTGTAGCTGACTAACAGGTTCAGCTAGTCCTATTATAAGTTCTTTGTTTTAACATCTTCAAAACATCTAATCTATATCCTAACAATTTCCCCCTTTTTGATGATGTTAAAACTGAAAGAACTGAAATAAAACAAGACAAGAAAATATTGAAATAACAAATAGAGATTCTAGCAGGCTAGGTCAACTGATCTTCCCCCTCAAAGTATGCTTAGCTGATATTGGGGCAAAACATCAGCTGGTCTTCTTGTGTATCTGCAGGCAATCAACTTTTTGGTACCCTACTGGGTCCAGAGGGGTTAGCACAATTTTTAGGAAGCCACAAGAATAGATCATCCCTTTTTGAATCAGGTGATCTTATCTTTCTTCCATACATATCCACAAAAACACACTGAACATAAGAAGCTTCGACATGGTTATTTCTTCTAGAGGTTCTTCTTCTCTTATGAGCTTGTCCAGTAGAAGAAGTAACTTGTCTTAAAGCAACAGACTTGAAATTCTTTTGATAAGGATAAGTTTTACTAGAACCATCAAAGGTTCCAGCTGGTCTGGCAGATGACTTGAAAGTCCTCTGCAGGTGAGTAGGAGTCATCTGGTTCTGCTTCTTTTGAGAAGATCCAGATTGTCTTCTACTCTGCTGGCCTGGCTGAGGTATTTTATTCTGGGTATAACCCTTCTTAAAATTCCTCCTCTGCCTTTTGGGTTTTTGAGTTTCAGTACTCATCTGCCCATTAGGCTGAGTTGCCTGGTCAGCTGACCTCTTGCCTTTATCAATAAAATTTCTAGGCTGTTCTTCTTTCTGAACATGTGAGGATTCAGGTTTGGAATAACCAAGGCCTGTCTTATCATGCTCTCTTTGAGATGAGACAGCTATGTGTGACACAGCATTGCTTGCTGTAGTCAGCTGCTCCAGTCTCATTTTGAGCTTGTCCTCACTTTCTCTTACAATTTTGTTTTGATGGAAGAGTTCATCAAACTTAGCTGTTAGCAGGTTATATTCATTGTCTTTCTCAATGTTTTCAGCAACCAACCTTTCTATCAGCTTAACTTGTTCAATACACCTGGTTGTCAAGTCAGAAGACTCTTCAACTAGTGTATGATTTTGTTCAGCTGGTAGATTAGCTGAGTTGCCTAAACATTGTGAAAGCTTCTGATTTTCTGCTTTTAGCTTTGAGTTCTCATCTTCCAATTTTTGACAAAGTTGTATAGATTTTTGGAGATCTAATAGCATCTTCTGCATATCAGACTCCTGTGATTGTCCAGAACAAGAAGAAGATGAAAAGGAAGAGGGAGTTCGATTACATACCTCGTCTGTCACCAGACATATCTATTCGTCTGGTCCAAAATTTGATGATGAACCAGAAGTGGATACCTCTTCTTCCTCATCTGCGAAGCTCCTTTTGGAGTAGCTCCTAGTGTTTCTTTTACTGCTTCTCTTCGAGCCCATTTCTGCAACAATTGTTAGCACAACAAATATTTGGGTTTTCAAAAAAAAATGGATCTGCCCTGGTGACCACCGAGATGATTTCAAAACAGTGGTCTATAGGACACACTGTTCTGATACCACTTGTTGGTCCCAAAATGGTTATCCAGCGGAAAGCGTTTTGAGTTTATTTTTAATGAAAACCCAATTTATAAATTAAGTACTAAAATTGAAATGCAGAAATCTAAATTGCAGAAAAGTAGAAAACACCGGAATTTATAGTGGTTCGGATATAACGATCCTACGTCCACTCTCCCTTTCTCCAAAGGGGACTTTCTCTCTCTCCAACCAACTAACTCACGAACCACTGGAATTTTGAAGTACCAGCTCCTTCGTACAACAACTTACAACAACCTTTCAAGATGAACAGGTTAATTATAAGATCCAACTGAAACTCCTAAAGAGTGTATAAACGTTAATGAACAAGGTGAGTGTTTGGAAGAGTTCGTGTGTTCTTGGTGTGCTCTCGCGCGACTCTTGTGTCTAATGAACTAATCCAAGCACTCCTATTTATAGTTGTAGGATTAACTAGCCGTTGGAAGCTAGAAATTCAAACAACCATAATTGGAGGGATATAATCAATCAAAGATTGATTATATGATTGATTAGTTGACTTCAATCAAGCAATCAATCAAATTCTCCTATCAGTTGACTATCCAGATTGCCTCTTCTCCATCATGATCTCCAAAATCTCCTTGTCTCCAGATTACACGCAGCCTCTAAGTGGGTGAACTAATCTGTCTCTCTCATCTGGTCAGGACTCGTCTGGTCTGGGGTCTTCTGGTCAGGTAACACTTCTGCTCTGAACCTCATCTGGAAGAGGTCTTCTGGTGACTCCTCTGGCAGACTCCTCTGATCCTCTGGTCAGAGCTCATCTGGTCCATTCCTCATCTGGTCACCTCCTCTGATCAGACTCCTCTGGTCACCTCTCATCTGCTCACCTCCTCTGATCAGACTCCTCTGGTCTACCCATATTTCTTCCCCCTTAACCAAAGACCTATTCTAGACCAAGACTAATCTGTAGCTGACTAACAAGTTCAGCTAGTCCTATTATAAGTTCTTTGTTTTAACATCTTCAAAACATCTAATCTATATCCTAACATAGGTACAAGGCACGGCTTGTTGCAAATGGTTACCATCAACAACTTGGCATTGATTATGATTGTTAATGTTATGCCAGTGTTGTAAAAAATGTTTAGGCAACATTCTGGATAACATTACTGAATTTGTCATTTCTCCTAACACTAACACTTTTGTTCTATGTTGTGTGTGATGTTGTGTTCACAAGTTGAAGACCTATAATGTTCCAGGTCATGCGGCTGCGGTTTTCAAGTGAGGAGATCAAATACATCATGGGCGATTATTGGAGTTAGTGGAGGAATTTTTTTTAGGTCTTTCCAAACTGACTTGGTGATTGTAACTTCTGGTGGATCCTACATTTATAAATACCAGATTATAGTCGAAGGAAAAACTAGGAGAAACAAGCCATGAAGTAGTAAATGAGAGCTACACTATCGAGTGTTCAAGTACATCTAGTGTAGAAAGGTAGTTATTACTATCTTTTGTGCTGGTCAAGCACTGCAGCGCTCCTATCAGTATTGGGATCGAAAATAAGCTAGATTAGGGTCTAAGTGTGATCAGTTTTCTAGTCATCGTAGATCTGTTTACACGGTGTATTTTACACCTTGCCCTCACTTTGAGATCTTATGTTAGATCTTTGTTTGCATCACTACATGGTTATAGTGAAGCTTTTTGCCATGAGGCATCATAGACTTTATTTAAGTCAATGAAAAATTTTGAATTCCGTTTCCAAGGTGTTTAAGTCTTCCACTGTTTAAAAGTACTTAGAATTGTTCATAATTGTTCGTAACCGTCTTGTGTTGTCGCGCATGTTGTCAATATTTCAGTTAACACTACTCTAAAAAATACCACGCACACTCACAATGATGAAAGCTTCTTACATATTTCAGTTAACACTACTCTAAAAAACACCACGCACACTCACAGTCACTGTTAGGATACTCATTGCATTTTTACATGTTTTTCTCAGTGATGAAGTGTATATAGATCCTCCTCTTGGTTATCATTCATCTTCTGGTTTAGTTTGCAAGCTCAAGTGTTGAATCAAAATTTGAGATTCACAAGAAAACTTGTAATCAGGGAATCGAATATGGCACAATAAGCAAGAATATTGAAATCAACGGAATAATAAAGAACACCAGAATTTTACGTGGTTCGAAGATAACTCCTACGTCCACGGGATCGGAGAGGTTCGATCTTTCACTATAAGAACTCAAGGGAATGATACAATCATTCAATCTCACAAACACTCAAGGAATTTCTTCTTTTGAGAAACCCTAATATGGTTACAGAGATATCGAATTCAAAACCCTAACTTTTCTATGCAATGAAAAAGATTGATCTATGGAATCATGTGCAAGGCATCATATATATAGTAGTAATCCAGCGAGTAACTGCCTCAATAAACCGTCTTTGGATGTAACCGTCTTTCCCTCAGCTTAGATTCGGTATCGCGCTAATAACAATAGTTCAGTGGACTTCTCCTCAACTGATCAGAAGACTTCAGGTCCACTGAGCTAACTGAACTTCAGCTGACTTCATCTAAGTATACTGACTCTGGCTAACTCCAACTCCGCTGACGACTGAAGCTCAAACTCAACTGATTACATACTTCACATATGACCTCACAATTCTTCCCTCATATTTGAACTATCAAACCTCTCTTCCTTTCCATCAGGTACCTTTAAGGTTAAGGCACCTGCCATGTGTCCATCTTTACATGTTCAACATAGAACTTGAACTTCAGGCTATATAAAGACTTCGTACACATGTCAGCAACATTATCACCAGTAGATATCATCTAGATCTGGACCACCCATTTCTCTATGATTCCCCTCACAAAATGCAACCTGACATCAATATGCTTTGATCTCTCATGAAACACTTGATGTTTAGCCAGAAGAACAGCACTTTGATTGTCATAGTGAATAACCACATGTCTTTTTGAATTCCAAAATCCTTAATGATGCCTTTCAACCACAAAGCTTCCTTAACTGCCTCAGAGACTGCCACAAACTCTGCTTCAGTGGTGGATAAGGCAACTCCACTCTGTAACACATATCTCCAACTCACAGCAGTGTTGTAAAGAGTAAATATGTACCCTGTCAAAGACCTTCTTGTATTCAGATTAGCAGCAAAGTCATAATCAACAAAACCCACCAGTGGACTCTTCTTATCATTTACCTTCTCAAACATCAATCCCAAATTAGATGACCTTTTAAGGTATCTGAATATCCACTTCAAAGCATCCCAATGTAATCTGCCTGGGTTGGATGTGTACCTGCTCACCATACTCAATGAATAAGCCAAATCAGGTCTACTACAGACCAATGCATACATCAAACTTCCAACTCCACTTGCATAGGGGACATTCATCATAGACTCCTTTTCTTCTTCAGACTTGGGCTCCATCTCCTTAGATAACTTGAACTGTTGTCCCAGGGGAGTTGACACAGGTCTACTCTCATACATGTTGACCCTCTTCAGGACCTTTTCAATATACCTCTCCTGAGATAGAAACAGTTTCCCTGGTGCTCTGTCCCTAAGTATATCCATCCCAAGTATCCTCTTAGCATTTCCCAGATCCTTCATATCAAACCTTGCACTCAGATCCTGTTTAATACTTTGAATATTCAACAAGCTCTTGCTAGCAATTAGCATGTCATCAACATAAATCAGAAGATATGTTACAACTTATTTCCCTTGTTTCTCCAGATACACACAAGTGTCATACTTGTTTCTCTCAAAACCAATGGATGACATAACTTCATTAAATTTCTTATGCCATTTCCTTAGACTTTGCTTGAGGCCATACAAAGACTTCTTCAGTAGACATATCTTCCCCTCTGACCCTGGTTCGGCAAACCCTTCAGGCTTATGCATATAAATGTCTTTAATAAGATCACCATGTAAGAAAGCTGTCTTCACATCAAGTTGTTGTAGCTCCAGGTTATCTTGGACTACTCTACTGAGAAGTAGCCTGATAGAACAATGTTTGACCACAGGCGAGAACACCTCATTGTACTATCCCTTCCCTTTGAGTAAATCCTCTAGCCACTAACCTTGCCTTGAACCTCATCTGATTTTTCATCCCGGATTCAAGCTTCCTTTTGAACAACCACTTGCACTGACTAGTTTCTGCCCAGGTGACTTATTCACAAGAATCCAAGTTTGATTATTCTTAAGAGATTTCATCTCTTCTGTCATGGCAGTAATCCATAACTCTCTATCTTCACTGTCAATATCTTCTTTATAGTTTCTAGGTTCATGGTACTCTATGGCTTCAGCTGTCACAAGTGCATAAGAGACCAGATCAGCCTGGCCATACCTCAGTGGTGGATGTATTTGTCTTCTAGTTCTGTCTCTTGTCAAGCTGTAATTTCTCAAATCAGCTTCAGGCACTTCTTCCTCCTCTGACATGTTATCTTCAGCCGATGCATTTTTCTCTTCAGTTGCCTGCCCTTCCTCTAGTTCAGGAACAATTGGGGTAACCTCATCTGAAGGAACAAGTTCTACCTCAACTTGAGTATTTGGTTTAGCAATAACACCATCCACCTCCTCTGATGTAGGATCTCCTCCACATGACTTGTAACTCATCTGAGACTCATTGAACACAACATCTCTACTAGTAATACACTTCTGATTTCCAGGCTCCAAACACCACAACTTATACCCCTTAACTCTCTTTGGATAGCCAATGAACACACATTTTAAGGCTCTAGGCTCCAGCTTATCTTGCTTCACAAGAACATAAGTTAAGCATCCAAATACTTTCAACTTTGAATAGTCTGATATCTTTTCATACCATATCTCATCAGGGGCCTTAAAGTCAATGGCTGATGATGGCACCTTAATAATCAAGTACACATCTGTGTTAACAGCCTCACCCCAAAAACTCTGGCAAACTTGCATCAGATAACATACATCTAACTCTCTCCAGAATAGTTCTATTCATCCTTTCAGCCAGTCCATTCTATTGAGGATTAGCAGGAACAGTCCTGTGCCTAGTGATACCCTCCAACCTACAGAATTGTTGAAACTCCTCTGAGAGAAATTCAAGCCCATTGTCAGTCCGAAAATGCTTGATGCTCCTCCCTCTCTTATTTTCAAGTCCAGTCAACCACTCTTTGAACTTAGAGAAAGCATCACTCTTCTGTTTGAGTATATACACCAAAACCTTCCTGGAATAATCATCAATAAGGGTAAGGAAATATCTGCCTCCACAATGAGTAGACACCCTAGCTGGTCCCCATACATCTGAATGTATGTAATCCATCACCTCAGTGGTGGTATGCTTCCCCCTCTGGTATGTCTTCTTCTTTGATTTCCCCAGAACACACCTCTCACAGAACTATAGCTTACATATCCTCTTCTCAGGAATTACTCCCCTCTTGGATAACTCCACCAAACCTTTCTCACCAATATGTGCTAATCTTTTGTGCCATAAGTTAGCAACAGTGGACTCCATGGTGACATCAGTTGATCTTGTAACTATTCTTCCAATCAAAGAATACAAACCATTCTTGATGTTACCCCTCATCACAGTTCTTCCAGACTTAGTGATAGACAAGGTACCCTTGTTTGCCCTGAATTCAAACTCCTTAGAATTCAGAGTACCAAGAGAAATCAAATTCCACTTCAGATCAGGTACAAATCTGATCTCAGATAAGACTCTATCAACTCCATCAAACATCTTGATTTTGATAGAACCAGATCCCCTCACCCTACAATTCTCATCATTACCCAAAAGGATAAGACCTCCATCAAACTTCTCAAGATCCAAAAACCAGCCTTCATGTGGACACATATGAAAAGTACACCCAAAGTCTAAGACCCAATCTTGACTTAGTCTCTCATGACTAACCATCAAGACTTCAGCACTATCATATCCATCAACCTCCACCACAGCTGCATCTCCATCTTGATCATCTTGATTGCCTTTCTTCTTTCTTTCAGGGCAGTTCTTTCTCCGATGCCCTTCATTGTGACAAGTGAAACACTTCCTTCAACAAAACCAGATTTTTGATCACCCTTATTCCCTTTTCTACCATCCTTCTTCTTGGCTTGAAACCCTTTCTTCTTCTTGGTTTGAACAATCAAACCTTCAACAGGTTTCTTGCCCTCAGTTTGAATCTGTAGAAACTTGGTTTTAAGGGCTGCTTGCACATCATCAAACTTAACCTGATCTTGACTCCCAAACAATAAGACATCCTTGAAATTCTCTAGAGACTTAGGTAGGGAATTTAACAACATCAATGATTTATCCTCATCATCGATAGTAACATCCAAACTCTCCAGATCATCCACCAATCTGTTGAACTCGTCCAACTGATCACCAAGATTCTTGTCTTCATTCATCTTGAAGACTTGAAGCTTCTGTTTCATGTATAACTTGTTCATAACATACTTGGTCTAATATAACTGCTCCAGTTTATTCCAGACTTCAAGAGCGGTTTCTCTTTCGATACTTACCTCAACGATTTATCCCCGAGATACAAGATAATCGCACTATGCACCTTCCTCTTGTTCTCCTCCATCTTAGCCAGATTAGTTCCAGAAGCCACTTGATCAGGCGGTAACAAGGCATCGTACAAACTATTGTGTACCAGGAGAGCCTTCATCTTAATATTCCATAAATTGAAATCGTTCTTCCCCGTGAACTTCTCAATATTGAACTTGGATGCAGCCATGATTACTTCCCATGGACGGCACCACTTGTTGAATCAGAATTTGAGATTCACAAGAAAACTTGTAATCAGGGAATCAAATATGGCACAATAAGCAAGAATATTGAAATCAACGGAATAATAAAGAACACCAAAATTTTACGTGGTTCGGATATAACTTCTACGTCCATGGGATCAAAGAGGTTCAATCTTTCGCTATAAGAACTCAAGGGAATGATATAATCACTCAATCTCACAAACACTCAAGGAATTTCTTCTTTTGAGAAACCCTAATATGGTTACAGAGATATCGAATTCAAAACCCTAGCTTTTCTATGCAATGTAAAAGATTAATCTATGGAATCTTGTGCAAGGCATCATATATATAGTAGTAATCCAGCGAGTAACCGCCTCAATAAACTACTTTGGAAGTAACCACCTTTCCCTCAGCTTAGATTTGGACTCACGCTAATAACAATAGTTCAGTAGACTTTTCCTCAACTGATCAGAAGACTTCAGGTCCACTGAGCTAACTGAACTTCAGTTGGCTTCATCTAAGTATACTGACTCTGGCTAACTCCAACTCCGCTGACGACTGAAGCTCAAACTCAACTGATTACATACTTCACATATGACCTCACATCAAGAAGAGCCTTTATAGTTATTGGGATATGTTTTAGTTTTGATGATTTTCCAAAACAACATGTAATAGGTTTGAAAGCAGTCAGGATTGTATCTTTTGTTTCAGGTCAGGCTAGGTTATTTCTCAGTAGAATAGACTGTCAGTTGAGAAGAACTCAGTTGAGGGGGAACTCAGCAAGGGGGAACTCAGCAACACATCCTGAGGATATCAAGATGACACCAAGAAGAACTAACTGAAGCCATGCTGTAACCTGAACCAGAAGAGAAGCCTGAAGGATGTCCCACTGAGTGTAAACCGGGCTGATCTAAGCTATGTCAGGTGGACCACTCAGTGAAGAGCATGATCAAGAGGATCAGTGTTGCACCAAGTAGGCCCTGAAGGTGTCAGACTACTGTGGTCAGGGAAGTTTGTCATTCAGCCTTATGACAAACTTCTTGGAATGATCTTCAAACAGTCTCTAAAGGACAACTACACTGAAGACGTTCAGTCCACTGAAGATCATCAGTCAGTGAAGGAGGAAGCTACCTAAACTCAGTGGGTCTTGGTCAACCCACTGAGTCAAAGATCCGTGAATCCAGGCCACGTGGACCAATCAGCACGAGGCAGCAACTCTGACACTGACAAAGGCCTCATTCCAAGAAAAGTGGTTGAAACCATTAATTGTATGGATTCAAATGTAATTTCCTCCAATGGTTACATTTGAATCCACACTATAAATACAAGCTCATAGCTTCATTGTAAGTGTATGTGAAGTAAGGAAAAAAATCAACACCTACGAGCTGTGAATGTGTGAGTGTTTAGTGCATTGTAAGGGAGTTATAAGGAGGCACGTTCCACACCTTATACACTGAACTTTAGAGTTCATAGATATACACAAATGAGTGTTCAGCTTGTAACTCATAGCTTAGAGAGGTTTTCCTAATCTTAGCTTAAGGCTAACACATTGTAAAGGAAAACCTCACCTAGTTGGAGAAACCCAACTGAAACCAAAACCCTCTAGTTAGGTTTGTTGGTGGAAGTTAGTCAGTGAGGAGGGGCAGCCCAGGGAGTGGCGTGAGTCCAATTGTAAGTGCACATTGGCACGTTAAAAAAAAGAATCCCAGTAGTGGATTTCCTGTTAAATCAGGCCGTGGATGTAAGAGCTTGAGTCTCTGAACCACGTTAAACTGAGCGTACTTACCTTTCAAAGTATTTACTAAAGTATTGTGAAAATCAGCTCACTGAGAGCTTTGTTAAGAAAACTTTAGTTAAGCAATCAGGTCAGGGAGATTCCTCCCACTGACCAGATCAGGCAACGCGCTCAAGAGTTCAGTCTCTCGAGTCACTGTGTTGCTAAGAGCATGAGCCTTCAAGTGTCACTGACTTGGTAGCTCAGCCTCTTAGTAACGCAGTGACTTGATTGTTTTTCTCACTGATCTCTTTCAGAGCGCAACGCAGGTTTTAAAAAAAATTGCTCCTGAATTCCCATTTTGGCTTTAGAAAACGGGACCATCAATTGGTATCAGAGCAGGTTGTTCACATGACCACTGATCTAGTTTTGTTAAGAAAAATAGTCTACCGAACTGATCTTAAATGTTTTAAACTATGGGAATTCCTGCATATTTCAAACTATTACTTGTGTTCTGACATTATTCTTGTAATAGAAAATCATTTGGTTAGAAGTTTTGGAATCATCAAAAAGGGGGAAATTGTTGGGATATGTTTTAGTTTTGATGATTTTCCAAAACAACATGTAATAGATTTGAAAGCAGTTAGGATAGTATCTTTTATTTCAGGTCAGGCTAGGTTATTTCTCAGTAGAATAGGCTGTCAGTTGAGAAGAACTCAGTTGAGGGGGAACTCAGCAAGGGGGAACTCAGCAACACAGCCTGAGGATATCAAGATGACACCAAGAAGAACTAACTGAAGCCATGCTGTAACCTGAACTAGAAGAGAAGCCTGAAGGATGTCCCACTGAGTGTAAACCGGGTTGATCTAAGCTAAGTCAGGTGGACCACTCAGTGAAGAGCATGATCAAGAGGATCAATGCTGCACCAAGTAGGCCCTGAAGGTGTCAGGCTACTGTGGTCAGGGAAGTTTGTCATTCAGCCTTATGACAAACTTCTTGGAATGATCTTCAAATAGTCTCTGAAGGACAACTACACTGAAGACATTCAGTCCACTGAAGATCATCAGTCAGTGAAGGAGGAAGCTACCTAAACTCAATGGGTCTTGGTCAACCCACTGAGTCAAAGATCTGTGAATCCAGGCCACGTGGACCAATCAGCACGAGGCAGCAACTCTGACACTGACAAAGGCCGCATTCCAAGAAAAGTGGTTGAAACCATTAATTGTATGGATTCAAATGTAATTTCCTCCAACGGTTACATTTGAATCCACACTATAAATACAAGCTCATAGCTTCATTGTAAGTGTGTGTGTGAAGTAAGGAAAAAAATCAACACCTACGAGCTGTGAAGGTGTGAGTGTTTAGTGCATTGTAAGAGAGTTATAAGGAGGCACGTTCCACACCTTGTACACTGAACTTTAGAGTTCATAGATATACACAAATGAGTGTTCAGCTTGTAACTCATAGCTTAGAGAGGTTTTCCTAATCTTAGCTTAAGGCTAACACATTGTAAAGGAAAACCTCACCTAGTTGGAGAAACCCAACTGAAACCAAAACCCTCTAGTTAGGTTTGTTGGTGGAAGTTAGTCAGTGAGGAGGGGCAGCCCAGGGAGTGGCGTGAGTCCAGTTGTAAGTACACCTTGGCACATTAAAAATAAGAATCCTAGTAGTGAATTTCCTGTTAAATCAGGCCGTGGATGTAAGAGCTTGAGTCTCTGAACCACGTTAAACTGAGCGTACTTACCTTTCAAAGTATTTACTAAAGTATTGTGAAAATCAGCTCACTGAGAGCTTTGTTAAGAAAACTTTAGTTAAGCAATCAGGTCAGGGAGATTCCTCTCACTGACCAGATCAGACAACACGCTCGAGAGTTCAGTCTCTCGAGTTACTGTGTTGCTAAGTGCATGAGCTTTCAAGTCTCACTAACTTGGTAGCTCAGCCTCTTAGCAACGCAGTGACTTGAGTGTTTTCCTCACTGATCTCTTTCAGAGCGCAACACAGGTTTAAAAAAAAAATTTGCTACTGAATTCCCATTTTGGCTTTAGAAAACGGGACCATCAATAGTCTTAGACAAGCCTCCAGGGAATGGAACTTAGAATTTTGTTTCACACAGTCCTTTACTGATCACTGCCTCTTCACTAAGGGTTCTTCTTATCAATTCATGGCTCTCTTAGTGTATGTGGATGATGTACTTATCACAGGTACAAATGTAAATGATATTGCCATACTTAAACAACATCTTCATGATGTGTTTACTATCAAAGATCTTGGTTTTGCCAAGTATTTTTTAGGTGTTGAAATTGCCAGTGGTGATTCTGGTACTACCTTAACACAGAGGAAATACATCTTCACTACAAGAAAAAAAAAGGTTTTACAACGGTTCAAAACAATTGTCTCTCTAAAAAATAGCTGATGTAGAAGATCACGTTGTAGTAAGTGGGTATAAATAGACAACGGTCAACTAGCTGTCGTACTTCCTCAATTACTACAACAGTTAAGAACAGTTGTGTATCACTAATCAAATATGTTGTTGTAGCATAATAATTTCATAAATATTGGGATAGACAACAGTGTTCAATCGTTGTTGTTCTTTAAAACGTACGTCTTATAACTGTTGTCTTTCTTTAAAAAAGAAGTTGTCGTACCATATATTTTTCTTAAATTTCAAGGAAAGACAATGTTTATTAACCTTTGTATGTTCATGTTAACTACATCGTGTCTGGACTGTTGTCTTTCCATTAAAATACGCATAAATATTTCATAAATTTCTTGAATAGACAACAGTTATAAACAATTGTCTTTTTATATTTACTACATCAGTTTTGCACCTTTTTCTTTCCTAAATATGAGCTATATTGTATTTTTTTATATTTCAATTACGTAGATATATAATAAAACCTCTAATAAATTTTCAAGATAAAATGTGAGGAAAAATAATCATAATACCATCAACATTCATTTCCAAGTACTACACAATCATTGTATAATAGAAGTTTATAAAAGTGTTCCACACCATCAACAAAATACCATAAATATTAGTTTACAAAAGTTTAAACTACTAATTAAATGAATGCCTTAACTGTTGGTCCCGGTACAAGACTGAGGGGGGGGGGGGGGGGAATACACGTATACTAATTTTCAAACTTAAAACCTGACTGAGTCCCCTTTACTCAGAGTGGTAACGAACTAGGAGCTGATAACACACCTACTGACTAGACTTGGTGCAGGTCAGTTGGCTAACTATCAATTCAAATTCAGTATGGAAATGCGTGAGCCCTGATAGTTTAAAGTCTTGTTTAGTTTGCTTTCTGAAAAACTTGTTTACTCAATTCCGAATAGTGATTAGTAGGGCAGTGCTCTTTTTAAGGATCAGGCTGATTGATTTATTTTTAGTAAACCAAATGCTTATGAATGAACAAGTAATATGGCAGGTATGCGCAATATCAAAGCAATAAGAACACAAGGAGTTTAACGTGGTTCAGAGACTCAAGCTCCTACGTCCACGGCCTGATTTAACAGGAAATCCACTCAAGGGATTCTTGTTTTTAACGTGCCAAGGTGCACCAAGACCAGCTAACCTCACTGATCTATACAACTCCTCTTACTAACTCACTGACTGACTTACTCCCAACAAACCTAACTTAGGGTTTTGGTTTCAGTTTAGATTCCAACTAGGTTGAGATTATCCTTACAAGACAAAGCTATGCTAAGGGTTGGATAATCTCTTTAAGCTTAAGATATTGCTTGTACGCTCTTTGGAATACAAAATAACTCTCAGTAGCTAAGAAACACTTGGGAAATTTAGATGGTTTCGAGTGCTTCTTCTAAGGCTGAATGCTTTTTAATGCTTGAGAGTTTGAGTAATTTCTGGCTTGGAAATTTCCCGTTGCCTTGAATGGGTTCAAGGCCTTCTGTATTTATAGGTGATTTGAAAAACTATCCGTTGAAGAGATAGCATTTCTTGTCATCTATGTAGAGTGGCTCAAACGGACATATCTTCATGCAGCTGCCGCCCTTTGCATGGAATTAGGTAGTCGCATTAAATGCACATTAAATGATTGCCCGTTGAAAATGCAGTCTGAAGTCAGTCTTCTTGTCAGGTTTCGTACGTGCGTGTCCTTCCCGGATTGGTCCACATCATCAGGTTGGTGAGAATGTCAGAACTTATTCCTGGCTTCAGGTTTGTCTTATTAAGTTCTTTTTGTCTTGAGCTCACCGGTCTTGTCCTAACGCTGACATTCCTTTTGCATTGCTTGGCTCTACTCCAAGTCTTCCCATAAACTCAGTATCCTCCTGTTCCCTTCAGGACTGAGTAGTAAATGACATCAGGGTCATACTCTTCATCACTGAGACTTACTCAGCCAGCTTAGAAGACTGCCATAAGTTCAGGATGGTAAATCGTCTTCAGGCTCTAAGTCTTGATCGTCATCAGTAAGTGCTCCTCTTACTGAGTACCTGTGAAGTGTAAAATGACTAAATACAAAACCTAACCAAGACTAGCCTGACAAAGACAAACAAAAGGCAAATCATCTTTTCAGGGGCTTTGGGATCTTAATCAAAACTGACAATGTCCCAACAATTTCCCCCTTTTTGATGATGCCAAAACACAGAAAAGATCCTCAAAAAAACATAGAGGAATAAAAGAACCTATTTATAAGATAAGGCAGTGTTAGAGCAATTCTTGATAAAGTACAGAATTTAAATAACAGCCAAAAAGACAATGAGTTTTTGTCTGTGGGCAAAAGTAATAGATTTCATTGATATATGTGGAAGTGATTACAATGAATCTAATCTATTACATGAAGTTGTGAACACCTAGACTAATCTCATTTCAGGTTCAAGTCCATATCCTGCATAGACTCTTGCCTTTAACTCGTCAACTCTGCTAGGTTGATTCACGTACCCTTCAGCCTTGGCAATCTTCAAAACTTCCATTATAATGGCCTTCGTATTGTGCTTCTGAGTTCCAGAAACTAAGGGAGGAGCTCGAATCGTGAACTCAGGAGCCTTCACCTGGACTTGAGCTGCTTCAGCCTCCTCCAGGATCTTTTGGATCAACTCAGGATGATTGTCCATCATGCAGTCAGTGAAGTGAGCATTAATATCATCAGTGTCTCCCCATTTCTTCACAACATACCACAATTTCACAAACTCAACCTTCGCGTCAGCCCAGAACTCCTTCAGTGCCTCGGAGATGAACTCGTCGATATAGGCTTCCCTTAATCCTGACTCCGGCCTTCTGACTTGAAGAATTATTGATTTTCTTGTTGTAGGCCTCTTTCTATACTTCCTAGGCTCAGGCTTCGCCTTCTTTCTCCTAAGCAGACTGATAACTGCATCATCGAGTTCCCTTTGTTGAAGCTCAGTGATATCAGTCAGCTTCTCCACTTTCTTCTCCAAGATACGCATCTTTTCTTTCTGTGCAATCTCAGCCCTGCGTACAACCTCAGTCTTTTCAGAAGGTGTCCCCCACGCCTCAGTGTATAATTCCGCCACCATCTCCCCAGAGTAAGTGATGGGGTTCTTCCTTGTGTTCATGGGGGGAGATTTCTAAACTGACTCAGGTTTCTTGGATACTTGGAGTTCTTTAGAAGGTTCATTAGCCCTCGCCTTCTTTGCTGCCTCTGCCTTCAGCCTGGCAACTATTTCCTCTCCTTCCTTCTCTACTGCTGCCAACCTTGTTGACTTCCTTACCCTCAGCACATTCCCTTCAGGATTTGCCTCAGGGTCTGCTTGAATAGTTTCGCCTTGGTTGCTGCCTCAGATGCCTCAGGGCGGGATCTTTTCTTTTTCTTTTCCCCCTTTTTGGCATCATCATTAGCCTCGGATGGGAATGCGTCAGATCCACTGTTAATTACGAAGGAGGCTAGGGAATGAACATCATTGATTCCCTCCTTCAGTAAGTTAACTCCCATCGAGATACCAGTTCCTGCAAAAGAAACAGAACAGATTGCAGCATCCACCTTCTTCTCAAAGACCTCCATGGAGAGTTGGAGTCTTTGTTCAGCTTGCTCGATCCTCCCCTCCACCCTGGCAGATCGATCATCTGCTTGAGTAAGCCTCTCAGCAATATCTTTCGAAGTCTGAGCAATTCGTCCTGACTCCAGCTCCAACTTGGACGCTGAGTCCTTAATGGCCTGAGTGAATAGGGCTCCAGCCTGAGCTGCAAGCTTCTCCACAGCCTGATTGAGATCCTCCTTCCTTTGCTCATCCTTCGCAGCCAACTGCTTTAAGGTTTGTCTCAGCATCTTCTTGGTGCGCTTCCTTTTAGCTCTCACTGACTTGGCTGTGTCAGTCATCGTTCTTTTGAGCAAAATCAGATCCCTATTGGCAAGGGTTTTGTAAGCTAATTTAGTCCATCGGATGTGTTTTGCTAGGGCCTTGGAGTCCTCTTCTTTCTCAGTGCGTAGCCTCATCACTTCCTCCTGAAGCTCAGCTAGATTTTCTGTGGTTTTCTCCTTCTTGACCTCCACAATGCTTTTGAATTCATCCTCGGCCTCATCAGTGGCAGGTTGTTTTCCCTTGTCAGCCCCTGCATCCTCAGCCCCCTCTTCAGGGTGCACTGAAGGCAGTTATTGAGTGGTCATGGTCGCCTGCTCAAGCTCAACCATGTCATCTCGAACCTTAGGAACTTGTCCCTCAGAACTGAGAGTCTCCTTAGACGCCCCAACATCTTTCTCCCTTGTCCCAGGGCAGGGAATCCCTTCATCGACAGATGTCTCATCGGCGGCTGAGATGTTCAAAACATCCTCAGCCACTGGTCCACCCTTGGCACCAGTGTCTTTTACACCATCCTCCTGAGTTTGAGACTCAGGGACCATCGCATCAACCTCCTCAGCCGTTTCCTCCACAGCTTTCTCCATAGCTCCACCCTGAGCATCTTCATCATCCTCTCCATCCCTATCTTCCTCCTCATCTGACAGAAGACCAGCCTTACTCTTGGATATTAAATCATTGACTAGCTCCCTCAGGTTTTTGAAGTTAAGCAGTTGAAGCCAGCTAGTCAGTCCAAAATAAGAGCATAATCTTGCCTCCTCATTCTCCCAGTGCTCCCATCCACGAGCATCGACTAACATGTGCTGCTCCTGCATGTTGGATTGCTTAAACTCCAACTAGACTTTGAGCTCAATAACGTTAGCAGCAAGTTCTCCATACTTTGTCAGTCTTGGCCAGCACTTGGAGGCCCATTCAGTAGCGTTCCCCCTTAGGGTATTCTCCAGAATGCCTCCTGCCATATGCTCATCCAACTCTTCCTCCTCCACAACCAGGAAGACATCCTCTTCATTTGAAGTGGCTTTAGGAAAATCTTTTGGGTTGGGGTAAGTGGAGAAATCTTTAGGGTTGGGAATAGTGGGATCTGAGGGTTGGTCAGACCTCTGAGGTGATGGCACTGACTCTGGAACATTTGGCTTTGAGGTACAGGGTGATTGGGTGGGTTGAGGTGTGGGGTCAGGGCTGGGTTGTGTTTGGGTTTCAGGGTTAGTGGGTGATTGAGTGGGTACTATCTCAGGCTGCAACAACTCAGCCGTCTCGATAAATTTTCTCATCTCCTCCAAGTCAGAGGCTCTAGGAGAGCTTGACTCCTCCCTCTCACTCACTACATGCAATCTCTTAGCAGGGGACTTTTTGACTCCCTTCCTAAGTTTCTTCAAAGGCCTCTCCACCTGATCACTCTCCTTCCTGACGTCATCGTCAGTTCCCTCAGCCTCAGATTCGGCTCTCTTGGGATCAGACTCAGTCCCAAATTTAGTGCTCTTCCCTGACAGCACTAACCTCACCTTCTTCCTCTTCTCCACTCCCTCCACTGCAGGCTGAGCCACCTCCATCTCAGCAGCAGACTCCTCAGCCTCCTTACTCCTTTCAAAGAGTTCATCCACTCTCTCAATGAGACTGGTTGCCACTTTTTTAGCCTTCCCAGCTGGCTTTTTGGCCTGACCCTTTGCCTTAGCATTGGGATCAGTCAGCCCTAGCATCGAGTAAGTGTCACTCACTGAAGCAAACATTACCTTTTTGGAGGAAAGATTGTCCTCGAAGTCGAAGGTGTACTCATGGCAGACATGGGCAATAAGGATGGACAACCTCGTTCCAAAGGGCAGGATGGCACTGACAGAAACGTGCTTCTTCTCCTCATCCCGCTTCAGCTTGTCCAGTCCAGCCTGATGGAGTTGATCAATTAAGAACTGCTCCCAGTTTGCCTCCACTCCATCGACAATAGCCCCCATTATTCTCAGCTTGGGCAAGCTCAGCTGTTCATGAGAGCTTTTGGATCCCATCACCACTTTGGACACTAAGTCCACAAGAGCTCTGTACTCAGGCTTCAGAGTACTCTTGTTCTGACGGGCTCTGAACTCAGAGGAGCCAGTCTTGGTCCACTTCTTAAGGAATTCTCCCTCCGAGTTTTCCTTGTAGAGTCTGGGATTGACTCCTGGGGATGGCAAAGCAAAGACCTCCTTGATGGCTCTCCGAATGTCAATGTCAACCACCTCTGAGTTATAGAGAGGTTCGCCGTCGCCGTTCTTCTCCCCCGTCGGCTTGAGTGCAGTCACCTTCATGAAGAGTTCTCTCTTACGCAGGAACATGTTGAGGTAGGCTTCTACAACTGTCCTTGGAAGTATAGATAGGGGACGCATGGTGAAGTATGTTTCCAACCCAGCTTTGGAAATCCAATTAAAAAGAGGTTTGATTTCCTCCACTGTAAGACAGGCACCTTCCATGGAGATGACTTGCTCCATGTGTACCAGCTTGTTATCGACAACATCCTCAAGCTTGTCCGTTATCCAGTTGGAATTAAGAAGAGCCATTGATTTTGAAAGAAGTAGAGGTTTTTAGGAAATCCGTGAATATTTTGAGCAAGAGAATACTCAGTGTGCAGATGTGCTTTATGTTTGCGTAAAGACCTCCAATGGCACTATTGATTGATAAGACGAAGTCAGTTACTCAGACGTGGGGTTGAGATTAATTCCTGAATTTGAAAGGTTTTGAAATGAAGGGCCAGGATTAATCTCAATTTCAATCAATTACCCAAGTCAGTCATATTCCGTATAAAACAGACACGTATATAAAAAAGTAACTGAAGCATTAAATGCTCCGTTGTGCGTGGGTTTAAATATGAAAATGCGTGCTTTTAATGAAAACGGAATGCATTTAATAAAGATTTTTAGGACGAAGGACTCAGGGAGACGCTTGGTATTCACAAAAGTCAGGATAAAACTCATACCTGTTAGGGAGACATTGTAGCACCCTGATACTTCGCTGAGTCGAGTCTGGCCTGAGTTCCCCCTAGAACCCTACACTGACTGTTCTCCCGGATCTAAGAGTCCTAACTCCACTGACAGTTCCATAAACCTCAACGGCTTAGTCAAGATGTCAGCTCTTTGCCTGTCAGTGTGAATCTTCTCCATCCTAATGTCCTTCTTTTCCACGTGATCTCGAATGAAGTGATGCATAATGTTCACATGCTTACACCTTGTGTAAAGCACTGGGTTCTGAGTAAACACTATAACACTATTGTTGTCACAATAGATTGGAACCTCATTAGCAAATACTTGGTAGTCCCTCAACTGTTGCCTCAACCATAAAATCCGAGCACAACAACTACCTGCATCCATATACTCAGCCTCAGTTGTGGATGTAGTCACTGAATTCTGCTTCTTACTAAACCACGAGATCAACTTACTTCCCAAAAACTGACATGTCCCTGAGGTTGATTTCATATCAATCCTACAACCTCCATAATCTGCATCTGAATAACCTGTCAGTTCTAAGTTGTCATCTGAAGGATATCATAGTCCCAAATTGATTGTCCTTTTGAAATACTTAAGTATCCTCTTAGCAGCCTCCAAATGACTTTTCTTGGGATTAGACTGATACCTAGCACACACACCAACTGCAAACGTAATGTTAGGCCTACTCACAGTCAGGTACAACAAAGAACATATCAGCCCTCGGTACTCAGTCTGATTTACTGAAGTCCCTTCAGTGTCAGGATCCATATTCCAATTTGTGTTCATAGGGATCCTGGCTGGATTGCTGTTCTGAACACCAAACTTATGAATCAAGTCTCTTGTATACTTGGCCTGATTAATGAAGATACCTTGATCAGTCTGCTTGACCTGCAATCCTAAGAAGAAGTTCATCTCTCCCATCATTGACATCTCAAATTCACCAGTCATCAGCTTAGAGAATTTCTCACAGAGCTGATGATTTGGTGATCCAAATATTATGTCATCGACATAAGTCTGGACCAAGAGAATGTCATCACCTTCAGTGATCCTGAACAATATCCTATCCACAGTTCCCTTCTTGAACCAATGGTATGTTAGGAATTGAGAGAGGGTATCATACCAAGCTCTTGGTGCTTGCTTAAGTCCATAGAGTGCTTTCTTCAAATGGTATACTCTATCTCCAACCTCAAACCCGGAAGGTTGTTCAACATATACCTCTTCATTGAGTACACCATTCAGGAAGCCACTCTTGACATCCATTTTGTTAGGAAAATTATTGTATAGTTTTGATGAGTTAAAACAAACCAGAAGATGTAATAGGACTATCTGGACCAGTTAGCCAGATGATGATCTAGATTAGGACTTAGTCTAGGGGGAACTGCCAGACCAGAAGACTTCACCAGAGGACTCCACCAGAAGACTTCACCAGATGAGATCTGACTAGAGGCAGTGGACCTTCCCCAGACCAGACGAGTCCGGACCAGACCAGTCTGGTAGAACAAAAGATGCTCAGTTTGATCCCATGTTTCTACTGAGTATTCTGGTTGTTAACTAGATCAGGACCAGAAGACACCGAGGTTGCCTGGTGTCTGGTCTTGCCTTCTCTGGAGAGAATCAGAGTTAGGCAGAGGAAGCATTTGACCGTTGGTGATTCAAATCAAGTCAACAAGATCGGATTGGAAAGTATTTGAAGATAATCAATCCAAGGATCCCACCAACCCAATCAATCAATTAGGGAATTGATTGATTGAGACTTCCTTAAATAGAGAATCTGATTGGATTAGCTCTCCAACGGCTAACCCTAATCTCCTCTATAAATACAAGAGTGCAATCACAAGAAAAAGCTCTAGAGAGACCCTACGCGCATAAGTCAATCCAAGCTTTTGATAATCACTCTTAGCACTCTTATTGTTCACATTTTATATCTACTCTTAAGGAGTTGTTGGACCTCAACCTGTTCATCTACAAGATAAGGTTGAAGGTTGTTGATCTTTAGATCGAAGTTAGATCTAAAGAGTTTGTAAGAAGGAACTGGTACTTCACAATTCCAGTAAGTAAGTTGGCTGTTGGTTGGATAGTGAGACCCCTTTGATCAAGGGAGAGTGGACGTAGGATATTCAGATCCGAACCACTATATATCCGGTCTTATTTACTGTTTTCAGCATTTAAATTCCTATTTATTATAGTCTGCTCTTGTAAAAGGAAGTTGTCTAAGACATTTAATTTAAAGCTTCCGCAATTTATCAATCTAGTGGGACCAACAAGTGGTATCAGAGCAGTGTGTCCAACGACCACTGCTTTGAAAAGCTTTTGGTGGTCACCGGGCAGATCCATTGCTCTTTATTGCTTTTGCTCAAATTCTTGTTAAATCCTTATTGTTGTCTAAATGTCTGCAAAATCTTCTTACAAGAGCCGTAAGGTTCCAGAATTCTATTTCGAGGATTACAGCCACTGGAGTTTCATGATGAGCAATCATCTTGGAGCTATTCACCACCGCATGTTAGATGTGGTAGAAAGTGGCCCAATTAAATTTTACTGGACTCCTATTGATAGTGGCAGGTCAAAGTCCAGGGAAGAAACTAGTGAAACTGCCCAGAAGGCTACAGAGGACAGAGTCCCCAAGCAAAGAATCCTAAAAAAGAAAGATGAGCTTGACAACGATGAAAGAAAGCTCTACAACTTGGACCAGGTGGCAAGAACTGAGATCATCAACACACTTACTAAAGAAGTGATTGAAAAGGTCAGAACGTGTGCCACTGCCAAGGAGATGTGGGACAAACTTGCACTTCTCCTCAACTATCAAGCCTGATGTCAAGCCAAAGGAGTCTACTGCAGATGACTTGAGCCTCAAGGAGCAGGTAGCACTTCTAACCCGTAAATTGGATAAAATGAGTTCAAAATATGGCAGGTACAAAAGGCATTGGAAGGAGTCTACCAGAGATAGGAAGAGTTCCTTCAAGCCTGCAGAAAAGGAGAAGACATCTGGAGCTCAAGGGAGACCAGAATCAGAACTCCAGAAAAGAGGAGAGATGACAACCCTGGCAGTTCTGGGAGATCAGATTATCAGAGGAGGGATGGTAGCTCTGGTAGACCTGACTACCAGAGGAGAGAGAGTAGTCCAGCCAGATCAGACTATAATTAGAGGAGGAGAGAGCCAAGTCCTAGTCCCAGAGGAGACAATGCCTGCTACACATGCAACAAGACTGGTCACTACAGTTATGATTATCCTCAACTTACTCCTAGGGAAAGAGAAGAGAAAAGGATCAAGAGAGATAGGAGATATGCAGACAAGAGAGCATTGTTGGCAGAAGCAGAGGAGGAGGATACTAGTTCCAGTTCTTCTTCTTCGGATTTCGGGTCTGATGATGATGTATGTCTGATGGCAGACATCAATGAGGTACAAGAAACTACCTTAGTTTTATCAAATTCTGAATCTTCTAATTCATCTGGTAACTCCAGAGAGTCTGATATGCAGCAAATGCTATCAGATCTCCAAAATTGTGTTCAATTATGTCAAAAACTTGAGAAAGAGAATGGTAGGCTCAGAACTGAAGTTCAATCCTTATCTCATGAACAAAAATCCACCAGAGAACTCATGAAAGATCATTCCAAAGAAGTCTCTGAACTTCAGGACAAGATCAAAGAAAGAGATACTCTGGTAGATCAAATCATGAAGGAAAAGAATTTTCAGGAGGATGGGCTCAATAAGCTTAGAGCCAAATACTAGACTCTTATCAATGGAAAACAAGTTGAGCAAACTATTAAGTTACCTGTGCCCAGAGAAGATTCCTTGAAACCAGATGTTCTATCTATTATTTCAGGATCTTCTCAACGCATAAATGATAAGAGTGGTTTAGGATATCCTGGAATTATTAAAAGATCTCATAAATATTGCTTTACTAAAGACAAGTCTATAAGATCTGGTGAACTTGTGGAACTCCGGAATGAAGAGGATCCTTCTGATCGCATGGTGGTTCACAGACCTGGTTGGAAATGGGACCCCCCTATTGATAATTCAAAACATAATCCAGAAGAGGTGAATGTTCTGGAAGGAAAAATTCTAGAGCATACAAGCCAGAAAATAGAACCTATGAAGATTGATGGTTCTGTTCAGATGCCTAATCTGATTAGAGAACCTCAGAGGAATCCTAAAAGAGTGGAACCTAAGCAGATTAGGGGACCTAAAAAAGGAGACTCTAAGAGGAAATCTAATCAGAATAGGAGATACCAGAGGAGGTATATTGAACCAGAGAACCTCAATCAGAATCAGGGTTCTCAAAGGTGGAATGCTCCAAGAAGATTCCAGAACAGGAAACCTCAGAAGGAATCCTATCATCAGAATAGATCCAATCTTCAGAACCAGAGGAGGTCTTCCAGACCCATCTATAGAAAACCAACTGATCTGGGTAGTTATGACACCAGAGATGGTTCTTCTAGGATGTACCCTTACAACCAGACCTTTAAGACCATGTCTTTGAGGCAGGCCATTCCAAAGGCCAGATTTGAGAAAAGGTACACCAGACCTGTTTATAGGAAATGTGTCCTTATCAAACCAGTAGGTCAATATGTCATTGTAAGAGGACATGTGCTGGTAGATAGATTTGGAAGGAAGATAAGATCTCCTCATCCAACAAGGGATGATCTTTATCTATGGATTCCTACAAAACCTGCAACTAACCAATTAGGACCCAACACTAGTAGGGGACCTAATTGATTTCTCTGCAGGTAGATAAGAGCCAATTGGAGAAAGGACTTTCAAGTAACCATGTCTGGTACATTGATTGTTAGGATAAAAATTGTTAGTTTTGATGAGTTAAAACAAACCAGAAGATGTAATAGGACCATCTGGACCTGTTAGCAAGATGATGATCTAGATTAGGACTTAGTCTAGGGGGAACTGCCAGACCAGAAGACTTCACCAGAAGAGTCACCAGAAGACCCCACCAGAGGACTTCACCAGAGGACTCCACCAGAAGACTTCACCAGATGAGAACAGACCAGAGGTAGAGGACCTTCCCCAGACCAGACGAGTCTGGACCAGACGAGTCTGGTGGAACAAAAGATGCTCAGTTTGATCCCCTGATTCTACTGAGTGTTCTGGTTGTTCACCAGATTAGGACCAGAAGACACCGAGGTTGCCTGGTGTCTGGTCTTGCCTTCTCTGGAGAAAATCAGAGTTAGGCAGAGGAAGCTATTGACCGTTGGTGATTCAAATCAAGTCAACATGATCAGGATTGGAAAGTATTTGAAGATAATCAATCCAAGGATCCCACCAACCCAATCAATCAATTAGGGAATTGATTGGTTGAGGCTTCCTTATATAGAGGATCTGATTGGATTAGCCCTCCAACGGCTAGCCCTAATCCCCTCTATAAATACAAGAGTGCAGTTCAAGAAAAAGCTCTAGAGAGACCATATACGCGCATAAGTTGATCCAAGCTTTTGATATTCACCCAAGCACTCTTACAGTTCATAATATTTATCTACTCTAAAGGAGTTGTCGAAACCACAACCTGTTCATCTATCAGACAAGGTTGCTGGCTGTTTGATCTTTAGATTGTAGTCAAATCTAAAGAGCTTGTAAGAAGGAACTGGTACTTCCCAAATTCCAGTAAGTAAGTAAGTTGGTTGGTTGTTAGTGAGACCTCTTGGATATAAGGGAGAGTGGACGTAGGATATTTAAATCCGAACCACTATATATCTTGTGTTCTTTATTGCTTTATTTTACATATTGTCTTATTGCCTTTTATTTTCTTGTAAAAAGAATTTGAAAGACATTTAACTTAAGCTTCCGCAGTTTCTGGTTCGAATGAAGATCAACGAAGACCATATCTCTTCAAAAATTGACAAGGAAGATTTGGTGTTTTTCAAGCATGATTTCTGTGCCCTGTTTGGAAACATTTCGGCGGAAGGGGTGGATCCATTAACCTACAAGGAGGATGATATTGTGGGTTCCTTCAAATTGTTTGTTCGTTCTTCTTGCCAGAGTATCACGAAGGGATTTCTGGATAAACATCTGAGGCAAAAGTACAAGGTACTTTTTGGCATAGTTGTAAAGGTGTTGATGTGTGAGAATCACAGCACGGATGCGGTTTTTAATGGAAGAATGTGTGTGATGAGGGCTCTGTATGACGGCGTCCAATGCAACTGGGCAGAGTTCTTTTGGGGCGTCTTAAGGAAGAATAAAGTGAAAGTGAACAAGGAGGCTTGTCCTTCCAAGCCAGGGGAGATGCAGTTTTATTTCACTGCTAATGTTTCGTTGGGAACGAAACTTACCTTGATTTTGGACTCATTACTTCCAGAGAAGAGATGGAAGGAGACTTGGTGTAGATGATTTCACAAGTCTAAAGTGCTTTTCTCAAAGGATGGTCCCCTTCATGGCCATCCTGATTCTGATGGAGAAGAAGCCATCCCTGCCCCTCCTCTACAGGCAGTACCCTCACCTGCAAAGGGGCAGAAGCAGCAGCAGAAGCAGAGGACCCATAAGAAAGCTGCTGAAGCAACTGGTTCCTCAACCATTGCTTTCTCTGGTTCCTCGGAGGAGGACCAGATTCCCCTTCTTGATGTGCTTAAGAAGAAGGGTGATGATGATAAAGCTGTTAAGAAGGCTGGAGCAGCTAAGAGGAAGCGGCCAGAGGAGGCCAGGAGAGGCTCTGCTAAGAAGTCAAAGACTAGCAGGAAGACCAGGAAAACCCTTCTGGTGGATGAGCTATCAGAAGAGGAAGATGAAGACGAGGATGTGCCTCTTGTGAAGAAAACCAAGGCCAAGAGAGCCATTCTTCAAGATTCAGACTCTGAATCTGATCTTGGAGAGGCCTTGGAGAAGGCCATTGATGAGGCTTCCCAGATGATGGAAGATGTCTCTGCTCCAGAACATGCTGTACCTACTGTTCCTGCTGATGTTGACTCAGCAGAGGTAAACCCTTCCATTCCATCTTCTTTCCCTATTAATCTTGTCTCCCCCTCTACCTCTCCCCCAGATAATATTCCCCAAACCTCATCTGCTTCTGGTATCCCTATTGTTCCACCAGAGCAGACTCTCCCAGATACCCCAGTATATACTCCCTCCACTAATCCTACCCAAACACCCTCTCCCCCAAATTTCCAAACACATCTTCCCACAAACCCCTCTCCCCCAACTTCTGTACCAGAGGTGCCCTCAACCTCTTCTGGTGCAGAAATCCCCCCTCCAAACACTTCCACATCCCAAATACCACCTACACCTTCTGTACCAGAGATCCTATCTTCTTCTGGTGCAGAGCAATCCATCCCCTCCACCTCTACCTCACAAAATCCTTACCCTCCCCAAACCCTTACAGACCATGACCCAACCATTTCTATGGCTCTGGGATTCCCTGCCCCTCCCCCTTCTCCCACCTGTTTAACTAGCGATGATAGTGAAGATGAGGAAGCTTCGCTTGAGCCTGCTAACTTAGCACCTTCCTCCTCTGCCTCTGGGCCCAAACCATTTATTTTCTCTTCTGATGAGATGGGTCCCATCAGGCAGAGTATGAGTGTGAGTGCTCAGCTCTGGCTAAGAGAGCAATTTCTAATTCTGTTGGAGCACTCACCCCTCCTGGCAGATCTGACGGATGCCAAGGTTTGGAGTATGGCCAGACTCCAAGATGTTGAAGATCTTATGCTTCTGCTGGAGGAGATGTCTCCCTCTACCTTCACTGCATGGAAGATTGAGCTGAAGAAGAAGTTAAACATTCAAAACCCAGCAGAGTTGGAGACACCAGAGGCGGCCAAGGTCCTCATCAGATCTCTCCTTATCCAGCGAGGAGTTATGCTCACTCCAGAGGGCTTCTCTTACAACTTTGGTCCTCATTTCACATTCCCTCCTGAGCTATATTCAGACGAGGAGGACTTTGAGATGACTCCTGCTGTGCTCCAGAAGATGAAAGCATTCTTCAACGAGCAGATCATGCAGATAGGGCACTTTTCAAAAGCCATTCAACATATGGCCCCTGCTATGATAGAGCATCAGATCAAGCAAGAGAGGAGGATTTTCCTGAAGCAGATCAAGTCCTCTCTGGCAGAAGATAAAGCTTCTTTCAAGGCCAATGGCCTCTTTGTCAAACTGGATGTGATGCACAGCCAAAAGCAGCTCCAGGAGCACGTGCTGGAGCAGATGAGGCCAGTCTCTGTGCTTAAAGTTGAGATGGCAAGCCAGATGATCCAGACTGCCAAGTTGAAAGACTCCCTCCAGGAGATGTTGGAGAAGCAAGAAAGGCTTGTTGCAGAGTCTAAAGCCTACCTGGAGGAGGCCAAGCAGCTGCGTGATCTTCACTCTTCCTCCAACACTGCCTTGCCTGATCTCATAAGGCAGGTAGTGGAGCCCCTCCTTGATGGAGTTAAAAAGGGGGAAGAGAAGGCCAGAACTGATCTGGCGAAGACCACCAATGAAACTCTCTTCAGCCATGGAGCTCGTCTGGACCTGCTAGAGAACACTTTGGCCCAGGCTGAGTTGCAGAAGAAGAAGAAAGAGGAGTTCAAATCTCTTTCCATGGCCAAGCAGCTTGCTGCAGAAGAGGAGTCTGAAGCTGAGCAGGATCCTATCTCCATCTCTGGACCTGCAAAGAGAAAGATAAGAAGAGTCAAGAAAAGCTTCCTTGAGACTGTTGTTGAAGAAGCTCAAAAGAGATACAAGGAAGAGACTCCAGAGGAAAAGCAAGCAAGGATCAGGAAGAACATAGATGAAGAGCAGAGGCTCAGATATGTTAGAAGGCAAAACAAGAAGAGCAGAGAAGCAGGTGCTTCTTCTGGTGCAAGTGGCTCAAGCCAGAGGAGGAAAGCTCCCATTGAAGTGATGAACATTCTGCCTCTCAGGACAGAAGGGTCTTTTGACTCTACTGTGCCTGTGCCCTTGATTGAAAAATGGAAGGAGGCAAAGACTCTCTGGTTCATCCAACACTATATCCAGAGGCCAGCACCAGAGAATGATGAGCTAATCAACAAGACCTTCCACACCTGGATGCAAGCTTATGATGCAGAGCTGTACAAGCAACTGATGGACTCAACCATTGAGTTCAACCTGGAGGTGACTGCCCCTGAGTTCACTTATCTCAACACTCCCATGGCAGGAGACCAGGTTGATTGGGCTGAGCTGAAGAGACTGTACAAGACAAAGGTGTTGGTGAACTTCACTCCAACATCTTCTGCAGAGTTGAAGGCCGTCCAGGATAGGTTTCTGGATTGGTTTCTGGTGCCCAAGGAAAACAGAAGATATGCTTAGATAGGACCAGAATTGCATTGTAATCTGTAATCACTGTTGTCCTTAGTATCAATGAAAATATCATATCTTCTCTGTTCAAAAGACAACCTCTTGTTGTCATAATTGTTTGCCTGATAAGATCTATTCTAAGGTCGTATCTTTTACTGTTTTCTTGCTTAAGTTGTGATCAGTTCTGGTAGTGTTTTAACTCCATCAAAAAGGGGGAAATTGTTAGGATAAAAATTGTTAGTTTTGATGAGTTAAAACAAACCAGAAGATGTAATAGGACCATCTGGACCTGTTAGCCAGATGATGATCTAGATTAGGACTTAGTCTAGGGGGAACTGCCAGACCAGAAGACTTCACCAGAAGAGTCACCAGAAGACCCCACCAGAGGACTTCACCAGAGTACTCCACCAGAAGACTTCACCAGATGAGAACAGACCAGAGGCAGAGGACCTTCCCCAGAACGGACGAGTCCGGACCAGACGAGTCTGGTGGAACAAAAGATGCTCAGTTTGATCCCCTGATTCTACTGAGTGTTCTGGTTGTTCACCAAATTAGGACCAGAAGACACCGAGGTTGCCTGGTGTCTGGTCTTGCCTTCTCTGGAGAAAATCAGAGTTAGGCAGAGGAAGCTATTGACCGTTGGTGATTCAAATCAAGTCAACATGATCAGGATTGGAAAGTATTTGAAGATAATCAATCCAAGGATCCCACCAACCCAATCAATCAATTAGGGAATTGATTGATTGAGGCTTCCTTATATAGAGGATCTGATTGGATTAGCCATCCAACGGCTAGCCCTAATCCCCTCTATAAATACAAGAGTGCAGTTCAAGAAAAAGCTCTAGAGAGACCATATACGCGCATAAGTTGATCCAAGCTTTTGATATTCACCCAAGCACTCTTACTGTTCATAATATTTATCTACTCTAAAGGAGTTGTCGAAACCACAACCTGTTCATCTATCAGACAAGGTTGTTGGCTGTTTGATCTTTAGATTGTAGTCAAATCTAAAGAGCTTGTAAGAAGGAACTGGTACTTCCCAAATTCCAGTAAGTAAGCGAGTTGGTTGGTTGTTAGTGAGACCTCTTGGATATAAGGGAGAGTGGACGTAGGATATTTAAATCCGAACCATTATATATCTTGTGTTCTTTATTGCTTTATTTTACATATTGTCTTATTGCCTTTTATTCTCTTGTAAAAAGAATTTGAAAGACATTTAACTTAAGCTTCCGCAATTAATCTAACTAGTGGGACCAACATTGATAGTGGATGTTCCAAGCACATGACCTTCCAGAAAGATAATCTCCAAGATTTCAAGCCATTGAATGGGCCAAGAGTGATGTTTGGTGACAACAACTGTGGATTCACCAGAGGAGTTGGAAAGTTAACCTTTAATGGAGTATCTTTAGATGAAGTCTATTATGTTGAAGGACTCAAGCATAATCTGTTTTCAGTATCCCAATTCTGTGACAGGGGATACTCAGTGAAGTTCTCTAGTGATTCATGCACTGTCTTTTCTTCTAATTATAATGATATCTTGTTAATAGGCTTGAGGAAGGGTAACATTTATCTTGCAGATTTTAGCAGTTGCCCAAGAAATGCTTGCCTGGTTGCAAAAGGATCTGCAGAGAATAACTGGATTTGGCACAAGAGATTGTGTCATCTTAACTTCAAAACACTGAACAAGATTGCCAGAAAAGGTCTTATTCGAGGTCTTCCTAATGAAGTGTTTAAGAAGAATCAGGTTTGTGGTTCATGCCAGAAGGGTAAACAACCCAAGACTTCCTTTAAGGATGTCCAGAGCACAACCACAACCAGAGTACTTCAACTACTTCACATGGACCTGTTTGGACCTGTTTCTTCTCTTAGTTTCAGTGGAAGGAAGTACACCTTGGTGATAGTAGATGACTTTTCAAGATACACTTGGGTAGTGTTCTTGTTTAAGAAAAATGAAACTATCACTAAGCTGCCAGAATTCTTCAAGCAGATTCAGAATGAGCAGAACCAGAGTATAGTCAGAATCAGAAGTGACAAAGGGACAGAGTTTTTGAATTCACACATTGCAGCTTACTGCAAGGACCATGGGATTTTTCATGAGACATCTGCTGCCAGAACACCCCAACAAAATGGAGAAGCAGAAAGGAGGAATAGAACCCTTAAAGAGGCTGCAAGAACTCTTCTGGCAGAGTACAACACTCCACAAAGGTTTTGGGAAGAGGCCATTAATACAGCTTTCTACACTCAGAACAGATGCCTAATTGCCCAGAGACATAATAAGACTCCATATGAGGTATGGAAAGGTAAAACCCATCTGTTTCATACTTTCATGTTTTTGGATGTAAGTGTTTCATCCATGACAATGGGAAATCTAAATTAAGAATTTTTTATGCTAAAGTGGCTGATAGAATATTTTTAGGATATTCCAGCACCAGTAAGGCTTTTAGAGTTTTTAATAAGAATTCACTTTGTGTGGAGGAAACACCTCATGTTGTTTTTTATGAATCTGCTTTTGAGTGCAAGGTGGACTTTAAGTCTTCTGATGAGAAACAGAATCAGACTACTCCCAGAGTAATCAAGGTCAATCCACATATTCTTGATTCAGATTCAGATTCAGATGATGACCCATCTCCTGGTTCTCTGAAGCAGAAGTCTTCACAAGGAGCAGAACCAGAAGAGGTTGGAACTCCTGTAGGGGGAAGCTCTCCTGCAGTTGGTAACAATCACCAAGGCACTGCAGAAGATGGTCAACCGGGTAGGACCACGGGAAGGAGAACCCTGGTTGATCACCCCAATGACCAGATCTTAGGAGATCCAACTAAGGGTGTCCAGACTAAGAGAACTCTTAACTTAGCTGCCTTATTTAGTTGCTATGTGTCCTTGATTGAGCCCAAGAACATCAAGGAGGCACTGAAAGATTCAAATTGGATTGTAGCCATGCAGGAGGAGTTGAATCAATTCACCAGACAGGATGTTTGGGAGCTGGTAGACAGACCAAGATATCAAAAGGTGATAGGCACTAAGTAGGTTTTCAAGAATAAGAAAGATGAGAATGATGTCAGTACTAGGAACAAGGCAAGGCTAGTGGCTCAGGGCTATTCTCAGTCTGAAGGAATAGACTATGATGAGACTTTTGCTCATGTTGCCAGACTAGAAGCCATCAGATTGTTCTTAGCATATGTTGCTCACATGAAGTTCAAAGTATACCAGATGGATGTGAAATCTGTCTTTCTTAATGGGATTCTCATTGAGGAAGTGTATGTGGAACAACCTCCTGGTTTTGAACAAGGTGACAAGGTGTTTAAGCTTAAGAAAGCTCTTTATGGGCTGAAGCAGGCACCCAGAGCATGGTATGACACTCTATCTCAATTTCTTCTGGACAATGGTTTTTCTAAAGGTAAGATTGATAGGACCTTGTTTAGGAAAGAAGAAGGAAAGGACATCCTTCTGGTCCAAATATATGTTGATGACATTATATTTGGATCCCCTAACAAGAAGCTGTGTGAGAAGTTTGGTGAACTCATGCAGAGTCAGTTTGAGATGTCCATGATGGGATAAATGACTTACTTTTTAGGTTTACAGGTAAGGCAATCAGAGAAGGGAATTTTCATAAATCCGGCAAAGTACATCAGAAACATGTTAGAGAAATTTGGAGTAGGATCTAGCAAAGCAGCCAAGATTCCTATGATGACAAATTTCAACATGGATCCAGATGAGTCTGGAGAGAGTGTGGACCAGACTCAGTATAGAGCACTTATTGGTTCTCTTCTGTACCTGACTGCAAGCAGACCAGACATTACCTTTGCTGTAGGAGTGTGTGCCAGATTTCAAGCTAATCCCAAGAAAAGTAATTTGGAAGCAGCTAGGAAGATATTGAAATATCTTAAGGGAACAGTGAACTTAGGATTATGGTATCCTGCAGATGACAACTTAAAATTGAGTGGTTATTCAGATTCAGACTATGGTGGATGCAGAATAGATAGAAAGTCTACAAGTGGAACATGCCAATTTTTAGGGAATAAATTGGTATCTTGGTTTTCTAAGAAGCAGACTTCAGTTGCTACATCTACAACAGAAGCAGAGTACATGGCTGCAGGGAGCTGTTGCTCACAACTACTCTGGATTAGTCAACAGCTTAGGGACTACCAGATTAGAGCCAAGGATATTCCTATATTCTGTGATAGTAATAGTGCAATTGCCAGAGATCCAGTTCTTCATACCAGGTGTAAACATGTTGATATAAGGCATCATTTTATCAGAGATCATGTTGAGAAGGGAGATATAAGGATGGAAAAGACTGCAACAGAGAAGCAGAGAGCAGATATTATGACTAAGCCTTTGGCTGAGACCAGATTCAGAGAGTTAGCTTTTGAGTTGGGATTATTGGATCCAGAGACAGATGTGTTTTAGGGGGAACATCAGAGAAGTATCCTTTATTTATACCTTACTGTATATTCTTTGTTATTTAAAACTAACATACCTGCAGATTAGACATATTAGAGAAGTTACATCTCCAGATGAGGTATGCACCAGGTGACACTTGTCCCAGATGAGGTGCTGAGACAGATTCCAGATAAGTCCGGAGTCTTCTCTGACCAGGACCAGATGGGTTCCATCAGAGGAGATGTAACACCAGACTAGCTGTGGTATCATCTGGTTACAATATCAGGTGACAGGTATGTCTTTACTTTTCTGGTCTCTGATCATTGGGATACACTTTTCAAATTAGTAAGTACACTCAAAATGTTTCAACTTCGGAGTGTATTTAAGACTAGGGTATAGGGCCTAGGCAATCATTTCGCTTTCTCTCTTGACTGCCACAAAACCCCTTTATACCCAGTCCCAATGACCACGCATACGCACCAGATTAAATTTGTATCTCGCCTTTCATCGTGGCCATCAGATTTAATCGATGTGCAATATGTCAATCAATTCGAAAATTGATTTTGTTCCCTAAAATAAATTTTGAAATTACACGCGTTCACACCTCATTTATTACTCAAGCCACGCGTCTTGTCCTATTTAAATCAAAATTCTATTCAATCTGTCTTTTCACGTTTCATATCTTTTCAAGCCCTAACTTTCTCTCTGCAAGTCTTTCGATCTCTCTCTCTCTCACAGCAATGGCACCCAAGTGCAATTTCGATCCAGACCATGTTTGCAAGAAGCTCAACACTGAAATGGTAGTGGACTTCTATTCCACCAAGAATCCAGCCGCACTGGAGATTTGGAGCTACTCCGACGTTCTGGGCTGGAGGAGTTGATTTCAAAGGTTCCCAAGGATCTGCGCACCTTGGATGGATATGCTGCTCAGTTCCTTATCCGGATGAAGATCCATGAAGACCATATCTCATCCAAGATTGATTTGGAGGATGTCGTTTTCTCGAAGGCAGACTTCTGTAGCCTTTTTGGCAACCTTTCTGCGGAAGGTGTGGATCCATTGAAATACAAAGAAGGAGAGGCGTTGGATTTCTTCAAGATGTTTGCCAGAAATTCATGCCAGAATATTACTAAGGGCTTCTTGGACAAGCATCTTAGGCAGAAGTATAAGGTTTTATTTGACATTGTGGTGAAGATTCTCATGTGCGAGAGTCATAGCACAGATGCCATCTTTACTGGCAGGCTCTGTGTTATGAAGGCCATTCTGGATGGTGCCCAATGTAACTGGGCTGAGTTTTTCTGGGGAGTGCTGAGAAAGAACAAGGTGAAGGTCCAAAAGGAAGAATGCCCCCAGTTGCCAGGAGAGAAACAGTTTGTGTTCAATGCTAATGTATCATTGGGTACAAAGCTCACCTTAATTTTGGACTCAATCCTTCCAGAGAAGAAGTGGAGACAGTCCTGGTGTAAGGGCTTCCATAAGTCCAAAATTATGTTCTCTAAGGATGGTCCCCTTCATGGCCATCCTGATTCTGATGGTGAGCAAGCCATCCCTGCCCCTCCTATTCAAGCCATTTCCTCACCTGCTAAGGGGCAAAAGCAGCAGAAGAAGCAGCAGAGTACGAAGCAAGCTGCTGGAGCAACTGGTTCATCAACAGTTGTCTTATCTGGTTCCTCGGAGGAGGACCAGATTCCCCTTCTAAATATCCTGAAGAAGAAGGGTGAAGTTGCTGAGGTTGCTAAGAAGGCTGGAGCAGCCAAGAGGAGGCCAAGAGAGGCTCTGCTAAGAAGCACAGATCTAGCAGAAAGGCCAAGAAGACCCTCCTGGTGGATGAGCCATCAGAGGAAGAAGAGGAAGAAGAGGTTGAGCCTCTTAAGAAGAAATCCAAGGCCAAGAGAGTCATTCTTCAAAAGTCAGACTCTGGCTCTGATCTTGGAGAGGCCTTGGAGAAGGCAATTGATGAGGCTTCTCAATTGATGGAGGATGCTTCTGCTCCAGAGCCTGTTGTGCCTGCTGATGTTGACTCAGCAGAGGTAAACCCTTCCATCTCATCCTCTATTCCCCCCTCTGATCATGTTAACCTTGTTACCCCCACTACTTCTCCACCAGACACCCAAACACAAACCATATCTTCTGCTCCTGGTGCCCCTATATCACCACCAGAGCAGACCTTACCAGACACACCAATATACACTACTTCAGCCATCCCTCAAACGCCTTCTCCCCCACCTTCCCAAATACCTCTAAATACAAATCCCTCTCCCCCAGCTTCTGTACCAGAGGTGCCATCAACCTCTTCTGGTGCAGGTATTCCCCTTCCAAACACCTCCACTTCACAAATTCCAATCCCACCCTCTGTACCAGAGATCCCAACTTCTTCTGGTGCAGAGCAACCCATTCCTTCCACCTCCACCTCTCAAAATCCTACCCCTCCCCAATCCTATACAGACCAGGACCCAGCCATTTCTATGGCTCTGGGATTCCCTGCCCCTCCCCCTTCTCCCACCTGTTTAACAAGCGATGATAGTGAAGATGAGGAAGCTTCACTTGAGCCTGCTAACTTAGCACCTTCCTCCTCTGCCTCTGGGCCCAAACCCTCCACTTTCTCATCTGCAAAAATGGGTCCCATTAGGCAGAGTATGAGTGTAAGTGCTCAGCTCTGGCTAAGAGAGCATTTCCCAGTTCTTCTGGAGCACTTACCACTTCTGGCAGAGTTGACTGATGCCAAGGTCTGGAGCAAGGCCAGACTTGAAGATGTGGAGGACCTTATGCTGTTGCTTGAGGAAATGGGTCCCTCCAACTTCACTGCTTGGGAGATTGAGCAGAAGCAGAAGATGAATATTCAGAACCCAACTGAGCTGGAGACCCCTGGTGCAGCTAAAATCTTGATTCGCACCCTGCTTATCCAGAGAGGGGTAATGCTCACTCCTGAGGGTCCCTCTTACAAGTTTGGGCCCCATTTTATCTTCCCTCCAGGGCTGTACTCAGACGAGGAAGATTTTGAGATGTCTCCTACCGTGCTCCAGAAGATGAAGAATTTCTTCAACGAGCAGATTATGCAGATTGGGCGGTTCTCTAAAGCAATTCAACACATGGCCCCTGCTATGATAGAGCATCAGATCCGGCAGGAGAAGAGGATTTTCCTTAAGCAAATCAAATCTACTCTGGCTGAAGTCAAGGCCTCATTCAAGGCAAATCGCCTATTTGTCAAGCTGGATGTTATGCACAGCCAGAAGCAGCTCCAGGAGAACGTGCTGGAGCAGATGAGGCCAGTTTCTGTGCTGAAGGTTGAGATGGCCAGCCAGATGATCCAGACTGCTAAGATGAAGGACTCCCTCCAGGAGATGTTAGAGAAGCAGAAAAGGCTTGTTGCTGAATCAAAAGCCTACCTGGAGGAGGCAAAGCAGCTGCGTGATCTTCACTCTTCCTCCAACACTGCCTTGCCTGATCTTATAAGGCAGGTAGTGGAGCCCCTCCTTGATGAAGTTAAAAAGGGGGAAGAGAAGGCCAGAACTGATCTGGCGAAGTTAAAAAGGTGCTCGTCTGGACCTGCTGGAGAACACATTGGCCCAGGCAGAGCTGCAGAAGAAGAAGAAAAAGGAATTCAAATCACTTACCATGGCTAAGCAGCTTGCTGCAGAAGAGGAGTCTGAAGCAGAGCAGGATTCTGCTACCATTCTAGGTCCTGCTAAGAGGAAGATCAGAAAAGTCAAGAAAAGCTTCCTTGAGACTGTTGTTGAAGAAGCACAGATGAGATATAAGGAAGAGACTCCAGAGGAGAAGCAGGCAAGGATCAGAAAGAACATAGATGAAGAGCAGAGGCTCAGATATGTTAGGAGGCAAAATAAGAAGAGCAGAGAAGCTGGTGTTCCTTCTGGTGCAGGTGGATCTAGTCAGAGGATGAAAGCTCCTATTGAGATGATGAACATTCTGCCTCTCAGGATAGAAGGGTCTTTTGACTCTACTGTGCCTGTGCCCTTGATTGAGAAATGGAAGGAGGCAAAGACTCTCTGGTTCATTCAACATTATATCCAGAGGCCAGCACCAGAGGATGATGAGCTGATCAACAGAACCTTTCACTCCTGGATGCAAGCTTATGATGCAGATTTGTACAAGCAATTGATGGACTCTACCATTGAGTTCAACCTGGAGGTGACTGCTCCTGAGTTTACTTATCTCAACACTCACATGGTAGGAGACCAGGTTGATTGGGCTGAGCTGAAGAGATTGTACAAGATAAAGGTGTTGGTCAACTTCACTCCAACATCTTCTGCAGAGTTGAAGGCCGTCCAGGATAGGTTCCTTGACTGGTTTCTTGTGCCCAAGGAAAACAGGAGATATGCATAGTATAGGACTCTGAATTTCAATGTAACTTGTAATCATCTTGTCCTTATTATTAATGAAAATATCATATCTTCTCTGTTCAAAAGACAACCTCTTGTTGTCTTAATTGTTTGCCTGATAAGATCTACTCTAAGGTCTTATCCCTTTACTGTTTTCATGCTTAAGTCTTATGTTTTGATCAGTTCTGGTAGTGTTTTAACTTCATCAAAAAGGGGGAAATTGTTAGGAAAATTATTGTATAGTTTTGATGAGTTAAAACAAACCAGAAGATGTAATAGGACCATCTGGACCTGTTAGCCAGATGATGATCTAGATTAGGACTTAGTTTAGGGGGAACTGCCAGACCAGAAGACTTCACCAGAGGACTCCACCAGAAGACTTCACTAGATGAGATCTGACCAGAGGCAGAGGACCTTCCCCAGACCAGATGAGTCCGGACCAGACGAGTCTGGTAGAACAAAAGATGCTCAGTTTGATCCCATGTTTCTACTGAGTATTCTGGTTGTTAACCAGATCAAGACCAGAAGACACCGAGGTTGCCTGGTGTCTGGTCTTGCCTTCTCTGGAGAGAATCAGAGTTAGGCAGAGGAAGCATTTGACCGTTGGTGATTCAAATCAAGTCAACAAGATCGGATTGGAAAGTATTTGAAGATAATCAATCCAAGGATCCCACCAACCCAATCAATCAATTAGGGAATTGATTGATTGAGGCTTCCTTAAATAGAGGATCTGATTGGATTAGCTCTCCAACGACTAACCCTAATCTCCTCTATAAATACAAGAGTGCAATCACAAGAAAAAGCTCTAGAGAGACCCTACGCGCATAAGTCAATCCAAGCTTTTGATAATCACTCTTAGCACTCTTATTGTTCACATTTTATATCTACTCTTAAGGAGTTGTTGGACCTCAACCTGTTCATCTACAAGATAAGGTTGAAGGTTGTTGATCTTTAGATCGAAGTTAGATCTAAAGAGTTTGTAAGAAGGAACTGGTACTTCACAATTCCAGTAAGTTGGTTGTTGGTTGGATAGTGAGACCCCTTCGATCAAGGGAGAGTGGACGTAGGATATTCAGATCCGAACCACTATATATCCGGTCTTATTTCATGTTTTTAGCATTTAAATTCATGTTTATTTTAGTCTGCTCTTGTAAAAGGAAGTTGTCTAAGACATTTAATTTAAAGCTTCTGCAATTTATCAATCTAGTGGGACCAACACATTTGATACACCTTGAACTTCTTATATGTTGCATATGCAAGGAACAATCTGATAGCTTCCAACCTAGCCACTGGAACAAAAGTCTCATCATAGTTTATTCCCTCAGATTGACAATACCCTTTTGCAACCAGTCTTGCCTTTTTTCCTTACCACAACACCATTCTCATCCTTCTTGTTCTTGAAGACCCACTTGGTACCAATTACTCCTTGATGCCTAGGTCTATCTACCAGTTCCCAAACCTGATTCCTTGTGAACTGATTCAACTCTTCTTGCATGGCAATGATCCAGTTCGAGTCAGTGAGAGCTTCTTCAATGTTCTGAGGCTCTTGCTCAGAGAGAAAGCAACAAAACAATGCACTCTCGCCATGGAACCGTCTGGTCCTGACTCCCTCAGTTGGATCACCAATGATTTGATCAATGGGATGATCCTCTAGCCATGTTCTCTTGCCAGGAGTTGTTCCTGAAGTACCTGCAATGTTAGTGTCTACAGGCTCATAAAACTCAGGAAATTGAACAGAAGGGGATGATCCTGAGTCTATACCAAAGAGATTAACAAGCTCAATGTCAGGGACATTGATTCCCCCTTGATGAGGTGACTCAGGAACCGTCTCCGCTGCAACAGCATCTTCATAGACTGTGCTTACCTCAGATTGAGCCAGTTCCTCAGTCTGAGGCTCAACAATCCCTGATGTGCTGGGCTTAGGAGTGACACTTGATTCATCATCCTGGTCATCATCATCATCCCATCTTGGAATTGGCACAGTTTTGACCTTTGGATCAGGTTGATTCTTCAAGCTCAGCCTTGTCACTCTCCTTGTGATCTCCTCTGTGTCAGGATTCAACACTTTTATCCTAGACTCATTAGCAGATTCATAAAAAACAACATGTGGTGATTCTTCCACAACAAGGGTCCTACAATTGTAAACTCTGAAGGCTTTACTAACTTTAGAATACCCTAAGAATACCCTAAGAATATTCCTTCATCAGATTTGTTATCAAAGGCTTTCAATTGGGTCTTCCCATTGTTGAGGATGAAACACTTACAACCAAATACATGAAAATAAGAAATATGAGGTTTCATTTTATTCCATATCTCATATGGGGTCTATGCATGTGGTTTATTCAGCATGGATCTGTTCTGAGTGTAGCATGCAGTGTTGATTGCCTCAGCCCAGAACTTCTTGGGCAACCCTGACTCTGCCAGCATGGTCCTAGCAGCTTCCTTCAGTATCCTGTTCCTCCTTTCAGCGACACCATTCTGTTGTGGGGTTCTAGCTGCAGAAGTCTCATGAGCTATACCAAGTTCATTACAAAAGTCAGAAATATATGAATTTATAAATTCAGTGCCCTTGTCAGATCTGGTCTTAGTAATGGACTGATTCTTCTCATTGCTGAGTCTCTTGAGCAACTTTGGAAGCTTCACCTGTGTCTCCTTCTTATTCAATAAGAAAATAACCCAAGTATATCTAGAGTAATCATCAATAACCACAAGGGTATATTTCCTACCATTCATACTCACAGGCGTTATGGGACCAAATAATTCCATGTGCAAGAGCTGAAGAATCCTGTCAGTGGAATGAGAAGCTTTCTCTTTGAATGATGCTCTGACCTGCTTCCCTTCCTGACAAGCTTTGCACACATGATCTTTGCTAAAAACTTCATTAGGTAGACCTTCAACGAGTGACTGTCTAGAAATTTTGTTAAGAATCTTGAAGTTCAGGTGGCTTAATCTTTTATGCCATAACCAACTGAGCTCTAGAGAGCTTTTAGCAACAAAATAAGTATTAGGAATAGTGCTGCTCCAGTCAGCGAGATAAACGTTACCTTTCCTGATACCTGATAGAAGCACTTGTGTTGATTTGTCCTTGACTGAACATATATTTGATGAGAACTCAACACTGAACCCTTTGTCACAGAATTGACTTACTGACAGCAGGTTATGCTTCAGTTCTTCCACAAAGGATACATTTTCCACTCTGACTGTACCTATTATTAAGACACCAAAACCTTTAGTAACACCTTTTGAGTTATCACCAAAGGTTACCTGTGGACCATCTTTAGCTTGGTATTCTTGGAGAAGACTCTTCATTCCAGTCATGTGCCTTGAGCAACCACTGTCTAGGTACCAAACAACTTTGATTGAGTCTCCTCTCCTCTTGTTGTGATCCACCGCCGCCTGCAATCAAATCAGGCTTTAGGTACCCATTGGGTGTTGGGTCCTATTGTGTCAGTTGTACCCTTCGGGATCCAGACTTGCTTAACAATCCTGATTGCCTCAGAGTGGTAAATCTATCTCCCTGAAACATCAACATACACAACTTTCTTCTTCTTTGCCTGAGAGGAAGATGTTGTATGAGTGCTAGACTTAGGCTTCACAGGAGCCTGAGTGGGTGCCTTTTGGGCTGGCTTCCTGTTCTTCCTAGGTCTGGGTGCAGCAGGTCTTGGGTCTTGTTCTTGATAAAGGCCCTGTGTTCTATTCCCCCTAGGCAAGTGAGGGAATGGGAAACAATTAAAGGCCTCAGGATGCCAAAACCATGGGGGTGTCATCATGTTTGGCCTTCCCTGTTGGTATTGCCAAGCATGATGGTACCCTCGCTGACCAGTCAAAGGGCTCTTGGCCTGAGTCTTCCTCTGCTTTCGCTGAGGCTTTCCCTGGCCTGAGCTCTCAGGGGCCTCCTTAGGTTGCTTTGCCTTTCCCTTGGGTTTTGGCTTAGCTACCTTAGGGGCAACCCTGACTGTGTCAACAGTTTTCTTGCCCTTATCAGATTGACGGGCCTGGAGTACAACCTTGGGTGCACTCTGGCCTGCCTGAACAAATACCCTCTCAGTGTTTCTCCCTGACGCAACATGAGATTGACCTTGTGAGGATTTCTTAGGAACATATCCAAGTTCTTTTTTCTCATTCCCAAGCATTTGGCTGCTATTTATTTCCTCTCTAGCCACTGAGGATTTATTCATTGCTGCAACCTTTTTCTTGAGAGAGTCCTCACTCTTTTTCAGGATTTCATGTCTGGTAAAGAGGTCATCAAACTTACTCTTAAGTACTTTCAGTTCTTCCTTCCTGACTAACTCTTCATCAGCCAGTTCCTTCAGAATTTTCTCTCTTGGGAGACGCTCAGCATTGATTAAATCAATCTCCTGAGTTAGTCTCACAATCTGAGCTGATTCTTTAAGATCAGACTGAGTGAGTTGATCATTCAGGTTTTGAACCTCAGTACTCAATTTCTTGTTCTCCTCTACCAAGAAGACATTAGTTTCCTGCAATCTGGAGAAATCAACCATCAATTGATCCAGGCAGATCTGAAGGTTCATTTCTCTGACTGACTCTGAGCTTAGCTCAGGATTTTGACCAGTGTAGGAACCACATACAGAGTTAGATGTTACCTCAGGTTCCTCCCTTGCCATCAGGCAAACATCATCGTACTCATCATCAGAAAAGAGTTCAGGTGACCTTTCCTCAGGTCCATCAGAGTCAGTTGCATCCTCAGCGAGCATGGCTCTCCGGTCAGCAAATCCATGGTCTCTCTTGGCCCTCCTGTCCTCTCTTTCCCTTGCACTCAGCTTCGAACAGTCATACTGATAGTGCCCGCTCTTGTTACAGTTGTAACATGTTGGTTGCTCATCTCCTCTTTCTCTCCTTGGTTCAGGGTTCCTTCTTGAGTCAGGTTCCCTCTGTCGTGATGAGCTTTCAGTCTTTCCTGAGTGCTTGTCATCATGAGTACGTCTCGGTTCATCTCTGCGATCGGGCTTTGGATCTGAATATCTTCTTTCTTTGCCACGATCTCTCCTCTGGTCAGTGTTTCTTCTTTCCTCATATCTCCTTAAGCTTTGGTGGGTTCCTTCAGGTTTCCTGTCACGTGAGTCCTGATAAAATTTCTTATAAAGACCAAACCTGGAATTAAGCTTATCAAAGCGTCTGGCCATCAGGCTGTACTCCTCAGCAAGTTCTTCCTTGCTCATCTCCATCAGTGACTTTGATGAAGACTCAACAGGTTCAGACCTGGTCTTGAAGGCCACACTTTTCTCAGGAGATTTCTCCTTTTCTTTCTCTTCTGGCTGAAGTTTCTTCTTTCTTTTATTAAGATCAAATTCCAGTGCCTTTAGCTCTGAAAAAAGTAAAGCAGAAGTTATGTTACTCATATCCTGAGTGTTCTTAAGCATAATTACACTATTATCCCATCTCTCAGGAAGGGCATTCAGGATCTTTGAAGCAACATCTCTCTTTGGGACATCCTTGTCCAGCATCACCAACTCATTCATCAACTTGATGAACCTTGACTCCATCTGATCGATTGTCTCATCAGGCAGCATCTCGAACGCTTCGAACTTCTGAATGGCAATGTTTCTCTTGTTCTTCTTTATCTTTTCTGACCCCTCACACATCCTGGTCAGCTTATCCCAAACCTCTTTTGTCGTCTTTAAGTTCATTAGCCTAGCTGACTCCTCGAAGGCACCGTATGCAAAATGATGTTTCTGGCAATGTTGTCCAGTCCCACCATCTTGATTTCATCGTTGGTCATGTCTTTCCTTTCTTTTGGAACCTGCACATCAATCTCAAAATGCTCATATCCCAGTCCTCTGACATTGGGAATAGTGATCTTGATCGGTCCCTCACTGAGAACACGCGGCATCTGGTCATGGATGGCATCAAGATGCGCTTCTAATCTGAACTTCCAATAGACAAAGTTAGATACAAAGAATTCAGGTAACGAAGCTTCAAGTCTCCTCGAAGTCATGATGATGCAAGTTTTATGAAAAATAAACTCAGATCTGTTCAGTGACCACCAACAGCTTCTCCTCTGAAACAATTAGTATTCAAAGTCAGTGGTCTTTTGAACCACTGCTCTGATACCACTTGTTGGTCCCGGTACAAGACTGAGGGATACGTGTATGGGGGGGAATACACGTATACCAATTTTCAAACTTAAAACCTGACTGAGTCCTCTTTACTCAGAGTGGTAACGAACTAGGAGCTGATAATACACCTACTGACTATACTTGGTGCGGGTCAGTTGGCTAACTACCAATTCAAGTTCTGTGCGGAAATACGTGAGCCCTGATAGTTTAAAGTCTTGTTCAGTTTGTTTTCTGAAAAACTTGTTTACTCAATTTCGAATAGTGATTAGTAGGGCAGTGCTCTTTTTAAGGATCAGGCTGATTGATTCAGGCCTGATAAACTAAATGCTTATGAATGAACAAGTAATATGGCAGGTATGCGTAATATCAAAGCAATAAGAATACAAGGAGTTTAATGTGGTTCAGAGACTCAAGCTCCTACGTCCACGGCCTGATTTAACAGGAAATCCACTCAAGGGATTCTTGTTTTTAACGTGCCAAGGTGCACCAAGACCAGCTAACCCCACTGATCTATACAACTCCTCTTACTAACTCACTAACTGACTTACTCCCAACAAACCTAACTTAGGGTTTTGGTTTCAGTTTAGATTCAAACTAGGTTGAGATTATCTTTACAAGACAAAGCTATGCTAAGGGTTGGATAATCTCTTTAAGCTTAAGATATTACTTGTACGCTCTTTAGAATACAGAATAACTCTCAGTAGCTAAGAAACACTTGGGAAATTTAGATGGCTTCGAGTGCTTCTTCTAAGGCTGAATGCTTTTGAATGCTTGAGAGTTTGAGTAATTTCTGGCTTGGAAATTTCCCGTTGCCTTGAATGGGTTCAAGGCCTTCTGTATTTATAGGTGATTTGAAAAACTATCCGTTGGAGAGATAGCCTTTCTTGTCATCTATGTAGAGTGGCTCAAACGGACATATCTTCATGCAGCAGCCGTCCTTTGCATGGAATTAGGTAGTCGCATTAAATGCACATTAAATGCTTGCCCGTTGAAAATGCAGTCTGAAGTCAGTCTTCTTGTCAGGTTTCGTACGTGCGTGTCCTTCCCGGATTGGTCCACGTCATCAGGTTAGTGAGAATGTCAGAACTTATTCCTGGCTTCAGGTTTGTCTTATTAAGTTCTTTTTGTCTTGAGCTCACCGGTCTTGTCCTAACGCTGACATTCCTTTTGCATTGCTTGGCTCTACTCCAAGTCTTCCCATAAACTAAGTATCCTCTTGTTCCCTTCAGGACTGAGTAGTAAATGACCTTAGGGTCATACTCTTCATCACTGAGACTTACTCAGCCAGCTTAGAAGACTGCCATAAGTTCAGGATTGTAAATCGTCTTCAGGCTCTAAGTCTTGATCGTCATCAGTAAGTGCTCCTCTTACTGAGTACCTGTGAAGTGTAAAATGACTAAGTACAAAACCTAACCAAGACTAGCCTGACAAAGACAAACAAAAGGTAAATCATCTTTTCAGGGTCTTTGGGATCTTAATCAAAACTGACAATGTCCCAATATTAACATTCATTTATAAAAATTTCAAACACCTTGTGCATTTGTCTTCTGTTCCCCAGCAACATGCATGAACCCTTTTTGTAGCTCTCATCACTACATTAAAAAATGAACAATATTTTAGCAAACATATAAATCAAACTAATCTTCATATTACAAATTATTTCCACAAAATAATAAGGTGTAGTTACGCCTCTATTGTTTTAATCCTTTCTATTAAACCATAGCAAACCTAGAATTAGGTCCTCCAGAGTCGAACAAATCCCCAGTGATAATTATTCGAAACCTAGAAATGAAACTTCACCATATTAGCAATCACAAAAATAAGTTAGTTCTCATTTCAATTCAGGCTCAAACAATTATCATAAGTTGTTGTTCATATGAAACATATATTTGGTAGCATTAAGCCCAAATGAAATTAACCAAAATAATTAAACATGAAACGTAAAAAAAAAAGTTAAACTATGACTTACCTAACGAGATCGAGAACGCATAAATTCTTCAAGCTTGTCCCACGCCTCAAGAGCTGCAGCTCTGTCCTGATGACATTTATTTTTGCTAATCTGGACATAAATTCTACTTGTATTAAAAAACAGAGGTATGACTGAATGACAACCACAAAATAGTGGCACTAATATCTACAGATGACACGTAAAATTAACAATACTAACCAATATTCTCTTGACATTCCACTGCTTCACTATTTTTGCTGATTCCACATTGTCATCCTCAAAACACATGTAAAACCTAAGAACTGCCATACAAGCCCAAAACTTAATTGTGCTTCTCATTTCATGTATTCAATGTGGAATAATGATAGTGAAGGTGTGAAAACAAATCATGCATCATATATGTTAAATCTAAACATTATATAGACCTTGATCCCAAATAAACCACATTGCTTGGGTACAATTTGTACACAAGATGATATACTTGATCCACTTTCTACTTTACAATCCCAACTACGCACCTTCTCAATAGTAAAGAAATTATCGACTTTCCCTAGTTAAATATACTTATAAACGGCCAAGAAATTCGATAAACAACCTAGGATTGGGATAAGGTGACAAATGCGCTCTAATATACATGAACAAATCAAGGAATGGATCACCCAACATGCAATCACTATTATATACTCAAATAGATGATCATAATCAACTAATGCAAACTATCATATACCAAAAAAGTATTCAAATGATCTCAATTGCTCCATGTGTTCACTAAAAAAGTATTCAAATGATTTAATTAGACTTCAAGCATTTCCTTAGAATAAACTATAGGCTGAACCACTTACTTGATGTATGGATCTATCTCTACGTCATTTGTCAATACATGAAGATGTGGTTGGTGTAATTCGTCATGGCTGAGGATGTGCACCTTTAGATTTGACAGAAGATTCAATAGAGGATATAAGCAGGAGGATTTAAGTACTGGGTTACTTAATTTTTCCAAGAAAATAAAAACAGTAACATCTCAAATGCTCATGAAAATGGTGAAAAATCTAAATAAGCATTAATGATTTTAGTTTTCAAACACCCTGCACAAAAAGTATTCAGTGAGTAGACAGGTTGCTTCTCAAGATATATACCAACTAATATCAGTGATATAACCCATTAAAATCTCATCCAAAACAAACTATTCAGCAATATAACAGTCAAAATTCCTTCTACATTCCAGTTTTTCTGCATTTTGATTGTTTATGATTAGATTATGGGATAACCCAAAGCAGCAGTGATAAAATTCTCGCTGAAATGGGAGTATAGTTGACTCGAGTAATTTGATTCCTTTTTAGATTTTGAATCTTGTACAATTGACTCGAGCCGACACACCATTAGACCTGAGCGAGCTCTATGCCTCTATCTTAAAATTGTAGCACACACATTTTCATAAGAATAACAAAATTAGCAAGATCACTCATTACCTTGTTGGATTATATTTATATTGTTATCAAAGAACAATTTTCCTACATTTTGCAAGTTCCTTCTACTTTGCAGCTGCCATTCTTCTAAGTTTTGCAGCTTGTGCAAATGTCGAAGGCCTGAAATCAACAAAGGAAAATGAGTATCTGAAATCATGTAACATTATAGCAAATCTGCATATCAAAAAGCACACTGCTACTTATGTATACTCTGTAACTGACCAAGTCCCCTGCAGTATTACAATTGGTTTTACAAGTTTTTCTGTAGATGATTGCAGCTTGCTTCAAGTCCTATGGTCTAACGCAAGAATATTACATCCAACTAGTTAGGCTGAATTTAAAATTAGTAAGCTAGAGGCATGCTATTATTGGGGGAGTTTCTCCTCAACCAATATAAACCATCACGTAGTTCTCTATTAACTCCGTCCAACTGAAAGTGGCAACATAGTTTGTATCTTAATCTCATTTATATTTTGCAATGAGAATTAGTACTTGTAATGGTGTCTAACTAATGCTACAGTTAAGTTTATAGACATAAATTACAGCTTGCACGTCAAGCTTTCAGGATAAGTAAAAACCTTGGTATTGCAAATATCCGAATAAGGTGGGGATTATGAAATATTGCTTTCAGGATTGTCCATGAGCTCGTACCATTTTGCAACCGGATGAACCGGAGTTTGTGAAATGAGCTTACAACGGACAGATTGTTCACTAAGCACGGGATAGATATATATCAAACTACACCTTAATTTCCAAGTCAAAGTACAATTATCAAATGCTTACTAGCTTTCTTTTGGCCACTAATGCAGTATAATATATCATATCTTATCATCTAATTGGATAAACTAGATCCCAAAGTTACTACTATATCAAGATTAGAATCTATTCTAAGAAACGGCTACTTTGACATCAATAAAACAAAAAACTGAAATGAGCTTACAACAGACAGATTGTTCATTAAGCACGGGATAGATATATCGAACTACACCTTAATTTCCAAGTCAAAGTACAATTATCAAATGCTTATTAGCTTCCTTTTGGCCACTAATGCAGTATAATATATCATATCTTATCATCAATTGGTATCAACTAATCAATAAAATGCAATTTAACATCTTTCATGTAACAACAAATTCCTCTCCACCAAACAGAACAACAATCAAACACAAAAGAGGGATAAATTATGGTTACCTGCGGTGACGAAACGACGGTTGTATTGCATGCGCTTATGGGCGAACCAAGATGGGACCACGCACGACCGTCCGAAAGGGACCTAGGCAGGTGGAATAACAATAGCAGAAGTTAATTTTCCAGTCATTTTATTAATCACAGGAGCAGATCTTGAATTTTATTTCAAAGAATGGGAAATATTACTCCTTTCCAGAATTGCAACACTATATTTTTAAAGGAGAAAAGGGCGTATAAGCACTGCTGGAAGAACAAAAAACTATAGACACATCTATTGTTCTCCTTATCATTCATTAAGCACTATAAAGTAGAACATTTATAAGGCATATACACACTGCTGGAAGAACAAAAAGCTATAGACACATCTAATGTTCTCCTTATCATTCATTAAGCCCCATAAAGTAAAACATGTATATGGCTTAGATCTATTAGGATTCACTAACGTCTGGATAAATTATCATGCCACTAGAACACTAGTTAAGTTTTACTTGACAGCTACTTAGGTTATTACAGAATCAGGTGTAAACTAATTGCAAAAAAAATGAAACTCGAGAATAATCTCAAATATATACTAGACCATGCCCCTCACAGGCCTACAACTCAATTCAGTATCCATCTATTGTGTAAATAAACCAATTAACAGTCATATTCACATGTAATCCATCCACAACATTTAATATCTTGAAAAATGTATTGTCATCAGGAACTACGGAAGAATTTTATCCACAAAAAAATTATTATGAATAGATAAACAAGCCGAAAAACAGACGTGGGAATCCATTCTGTAACTGAAAAGTTTGGAGGTCTCAGCGGGACATACAAAATCCAGAACAGATACATCATATTGTTCTCATCAGATACTTTGTGGTTAATGCTAGCTATATGTTCCTTCAAAGGGGTAACATCAATTTTTGCTTATGTGGGTCACATAATGATCATTCATCTTAATTCCCTTGGTCTTTACTCATTATGAACATTATCCTTCCCAACAATAAATAAATCATTAAGTAGGCCTGAAGTAGCATCACCAAGTAATTCAATCAAATTATTAAGTAGGCCTGAAGTAACATTGTACAGAGTGCAAATTCGACCCGAGTTGCATTGTAATGGAGAATTACAATAGCAAGTGTACATAAAAGAGAAAGACCCCCCAAAAAATTTACCTAATGAAGAATTAGTAATTTGGGAGAATATTTTCTCCCCACAATCAGAAGGAACATGAAGGGAACTCATTGTCCACACATTACAAGTCAAATCAACTCAAAAGAAGAAAAAAAGTATAATCGAATATTTTTAATAGGACAACAAAAAGAGTGGAATTAAAAAATAAATAGCATTTTCTAAGAGGTCGGACTCCATGAACCTTATGCTGCAGAAGAAAACAAGGAGATTGAAAAGAAAGAGCAATTTATTGTAATTCCAAACCCACAGAAAAATTACCTAAAGGAGAACTTGTGTTAGGATAAAAATTGTTAGTTTTGATGAGTTAAAACAAACAAGAAGATGTAATAGGACCATCTGGACCTGTTAGCCAGATGATGATCTAGATTAGGACTTAGTCTAGGGGGAACTGCCAGACCAGAAGACTTCACCAGAAGACCCCACCAGAGGACTTCACCAGAAGACTCCACCAGAAGACTTCACCAGAGGAGATCAGACCAGAGGCAGAGGACCTTCCCCAGACCAGACGAGTCCGGACCAGACGAGTCTGGTGGAACAAAAGATGCTCAGTTTGATCCCCTTATTCTACTGAGTATTCTGGTTGTTCACCAGATAAGGACCAGAAGACACCGAGGTTGCCTGGTGTCTGCTCCTGCCTTCTCTGGAGAGAATCAGAGTTAGGCAGAGGAAGCTATTGACCGTTGGTGATTCAAATCAAGTCAACAAGATCAGGATTGGAAAGTATTTGAAGATAATCAATCCAAGGATCCCACCAACCCAATCAATCAATTAGGGAATTGATTGATTGAGGCTTCCTTATATAGAGGATCTGATTGGATTAGCCTTTCCAATGGCTAACCCTAATCCCCTCTATATATACAAGAGTGCAGTTCAAGAAAAAGCTCTAGAGACTCTACACGCGCACATAGCATTCTAAGCTTTTGATCACTACGCATTTGCACTCACTTAGTTCTTAATTACTCATCCAACTCGTAAGGAGTTTATATACTCAACCTGTTCATCTTGTTAGATAAGGTTGGAGTAAGTTTGTCTTTAGATCAAAGTTAGATCTAAAGAGATTGTAAGAAGGTGCTGGTACTTCGGAAATTCCAGTGGTTAGTGAGTTTGTTGGTTGGATAGTAAGACCCCTTTGATCAAGGGAGAGTGGACGTAGGATATTCAGATCCGAACCACTATATATACGGTGTTATTTATTGCTTTCTTTAATAACTGTGGTTTATTATTTGTGCTCTTAGAAAAGATTTTCTCTAAAAGACATTTTGGCTATAAAGGCTTCCGCAATTAATCTTTCGAGTGGGACCAACAAGTGGTATCAGAGCAGTGTGTCCAACGACCACTGCTTTGTAAAGCTTTTGGTGGTCACCGGGCAGATCCATTGCTCCTTAGTGCTTTTGTTAAAGTTCTTGTTATTTCCCAAATTTTATTTAAAATGTCTGCAAAATCTTCTTATAAGAGTCGCAAATTGCCAGAGTTCTCATTTGAGGACTATTGCCACTGGAGCTTCATGATGAGTAATCATCTGGGAGCTATCCACCACCGCATGTTAGATGTGGTTGAAAGTGGCCCCATTAAATTTTATTGGACTCCTATTGATAGTGGCAGGTCTGAGTCCAGGGAAGAAACAAGTGAAGCTGCTCAAAAAGCTGCCGAGGATAGAGTCCCCAGGCAAAGAATTCTCAAAAAGAGAGATGAGCTTGATAATGATGAAAGAAAGCTCTACAACCTGGACCAGGTGGCAAGAACAGAGATCATCAACACACTTACAAAAGAGGTGATTGAAAAGGTCAGAACGTGTGCCACTGCCAAGGAGATGTGGGACAAACTCGCACTTCTCTGTAAGGGAACAGAGAAGATCAAAGACAACAAGCTCCAAGCTGTTCAACACTCGTTTGACACCTTCAAGATGAAACCAGACGAGACCATTGACCAGCTGGACATGCGTCTCAAAAATCTTCTAAACAAGGCTAGTGCCTTAGGTAAGACCTACTCTGAAAAAGAAATTAATAGTAAAATCTTGCGTTCACTAACAAGCAGGTGGAGAATTAAAGTCACTGTGATCAAGGACAACAAGGATCTCAACACTCTGGATCACCATCTTCTGTTGTCTGACCTCAAAGCTTACGAATATGATCTTCAAGAGGAGGATCAAACAGAAGAGGTTTCCTCTTCTGGCCAGAAAGGAGTTGCATTCTCTTCAACTCTCAAGCCTGATGTCAAGCCAAAGGAGTCTACTGCAGATGACCTGAGCCTCAAGGAGCAGGTAGCACTTCTAACTCGTAAATTAGACAAAATGAGTTCAAAATATGGCAGGTACAAAAGGCATTGGAAGGAGTCTACCAGAGACAGGAAGAGTTCTTTCAAGCCTGCAGAGAAGGAGAAGACGTCTGGAGACTCAAGGGAGACCAGATTCAGAACTCCAGAGAGGAGGAGAGATGACAACCCTGGCAACTCTGGGAGATCAGATTATCAGAGGAGGGATGGTAGCTCTGGCAGACCTGACTACCAGAGGAGAGAAAGTAGTCCTGCCAGATCAGACTACAACCAGAGGAGGAGAGAGCCAAGTCCTAATCCCAGAGGAGACAATGCCTGCTACACATGCAACAAGACTGGTCACTACAGTTATGATTGTCCTCAGCTTACTCCTAGGGAAAGAGAAGAGAAAAGAATCAAGAGAGATAGGAGATATGCAGATAAGAGAGCACTGCTGGCAGAAGCAGAGGAGGAGGATACTAGTTCCAGTTCTTCTTCTTCTGACTTTGGATCAGATGATGATGTGTGTCTCATGGTAGACATCACTGCGGTAAATGAAACTACTCTAGTTTTATCTAATTCCAAATGTACTGAATCCTCTAATTCATCTGGTAACTCCAGAGAGTCTGATATGCAACAAATGCTATCAGATCTCCAAAATTGTGTCCAACTTTGTCAAAAACTTGAGAAAGAGAATGGTAGGCTCAGAGCTGAAGTTCAATCACTCTCTCATGAGCACAAATCCACCAGAGAACTCATGAAAGATCATTCCAAAGAAGTCTCTGAACTTCAGGATAAGATCACAGAAAGAGATACTCTGGTAGATCAACTCATGAAAGAAAGGAATTCTCAAGAGGATGAGATCACCGAACTCAGAGCCAAATACCAGACTCTTATCAAGGGAAAACAAGTTGCTCACAACATAGAGGAGATACCTATGCCCAGAGAAGTTCCCAAGATACCATCTGTTGTATCTATCATATCAGAGTCTTCTCAGCGCATTTGTGATAAGAGTGGTTTAGGATATTCTGGAATTACCACTAAAACCCATAAATACCTCTATAATAAAGACAAGTCTGTAAGAGCTGGTAAATTGGTAGAAATCTGGAATGATAAAGACTTAACTGGTAATGGTTACAAAGTGGTTCACAATCCTGATTGGAAAAGAAATCACTCTGTTAATCACATAACAAATGGTCCAGAAGAGTTGACTGTTCTGGAAGAGAAGATGCTAGAGAATAAGTGTCTAACAGGGGAACCATTAAAGATTGATGGTTCTGTGAACAATGAGCCCCAAGGAGTAGGAATTACTCAAATTGGAGGACCCCAGAGAAATCCTCAAAGGGAACCTAAACAGATTAGGGGACCTCAAAGGAAATACTCAAGGAAGGGGAATACCAATCAGAGTAACAACTACCAGAAAAGGAACAATGTTCAACAGAACCAGGTACCCCAGAGACAATTTTCTCAGAGGAATCAATTCCAGAATATGTATACTCAAAGGAACTATAATCACCAGAGCAAGTCTAATTATCAGAACCAGAGGAGGTCTTCCAGACCCATCTATAGAAAACTAACTGATCTGGGTAGTTATGACACCAGAGATGGTTCTTCTAGGATGTACCCTTATAACCAGACCTTTAAGACCATGTCTTTGAGGGAGGCCATTCCCAAGGCCAGATTTGAGAAAAGGTACACCAGACCTGTTTATAGGAAAGGTGTCCTTATCAGACCAGTAGCTCAATATGTCATAGTAAGAGGACATGTACTGGTAGATAGATTTGGAAGGAAGATAAGATCTCCTCATCCATCAAGGGATGATCTTTATCTATGGATTCCTACAAAACCTGCAACTAACCAATCAGGACCCAGCACTAGTAGGGGACCTAATTGATTTCTCTGCAGGTAGATAAGAGTCCATTGGAGAAAGGATTTTCAAGCAATCATGTCTGGTACATTGATAGTGGATGTTCCAAGCACATGACCTTCCAGAAGGATAATCTCCAAGATTTCAAGCCATTAAATGGACCAAGAGTGATGTTTGGTGACAACAACTATGGAGTCACCAGAGGAGTTGGAAAGTTGACCTTCAATGGAGTATCTGTAGATGAAGTCTACTACGTAGAAGGACTCAAGCATAATCTACTTTCAGTATCCCAATTCTGTGACAAGGGATACTCAGTGAAGTTTTCTAGTGATTCTTGCACTGTTTTCTCTTCTGATTATAATGATATCTTGCTAATAGGCTTGAGGAAGGGTAACATTTACCTTGCAGATTTTAGCAGTTGCCCAAGGAATGCTTGCCTGGTTACTAAAGGATCTGCAGAGAACAGCTGGATTTGGCACAAGAGATTGTGTCATCTTAACTTCAAAACATTGAACAAGATTGCCAGAAAAGGTCTCATTCGAGGTCTTCCTAATGAAGTGTTTAAGAAGGATCAAGTTTGTGGTTCATGCCAGAAGGGTAAACAACCGAAGACTTCCTTTAAGGATGTCCAGAGCACAACCACAACCAGAGTACTTCAACTACTTCACATGGACCTGTTTGGACCTGTTTCTCCTCTTAGTTTCAGTGGAAGGAAGTACACCTTAGTAATAGTAGATGACTTTTCAAGATACACTTGGGTAGTGTTCTTGTTTAAGAAAAATGAAACTATGACTAAGCTGCCAGAGTTCTTCAAGCAGATTCAGAATGAGCAGAACCAGAGCATAGTCAGGATCAGAAGTGACAAAGGAACAGAGTTTTTGAATTCACATATTGCAGATTACTGCAAGGATCATGGGATTTTTCATGAGACATCTGCTGCCAGAACACTTCAACAAAATGGAGTTGCAGAAAGGAGGAATAGGACTCTCAAAGAAGCTGCAAGAACACTTCTGGCAGAGTACAGCACTCCACAGAGATTTTGGGCAGAGGCCATCAATACAGCTTGTTACACTCAGAACAGGTGCCTGATTGCCCAGAGACACAATAAGACCCCATATGAGGTATGGAAAGGTAAAACCCCATCTGTTTCATATTTTCATGTTTTTGGATGTAAGTGTTTCATCCATGACAATGGGAAATCTAAATTAAGAACCTTTGATGCTAAAGTGGCTGATGGAATATTTTTGGGATATTCCAGCACCAGTAAAGCTTTTAGAGTTTTTAATAAGAATTCACTTTGTGTGGAGGAAACACCTCATGTTGTTTTTGATGAATCTGCTTTTGAGTTAAAGGTGGAAGCTAAGTCTTCTGATGAGACCCAGAATCAGACTACTCCCAGAGTAATCAAAGTCAATCCACCTGTTCTTGATTCAGATTCAGATTCAGATGATGACCCATCTCCTGGTTCTCTGAAGCAGCAGCCTTCACAAGGAGCAGAACCAGAAGAGGTTGGAACTCCTGTAGGGGGAAGCTCTTCTGCAGGTGGTGATTATCACCAAGGTACTGCAGAAGATGATCATCCAGGTAAGACCACGGGTAGGAGGACCCTGGTTGATCACCCCAATGACCTGATCTTAGGAGATCCAACTAAGGGTGTCCAGACTAGGAGAACTATTCACTTAGCTGCCTTATTCAGTTGCTATGTGTCCTTGATTGAGCCCAAGAACATCAAGGAGACACTGAAAGATTCAAATTGGATTGTTGCTATGCAGGAGGAATTGAATCAATTCACCAGACAGGATGTTTGGGAGCTGGTAGACAGACCAAGACATCAAAAGGTGATAGGCACTAAGTGGGTTTTCAAAAATAAGAAAGATGAGAATGATGACATTACTAGGAACAAGGCAAGGCTAGTGGCCCAGGGCTATTCTCAGTCTGAAGGAATAGACTATGATGAGACATTTGCTCCTGTTGCCAGACTAGAAGCCATCAGATTGTTCTTAGCATATGTTGCTCACATGAAGTTCAAAGTATACCAGATGGATGTGAAATCTGCCTTTCTTAATGGGATTCTCATTGAGGAAGTGTATGTGGAACAACCTCCTGGTTTTGAACAAGGTGACAAGGTGTTTAAGCTTAAGAAAGCTCTTTATGGGCTGAAGCAGGCACCCAGAGCATGGTATGACACTCTATCTCAATTTCTTCTGGACAATGGTTTTACTAAAGGTAAGATTGATAGGACCTTGTTTAGGTAAGAAGAAGGAAAGGACATCCTTCTGGTCCAAATATATGTTGATGACATCATATTTGGATCCCCTAACAAGAAGCTGTGTGAGAAGTTTGGTGAGCTCATGCAGGGACAGTTTGAGATGTCCATGATGGGAGAATTGAATTACTTTTTGGGTTTGCAGGTTAAGCAATCAGAGAAGGGAATTTTTATTAATCAAGCTAAGTACACCAGAAACATGTTAGAGAAATTTGGAATAGGATCTAGCAAGGCAGCCAAGATCCCTATGATGACAAATTTCAACATGGATCCAAATGAGTCTGGAGAGAGTGTGGACCAGACTCAGTACAGAGCACTTATTGGTTCTCTTCTGTACCTGACTGCAAGCAGACCAGATATTACTTTTGCTGTAGGAGTTTGTGCCAGATTTCAAGCTAATCCCAAGAAAAGTCACTTGGAAGCAGCAAGGAAGATTTTAAAATATCTCAAGGGAACTGTGAATTTAGGATTATGGTATCCTGCAGATGACAATTTAGAATAGAGTGGTTATTCAGATTCAGACTATGGTGGGTGCAGAATAGATAGGAAATCTACAAGTGGAACATGCCAATTTTTAGGGAATAAATTGGTATCCTGGTTTTCCAAGAAGCAGACTTCAGTTGCTACATCCACAACAGAAGCAGAGTACATGGCTGCAGGGAGCTGTTGCTCACAGCTTATTTGGATTAGTCAACAGCTTAGGGATTACCAGATTAGAGCTAAGGATATTCCTATTTTCTGTGATAGTAATAGTGCCATTGCCATTACCCAGAATCCAGTTCTTCATACCAGGTGTAAACATGTTGATATAAAGCATCATTTTATCAGAGATCATGTTGAGAAGGGAGATATAAGGATGGAAAAGATTGCAACTGAGAGGCAGAGAGCAGATATTTTAACCAAGCCTTTGGCTGAGACCAGATTCAGAGAGTTAGCTTTTGAGTTAGGTTTGTTGGATCCAGAGACAGATTTGTTGTAGGGGGAACATCAGAGAAGTATCCTTGTTTCATTACTCTTCTTTATATATTTACTTTCTTGAGCTAACATACCTGCATATCAGATATATCAGAGAAGGCAACAGATGAGGCATGCACCAGGTGACACTTGTCCCAGATGAGGTGCTGGGTCATTTGTCCAAAATCTTCTCTGACCAGAACCAGATGAGCTCCATCAGAGGAGATGTAGCTGTGGTTTCATCTGGTTACAATATCAGGTGACAGGTATGCATTTACTTCTCTGGCCTCTGATCATTGGGATACACTTTTTAAATTAGTAAATACACTCAAAACGTTTCAACTTCGGAGTGTATTTAAGACTAGGGTATAGGGCCTAGGCAATCATTTCGCTTTTTCTCTTGACTGCCACAAAACCCCTTTATGCCCAGTCCCAATGACTATGCCAACGCACCAGATTAAATCTGTATCTTGCCTTTTCATCGTGGCCATCAGATTTAATCACTGTGCAAAATGTCAATCAATGCTAAAATTGATTTTGTTTCCTAAATTGAATTTGAAACAACACGCGTTCACACTTTATTTAATTTTCAAGCCACGCGTATTACTCTATTTAAATCAATTTTGTTTTCAATCTGTCCTTTCACGTTTCTATACTATTCAAACCCTAACCTCTCTCTGTAAAGCATTTTCTCTCTCTCTCTCTCTTTCACAGTAATGGCTCCTCCGTGCAACTTCGATCATGTCCTGATGATGAAAAAGCTTAAGACGGAGATGGTGGTGGACTTTTATACCACCAAGAATCCAGTTGTACTGTCGGTTCTGGAGATGTTCCAGAATGCAGGGGTGGAGAAGTTGATCTCCACTGTTCCCAAGGATTTTCGCACCCTTGACGGTTATGCGGCCCAATTTCTGGTTCGCATGAAGATTAATGAGGATTACATCTCTTCAAAGATTGGTGAAGATGATTTGGTGTTTTCTAAGCACGATTTCTGCACTTTGTTCGAGAACATTTCTGCGGTGGGAGTGGATCTGTTGACGTACAAGGAGGATGATATCGTTGGATCTTTCAAGATTTTTGCTCGCTCTTCCTGCCAGAACATCACAAAGGGCTTTGTGGATAAGCATTTAAGGCAGAAGTTCAAGGTGTTGTTCGATATCGTGGTAAAAGTACTTATGTGTGAGAATCACAGCACAGATGCCATTTTCAATGGTAGGATGTGTGTGATGAGGGCTTTATATGATGGTGTGCAATGTAATTGGGCGGAGTTCTTCTGGGACGTGTTGAGGAAGAACCGGCTGAAGGTGAAAAAGGAGCCGTGCCCATCCAGGCCAGGGGAGTTGCAGTTCTGTTTCGCTGCAAATGTCTCTTTGGGGACTAAGTTAACTCTTATTCTGGATTCTCTCCTTCCAGAGAAGAAGTGGAAGTCATCTTGGTGCCACAGTTATCACAAGTCCAAGATCCTCTTCTCCAAGGATGGTCCTCTCCACGGCCATGCCGACTCTGATGGAGAGCTAGCCATCCCTGCCCCTCCTATTCAATCTATTCCCTCACCTTCTAAGGGGCAGAGAAAGCAGCAGCAGCAGCAGAAGACACGGAAGAAAGCTGCTGAAGCAACTGGTTCTTCGACCGTTGCCTTTTCTGGTTCCTCAGAGGAGGACCAGATTCCCCTTCTTGATATGCTTAAGAAGAAGGGTGATGATGATAAAGCTGTAAAGAAGGCTGGAGCAGCCAAGAGGAAGCGGCCAGAGGAGGCCAGGAGAGGCTCTGCTAAAAAGTCTAAGATCAGCAGGAAGGCCAAGAAAACCCTTCTGGTGGATGAGCCATCAGAAGAAGAAGAGGAAGAAGAGGAAGTGCCTCTTGTGAGGAAATCCAAGGCCAAGAGAGCCCTTCTCCAAGATCCTAATTCTGGATCTGATCTTGGAGAGGCCTTGGAGAAGGCCATTGATGAGGCCTCCCAGATGATGGAGGATGCTCCAGAGACGGCTATACCTGCTGGTGTTGACCCAGCAGAGGTAAATCCCTCCATTCCATCTTCTTTTCCCATTAATCTTGTTTCCCCTTCTACCTCTCCCCCAGATAACATTCCCCAAACCCCATCTGCCTCTGGTAACCCCACTCTTCCACCAGAGCAGACTATCCCAGATACCCCTGTCTTTACACCCTCTACCATTCCTGCTCATACACCTTCTCCCCCAAACTCCCAAACACATCTTCCCACTAACCCCTCTCTTCCACCTTCTGGACCAGAGGTACCCTCAACCTCCTCTGGTGCAGAAGTCCCCCCTTCAAACTCTTCCACCTCCCAGATCCCTCCTACACACTCTGTACCAGATATTCCTTCCTCTTCTGGTGCAGAGCAACCCCTTCCTACCACCTCTACTTCACAAAACCCCAACCCTCCCCAAACCCATACAGATCAGGACCCAACCATTGCTATGGCCCTGGGATTCCCTGGCCCTCCCCCCTCCCCAACCTGCTTAACAAGCGATGATAGTGAAGATGAGGAAGCTTCACTTGAGCCTGCTCACTTAGCACCTTCCTCCTCTGCCTCTGGGCCCAAACCCTTTATATTCTCTTCTGATGATATGGGTCCCATTAGGCAGAGTATGAGTGTGAGTGCTCAGCTCTGGCTAAGAGAGCAGTTTCCAATTTTGTTGGAGCACTCAACCCTCCTGGCAGACCTGACTGATGCCAAGGTTTGGAGTATGGCTAGACTCCAGGATGTTGAAGATCTCATGCTTCTGCTAGAGGAGATGTCTCCTTCTGCCTTCACTGCTTGGGAGATTGAGCTGAAGAAGAAGCTAAATATTCAAAACCCAGCAGAGTTGGAGACACCAGAGACGGCCAAGATTCTCATCAAGACCCTCTTGATCCAGAAAGGTGTCATGCTCACTCCAGAGGGCTTCTCCTATAATTTTGGTCCGCATTTCTCATTCCCTCCAGAGTTGTACTCTGATGAGGAAGACTTTGAGATGTCTCCTGCTGTGCTCCAGAAGATGAAGGCTTTCTTCAACGAGCAGATCATGCAGATAGGGCACTTTTCCAAAGCAATTCAACATATGGCCCCTGCTATGATAGAGCACCAGATCAAGCATGAGAGGAGAATCTTCCTGAAGGAGATCAAGTCCTCTCTGGCAGAGGTAAAAGCTTCCTTCAAGGCTAATGGCTTGTTTGTCAAGTTAGATGTCATGCACAGCCAGAAGCAGCTCCAGGAGCACGTGATGGAGCAGATGAGGCCAGTTTCTGTACTCAAAGTAGAAATGGCCAGTCAGATGATTCAAACTGCTAAGCTGAAGGACTCCCTCCAGGAGATGTTGGAGAAGCAGGAGAGACTTGTTGCAGAGTCTAAGGCTTATCTGGAGGAAGCCAAGCAGCTGCGTGATCTTCACTCTTCCTCCAACACTGCCTTGCCTGATCTTATAAGGCAGGTAGTGGAGCCCCTCCTTGATGAAGTTAAAAAGGGGGAAGAGAAGGCCAGAACTGATCTGGCGAAGACCACCAATGAGACTCTTTTTAGCCATGGAGCTCGTCTGGACCTGTTGGAGAACACATTGGCACAGGCTGAGTTGCAGAAGAAGAAGAAAGAAGAGTTGAAATCCCTTTCTATGGCTAAACAGCTTGCTGCAGAAGAAGAGTCATCTGAAGCTGAGCAGGATCCTTCTACCATTCCTGGTCCTGCTAAGAGGAAGATTAGAAAAGTAAAGAAGAGTTTCCTTGAATCTGTTGTCGAAGAAGCAGAGAAGAGATACAAGGAAGAGACTCCAGTAGAGAGGCAAGCCAGAATCAGGAAGAACATAGATGAAGAGCAGAGGCTCAGATATGTTAAGAGGCAGAACAAGAAGGCCAGAGAAGCTGGTATTCCTTCTGGTGCAGGTGGCTCAGGTCAGAAGAGGAAAGCTCCTGTGGAAGTTATGAACATCTTGCCACTCAGGACAGAAGGGTCTTTTGACTCTACTGTGCCGTATCCTCTGATTGAGAGATGGAGAGAAGCCAAGACCCTCTGGTTCATTCAGCATTATATCCAGAGGCCAGCACCAGAAGATGATGAGCTGATCAACAGAACCTTCCATTCTTGGATGCAAGCCTATGATGCAGACTTGTACAAGCAGCTGATGGATTCAACCATTGAGTTCAACCTGGAGGTGACTGCTCCTGAATTTACTTATCTTAACACTCCCATGAATGGGAACCAGGTGGATTGGGCAGAACTGAAGAAGCTTTACAAGACCAAGGTGTTGGTGAATTTCACCCCAACATCTTCTGCAGAGTTGAAGGCCGTCCAGGATAGGTTCCTTGACTGGTTTCTTGTCCCTAAAGAGAACAGAAGATATGCCTAGAGTAGGACTATGAACTTCAATGTAATCTGTAATTATTTGTCCTCTGATTATTAATGGAAAAATACATATCTTCTTTGTTCTAAAGACAACTCCTTGTTGTCTTATTATTTGCCTGATGAGATCTATTCTAAGGTCTCATCCCTTTATTGTTTTCTTGCTTAAGTTTACTTTTGATCAGTTCTGGTAGTGTTTTAACTCCATCAAAAAGGGGAAAATTGTTAGGATAAAAATTGTTAGTTTTGATGAGTTAAAACAAACCAGAAGATGTAATAGGACCATCTGGACCTGTTAGCCAGATGATGATCTAGATTAGGACTTAGTCTAGGGGGAACTGCCAGACCAGAAGACTTCACCAGAAGAGTCACCAGAAGACTCCACCAGAGGACTTCACCAGAAGACTCCACCAGAAGACTTCACCAGAGGAGATCAGACCAGAGGCAGAGGACCTTCCCCAGACCAGACGAGTCCGGACCAGACGAGTCTGGTGGAACAAAAGATGCTCAGTTTGATCCCCTTATTCTACTGAGTATTCTGGTTGTTCACCAGATAAGGACCAGAAGACACCGAGGTTGCCTGGTGTCTGCTCCTGCCTTCTCTGGAGAGAATCAGAGTTAGGCAGAGGAAGCTATTGACCGTTGGTGATTCAAATCAAGTCAACAAGATCAGGATTGGAAAGTATTTGAAAATAATCAATCCAAGGATCCCACCAACCCAATCAATCAATTAGGGAATTGATTGATTGAGGCTTCCTTATATAGAGGATCTGATTGGATTAGCCTTTCCAATGGCTAGCCCTAATCCCCTCTATATATACAAGAGTGCAGTTCAAGAAAAAGCTCTAGAGACTCTACACGCGCACATAGCATTCTAAGCTTTTGATCACTACGCATTTGCACTCACTTAGTTCTTAATTACTCATCCAACTCGTAAGGAGTTTATATACTCAACCTGTTCATCTTGTTAGATAAGGTTGGAGTAAGTTTGTCTTTAGATCAAAGTTAGATCTAAAGAGATTGTAAGAAGGTGCTGGTACTTCGGAAATTCCAGTGGTTAGTGAGTTTGTTGGTTGGATAGTAAGACCCCTTTGATCAAGGGAGAGTGGACGTAGGATATTCAGATCCGAACCACTATATATACGGTGTTATTTATTGCTTTCTTTAATAACTGTGGTTTATTATTTGTGCTCTTAGAAAAGATTTTCTCTAAGAGACATTTTGGCTATAAAGGCTTCCGCAATTAATCTTTCGAGTGGGACCAACAACTTGTAATTCGCGCAAAAAATTACTCCCCACAATCAGAAGAAATATGAAAGAAATTAATTTTCCTATCTTCACGACCGCTTCATTAATCCCCAACTCATCCCATCTTCAGGGAGGATTGAGGATGGTGGAGGACACTGGAGGATGGTTGCAAACGAAGGGGACGTGGATTGACGGTGGATGGTGGAGGACGGTGGACGAACTAGGGCACGGTACCTGGACGAACGCGCGCAGGAGTGTGGGAAATAGGGGAGGGAAATTGAAAGCTAAAAAAATTCTAAGTCTTTCTAAAAGTGCTAGTATTTTCCAAAAGTGCTAGAAGATGAAATTGCTATTTTTATTTTTATGTGTATTTGAAAAGGTGTTAATTCAATTTAATAAAGTGTCAATCCAAATAAATAAAAGTGTTATTTCAAAGATATAATTGTAAAAGTGTCATTCCATATACATTTATTTGTAAAAGTGTTAATTGAAAAATGTTTAAAAGTGCTATTTCCAATGATAAATTGCTATTTTTATTTTTTTTTATGTGTATTTGTTAAAGTGTTACTTCAAATTATTAAAAGTGTCATTCCAAATTAATAAAATGTTACTCCCTCCGTCCCTCTATTACGTTCCCCTCACTTTTGGGCACAATATTTAAGATGAATTTTAAAATATAGATATAGTACAAGTGATGTGATGGAGAGAGAAGAGAATAAAGTGGAATGTGGTTAAATTAGTGGATGTGAATAAAGTAGATGAATATAATATTATTATTTGATTTCCAAATAAGGTATGGGAAGTTTATAGTGGGACGGACCAAAATGGCAAAAGGGGAACATAATAGAGGGACGGAGGGAGTATATCCTCTAATTAAAAGTGTTGATTTTAATATATGATCTATTTTGATTTTTAGAAGATAATAATTTTTGTTTTAAAATTGTGGAAAGACAATGCTAAAAAAATATTGTTGTAATAATTCATTGAAAAAAGATGTGCACATTTTTTTCGTTTTACAAATTAGAAATACAACGGTTGAAAAGCATTATCTTTCTATTCATTCCTTAAAAAAACGATGAACTACAACGGTGTATAACCGTTATTGATAAGCGAACATCAAAACCGATACGACGAACAAGGTTTAAGTCCTAAAAGAGGATTGTCCAGGCCAAAAGTAATTAACAAAGAAAAATCAAAGGAGGGTGCATAAAGAAAAATGGGGGGGTGTATTCAATGATGAACAACATTATCGACGAACAGCATTTGGGCGAGCAAATTCTAAGACTCGAGACCAAATGAGAACCCTGCACCAAGTCATGAACGACGAACAACATTGACAAGAGGAGATGAATCTACCAACTTAAGAGGTATACAGCGCCAAAAACCAACAAAGTACACGATGAACAAAAGACAAAAATTACAGAGCCCATTTACAAGAAATATAATGGCGAACAACTTCTGAACCACAAGGTCAAGAGGCGAACAACATTTATAAAAAGAGTACAAGATTACCCAAGCTAACAAGGGCGAACAACAATGCATCTGAGATAAGACCAAAAACAAGACTTTGTAACTAAGTTTTAACTTAGATAAGGTCAAACAAGGTCAAAGGACACATGTCTAGCATGCAAGCTTAGAAGTCCAAAAGTCTTGTACACCACCTACTTGTTGGGAAAATAGGGGTGCCCGAAATCTATTCGGGATGAAATTTAAATACGAATTTAAATACAATTATTACTAGCATGAATTAATCCTAATTAATTCAAATAATAATTCCAACAACTAATTTAACATCATGCATGTTGAATTAATTCACATAAAATCTAGGCGGAATAAACAAGAATTTATGTGACTTGCGTACCTCTTGTAGAATTGGCCTTTGAATAAACGGAATAATCACGATCATGCTTTATCAACCCAAAAAACTTCTCAAGTATTTCCCTTTCGCCTTACTTGATCACCGGTGGGAGATGCTTTCAAGTAATTAGAATAATAAGGAAGAAAGAAAATATAGTGTTGCTGATTTTTTTTTCAACGCTGTGAAAAGAAAATTGGAGATGAAATAATCATCCCCTATACATAGGCGAGGGGTGGACGAAATTTAGGTGTATTTTAGGGGAGAGAAAATCTTTTTCTTGGCCTCCAAGAAATCTTGAATATATCCCATATATTCTTTTCTCCATAAAAAAATATTCCACAAAAATCTCACCCTCCTAATGTATGCAATTTTCGAAATTTATAGATTGAGAATGCAAGATTTGGATCTTCTTGAATTTATGAGATAATCTTGTATTCCAAGAATACTTATCTTCCATAATATCTTTACAAGAAAATCAACAAAAAAATTTTCTCTCTCCATATCTCTTATTTTCAAAAATCTCAAGAAAAATCAGCAAATATATTTTCTTTTATTTTAATCACCTTATTATTATTGGGCTACTTAATGGGCTACTTGAGGTGCCTTTAGGAGAATTAAGATTGAACCTCCAATGGGCTTTTGAATTTCAATATTGAGCCCCAATATAATTCAGCCCATTAATATTAATTAGTACCACTAATAAATTAATATTGCACTATCCATCTTAATCCATATTACGATAATATGAGCTCCCGGTTATTATTTCCCGCGTTTAAGATTATCAAGTCCGTTAATTAATTAAGCTTCTGAATAACTCTAAATTAATTAATATATTTCACATTGGAGTAAAGACAGCTCGACATTATTATCCGTACCGAAGAAACTGATTCTTCACTTGCAAGATTTGGTACGATAAAACTTCTGAGCCCACCAAGGGGACTAATCACACGAACCGTACTCGCACGCGTTTCTCCATATTAAATCTTAGCAACCGTCGTATGATTAATATTACTGCCCAAAGCACAAGGTTTGAAGTCACGATGATTCTCACCCAACATGAATCAAAGCAGTAACCATTAAGCACACACGGTCCTATTTAAGTGACGGAGATTAAGAAATCAACAACCACTGAGGTCTAATTCTTCACATTTCAGAACATAAGAATTTATCCTCGCTGTAGGTCCTCTTCAACACATACTAAATGTGCTAGTGCAATCTCTTAGTCAAGACAGACCAATCTGAGACTAACACATCGACCTTTCACGGCGGATTGTGCAATTCCACCTAGGTCGTGAAAATGTACGTTTAGTTACAAGGAAACAATTAATGTTATCTTCCGTGAACTGTTATGAACTGTTTGCAATAAATATTCAACATTAAATCATATCTAAAGCATATGCGATAAATATTATGAATTGTTTGCAATAAATATTCAACATTAAATCATATCTAAAGCATATGCGATAAAAGAATTATTCTCATAAACAAGTGTTTGATACACGAGTTATACAAAGTAAAAATATACTTTCACGTATAACTCCAACAATCTCCCACTTATACTTAAAGTCTGCTTTTTAGTATACATCATGCATGTCTTAGTGTAGTAGCTCTACGTGACATCTCATGTCAACCTACACTAACCTAATAATTCCTCCCACTTATACTTAAAGCAGATTGGCAATAGTATTGACTCTCATTCCATCCACATGTCTCTCGAATGTACTCTGAGGCAGACCCTTTGTGAATGGATGTACTAGGTTTTCCTCCGACATTTATCTTTGTCACCTCTTTATCTCCTCTCTTAACGATTTCTCGTATAAGATGGTATTTTCTTTCAATGTGTTTGCTGGCCTTGTGGGCTCTCGGTTCCCTTGAATTTGCAATTGCTCCGACATTATCACAATGGACAGTGATTATGATTGGAAAGTTCGGAACAACGTCCAAGTCCACTAAGAAGTACTTGAGCCAAACCGCTTCTTTCGCTGCTTCACAAGCAGTTACTTATTCGGCTTTCATGGTCGAATCGGCGATGCATTTCTGCAAATTGCTTCTCCATGTCATGGCTCCTTCTCCCATGCAAAACACACTACCCGAGGTAGATATTCTGGATTCTATATCTGATTGGAAATTTGAGTCTGTGTATCCTACGGGAATTAGACTGTCTGACTGTTAAATCAACATTCCATACCAAGTTCTTTTCAGAAACTAAAGAACGCATTTAATTGCAATCTAATGTACTTTCCCGGGGTTACTTTGATATCTTGCCAACATGCTCACGACAAAGCAGATATCTGGTCTCGTACACAACGTTGCATACATAAGACTTCCTACGTCCGAAACGTACGGAACGTCTTTCATGTCATCTATCTCTACTTGCGTCTTAGGGCACATTTCTTTGGATAGATGGATTCCGTACCTAAAAGGTACAAAACCTTTCTTGGAATCTTGCATGCTGAAATGCTTCAAAACAGTGGCTTCGTATGAAACTTGCGATAAGCCTAACATCCTCCTCTTGCGATCTGGAGTGATCTTGATCCCAAGGATGTGACTGGCTTTCCCTAAGTCCTTCATATCAAACTAATTTGACAGCCATACCCTTACGTCTGATAATACCTTTACATTGTTTCCAATGAGCAGAATATCGTCTACGTATAATACTAAGAATACCACCGCAGTTCCGTTACACCTTTTATACACACAACTTTCGAACTTGTTTTGATCACAAACTGACTTGAAGCGAACTACACTAGCTTTTACTAGTAGCTTCCCCGCAAGAGTACGGGTTCACTGTAGTATGGGCGAGTATAGGGACCAAGTAGTATCGAACCCAAGGGATGGTGTATATGCGAATAGATCCCTGAAGATCTACGCGTCGTAATTAATATGAGTGTATTATTTTTGGATTTTTTTTTTGAAAGATTAATTAAAAGACTGAATTAAACTAAGTAAACTAAAATACTAAAGAAATCAAATTAACTAAGGGTTGTGTTCTAATGAGAGATGGTGATGCTTAGGATTGGAATCCCTACGTATACTAACGGAGCAGGTACATAATTAGAATAACTGTGACACACAAGAAATAACCTAAGTCTAAGAATGCAAGGTGAAAGCTCAAGATTCTAAACCCTAATACTTTACCCTAACACTCGACTTCACTAATCTACTAACAAGTTAATAGATTATGCTCAATTAATGAGACCCTAATTTAACTAAGGTGATGTGGTCGTCCTTCTTCGCTAAACTGGTAAATGAATTAACCTTTCCTAAACCCTCTCGTTAAGACTACTAATTGTTATTGAGTGATGCGGTCGTCCTCTCTCTAACACTTTCGTACGAAATTCAAAGGTAAAGTTAAGATTAATTATAAGAATTCATTAACTAAGAGAATTAAAACTAACGTCACAAATTACCCTAATTACGTACCCACATCCTACTTCTACGAGTTCATCCTACCCTAAGTATACAAGGGTTTTAGCCGGACATGGCTTTAACAAACATAAAAGCAATAGAAGAAACAACGAACATAAACATAATGAATTGAAGAAAGAAAATATGAAACATGAACTAGGGTTTAAAGAGATAAATACTAAGAACTGAAATTTAATTAACTAAAACGAAGTTTCAAAGTGTTTAAAGAAATCAAACTAATGAAAAGAAACTAATAAACGAAAAGAAACTAAGAATTCGTACGAAAAACCTCAACAAAACGTAAATGTAAACTTGCTTCTCTCCTTCCTCTCCAAAAACTAAGTCTAAAAGTTATTTCTAAAGTTCGGGGATCCTTCAAAACGTGTTTGGAAGAGATATATATAGGCAACGGGCCGATTCGTGAACTCGTGGGCCGAAAAACGTAAGTTGGAGAAATTGCCTTGGAAGCGCTCGAGCAGACCCGCTCGAGCGGGTCGCTCGAGCTGTTGTGGTCGAGCGGATCAGGTGCTCGAGCGGGGCGCTCGAGCTCTCTTGGTCGAGCGGTTCTGGTGCTCGAGCGGGGCGCTCGAGCTATCTCCCTCGATCGGCCCAAACGTTCTGTATATTTTTAGGCGCTCGACCTACTTCACTCGAGCGAGGCGCTCGAGTGACGATGCTCGAATGGGCAACTAACACTTTTCTTCATACGTACTAATATCAATCGTATTTCTTCGATATCTTCTCATCCGAGCATCCGTTTGAGTCGATTCAAAGTCCTACGAACTCTGTTTTTCATCCTCGATTCACCTATGAGCATCAAAGAGACAAATTCATCAATGTATAGAAATAGTACTCATTTGGCTCTAAAAACTCAATAAATTCGACCAAAACTAGGGCGTTTCTAGCTACGAATCATGACAATTTCACGCCTAATCAACCCCCCCCCCCCCAAACTTACCATATTGCTTGTCCCCAAGCAATGAAATAATAAGTCAAATGAAATTGTTAGGAATGAGTCAAGGTATCCAATCATGCAAGTACATAAATTCGAGCTTCAAAGATGCATCACAAGTAAACTCACTCACCTTCCTTTATCATACTCATGCAACAATTACAATAAACACCAAGATCAAGCATGGATGTGCACTCAACGATGTGTTTCGCTCCCTCACAAGTGTATAACAATGATCAAGGGACTCACTCAAACAATCAATCACACAAATTGGCAGCCATAGGCTTGTAAGTGCATTTAACTTCGGCCGTACTCTAGAAATCAATGCCGAATCAAAAAGGACTTTTCTCAAGGTTGTAATGTAGGCTCTTTGGACAGGTGGGATAACAATATGGGTAAGTGACTTAAGTGAATGGAGAATAGAAAGTCAAACTTTGGCACTTCGAGATTAGGAACAGACTACTTCAAACATATTCAATCAACACTCTTTCAATTCCACTTTTCTCAACACTTCAATTTTTTTTTCTAACTCTTTTCACTTTTTTTTCAATCACTTCACTTTTTTTTTTTTCGCACAAACACATGAGCTCAATTTTTCTTTTGCTCATTTTCAATGTTTTCTTTCCCACAACTCATATCTCATTCACACCTTCATTTTATCACCACTCAACCATCACAATTCCTTTTCTCAAATCAACTCAATCCCTTCAACCTTCACACTTTTCCTATTCTCCACTTAAATTGGGACAAAAAGGCTTAGGAACTTGGAATAGTGTTTAAATGTGCTAGCAAATAAAATAAGCTTTAGGCTCAAAGGGGCTAGCAAGGGATACATGTCATTGGTAAGGAAAATTTTGGCTAAGTGACTCTAAAAATAAAGATGGCCTAAGATCACATTCGGCATATCAAACTAGACACAATCAAGAAGCAAGAGCACACACAAGTTCTAGCATCCTCTAAGGTGACGAACCACTCACAAACGAAGAGATTGATTCATGTATCAAAATCTCATAAGGCTCAAAAGCTCACGGCTTTCACATCCATGCTAGTCCTAGTGCATTCTCACTCTCATCACACAAGTACTCAAAAGAAAAATTCACAAGCATACAAGTTCTTTCTCAAATCAGCTCAAACTCACCCACTCACACAAAAGAATTTCTAACTCACCCTTACAACTCACTCTATTCATCAAATCATACTCAAAGATAGCAATCAACAAGCATAAGATGATTGATAGGCATGAAATATGCAATAGCGAGTCAAATCAAAATTACCCCAAGGAGTATCTCAACAAACCAATAATCAATCAAACTCAACTCAAAGATAAGGGCGTGCATGCATGTGCAATGTAACAAGAAACATAAAAAAAACTCCACCCCCCCAAACTTCGACCTTGCTAGAGGTCTAAGTTTGGGGTTGTGGGTTACCTCAACCAAATAATTCTATTTCTCTCACTAGCTTTGCACACTTCATTGTCTCAAGTTGGTTCCTTCAATCTCCACTCCTTTGGCACTCCTTCGAGATAAGCCTACAAGCAACTTACTCAAATACGAGGTTAAACATACGACTCAACAACATCCTAATAACATAAAAGGAAAATAACTAAAAACACTCAAAAGCAAATAAAAATGGGTTGCCTCCCATTCAGCGCTATTTTTAAGGTCCTCATGCCGGACCGAGCTCAAAGGAGCTTATGGGACATCATACTCAAGAATACCTCCCTTACTCTCATAAGAGTGGTGTTTGCACTCCTTTCCTTGATGTCCCTCCATCATGAGTTCCTTTCCTCTTTTCTCATTCCCAAGTGTTATGAGTCTCAACTCCTTCTTTCCTTCATCTGGAGGAGTCTTACCAAACAAGTTCTTGAATTTTGACTTCTTCTTCTTAACTGGACCACGTCCACTTTCTTCACCTCTTCATCCTCCAACTTCTTCACTTTATCCCTATCAACATAATCAAGATCATAATGCCCATGGGTTAAATAATCAAGTGAAGGATTATAAAATTCATGAATATCAGAAGGATTAGGGATAGGAGGCGTGTCTTCAACACGAGGATCAATTGCATCCATGCAATACAAACTCTCCTCCTCCTTCGGGTGCTTCATGGCTTCGTATAGGGAGATCTTCACTTCTTGATCATCAACCTTCAACGTAATCTTCCCATTTGCCACGTCTAGCACCATCCCCGCCGTAGCTAAGAACGGTCTTCCCAATATCAGGGGCACGTGCTCATCTTCCTCCATCTCTAGAACTACAAAGTCGACTGGAAAAATGTGATCTCCAACTCTCACTAGGACGTCTTCAACCACACCTTGAGGTCTCGTGATCGACCGGTCGGCAAGTTGAAGCGTCATCATTGTGGGTTGAAGTTCAACACCTTCCAACTTCTTGAAAAGCGACAACGGCATCAGATTAATGCTCGCTCCGAGGTCGCACAACGCTCCTTTCTTGATCCTGTTCCCAATATCACATAGGATCGTGAAGCTCCCGGGATCCTTCAACTTCGGTGGAAGCGCCTTGTGCACTAATGCACTCACCTCGTGGTTCAGCTGCACCAACTTCGGCTCATCCACTCGCCGTCTTTTCACGATCAAGTCCTTCAAAAACTTTGCATAATGCGGCATCTGTTCCAAAGCATCATAAAAAGGAATGTTAATGTGAAGTTGTTTAAAAACATCAAGAAATTTAGCTAACTTTTCATCAAGCTTCTTTTTCATGAAGCGCTGTGGATATGGGACGGGTATCACAGATTTGGGTACCCCAATTCATCTCTTTCTGTTTCTTTCACTTTATCCCTTGCTTCCTTTACCTTTTTCCACTTAGGAACTCTTTCAATCTCCCCACTTTCCTTGCCCTTCTGGGACTCATCCATATCTTCATGTTTCTCAATCCCTTCACTTTCAATCTCATTCTCAACAACTTGGGGCGTCTCAGAATCAGCAGGCATCTGAGGACCTTCATAATTGGTTCCACTTCTCAGCTGGATCGCCTTGCAATGCTCTTTCGGGTTCCCCTCCGGCATTCTATTCACTGACTTTGCAATCTGGCTCATCTGGAACTCTAAAGAAGTGAACCTTCGATTGTTCTCTTGTTGAGTTCTAGTCCACTCAACATTCATCTTCTGGAGCTCTTGATCACGTTGATCACCCTTCTTATGCAACTCCTTCACATCGTACTCCAAGGATGACAATCTCTTGCTACCTTCCTCAACCTTCTGAAGGATCGTTCTCAACATCTCTTCGGTTGAGGCACCGCCTTCTCCACCCGGAGGTTTTGACCCCGGATCAACACCTACAGGAACAGTAACACCAGCTTTTGGGTTAGCACAAGAAAAATTCTCATTTTTTCTCCATGTGTTTTGAGGAGGTTGTTGGCCTCCTTGAACTCCTTGTGTGTTCCTCCATTGATTTTGAGGCGGCTGTGGGCCTGGAGGTATAAATGGCTGACCATAAGAAGGTCTTCCATACTGATTTCCACCTTGGTAGCCATTCTGGTTGTAATATGGACCTCCCATGTAATTGGCTACCTCTTGCTGCCCACTTGGTTGGTCTACTCTCTCATTCTCTACTGCATGCTCTCCAACCAAATTCTTCCCCAACTCGAGGTTGTTAATCTTCTCCATCATGGCCATCAATAGCCTTCTCGTTCCTTCACTTTCTTCAACCTGATGCACTCTCTGAAAATCTGCATCCACACCCCAAGCACCGGCATTCGTGACAATGTTGTCCACGATCTCCCTACACCTCTCTATGCCTTGATTCGGGAATGCTCCGCCCGCACAGGCGTCTAAATGGTCTTGCCCCGCCTTGTTGGCACCACTATAGAAGAATGCCATAATATCTCCCTCGTTGTACCCGTGCTGCGGGCACTCAATCAGCATGTTTGAGTATCTCTCCCACGCTTGGCGTAAATCCTCTCCTGACTTCTGGCGAAAGGACGAGATCTAAATTCTGGCCTTGATCATCCTAGATGGAGGGTAGAATCGCTCGAGGAACAGACGTTCGAGCTCGGCCCAAGTGGTAATACCTCCCCGCGGGAGCGTATTATCGTACCACTCTTTAGCTATTCCCGTCAATGAAAATGGGAACAGCCTAAGCCTCTTGGCATCTTCAGTCATGCCATTGTAATTGAATGTGGAGGCTATCATGAGAAAGCTCCTCAAGTGAGTGTGAGGGTTCTCCTTCCCGATCACCCCTTTGAACTGATTCTCGGTAAGCAGCTTTAAAATCTCCAGGGATATCGAGAAGTTGTTCGCCTCAACAGGAGGCAAAGCCACTCCATCATAGTACCTTTGTGGCTGCGCTGCAAACCTCCCCCGAATAGCCATATTGTGATCTACGTTCTGAGGAACGTGTTGAGGATTAGCAGCAGGTACTGGTACTTGTTGGGGTGGTGGTGGGTAAACAGGTGGTTGATTATAGACTTGGGGTGGAGGATACGGGTATGGTGGGTAAGGATAAGGTGGGTATGGGTAATGTTGGTATACTGGGTTGTTGAAAGGGTTATTTGGGTTTTGTGGGTAAGCAGGGTTTTGGTTCTAGTTTTGGGGTTGTGTTTGTGCAGAGTTGATTGTGTCTTGTGGGTAAGGGTGTGGGCTCTCAGTTCCCCCTATGGGTATCTGCTGATTACTGCTGTTTCCATTGGCACCCTCTGCCCGTTCCACAAGAGCAGTATACTCTGCAGCTATTTTGTCTATCTCCCCAAGTTCATCAGAAATCTTGTCTTTGTTTCCCGCGGCAGTAGTCATTCTTCTCAAGAAGGCTCGGTTCCTTCGAGCTATTGTCTCAGGATCTGCAGGTAACCTCTCTTCGCTCGTATTGCCTTGTGAGCGTATTTTCATAAACCTGAAACACTAGCAGAAGGATCAAAACGCAACTGCCGAATAAATGGAAATAAAAATAAAAACAGAAAATAAATCACCCACTACTAACTACTAAGCTATCTACAAGTCCTATTCAAAAAGCATATAACGCCATCCCTGACAACGGCGACATTGACTTGAAGCGAACTACACTAGCTTTTACTAGTAGCTTCCCCGCAAGAGTACGGGTTCACTGTAGTATGGGCGAGTATAGGGACCAAGTAGTATCGAACCCAAGGGATGGTGTATATGCGAATAGATCCCTGAAGACTTACGCGTCGTAATTAATATGTGTGTATTATTTTTGGATTTTTTTTTGAAAGATTAATTAAAAGACTGAATTAAACTAAGTAAACTAAAATACTAAAGAAATCAAATTAACTAAGGGTTGTGTTCTAATGAGAGATGGTGATGCTTAGGATTGGAATCCCTACGTATACTAACGGAGCAGGTACATAATCAGAATAACTGTGACACACAAGAAATAACCTAAGTCTAAGAATGCAAGGTGAAAGCTCAAGATTCTAAACCCTAATACTTTACCCTAACACTCGACTTCACTAATCTACTAACAAGTTAATAGATTGTGCTCAATTAATGAGACCCTAATTTAACTAAGGTGATGCGGTCGTCTTCCTTCGCTAAACTGGTAAATGAATTAACCTTTCCTAAACCCTCTCGTTAAGACTACTAATTGTTATTGAGTGATGCGGTCGTCCTCTCTCTAACACTTTCGTACGAAATTCAAAGGTAAAGTTAAGATTAATTATAAGAATTCATTAACTAAGAGAATTAAAACTAACGTCACAAATTACCCTAATTACGTACCCACATCCTACTTCTACGAGTTCATCCTACCCTAAGCATACAAGGGTTTTAGCCGGACATGGCTTTAATAAACATAAAAGCAATAGAAGAAACAACGAACATAAACATAATGAATTGAAGAAAGAAAATATGAAACATGAACTAGGATTTAAAGAGATAAATACTAAGAACTGAAATTTAATTAACTAAAACGAAGTTTCAAAGTGTTTAAAGAAATCAAACTAATGAAAAGAAACTAATAAACGAAAAGAAACTAAGAATTCGTACGAAAAAACTCAACAAAACATAAACGTAAACTTGCTTCTCTCCTTCTCTCCAAAAACTAAGTCTAAAAGTTATTTCTAAAGTTCGGGGATCCTTCAAAATGTGTTTGGAAGAGATATATATAGGCAACGGGTCGATTCGTGAACTCGTGGGCCGAAAAACGTAAGTTGGAGAAATTACCTTGGAAGCGCTCGAGCAGACCCGCTCGAGCTGTTGTGGTCGAGCGGATCAGGTGCTCGAGCGGGGCGCTCGAGCTCTCTTGGTCGAGCGGTTCTGGTGCTCGAGCGGGGCGCTCGAGCTATCTCCCTCGAGCGGCCCAAACGTTATGTATGTTTTTAGGCGCTCGACCTACTTCACTCGAGCGAGGCGCTCGAGTGACGATGCTCGAATGGGCAACTAACACTTTTCTTCACACGTACTAATACCAATCATATTTCTTCGATATCTTCTCATCCGGGCATCCGTTTGAGTCGATTCAAAGTCCTACGAACTCCGTTTTTCGTCCTCGATTCACCTATGAGAATCAAAGAGACAAATTCATCAATGTATAGAAATAGTACTCATTTGGCTCTAAAAACTCAATAAATTCGACCAAAACTAGGGTGTTTCTAGCTACGAATCATGACAATTTCACGCCTAATCACAAACCCATAAGACTTAATAACTTGATCAAAACACTGGTTCCAAGTACGCGATGCTTGCTTAAGTCCATAAATGGATCTCTTAAGCTTGCATACGAGGTGCTCTCGGCCTTTTTCAATGAAAACTTTGGGCTATTGCATATAGATATCTATCCCGTCAAGACTTCCGTTAAGGAAAGCTGTCTTGACATCCATTTGCCAGATCTCGTAATCTAGGTGCGCAAGCGAACGATAAGAGAATACGGATGGACTTAAGCATAGCTACAGGCGAAAAGGTTTCCTCATAATCGATCCCTTCTTTCTGAGTATACCCTTTGGCCACAAGTCTTGCTTTGAAGGTCTCAACCCTTCCGTCCGGTCCTCTTTTCCTCTTGTACACCCACTTGTATCCAATGGGTTCTACCCCATTGGGTGGTTCGACCAACTCACACACTTGATTATGATCCATCGAACTCATCTCGGTTTCCATTGCCATTTGCCATGACTCCGCATCTTTGTCTTGGATTGCCTCGTCGTATGTCCATGGGTCTGATTCATCACTGGGAATCAAATCCGACGATTCTCCTATCTCCATGAATTTCTCGGGTTGCCAAGCAATCCTCCCACTGCGACGGGGTTCCGATTGTGAAGGTGTGACATGTGGTACATCATCTTGTATACTTTGTATAGGAGTTTGCCCTCTTAACTCGTCTAAGGTAATCTCACTTCTGGGCTTTCTTTTGTTCATATAGTCTTCCTCCAAGAATTTAAAGTGCGAACTAATCACGGTCTTTTGATCCTTGGGACTATAGAACATACATCCTTTCGTTCCCGCAGGGTATCCTATAAACAGCCTTAATTCCGAACGTGGATCCAACTTACCGGCTTTCTTGTCTAGCACGTATGTCGGACAACCCCAAATCCGCAAGTGTCTTAGACTGGGCTCGCGCCCGGTCCACAATTCCATTAGGGTTTTAGGAACCGATTTGGATGACACCAAATTTAGAATGTAAGCCGCCGTTTCCAAGGCGTTACCCAAAATGATTTGGGTAAATCCGAATAACTCATCATGGATCTGACTATTTCTAAAAGAGTTTGCTTCCTTCGTTCCGCCATACCGTTCTATTGAGGGGTTCCCGGTGCGGCTAACAGGGATACAATCCCTTCGTACGATAGGCAGTTCAAGAATTCATTTCTAAGGTATTCGCCTCCACGATCAAATCGTAGAAACTTAATACTTATTTCCCTATGCATCATAAGGTAGATGTATCCATATATCGAGTAATCATCAAAATGACAAATTACTCATACCCCTTCTTGCTATGATCATCATTGAACCACACATATCGGTATGAACGAGTTCTAACACTTTGGTGGCTCTATTCCCCTTGGCTCCAAATGCCCTCTAGGTCAATTTACCCTATAAACAGGATTCACAAGTTGGAAATTACTCAACTTGAAGTGACTCTAAGGATTCATTTTTCACCAACCTTTGTATCCGCATTAGATTAATATAACCTAATCTAAGATACCATAGAAGTGTTTCGTTCATGTCCGAAGAATGCTTCCTTTTATTACTCGAAATAATCGATGTGTTATTAGATTCAATTTTATGAGTGGTATGCCCAAATAATGGTATAAAGATCATCCATTGAAGTTCCGGAATAGATAAACTCATCGTTTCAAGAAATAATAACATCCTTATTAAAAGAAACTGAGTATCTATTCAAAAACAGTTTAGAAACTGAAGGTTGAGTTCTTTCTAAACTAGGAACATGAAGAACGTCTCTCAAGACCATAACTCTATCTTCAAAAGATAGGCGCACTTCTCCCACTGCTTCAGCTGCCACTCTCGTAGCATTGCCCAATGTGATGGGGATCTCACTTCCGTTAAGTCGTTGGGTTAGGTTGAACCCATGAAATGAATGTGATCAGTAGCTCTCGTATACACTATCCATGAATAGACAGCATACGCCACTTCACAAGTTTCGACGACTAGGATGTGTGAATTACCTAACTTTCCTAGCCTCTTAGGCTTGGAACAGGCAGACCTCCATTGTCCTCTCTCACCGCAACTAAAATACTTCCCCTTCGATGCTAGCCTTTGCATTTGCCTTTCGCAACAATTGGATTTGCTTGGATTCGGCCTTTGGTTCTCTTCCTCTTTTTCCCTCCCTTGGGACCAAAAGAGGTAGACGCACCACTAGCCACCATAGCACTAGACTGGTGCTCTATTATCACTTCCACCAAAACTAAAGCTTGCAAGAGCTTGGGCAAACGACTTGTCCGTTCATTCATCTGATAGTTCAGTTGAAACTGCTCAAAGCTTTTCGGAAGAGAATGGAGTATGTAATCGATCTGAGAAGGGATATCAAAATCTGCACCAAGTACTTCCAACTTGTTAAGGCATGCCATTATCTCGAGAACGTGCTCCCTCACGGGCGTTCCTTCCACCATTTCCAACTTGACCGAGTCATGTTTAGTGAACTGATTAGTCATGGGATTCTGATGTGAAAACATCTCTTCAAGGCTTTCCATGATTTCAACAGTGGATACAATATCTTCATGAACGCGCCTCACATCCTCAGACAGAGATGTCAAGATGATGCACTTCATGTGTTCAGTGTCACGCTGTCAATCATAAACTGCCTTTTCTCATTGCTTGACTTATCATTAGGCTTGCCGGGTTTATTAACGTGAATAACCCAATTGTGTTTTCGTGCAGTAAGGACAAATTTAAAATTACATTTCCAATTGATATAATTCTCTCCAAAAAGTTTATTAACTTTAAGTATATTAAATAGTGGATTAAAAGGTTGCGACATGATGAAATGAGAATAAAACATACATTCATATCAATATCTAGAAAAATACAAAATTATCACATAATTCGATCACATCAATTATATTGAAACCTTAAAACAATATAATCATGCATCAGCCAACATCTCGAAATAATTTAAAAGCGCCACGAGGGGTGGTCTATACATTTAAACACATTCAAGCGGATCACAAACTTAAAAGTTACAAATCCTTAATTCAAAATTAATAGTTGGCTCCCACTTTGACCACATAAAAATTGACAGGGACTTCGAGGGGAGTAAGTTAATATCAATTTCTTATGCCTAAGTAATAACCATAATTAAATACAGGATTATTATTTCACTTTGCCGCCACTAGAAATAATCCACAATCATCCTTTCAGAATTTATTCATGTGAAATCCATCCTTTTGGCCGATCCGAGGGGGAAATGTATTCCAAAAGAACTTCACAAATAAATAAATTATGGAGGCCAAAATAATCCAATTTTAATATCCGGAATAAAATTGCGATTAAATAAACATACTTAGTAATTTTCGAAAGTAAGGTTTTTCTTGGACAATAAAATTCATGCAAACACATATTAACAAATAATAATAAGTGCACGAAATAAAACATCCATCAAAACAAAATTAAACTCATTGGAGCACTCAAATCCAATTGTCACGGTTTAATTTCTTCACGTCTTGATGCGAAATATCGTCCTTGTTGCTTTCCGTCGTTCGTCTCGACACGCTCCCACTCGAACAGCAACACTTCATAAAAAAACATTGTTTGGGGTACGGGATGACGTTTAAAATCACACAAAAAAACACAGAACTGAAATTAATTTTAAAAAAATTCCACGGCACGAGATACGGCGCGCGTCGGCCCACAGAGTGGGCCCGCGCGCCACCCGGCATGGCGCCGAGCAGCTGGCCGCCGGGCGCCGCCTACGTGCGCGCGCGCCCACGCCATGCCGCGCCCCGTCGTGCACCCGGGTCGTGCGCCTCGCGTACCCCGCGCACCAGGTTTCGCCGTTCGTTCTCGTTTCTCACCCCATGCATGATTTTACGTCCATGCATGCGCCGCACATGCATGCGTCGTCCGGGTACGCCGTCTTTAATTCTTCGTTCTTCGTCTCGATCCGGTTATAATTTATTTCAAAAAAAATAAATACTAGATCTAGACTAGTCTATTACAATGATCAAATCAAAATAAAAACAACTAATCTACTCGTGGATTTTCTCACGAGAAAAATAAATTCGAACGAATCGAATTAAAAATAATTAATTCACACGCATGAAAAATTAACAACATTAAAACCATGACAATTGGATACCTGCAAAAAAGATCTAGCAATTTTACTATCCAATTTCAATTTAATTTTTAACAATTTAAATTCCAATTTAAAGATCAGAGCCCGAAACCGTGGATCTGATACCAGTTGTTGGGAAAATAGGGGTGCCCGGAATCTATTCGGGATGAAATTTAAATACGAATTTAAATACAATTATTACTAGCATGAATTAATCCTAATTAATTCAAATAATAATTCTAACAACTAATTTAACATCATGCATGTTGAATTAATTCACATAAAATATAGGCGGAATAAACAAGAATTTATGTGACTTACGTACCTCTTGTAGAATTGGCCTTTGAATAAACGGGACAATCACGATCACGCTTTATCAACCCAAAAACCTTTTCAAGTATTTCCCTTTCGCCTTACTTGATCACCGGTGGGAGATGCTTTCAAGTAATTAGAATAACAAGGAAGAAAGAAAAAATAGTGTTGCTGATTTTTTTTTCAACGCTGTGAAAAGTAAACTGGAGATGAAATAATCATCCCCTGTATATAGGAGAGGGGTGGACGAAATTTAGGTGTATTTTAGGGGAGAGAAAATCTTTTTCTTGGCCTCCAAGAAATCTTGAATATATCCCATATATTCTTTTCTCCATAAAAAAATATTCCACAAAAATCTCACCCTCCTAATATATGCAATTTTTGAAATTTATAGATTGAGAATGCAAGATTTGGATCTTCTTGAATTTATGAGATAATCTTGTATTCCAAGAATACTTATCTTCCATAATATCTTTTCAAGAAAATCAACAAAATCTTTTCTCTCTCCATATCTCTTATTTTCGAAAATCTCAAGAAAAATCAGCAAATATATTTTCTTTTATTTTAATCACCTTATTATTATTGGGCTACTTAATGGGCTACTTGAGGGGCCTTTAGGAGAATTAAGATTGAACCTCCAATGGGCTTTTGAATTTCAATATTGAGCCCCAATATAATTAAGCTCATTAATATTAATTAGTACCACTAATAAATTAATATTGCACTATCCATCTTAATCCATATTACGATAATATGGGCTCCCATTTATTATTTCCCGCGTTTAAGATTATCAAGTCCGTTAATTGATTAAGCTTCTGAATAACTCTAAATTAATTAATATATTTCACCTTGGAGTAAAGACAGCTCAACATTATTATCCGTACCGAAGAAACTGATTCTTCACTTGCAAGATTTGGTACGATAAAATTTCTGAGCCCACCAAGGGGACTAATCACACGAGCCGTACTCGCACGCGTTTCTCCATATTAAATCTTAGCAACCGTCGTATGATTAATATTATTGCCCAAAGCACAAGGTTTGAAGTCACGATGATTCTCACCCAACATGAATCAAAGCAGTAACCATTAAGCACACACGGTCCTATTTATGTGACGGAGATTAAGAAATCAACAACCACTGAGGTCTAATTCTTTACATTTCAGAACATAAGAATTTATCCTCGCTGTAGGTCCTCTTCAACACATACTAAATGTGCTAGTGCAATCTCTTAGTCAAGACAGACCAATCTGAGACTAACGCATCGACCTTTCACGGCGGATTGTTCAATTCCACCTAGGTCGTTAAAATGTACATTTAGTTACGAGAAAACTGTTAATGTTATCATCTGTGATCGGGTATCACCACATTAACTACAATGTAACTAGTACTATTATGAACTGTTTGTAATAAATATTCAACATTAAATCATATCTAAAGCATATGCGATAAAAGAATTATTCTCATAAACAAGTGTTTGATACACGAGTTATACAAAGTAAAAGCATACTTTCACGTATAACTCCAACACTACTTGGTGGTCACTATAAATAGTTGTTCTCCAGCAATAAAATTTAAGTTCAAATTCATAAATACTCCTCTACACACACTCATACACCTAAAAACACACACACATGAAATAAATACGAATTTAACACTCGTATTTACGATTCCACAACACAAACTATTGAATTTACCATTTACGGTGTTAATCAATCACACGTTCTTGTTTGGTGATCCTAAATCGGTTAAAACTAGCCACTAATCCACGCGATTAGAACCGATCACCAACAATTTGGCGCTAGAATGAGGGTTTGAACCTCCGATTGAAGTGTTATTATCAATAACTTCGAGTTTAAAACTTGAAGATTTAGAGGAATCCTCAAGAAATCCTTGAAGATTCAAACAATAGTATTCTTGGTGTTCTTCAATACCAAGTTTAAAGATTCAAGGATAGAGAAGATAATTCAAATCAGGATGCCTCAATCTAAGGAAATTAGGGTTTCACACTAGTCGATGGAAGTTTCCCCAACTCGAGTCTCATCCACTGACCATCAGGATCGTGACCCACGCCATGCAAACAAAGTCCAAAATTTCGGTTGTAACTCATACAATGTCTCCAGATTTGGAAGCCTTAGCTAAAAACCCCCAGGAGTTAGCCAAGACCATAGTTGCTCTCCAGGCAATTCAGAAACAACAACAACAACATAGACCTTCACAAGTAAGGTCTAAGTCTTGCCACTTAGAAGTAGTGAGGGCAAGGTCTGTTCGTGGCGAGCAGTGTGAAGTCAACAGTGCCCAGAATCGGGGGGACAAAGGCAAAGCTAGAATGGTCGATCAAGCTGAGGGGCAAGCCGAGTCTACCCATGGGCGAACATCAATGTCTAGCCATGGAACATCTCGTTCCAGTGCACAAGACAGACTTGGTCAACCTCATCTCCAACAAGAAGTTGCTCGCCAGGGGGCAGGAGATGGGCGAGCAACTTTTGAGCAAGCTCACCCATCGGTACATGAAAGACTCACTAGATCCGCCTTTGGGCGCCTAGGACCAAACACGGCGAGCAACCCAAAGAAACAACCTCAGAAGATTCTTCCTCTAAGAGAGGGACTGCGATAAGCAGAAGGGCAAACGTCCTTGCTCGCCGGACAGCCTTCAAGTCAGGGGGCATCTCTTGATGAGTTGTCAAGCTTAACAAAAGCAGTGGAGAGCATGCAGGGACAACTTGACCAACAAAGAGGAATTGGGGCGACCAGCATGCCCTCCTCACTGTTAGGATAAAAGTTGTCTAGTTTTGATGAGTTAAAACAAACCAGAGGTTGTAATAGGACCATTTGGACCTGTTAGCCAGATGAGGAATTAGATTAGGACTTAGTCTAGGAGGAACTGCCAGACCAGAAGAGTCACCAGAAGACCCCACCAGAGGACTTCACCAGAGGACTCCACCAGAAGACTTCACCAGATGAGACTGACCAGAGGCAGAGGACCTTCCCCAGATTAGACGATTCCGGACCAGACGAGTCTAGAGGAACAAAAGATGCTCAGAATCATCTCCTGATTCTTTTGAGTATTATGTTTCTTAACCAACTCTGGACCAGAAGACATCGAGGTTGCCTGGTGTCTGGTCCTGCCTATTCTGGGAGAATCAGAGTTAGGCATTGGAAGCATTTGACCGTTGGTGATTCAAATCAAGTCAAACAAGATCGGATTGGAAAGTATTTGAAGTCAATCAATCCAAGGATCTCACCAACCCAATCAATCAATTAGGGAATTGATTGATTGAAGCTTCGTTAATTAGAGATATGATTGGATTAGCTCTCCAACGGCTAATTCCTAAGCATCTCTATAAATACAAGAGTGCAGTTTCAAAGAAAGGCTTGAGAGAGATCTCACGCGCACACGAAGTTATATCCAAGCCTCTTGTTAATCAAGCTTTAGCACTCTTACTTTGTTCATATTCATATTCACTCATTCAAGGAGTTGTTGGATACTCAACCTGTTCATCTTATTAAGATAAGGTTGTAGTGAGCTTTAGATCAAAGTTAGATCTAAAGGCTGATGTAAGAAGGATCTGGTACTTCTCAATTCCAGAAAGTTAGTAAGTGGTTGGTTGGTTAGTAAGGCCCCTTTGATAAAAGGGAGAGTGGACGTAGGATTTTAACATCCGAACCACTATATATCGTGTGTTCTTTATTGCTTTCTTTATCTTTGGCTTGTCTTGTGCTCTAGTAAAAGGAATTTGAAAAGAACTTTATTTTAAGTTTAAGCTTTCGCAAATTAGTCTATCTAGTGGGACCAACAAGTGGTATCAGAGCAGTGTGTACAAGACCACTGCTTTGAAAATCTTTGGTGGTCACCGGGCAGATCCATTGCTCTTTATTATTTTTGGTTAAATTCTGGTTAAAATTCTTTTTAGAAAAATGTCTTCAAAATCTTCTTACAAGAGCCGTAAATTACAAGAATTCTCTTTCGAGGATTATAGCCACTGGAGCTTCATGATGTGTAATCATCTTGGAGTTATCCACCACTGCATGTTAGATGTGGTAGAAAGTGGCCCAATTAAATTTTACTGGACTCCCATTGATGATAGCAGGTCTGAATCCAGGGCAGAAACTAGTGAATCTGCAGAGGAGAGAACTGGTGACCGAGTTGCAAGATAGAAGATATTAAAGAAGAAGGATGAGCTTGACAATGATGAGAGGAAATTGTATAACTTGGACCAGGTGGCAAGGACAGAGATCATAAATACTCTCACCAAGGAGGTGATTGAAAAGGTCAGAACATGTGCCACGGCCAATGAGATGTGGGACAAGTTAGCATTGCTCTGTGAGGAAACAAAGAAGATCAAGGACAACAAGCTCCAGGCTTTTCAACACTCATTTGACACCTTCAAAATGAAACCAGATGAGACAATTGACCAGCTGGATATGCGTCTCACCAATCTCCTCAACAAGGCTAGTGTCTTAGGTAAGACCTATTCTGAGAAAGAAATAAATAGTAAAATATTACGTTCACTAACCAGCAGGTGGAGAATCAAAGTTACCGTGATTAAAGACAACAAGGATCTCAACACTCTGGATCATCATCTTCTGCTATCTGATCTCAAAGCATATGAATATGATCTTCAAGAGGAGGATCAAACAGAAGAGGTTTCCTCTTCTGGTCCTCCTCAACCATCAAGTCAGATGATAAGCCAAAGGAGTCTGCTGCAGATGACCTGAGTCTCAAGGAGTTCAAAATATGGCAGGTGCAAAAAGCACTGGAAGGAATCTACCAGAGACAGGAAGAGCTCCTTCAAGCCTACTGACAAGGAAAAGTCATCTGGAGACTCAAGGGAGACCAGATTCAGAACTCCAGAGAGAAGGAGAGATGGCAGCTCTGGCAGATCAGATTATCAGAGGAGAGACAGCAGTTTTGGCAGACCTGACTACCAGAGGAGAGAAAGTAGTCCAGCCAGATCAGAATACAACCAGAGGAGGAGAGATCCAAGTCTTCTCAGCACATAAATGATAAGAGTGGTTTGGGATATTCTGGAATTGTAAGAAGATCCCATAAATATCGCTTTAACAAAAACATGTCTGTAAGATCTGGTGAGTTTGTTGAAATCTGGGATGAAAAAGATTCTACTGGTAATGGTTACAAAGCAGTTCACAATCCTGTTTGGAAAAGGAACTACACTAATAATCATCTAGAATATAGTCCAGAAGAGTTGACTGAACTGGAAGAGAAAATTTTAGAGACTAAACGTCTAATGGGGAACCAATGACAATTGAAGATTCTGATCTCCTAAAACCTCAAAGAGTAAGATCTAATCAGATGAGAAAACCTCAAAGGAATCCTCAAAGAGTTAAACCTAAGCAGATTAGGGGATCTCAGAGGAGACACTTAAGAAGAGGGAATCTAAATCAGAATAGGAATACTCGGAGAAGGAATTTTGGACAACATCAGAACCAGGGACCCCAGAGACGATTTTCTCAGAAAAATTAATTTCAGAACAGTTACACTCAAAGGAACTATAATTACCATAAAAGGTCTAGTTTTCATCAGAACCAGAGACCCATCTATAGAAAACCAACTGATCTGGGTAGCTATGACACCAGAGATGGTTCATCTAGGATGTATCCTTACAACCAGACCTTTAAGACCATGTCTTTGAAGCAGGCCATCCCAAGAGCTAGATTTGAGAAAAGATACACCAGACCTGTTTATAGAAAAGGTGTTCTTACCAGACCAGTAGCTCAATATGTCATTGTTAGAGGACATGTGCTGGTAGATAGATTTGGAAGGAAGATAAGATCTCCTCATCCAGCAAGGGATGATCTTTATCTTTGGATTCCTACAAAACCTGCAGCTAACCAATCTGGACCCAGCACCAGTAGGGGACCTAATTAATTTCTCTGCAGGAGGATAAGAGCTCATTGGAGAAAGGACTTTCAAGCAAACATGTGTGGTACATTGATAGTGTATGTTCCAAGCACATGACATTTGAGAAAGATCATCTCCAGGACTTCAAGTCACTGAATGGACCAAGAGTGATGTTTGGTGACAACAACTATGGAGTCACCAGAGGCGTTGGAAAGTTGATCATCAATGATGTATCTGTAGATGAAGTCTACTACGTTGAAGGACTCAAGCATAATCTGCTTTCAGTATCCCAATTTTGTGACAAGAGATACTCAGTGAAGTTTTCTAGTGATTCATGCACTGTCTTTCCTTCTGATTATAATGATATCTTGCTAATAGGCTTGAGGAAGGGTAACATTTATCTTACAGATTTTAATAGTTGCCCAAGGAACACTTGTCTGGTTGCAAAGGGATCTGCAGAGAACAGCTGGCTTTGGCACAAGAGATTGTGTCATCTGAACTTCAAAACACTGAACAAGATTGCCAGAAAAGGTCTAATTCGAGGTCTTCCTAATGAAGTGTTTAAGAAGGATCAGGTTTGTGGTTCATGCCAGAAGGGTAAACAACCCAAGACTTCCTTTAAGGATGTCCAGAGCACAACCACAACCAGAGTACTTCAACTACTTCACATGGACCTGTTTGGACCTGTTTCTCCTCTTAGTTTCAGTGGTAGGAAGTACACCTTGGTGATAGTAGATGACTTTTCAAGATACACTTGGGTAGTGTTCTTGTTTTAAGAAAAATGAAACTATCACTAAGCTACCAGAGTTCTTCAAGCAGATTCAGAATGAGCATAGTGAGGATCAGAAGTGACAAAGGAACAGAGTTTTTTAATTCACACATTGCAGAGTATTGCAAAGACAATAGAATTTTTCATGAGACATCTGTCGCCAGAACACCCCAACGGAATAGAGTAGCAGAAAGGAGGAATAGAACCCTCAAGAAAGCTGCAAGAACTCTTCTAGAAGAGTATAACACACCACAGAGATTTTGGGCAGAAGCTATCAACACCGCTTGTTATACTCAGAACAGATGCCTAATTGCCCAGAGACATAACAAGACTCCATATGAGGTATGGAAAGGTAAAACCCCGTCTGTTTCATTCTTTCATATTTTTGGATGTAAGTGTTTCATTCATGACAATGGGAAATCCAATTTAAAAACTTTTGATGCTAAAGTTACAGATAGAATATTCTTAGGATATTCCAGCACTAGTAAAGCATTCATAGTCTTTAATAGGAATTCACTTTGTGTGGAAGAAACACCTCATGTTGTTATTGATGAATCTGCTTTTGAGTGCAAGGTGGAGTTAAAGTCTTCTGATGAGCCACAGAATCAGACTACTCTCAGAGTTATTAAACTCAATCCACCTGTTCTTGATTCAGATTCAGATTCAGGTTCAGATGATGGCCCATCTTCTGGTTCTCTGAAGCAGAAGCCTTCACAAGGAGCTGAACCAGAAGAGGTTAGAACTCCTGTAGGGGGAAGCTCTCCTGTAGTTGGTGATAATCACCAAGGCACTGCAGTAGATGGTCAACCAGGCAAGGCCACGGGAAGGAAGACCTTGGTTGATCACCCCAATGACCTGATAATTGGAGATCCAGCTAAGGGTGTCCAGACTAGGAGAACTCTTAACTTAGCTACCTTATTCAGTTGCTATGTGTCCTTGATTGATCCCAAAGATATCAAGGAAGCACTGAAAGATTCAAATTGGATTGTTGCTATGCAAGAGGAGTTGAATCAATTCACCAGACAGGATGTTTGGGAGCTGGTAGACAGACCAAGACATCAAAAGGTGATAGGCACTAAGTGGGTTTTCAAGAATAAGAAAGATGAGAATGATGTCATTACTAGGAACAAGGCAAGGCTAGTGGCTCAGGGCTATTCTCAGTCTTAAGGAATAGACTATGATGAGACATTTGCTCTTATTTCCAGACTAGAAGCCATCAAATTATTTCTAGCATATGCTGCTCACATGAGGTTCAAGGTATACCAGATGGATGTGAAATCTGTCTTTCTTAATGGGATTCTCATTGAGGAAGTTATGTGGAACAGCCTCCTGGTTTTGAACAAGGTGACAAGGTGTTTAAGCTTAAGAAGGCTCTTTATGGACTGAAGCAGGCACCCAGAGCATGGTATGACACTCTATCTCAGTTTCTTCTGGACAATGGTTTTACAAAGGGTAAGATTGATAGAACCTTGTTTAGGAAAGAAGAAGGAAAGGACATCCTTCTGGTCCAAATATATATTGATGACATTATATTTGGATCCCCTAACAAGAAGCTGTGTGAGAAGTTTGGTGAACTCATGCAGAGTTAGTTTGAAATGTCTATGATGGGTGAGATGAATTATTTCTTAGGTTTCCAGGTAAAGCAATCAGAGAAGGGAATTTTCATAAATCAGGCAAAGTACATCAGAAACATGTTAGAGAAATTTGGAGTAGGATCTAGCAAAGCAGCCAAGATTCCTATGATGATAAATTTCAACATGGATCCAGATGAGTCTGGAGAGAGTGTGGACCAGACTCAGTACAGGGCACTTATTGGTTCTCTTCTGTACCTGACTGCAAGCAGACCAGATATAACCTTTGTTGTTGGTGTGTGTGCCAGATTTCAAGTTAATCCAAAGAAAAGTCACTTGGAAGCAACTAGGAAGATATTGAAATATCTTAAGGGAACAATGAATTTGGGGTTGTGGTATCCTGCAGATGACAACTTAGAGTTAAGTGGACATTGGGATTCAGATTATGGTGGGTGCAGAATAGATAGGAAGTCTACAAGTGGAACTTGCCAATTTTTAGGAAATAAATTGGTATCTTGGTTTTCTAAGAAGCAGACTTCAGTTGCTACTTCAACAATAGAAGCAGAATACATGGCAGCAGGAAGCTGTTGTTCTCAACTACTCTGGATTAGTCAGCAACTTAGGGACTACCAGATTAGAGCTAAAGATATTCCAATATTTTGTGATAGCAACAGTGCCATAGAAATCACCCAGAATCCAGTTCTTCATACCAGATGCAAACATGTTGATATAAGGCATCACTTCATAAGAGACCATGTTGAGAAGGGAGATATAAGGATGGAAAAGATTGCAACAGAGAAGCAGAGAGCAGATATTATGACTAAGCCTTTGGCTGAAACCAGATTCAGAGAGTTAGCTTTTGAGTTAGGTTTATTAGATCCAGAGATAGAATTGATTTAGGGGGAACATCAGAGAAGTATCCTTTATTTCAATTATACATACTTTATTGTTTTATCTATTAACATGCCTACATATTAGATATACCAAGGAAGTTACATCTTCAGATGAGGCATATACCAGATGAGGTATATTCCAGAAGAGATATGTACCAGATGAGGTACATCCCAGATGAGGTACAGAGTAGGATTCCAGAGATATCCGGTGTTTACTCTGACCAGAACCAGATGGGTTTCCATCAGAAGAGATGTAACATCAGACTACTCGAGGTATCATCTGGTTACAATATCAGGTGACAGGTATGTATTTACTTCTCTGGCCTCTGATCATTGGGACACACTATTCAAATTAGTAAATACACTAAAAATGTTTCATCTTCAGGATGTATTTAAGACTAGGGTAGAGGGCCTAGGCAATCATTTCGCTTTTTACCTTGACTGCTACAAAACTCCCTCGATCCCAGTCCCAATGATCATGCCTACACACCAAATTAAATCTGTATCTTGCCTTTTAATCTTGGCCGTCAGATTTAATAATTGTGCAATATGCCAATCAATTCTAAAATTGATTTTGTTCCCTAAATTAAAATTGAAAATTTACACGTGTTCACACTTCATTAATTTTATAGCCACGCGTCTTTTCATATTTAAACCAAAATTTTTCAATCTGTCTTTTCACATTTTCTTACTCTCAAACCCTAACCTTTCTCTGCAAGTGTCTCTCTCTCTCTCTTAAAATTTTCCAGATATGGCACCAAAATGCAACTTCAACCCTGATCATGTTTGCAAGAAACTTAAGACAGAGATGGTGGTTGACTTCTACTCCACCAAGAATCCAGCGACGTTGGCAATTTTGGAATTGCTACAGAAATCTAGGGTAGAAGACTTGATCTCCAAATTTCCCAAGGAATTTCGCACTTTGGATGGGTATGCTGCCCAGTTTCTAGTAAGGATGAAGATTCATGATGACCACATCTCGTCCAAGATTGATAAAGAGGATGTAGTCTTCTCGAAGCACGATTTCTGCAAACTCTTTGGTAATCTCTCATCGGAAGGAGTTGATTCGTTGAAATACAAGGAGGGTGAGGTAGTCGAGTCATTCAAGATCTTTGCCAGATCTTCTTGCCAGAATCTGAAAAAGGGCCTTTTGGATAAACACCTCAGGCAGAAGTTTAAGGTTCTTTTTTATATTGTGGTAAAGGTGTTGATGTGTGAAAATCACAGCACTGATGTGATTTTCAATGGCAGTATGTGTGTCATGAGGGCCATATATGATGGTGTGCAATGCAATTGGGCTGAATTTTTTTGGGGCATTTTGAGGAAGAATAAATTGAAGGTGCAGAAGGAGGAATGTCCCAGCAAGCCAGGGGAGTTGCAATTTTACTTTAATGCCAATGTTTCATTGGGCACAAAGCTCACCCTGATTCTGGACTCCATCTTTCCAGAGAAGAAGTGGAAGGACTCCTAGTGCAAGGGCTTCCACAAATCAAAGATCATTTTCTCCAAAGATGGTCCTCTCCATGGCCATCCTGACTCTGATGGAGAAGAAGCCATCCCTGCCCCTCCTCTCCAAGCAGTGCCTTCGCCTGCTAAGGGGCAGAAGACTAAGAAGAGCCAGCAGAAGAAGTCTGAAGCTACTGGTTCTTCAGCTCTGGCTCATCTGATGATGACCAGATTCCCCTTCAAGCTGCTTTGAAGAAGAAGGGTGATGGAGCTGAGGCTGCAAAGAAGGCAGAAGCAGCCAAGAAAAGGCAAAGACAAGAAGATGCTGCTGGAAAGGCATCTGCTAAAAAGCCAAGGACTTCAAGGAGAGCCCAGAAAACTCTTCTGGTGGATGAGCCATCAGAGGAAGAAAAATCAGAGGAGGAGGTCCCTCTGGTTAAGAAGTCCAAGGCAAAAAGGGACATCCTTCAAGAGTCAAGCTCTGGTTCTGATCTTGGAGATGCTCTGGAGCAGGCAATTGATGAGGCTGCCAAGTTAATGCAAGAATCAACTGCTCCGGTATCTTTTGTTGAGGTAATCCCTTCCATTCCTTCCTCTACCCCTGTTAACCTTATTACCCCCACTACATCTCCCCCGGTTACTCATACACAAAACATATCCCCTGCTCTTGGTGCCCCCATTGCTTCACCAGAGCAGACCCTATCCAATACACCCATATACACATCTTCCACCATTCCTACTCAAACTCCTTCTCCCCCTTCATTACAAATACCTCTCCCTACAGATCCCTCTCCCCCAGCCACTGTACCAGAGGTGCCTTCCACCTCCTCTGGTGCAGAACAACCCCTTCCCTCCATCTCTACCTAAAAAATTCCTACCCCACAAATTCCTACCCTTCCCCAATCTCATACAGAATAGAACCCCTCTATCTCTATGGCAATAGGATTTCCTGTCCCTCCCTCTTCTCCCACTTGCCTATCTAGCGATGATAGTGAAGATGAGGATGCTTCACTGTAGCCGGAGGTCTTAGCACCATCCTCCTCTGCCTCTGGGCCCAAACCCTTCACATTCTCTAATGCAGAAATGGGTGCAGAGTATGAGTATAAGTGCTCAGCTCTGGCTAAGAGAGCATTTCCCCGTCTTGTTGGAGCACTTACCACTTCTGGCGGATTTGACGGACGCCAAGGTCTGGAGCAAGGCCAGACTGGAGGATGTAGAGGATCTGATGTTGCTGTTGGAAGAAATGACCACCTCTGCCTGGGAGATAGATCTCAAGAAGAAGCTCAACATCCAGAACCCTGCAGAGCTTGAGACCCCAGACGCAGCTAAGGTGGTGATTCGCACCTTGCTGATCTAGAGAGGAGTGATGATCTCCCCAGAGGGCCCATCTTATACTTTTGGCCCTCACTTCTCCTTCCCTCCAGAGCTCTATTCAGATGAGGAGGATTTCGATGTCACCCCTGCCGTTCTCAAGAAGATGAAGTTGTTCTTCAATGAGCAGATCCAACAGATTGGCAGGTTCTCTAAGGCCATGCAGCATTTGGCTCCTGCTCTGGTTGAGCACCAGATCAAGGAGGAGAGGAAGCAATTCTTAAAGCAGATCAAGGCTACATTTACCTCTGCTAAGGCATCTTTTAAGGAAAATGGCCTCTTCTTGAAGCTGGATGTTATGCAAAGCCAGAAGCAGTTTCAGGAGCATGTCTTGGACCAGCTGCGTCCAGTCTCTGTGCTCAAGGTGGAGATGGTTTCTCAAATGCTGGAGACTGCCAAGCTCAAAGATTCCCTCCAGGAGATGCTAGTTAAGCAGGAACGTCTAGTGGCTGAGACTAAAGCTAACATGGAGGAGGCCAAGCAACTGCGTGATCTTCACTCTTCCTCCTCCACTGCCTTGCCTGGTCTCATTCGGCAGGTGGTGCAGCCCCTTGTTGATGAAGTTCAAAAGGGGGAAGAGAAGGCCAGAACTGATATGGCGAAGACCACTAATGAGACCCTCTTCAGCCATGGTGCTCGTCTGGATCTGCTGGAGAACACTTTGGCCCAGGCTGAGCTGCAGAAGAAGAAGAAGAAGAAAGAAGAGTTAAAGTCTCTTACTATGGCAAATCAGCTGGCAGCAGAAGACCCTTGATGCAAAGCAGGATCCAGTCTCTATTCCTGGCCCTGCTAAGAGGTTGATCAGGAAGGTGAAGAAGAGCTTCCTTGAAGAAGTTGTTGAGGAGGCAGAGAAGAGATTTAAAGAGGAAACGCCAGAAGAAAGGCAAACAAGAATAAGAAATAACATAGATGAAGAGCAAAGGCTCAGATATGTTAGAAGGCAGAATAAGAAAGTCAGAGAAACTTGTATCACTCCTGGTGCCAGTGGATCCAGCCAGAGGAGGAAGGCTCCTGTTGAAGTGATGGAGATCCTGCTACTCAGGACAGAAGGGTCTTTTGATTCTACTGTGCATGTTCCTCTCATTGAGAAGTGGAGAGAAGCCAAGACTTTATGGTTTATCCAACACTACATCCAGAGGCCCCCACCAGAGGATGACGCGCTTATCAACAGAACCTTCCACTCCTGGATGAAGGCTTATGATGCAGAGCTCTACAAGAAGCTGATGGACTCTACAATCGAATTCAACCTGGAAGTCACAGCCCCTGAGTTTCATTATCTTAACACTCCAATGATCGGGGAATATGTTGATTTGGCAGAGCTGAAGAAACTATACAAGACCAAGGTGTTGGTGAATTTCACCCCAACATCCTCTGCTGAGCTGAAGGCTATTCAAGACAGGTTCCTTGACTGGTTCCTGGTGCCCAAGGAAAACATGAGATATACTTAGACTAGGACTCTGAAAATTCATTGTAATATGTAATCACTTTTGTCCTTTATTATTAATGAAAGTCATATCTTCTCTGTCTTAAAGATAACCTCTAGTTGTCTTCTTATTTGTCTGATAAGATCTATGCTAAGGTCTTATCCTTTTATTGTTTTCTTGCTTAAGTGTTTTATCTTTGATCAGTTCTGATAGTGTTTTAACTTCATCAAAAAGGGGGAAATTGTTAGGATAAAAGTTGTCTAGTTTTGATTAGTTAAAACAAACTAGAGGTTGTAATAGGACCATCTAGACCTGTTAGCCAGATGAGGAATTAGATTAGGACTTAGTCTAGGAGGAACTGCTAGACCAGAAGACTTCACCAGAAGAGTTACCAGAAGACCCCACCAGAGGACTTCACCAGATGAGACTGACCAGAGGCAGAGGACTTTCCCCAGATCACGAGTCCGGACCTGACGAGTCTGGTGGAACAAAATATGCTCAGAATCATCTCCTGATTCTTCTGAGTATTCTGTTTCTTAACCAACTCTAGACCAGAAGACATCGAGGTTGTCTGGTGTCTGGTCCTGCCTATTCTGGGAGAATCAGAGTTAGGCATTGGAAGTATTTGACCGTTGGTGATTCAAATCAAGTCAAACAAGATCGGATTGGAAAGTATTTGAAGTCAATCAATCCAAAGATCTCACCAACCCAATCAATCAATTAGGGAATTGATTGATTGAAGCTTTCTTAATTAGAGATCTGGTTGGATTAGCTCTCCAACGGCTAATTCCTAAGCATCTCTATAAATACAAGAGTGCAGTTTCAAAGAAAGGCTTGAGAGAGATCTCACGCGCACACGAAGTTATATCCAAGCCTCTTGTTAATCAAGCTTTAGCACTCTTACTTTGTTCATATTCATATTTACTCATTCAAGGAGTTGTTGGATACTCAACCTGTTCATCTTATTAAGATGAGGTTGTAGTGAGCTTTAGATCAAAGTTAGATCTAAAGGCTGCTGTAAGAAGGATCTGGTACTTCTCAATTCCAGAAAGTTAGTAAGTGGTTGGTTGGTTGGTTAGTAAGGTCCCTTTGATAAAATGGAGAGTGGACGTAGGATTTTAACATCCGAACCACTATATATCGTGTGTTCTTTATTGCTTTCTTTATCTTTGGCTTATCTTGTGCTCTAGTAAAAGGACTTTGAAAAGAACTTTATTTTAAGTTTAAGCTTCTGCAAATTAGTCTATCTAGTGGGACCAACACTCACCATTATCTTCAATCATTTTGAAGGCCCCAATTCAGAAAAAGATACAGTTTCCGGCAAGCTTGCAATACAAAGGCATTGCTGATCCCCGTGTTCATCTAACAAAATATTTAGATTATATGATCTATGTGGGGGCAAGCGATGCGACTCAATGTCGGAACTTTCCCTTAACTTTGGGGAACATAGTGCATAAGTGGTTTTCAGCAATGCCACCAGCATCCATTCATTCTTTTGCTATGTTAAGCCAAGAGTTTCTCTCTCACTTTTCAACTGCAGGATCGTACCTTTCCCAAAAGCACCGACTATTAGATTTGAAATAAAATGATGACGAATCGGACCGGGCTTTTATGGAAAGATTCGATAAAGTATTACTGGAGGGAGAACCAGCTAGCGAAGATACCAAGATCGTAGACGTCATGGCCGGGCTGAAAAAAGGGTCAGGCCTATGGAAGGAGGTACGTCTGAAGTGCCCAAAAAGTTATGCCGAGTTCAGAAATCAAGCCGGCATATTTGTTTCCATGCATGAAGCTTCACAAGCAAACTTGGGGGACAACAAGGCAGATCCAAAGGAGAACAACAAGAAGCCCGGTGGAATAGGCTATCGAGTCCCTTATAACATGAAGGCATTTACCGAAGGGATGGAGCTGAAGGAAAAGCTAAATCAGGTGCTAACAATATCCATCGATATTGTGTACAATAATGTAAAGGAGAAAGAGTTGCTCTCCCCTCCTCGGAAGATCCGCCAAGAAACTGGTAAACTCAACCCGAACAAGTATTGTGCCTACCATCAAAGCGTGGGGCATTTTACCAGTGAGTGTAGAGATTTACTCAATCAACTTTGGCGATTCTACGAGGAGGGAAAACTCTCCGAATTTGTCAAAAGGCAACCTGGGAAGAGAGGTCGGGAGAGCAGTTCGGGAGATGAGATTGACGATCAACCTCCACGAAATAACAGACCCGGGCGATCAGTTTCCGCCGTTGTTGCTCGCCTGGTTGAAGATTTGTATATGATGGAATCCGCAGGACCTGCTGGAGGATGTTCTGATGGACGACCACCAATATCTAACCGTAAGAGAAAGGTGGAATTACGAGCAATTGATCATGTACAAGAAATAGGGGTTAATCCATCTGTCCTACAAACCTCAGAATTAACCTTTACTGAAAAAGACTTGGAGGGAATATTAACCCCCCCATAATAACTCTCTCATAATTTGTGCCAAGATTATGGGGACCAGGGTGCATCGCTTGTTGGTGGACACAGGGGCTTACACTAACATCCTCTTCAAGAAGACACTTGATCGACTGGGGGATTACGCAGGCTATATCCGAGACTCAAATCATCGTATCTTAGGTTTTGGAAATTTTGTAATGATCCCACTGGGAATAATTACTTTATCTGTGCAACTTGTAACGGCCGAGGAACCCGAGAAAAATATTACAAGAATAGTAGATTTCTTGGTCATAGATCAAGAATTGACTTATAACGGGTTTCTTGGTCAACCTTTTTTTAATGAATTCAAAGCTGCATGTTCAACCTACCATTATTGCATAAAAGTCCCAACAGCAATTGATGCTGGTTCAATAAAGGAAGACCAAAGAAAAGCTCGTGAGTGTCTCCTACAAATACAATCAAAACAAGGACAAGTTTCCATGATGGAAGCCACCACCAGCTACCCGGTTGACGAACCATCAGTGCTGGAAGACATGATGGAGGCAGAGGACCATATGGACTCTGATGAACAACTCCCTCCCAATGACGAATAAATATTGGACGAACAACTCATCCTCACCCGGGAAGACTTCACCCAGGACGAACAACATATGGGTGGTGACGAGCAACATACAATAAATAACTCGGAGGACCAGGTCTTAACTAACAACAATTAACCAAGGCCAGCAGATGATCTAGAGCCCCGCATGGGAGTAGAGCCCATGAATATAAAAAATAATTTCAATCCTGAGGGACCAATACTTGATCCTCGTTGGAAAGGACAAAAACGACGAGCAACTCCAGTCGAAGAACTGGAGGTGTTCAAAGTTAATCCCGAAAATGAGGATCTTGAATTATACATAGGATCCGAGCTCCCTGAGCCTTACAGATCTCGAATGAAAGAGTTCCTCAGCAAGAATCTAGATGTTTTTGCATGGTCACATGCAGACATGGTGGGGATAGATCCAAAGCATGCTTGCCACAAGCTTAATATCAATCCAGCAAAGAGGCCAGTCCATCAAAAATGAAGGAAATATGGCTCAGATAAATATCAAGCTTTGAATGAGGAAGTGAAGAAGTTGTTAGACAACGACCTCATCCGGCAAGCACTCTGTCCACAATGGGTAGCAAACCCAGTCCTTGTGTGAAAGCCAAACGGAACCTGGAGGCTATGCATAGATTTTACAAATCTGAATACAGCATGCCCGAAGGACAACTTTCCTCTCCCACACATTGATCAATTGGTGGACAACACTGCTGGACATGAAATGTTAACATTCATGGATGCCTTTGTCGGGTATCATCAAATCCCAATGCATTCGGACGATCAAGAAAACACAGCATTTTATACAAATAAAAACTTGTTGTGCTGGAAAAGAATGTCGTTAGGCCTCATCAACGCGGGGGCAACGTATCAGAGGTTAGTGAACAAGATGTTCGATAAACAAATTGGCGATACTATGGAAGTCTGTGTAGATGATGTCGTGGTCAAAAGCCCCCGAAAGGAAGATCATCTCCAACACTTAACCCAGGTGTTCGAAATTCTTCGGCACTATTACATGAAGTTGAATCCAAAGAAGAGCAGCTTTGGAGTCCATTCAGGAAAGTTCCTGGACCATCTTGTTAGCCAACGGGGAATTGAGGCCAACCCAACAAAAGTCAAAGCCATTGTGGATATGCAACCACCACGTTCAGTAAAAGAGGTACAAAGGCTTACATGATGCCTAGCAGCATTCAACCAGTTTGATTAGGCGTGAAATTGTCATGATTCGTAGCTAGAAACACCCTAGTTTTGGTCAAATTTATTGAGTTTTTAGAGCCAAATGAGTACTATTTCTATACATTGATGAATTTGTTTCTTTGATACTCATAGGTGAATCGAGGATGAAAAATGGAGTTCGTAGGACTTTGAATCGACTCAAACGGATGCCCGGATGAGAAGATATCGAAGAAATACGATTGGTATTAGTACGTGTAAAGAAAAGTGTTAGTTGCAAAGGAAGGAAGATCCATTCGAGCATCGTCACTCGAGCGCCCCGCTCGAGTGAAGTAGATCGAGCGCCTAAAAACATACAGAACGTTTGGGCCGCTCGAGGGAGATAGCTCGAGCGCCCCGCTCGAGCACCAGAATCGCTCGACCAAGAGAGCTCGAGCGCCCCGCTCGAGCACCAGAACCGCTCGACCAAAAGAGCTCGAGCGACCCGCTCGAGCGGGTCTGCTCGAGCGCTTCCAAGGCATTTTCACCAACTTACATTTTTCGGCCCACGAGTTCACGAATCGGCCCGTTGCCTATATATATCTCTTCTAAACACGTTTTGAAGGATCCCCGAACTTTAGAAATAACTTTTAGACTTAGTTTTTGGAGAGGAAGGAGAGAAGCAAGTTTACGTTTACGTTTTGTTGAGGTTTTTCGTACGAATTCTTAGTTTCTTTTCGTTTGTTAGTTTCTTTTCGTTAGTTTGATTTCTTTAAACACTTTGAAACTTCGTTTGAGTTAATTAAATTTCAATTCTCAGATTTATTTTCTTTTCAAAACCCTAGTTCATGTTTCTTATTTTCTTCGTTCAATTCGTTATGTTTATGTTCGTTGTTTCTTCTATTGCTTTTATGTTTGTTAAAGCCATGTCCGGCTAAAACCCTTGTATGCTTAGGGTAGGATGAACTCGTAGAAGTAGGATGTGGGTACGTAATTAGGGTAACTTGTGACGTTAGGTTTTAATTCTCTTAGTTAATGAATTCTTATAATTAATCTTAACTTTACCTTTGAATTTCGTACGAAAGTGTTAGAGAGAGGACGACCGCATCACTCAATAACAATTAGTAGTCTTGACGAGAAGATTTATAAAGGATTAATTCATTTACCAGTTTAGCGAAGGAGGACGACCGCATCACCTTAGTTAAATTAGGGTCTCATTAATTAAGCACAATCTAGTAACTCGTTAGTAGATTCGTGAAGTCGAGTGTTAGGGTAAAGTATTAGGGTTTAGAATCTTGAGCTTTCACCTTGCATTCTTATACTTAGGTTAAATCTTGTGTGTCACAGTTATTCTGATTATGTACCTGCTCCGTTAGTATACGTAGGGATTCCAATCCTAAGCATCACCATCTCTCATTAGAACACAACCCTTAGTTAATTTGATTTCTTTAGTATTTTAGTTTACTTAGTTTAATTTCAGTTTAGTTTAATTAATCTTTCCAAAAATCCAAAAACAACACACTCATATTAACTACGACGCGTAGATCTTCAGGGATCTATTCGCATATACACTGTCCATTGGGTTCGATACTACTTGGTCATTATACGTACTTATACTACAGTGAACTCGTCCGCTTGCGGGTGAGCGACTAGTAGAAGCTAGTAAAATCGCTTCAAGTCACAGTTCATATCCCGATCAGGAGATAAATGTCGTCCATTCTTCGAAGCCATCAAGAAAGGAAATTTTACGTGGACTAACAACTGCCAGAGGGCGTTCGAACAACTTAAAGACTACTTGGGAGATATCAAAATTCTATCAAAGCCCATCCCAGGTGAAAAGCTCTATTTATATCTAGCAGCATCGGAAGTGGCGATCAGCTCTGTTCTGATACGGGAGGATGGAAAATTTTATCAACCAATCTACTACGTCAGCCAAACTTTACATGAAACGGAGATTAAATATTCTCCAACTGAAAAACTGGCGTATGCACTTGTTATGAATGTAAGAAAGTTACGACCATATTTCTTCAACCATCAAGTTGAGGTGCTAACAACTTTCCTACTCAGACAAATTCTCCATCGCCCAAACACAGTTGGTCGTCTATTGAGATGGTCACTAGAGATTAGCCAGTTTGAGGCGACCTATGCTCCTCGAACAGCGATCAAAGGGCAAGCTTTGACCGACTTTATTGTCGAACTAACTTTCCCTATAGATCCGACGAGAGGACTAGATCATCTCTGGCATCTTTATATTGACAGGTCTTCTACCAACATGGCCTCGGGGGCAGGAGTGGTTCTTATTAGCCCTGACAGATAAGTTTTCACCTCAGCAATTAGATTTGGTTTCATGGCTACCAACAACGAGGCTGAGTATGAAGCTCTTATCACTGGTCTCCACCTATCCCTTGCAGTAGGTGTCAGACAATTACAAATATTCGACGACTCGCAATTGATCATAAACCAAGTCCAAGGTGAATATGAAGCAAAAGATAATCACATGATCGAAGTGAATTGTTACTCACCTAATGTCCCTATTGGATCAAGTTTTCATTGAACAAATTCCAAGGACAAGCAACACTCAAGCAGATGCATTAACCCGACTAGCAACAAGCGAAGGACCTGCAGAGTTGACAGACATTATAATCACAAAGATGAACAACCCGTCAACAATAAGCTATAATGTTAACTAGCTAGACGAACAGACCAATGAAGAAGAAGACTGGAGAACAAATATAGTCAAATATTTAAAAAATGGAGAAAAACCAAACAACTCTTTTGAAGCTGCCAAGCTAATAAAACAAACCACCAGATATACTCTGGTAGGCGAGCAGCTTTACAAAAGGGGAATATTGATTCCACTTCTCAAATGTTTGTCTAGGGGGCAAGGACGAGCAATACTAGAAGAAATACATGCCGGAGTATGCGGAAATCACACTGGGGGGTAAGCCTTGGCGTACAAAACTATCAGACAAGGTTATTATTGGCCAAATTTACGTCAGGATACAATCAAGAAAGCAAAAACTTGTCACCAATGCCAGATTTTTATCCCGAACATTCACACCCCGGCTCAGGAGCTTGTATCAGTTTACAGTCCAAGGCCATTTGCAAGATGGGGGATGGACATTATTGGTCCCTTCCTAGCAGGAGTTGGAAATATTCGATTTGCTGCCGTGGCAGTCGATTATTATACAAAATGGGCAGAAGCAGAAGCCATGATGAAGATTACACAATAAAAGATGATCAACTTTATATGGAAGAACATTATCTGTCGTTTTGGAGTTCCACAAACAAATATGACAAATAATGGTCAGCAGTTCGATGGGAAAGAATTGAGAGACTTCTGGACAAAGTGGGGAATCAAAAAGCATTATCTCTACTCCCTATCATCCCCAGTCTAATGGACAAGTCGAAGTTGTTAATAAGATTATCAAGCATACGTTAAAAGTACGACTGACAGAAAGCAAAAGTAGTTGGTCGGAAGAACTTCCGGAAGTCTTGTGGGCATATAGAGTTTCTTCCAGGTCGAGCATCGAAGAAACACCTTTTGCAATGGCTTTCGGAACAGAAGCCATAAAACCAATTGAGTTAAAGGCCAATACAATCAGGACGACCAACTTTGATGAACAGGCGAACAACTCTGCTCTAGCCACTGAAATGGATTTGCTCAAAGAAAAAAGATTAAATGACGAGCTAAAAAATGCTACGTATAAGCAGCGAGAAGAACGCTATTATAATTCCCATGTTAAAGTCAGGGAATTCAAAGTTGGAGATTTGTTCTAAGAAAGTTGCTCGCCCAACCTCCAGGTGTATTGGGACCGACTTGGGAGGGCCCGTATCGTATAATGGATAAATTCCTTAATGGTGTATACGATATCGAAGACATGGAAGGCAAACCGGCCCAATACTCTTGGAACGTTGTACATCTGAAGAAGTACTATCAATAGAATGAACAAGTTCAACCCTTGGGCGAACAAGTATCTTAGAGGGCAAGTGAACCAAATGAATAAAAAACTTGCCTAATTTTTTGAAAATTTTGCTAAGTATAGAATGAAAAGTTGCTCGGCCATTGTATAGTTTGGTGTTGTTCGAATTTTTTTAGTTCTAGATAGAATGGCCCGGCAAATATATTATAAGCCAGCATAAGGCTTTTGTTAGTGTTCAAAGTTGTTCGTCAGATTGTATATGTTAATGATGAACAGTCTTAAAACACTTGTAAACTTTCATGATGTAAATATAGTTGTTCGTTGGAAGACAAGTCTAAGGCTCAAGGTACAAGTCCATTGTTAAGGACTGACTTGAAGCGAATTACACTAACTTCTACTAGTCGCTCACCCGCAAGCAGACGGGTTCACTGTAGTAAGAGTAAGTATAATGGCCAAGTATTATCGAACCCACGGGATGGAGTGTATACGAATAGATCCCTGAAGATCTACGCATCGTAATTAATATGAGTGTGTTGTTTTTGGATTTTTGGAAAGATTAATTAAAACTGAAATAAACTAAGTAAACTAAAATACTAAAGAAAACGAATTAACTACGGGTTGTTTTCAAATGAGAGATGATGATGCTTAAGATAGGAATCCCTACGTATACTAACGGAGCAGGTACATAATCAGAATAACTGTGACACACAAGAAATAACCTAAGTCTAAGAATGCAAGGTGAAAGCTCAAGATTCTAAACCCTAATACTTTACCCTAACACTCGACTTCACTAATCTACTAACAATTTAATAGATTGTGCTTAATTAATGAGACCCTAATTTAACTAAGGTGATGCGGTCGTCCTCCTTCGCTAAACTGGTAGATGAATTAACCCTTCCTAAACCCTTTCGTTTAGTCTACTCGTTGTTAAAGAGTGATACGGTCGTCCTCTCTCTAACACCTTTCGAACGAAATTCAAAAGCGAAGTCTAGATTAATTTTAAGAATTCATTAACTAAGAGAATTAAAACCTAACGTCACAAGTTACGCTAATTACGTACCCACAACCTACTTCTACAAGTTCATCCTACCCTAAGCATGCAAGGGTTTTAGCTAGACATGGGTTTAACGGAAATAACAACGATTAAATAAGTAACTAAAAAGAACATGATAATTAAGATGAAGAAGAGATCAAACATAAATATAAGAATAAACTGAATTTAAATTAATAAAAATGAAGTATGAAGTGTTTAACGTAGTCGAATTACTGAAAAGAAAATAAGAGACGAAAAGAAACTAAGAATTCGTATGAAAACCTCAACAAAACGTAAACGTAAACTTGCTTTTCTCCTTCCTCTCCAAAAACGAACTCTCTATCTCGTGTGTGTGTGTCAAGTGGTCCTTCAAAACGTGTTTGGAAGAGGTATATATAGGTAATGGGTCGAAACGGGATCTCATGGGCCGAAAAATGAAATTTAGCATATAAGACTTGGAAGCGCTCGAGCTGTCCCGCTCGAGCGGGGCGCTCGACCCTTGGAGCTCGAATAAATTGCTTGGTCGAGTGGGGCGCTCGACCTACGTTGGTCGAATGGTTCAAGAGCTCGAGCGGGGCGCTCGAGTTGTGCCCCTCGAGCGGCAAAAACTTTCTGTAAGTTTGGAGCGCTCGACCTACGTTGCTCGAGCGAGGGTGCTCGAGTGATTGTGCTCGAATGGCCCTTCCTTCCTTGCAACTAACACTTTTCTTTCCACGTACTAATACCAATCATATTTCTTCGATATCTTCTCATCCGGGCATCCGTTTGAGTCAATTCAAATTCCTACGAACTCCGTTTTCCGTCCTCGATTCACCTATGAGTATCAAAGAGACAAATTCATCAATGTATAGAATTAGTACTCATTTGGCTCTAAAAACTCAATAAAATCGACCAAAACTAGGGCGTTTCTAGCTACGAATCATGACAATTTCACGCCTAATCAACCCCCCCCCAAACTTACCATATTGCTTGTCCTCAAGCAATGAAATAATAAGTCAAGTGAAATTGTTAGGGTTGAGTCAAAGAATCAATCATGCAAGCTAATGAACTCGAGCTTCAAAAATCAATCACCCGTATACTCACTCACTTTCCCTTATCATACTCATGCAACAATAACAAGAAACACTAAGATCAAGCATGAATGTGCACTCAACGATGTGTTTCACTCCCTCACAAGTGTATATCAATAATCAAGGGACTCACTCAAACAATCAATCACTCATATTGGCAGCTATAGGCTTGTAAATGCTCTTAACTTCGACCATACTCTAGAAATCAATGCCGAATCAAAAAGGACTTTCTCAAGGTTGTAATGTAGGCTCTTTGGACAGGTGGGATAACAATATGGTAAAGTGACTCAAGTGAATGGAGAATAGAAAATCAAACTTCGGTACTTCAAAATTAGGAACATGCTACTTCAAACATTTTCAATCAACACTCTTTCAATTCCACTTTTCTCAACACTTCAATTTTTTTCTTTCTCACTCTTTCACTTTTTTTGTTTCAATCACTTCACTTTTTTCTTTCTCGCGCAAATACATGAGCTCATTTTTCTTTTGCTCATTCTCAATTTTTTCTTTTTTTCCCACATCTCATAACTTCATCACACCTTCTTCTCATATTCACTCAACAAACAACCTTTTCCTTTTTCAACTCAATTCACTCCCTTCACATTCACACTTTCCTATTCTCCACTCAAATTGGGATAAAAAGGCTTAGGAATAGGAATAGTGTTCATATGTGCTAGCAAATAAAATAGGCTTTAGGCTCAAAGGGGCTAACAAGGGATTCAATGTCATTGGTAAGGAAAATTTTGGCTAAGTGGCTCAATAAAATCAAAGATGGCCTAAGATCCTATTCGGCATATCAAACTAGACACAATCAAGAAGCAAGAGCACACACAAGTTCTAGCATCCTCTCAGGTGACGATTCACTCACAAACGAAGAGATCAATTAATGCATCAAAATCTCACAAGGCTCAAATCTCACGGCTTTCACATCCATGTTAGTCCTAGTGAATTCTCACTCTCATCACACAAATACTCAAAAAGAAAACTTGCAAGCATACTAGTTCTTTCTCAAATCAACTCTAACTCAATACTCACACAATAAAAAATCTGACTCAACTTCACAACTCATCAACTCATCAAATCATGCTCAAAGATAGCAACCAACAAGCATAACAGAATTGATAGGCATGAAATATTGAGTAACAAAACAAATCAAAATCAGCCCAATGAGCATCTCAAGACACAAATAATCAACTAAACTCAAAGATAAGGGGTGCTCCGGTGCAATGTCATAAAACACATAAATACTCCACCCCCCCAAACTTCGACCTTGCGAAGAGGTCTAAGTTTGGGGTTGTGGGTTACCTCAACCAAACAATTCAGTTTCTCTTCAACAACTTAGCACACTCCTTTGTCTCGAGTTGGTCCCTTCAATCTGAATACTCCATCATTCCTTTACTCTTTTAGAGACAAGCCTACAAAATAAAACTCTGAAGTATGAGGTTAAACATACGACTCAACAACACCCTAATAACATAATAGGACACTAAAAATAAATAAAAATGGGTTGCCTCCCATTCAGCGCTATTTTTAAGGTCCTGATGCCGGACCGAGCTCAAAAGAGCTTATGGGACATCATACTCAAATTTACCTCCCTTACTCTCATAAGGGTGGTGGTTGCATTCTTTTCCTTGATGCCCCTCCATCGTGAGCTCTTTTGCTTTCTTCTCATTCCCAAGTGTTATGGGTCTCAACTCCTTCTTACCTTTATCTGGAGGAGTCTTACTAAACAATTTCTTGAGTTTGGACTTTTTCTTCTTAACTCCTCATTTCCCTTCTAACTGGACCACGTCCACTTTCTTCACCTCTTCATCCTTCAACTTCTTCACTTTATCCCTATCAAAATAATCAAGATCATAATGCTCATGGGTTAAATAATCAAGTGAAGGACTAACAAAATCATGAATATGAGAAGGATTAGGGATAGGAGGCGTGTCTTCAACACGAGGATCAATTACATCCATGCAATACAAGCTCTCATCCTCCTTCGGGTGCTTCATGGCTTCATATAGGGAAATCTTCACTTCTTGATCATCAACCTTCAACGTAATCTTCCCATTTGCCATGTCTAACACCATCCCCGGCGTAGCTAAGAACGGTCTTCCCAAGATCAGGGGAACGTGCTCATCTTCCTCCATCTCTAGCACTACAAAGTTGGCTGGAAAAATGTGATCTACAACTCTCACTAGGACGTCTTCAACCACACCTTGAGGTCTAGTAATAGACCGATCGGCAAGTTGAAGCGTCATCATTGTGGGTTGAAGTTCTCCACCTTCCAACTTCTTGAAAAGCGACAAGGGCATGAGATTGATGCTCGCCCCTAAATCACATAGCGCTCCTTTCTTGATCCTGTTCCCAATGTCACATAGGATCGTGAAGCTCACGGGATCCTTCAGCTTCGGTGGAAGCGCCTTGTGCACTAATGCACTCACCTCGTGGTTCAGCTGCACCAACTTCGGCTCATCCACTCGCCGTCTTTTCGCAATCAAGTCCTTCAGAAACTTTGCATAATGCGGCATCTGTTCCAAAGCATCATAAAAAGAAATGTTAATGTGAAGTTGTTTAAAAACATCAAGAAATTTTTCAAATTTTTCATCAAGCTTCTTTTTCATGAAGCGCTGTGGATATGGGACGGGTATCACAAATTTGGGTACCCCCCATTCATCTCTTTCTGTTTCTTTCACTTTTTCCCTTGCTTCCTTTACCTTCTCCCACTTAGGAACTCTCTTATCCTTCTCAATGCTTTCCTCTTCAAGCTCTTTGCTCTCATGGGATTCATCCATATCTTTATGCTTCTCAATCCATTCACTTTCAATCCCCTTCTCAACAGTAACACCTCCATCTTTCTTGTGCTCTATTTCCCCCATCTCAGCTTGAGGCGTCTCAAAATCAGCAGGCATCTGAGGACCTTCATAGTTGGTTCCACTTCTAAGCTGGATTGCCTTGCAATGCTCTTTCGGGTTCCCCTCCGGCATGGAAGGATATTTTCCCGGCTCTCTATTCAACGACTTTGCAATCTGGCTCATCTGGAACTCTATAGAAGTGAACCGCCTATTGTTCTCTTGTTGAGTTCTAGTCCACTCAACGTTCATCTTCTGGAGCTCTTGATCACGTTGATCACCCTTTTTATGCAACTCTTTCACATCATACTCCAAGGAGGACAATCGCTTGCTCCCTTCCTCCACCTTCTGAAGGATCGTTCTCAACATCTCCTCGATTGATGCACCGTCTTCTCCACCAGGAGGTTTAGACCCCGGATCAACACCTGCAGGAACAGTAATACCAGCTTTTGGGTTAGCATATGAGAAATTCTCATTCTTCCTCCATGTGATTTGAGGAGGCTGTTGGCCTCCTTGATACCCTTATGTGTTCCTCCATTGATTTTGAGGTGGCTGAGGGCCTGGAGGTACAAATGGCTGACCATAAGAAGGTCTTCCAAACTGATTTCCACCTTGGTAGCCATTCTGATTGTAATACGGACCTCCCATGTAATTGGCTACCTCTTGCTGTCCACTTGGCTGGTCTACTCTATCATTCGCTGCTGCATGCTCTCCAACCAAATTCTTCCCCAACTCGAGGTTGTTGATCTTCTCCATCATGACCATCAATAGCCTTCTCGTTCCTTCACCCTCTTCAACCTGATGAACTCTCTAAAAATCTGGATCTCCATTCCAAGCCCCGGCATTCGTGACAATGTTGTCCACGATCTCTCTACACCTCTCTATGCCTTGATTCAGGAATGCTCCGCCAGCACAGGCGTCTAAATGGTCTTGCCCCGCCTTGTTGGCACCACTGTAGAAGAATGCCATAATATCTCCCTCATTTTACCCGTGCTGCGGGCATTCAATCAGCATGTTTGAGTATCTCTCCCACGCTTGACGTAGGTCCTCTCCTTGCTTCTAGCGGAAGGAAGAGATCTCAATCCTTGATTTGATCGTTCTCGATGGAGGGTAGAATCGCTCGAGGAACAGACGCTCGAGCTCGGCCCATGTGGTTACACCTCCCCGTGGGAGCGTGTTGTCACACCACTCCTTGGCTATTCCCGTCAATGAGAATAGGAACAGCCGCAGCCTCTTGGCATCTTCAGACATGCCATTGTAATTGAAAGTAGAGGCTATCATGAGGAAGCTCCTCAAGTGTGTATGAGGATTCTCCTTCCCGATCACCCCCTTGAACTGATTCTCGATCAGCAGCTTTAGAATTCCCGGGGAAATCGAGAAGTTATTCGCCTCAACAGGTGGTAAAGCCACTCCATCGTAGTACCTCTGCGGTTGTGCCGCGAACCTGTCCCGAATTGCCATATTCTGATCTGCGTTCTGGGGCACAGACTGAGGAGCAACAGGTGGTGCTGGTATGTGTTGAACTGGAGGTGGTTGGTTGTAAACAGGAGGTGGATGATATGGGTATGGTGGATAAGGGTATGGTGGGTATGGGTATGGTTGGTATACTGGGTTGTTGAAAGGGTTATTTGGGTTCTGGTGGATGATCTAGTTTTGGTTCTGGTTTTGGGGTTGTGTTTGTGCAGAGTTGACTAGGTCTTGTGGGTTTGGGTGTGGGTTCTCAGTTTCCCCTATGGGTATCTGCTGATTACTGCTGTTTCCATTAGCACCCTCTGCCCGTTCCACAAGAGCAGTATACTCTGCAGCTATTTTGTCTAACTCCCCAAGTTCATCAGAAATCTTGTCTTTGTTTCCCACGACAGTAGTCATTCTTCTCAAGAAGGCTCGGTTCCTTCTGGATATTGTCTCAGGGTCTGACTGAATTCTCTCTTCGCTCGTATTGCCTTGTGAGCGTGTTTTCATATACCTGACACACTAGCAGAAGGATCAAAACGCAACTGCCGATTGAATAAAAATAAACAGAAAATAAAGCACTCACTACTAACTACTAAGCTATCTACAAGTCCTATTCAAAAAGCATACAATGCCATCCCCGGCAACGGCGCCATTGACTTGAAGCGAATTACACTAACTTCTACTAGTCGCTCACCCGCAAGCGGATGGGTTCACTGTAGTAAGAGTAAGTATAATGGCCAAGTATTATCGAACCCACGGGATGGAGTGTATACGAATAGATCCCTGAAGATCTACGCGTCGTAATTAATATGAGTGTGTTGTTTTTGGATTTTTGGAAAGATTAATTAAAACTGAAATAAACTAACTAAACTAAGATACTAAAGAAAACGAATTAACTACGGGTTGTTTTCAAATGAGAGATGATGATGCTTAAGATAGGAATCCCTACGTATACTAACGGAGCAGGTACATAATCAGAATAACTGTGACACACAAGAAATAACCTAAGTCTAAGAATGCAAGGTGAAAGCTCAAGATTCTAAACCCTAATACTTTACCCTAACACTCGACTTCACTAATCTACTAACAATTTAATAGATTGTGCTTAATTAATGAGACCCTAATTTAACTAAGGTGATGCGGTCGTCCTCCTTCGCTAAACTGGTAGATGAATTAACCCTTCCTAAACCTTCTCGTTTAGTCTACTCGTTGTTAAAGAGTGATACGGTCGTCCTCTCTCTAACACCTTTTGAACGAAATTCAAAAGCGAGGTCTAGATTAATTTTAAGAATTCATTAACTAAGAGAATTAAAACCTAACGTCACAAGTTACGCTAATTACGTACCCACAACCTACTTCTACGAGTTCATCCTACCCTAAGCATGCAAGGGTTTTAGCTAGACATAGTTTTAACGGAAATAACAACGATTAAATAAGTAACGAAAAAGAACATGATAATTAAGATGAAGAAGAGATCAAACATAAACTAGGGTTCAATGAAATAAAAGAATAAACTGAATTTAAATTAATAAAACCGAAGTATGAAGTGTTTAACGTAGTCGAATTACTGAAAAGAAAATAAGAGACGAAAAGAAACTAAGAATTCGTATGAAAACCTCAACAAAACGTAAACGTAAACTTGCTTTTCTCCTTCCTCTCCAAAAACGAACTCTCTATCTCGTGTGTGTGTCAAGTGGTCCTTCAAAACGTGTTTGGAAGAGGTATATATAGGTACTGGGTCGAAACGGGATCTCATGGGCCGAAAAACGAAATTTGGCATATAAGCCTCGGAAGCGCTCGAGCTGTCCCGCTCGAGCGGGGCGCTCGACCCTTGGAGCTCGAATGAATTGCTTGGTCGAGCGGGGCGCTCGACCTACGTTGGTCGAATGGTTCAAGAGCTCGAGCGGGGCGCTCGAGCTGTGCCCCTCGAGCGGCAAAAACTTTCTGTAAGTTTGGAGCGCTCGACCTACGTTGCTCGAGCAAGGGTGCTCGAGTGATTGTGCACGAATGGCCCTTCCTTCCTTGCAACTAACACTTTTCTTTCCACGTACTAATACCAATCGTATTTCTTCGATATCTTCTCATCCGGGCATCCGTTTGAGTCGATTCAAATTCCTACGAACTCCGTTTTCCGTCCTCGATTCACCTATGAGTATCAAAGAGACAAATTCATCAATGTATAGAATTAGTACTCATTTGGCTCTAAAAACTCAATAAAATCGACCAAAACTAGGGCGTTTCTAGCTACGAATCATGACAATTTCACGCCTAATCAAGGACCAAGGCCACTTAAAGGTTGTTCGTCTTTTAAGATGAACAGAACCTAAGGTCAAATCCATATTCTATTTAAAGGCAAAGTTCAAATAGAACAAAGCCCAATATCATGTGTTATAATTGCAACAGCTGTAAATAAAATGTATAAGCAATTAACATATGAAAGGAAAATGAGAGAACAAAAGATATATTCATTAATAAAAAGGCTTCAAGCCTAAAAAATAGTACAAAAGTGTGAAAGTGAAATGTACTACAAAAAGGACGAGCAACTATTACAAGAAGAAATTTCAAGAAATTCTAAGTCCTATCCTTGATGCTGCTCATTTTGGGGAGGGTCTTGGACTTGCTCGGAAGGAGGGTCGACGATCATGTCACTCACAAGATTGTCTGCAGCTTTCTTCTCCCTCTCGGCAGCTTCTTGCTCGTCGGCAACAGCCTGCTCGTCCTCAATTGGAGCGGGAGACCAAGTAACAATGATGCTGGAGTCAAGATTGTAAATCTTGACCCCATAGTCGATTATATCCACCAGTTGGAGTTCAATATTGTTAGGAGGGGGATAATTCACAACAAACTCAGCCAGATCCTTCCCCATCTCTTCGATCATATCGGAGTATTCGTACGCACTGGTCATACGGATGCAGTCGTCATACATACAAATGTAACCCAAGTTTGAAATAGGAGCGGACCGGACTTGTAGCTCGGCCTCCATCTGTTCTTGGGTGTACATTCCCCTTATGATCTCGTTGAGGCGAGCAACCTCTGCCTCAGACTCTGCAACTCTTTGCTCGGCAGCCACCAGCCTTTTTTCTCCCTCCTCGAGCAGCGTCTCTTTACATTTTAGCTCGGAGGACAAGCTTTGATAACTCTCGAGATGTTTCTTCTCAGAGTCAAGAGAGAGAGTGAGCTAGTTGTTCAGACGAGCAACTTTGGCCTCAAAGTTGTTCACCAGGCCATCTTTTTCTTCGGTCAGTTGCCGAGCAGTGTTGGCATATTGTCGAGCAACATCTTCTAGCTCGGCCAGTTGGGCCATTCCCTTTTGGGCCGTCACCAGGGCGCTGGCACTTTGCATCATGTAGTAGTGGAAGTTGTCTGCCACTCCTTGCATGGAGATAGTTTTCTCCATGGGTCTGGTCCAGGCCCTGGTAATCAACTCAGTTGCCCTTCGAATGTGCTTGCCCGAAATATCTCTTATATTTGCCGGGGTCTTGGAGCAGGCATACTGGTGCATCGGGTTTGCTTGCCCGGGATAGTTCTCTGGCCGATATCTGCGAACAACATTATGGATTTATACTAAGAAAAAATCCAAGAAAATAGAACTTGATCGACAAAGTGAGATACACTTACTCGACAAATTTACGCTCGTCCCAGCCAAAATGGGTGATATCCTCTGGGCCTTGGAAGGGAGTAACATCTTTTGCACCTTTGCTTGCCCTATCGATCGGCTCGATGGAGGAGTGGCGAGCGGCATCTTCTTGGTGGGGGCGAGCATGCCCTTTTCCCGCATTTTCCTTTCCCTTATTTCCAACAGGGGCGGCTTGTGCAATTGGGGTCCCATCACCCCTTAATAATTGTTTTCTTCCCTGTGGAGATGAGGCGGGGGGAGACGCCGGTCGAGCATTCTTGGGGGGTGCAGTCTGGCGAGGAACTGTGGCTCCTTCCGGCTTGTTCGTCATTGCCAGCACTTTGGATGGCGGATCCCATTTGATCTTCCGTCCTTTAGGGGGCGGCATCTCGTGAACTCTTTGCTCAAGGAGTCCAAAGCAAGAGGGAATGGAAATTGTAACTTGTTCGGATAAAAAAATATATATGTTAAGGCCGAGCAAGAATAGTAAATGGCGAACATAAATAGTTGGGGGAGTTAGAAATTTTTTCATACCTGGGGGCACTTCAATTTAAGCTTCGAGGTGATGCGGGTACATGAGGAGGCGAGCAACTTTCTTACACCTCTCCTCTTTCACATATTGGGTCGTTCTATCTTTCTTATTTCTGAGGGTGGCCAAACAGGAGGTGAAGAGGAATTCAGAGCCAATCTCTTCTTCCTCCGTATTCCACTTGAGTAAGCGGGGACCTGCGAACAAACAAAAAAAAATTAAATTAGAACGACACAATTCAAAGGCGAACAAAAGTGTGCTTACGTCTAATTTTCCCATAAGATGTTGGGGAATTAATACGCCCAACACCACCGTATGGGCCAGAAGATTCTCGCCAGTCACCCCCTATGAAGAAGAAGCACTGCTTCCAATTTTTGACCTTGTTCGGCACCCCTTCGACAATCTTGAGTCCAGTCCGGGCCTTCAAATAGTAATAACCTTCCTCACCCACGGGACACTTGGTGATTGTCATGAGGTAATTAATTTCTTCAGTTGTGATCCGATCAACATACCCTTCCAGTGCGAACAAACCCATTGTCCCGAGCAGGTTCATCCACCCAATTGGAGTGATCTGGGTAATGGCAAGGTTGGTCGTCTCCAAAAACCGACCAACAACTGGGGGCAATGGCAGCCTTAATCCAGCCATCAAGGTGTCAATGTTAATCACCGTGCATCCAGGTGGAGGGCGATCAGCTCTTTCTTTCCTCTCTGGAGCCCACATATGGATATCAAAGGGAATTTGATATGTTTCTCGAATTGAGGCAAGGCTTCTCTCGCGACCAATACTTTTTATCTTGCTCGCTTGGAACTCTGTTTTCTGCAATTTGCAAACTTGTTTGCAAACTCATCCACATATGCTCGCCATTCGAATGGGTGAGCAACTCTAGTGGGGATTTCATTCTCAAGCATCCTAGGGTTTGGAAAATTGATCCCCTCCAAAAACTCACGGGTTAGCTCACCAGGTACAGCCTCCTCGTCCTCAGATTCAGAACTTGATGAAGACAAAGAATCCCCATTTGAATCCCTGCTCGCCACAACCACAATTTCTTCGCCAGATGGACGAGCACCGGTATCCTCCACAGATCGAACAACCGAATCGACGTTGGTGTTTGTTCCCGATGAAATTTCGAACGGAGGTTGGTTTTCGTATGTAACAATTGGAAAGAGAGGATCAAGAGTTTCCTCGGAACCGTGATTGCTCGAATGAGAGGACATGGAATTGGGAATGAGCAAATTTTAAGTTTAAAGTATTTTTTGGAAGGAACAATGAAGGATTCCGGTGGAAAATTTTGAAGGACGGTGGCGTTTGTTTACAGGAGACGGTGGTAATGGAGTACACGGTGGTGATGGGGTATTTTTCGAAAGAAAAATAAGAACGAAAAAAATGATGTTAAAATAAACAAGAAGAATAATGAAGAAACTACCTTGAAAGTAAGTTGAAGGCTGGAAATCGAAAGAAATAATGCCTAAAAAGTTTGAATATCACCGGAGATGGAGTGTTATCGCCGGAATTCTCTGTAGCAAGTAAAGAAGAGTGGGAAAATTTTATTTCACACTCATATATATACCTACGCAAGAAAAAGGGGTAAACCCCGTAATAAATGAGAAATATTGGGGTCAAAATACAAAAAGACGGGGTCTCTGCGAATAAATAAAAATCTTGGCCTATATGTAATTATGCGGGCGCGTGGCCTCGGGTTTGGTCGCGCGTGGGCGGGACCTAATCATGTCGCCCACATCATCCTTGGAAGATCCCCAAAGTTTTGGGAATATGTAACGACACTATCAAAGTTTCTCATCAATATCAAAGATGCTCGTCTACCCTTTTCATCAATAATTGATATCCTGGCCACAGTTATTCGACACAAAGTTGCTCGTCCAAAACAACATCTGGCCAGGATAGGGGGCATTGTTGATAGGCGAACATCAAATACGATACGGCGAATAAGTTTTAAGTCCTAAAAGAGGATTGTCCAGGCCAAAAGTAATTAACAAAGAAAAATCAAAGGAGGGTGCATAAAGAAAACTGAGAGGTGTATTCAATGACGAACAACATTATCGACGAACAGCATTTGGGCGAGCAAATCCTAAGAATCGAGACCAAATGAGAACCCTGCACCAAGTCATGAACGACGAACAACGTTGACAAGAGGAGATGAATCTACCAGCTTAAGAGGTATACAGCGCCACAAACCAACAAAGTACACGACGAACAAAAGGCAAAAATTACAGAGCCCATTTACAAGAAATATAATGGCGAACAACTTCTGAACCACAAGGTCAAGAGGCGAACAACATTTATAAAAAGAGCACAAGATTACTCAAGCTAACAAGGGCGGACAACAATGCATCCGAGATAAGACAAAAACCAAGACTTTGTAACTAAGTTTTAACTTAGATAAGGTCAAACAAGGTCAAAGGACACATGTCTAGCATGCAAGCTTAGAAGTCCAAGAGTCTTGTACACCACCTACTTGGTGGTCACTATAAATAATTATTCTCCAGCAATAAAATTTAAGTTCAAATTCATAAATACTCCTCTACACACACTCGTACACCTAAAAACACACTCACACGAAATAAATACGAATTTAACACTCGTATTTACGATTCTACAACACGAACTATCGACTTTACCATTTACGGTGGTAATCAATCACACGTTCTTATTTGGTGATCCTAAATCGGTTAAAAACAGCCACTAATCCACGCGATTAGAACCGATCACCAACAACCGTTGTATATGATCGGTTTTTTGCGCATTTACAATGCGAAACTACAATGGTTTTCCATACCCGTTGTATATCATCAAATGCCTAATCTGAAAGACAATAGTTATACTTTATGCAACACGTTTTTGACTTTATACAACGTTTTTTTTCCGAAACCGTTGTCTATCCAACGTCGTAAAACCTCATTTTTCTTGTAGTGCTTGGACCTCCTTACAGATTCTAAGCTTGAAGATTGTAAAGCTGCTCATACCCATTTGCCTCAAGGTATCAAGTTATGTAAGAATGGTGGTTCACTTCTTCCTCAACCTGATAGATATAGAAGGATTGTGGGTAGACTTTTGTACCTTGGATTCACACGGCCGGATATTACTTATTCCGTTCAATAGCTACCTTGGATTCACACAACCAGATATTGCTTATTCTGTTCAACAGCTCAGTCAATTTGTTAACTCTCCTCGTTCTTCACATTGAGATGCCATGCTTCATCTCCTCAGATACTTGAAAGGGACTTCTTCACATGGCTTATTCTATCCTTCATCTCAACCTCTTACCTTGACAGGTTATTGTGATGTTGGTTGGGGTAGTTGTGTTGATACTCGACTTTCTATCACTGACTATTGTATCTTTCTGGGTTCTTCTCTTATATCTTGGAAGTCCAAGAAATAATCTACTATTTTTCGGTCATCAGCAGAGGCGGAATATCGAGCCATTGCCACCACTTCTATGAAGCTCAAATGGATTTCTTACGTTTCCAAAGACTTGCATCTACAGTTGCCTTTGCCTGTTTCCCTTGCTTGTTATATCAAGGCAGTTATTCACATCACCGAGAATCCCATTTTCCACAAACGGACGAAGCATATTGAATCGATTGTCATCTTGTTCGGAATCTTTACAAGGATGGTTTCTTACATTTTCTTCACGTTCGTACTACAGAGCAACTTGCGGATTTGTTAACCAAGACTTTACCTTCAAGTACTCTTCATAAATTTCGTGACAAGTTGAACATGATTTCCATTCATCCATGTTCACCTTGACGGGGGGGGGGGGGGGGGGTGTAGAATTATCATATGCATGCAACACATGCGTGCATGTATACATGCTCATCTCCCGTGCTCACTCTAACTGCCTAACAAACTCTCACACTCACACGCATAACAATTGGCTTGTGCACACCCAAGTTAGTTAGCATAGAAGCTGCTAGATTCGGTTAGACAGTTATATATACTCATTGCTATGCTTATAAATAGAAGATGTTGTACATATTATCAATGAATACATTAATTATGTTTCCATACACTACAAAAAAAATTACTTTTCGTGGTAAATTTTTTTGTCACTAGAACGTAAAGTTTTGTTACTAAAGACTTGTGGTGATAATTCTTTTTGTCACAAGCGTTGTCACCAAAAGTCCGTCACGAAAGATATCTGGTGACTAAACAAAAAAAGGTCACAATAGCTAGTGACGAATCTTATTCGTCGCTATAGATAATATTATCATGACGAATTAATCGTCACTACAACTCTATATTTTCATCACCCAAATTATTTTTTGTCACAACAACCTTGCATTTTTTGTTGTTTTACGTGATAAAAATTATTTATCACCATAGCTAATGTTATCGTGACAAAATTATCGTCACTATAATCTTATATTTTTATCACTCAAATTATTTTTTGTCGTAACATCCTTATATTTTGGTAGTTTCACGTGACGAAATCTATTTGTCTACATAGGTAATGTTTTCGTGACAAAATTGTCATCACTATAATCATACATTTTTGTCACTCAAATTCTTTTCATCACAACATCCTTATATTTTTGTTATTTCACGTGAAAAATATATTTATAACCAAAGATAATATTTCCGTGATGAAATTATGGTCACTATAACCCTATATTTTCATTACCCAAATTATTTTTCTTCACAACATCCTTACAGTATTTTTGTTTCACGTGACAAAATATATTTGTCACTTAAAAAAGTATAATTGTGACAAAGATATTATCATAATACTAGTGCATTATTGTAACATAAATATATTTTCGTCATAATAGTTATTTATTGGGTTGTTGTTGTGACATTAAGCTTGTCACTAAATATTTATTACAACAATTACATATATTCATCATATGAGCTCTTGTTTGTCGCACATACTTGTGATAATTACATTTGTCATAACCTTTTTGTAAAAACTTTGTCACCCTGAGCTATAATATTAGTCAAACAAAAATATATCAATTTTGTCACAACAAACTTATCGTACTAAAATATATGCAACTCACCAATATTGTCATAAAAATATTAATTTAAAAACTAAAAATTAATATGCGCTTTAAAACAAGTAATTATAATCAACATTGTGTAAAACATTCACTACTCCAAAAGTTATAAACTACTAAAGTACTAGACTTCATAAAAAAAGATATCCTGTAACAACAAAAGTATTTGCATTACGCTAATAATTCGAGGACTTCATAATATATCCAAAGCTCTGATCTTTATTCCATGTGAATCATTCATAAATGTGAAGGTCCATTCTGCAAAGTAAAGAACATTCGTAAATAATTAACTTTTAAAATACAAATCAAATAAGTTATCACAAATATTACACAACCAACAAAACTTGACAATTTATTTAATTAATGTCAAGTTATAAATTACACATGACTTCTAATGCCTGTAAAATATTTGAAAATGTATTAACAATGTAACGATTGCAATAAATAAAGGAACTACAGAAATGAAAGAAACCACAAAGACATTTTTAAACTGAATAAGAATTCACAAGAAACTCAAATCAATTAAAAGAAATACCAGAATGTAGTCATCATAGTAAAGTGAAACTAGATCTTAGTAAAGAAAGAAAACTATGAACATTTAAATTTCATTATTTGATTGCACTCCAATTCAATGAACAACCAATTTGCAAATAGAAAAGCACATCCGTCTGATATATTTTCCAAAAATTACATTCAGATTATAAAAAAAAAAAAAAAAACTAAATGTAATATTTATTAGCATTGTCTACATACTTAAATATATTTTCGATTATTATCACAAAAATTCTAGGATTCATACCTTGTGGCAGGGATTGAAGCTCGTCTTTTCTCTTACCTTCATTTTTTTTTTTCTTAAGGATATCTAAAAAATATCCCATGCCCCTTCAACATAACTTTATTTTTTAAAACTACAAAGAAGCACTAAATTTTATTATTAGCTTACTTATGATTTTAGGGTTGGAATCCTAAAATAAATGTTACTATGTGTAACTAGTGCAGGAAAATTACTACCATTTCTCTACGGTGTACAAAAACAACAAATAATTTAATGATTGAGGCTATCAATTTCAATTTGCTAGGTAGAATGGACCAATTTATTTATGCCTAAAATCAAACATCATTTTCTTTTCTAGTCTAGTCATGTCAAGTCATCAGATTATACATATATGTATAATATATCATAGTAATTTGATCATATAAACTGATAAAAAAAAACAAGAAACTAAGAGGAAAATACAAGAAAACACACCATTATTCAAATAACAATTGAAAATTTTTACATGACTAGGTTTAGAAATTAAACCCGATCGAAATTGAAGCAAAATAACAAAGAGATTTAGATAGAAACCAGCGACGCCTTCTCGGGCAGAAACTCGAAGAGTCCTTGCAGCCACAAACAGAAGGGCAAATCAATTGCATGCACCCTTGTAGCCGCAGAGTCCAAATCAGTTGTCTTCGTGATTTTTTTTTTTTCAACAATCGCAAGCAAAATAAATTTGGGAGGCACAGCGTATGTTAATACGAAAGAAAAATGTTAGGAGATAATTAGCATCCAAGCTAATTTATTTTTTCGAAAAGAATAGATTTTTTTTTTAGATTTCTTGGAGAAGACTAAATCAATTGGCTTGATCTTCTTGGATTTGACCGTGAATCTTAGGGAGGCTGATTTCTTGGAAATTTGGTAGATATATTTTTTTTTTTTTAGTAAATATATTTTAATTTCACATTTTAATTTTAGTAAATTAATATCTAATCACATAATATAATATTTTTTAACATGGATATAATGAATAAGTTCCATACATATGCAATACTTATTAGTATAATCAACTAATACCTTTTAGTGTAATTAACCAATTAAGACACTTTTGTTTAAATAACTATTACTCTTCGTATCCTTCAACTAATACCCTTTAGTGAAAAATACTAATACTCTTTATTGAAAACAACTAATACCCTTCAATGGTTCATGTATGAATTATTTTCACTTGCCAATATTTTTTATTAGAGTGTTAGTTTAGAGTATGTATATAGTAAAAATGGTTCATACATGAATTGTTGAAGGGTATTAGTTGTTTTCACTAAAGAGTATTGGTTATCTTCGGTAAAGAGTATTAGTTGTTTTAATTAAAGAGTCTTAGTTTTTTTTTCAATAAACAACTAATACTCTTCTGAAAAAAACTATACCCTTTAGTGAAGAAAATAATATTCTTTAGTGAAAGTAACTAATACCCTTTGAAAATGGTTCATACATGAACCATTGAAGGGTATTAGTTATTTTCACTGAAAAGTATTAGTTGCTTACTGAAAACAAACTAAGGCTTTTCAGTGAAAACAAGTAATACCTAGTAGTGAAAACAATTAAAATCCTTCAATTATTCATGTATGAATCAATTTCACTCTACACATAATCTTAATTTATACACGTATAGTATTGAAGATGGAGAATATCTACTTTCTTATAGAATTCACTTTTACATGACATTTTTTTATCGTCGCTTTAAGATGTAGTTGGAATGACAAGTATAATTATAATCACCATAAATATATATTTCTTGTGACGGTGTTATTATTCGTCACAAGGGTGTAGTGGTCATCCATTGAAGTGCATCACAAGTTGTGACAACTGGCCAAGTCATCACAATAGTTTTCCTTTTTATTGTGATAATTTGTAGACTGTCACAAAATATCTCACTTTATGCGACGAAGTATGCAATTGTCGCGCTAACATTTCTTTTACGTGACAAAAATTGTAGGCATTACCACAAATATAGACTTCTTATGACAACTTGTGAATCGTCAATAGTTCTATTTTTATGTGACAAAAATAGGAGTCGTCACCACAAGTGAGGTTTCTTGCGATGACTTGTGAATCGTCAAATAAATTTCTTTTTTTGCGTGACGATGATGGAAGTCCTCACCACAAACAAAGACTTTTTGTGACGCCCTACAAATTATCACAATATATCTCATTTTTTCGTGATGAAGGGCAAGCTGTCACAAAAAATAAATGCTTCTTGTGACGAATTGTGAATTGTCACAATAAATTTTATTTTTATGCGACGAAGATAGAAGTCGTCACTACAAACAAAGGTTTTTGTGATGACTTGCAAATCGTCACAATGAATCTCATTTTTACGCTACGAAGATGTGAATCATCCCAAAAAATAGAGGCTTCTTGTGACGACTAACGAATTGTCATAATAGATCGTCTTTTTATGTGACGAAGATAGAAATTATCACACAAACCGAGACTTTTTGTGACTACTTGCAGTTTGTCACAATACAATGACTTTTGTTGTCACGCATCGCCACTTGTGACAATTCGACAAATTGTCACAGTAGAGCACCCTTTTACGTGACGATATATGTGATCATCACCACAACATGTACTTTAAGTGACAAATTTAAATATCATCACAAGAACATAGGCTTTGGTGACGACTTTTATTTTCGCCACAAAAGTTTTGTCACCAAAAAATATTTTTTTTGTATCTTCTTCTCAATTTCGTTCCATACTTCTACAAAACGTACACTGACTAAAAAAAAAATATTAGCAAATGTTATTTTTTTTATTTGAAAAAATGATAGAAATATCTGTTAACAATTTCACTAAAACATTTGCTTCAATTTTCGGTCTTCCTTTTACTTATTTGCAAAAAAAAATAAAAAATATTTTTCAAATTTCTTTTTGATTAATTATATATTCTAGAAAATTTAATCTGAAATAAAAATTGAAAATTTATTTGATTAAGTAATTTACTAAACCACATGAATGATTTTTCAATTTACATGCAAAAAAAATCTAAAATTCGTGATATAAATTATAGGGCAAAGTCTTATCTAAACTAATTTTACCGTACCATTAAACTGTATTTTATATATTTTTAAATAATATTAATTCAAAGAGGTTATCAGTTGAATATTAATTCATGAAAGTTATACTACTTTTGTAATTGCATTATCACATCTAGATGCATCACGACAACACCAACCCATTAAAATTTTGATAGGGATAAATGTTAACTTGTGTTGTATTTAAAAGAGGGTATCACACAACTTTTTGCTTTGATAAAATAAAAATTGAGAGAAAATATCAAAACTAGTCCTGTAATTTAGGTTGATTTCAATTTTAGTCCTGTAACTTTTTATTTTCTCAATTTTAGTTCTGGAGTTGTCAATTTTAGTCCTATAATTTTTCATTTTCTCAATTTTAGTCCTGAAATTGTCAAATTTAGTCCTATAAGTTTTTATTTTCTCAATTGTAATCATGAAGTTGTCAATTTTAGTCCTTAAATTGCCTCAAAATTAAAAAAACTCACTGATTTGGGTCAGGGCCATTTTTGTTTCCAAACGGGTCGATTATAATTAGATGGTCGATTAATTTTTTTATTATGTGGTAGTCTACGTGTACAATTTGCCGGGAAAAAAAACCCTCAATTCTTACGGTGAGTATTTGATTTTTTAAACCAAAAAGAACTGAATTGATAGCTCTAGGACTAAAATTGAGAATATAAAAATTACAGGACTAAAATTGACAACTCCAGAACTAAAATTGAGAAAATGAAAAGTTACAGGACTTAAATTGGAATCAAGCTAAGTTATAGTACTAATTTTGATATTTTCCCTAAAAATTGACGGTGGATATATGACTATTTTTTCAAAGCGCGTCTAATTAGTGGTGACGGTAGATAAAATTAGATGTCAAAAAATATTACCAATGTTCTTGTTTTTTTATTTTTTTTTTTTACTTTTCATGGTTAAATTGAAAATTATCAAAATCTTATAATTTTTATAATTAATCTTATTATTTAATGCTTAATTACAGCCCACCAATCAACTTTTATATTTCTCAAATCACCTCGTCAATTAAGCAGTACCCTCTAAAATTTTAGTCAGATTTTTGGGGTATTTTGCAAGCTTGTTTATAAGTACTCAGTATAAAAGTATTTTAAAATATTAAGTAAAAATGATTATAACTATTTATCTAATTATTAACTGATTTTAAGAGGCAGTAAGAAATCAACTTAAAACCCATTTAAGGGTCAAATAATTATTACTCATTCGTCCAATAAAATTAGACCTCACATTTTATTCATAAATAATCACTTTATTCATAAATGTATCGTATAATACTCTACAACATATCGTTTGAAAAACAAAAAGGTTCAGTAGTATTGGATGAAAGGAGTATTTATATAGTATTCCCTCATTCTGTTAAAATGGTTCATATTGTCTAATTAGTCTGTTAGTAAAATTTGTTTTCTTTCATAAAAGAGAAGTAATTAAATTTATTTACATTCTTCAATATACATTTATTTACATCATTTATCATTGAACTTGACACCTAACATTTTTAAAACAATTTACTTTATAGTACTTGATTTGAATACAATATTCATGTTTTTTTGCACATTATATCTATTTTTCTTTAAATCAGTGCAAAAGCCTACAAAACTATTTTGTGTGGACAGAGGAAGGAGTAGTACACACTTGTAATTCCCCAAAAAAAATTAGATTTTTTTTACGAGAGATTTTTGTTTGCACCCAAGTGTACAATGTGTTTTAAATCAGTAATATTTCAAGTAGTAATCAATAATACCCCAAAAAGTAATCATCAATATCTCAAGAAGTAATCAATAGTATCTCAATTACAAAAAAAAAAAAAAATACAGTTCATTGGATACTGTGTGTCTTGAGTGTAATACGTCAAACAATAATCAATAATATCCCAAGAAGTAATCAGCACTACCTCAAGAAGTAAGCAGTAACACCACAAATTTTTTATTATATATTTTTAATTGAATAATCAAAATTAAAATTAAAACCCAAATTCATATCATAAACTTGAGTACATACGAGAACTTGTATTTATATATATATATATATATATATATATAATCACAAGTGAATAAATTGGTCGATCGGACGGACCCTAGTGCGTATTGCCACATCAAATCAGCTGTTTGCCATAAAAAGTTAAAAGAAGAAAAATAAAAGGAGCTTAAAATTGGGGTAGTTGGCAGAGAATATGGAAGAAGAGTAAATGGCAAGGAAGAAAGAGCTGAATGAGTTGACATATGAAATGACCAGACGAAGCTACATCTCATCAAGGGCTTGGCTACCTTCACCCCAGCCGGGCTGGGACTACATTATTTATCACCACTAATTTCTACTGCCAAACAAAGGACGTACTTGTACCACCTCTCTCTCTCTCCAAACAAAGTTGTGAGTGAATAGGGTTTTCTTGCAAATTAACTTGAAGGTACCTTTCTTTTCATTGTCCCTTCCTAATTATATGAAATTAGCAACTACGTATCACGTATTTATTCTCACATACACTATTATTGTTTAGTATGTATTTTGCAACCCTCTGTTAGCTAGCTAGCTAGCTAGGTCTTCTATTTACTCAGTCATTGTTGGGTGAAATACATTTATCATCAACTGTGCACGGGCTACATAAATATACGCACACCGTCCGAACTTTGTTTTCATACTTACGTTAACACACATAGTAAGAAAAAAAATTATTTTATTGACTAATTAACCAATAAAAGTGATTGTTTACACTTAAAAGAAAATAAAAGATTACCTACAAAATTTGTCAACATAGCAACGAAATTTTCTATAAAAAAATTATAATTATATAGACATCTTTATTTCCCTCCTACAAAAATTACATAGGCAAGTTATGTTGTTGGTAAATTTTTGTAGGCAAATAACTTATAGATAATTATACGTGGATTTTATTTCGTAGTCAAATTAATTCTGTAAGTAAATTATTTTTAGGTTGAAAAATGAAGATACTTAAGTGATTAGAAAATTTCATAGCCAAATTGTAGGCAATTTTTGCTACAAAAAATTTTATTGGAAAATTCTGTAGCCTGTTTTTTTTTTTTTTTTTTGCTTATTATTGTATAATTTAAGTTGTCAAATATGCATACTTATACTGAGCTAATTTTTTTTTTTTTTTTAAGGAGTTGGAACAGATTGAAATAAAAGGGTAAAGATAATAACAGGATAGAGGGAATATATTTTACTGTTGTGTTATATATATATTCATGAAATTTATTAGTTTTATCAAATGACATCATTAATGATGAAACAAATAGAGGGACTAGACGTGAAAATCTAATACAAGGTGGGATACAAATTAATGAATGTATATATAGAACAAAAGATTTTTGGAGTCGCGCGTGTACTACTTCGAGTCTGTCTCTCCATTGATGTGTGTTTAGGTCTAATTTCATATCAATCCAAAGGAATAGGAGAGGAGGTGAGGGATTTGTATGAGCTAGGTTAATTATTTGAATGGAAGTTTTAATATGAAATACCAACAAACTATTGGCCCACTACAAAACAATTATTCCCTTCATCCTCAAACACTTTGCACATTTTTCTTTTTCGTCCGTCTTCAAACACTTTGTACACCTTAGAAATGTAATTAATTATTCCTATTTAACTTCATCTTCGCATATTTACACAAAATATCATTATTTTTTACAGCCATGCACTCTAAGTCAATTTAATTACTTTGATAATAAAATTTTACGCATTACTCTCAATACTCTACTCATTACATACTTTTATTAAAAATGTGTCATAAGAGTGTGAAAAGTATTTAGAGACGAATAAAGTACTCGTTGTGGTTTTGAGTCACCTTAGGGTGATGGGAGGGGTTAAACTACGATAGGAGCACTAAGCATATCCACAACTTCATCAAAGAAATACGAAGTAATTGGTTTCTACTGTCATGTTCTCTTCAAGCATTGAACTCGTAATTTAGGGTTTAATTTCTCCATCTCATTCAGATTAAGGAGTATTTGTAAATTCAATTGGAGGAGGAAGTAGAAATACATGATGTTTATAAAGTTGCACTCTCACCCCTTTAACTTTTGAATAATATTTCTAAATGTGAGTAGGGTTTCCGGTAAATATAGTTGAAATATGCAATTTTTCTTAGGCTAGCTATAGGTACCTCTGTTTTGTTATAGTTTTCAGCCCTAAAAGAGTGAAGATTTCTTGATTTACTTTGAACTAGTGTTGTAATAGTCACAAGATTTTGGTACTTTCATGACAAACAATTTAATTTTGTTATCTAAAATAGACACTGGCAAATTACTTTATCGGGATTCATATGTTAGCTAGTGCAGTTTAAAAAAAAAAAAAAATCAATAAAATGGAACCAACTCCATTCCCCATATATATATATGCTTAAATTTCAAGCCAATTGTAATCTAGCTAGTCATATTTTGTAAAGAGACCAAGGAAAAATCTCATCTGAATACCACATAAGCAATTAACCAAAAGTTAATTTGGTGTTCTCTATGTATATTATTTTACTTGGGCTGTTTATATAATTTAGTACAATGTCCCAATTCCAAATTTCATTTAATTAGCTCGTACATGTGTATGTTGAAATTAATGTCTCATGCACCAATAAAATTAAAAACAATTAAATCACTTAATAATAAAATTAAAAAATCACTCACCATATATGATGGCCAACTATGTATGCCTGTGAGTGATCACATTTGATCATGCATAGAACTTATCCTGTTTGATGGACAAAATTGTGCTCCCTCCATCTCGGAGGAACTTGCACAATTTCCTTTCTAATCCGTTTCAAAGGAACTTGCACACCCTTTTAAAAGAAACATTGATTTACGTGCACACTTACAAAAATTCATACATATTTACTCATATGTCACTATTTTATTCAAAAAATAACTTTTTCTTAATAAATGTGCCCCCGGAGGTGTACAAATTCCTCTGGGACGGGGGTAGTAGGAGACATGGTCTCAAGGGATATGATATTCATGGATATATTTTTAAGTTTATTGTCCACCAAGTGCATTATACAACTCAGGTGTGTTTTTAAATATTCATTTTTATTTCTATTGATAGTCACTCTTGTTTCCCGTTAGAAAAAAAAAGTCATTCTTATTTTTATTAAAAAATTAGAGTTAGTTACAATTTAACAAATCCATCTTTTCAGTAGAGAAAAACAAATTAGTTGACTGTTTAAAATTGACACTTAAATTGCATAATACACCTAATGCATATAAAACTAATTAAAACCATAAAACATTTGGTAAATTGATTTTAAAGTGTAATTATGGTAACACATTAACTTTGGCTCTCAGGATTTAGGTCTCATTGAGTCGGTGTAGGATACATCCTAGTTTGGTAGCAATTGTAAACACGTTGTCATTATCAACAAATTGGGTCAATAAACAAAAAAAAAAAGCAAGTATTGATATTTTTTTTACTTATATTCATAGTTCTCCATAATTATAGTTTAATTCCCCACAACTCCGGAACACTGGTGTAATTTTAGTTGGTAGGAAATTGTATTACTCCCTCCGTCTCGGAACTTATTTCATATGTGGGGTTGACACAATATTTAAGAAAAGTGAAGTGTATGAGTGTAAAATTAAATAATTAAATAATAAAAAGTTGCTTTATTGACTTTTGTGTGTGTTATTTATTTCCTTTTTAAGGATATGAAAAAAGAGTTAGAACGTCCCAAAAAGAAAAACGTGAAATAAGTTACGGGACGGAGGTAGTATTTCTTAATTAAGAGGTAAATACGGGGTTGGAAAAAAAAAAAGTAGGCATTCCATTATTGGTATAGAAATATAGTAAGTATGTGTCAATTATGGAATGGAATATTATGATTTGGAGTGGTACAACAGTATCCCCCTCGCTCGCTCGCTCGCTTTATGTCTATATAGGCTACAGCTGTCGATTAGATGTGTAAGAAAAGTGTACCAACTTATAATTAAGTCTAACTTTAAATCATCATCAATCAAATTCAAATATATATATTGTACTATATATCTCTAACTCTGCAATATCTCACTGCTCCCTTTAATTTTGCCTTCTGCACTCAATCCATTTCTCAGCCCATCTTAGATTTTCATGTCTCCTCCTCATTTTTTCTCTATCACCTTCCTATTTATATACCCTAATTTTATTTGTTTCCCTTACTCATTTTATATGTAGACAGTGTGTGATTTTTGTGTTCGAGATTTTTTTCTCTCTCCCCCTCAAAAAAAAAAAAAAAAATTTAATTTAGGTTTAGGGCTTGGGATTATAAGGAAGGGAGGGAGCTTCCTTCAGTCCAGTCCGAGGCAGCTTGAGAGCTGAAAACTCGGCTGCTGACTCGTTGGTTCGTGAACTCATCGAATTCCTTCAAATTCGCGACGGGTTTTCGATCCAACGATGCAGGAGCGGGGTTCGGTTTTTCCTGTCACGTCTTGGACTGAAGGGAGCTCCCTATTAATTTATATATATCCACTATTTTATTTTATTTTTGTTTGTCAATAATTTTACTCCTAACTTTTTGTTTGTGCAGGTGTATTATGGATCCTGAAAGAGATTCTCAATATATGTGTATGGGACTGGGACGGGAGGGAAAAGACCAAGATTAAAAGCAAAGCTGTGTTGATTAAGAGTAGTTTCATTAGGTTATTGTTCTTCAATCCTTGTTTCCTTTTCTCGATATCAATATTAATTGGTTTGGTATATATAACTAAATTGGAGTACCTTGTTTTTCTCCAAATTTGCGTTCAAAATTACAACTAATTCACTAAATAAAAATTGAAATTTTACCGTAGAAATCGTATCATTATGGTTCTCTAGCTAGCTTAAAGAATTTTCTTTGTTGGATAATGCAACTTCTATTACAATTATTTAAAGTAATAGTGTGAAAGTGATATATCCTCGTACCAACCGATTGTTACCAAGGAATATATGTATGATTTTTGGTTAATTAAATAATTTGAGGTTTTTGGCTAGCAACGAATGACTTAAATTCATTTAACTTGTAACCTTATATTATTTCCCATGCCAATTTTGAGAATCAATATTCATTTTCATCAAGCAATAGAAGGACAGATTAGTAGCTAGCAAGGATTCCTAAAATGATCTTTGAGTCAAAACCCTTTTAGGATAAGCTAAAGTGGGAAAATAATTTTAACTTTTACTCGATTAATATCTGATTACATAATCCTAGGTTATATTGTTTGTTATAGTGTTGAATGTTGTGGAATGTTTGAGCTTTGTGTTGTCCTCTTTTCTTTTGGATTGTAAGCATGACATTTGAGTATTTCTGCTACTCCTCTCATAATATTCTCGTTTTCTGACAAAAAAAAAATCTGATTATATCAAATCAATAAAAAAATTATGAAGCTGGCTAGTTACATGAATTTTCACATTGATTACGTAAAAAAAAAATTTATTTCCTGTGTTACAGTTGAGTCGTCTGTGAACAACTCAATACAATATTAATTGTTTTTATTATAGCTTATTATTTGTTAAATTAATATGTACTATAAAATAACTATTATTGTTAAAATTTTAGAATAAATACAAATAAGTTTCACAGTATACTTCATGTTATTTTGTGTTTACTAATGTATTTCAGAGTATCAGAGGCAATCTTTTGGTAATTAACAAGAGACCGTACGTAATGCAAGTTTGTTAATCAAAATATTAGGACGTTTGTACAATGCATTATGCATCTATGAATAAAGTGACTTATTATTAATTTCTAACAATTTAATATGATTGGACAATTGATTAAAAGATAATCCACCATTGTTCACACATTTTCTTATTTGTCCTTCCCGATATTATTTAAACACAGGCAATGTAGAAATTTACTCACAAACTCTATATCATATTTACACCAAATATCAATAAAGCAATTTAATAAAGCAATTTAACAGGAGGGTGTTTTTTATTTCTATTGACAAATTTGTCCATCACAACATAACGTCTTCTTTTTAAATTTGTGTGAATGTGAAAAAGATTGTGGGACAGATGGAGTATATAAATAGGGATGCAGCTTTGGAAGCTGAATAGCATACATATGTTACCAAAAAAGCTTACCTGAAAAATTGCTTGTTTGGGAAAAAAGAAAAATCGAACGTCAAGAGCAGTAAATAGTGTCTTATCTTCTGATACGTCGTTGGCTTATTAATGCACTCGGGGCCTCCTCGTACAGTATTTATTAATTTTGAAACTGTATTTTGTCATTCAGGTTCCGTGAAAATAGTCATATTGTAGTTAAATTAAATACAAAATAAATTGTTTTAAAATTGTGCGTGAGATTTAATAACATTTGGTGTAAATAAATGTATGCTGAAAGTGTAAATGAAGATAATTATTTTTTATTTTAAAAAATAAGATTATTTTTACAAATTAACTAATAAAACAATGTGAGTATTTGTGTGTATGATGCATACTTGTTGTGAAGCCAAAATGAGATTGGTATGATTTTGGTAATAGGATCCGAATATTCATATCATAGTTTCCAAACATAAATTATTATTTTAACTTGCTTTAAAGAAAAGGACCGAATCAATGATATTATACTCCCTATTATTGTAAATTTAGAAGATTTGATATGTCAAATTCAAAAGATTTGATGTGATCATTACTTATGGATCAAGTAGTCTGATAGTTTAGGGTTTGTTTGTTTTGATGATAATAAAAATAAGTGTTTGTTTTGAAATTTTGATAGGGTGAGATTTTACTTTATGTCAAATCATGTGTAAAAGTAAAATAGGATGTGTAAGAGAAAAGTAGGAAAAAAAGTGTGGCTGAGAGAAGAGTGATAGGTGGGTAATGATTGAGTGAAAGAAAAGTGATATGAAAGTAATGATGAGTTTTATAGGTATTTATAGGTGTGGATTAAGAATGAGATGTAAAAATGTAACACCTCTAACTAGAATGGGGCGGGTACCGAAAAGTTCTAGTTCTATCCGGGTGATCCCGAAACAAACAAGTCCTTAGAATTTTGATATTATATATATACTACTCCATCTGTCCACAATAATTTTACCCATATACTGTTCAACACGGTATTTAAGGAATAACAATAAAATAATCTAAAAGCATCAAGTGATAATAGTAAACTTCAATTAAGAAAAAGCAACCCTACTTAAGTACTCCCTCCATTTTCGGCCAAGACGGGTATACAAAAGTTCACTGACAGTGAACAGTGCACTGATGTGATCAAAATCCAAAAAACCCCCCTCCCCAAAATACAAATTTCAGTTTTTCCACCCACTTTTGAGTTCAATAAATACACAAATTCTAACAGTTCTTCATTATTCAATACCCGACACTTCCATAAATGAAAACTAACAAGCCTAATTTGTCTATTGATGAGAGAACAAGGATTGTACAATTCTTATTGTGAACATCAAAGATGGTGAGTTACAGATGGGCTCAATCGGTCAGGCTGCTGCCATCTTTGGAGTCACAAGGAAGACCATTGGTGGAATTTGGTCTGCAACAAAGGCCAAAATGAATGAAGGTAAAGCTGTTGTTTTTCACAAAACAAAATGGAGCATGCATAAAGATAAACTTGAGATGGATGTTGAGAAGATGAAGAGCATACCATTAAAAATAAGAACAACTTATAGAAGAATTGCAAGAGAGATGAATGTGAGCAAAAACTTAGTTCATCTTTGGGTTAGAAGGGGGTTGATCAAACCCCATACCAATGCCATCAAACCCATATTAACAGCTGCAAACAAGTTGGCTAGACTATCTTACAGCCTCAATGTATTGATTTATGATAAAGCACTTAACATCATACAATTCAACATCCATGTACAACACAATTCATATTGATGAGAAGTGGTTCTACATCACAAAAGAGAATGAGAGATACTACTTGCTCCCAGGTGAAATAGAGTCATACAGAACTTGTAAGAGCAAAAGGTACATTACCAAACTCATGTTCATGTGTGTAGTGGCTAGGCCAAGGTATGCAAGTAATGGTGAATGCACTTTTGATGGAAAAATTGGAATTTTTCCCTTTACATCACATGTGGCAGCCAAAAGAAACATCAAGAACAGAAGCAAGTGAACTTTTGAGACAAAGCCCATAGACTCAATTACCAAAGAGGTGATAAAGGACTGCTTAATCAACAAGGTATGATCACAAATACACAAACTATCAGAAAATATTCATCATGTAGTTGTAAACATAGTAAGTAACAAAGATTGTGTTTTATTTACTTTGTTGGTTACATTACATTCTTTTGCAGATTATATCAAGGATTAAGAGTGTATGGCCATCAAATGCAAGCAAGGATATGCATATTCAACAAGATAATACCAAACCACATTTGAAAGACTGTGACAGTGATTTTAGGGTTGTGGCAAGAGCTGATGGATTCAACATTGAACTAGTTTGTCAGCCACTAAATTCACCAGACACTAACATCAATGACTTGGGCTTCTTTAGAGCTATTCAAAGTTTACAATTGTGATGATCTTGCTCTGAATGTTACTAATGCATTTGATTCATTAACACACATCACTTTGAACAATGTGTTCTTAAGCCTACAAGGATGCTTGGTGGAGATCATGAAATGCAATGGTCACAATGACTATAAGGTGCCACATATGAACAAAGAAAGACTACTTAGACAAGAGAATCTACCAGAAAATCTACAAGTTGAAGAAGTCCTTGTTAAAGAATGCATTGACTATTTGAGGCAAAATGAGAATGAAACTGCATCCCCATTTGATGTTAATTAACTCATTTCAGAATTGGGGTATTAAGTTTTAGGGTAGGTAGGCAACATCTTTTGCAAATATTTTGATGTTTACCAGTTAAACAAATCCCAAGTAAATGGGTTGTTTAAGATGTAAACATGTTGAGTCATCCTTTTTGTATTTGATTCTATATTAATGAAATCTTCTTTTTGTATAAAGTTCATGCATATGTTTTAAAAAATCACTATATTCATCACTGGAATTCCTCAGATAACATCACAAACACCAATTTTCAGTCACAACAGTTCAAGCATATGAGTATAAGTGTCTCCAAACAAAGAGCATGCCCAAAGTGATGACAAAAACTCATTTAGTAAACTCATTTAGTAATCAAAAATCACAATATTCATCACTGGAATTCCTCAGATAGCATAACAAACACCATTTTCAGTCACGACAGTTCAAGCATATGAGTATAAGTGTCTCCAAACAAAAAACATGCCCAAAGTGATGACAAAAACTCATCTAGTAATAAAAAATCACAATATTCATCACTGGAATACCTCAGATAGCATAACAAACACCAGTTTTCAGTCACAACAGTTCAAGCATATGAGTATAAGTGTCTCCAAACAAAGAGCATGCTCAAAGTGATGACAAAAACTCATTTAGTAATTAAAAATTACAATATTCATCAGTGGAATTCCTCAGATAGCATAACAAACACCAGTTTTCAGTCACAACAGTTCAAGCATATGAGTATAAGTGTCTCCAAACAAAGAGCATGTTTAAAGTGATGACAAAAACTCATTAAAGTCGGCCATTTCAGATTCAGGAACAAAGGATTCAATACCCGAATCCATGGAATAAGTGGAAAAGTGATATAGATCGGCGAGTAAAAGGGGAGAGAGAGGGAGGCGGGTAAGAGAGATGGTGAGAAAACCCTAGAACAATCGAGAGAGTGATGGAGAAGCGAGGGGATGCATAGTAGGTGATAGGGTTTTTTAGGGTGGGCTGGGGTGTTTAAGTGGGGTGAGGTGTTTTGGCAGATGTTTTAAGTGGGTTGGGCCCACTTAATTAGTGGGTTTAGAAAATAAGTTAGTGGGCTAATTTTTGCCAAAAGAGGAATGGGTAAAAATTTGGTGGACGGACCAAAAAGAAAAGCGGGTAAAAATTTCGTGGACGGAGGGAGTAGTATATTACCCGTGCATTGCACAGTTTGCGAATTAAAAATAACTAATATTTTTTAGTAAAAACAACTAATACCCTTCAATGGTTCATGTATGAACCATTTTCACTCGATAATTTTTTTCATTTTTGCTATAATGGTCTCTATTGAAAAAAAATATGTATTTGACTTTGTGTTGAACTATTGATATATGTTTTTCTTTGTACTTCTTATTCATTGTTATTTTGTATTCTACAACATATTTTTTGTTTTCCGACCAAGACATATAAAACATGGGTGAGTTTTTGGGAGGAACAAAGTTCAAATTTTTAATAACTCTAGGTACAAAGTATAATAATAACATACGTAAGTTCAACTTTAGTGTAACTTTAAGTTCAAAAAAACATGTGTCTCAAAATAAGTTAGGAAAATTTAACCACCTTAATGTAATTTATTTTAAACGTGTGTACCCCATTGGTAATTTCCCATAAAACATCAACATTGTTGGGTTATTCAAATTTGATAAATATAGTGGGCAAATTGCAATATTAGCCTTACATGAATTTTCTTGAAAGCACTTTAGATAACTATTTCGAAATCAGTCATTTTTTTCTGCAATTATCGTCCAACCGTTAGTTTAGAAAATATTATTTAAAAAATAATTAATAACATAACTAAAAGAATTCTCAAATAATAAATTAATTGTAATATTATTTTAAAAAAATGGATATAACGTAAAAATACATTAAATAAATTTTTTAACGACCTAAATAATAATTTATGTGAAATTCTTAAATGTTAAAGTAATATATAGAATGTGGATATCATTTTCAAATTACAGTTTTTTTTCAAACAAATAATAATTTAATGGAAATTCTTGAAATACTCTATATAATTTATCAATTAAAAATCTATATTAAAACTTAAATTTAACAAATGTTAAATAAAAGAGTAAGTCAATTTAAATATAAAATGTATTTAAAAAATACCTTATTTCGAGATATCCTATGAAAGTATACTTTAATTATAATATTTTTATTTCAAAATATATAATCAAATTTACGTTACTTATATTTTTTATTGTAGATTCTTAAAGAAAAACCTTATCCAAATTTGTACATATAAATATATAAATTTGAAAATTAAAGGTAATTAAAAAATACATTAAAATTAAAATTGAGTATATATGACCTTACTTAATAAAAAAAACAAAATAATAAGGGTTGAACCAATTCAATGTGCACATGGCCCCCATTTCGACGTTCCTCCAATTGCAAAAATCTCTTCCCTTCTCGGTCGCCACCGCAGCCATCTCCATTAGTCATGCCTCTCTCCACCTCCGTCAACTAACATCACTGCAACCGTCGTCATCACCCTTGTCACCTTCCAGTGCATTTCTTCTACCTTTTGCGAAATGAATTAGGGTATTTTGATTCCCTTTGTATCTAGCCCTATGCCAGGTACCACTCTCTCGTGATCATCTATCTGCCTTCAATTAGATTTTAAAGGAGGATCAAAAGTTAAATGTATTTGTTTGTGAAATTTTTTTGTTCTTTTTTTGTCTCACTTAGTATTTGTTTGTCGAAAAATATACACAAATTACTGATTCAATTAATTAATTGGCGTTTTTCGAAGAGTACACAAAGAATGAACATCACGGGAGAATCTTATGCTGGCCATTAACATCCCTGTTTTGCTGCCCTCTTTCAACAAAAAAAACAACCAAGGGATATGTATGTATCAATCTATTTAATTAATTAATTTATGAGCTAGCCAGCTGCCATGATCCAATTGAATTACATATTAGGGAGTAGCGATTGGAAATGGGTGGACGGACCCAGCTATCTAGACCAGATCATACCTGGATTATGCTTTAGAAGCTAAAATCATTAACGCATCTCGGTACGACACACTCAACCAAGACGTCCAGTCGTATGAGGACCAACTCCAAGCCTGCAGCTCTCGTTCCAATTCATGTGAACACGCAACCTCCATCTGTCGTTTCATTCTCCCCGAAATCCATCTTTCCAACATCTCTCTAAATATAAGAAAAATGTGGATGGACTTAATTTAGCTGTATTTAGTACTATAATAATTCGGCAAGTTTGCATTTTTGTTTAGAGTTAATGGGTTTAGTGGAGTAAAGAGGGAGGTGGAAAGGTTAGCAGGTTTTTTGTAGAGTTAAGACATCAATATAGAGTTTTAGCATAGGACATTAGGATGAATGTACGTATTGCTGTTTTATGGTCTAATTAATGTGATAATGTTAATACTTAATGGTTTTACAAATTTAGAAAATAAGTTATGGACTTTAAAAGAAGTTTTTAAAAAAGGAATAAAATTTTGTTATTATATAGTTATAGATATCCATGTACTTAGTATTGTAATATATACATGTACATGCACATAAAATATAGTGAAAAACTCTTGGGTTGGTATGCCCCCAGATGTAGTCATTCATGACGAACTGGGTAAACAAATCGGTGTTCCTGTTTGTGCTATTTATTTTACAACATGTTATCAACACGAATGTTCTATCCATCAATTGGATCCTAGATTGGCAAAATCATAATTGCATAAGAGCCAAGTGATGCGCGACTGCAAGAAATTTTCACTCCCTTTTAATCAAAGGCTCACGGTATTCTCTTTCCTTTTGATACAATATTTATGGCTCTCTATAATGCCCACTTGTGTATATATGTATATAGTTCCGTGTTATCAGATTTACTTTCGGAATCTATTGAGTTTGTCATAATAGGAGCAATTGTTGAACTTTCTAATGATTTAATTGAAATTCGATGAAAAATTGGGGTCAAGTCACGTATATACCATGGTATACATATTCAAATATTCATTCAACCGTGTTTGATATATGAACTTGGCTTTCGCATCATCATCGATAGCACTGGATTGATATAAACTAACAAAAGCCCTCTTCATCTTCTCCTTCAATATATCCAACAGAAATAAGTGGGTTTTTGTCATTATTAATTGTTGATTTTTTTTTTATGGTAAAAAGATTTAATCTCTTTTAAATTTCAGCAATTAGCCCTACTTGCCGCAACATAGGCTTGTGAATTATTTGCAGTGGAAATTATGATTTATGTGAAAATCTTTGTGTGTTTATTCTTATTTTTGCTGCTAATTTAATTCACTCAAACAATGCCCAAAATTTTGATATACTGGTTTGCCTGAAGCAAACATGGGCATTGACTAAAATTTGGACTTGAATTGTTGCTCCTAATTGTATAACTATTTATGTGAATTAAATTTACATTATTAGTTATAGTCCACATATATTGTCTGGGTAGGCGGCACCTAGTATTTGTCGGACCGTAAATCATGTTTGGGTAGGCGACACCCAATATTTTTCGGACCATAAATCATGTTTGGGTAGACGGAATCCAATATTTGCTCTTTTGTGATTGAGCATGTTCAAATAAATTAAATTATCTTTCTCATTTGTTAATAAAAATTCAAATCGTATGTCTTACCATGTCCATTTGAAACGTAGTGAAAATGCTTGGTATTACTAAGAGAGAATTTACTGAGCTTGCTTTCGATGGTAATAACTATGTGACATTGGCCTTAGATGTCGAGATTCATCCAGCCTCATCCTAATTAAGCGGAATCATTGTTCATGGTCCCAAATCCACTGATGTCCAGAAGATAAAAACGTTGATTTATCTCAAGTACCACCTAAATCAGGACTTGAAATATGAGTACCTTACTGAGATGGACTCTAGTATTTTATGGACATCCCTATAGGATTGTTTCCATCAACAAAATGATATAATCCTCCCTCAGGCACAATACGATAGGCTGAACCTCCGTTTTCAAGATTTAAATCTATGACGGAGTACAATTCTACCTTGCATCATATTGTATCTCAGTTAAAATTATGCCAGCAGCAAATTACTGAGACCGATACAGAAAATCTTATCAACATTACATGCTAGTAACCTTGTACTCCAGCAGCATTACACCTCTCACTCAGAGCTAATTTATGCATTTTTAATGGCAGAAAAATACAACCAACTCTTGATGAGAAATCACAATGCTAGACCGGTTGGTTCACAAGTAGTGGCCGAAGCACATGTTGTAGCTCAAGGGAGCCTGAGTGGGCGTAACCATGAAAGGGAGGAAATCCGCAACACCAAGCACTTGGTTGAGGCTTATCGAAAAATACAAAAGGAGAACAAGGGGAAAGCCCCTCAGGGTGAATCCCACCATGCCAGCCTGCCTAAAGCAGATTTTGACATAGACAACGATGATCTTTTGAGCTTAGAGCTAGAATATTTTGGAGACAAAGAGTGATTTACATAATTGGACATTATTATTACTAACTTAGGCATTGAGATTCGTCTTTCTTCATTTGGGACAAATGTAATGAAATTTTGACTCCATCTTTACGTAGAAGGCAGTTGCGCTGATTAAATTCTCTGATACCATCTCAATAAGATATCAATTGGTTATGGAAAATCCCTGAGGATTGTATTCATCAACAAAAATAAATATCTTATTGAAAAGAAATCGTCGTTTATAAAAATCCCTGAAAGATTATATTCATCAACACAAATGAATAAAATCGATAGTAGAAAATATCGATAGATGAAAATTATGGTTGATGTCAAATAATTGTTGAGGTGGTCGAGATCGAAGATTCCTCAAGCGAATCTCAGCATACCAGTTTGTCTGAAGCTAACATGGACATTGTCAGTGATATGACATTAAAGACTATGAGTTGTCAAGATACATAGTGTCATTATTTTGTAATTTTTTATGCATGTTATGATTATATGCTTTGTCATAATTAATATTTGTGAAAAATTACAACTCAATTACCGGATGTTTTTAACAACTCCAACAGAGTTACTGAATCACATATTTATATAGAAAGTCCCCGGTTAAAATTGATATCCATGAAGGATAAAATATTACATGCTAATAAATCTAAAGCACACCTGAAGCATGGAAGACCTCAGTAACAAAAATCTAACCTCCTGAAGTGTTGTAGATGTGGTCTTAAAATCCAATTTAGTTCCATACAAATTATAGCATGAGCGGTTAGTCCATCTAAAATAATAACGTGATATGTCGGATTTTGTCTAAGTTCATTGCCTATAATACGTCAAACCCTTTTGTACATAAATTTATTTATATGGCATGTACAAAGGGTGAACTTGGAGTATGGCTGAATCGTACTAAAGTTGGAATTAAATCTCCCATTTTTTAATGGTTTCATAGAGATATTTATGGACTGATTATCCTAGTATGGGAACCATTTTAAGAGTTAATGACCATAATTAATATTTTCACACGGCGGACTTATGTATGCTTGTTATCCAACTGTAATCATATTTTTGTCAAGCCTATTACAAAAACTATTAAGCTTAGTTCTCATTTCCCAAATTATCAAATTAAATTCATCCAAATGGATAATGCCAGTGAGCTCGCATTAAAAACATTTAATATTTATTATATGGAATTGGGAAATTAAAGTGAAGCATTAAGTCTCTTACGTTCACATCATAATAGTTTAGCTGAGTCACTAATATGATGCATCAAACTAATCACTAGACCGTTATTGCAAAAATTCCAACTTTGCTACATGTTAGGGGCATGAAATTTACATGTAGCTACTCGAATTCAAATCGACCCACTGCATATCATTAGTACTCCCCTCTATAACTAGTGAGCAGAAAATAACACATCATTTCCCATCTACGAACATTCTATTGTGCAGTACGCGTACCACCACAACACGTTAATATCCCTATTGGCTGACTGCATAATTGATGAAGAGTTTATTCTCGGCATTAGGGGGAGATTAGAATCCAAAAATTAAATGAATGCCGAGAAGTTTCCTTGAAGGAAACAGAGACCAATAAATTTCCTTGAAGGAAAAAGGTCTTCGATATTTAGATTCATGCACTAGTTAAATTGAACTTGAAGTTCAAAAGGTAAGTAACTTGCAATATATAGCAAGTAATCTGTCATATGCGTTTACTGGCCACAAAGGTGTAACTAAATCGCATATACCTGCAATAAATGCACCGCAAAGGGTAGAGGTCCCAATGAAAATGAGTATACATGCCCCCACACACCAGAAGCGTAAAGGACCTATAAAAGAAACAAACACACCTAGAATGAAAGCTAGCAAAACTGGTCGGTCAAACTTGAAATCTCCAGAAGAGATTCGTCCTGAAAACGAAGAATCCTAGTAACAAAGCATGTGGACAAAATGGTCTAATACTAGGATTGCGGAACGACCAGATTAAATACATAAGGGAAATGATGTGAATCTGGTTAATATGATAACAATAAATAAATACAAGGGAAATAATATAAATTCGTTGTCAACAACGTATCTGTGTCCACAATTTCTCTTTCTAAAATCTGGATCCAGTACCTAAGTTGGGTGCCCGAAACACTTTGATTTGGGTATAATAAGGAAGAAGAAAAAATGTGGTAGAGCTAAACTCGCTAAAAATAAGGTTTGGTTCTATCCTACGTACACTCGAAAAGTTATCCCTGTTGGATAATGAGTGTTTACACGAAAACCAAAATGAAAATAAGGTGGTGAGCGGGATTAATAACTTTAGGGTTTTTGCAGAAATCCATGGTTTGTTGGAGTTATACGTGAAAATTTGCTTTTATTTTGTATAACTCGTGTATCAAACACTCGTTTTATGAGAATAATTTGTTTATCACATTTGCTTTAGATATGATTGAATGTTGAATTTCTATTGCAAACCGTTCAATATATAGTACTAGTTACATTGTAGTTAATGTGGTGATACACGATCACGGAAGACAACATTAACAGTTTACTTGTAACTAAACGTACAATTTCACGACCCAGGTGGAATTGAACAATCCGCCGTGAAAGGTCGATGTGTAAGGCTCAGATTGGTCTGTCTTGACTAAGAGATTGCACTAGCATGTTTAGTATGTGTTGAAGAGGACCTACATCGAGGATGAATTCTTCTGTTCTGAAAGGTGAAGAATTAGACCTCAGTGGTTGTTGATTTCTTAATCTCTGTCACTTAAATAGGACCGTGTGTGCTTAATGGTTACTGCTTTGATTCATGATGGGTGAGAATCATTGTGACTTCGAACTTTGTGTCTTGGACAGTAATATTAATCATACGACGGTTGCTAAGATTTAATACGGAGAAACACGTGCGAGTACGGCTCGTGTGATTAGTCCCCTTGGTGGGCTCAGAAGTTTTATCGTACCAAATCTTGCAAGTGAACAATCAGTTTATTCGGTACGGATAATAATGTTGAGCTGTCTTTACTCCAAGGTGAAATATATTAATTAATTTAGAGCTATTCAGAAGCTTAATTAATTAATGGACTTGATAATCTTAAACGCGGGAAATAATAACCGGGAGCCCATATTATCGTAATATGGATTAAGATGGATAGTGCAATATTAATTTATTAGTGGTAATAATTAATATTAATGGGCTGAATTATATTGGGGCTCAATATTGAAATTCAGAAGTCCATTAGGAGGTCCAATCTTAATTCTCCTTAAAGACCCCTCAAGTAGCCCATTAAGTAGTCCAATAATAATAAGGTGATTAAAATAAAAAGATAATATTATGCTGATTTTTACACTTGATTTTCGAAAATAGCAATATTAGAGAAGAAAAGATTTTGTTGATTTTCTTAGAAAGATATTATGGAAGATATGTATTCTTGGAATACAAGAATATCTCATATATTCAAGAAGATCCAAATCTTGGGATCTTTTCTAATAGTTTTCGAAAATTATAAAGCTTGTATGGGAAGTTGAGATTTTTGTGGAATATTTTATTTTGGAGAAAAAAATATATGAGATATATTCAAGATTTCTTAGAGTCTAAGAAAAGATTTCTCCAAGCCCATATTTGACACCAAAATTTCGGCCACCTCTCCTTTATAAATAGGGGATGATTATTTCATCCCCAAGTACATAATTTCATGTGTTGGAAAAATCAAGAGCATAGATATTTTTCTTTTTCCTTAGTTATTTAAATTGTTCGATAGCATCTCCCACCGGTGATCGAACAAGGCGAAAGAAAATACTTGAGAAGACTTTTGGGTTGGTAAAGCGTGTACGCGTTCGTCCCGTTTATTCAAAGGCCAAGTCTACAACAGGTACGTAAGTCACATAAATTCTTGTTTATTCCGCCTAGATTTTATGTGAATTAATTCAACATGCATGATGATAAATTAGTTGTTGTAATTATTATTTGAATTAATTCATGCTAGTAATAATTGAATTTAAATTCGTATTTAAATTTCATCCCGAATAGATTCCGGGCACCCTTATTTTTTTCCCAACAACTGGTATCAGAGCCACGGTTTCGGGCTCTGATCTTTAAATTGGAATTTAAATTGTTAGACATTAAATTGAAATTGGATAGTAGAATTGCTAGATCTTTTTTGCAGGTATCCAATTGTCATGGTTTTAATGTTATTTTTTTCATGCGTGTGAATTAATTTTTTTTAATTCGATTCGTTCGAATTCGTTTTTCTCGTGAGAAAATCCACGAGTAGATTAGTTGTTTTTATTTTGATTCAATCATTGTAATAGACTAGTCTAGATCTAGTATTTATTTTTATGAAAAATAAATTGTAACCGGATCGTGACGAAGAACGATGAATTAAAAACAGCGTACCCAGACGACGCATACAAGCGTGGCGCGTGTATGGATGAAAAATCATGCAAGGGGTAAAGAAAACGAGGACGAACGGCGAAACCCGGCGCACGGGGTGCACGGCGCACGACCCGCGCGCGAAGGGAGGCCGGCGCCGCGCAAGCGCGCGCGCGCCTCGGGTGCGGCCTGCAGCGTCGGGCGAGGCCGTGCAGCGCCTCGACTGCAGCGCCTCAGGGCACAGCGTGCAGCGCTTCAGCGCCTCGGCTGTTTTGGCCGAGAGATGTGCGGGCCTACTCCGTGGGCCGACGCGCGCCGTATCTCGGGCCGTGGAATTTTTTTTCCAGTTCCGTTTTTTTTCGTGTGATTTTAAACGTCGTCCCGAACCCCAAACGATGTTGTTTTTGGCAAGAGTGTTTCGGTTCGAGTGGGAGCGTGTCGAGACGAACGTCAGAAAGCAACAAGGACGATTTTTCGCATCAAGACTGAAGAAATTAAACCGTGACAATTGGATTTGAGTGCTCCAATGTGTTTAATTTTGTTTTTGATGGATGTTTTATTTCGTGCACTTATTATTATTTGTTAATATGTGTTTGCATGAATTTAATTGTCCAAGAAAAACCTTACTTTCGAAAATTACTAAGTATGCTTATTTAATCGCAATTTTATTCCGGATATTAAAATTGGATGAATTTGGCCTCCATAATTTATTTATTTGTGAAGTTCTTTTGGAATACTTTTCCCCCTCGGATCGGCCAAAAGAACGTATTTCACATGAAAAAATTCCGAAATGATGATTGTGGATTATTACTAGTGGCGGTATTGACCCTCATCACGAGTGGCTTGCTCAAAGCGAAATAATAATCCTGTATTTAATTATGGTTATTACTTAGGCATAGGAAATTGATATTAACTTACTCCCCTCGGAGTCCCTGTCAGTTTATATGTGGTCAAAGTGGGAGCCAACTATTAATTTTTTAATTAAGGATTTGTAACTTTTAAGTTTGTGATCCGCTTGAATGTATTTAAATGTATAGACCACCCCTCGTGGCGCATTTAAATTATTTCGAGATGTTGGCTGATGCATGATTATATTGTTTTAAGGTTCCAATATAATTGATGTGATCGAATTATGTGATAATTTCGTATTTTTCTAGATATTGATATGAATGTATGTTTTATTCTCATTTCATCATATCGCAACCTTTTAATCCACTGTTTAATATACTTAAAGTTAATAAATTTTTTGGAGAAAATTATATCGATTGGAAATGTTTTTTAAATTTGTCCTTACTGCACGAAAACACAATTGGGTTATTCACGTTAATAAACCCGACAAGCTTAATGATAACTCAAGCAATGGGAAAAGGCAGTTGATGATTGACATCGTGACAATGAACACATGAAGTGCATCATCTTGACATCTCTGTCTGAGGATTTGAGGCGCGTTCATGAAGACATTGTATCCGCTGTTGAAATCATGGAAAGCCTTGAAGAGATGTTTTCACATCAGAATCCCATGACTAATCAGTTCACCAAACATGACTCGGTCAAGTTGGAAATGGTGGAAGGAACGCCCGTGAGGGAGCACGTTCTCGAGATAATGGCATACCTTAACAAGTTGGAAGTACTTGGTGTGGATTTTGATTGATTTCATATACCATTCTCTACCGAGAAGCTTTGAGTAGTTTCATCTGAACTGTCAGATGAATGAACGGACAAGTCGTTTGCCCGAGCTCTTGCAAGCTTTAGTTTCGGTGGAGGTGAAAATGGAGCACCAGTCTAGTGCTATGGTGGCTAATGGTTCATCTACCTCTTTTGGTCCCAAGGGAGGGAAAAAGAGGAAGAGAACCAAAGGCCGGATCCAAGCAAATCCAATTGTTGCGAAAGGCAAATGCAAAGGCTAGCATCAAAGGGTAAGTGTTTTAGTTGCTGTGAGAGAGGACAATGGAGGTCTGCCTGTTCCAAGCCTAAGAGGCTAGGAAAGTTAGGTAATTCACACACCCTAGTCGTCGAAACTTGTGAAGTGGCGTATGTTGTCTATTGGTGGACAGTGGATACGAGAGCTACTGATCATATTTTTTTTTATGGGTTCAAGCTAACCCGACGACTTAACGGAAGTGAGATCCCCATCACATCAGACAATGCTACGAGAGTGGCAGCTGAAGCAGTGGGAGAAGTGCGCCTATCTTTTGAAGATAGAGTTATGGTCTTGAGAGACGTTCTTCATGTTCCTAGTTTAGAAAGAACTCAACCTTCAGTTTCTGAACTGGTTTTGAATAGATACTCAGTTTCTTTTAATAAGGATGTTATTATTTCTTGAAACAATGAGTTTATCTGTTCCGAAACTTCAATGAATGATCTTTATACCATTATTTGGGCACACCACTCATAAAATTGAATCTAATAACACATCGATTATTTCGAGTAATAAAAGAAAGCATTCTTCGGACATGAACGAAACACTTCTATGGCATCTTAGATTAGGTCATATTAATCTAATGCGGATACAAAGGTTGGTGAAAAAATGAATTCTTGGAGTCACTTCAAGTTGAGTAATTTCCAACTTATGAATCCTGTTTAGAGGGTAAAATGACCTAGAGGGCATTTGGAGCCAAGGGGAATAGAGCCACCAAAGTGTTAGAACTCGTTCATACCGATATGTATGGTTCAATGACGATCATAGCAAGAAGAGATATGAGTAATTTGTCATTACTCGAGATATGGATACATCTACCTTATGATGCATAGGGAAAGAAGTATCAAGTTTCTACGATTTGATCGTGGAGGCGAATACCTTAGCAATGAATTCTTGAACTACCTATCGGACGAAGGGATTGTATCCCTGTTGACCGCACCGGGAACCCCTCAATAGAACGGTATGGCGGAACGAAGGAAGCAGACTCTTTTAGAAATAGTCAGATCCATGATGAGTTATTCGGATTTACCCAAATCATTTTGGGTAACACCTTGGAAACAGCGGCTTACATTCTAAACTTGGTGTCATCCAAATTGGTTCCTAAAATCCTAATGGAATTGTGGACCGGGCGCGAGCCCAGTCTAAGACACTTGCAGATTTAGGGTTGTCCGGCATACGTGCTAGACAAGGAAGCCGGTAAGTTGGATCCACGTTCGGAATTAAGGCTGTTTATAGGATACCCTGCGGGAACGAAAATGTGTATGTTCTATAGTCCCAAGGATCAAAAGACCGTGATTAGTTTGCACTTTAAATTCTTGGAGGAAGACTATATGAACAAAAGAATACCCAGAAGTGAGATTACCTTAGACGAGTTAAGAGGGCAAACTCCTATACCAAGTATACAAGATGATGTACCACACGTCACACCTTCACAACCGGAACCCCGTCGTAGTGGGAGGATTGCTAGGCAACCCGAGAGATTCATGGGGATAGGAGAATCTTTGGATTTGGTTCCCGGCGATGAATCAGACCCATGGACGTACGACGAGGCAATCCAAGACAAAGACGCCGAGTCGTGGCAAACGGCAATGGAAGCCGAGATGGGTTCGATGGATCATAACAAGTGTGGGAGTTGGTCGAACCACACAGTGGGGTAGTACCCATTGGACGCAAGTGGGTGTACAAGAGGAAAAGAGGACCGGACGGAAGGGTAGAGACCTTCAAAGCAAGGCTTGTGGCCAAAGGGTATACTCAGAAAGAAGGGATCGATTATGAGGAAACCTTTTCGCCTGTAGCTATGCTTAAGTCCATCCGTATTCTCTTGTCGATCGCTGCGCACCTAGATTACGAGATCTAGCTAATGGATGTCAAGACGGCTTTCCTTAAACGGAAGTCTTGACGGGATATATATCTATATGCAACAACGCAAAGGTTTCATTGAAAAAGGCCAAGAGCACCTCGTATGCTAGCTTAAGAGATCCATTTATGGACTTAAGCAAGCATCGCGTACTTGGAACCAGTGTTTTGATCAAGTAATTAAGTCTTATGGGTTTGTGATCAAAATAAGTTCGAAAGTTGTATGTATAAAAGGTGTAACGGAACTGCAGTGGTATTCTTAGTATTATATGTAGACGATATTCGGCTCATTGGAAACAATGTAAAGGTATTGTCAGACGTAAGGGTATGGCTGTCAAATCAGTTTGATATGAAGGACTTAGGGAAAGCCGGTCACATCCTTGGGATCAAGTTCACTCGAGATCGCAAGAGGAGGATGTTGGGCTTATCGCAAGTTTCATACAAAACCACTGTTTTGAAGCATTTCAGCGTGCAAGATTCCAAGAAAGGTTTTGTACCTTTTAGGCACGAAATCCATCTATCTAAAGAAATATGCCCTAAGACGCAAGTGGAGATAGATGACATGAAAGACGTTCCGTACGTTTCGAACGTAGGAAGTCTTATGTATGCAATGTTGTGTACGAGATCGGATATATGCTTTGCCGTGGGCATGATGGCAAGATATCAAAGTAACCCCGGGAAAGCACATTAGATTGCAATTAAATGCGTTCTTTAGTTTCTGAAAAGAACTTGGTATGGAATGCTGATTTAACAATCAGACAATCTAATTCCCATGGGATACACGGACTCAAATTTCCAATCAGACATTGACTCCAAAATAACTACCTCGGGTAGTGTGTTTTGCATGGGAGAAGGAGCCATGACATGGAGAAGCGATTTGCAGAAATGCATCGCCGATTCGACCATGAAAGCCGAATAAGTAACTGCTTGTTAAGCAGCGAAAGAAGCGGTTTGGCTCAAGTACTTCTTAGTGGACTTGGACGTTGTTCCGAATTTGCCCATCATAATCACTGTCCATTGTGATAATGTCGGAGCAGTTGCAAATTCAAGGGAACCGAGAGCCCACAAGGCCAGCAAACACATTGAAAGAAAATACCATCTTATACGAGAAATCGTTAAGAGAGGAGATAAAGAGGTGGCAAAGATAAATGTCGGAGGACAACCTAGTACATCCATTAACAAAGGGTCTGCCTCAGTGTACATTCGAGAGACATGTGGATGGAATGGGAGTCAAGACTATTGCCAATCTGCTTTAAGTATAAGTGGGAGGAATTATTAGGTTAGTGTAGGTTGACATGAGATGTCACGTAGAGCTACTACACTAAGACATGCATGATGTATACTAAAAGCAGACTTTAAGTATAAGTGGGAGATTGTTGGATTTATACGTGAAAGTTTGCTTTTACTTTGTATAACTCGTGTATCAAACACTCATTTTATGAGAATAATTCTTTTATCACATTTGCTTTAGATATGATTGAATGTTGAATTTCTATTGCAAACCGTTCAATATATAGTACTAGTTACATTGTAGTTAATGTGGTGATACCCGATCACGAAAGACAACATTAACAGTTTACTTGTAACTAAACGTACAATTTCACGACCCAGGTGGAATTGAACAATCCGCCGTGAAAGGTCGATGTGTAAGACTCAGATTGGTCTGTCTTGACTAAGAGATTGCACTAGCACATTTAGTATGTGTTGAAGAGGACCTACAGCGAGGATAAATTCTTCTGTTCTGAAAGGTGAAGAATTAGACCTCAGTGGTTGTTGATTTCTTAATCTCTGTCACTTAAATAGGACCGTGTGTGCTTAATGGTTACTGCTTTGATTCATGTTGGGTGAGAATCATTGTGACTTCGAACTTTGTGTTTTGGGCAGTAATATTAATCATACGACGGTTGCTAAGATTTAATACGGAGAAATGCGTGCGAGTACGGCTCGTGTGATTAGTCCCCTTGGTGGGCTCAGAAGTTTTATCGTACCAAATCTTGCAAGTGAAGAATCAGTTTCTTCGGTACGGATAATAATGTTGAGCTGTCTTTACTCCAAGGTGAAATATATTAATTAATTTAGAGCTATTCAGAAGCTTAATTAATTAATGGACTTGATAATCTTAAACGCGGAAAATAATAACCGGGAGCCCATATTATCGTAATATGGATTAAGATGGATAGTGCAATATTAATTTATTAGTGGTAATAATTAATATTAATGGGCTGAATTATATTGGGGCTCAATATTGAAATTCAGAAGTCCATTAGGAGGTCCAATCTTAATTCTCCTTAAAGACCCCTCAAGTAGCCCATTAAGTAGCCCAATAATAATAAGGTGATTAAAATAAAAAGATAATATTATGCTGATTTTTACACTTGATTTTCGAAAATAGCAATATTAGAGAAGAAAAGATTTTGTTGATTTTTTTGGAAAGATATTATGGAAGATATGTATTCTTGGAATACAAGAATATCTCATATATTCAAGAAGATCCAAATCTTGGGATCTTTTCTAATAGTTTTCGAAAATTATAAAGCTTGTATGGGAAGTTGAGATTTTTGTGGAATATTTTATTTTGGAGAAAAGAATATATGAAATATATTCAAGATTTCTTAGAGTCTAAGAAAAGATTTTTCCAAGCCCATATTTGACACCAAAATTTCGGCCACCTCTCCTTTATAAATAGGGGATGATTATTTCATCCCCAAGTACATAATTCCATGTGTTGGAAAAATCAAGAGCATAAATATTTTTCTTTTTCCTTAGTTATTTAAATTATTCGATAGCATCTCCCACCGGTGATCGAACAAGGCGAAAGGGAATACTTGAGAAGGCTTTTGGGTTGGTAAAGCGTGTACGCGTTCGTCCCGTTTATTCAAAGGCCAAGTCTCAAGAGGTACGTAAGTCACATAAATTCTTGTTTATTCCGTCTAGATTTTATGTGAATTAATTCAACATGCATGATGATAAATTAGTTGTTGGAATTATTATTTGAATTAATTCATGCTAGTAATAATTGAATTTAAATTCGTATTTAAATTTCATCCCGAATAGATTCCGGTCACCCTTATTTTTTCCCAACAACTGGTATCAGTGCCACGGTTTCGGGCTCTGATCTTTAAATTGGAATTTAAATTGTTAGACATTAAATTGAAATTGGATAGTAGAATTGCTAGATCTTTTTTGCAAGTATCCAATTGTCATGGTTTTACTGTTATTTTTTTTCATGCGTGTGAATTAATTATTTTTTAATTCGATTCGTTCGAATTCGTTTTTCTCGTGAGAAAATCCACGAGTAGATTAGTTGTTTTTATTTTGATTCAATCATTGTAATAGACTAGTCTAGATCTAGTATTTATTTTTATGAAAAATAAATTGTAACCGGATCGTGACGAAGAACGAAGAATTAAAAACGGCGTACCCGGACGACGCATACAAGCGTGGCACGTGTATGGACGAAAAATCATGCATGGGGTAAAGAAAACGAGGACGAACGGTGAAACCCGGTGCACGGGGTGCACGGTGCACGACCCGCGCACGATGGAAGGCCGGCGCCGCGCAAGCGCGCGCGCGCCTCGGCTGTAGCGCCTCGGGCGAGGCCGTGCAGCGCCTCGGGGCGCCGCGTGCAGCGCTTCGGCACTCCTGGCCGGCGCTTCAGCGCCTCGGCTGTTTTGGCCGAGAGGCGCGCGAGCCCACTCCGTAGGCCGACGCGCACCGTATCTCGGGCCGTGGAATTTTTTTTCCAGTTCCATTTTTTTTCGTGTGATTTTAAACGTCGTCCCGAACCCCAAACAATGCTGTTTTTGACAAAAGTGTTGCTGTTCGAGTGGGAGCGTGTCGAGACGAACGTCGGAAAGCAACAAGGACGATTTTTCGCATCAAGACTGAAGAAATTAAACCGTGACAATTGGATTTGAGTGCTCCAATGTGTTTAATTTTGTTTTTTATGGATGTTTTATTTCGTGCAATTATTATTATTTGTTAATATGTGTTTGCATGAATTTAATTGTCCAAGAAAAACCTTACTTTCGAAAATTACTAAGTATGCTTATTTAATCGCAATTTTATTCCGAATATTAAAATTGGATTAATTTGGTCTCCATAATTTATTTATTTGTGAAGTTCTTTTGGAATACTTTTCCCCCTCGAATCGGCCAAAAGAATGGATTTCACATGAATAAATTCCGAAAGGATGATTGTAGATTATTATTAGTGGCGGTATTGACCCTCACCACATGGTTTTCACAGAGACTCATGATTGTTTGTGATCAAATATATTCTCCTAGTATGAACAAACAAAGTTATGTTAATCACTGACAGCTAAAATAAAATACAGTTAATGGACCTTGTAAACCGCATATTTTATATGGTTATTACATGTCAATATTTATATCCCTGATGGATTTAAGATTTCCCAGAGGAGGAATGATGAAAATTGCAGTATGTATAGTACAGAACTGCGAAGGTCATTACATGATCTAAAAACAGTCGGATCAAATATGGTACGATCGACTTAGTGAATTCCTCCCGAAGAAGGAATATACAAACAATGAAGCTTTCCTTTGCATATTTGTAAAGAAATTACAAAGTGGTTCTTGCATCATCTCTTTCTATGTTAATGACATAAATATAATCGGAACATGCAAAAAGATTGAAGACGACAGTTCAATCTTAAAAGCTAAATTTGAAATAAAAGTCTTAGTAATAACCAGATATAGTCTCGACCTGCCGATCGAGCATTTTTCTGAAGGAAAATTAATTCGAGCATTTCCCTGAAGGAAAAATAAATTCAAGTATTTCCCTGAAGGAAAATTAATTCGAGCATTTCCCTGAAAGAAAAATGAATATGATATCTCCCTGAAGGACGAATAAATTTTGTACACTAGTCAACCTACTTGAGAAAAGTTATTTAAGAGATCCTACTGTTGATTGGCGAGCTATAATAAACACAAGGCGAACAGGTTTAAACAAAGCAACCCTACAGGAAACAAGATTAAGCTAGCTAAGTCAAGCCAGGCCGAGCTGGAATAGTCAGACGAGCTACTCCAGCTAGGCAAGCAACTTTGTACAGTCGAGCTACATCATAGCTCCAAACCTAAATAAGACCATGGCGAGCTACTTAGCCAAAAGTGTCATGGCAGAAGATAAACCGACCAACAAGATCAGGCTAAGAACTCCTCAAGGACAAGTCCAACAGTGACAAACTGCTCCTTAATACGAGCTAATCCAACTTAGAGGATAGAATTAGCCTAGATAAGGTCAAATAGTCAACTCCCCATGTGTCAAGCATGCACACATGGGAGAGCAAAGGTCAAGCCATCTCCTACTTGGAGGGCTTGTATAAATACCTTGATTTTTAATGAATAAAACTAAGTACAAATTTACAAATACAAGCCTACTTTGACTACATATACTAAAGCATCTCAATTTACACATATACGAACTAAATACACGTATTTATCCTTTTTCAATCCGAATAATCGAATTCACTATTTACGATAGTGATCAATCACACGTAATTGTTTGATGATCTAATTAACAACTAAAAACAGCTACTAATCCTCATGATTAGAAACGATTGTCAACAAATTGGCGCTAGAAGGAGGGTTCAAACCTACGATTAAGTGTGATTAGCAAGAATTTCAAGTTTAAAACTTGAAGAGTTGAAAAAGTTCTCGAGTTTCTTTTGAAAACTCAAGCAAGAGTGTTATTGGTGTTCTTCATTTGAAGATTTCAACATTTGAAGATTCATACAACACCCTAGCTAAGGATGCCCCAGTCCCGTGAAACGCAACACTTCCACCTCTCTAGGAGGGCCTCACCCACCAGGGGCTCCTCGGCTGGCCGATGAGCCCAAGTAGCTCGACATGTGGAACATAGCAGGCCGACGACTAGTCAACTTATGCCCCCGGAGTTGGAAGTTCTAGCTCGCAACCTGGGTGACCTTGCCCGCACAATCGCAATGCTTCAAGCATTGCAAAAGCAGCAGGGGCAGCCTGTGCCTTCTCATGTCAGAGCAAGGCATAGCCCAACTGAGGCTCAGAGGCATGAGAAGGTTTGGGATGAGTAGCCTAACGAAGCAGATAGTACTCAAGCCCAGAGGGCAAAAGGCAAGGCTAAGCAGCTCGACGAGCTCGCCAGCCATGGGGAGTCCACACCAAGCCAGGCAGTAGGGGCCAGCCATGGGACCACACGCCAGAGCGTATGGGATAAACTTGGTCGATCAGACCATCACGGTGAAGGATCTCGACCTAGAGTTGAATTAGGTCGACCAAACCAATATCCAGCTCACTAATCGGTCCATGAGAGACTGTACAAGTCAATTTTTAGTCGCCTGGGTCCGAATGTGGCGGAGAACCCTAGGAAGCTAGCACATGGGAATCCCCCTCTAAGTGAGGGACTGCAACGAACTAATGGTCATGCATCGTTGTTTGTTAAACAACCTCCAAGTCACGGGGGGTCTCTCAATGAGTTGGTGTCAGTGAGGAAGGCCATTGAGAGCATGCAAGGCCAGCTGGACTTGCAAAGGGATTTCGGGGAAACTACCCTTCCTTCCTCTTCCCTATCTTCGATAATTATGAAGGCCCCGATTCAGAAGAATATACAGTTCTCTGACAGGAGCATACAATACGAGGGAACGGCGGATCCCTGGGTGCATCTGACCAAGTATTCCGACTATATGATTTCTATGGGAGCTAGTGACGCTACCCAATATCAGAACTTTCCCCTAATACTTGGGGATCGTGTACATAAATAGTTTTTGGCTCTGCCGCTGGCTTCCATTCATTCGTTTGCCCAGTTGCGCAAAGAATTCTTATCCCACTTCTCCATGGCTGGGTCTTACCTATCCCAGAGACATTGGTTATCCGATCTAAAACAAGCCGATGATGAATCAGACTGGTCGTACTTGGAATGGTTCGACAAGGTCCCGCTGGAGGGGGAATCAGTAAGTGAGGACACCAAGATTGTGGTTGTCCTAGCTCGATTGAAAAAGGGCACTGAACTTTGGAAAGAGGTACATCTTAAGTGCCCGAAAACTTATGTCAAGTTCCACAATCGGGCGGGAGTCTTCGTCTCCATGCATGAAGCACTACAAAAAAACATGGGAGACAATAAAACAGACCCAAAGGAAAGCATGAAAAAATCCAGCGGAACCAGCTACAGGGTCCCCGAGAACATGAAAGTTTTTAATGAGGGGACGGAATTGAAGGACAAGCTTAACTAGGTGTTAACTGTATCAATTAATACGGTATACAATAACGTGAAGGAGAAGGAATTGCTTACCCCACCAAGAAAGATTCGCCAGGATACTAGCAAGTTGAACCCAAACAGGTATTGTGTCTACCACCAGAATGTGGGGCACTTTACTAGTGAGTGCAGAGACTTGTTGAAGCAACTCTGGCGTTTCTACGAGGAGGGTAAGTTGATCGACTTTGTCAAAAGGCAGCCTAGAAAGAAACCCCGGGTGAATAACCCCCAAAGTTCTGATGAGGACGAAGACAAACAACCCCTCAGGAGCAATAAAAGGGGGCGACCTAATCCAGCTGTTGCGGCTGGACCTCCCGCAGATATTTTGATGATGGAGCTGTCAGGGCCTTTAGGGGGCTGCTCAGATGGACGGGCTCCACTTTCCAAGAGAAAGAGGAAGGCTGAGCTACGGGCTGTAGCTCAGGTACAAGAAATGGGGTCAACCCATCAGTTCAACATATTTCAGAGTTGATCTTCACCGAAAGGGACCTGGACGGAATCATGACTCCCCATAATGACTCCCTCGTAATATGTGCTGAAATAATGGGGACCAAGGTACATCGCTTGTTGGTGGACACCGGAGCCTACACCAACATCATCTTCAAAAAGACGTTCGACCAACTCGGAGATTATGCGAGCTACATTAAAGATTCTAATCATCGAATTTTAGGCTTCGGTAATATTGTAATAGTCCCGTTAGGGATAATTAGGTTATTTGTGCAACTTGTATCGATCGAGGATCCCAAAAAAAGAATAACTAAAATGGTGGAGTTTTTGGTTTTAGATCAATAATCCACCTATAGCGGGTTCTTCGGCCGGCCATTTTTGAATGAATTTAAAGCTGCAGTTTCAACCTACTATTATTGTGTTAAGTTCCCCACAACCAATGGAGCTGGGTCGTTGAAGGGAGACCAAAGAAAAGCTCGAGAGTGTCTCCTTCAACTACAATCGAATGAAAGACGTCTCAATGATGGAAACATCCACAAGTTACCCCGTACATGAACTCTCCGTTCTCGAGGACATTCTGGAATCTCAAGATGGCCGGATGGAGGTCGACAAATAGCTCTAGCCCTCAGGCGAACTACCCTTGCCTGAGGGCGAACTACTCTTTCCAGTAGGGGAATCGTCTATGGCCATTGACGAGCTACCATTGAATGCTGGCTTGGAAGACCCAAACATGGCGAGCAACATTGACCCAAGACCAGCAGTTGATTTCGACCCCCACTTGGAGTTGACTCGATGGACATTGGGGATGAGCTAAATCCTGAGGGACCAATCATTGATCCACGGTGGAAGGGACAAAAGCAGCGAGCAACTCCAATCGAAGAACTGGAAGCCCTCAAAGTTAACCCTGACCATGACGATCTTGAAATTTACATCGGGTCCGAGCTCCCTGAGCCTTATAGGACCCGGATGGCAGAGTTCCTCAAAGCTAACCTTGATGTCTTCGCTTGGTCACATGCAGACATGGTGGGGATCGACCCGAAACACGCTTGTCATAAGCTGAACATTGACACGGCCCGAAGACCAGTCCATAAAAAAAAGACGAGTGTACGGGCCGGATAAGTATCAAGCACTCAATAAGGAAGTAAAAAAGTTGCTTGACAACGACCTGATCCGGCAGGCGTTGTGTCCTCAATGGGTGGCAAATCCGGTGTTGGTGTGGAAACCAAATGGGACCTGGAGGATATGCATAGACTTCACTGACCTAAATGCAGTCTGTCCCAAAGACAACTTTCCACTTCCGCACATTGATCAACTGGTGGATAACACAGTAGAGCACGGAATGTTTATGTTTATGGATGCCTTTGCCGGCTACCACCAGATTCCGATGCACCCCAATGATCAAGAAGACATGATATTCTATACAAATAAAAACTTACTCTGCTGGAAAAGAATGTCGTTTGGACTAATCAATGCGGGGGCAACCTACCAGAGGCTCATGAACAAAATGTTCGACGAACACATTGGAGAGACGGTGGAGGTGTGTGTTGACGACATAATCATGAAAAGTGACAGAAAGGAAAACCACCTCCAACATCTCACCCAGGTGTTTGATATTTTCCGAAGATACAATATGAAGCTAAATCCGAAGAAAAGCAGCTTCGGGGTACATTCGGGGAAATTTCTAGGTCAGCTGGTCAGCAAACGGGGGATTGAAGCCAACCCCGTGAAAGTTAAAGCTATCGTGGATATACAACCACCTCGTTCAGTAAAAGAGGTACAAAGATTAACTGGGTGCCTAGCTGCTTTAAACAGGTTCATATCCCGATCAAGAGATAAATGTCGTCCATTCTTTGAAGTCATTAAAAAAGACGACTTCTTATGGACGAGCAGCTGTCAGAGTGCTTTTGAAAAGCTCAAGGACTACCTGGGAGACGTAAAAATCTTATCAAAACCTACCCCAGGAGAGAATCTATACTTGTACCTGGCAGCATCAGAGGTAGCCATCAGCTCTATTTTGGTCCGGGCCGAAGAAAAGTTTCATCAGTCTATCTACTATTTTAGCCAAGCTCTACACGAAGCCGGTGTGAAATATTCACCCACCGAAAAGCTGGCATATGCATTGGTCATGAGTGTTAGAAAGTTAAGACCATACTTCTTCGATCACCAAGTCAAAGTGCTAACAACTTTCTCACTCGGGCAAATCTTACACCAACCTGATACAGTTGGCCGCCTACTGAAGTGGTCCATAGATATTAGCCAGTTTGGAGTGACTTATGCACCTCAAACAGCGATCAAAGGTCAGGCATTAGCCGACTTTATAGTCAAACTAACCTTTTCCCAAGATCCAACGAGAGGGCTAGATCACCTATGGCATCTTTATGTAGACGGTTCATCTACAAGCATGGCATCGGGGGCAGGAGTAGTCCTCATCAGCCCCGACAGGCAAGTATTCAACTCTGCAGTCAGATTCAAATTTATAGCCACCAACAACGAAGCTGAGTACGAGACCCTCATAGCAGGTTTCCACTTATCACTTGTTGTTGGAGTAGGACGACTCCAAATCTTCGAAGACTCTCTGTTGTAAACCAAGTACGAGGAGAATACGAAGCCAAAGATGAATATATGATGGAGTATCAAAAAATAGTTGCTCACTTGATATCAATGCTAGACCAAGTATATATTCAACAAGTACCGCGGGCGAGCAACACACAAGCTGATGCACTAGCTAGACTGGCCACCAGTAAAGGGCCAGCAGAATTGAAGATATCATCATCACTAGAAGGGTCAATCCATCCACTTCAGATTACAGCGTCAACCAGGTAGACAAATTGCTTGACGATGATGATTAGCGAACTCCTTTAGCCAAATACTTGAAAGATGGTGAACTACCAAGCAATCCTTTTGAAGCTGCCAAAATATCAAAACGAGCAGCCAGGTATACCCTGGTGGGCGAGCAGTTTTACAAAAGGGGTTTTTCGGTCCCACTTCTCAAGTGTTTGTCTAGGGGGCAGGGGCAAGCTACTTTGGAAAATATACATTCAGGAGTTTGTGGAAATCATGCTGGGGGAGCAAGCTCTAGCCTACAAGACAATAAGGCAAGGCTACTATTGGCCGACCTTACAAAAAGATGCAATCCAAATGGCCAGAGCTTGTCACTGATGTCAAATCTTTGCCCCAAGCATCCACACACCGGCTCAAGAGCTCATCTCAATTTTCAGTCCGTGGCAATTTTCACGATGGGGAATGGACGTTATTGGACCTTTCCCAATTGGAAAGGAAAACATACGGTTCGCCGTCGTGGCTATGTATTATTAAACCAAGTGGGCAGAAGCTGAAGTATTGGTCAAAGTTACCCAAGAAAAAATGATCGACTTCATCTAGAAGAACATTGTCTGTCGATTTGGAGTTCTTCAAATAATTGTTACAGACAATGGTCCTCAGTTTGATGGGAAGAAGCTAAGGGACTTCTGCACCAAGTGGGGCATCAGAAAACACTACTTGGCCCCCTATCATCCACAATTGAATGGCCAAGTAGAAGCCGTCAATAAAATAATCAAGCATGTTCTCAAAATACGATTGACGAAAAGTAAAGGAAATTGGTCTTTAGAACTCCTGGATGTCTTGTGGGCATACAAAGTTACTCCCAGGTCAAGCACCGGAGAAACACCATTTGTACTAGCATTTGGAACTGAGGCAGTTATCCCTAGTTGAACTAAAGACTAAGACTTTGAGAACTGCCAACTTTGAAGAAGAGGCGAACAAGTCTGCCTTATCAGTCGAACTGGACTTGCTCGAAGAAAAAAGAATAACGGCCGAGCTAAAAAATACAATGTACAAGCAAAGGGCAGAACATTATTATAATTCCCATGTCAAGCTAAGGGAATTCGAAGTTGGCGACCTCGTCCTAAGGAGAAAGCTCGCTCCACCTCTAAGTGTATTTGGACCGACTTGGGAGGGCCCATACAGGGTAATGGACAGGTTACCCAATGGTGCCTATGACAATGAAGAAGGCAACTCGGCCCAATACTTCTGGAATGTTGCTCATTTAAAGAAGTACTATCACTAGGGCGAGCTAGTTCTACATATGTGCAAGTAAGACCCAAAAACTTGCCTAATTTTTTGAAATTTTCACTAAGTGTTAATGGTCAAACAAGATGTGCTAGTCGAGCTACTTTAGCCTAGCAACTTGTTTATGTCTGTATAGTCTTGATATTCCAACAAGTCTAAAGTTGTTCAGCAGAATGTATAGTGGTCGAACTACTCTGCCGAACAACTTTGACTGGGGATGTAATTTTTGTATTTGGACAAGTTAAAGGTTGTTTGACAAGGTGTATAGAATTCGAACTACTTTAACTTGGGTTGTAAAGTTTTATAAAGCAGGTCGTCGTCCATACTTGTAATTTTTTAGCAAGTTCAATAATAGTTGTTCGTTCAAAGGAGAAAGTTCAAGCTCAAGGCACAAGTCAGTTATATGATCAAGCCCAGTAAAGGCTGTTCATTTTTAAATGAACATAGCCTAAGGACAAGGCCCTTATTCCATTTATCAAGGCAAAGTTCTTTAGAACAAAGTCCAATTACATGCATTAACATTGTAAAGCATAAATTTAAATGCAAAGCAATTAATGTATGAGAACAAGATGAGCAAAAAAAGAAATGTCATTGATAATGAGGTAGTTCGCCCAAAAGAGATTACAAAAATAACTCATTTAAGGAGCGAGCAACTACAACAAAATAAAACGACCTATTATATCCTACTCAAGCACCTCTGCCTTGCTGGGGGAGGGAGGTCGTCATCTTTGGGGTCCTCCAAGGGAGTCCCTTGGGTAGTTGGATCCAAGGGAATATCTTCAGTAAGCTCGGCAATAAGCCCTTCTGCGTCAGCCCGCTCCTTTTGAGCTTTTTCGGTTGGGCTGACGGACACCTCCTGCTCGCCTTCGGCAACCTCCTCTTCATCCTCCTCTAGAGGATGAGTGATCTCAATCCCGTGGTCAAGGAAATCGATCTTGACCCCATACTCCGGCAGGTCGCCAGTTTGGAGGGAGGTCCCTAGAGCTGGAGGATTGCTTTCGAGGAACGTCCTGAATTCCTTATCGATCTCAGCTATAATATGAGCAGATCGACCTCAGCCTCTTTGATCTTTAGCTCTTCGGAAACCTTTATGTGGAGGTCGAGAGCCCGCTGCTCACCCACTTGGTGAGCCTTCACCATGTCCTGAAGACTGGACACCAAATTTTTGGCCTCCTCCTTGGCTTCCTCCTTCTCTTTGGAGATTGGGCGAACTGTGGCAATATGCTGCCTAGCATCCCTCTCCAGACGACCAGGTTTTGCACGGCAACTAGTGTATTGTCGGCCTCGATTATGCACAGGCGATCATTGTCCCTTGGAGTGTGTGTCTTCACGGCTTTGTACAAATTTTTAGTCAAGGATCGAGCTACGGACTCAGCAGCTCGCCGAACGAAAGGGTTTGGTATCTCCCGGAATGAGGTCGGCACTTTCGAACATGAGTACTGATGCACCATGTTGGAGCAACCTGGAAAGTCATTGGGTTGATAACTACAAAAAAAGAAACACAAAGGAAAATGTTAAAAAAAATATTTTTTTAGTAAAAGAGAGTAAGTAAAGAAACTTACTCATCGTAGCGACCAGCTTCCCAACCAAGATAGGTCGCATCGTCAGGGTGCTCCGCCATCCTTTCTTGAGCAGGTACGGACACGTGCTGCTCATTATGATGCTCCACTGTAGGAGCTCGGCCACACTCCGGCTCAGCCGTGCGAGCTACTATAGCTCTGCTTCCTCGGGGCCCCTTGCTCTTTTTTAGAGCTCGCTCACCTTCGGAAATGGGAGTGCCATCTCCACGTTGGAGCCTCTTTGTCTTCGGGGTGGTGGCCATCGGCGGACTGCTTACTGGGGCGGGCTGCTTGGTCGAGCTTGACCCTCCCGCTTGGCGGGGATCGTCTTTACCCGTCTTGGCCACCAAGGCGACCATCTTCAGCAAAGGATCCGCCTTCTTCCTACCATATTTTATCGGCATTTCCAAAATGTATTGGTCAAGCACGTGGAAGGAGGGGTGGATAGCGACTGTGACAAGCTGGTCTGCAAGAGGGGGAACTACCAAAGTTAGAAAAATTGAAAAAAAAAATCGAGCAAAGTAGTTCGCCATTTAGAAGAAAATTCTATCGTCTAGGACTTGGGCTTGTGCCTCAAGATGGTGAGGATAGGTAGTTAGGCGAGCTACCCTTCGAGTTGATTCCAAGCAAAGGTGAGTCACAGTTCGATCAGCTCGATTTTGCAGGGCGATCTGGCTTACAACGAACAAGAACAAATCGTCGGCCTTGTCCTTCGTACTCCTCCACTTAAGAGTTTTGGGACCTGAAACAAAAAGAAAAAGATTAAAATTAATTTTACTCCTACAAAAATAATGTAGAAGTAAAACTCACGCTTGAGCATCCCAAACTCCATTGGAGTATTTATCCTCTCCTCGCCACCATATAGGCGAGTTGAAGCACGCCAATCCCCGCCGATGTAGAACTAGTCGTGCATCTTGTCCCTTACTTTTCCGAGGATGTCTTCAATCATTTTAAGACCAGACCGACTCTTGATGTAGTACCAGCCCACCTCGTCCCCAGTGCAAGCAGTGGGCGCCATGTGGTAGTTTACCTTATCCGCAGAGAGCTTGTTGGGGTATCCCTCCAAGGCGCAAAGTACCATGATCGACATCAAATTCATCCACCCCATTGGAGTCAATTGACTAATAACCAAATTGGTTTGCTCCAGAAATCGACCAATTAGGGGGTGGAGGGGAAGAGTGACCCCAATCTTGAGGGTGGCCAAGTTGATCGCCGTTAGTCCGCGGGGTGGCCTATTAGCTCGGTCGTCCTCCAGGGGCGCGTACATGGGAATGTCAAAAGGGATCTTGTAATCCCTTCTGATTTTTGGCAAATCTTCCTCAGTGATGGCAGAGACGATATGTAGCTCGCCGCAAACTCGTTCATTTTTAACTTTTACTTCCCGCGAGCTGGAACAGGGAAGCGCCTAGAGTACTCTCTCTCATACGCATCCTAGTCAACTTGGCGAGCTACTGCGACTGGGAGCTGGCGTTCTATGGGGTTAGGCATTGGGTACTTTATGCTCCTCAAGTACTCTCAGGTTAGCTCGTAGCGACCTGCTGCACCTCGACCTCGGCCTCCTCCTCGGAATATAGATCGGAGCTGGTCTCCTCCACGATTTCTCGAGCAGGATTGACCTCGGCAACTTCCTCCATGGATGGGCGAGCTCCTGAATCCAAGGATCGGACTACAGAGGTTGCCTCAGGGTCCGAGTTGATGGTAATAACGGGAATAGGGGTAGAGCTTTCTTCGATGGGGTGTATTCTGGGGTTACGAGGTGGATACGAGTCCATTTTGGAGTGGGAGGACATTTGAGTCAAAGTAATTTCGAAGAAGATTTTCGATTGAGCTTGGGGCGGCCGTCAATGGCAGATTCCAATGGGAATTTGAAGAGGCGGCGGCGGTTACGAGAAAATACACGGCGGAGATTGGGGATTTCTACCGCACGAAAACACGATTGAAGAAAAAATGAAAAAATAGAACAAGAAATTCACCTTAAAGCTTAGAAAAATGAGAACTGTCGTCGAGAAGGGATGGTGAGCGGAAATGAGAATGTGTTGCCAGAAATTTAAAAGGAAGAAGATGAGAGATTTTGGCACTGAAGAATTTGTGAAAAAGAATAAAAAACGAAGAATTCCCCCTTTTATACCAAGCCAAAAAGTGGGGTACCAGGCGAAAAGGCAGAAAATTGAAGGGCCAGAATGCAAATAAGGGGCGCATGCCGCCCTATTCCGAGAAAATAGGGGGCGCGTCGCCTCTTTCTTGTGTGCGCGTGGGCGGCGGCAATCATACCACCCACGTCACACCTCGAGACTTGCCCATGTCTCGGTATTTGATTAGGCGTGAAATTGTTATGTTTTGGTGCCCGATTTGCCCATGTTTTGAGTGTTTTTTATGAGTATTTGGAGTCAATTGAGTATCATTTTTATAAACTCATTAATTTGTCTCTTTGGTTTTCATAGATGGATAGAGGGCGAAAAGAGGAGTTCGTAGGACTTTGAATCGGCCAAAACGGACTCCCGGTTGAGAAGATATGAAGATTTTACGAACAAGTGTACAGCAGCCGAAAACCACTCGAGCGAGAGCACTCGAGCGCCAGCGATCGACCGATTGCACCACTCGAGCTACATGCTCGAGCGCCCCTGCTCGAGCACTTTCCTATTTTTTGCCTCCGAATTCGTTTTTCGGCCCATGAGTTTCCGGTTCGCCCCGACGCTTATATATACTCATTCCAAACTCGTTTTGGAGGATAACAACATACCAACACATATTTTTACATACTTTAAGTGAGGAGAAAGTTTGGGGAGGAGTTTTGAAGATTTTATACGTTGTAATCGAGGTTTTAATTTACGAATTCTTAGTTTTAGTATTTCTTTTGAACGTATTAGATTAATTCTTTCTTTCTTTACTCTTTGAGACAATTAAACCCAGTTTTTCAGATTTATATAGATTTCTTTGGAGACTTTAATTTGTTCTTTTGTTTATGTTCTTGATTTTATTAGTTAATTCAATTATGCATATGTTTATTGTTCTTGTGATTGCTTTGATTATTCAAACCACCATGTTAGGCTAGAACCCTTGCATGCTTAGGGTAGGATGAACTCGTAGAAGTAAGATGTGGGTACGTAATTAGGATAATTCGGGACGTTAGGTTTTAATTCTCTTGATTAATGAATTCTTAAAATCAATCTTAACTTTGCCTTTGAATTTTGTTCGAAAAGTGTTAGAGAGAGGACGACCGTATCACTCTTTAACAACGAGTAGACTTAACTAGAGGGTTTAGAAAGGGTTAATTCATCTACCAGTTTAGTGAAGGAGGACGACCGCATCACCTTAGTTAAATTAGGGTCTCATTAATTAAGCAAGATCTATTAACTTGATTAGTGGATTCGTGAAGTCGATTGATAGGATAAAGTATTAGGGTTAATATCTTGAGCTTTCATCTTACGATCTTTAACTTAGGTTATTTCTTGCGCATCACAGTTATTTTGATTATGTACCTGCTCCGTTAGTATACGTAGGGATTCCTATCCTGAGCATCACCATCACTCATTTGAATACAAACCTTAGTTAATTCGTCTTCTTCGATACTTTAGTTTAATTAGTTTATTTTAGTTTCAATTAATATTTCAAAAATCCAAAAACATTTCACTCATATTAACTATGACACGTAGATCTTCAGGGATCTATTTGCATACACACTTTCCCTTGGGTTCGATATACTTGGTCATTATACTTACTCATACTGCAGTGAACCCGTACTCTTGCGGGGAAGCTACTAGTAGAAAGCTAGTATTTTCGCTTCAAGCCAATGGCGTCGTTGTCGGGGATGGCGTTATATGTCTTTTGAAAAGGACTTGTAGATAGCTTAGTAGTTAGTAGTGAGTGCTTTATTTTCTGTTTATTTTTATTTTTATTCATTCGGCAGTTGCGTTTTGATCCTTCTGCTAGTGTGTCAGGTATATGAAAACACGCTCACAAGGCAATACGACGGAAGAGAGAATCCCGTTGGACCCTGAGACGATAGCTAGAAGGAACCGAGCTTTCTTGAGGAGAATGAATACTGCCGGAGGAGGGAAAGAACCCATGGACATCTCTGATGAGTTGGATGATGCTGCGAATGAGTTCAATCAGGAATTGGGCCGAGTTGAAGGCACTGGAGTTAGTGGTAGCCAGAATCAAGTTCCGTTAGGGGATAGCCAGAGGCTAAACCCGGATACACAAAACGTAGGCAATCCAGCTCATAACATTGTCCAACATCCTCAGAACAACCCTGCTTACCCACATCCTAACTTACCACAAAACAACTTGCCTTACCCACCTTACCCATACCCACCTTATCCATATCCGTACCCTCCACCTCCAGTTTACAATCAACCACCTGTTTACCAACCACCACCCCAACAAGTACCCGTACCACCTGCTAATCCGCAGCACATTCCTCAGAACGTAGATCAGAATATGGCTATTCGAGGAAGATTTGCAGCGCAGCTACAACGGTACTATGATGGAGTGGCATTGCCTCCTGTTGAGGCAAATAACTTCTCGATTTCCCCGGGAATTTTAAAGCTGCTTACAGAGAACCAGTTCAAGGGGGTGATCAGGAAGGAGAATCCTCATACACATCTGAGGAGTTTTCTGGTGATAGCCTCCACTTTCAATTACAATGGCATGTCTGAAGATCCCAAGAGGCTTAGGTTGTTCCCATTCTCATTGACGGGAATAGCTAAAGAGTGGTATGATAATACGCTTCAACGGGGAGGTATTACCACTTGGGCCGAGCTTGAGCGTCTGTTCCTCGAGCGATTCTACCCTCCATCGAGAACTATTAAAGTGAGAATTTAGATCTCTTCCTTTCGCCAGAAGCCAGGAGAGGACCTACGTCAAGCGTGGGAGAGATACTCAAACATGTTGATAGAGTGCCCGCAGCACGGGTACAATGAGGGAGATGTGATGGCATTTTTCTATAGTGGTGCCAACAAGGCTGGGCAAGACCATCTAGACGCCTGTGCTAGTGGATCATTCCTGAATCAAGGAATAGTGAGGTGTAGAGAGATCGTGGACAACATTGTCACGAATGCTGGGGCTTGGAATGTGGACGCAGATTTCCAAAGATTTCATCAGGTTGAGGAAGGCGAAGGAACGAGAAGGCTGTTGATGGCCATGATGGAAAAGATTAACAACCTTGAGTTGGGGAAGAATATGGTTGGAGGGAATGCAACAGAGAATGAGCAAGAGGACAAGCCCACAATTCAGCAAGAAGTAGTCAATTATATGGGAGGTCCTTATTACAATCAGAATGGGTATCCACAAGGTGGAAATTTTCAAGGAAGACCTTCTTATGGCCAACCATTTGTACCTCCAGGTCCACAGCCACCTCAAAATCAATGGAGGAACACACAAGGGTACCAAGGAGGCCAGCAGCTTCCTCAAAACACATGGAGGAAGAATGAGAATTTCTCATATGCTAATCCAAAGGCGGGTATTACAATTCCTCCAGGTGTTGATCCAGGTTCTAAACCTCTGGGTGGAGAAGGCGGTTCCTCAACTGAGGAGATGTTGAGAGCTATCCTTCAGAAGGTGGAGGAAGGTAGCAAGAGATTGTCCTCTTTGGAGTACGATGTGAAGGAGTTGCATAAGAAAGGTGATCAGCGTGATCAAGAACTCCAAAGGAGAGATGTAGAGCTGAATCGAATTCAGCAAGAGAACAATAGGCGGTTCACCTCAATAGAGTTCCAGATAAGCCAAATTGCAAAATCATTGAATAGGGAGCCGGGTAAGTATCCTTCCATGCCGGAGGGGAACCCGAAAGAGCATTGCAAGGCTATCCAGTTAAGAAGTGGAACCAACTATGAAGGTCCTCAGATGCCTACTGATTCTGAGACGCCCCAAGATAGAGATGAGATTGAAGAGATGAGAGTTGAGAAGAAGGTTGAGGGTGAAAGCACTCAAGCGAGCAAAGAGCTTGAAGAGGAAGGCATTGAGAAGGTTGAGAGAGTTCCTAAGTGGAAGAAGGCAAAGGAAGCAAGGGAGAAAGTGAAAGAGACCGAGAGAGATGAATGGGGGGTACCCAAATCTGTGATACCCGTCCCATATCCACAACGCTTCATGAAAAAGAAGCTGGATGAGAAATTCGCTAAATTTCTTAATGTGTTTAAACAATTGCATATTAATATCCCTTTTTATGATGCTTTGGAACAGATGCCCAACTATGCAAAGTTTCTGAAGGACTTGATTGCGAAAAGATGGCGAGTGGACGAGCCGAAGTTGGTGCAGTTGAACCATGAGATGAGTACATTAGTGCACAAGGCGCTTCCTCCAAAGCTGAAGGATCCCGGGAGCTTCACCATTCTTTGTGACATTGGGAACGGGATCAAGAAGGGAGCGTTGTGCGACCTCGGAGCGAGCATAAATCTTATGCCCTTGTCTCTTTTCAAGAAGTTGGAAGGTGGTGAACTTCAGCCGACAATGATGACGCTTCAACTTGCCGACCGGTCTATTACTCGACCTCAAGGTGTGGTTGAAGACGTCCTCGTGAGAGTTGGAGATCACATTTTTCCAGCCGATTTTGTGGTCCTAGAGATGGAGAAAGATGAGCACGTGCCCCTGATCTTGGGAAGACCGTTCTTAGCGACGGTGGGGATTGTGCTAGACGTGGCAAATGGGAAGATTACGTTGAAGGTTGATGATCAAGAAGTGAAGATTTCCCTATACGAAGCCATGAAGCACCCGAAGGAGGATGAGAGTTTGTATTGCATGGATGCAATTGATCCTCGTGTTGAAGACACACCTCCTATCTCTAATCTTTCTCATGTTCATGATTTCGTTAATCCTTCACTTGATAATTTAACCCATGAGCATTATGGTCTTGATTCTTTTGATAGGGATAAAGGGAAGAAGTTGAAGGGTGAAGAAGTGAAAAGTGTGGATGTGATCTAGTTGGAAGGGAAAGGAGGAGTTAAGAAGAAAAAGTCCAAATTCAAGAAATTGTTTGGTAAGACTCCTCCAGATAAAGGTGAGAAGGAGTTGAGACCCATACCACTTGGGGATGAGAAGGAAGCAAAGGAGTTCATGATGGAAGGGCATCAAGGAAAGATATGCAAGCACCACTCTTATGAGAGTAAGGGAGGTAAATTTGAGTATGATGTCCCATAAGCTCCTTTGAGCTCGGTCCGGCATGAGGACCTTAAAAATAGCGCTGAATGGGAGGCGACCCATTTTTACTTGCTTTTGAGTGTTTTTAGTTATTTGAGTTTTATGATATTAGGGTGTTTTTTAATCGTAAATTTTAACCTCGTACTTGAGAGTTAATTTTGTAGGCTTGTCTCGATGGAGTACTCAAAAGGGAGGAACTCAAGCAAGGGAGTGTGCAACGTTGTTGAGAGAAACTGAATTAGTTGGATGAGGTAACCCACAACCCCAAACTTAGACCTCTTTGCAAGGTCGAAGTTTGGGGGGTGGAGTTTTTTTTATGTTTCTTGTTACATTGCACCGGAGCACCCCTTATTTTGAGTGTGTTTGGTTATTTGGTACCTTGAGATGCTCCTTGAGGTGATTTTGATCTGATTCGCTGTTGCTTATTTCATGCCTATTAATCATCTTATGCTTACTTATTGCTATCTTTGAGTATGACTTGATGAGAAGGGTGAATTGTGAGGTTGAGTTAGAGGGTCTTTTGTGTGAGTGTTTGAGTTAGCGTTGATTTGAGAAAGAACTTGTATGCTTGTGAGTTTTCCTTTTGAGTACTTGTGTGATGAGAGTGAGAATTCACTAGGACTAGCATGGATGTGAAAGCTGTGAGATTTGAGCCTTATGAGATTTTGATGCATGAATTAATCTCTTCGGTTGTGAGTGGATCGTCACCTTAGAGGATGCTAGAACTTGTGTGTGCTCTTGCTTCTTGATTGTATCTAGTTTGATATGTCGAATGTGATCTTAGGCCATCTTTGATTTTATTGAGTCACTTAGCCAAATTTTTCCTTACCATTGATATTTGTCAGTTGTTAGCCAGTTTGAGCCTTAAGCCTATTTCATTTGCTAGCACAATTAAACACTATTCCAGTTCCGAAGCCTTTTTGTTCCAATTTGAGTGGAAAATAGGAAAGTGTGAAAGTGAAGGGATTGAATTGAGTTGAGAAAAAAGAATTATGATGGTTGAGATGTGATAAAAGAAGGGTGTGATGAAGTTTTGAGTTGTGGGAAAGACCAAAAATTTGAGAATGAGCAAAAGAAAATATGAGCTCATGTGTGTTGTGAAAAAAAAAAGAGTTGAGTGATTGAAAAAGTGAAAAGAGTTGAAAACAAAATTGAGGTGTTGAGAGTAAAGGAATTGATGTGCATTATGTGAAGATGTTGAAGAAGTATGTTCCTTGTATCGAAGTACCAAAGTTTGAATTTCTATTCTCCATTCACTTGAGTCACTTACCCATATTGTTATCCCACCTGTCCAAAGAGCCTACATTACAACCTTGAGAAAAGTCCTTTTTTATTTGGCATTGAGTTCTAGAGTATGGTCGGAGTTGAGAGTGCTTACAAGCCTATGGCTGCCGATATGAGTGATTGATTGTTTGAGTGAGTCCCTTGATCATTGATATACACTTGTGAGGGAGTGAAACACATCGTTGAGTGCACATCCATGTTTGATCTTGGTGTTTCTTGTTATTGTTGCATGAGTATGACGAAGGAAAGTGAGTGAGTATACGTGGGATTGATCTTTGAAGCTCGAGTTCATTTGCTTACATGATTTGATTCTTTGACTCATTCCTAACAATTTCACTTGACTTATTATTTCATTGCTTGAGGACAAGCAATATGGTAAGTTTGGGGGGGTTGATTAGGCTTGAAATTGTTATGTTTTGGTGCCCGATTTGCCCATGTTTTGAGTGTTTTTTATGAGAGTTTGGAGTCAATTGAGTATCATTTTTATAAACTCATTAATTTGTCTCTTTGGTTTTAATAGATGGATAGAGGGCGAAAAGAGGAGTTCGTAGGACTTTGAATCGGCCAAAACGGACTCCCGGTTGAGAAGATATGAAGATTTTACGAACAAGTGTACAGCAGCCGAAAACCACTCGAGCGAGAGCACTCGAGCGCCAGCGATCGACCGATTGCACCACTCGAGCTACATGCTCGAGCGCCCCTGCTCGAGCTGCTCGAGCACTTTCCTATTTTTTGCCTCCGAATTCGTTTTTCGGCCCATGAGTTTCCGGTTCGCCCCGACGCTTATATATACTCATTCCAAACTCGTTTTGGAGGATAACAACATACCAACACATATTTTTACATACTTTGAGTGAGGAGAAAGCTTGGGGAGGAGTTTTGAAGGATTTTATACGTTGTAATCGAGGTTTTAATTTACGAATTCTTAGTTTTAGTATTTCTTTTGAACGTATTAGATTAATTCTTTCTTTCTTTACTCTTTGAGACAATTAAACCTAGTTTTTCAGATTTATATAGATTTCTTTGGAGACTTTAATTTGTTCTTTCGTTTATGTTCTTGATTTTATTAGTTAATTCAATTATGCATATGTTTATTGTTCTTGTGATTGCTTTGATTATTCAAACCACCATGTTAGGCTAGAACCCTTGCATGCTTAGGGTGGGATGAACTTGTAGAAGTAAGATGTGGGTACGTAATTAGGATAATTCGGAAAATTAGGTTTTAATTCTCTTGATTAATGAATTCTTAAAATCAATCTTAACTTTGCCTTTGAATTTAGTTCGAAAAGTGTTAGAGAGAGGATGACCGTATCATTCTTTAACAACGAGTAGTCTTAACTAGAGGGTTTAGAAAGGGTTAATTCATCTACCAGTTTAGCGAAGGAGGACGACCGCATCACCTTAGTTAAATTAGTGTCTCATTAATTAAGCACGATCTATTAACTTGATTAGTGGATTCGTGAAGTCGATTGATAGGATAAAGTATTAGGGTTAAAATCTTGAGCTTTCATCTTACGATCTTTAACTTAGGTTATTTGTTGCGCGTCACGGTTATTTTGATTATGTACCTGCTCCGTTAGTATACGTAGGGATTCCTATCCTGAGCATCACCATCACTCATTTGAATACAAACCTTAGTTAATTCGTCTTCTTCGATACTTTAGTTTAATTAGTTTATTTTAGTTTCAATTAATATTTCAAAAATCCAAAAACATTTCACTCATATTAACTACGTCGCGTAGATCTTCAGGGATCTATTTGCATACACACTTTCCCTTGGGTTCGATATACTTGGTCATTATACTTACTCATACTGCAGTGAACCCGTACTCTTGCGGGGAAGCTACTAGTACTACTAGTAGAAAGCTAGTATTTTCGCTTCAAGTCAGTATTCCAACCGTCGCAAGTCCATTCCAGTCCGACCATGTAAGGGTAGTCCACCCCTGGTTAAGTAGCTTGTCTCCATAGCACAAGGTCATAGCCAACCCATAAGTAGTTAGCCCTTTTCTCCACAACATAAAGGCTGGCTAGGGGGCAATTGTTGATAGGCGAGCTACAATAAACACAAGGCGAACAGGTTTAAACAAAGCAACCCCACAGGAAACAAGATTAAGCCAGCTAAGCCAAGCCAAGCCGAGCTGGAATAGTCATACGAGCTACTCCAACTAGGCGAGCAACTTTGTTCTGTCAAGCTACATCGTAGCAAAGACCATCTTAACCCAAATAGGACCATGACGAGCTACTTTAGCTAAAAGTGTCATGACAAAAGATAAGTCGACCAACAAGATCAGGCTAAGAACTCCTCAAGGACAAGTCCAACAGTGACGAACTACTCCTTAATACGAGCTAATCCAACTTAGAGGATAGAAATTAGCCTAGATAAGGTCAAATAGTCAACTCCCCATGTGTCAAGCATGCACACATGGGAGAGCAAAGGTCAAGTCACCTCCTACTTGGAGGGCTTGTATAAATACCTTGATTTTTAATGAATAAAATTAAGTACAAATTCACAAATACAAGCCTACTTTGACTACATATACTAAAGCATCTCAATTTACACATATACGAACCAAATACGTAATCAATACACGTATTTATCCTTTTTCAACCCGAATAATCGAATTCACTACTTACGATAGTGATCAATCACACGTAATTGTTTGATGATCTAATTAGTAACTAAAAACAGCCACTATTCCTCGTGATTAGAAACGATCGTCAACACCTACATGGATAAATCTCATCCACTTAGTACACCTATGATAGTTCGATCCCTTGAAGTGTATAAGGACTCATTTAGGCCCGAAGAAGATACAGCGGATATTCTAGGATCGGAAGTTCCTTATCTAAGCGTTATTTGGTGCATACTTTATCTCGCAAACTGCACCACCGGATATCGCATTTGCGGTAAATTTGCTTGCGAGATATAGCGTTGCTCCTATAAGGAGACATTGGAATAGTGTTAAACACATTATATGATATCTCAGACTGGTTACATTTTTCTTTATGGTGATACTGTGATCTCATGGAGATCCATTAAACAATACATTTTCCACTGTTATCTATGAAGACAACGCAGTTTGTGTTGCAAAAATGAGCAACGGGTACGTTAAGAGGAACTTAACGAAACATATTTCCCCGAAATTCTTCTTCTCATACGAACTCCAGAAAAGTGACGAAATTACCATACAACATGTGCGATCTAGTGACAATCCAGCAGATCTGTTCACTAAGTCTCTACCTACCTCTACTTTTGAAAAGAATGTTTATGGTATTGGGATGCGAAGACTTCGAAAGTTGTCTTCAGGGAGGGTAACAACATCGAAACTATCCTGAAGACTGGATCCGGAAGATCAATAGTTGTACTCTTTCCCAGTTGAATATTTTATTCTGGCAACCTAGTCTATGGAGTTTTTTACGAGACATGGACGTCACGTCGTAATGTCCAAGGGGAGTGTTGTAAATCTAGAAGATTTGATATGCCAAATCCAGAAGATTTGATGTGGACATTACTTATGGGCCAAATAGTCAGATAGACTTTAGGGTTTTGATATTTTATATATATATATATATATATATATATATATATATGTATGTATATATCTGTACTCAGTATTGTAATATACACATGCACATACACATAAAATATAGTGAAAATTTTATGGCTTGGTATACCCCCAGATGTAGTCATTCATGACGAACTGGGTAAAAAAAAATCGGTGTTCCCGTTTGCGCTCTTTATTTTACAATATCTACTTCTACCATTTTTTACACATTAAAAAATAACCTCTTTTTTTTTTTACTTATACATTTTCAACATTCACATATTTATACAAAATATGATTACTTTTCAAACCTAAACTATATCCCATCTATCCAACAACTTTACTTTAATACTCTCCCTAAAAACTCTACTAAGTACTATATTTTTTCTTCATCGTGCTCATTTATATGTTTTTTTAAATCTGTGTGCACATTTATATTGCAAACATTAATGTGATGGAGAGATTATTAATTATCACGTGATCAAATAAGCCAACGAGGGTATACACATATACATAGAGATACAAAAATATCTACAATTATAGTTTCCAGACTCGCCAATTATCCTCATATTTTTATATGTATATAAGGATATTGTGTGAGACAATATTTCATTTTTATATTTATTCTTTTTTCTATATTACTTTCGGTTCCAAACACTTTGCTCAATTCACTATTCATCCCCTACAAAAATTTTTAAATTACATTTAATTCTACTAATAATTACACACTAAAACGAGTTTTTTGTTTGTTTCATTTACTTAAATTAAACAATAAATATTCATAAAAAAATATTTTATCCATTTAAATACTACTCCCTCCGTCCATGAAATATAGTCTTGTTGTTTTATGCACGGTTATTAAGAAAGTTGATATAATATGTAAAAAGTAAGAATATTGTGTCACATCAAGTACAAAATAAATTATTTAAAAAAATGTTATGTGTGTATGTTGAAAAGTGTAGATAAAGTTTATTATTTCCATTTTAGGCAACAATACTATTTTTCGTGGACAGCCAAATAAGGCAACCAGGACTATATTTCATGGACGGAGGGAGTACAAATTAACTCTCATATAAAAAATCTCTGAAAAATCAACTGTGAAAAAGTGTTTTTGGACGGAAGTAGTACACTGTATTGCGGTAAGATTATAGGTTCACAGTTTATATAATAGACCTAATTACACTAAATTCACCAAACTATATGTGATTTTTTTGCCTAAACCACCAACTATAATTTCATTCAAATTGGAAAGAGAAATACACAAATTTCATTATAACTTCGCATCTTCGCTCCGCCGTATACAACCTCATGCGTCCGTCCCTTGACATCATTCTCCATCTCATATGCCACCTTCTTGCACCATTTGCCATCAATTAGACTTTTTTTTTTTTTTACACAAATATCCCTCATATGTTGAAATCGAAGAATTTTTTGGCCAAAAATTAAGCTTAGTAGTTTATGTGACAATATTTGATAGTTTGTGTGTATTAGTAAAAGAAATATAATTTGGTGGTTTAGAGCAAAATCGCCGATAGTTTGACAGGTTTAGTGTAATTAAGCCAATATAATATTACATGAGAGGGGAACTCATCTCAGGTATGAAAATTGAGACCAAATACTGATCCCCTTGAATCTTAAAAGAGGAAAATCTGCAACGGGTCGGTTTAAAAGTGATAATGTCCAGAATACGTGATTTCCAGGAGAGAAAAAAAGGCACAAAATTATCTGTATAATGCATTAATGCTTCAATAGCATCAGAGTCTCTGAGAATACAACCATGATTACAAGCTATTAATTTCACTGTCATTGATCTCTCCTAACACAGTTCATTAGCTCTGTAAATGCATGATTACCTTCTTTATTGCACAGATATGGCTTCTGATCAATCAGCACCTGTATAAAGATAAATAATAGCAAGTGGCACATTTCATATTAACATCATCATCATCATCAACACCCCAAGCAATTACAAACCGTCTAGCCCAAATAGATTAAGTGGTTCAGAGGTAGGATATTGAAGTAATTGGTTGGGTGTACCTTGTTCAGGAGGGAAAGAATCGGATGGTTCGTTTGGTTTCTCGGGCCCACTTTCTTGTGGCTCTTTTGGCTCCTTGGGCCCACTTTCAAGAGGCTCAAGCTTTACTTGTGTGTGTAATTGATCATGAGATGGCGGCTCAAGTTGCTGATACTTGGGTTTATTTTTCTCCAGGAGAAGGTACGTAGTGTAATACCAAAAGAGCAGGATTCTACTTTGAGCTATTACAGTATCTCTGATTCTACTGCCTCCAAAGGATAAGATGTCCAGTGCCTACGGAGAAGTGAGGGAAAATCGAAAAATTCTGAGTAACAAACGGTAAATCTAGAGTATTGTTTTAACCAGAATATACTTCCTTTGTTACATATGATATGAATTGTCATTTTAGAGGTTAACTTTTATTTCAAATTAACTGTCATTTAGCAATTTCTCCACATTTCTTCCAAATTTACTCCATATATGCATTCCCTCAAAACTCTCTTCTTTAATCATTTTTCCTCAATTATTCCACTCTCTGCTTAATTTGATTGAGGGTAAATACATAAAATTTATGTTTCTTAATTTTATAAAAAAAAGTCTCAAACGACAATAAATATGAAACGGAGGGCGTAGGATTTTTTCTGGTATTCACTTACTTGTTCACCAGTTTGGATGTCAAATGAGCTCTGATGATCAAACTGAAGGCCATTAAATTCGTTGATGCAAAGCCCTTGAAATGCCCTGGAATTAAAAGCAACAAAATAACAAGCCTTAAAGTATTTCACTTGGGAAGAGGAAATCAACCTCGACTGAAGGGCAATAACGAAAGAATTATAATGCAATTTACCATCTGATGAGAGAAACGCGAGGAATCCAACGAAAAATAATTGGTGTATTCTCTGCATTGACATAGTAGCCTCCAAATACAATGAAAACTGTCATAAGCGATGGTCCTAAGGCTAAAGCTGCTTCAGTGGTTGGAGCCATTGCACCAACAGTCAGGCCCATCGCAGATGCAGCAAAGGACTCAATGGTCACTATTCCACAGAACTTCCCAAACCTATAAAAGGAACAAACATTTTAGTCTCATAGAACGTTTGATTACCTAACCTTACCAGCTCATTATACATTCACTGTCAAGTGACAAAACAAGATAACATCGCAAAATCTTAAAAGTGTAAAATGCATGAGATAGTCTAGAAAGAAAAGCACCTCAATAAGGAGAAAAGCGAGTTGATTGAAGGAAAATTAATTTCACAAATTGGAAAAAGAAGACATCAGTAACCTCTAACCACACAAGGATTGCAGACGAAACAAATGAAATAACCAATTAATTTTTTATAACATTTGAATTCTAGTCTATTCTGTAAATCACAGCCTTGCAGCACAATAGGCAAGTTAACATGTTTGGCATAATCATGAAGAGCGAATGATAAATAATCTATTATTTTTATGTGGGATATTGTAATCACAAAGGGCATAATCATGAAGAACAAATGATAAATAATCCACTATTTTTATGTGGGGTATTGGAAAAAAAACCATAATGCACTGCAGTTGATTGATTTCGTATGAATAATAGCCAACATGCTAATAAACAACTTCCCATGCAAAAACTGATGGCACGTGATATTTGATGGTAAGTGTTGTCAAACATTATTAAGATATCAACATGGAACTTCCACCACAAGGAGGATTCAATTCTTTTTGTGCAATAACCATTCTTCAAAAGATGGAAATACTTTTAAACTGAAAATGACCTTCTTTTAATCAGTACCAGAAAGTCACCTTGAAACTGTTGGATGAAGACGAGACATGGGGTACAAGATGCTACCAAAGAGCAAGGGGAATGCTGCTCCAACAGGGATTTCAGCCAACAATTTTGAGAGTAAATATGGCCCTAATGAATAGGATCCTTTAGCTCTTTCTCTATCAACAATTGCACGTTCCTTGGGAAAGACGCCTACAGTCTTTGTGAGAGCAGCCATTGCAGTGTTTATAGCAGCAACCTGAACAAGAAAGCCAAACAAAAGAAGAGTCAACACTACAGAACGCATAAACACTCAGGAAACCCATACGAAAATGTAAAAGCAGTAAATACTAAGAAAAATGAACAGAAAGCAAGAGGTTAAAATACCAAGATCTGGAAAATATTAGATATCTTATAAAAGATATTTTAGCAAACCAGAATCACAAATTCACAATTCTGGCAAAGTTTATAGCTCCAAAAAAAAACGTGCCTGGAGTTGAATAACACAGTCTTGTGTCCCCATTAGAGAATATCATCTAAGAAGACACGCACAGCTTTATTCAAAATGAAGAGGATATCAATGATGGTACAAAGGCATTAGGAATACAGATGCCATGACAGGACATTGTCCATAATAATTTCCCAGACTACATGATCCAGAGGTCTCATATGGAAAAGAAGTTAAAAGTTCCACACATTCAAAATCCAATGATAATGGAAATGCAGAATTATTAGTAATTTCCAATCATGTCCCTGTGCCTGTGTGTGTGAGAGAGCGGGAGAGGATATAAACTTTTCATCTAACAGTATTGACCTCAAACTAGTTAAAGCACTTAATTACCTGAAGTAATCCCATTCGGTCTCGTATTGATGTTTGTGACCTTCCCATCCTCCAGAAGACCGAACCAAATATGATTGCTGATGCTATAGACATCCTTGCTCTAACTACGTTTGTTGGGCCATCACGAGCAGCCTTTTTATCAATAAATGAGCACGGGTATGGACCAAGGGACAAGAGACATAAAAACATTATTAGGTAAATTTTGAGTCTGGAATGCTACAATAAATACTGCAAATAGAAACAAGAACTATATCTGAATATTTTCTATTGCCTTGAGTCAACAGGACTAGGGTGATGTCAAATGCATAGATAATGCTTAAAAAGGTTTTCCTCAACAATCATCCACCATGAAGAAAGAAAATTTGTCTCAAAACATGATTGAAAGGGCCAAGTTTTGTGAAGCGACAAGAGAATAGACACACAGGGTGGAATTATACAAAGTTCACCATAACCCTGATTGTTGGTAAAGTTGATTTTTGATGTAGCATTTTGCAGATATCCAGTTCATATTATTATGTTATATCACTGTATAATATTTATGAAGCCAAAACATGTAGATTGATCTCTCTACAGTCTAAATACGGTACTATTTGTTATGTTCATGACATGCCACCATGCAAAAAACATGGTGGAAGTCAGCTTCTAGCTTGCGCCCATGCTTGCTCACCAGATTATTCGAGTAATATTCACATTACAGAGTAGAATGTCAATAATGTTTACCTGCATCCATGCACGTTTAAGGAGCAATCGAAATTGCCGCCACCAGCCACCTTTAGTTTTTCTAATAGTTTTCTTCCTTAAATTTGTGGCATCCACTGGAGCAAGTGAAGTTGCATATAGAGTTGGTGGCATCTTCTCTGCAAACGACTCAATGAGAGCATCAATTCTTTTCTTTGAAGCATTGACACTCTCAGCAGAACTATAGTCTACTGAAATGAGATCTGCCAAAAACTCAGCAGGATTGGAATGATCAGGGCAGGTATACCTGTCATTTATGAACATAGTCAATCCTAACTTTAACTGAAGCACTAGCTACCCGTTAAATATATATATATATATATAAGCAAAATCTCATTTTCGTCCATGCCCAAGGACCCTTCAAGAATGACCCTTCATCTTAATTAAGCATTTATAAGGTCCTAAATACATTGTCTACATGCATGGAATCTTTTCTAGTCAAAAAGTAGTCTAAATGTGTTCATATTTGTGGAATTAAAGTGTCATCAATATATACACGCATGAAGACACTTCTAGAGTCATTTGTAGCCTATAAATAAGCCATGTAAGCTGATAGAATGAGGACAACGAGGTAATAGAAATAACGATAATTAAATAGATAAATCCTCAAAAGAGAGGCCACAAAGGGCTACACTCTGCCACAGAGATAAATCTCTGCCCACAACTTAATGTTGCCTAATATTCTTGATCAAAAGATGATTCTGAATTCTGGAAAAACTAACTTAAATAGACTCAAAACCCTAACCCTAACTTAGGCCCAAGAAATAAAAGCCCATGGGCTATTTATTTAATTGACAATATAAAAGACAAACTTAATTTAAAGACTAATAATAATAATAAAACTTAATTAATAAGACATCACATATCAATACTCCCGCCGATCAAACAGCCTTGTCCTCAAGGCTAGAGCAATGGGTCGAGCATATTCTCCTGTCCGCCTGGGTCCTCAGGTTCTCCCTCATCGCACTCCAACATTATAGCCAAGGATTTGAAAGGACATTTGTGCTGGGGTCCAAACGGTTGACTGCACCTAAAGCACTTCCCCTTTGCTCTATACTCTCGAGCCTCCTCCGCTGTGAGGTGACGAATGTTACGATTAGGCCAAGGGCCCGACGATCCTGCCGAGGAATTCGTAGAGAGTCCAGGGCCTGAACTGTTTGGTTTCTGGCTCAACTCTTGAGATGAGCCACCCCCAAACTGAGATGTCGGGGAACGGGAATAAGATCCCTGGTTGGTTGTGGAGCGGGGCGGTGTGGCCCGTGGACTGTTGGATGAGAAAGAGGCACCTGATGAGCAATTAAGGCGTCTTGCCGTCCTGATGGCCGAGTGCACATCAATGGATTCAGGTTCAGAGATTTGCTCGCGAATCGAGGGTTTCAAACCCCCAAGAAACATTCCCAGATATTGATCAGGGGGTAAGTTCGGGAGTTGAGCAACTCGTTCTTCGAACAGAGCCAAATAATCCTCCAAAGAACCAGTTTGGCGAGCCATATGCATTGCCTCGTATGCGTTTCTGGCCGAAGTATCACCAAAACGTTCAATTAATTCCCTCGAATAACGCTCCCACTGAATATTGGGATCTCTGCGGAGAACCCATTGGGCCCAAAACATGGCCCTTCCAGACATACCAATAAGGGCAAGTTGAACCCGGTCTTGGGGAGGTGTTTTATGCACCAAGAAAAATTGTTCGGCCTGCGCGATCCATGCCATGGGGTCGGAACCATCGAAGAAAGGCAGATCCAGTTTAGGCCCGTGTGTGACTTCCACGAACACTAATGGCAGCGGCAGTCGGCCGGAGATGGGGTGTGGGATCTACGATCCTCCGGAAGAGGATTTAGAAACGGAGGAAGAATGGAAAACCGCTGGCTGCGGGGCCGCAGGAACAGTCACCTGCCCGTTTGGCCCCAGCGAATCGACTTTCGCGATGACAGTTTTCAACAAAAATTCAAAACTGGCGAATTTCTTCTCCGTCGCAACCATATTGGTGGTGAGGGCCTCTTGAATTTCCCAAATTGATTTCTCCACTGATTCTAGACGCTCCTTCTCAGACATGGCACGAGTGGTTGTCATCGGGAAAGAGACCGGCAGGTCGGACCAATTGATAGAACGAGGACCACGAGGTAATAGAAATAACGATAATTAAATAGATAAATCCTCAAAAGAGAGGCCACAGAGTGCTACACTCTGCCACAGAGATAAATCTCTGCCCACAACTTAACGTTGCCTAATATTCTTGGTCAAAAGATGATTCTGAATTCTGAAAAAACTAACTTAAATATACTCAAAACCCTAACCCTAACTTAGGCCCAAGAAATATAAGCCCATGGGCTATTTATTTAATTGACAATATAAAAGACAAACTTAATTTAAAGACTAATAATAATAATAAAACTTAATTAATAAGACACCACGTATCATAAGCACTTGAAAAATAAGCCTTAATTTACATACAAAAATTCTTTTGTGAGTTTGTTTTAATCTCTTTGTGAGGTTGTTTATTGGAGAACTTATCAAAATTCTTGAGCAAGATCTTGTGGCATTCAACCATACCAAGGTTTTTGGCTCTTTTATAGCCAACAGGTCGAGGTTTTCTAGCTCTAAGTAAGATTAGACCAGATTCACGATTTTTGGGTAGATTCGCTGCTTATTTATACGTTGGGTTCTTAGATCTCTATATCTAATGGGTCCTTCGTCTCTATCCGCATCAGTTTGGGAATAGAGCAATCTGGTATTGATTTGCTTATCTTTCTATATTCAATCCTTATTCTTCAAAAAAAAAAAAAAAAAAAACGGATGTTCCATACAAAGTATCATGTAAATGAGACAAACAGAGTATGCTTCATTACTATTGATGAAGGTCGGTCTGTCAACATGGCTAGTGATTATATGGTTGAGAAGTTGGGCTTAACAACTCTAAACCATCCTCATCCATACAAGCTTCAAGGGTTTAACGACGAATGTGGAGAAATTAATGTGAATAAGCAAGTTTTGGTATCGTTCTCAATTGGCATGTACCAAGATGAGATTCTTTGTGATGTGGTACCTATGGAGGATTGTCATATCTTATTGGGCAATCCATGGGAGAGTGATAGGCGAGGTAAATATGATGGTGTTACTAATAGATATTCATGTCGTATTCTAACTTATTTTCTTAATACCAGGGGAAGCTTTTGCAGATCAACAAAAGATGCAAGAGAACAGAAAAAATGAGAGATTGAAAGAAACAAAATATGGCTAAAAGAAAATAAGGAAACGGGAGCATTAAGTGTTGAAAAAAAGGAAGTTTTGAATGAGTACGGAGAGAGAGAACTTGAGAAGATCATTTTGGATGAGAAAAAAAAATGAGAGAAGAGAAAAACAACACGATGAAGGAGGGAAGTCAATAATACCTTTTCATACTAACAATCTTATGTCTTCATTACTTTGTGATTTTCAAGTTCATATGCAGGAAAGTATGGATATTTTATATTTGAAGACGAGTTTTTATTCGTTTCACTTGGAGAAGTGTGCAACTTTTGAGAAACTTATCTTTGATCCAGGAGTCCCTAACTCAAAATTCACAAACTTTTTAAGTAATTCTAGGCGAGCCACTAAAGTTATTGTTTTGAACGCACGTCTAAAGTTCAAGAAGATGCTTGGAAAGATCAAGAGAGTTGTATTTGATCCTGGTGGAAATGTTAGAGAGATGTGCATGAATCTCTTTTCCTTGGTAATAGTTTATTTCCAAAAATTACAGATTCGAGGACGAATCCTTTTGAAGAGGAAGGGTATGATGTGGGTTCATCCATGCCAAGCCATGCAAATAAAGAAGTTCAATTTAATCATGCAAAATGGAGAAAAATATATGCAGTTTTCGTCCATGCACAAGAACCCTTCATCTTGTGTGTTAATTAAGCATTCATAAGGTCCTAGATACATTGTATACATGCATGGAGTCTTTTCTAGTAAAAAAATAGTCTAAATGCGTTCATATTTGTGGAATTAAAGTATCATCAATATATACATGCATGAAGACACTTCTAGAGTCATTTGTAGCCTATAAATAGGCAATGTAAGCACTTGAAAAATAAGCCTTGATTTACATAGAGGTTGTTTATTTGAGAACTTATCAAGATTCTTGAGCAAGATTTTGTGGCGTTCAACCATACCAAGGTTCTTGGCTCTTCTATAGCCAACGGGTCGAGGTTTTCTAGCTCTAAGTAAGATCAGACCAGATTCACGATTTGGGTAGATCCGCTGCTTATTTATACGTTTGGTTCTTAGATCATAATATCTAATGGGTCTTTCGTCTCTATCCGCATCAAACAACATGCAATTATCCTTGAAGCAAACTAACCAATCTCATTTGAGTACTTATAAACTGTGAGATAGGCCAAATAATGTTTTGACATTTTATCCAGGGCATGAACAGTTTAAATTGTGATAAAAATAACGATCTGGCAACACAGTGAATTGAGAATCTATTGAAGTATTCCTCTCATGCGCTAAAAATTACAAGAACAATCTTGATAATTCCTGTCATAATCAAGCATTTCTTTCAGGAATACGATGAAGCTATTGATCACTCCTTGTCCTCCATATATGTCCTCCATATATGCATTCTATAACATGGTAAGAGAGCATTATTTGAGCTTATTTATATTTGTCATTTCAACTTCCAGCCAGACAATATTCTATACTTACTATTCAAAAGAAATTATGTGATACAGAAAAATCATGTGGTTTACACAGTGCGGATTCCTGATTGAGAAGGCCAGACAATAGCCAATAGGAAGCAACGTGCCTTGTAAAAGCCCAAATAACAAGAGATTAGAGGTGAGCTTAGTCCTGAAAGTCTCAGGGCTCTAATGAAGCAGATATTCACATGCTTTCCAGAAGGACTTTTCTCCCTGAGTGGCTAAGATAACTCTGTGCCTTCTCTCTATAGCCTCTTGGTAGGGAATATATTTTACATGCGAACACAATGTATAAGGATGAAGATACAATTTAAACAAATACATGAATTTACATCAATTAGAGGTATATATTTTTATCTATCCTTAGAGGAAGAGGATAAAAGATAAAAAACACAACACACAAAAATAACAAGATGGTTTGCGTAACTTATGCCCAAAGCCATAGACTGGAATATTGATTTTAGATGAGAATATTAATTATCATATCCTAATGTAGATGAAAAATTAATACAGCCAAAATGTCCACTAAGAGTGTGATGAAATTTGCAATAAAACAATAGAAAGAGAAAATACACGCACACAGACACATAAATATGCTTAACAAACCCTCCTAAGACAATGATTTTTTCAGATATAGAATCAGATTAATATGTAGAGGTAGGATCTCCATTTTCTTGGCAAGAAAATACAATAACAAATTGAATAATGTTATCTCATGCAAGTGAAGGAATTAGATAACAAACCCAAACTTTGAGAAGTGTGCCAGTGCTTCCTCACGTGCAGGACCAGCATACACAAGTGAACCTTCTGTGAGCAACACAATGTCATCAAATTTGGCATACACCGATCCTCTAGGCTGGTGTATAGAACAGATGACAGTATGTCCATCCTGTGCAAGTTTCCGTAGTGTTTCCATCACTTTCTCAGCCTGGAAGGCATCAAGTCCTGAAAGCATTATTTCAAGTTATTAACATACAAGTAGTTTGCATTATATATTCCCATGACTACAAAATAAGGTTAACAAATAGAATGTTAGCGGATGAGAAGAAAAAAAAATCAGAGGAACCCATAATCATGTTATTGAATCCTTTAAAAGAGAATTGGAACTAAAGGGATCAAGCATCGAGGTACGTGTGGAGAAACAGGAGAAGAATCTAACTCTAGCACACTTTAGATAGAGTAATTTTTCTAGTGACTTCATTCAATTTAATAAGTATTTTGGCCTTCGAAGAAAATAACCTACTCTTCTGCATTCAACCATTGGATTCTACTGGATACACTAAACCAACCAGTCTGCTATACCTTATAGAGAAAATTGTGAAAGCAGAAAAAACCATACCTGTTGTAGGTTCATCAGCAAATATTACAGATGGGCTAGCAATTAGTTCACATGCCACTGACAGTCTTTTCTTCTCCCCACCACTGATCCCACGGACTTTTGCGTCCCCAACACGTGAATCAGCACAGCTAACCTTTTAAGAAATAGCAAAAAAATGCATCAATGGAGAATGGAATCAGCCTTTAGTTGCAATAAAGTTTTAAGTCATCAGCAATTATGCTGTAAAATGTGTACGTCTGTTGGGCATGTATATTTGTAGCTGGTCTGAGAGGTACATATGTGTGAATAGGTAAATTGCATGTATCATATATGCATTGGACATAATATTTGTCAATGTGCATCAGAAACCAAAATAAATTAAAGTAATCTGGCAGGTACTCGGCCAAAACCAATTACTAATGCCCTGTGAGTTCTTAAATCCAGAACGGTCTTACGTAGGTCGGAATTAGGATATAACAAAACAAGAACATGCTTACCAGGCCAAGTTTGGACAAGAGATCGTTTACATATTCATCTCTCTCTTCAATTGAGGATATATCCTGCAGCTGGAGCTCAGCAGCAAGAGAAAGTGTTTCTCGAACAGTCAACTGCGAGAAAAACAGATCCTCCTGCCTTACAAATGCAAACCTGCAATAGTATGTATTCCATTAATAAGATTATGATACAGTAAAAGACCAGTTAAGTCTTTTAGAAAGGCAAACATACTTGTAACTTTTATTTGAGAATGGCAGTTCATTGACCTCCAAAAGTCCAGATAAATGCAACTTGGATGATGCCACTATCTGACCTGCCAAAACGTTGAGCAGCGTAGTCTTCCCAGATCCAGATGGACCCATAATTGCTAGTAACCTACCAGGTTTCGCCTCTCCACTAACACTTTTCAGCAAAAACCGGACCTAAAAATAACTGATGTTTTAGATGACTCAATATTATTATTCATCAAAACAGTGTTGTAATTATCAAGGGTTAGCTACGCTTAAAATGTCATTAGATATGCCTTCACGATAAGATAAACTCTAAATTTGAATGAAATCGTCTCTTGCTTCTGATAATGCATAACTACAACCTTTCTACGCACCGAGTTCCTAGGATAATTCATATTACTCAAATTCAATCCAGTCATATCTTCAAAAACTACAGCAGATAATAAGGATGTAACTGAAATGGTTACTTATCTACTCATATCTCCATCTCAACATTTTTCTTTCTTCGATTTCACTAGTAAAATAATTCTCCGGAGAATACTCTGCATGTATGTAAATGTACTCTCGGGGCATATATTTCCACTTACCGATTTGGATGATTTATCAGAGAGAGAGCAATTAATGTCGGTCCATCTGATCGTGACCGGCGCAACTTTTCCTTTCACCGGAGCATGACCTTTTTCCTCTTCATTATCATCGTCATCCGGCAGCGGCTCGGACAGTAACTCTGGGCCCGGCCCTGAGAAAAGGCGGAGCAGCAGAGCCGCCGCCACGGCCGCCAGTAGCTGCCCTACTCCTCCTCCTTTCCCGCCAATTCTCAGCATCTTCTCTCGAATTCTGCGTCGCTCCTATCTCGGGAGCAATCTGTTTCTCAGTGGCTAATTTAGAGATGGCTGCACTGTTTTGGAAAACAGATAGGACGACGCCGTTTTTCGTATGAGTTGTAAATTACTCACTACTCCAGCAGCAACGGTTGAAATTTGGAGTGGGAAATTCGTTTGTTAGATCAACACGTGTCCATAGGGAGGATAAGATTATAATCCCCGGATTTTCAAATTTACTAATATCCATTCTGGTAAAAACCAAAAGAAAAAAAAAAAAATCATTGAATTTTCATATTAACAAATCAACATTACTCCCGCAAATTTTAATTGTTTTTGTTGTAAATTATAAGCGTAAAGTAGAAACACCGGTTTGTTTACACAGTTCGCCGATAACGACTACGTCTAGGGGCGTATCAAGCCAGGAGCTTTCACTAATATTTCTGTGTATGCGTATATACAATATTGAGTACAGGGATCTATTTATAATAGAGAAACTCTAATTTAAACCTAAAGTTTGTTTAGGTTATAAGCCCATTAGTAATGTCCACATCAAATCTTCTGGATTTTGTATAATAAATCTACTGGATTTATAACACTCCCCCTTGGACATTACGATTGTCAAGAAAACTCCACATGCTAGGTAGCAACAAAATATTTTGTTAGGGAGGAATGCAATTTATTGATCTTCTGAATCTAATCTTTTGGATCTACTTCAAGGTTATCACCCCCCCCCCCCCTCCCCCCGAAGACAACAACCCTTTGAGCTTTCGCATCCCGATATCATGAATGTACTTCTCAAAAGTAGATGTAGGTAGGGACTTACTGAACAGATCTACTAGATTGTCACTAGATCACACCTTTTGTATGGTAATTACGCCACTCTTCTGGAGTTCGTATGGGTACAAAAACTTTGGTGAAATATATTTCGTCAGGTTTCCCTTGACGTACCCATTACTCATTTGTGTGATTCAAGCTGCGTTGTCTTCAAATATAACGGTAGGGGATGTATCGTTCTTAGCGATCTACACGAGTCACCAATGTGTTTTACCAAAGATCTCAACCAAACACATTCTCGTGAGGCTTCAAACAAAGTTATTATCTCTGAGTGGTTTGAAGATGTGGTAACCATAATTTGTTTAACCGATCTTCATGAGATCGCGGTACCACCATATAGAAAAACGTAACTAGTCTTGGACACGGCATTGTGGGGATCAAACAAGTAGCTGGCATCCGCGTAACCTATCAAGGTTTTATCTTGGTTCCTAGGGTAAAACAATTCAAGATCTTGAGACCCTTGGAGATACCGTAGAGCGTGCTTAACACCATTCCAATGTCTCATTGTAGGAGAAGCGTTAATGCACCAACAACGTTAAGATAAGGAACTTCTGGCCCCATAATTTCTTCTGTATCTTCTCTTGGTCTAAATGTGTCCTTATCCATTTCGAGGGATCGGACAACCATATGTGAGATTTATCCATGTGAAATCTCTCCAATACCTTCTTCACGTAGGTTGACTGATGTATAAGGATTCCTTCTGGGAGATGCTCGATCTATGATTAGTGTGATTTTTGCTCGAAATTTGCACATTTAATTCGTCTATTTCATTGAATTTAGTGTGATTATCTCCATTAAATTAACCATTTGTGTTTAATTATCGAGAAAGGTGTTTGTGATCTATTTTGTAGGGAAATGGGGAATTTTTGGATAAAAGACGTGTTTATTGAGATCGATCGAGAATTGAGTCGAGAAAAATACAAGGAAAAAAAGATTTGGGCTCCTATTTTTCTTCAGCAAATCACGGCCCAAATTGGAGGCCCATGATTTCATTAGTTTTCGGCCCATTTGCATTTCAAGGAAAAAGCAGCCATTTCCTTTGCTTTTCACGTGAGGAATTCATGTGAATTTGCTAGGAATCAAACAAGCGGGTCACGTGATTAGAAAAGAAAGAAAGTAAAGGCAGCAACTGGGTCTCACTTTCTTATCCAAATTATTGACCAATTCGTATAGAAAAGAGAGAAAAGATGCAGCAGCTGTAATGGAGTTATTGAGCTCAATATATTCGAAGCTTAAGCTACTGCTCTTCGCCGGAAATTGAAGCCGCAAGTCGCGTCGGAAAGCTTCGAATGCCGTGGAAAATTCGGGAAATCCACGCGATCGGAAGTCAAAGCAAATCACCGTTGTGAAGTGTCATATGTGAAGTATGAAGTCTACTGAGCTTAATTCAATAAGGAGCTATGTTGATGAAGTGTTAGCCGTAGAAGTTAGACTATTTGGGGTATCAGCAGAGTTATATCAGATGAGGTCTAACAGTAGAGTCTTATCAGTGGAGGTCTAGACCGGAAGTCATCTGATGTTAAGTGATCAAGTCAGCTGAGGTCAAGTCATCTGATATAAAGTACAAGGACGCGAAACACCAAGTTGAAGCTAACGCGAAGGCAGTTCTACTGAATCAACTGAAGCGGTTATTGGAGTTTGTTAGCCAGCTGGATAACTACTTTACTTATGAGTTCGTTACAACTGAATCAAGTGTAGATTCATCTCAATCTCTGTATCTATAAATAAGTGCTTCTAGCTGAGAGAAGTAACTAAGACGTGATATCATCTTTGAGAGAAAAACACTGTGAGATTGAGTGCTTTGTAACTTGTAACTTCCAATTTCATCTTAGTGAAAAGATATCCTCTCGGATCCCGTGGACGTAGGAGTATTCATCTCCGAACCACGTAAAACTGGTGTTCTTGTGTAATTTCAATTTCGTTCTTATTGCATTTGATTCCGATTCCCGGAAACAAGTTTTCTTGTGAATCCAAAATCCGATTAACAAGTGGCGCCGTCTGTGGGAAGCAATAATGGCTGCAACTAAGTTCGACATTGAGAAGTTCACGGGGAAGAACGGTTTCAGCTTATGGAAGATCAAGATGAAGGCTCTCGTGGTACACAATGGTTTGTACGAAGCCTTGTTGCCACCGGCTCAGGTGGCTTCTGGAACAAATCCGGTGAAGGTGGAGGAGAACAAGAGGAAGGCGCATAGTGCGCTTATCTTATGTCTTGGGGACAAGCCATTGAGGGAAGTATCGAAGGAGGAAACCGCTCTTGGGATCTGGAATAAGCTAGAGCAGTTATACCAGACCAAGTCTGTTACGAACAAGTTATACATGAAACAGAAGCTTCAAGTCTTCAAAATGAGTGAAGATAAGAATCTTGGTGATCAGTTGGACGAGTTCAACAGGTTGGTGGATGATCTGGAGAGTTTAGATGTTACAATTGATGATGAGGACGAGTCATTAATGTTGTTAAATTCTCTACCTAAGTCTCTGGAAAATTTCAAGGATGTCTTACTATTTGGAAGACAAGATCAGGTGAAGTTTGATGATATTCAAACTGCCCTGAAAACCAAGTTTCTACAGATCCAGACTGAAGGGAAGAAGCCTGCTGAAGGATTGAATGTGCAATCCAAGAAGAAGAAGGGGTTTCAGTCCAAGAAGAAGGATGGTGGAAAAGGGAATAAGGGTGGGAAGAAATCTGATTCTATTGAGAAGAGGAAGTGTTTCACTTGCCATAAGGAAGGTCATCTGAGAAAGAATTGTCCTGAGAGAAAGAAGAAAGACAATCAAGGTGATCAAGATGGAGATGCAGCTGTTGTGGAGGTTGAAGGATATGATAGTGCAGAGGTCTTGATGGTTAGTCATGAGAGACTAAGTCAAGAGTGGGTCCTGGACTCAGGGTGTACTTTTCATATGTGTCCACATGAAGACTGGTTTCTTCTGGATCTTGAGAAAATTGATGGAGGTCTTGTTCTTTTGGGTAATGATGAGAGCTGTAGAGTACAGGGATCTGGTTCTATCAAGATCAAGATGTTTGATGGAGTTGATAGGATCTTATCTGATGTCAGGTTTGTTCCTGAGTTGAAGAGAAATCTGGTTTCTCTTGGTACATTGAATTCAAAAGGTTTTGAATTCAAGACAGAAAAGGGAGTTCTGTCAATAACCAAGTCTGGAAGAATTGTTATGAAGGGTATGATCAAGAATGGTTTGTATACTTTGATTGGAAGGACAGTCACAGGGTCAGCTGATGTTACCATGAAGTCTTCTGAGGTCAATTTGTGGCACAAGAGGCTGGCACATGTTGGTGAGAAGGGTCTGGTGGAGTTATCCAAGAAGGGAGTAATCCCTGGGAAGAGGATATGTAAGCTGGAATTCTGTGAGAGGTGTGTTCTTGGGAAATCAAAGAAACAAGCATACCAGAAGGGAAAGCATACCACCAAGGGGGTAATGGATTACATACATTCTGATGTATGGGGACCAGCAAGGGTATCCACTCATGATGGAGGCAGGTATTTCCTTACCCTTATTGATGATTATTCCAGGAAGGTTTGGGTTTACATTCTTAAACAGAAGAGTGATGCCTTCTCTAAGTTCAAAGAATGGTTGATTGAACTTGAGAATAAGAGAGGCAGGACTATCAAACACTTAAGGACTGATAATGGGCTTGAATTCCTATCAGAGGAGTTTCAACAATTTTGTAGGGAGAAGGGTATTACTAGGCATAAGACTGTTCCTTCAAACCCCCAGCAGAATGGTCTAGCTGAGAGAATGAATAGAACTATTCTGGAAAGGGTTAGGTGTATGTTATCTGATGCTAATTTACCTAAGAGTTTTTGGGGTGAAGCTGTTAACACAGCTGTGTATCTCATTAATAAAGTTCCATCATCTGCTATTGAGTTTAAAACCCCAGATGAGGTCTGGTATGGAAAGATATCAGATTACTCAAAGTTGAAAGTATTTGGATGCCTTGCTTATGTTCATGTGAGGCAAGACAAACTTGAACCTAGAGCTTTAAAATGTATTTTCATTGGGTATCCAAAGGGGGTTAAAGGGTATAAGTTGTGGTGTTTAGAGCCTGGGAACCAGAAGTGTATTACCAGTAGAGATGTAGTGTTCAATGAATCACAGATGGGATACAAGTCTGGTGGAGGTAATGGAGAGTCATCAGCTGAGGAGATGGATGGTGTTATTTCTGAGCCAATTACTCAAGTAGAGGTGGAGCATGATCATGATAAACATGAGAGTGCATCTGGTTCTGAACCAGAGCAGGATACAGGAGAGAATGAGTCATCAGATGAGGATAGTGCACTAGTAGAGGAGGAAGAAGGAGTGCCAGAAGCAGACTTGAGAAATTATAGTCTGACAAGAGACAGATCCAGAAGACAGATACATCCTCCAGCAAGGTTTGGCCGTGTGGATCTGGTCTCCTATGCACTTGTTACAGCAGAAGCCATAGAGTACCAAGAACCTAAGAACTACAAGGAAGCCCTTGAGTGTGATGATAGGGAGTCATGGATTACAGCCATGACAGAAGAGATGGAGTCTCTTAAGAAGAATCAAACTTGGATTCTTGTTGATAAGCCATCTAGGCAAAAACTAATCAGTTGTAAATGGTTGTTTAAAAGGAAGCTTGAATCTGGTGTAAAGGATCAGGTGAGGTTTAAGGCCAGGTTAGTTGCCAGAGGATTTACTCAGAGGGAAGGAATTGATTACAATGAGGTTTTCTCACCTGTTGTTAAGCATTGTTCAATCAGACTACTTCTCAGTAGAGTTGTCCAAGAGGATCTGGAGCTACAACAACTTGATGTAAAGACAGTTTTTCTGCATGGTGATCTTATTGAGGATCTGTACATGCACCAGCCAGAAGGGTTTGTTGAACCAGGGAGAGAAGGGAAGGTGTGCCTGCTCAAGAAATCATTGTATGGCCTCAAGCAAAGTCCAAGACAATGGCATAAGAAGTTCAATGAAGTGATGCTATCCATTGGTTTTGTAAGAAGCAAGTATGATACTTGTGTATACCTGGAAAGGCAGGGTAGTGATGTGATAGCATATCTTCTGATTTATGTGGATGACATGCTTATTGCCAGTAAGAGTCTTCTGAAGATTCAGAGTATCAAAAGAAAGCTAAGTGCTAGATTTGATATGAAGGACTTGGGAAATGCTAAAAGGATTCTTGGAATGGATATTCTTAGGGACAGAAAGGCTGGAAGACTATTCTTGTCTCAGAAGAGTTACATTGAGAAGGTCCTGAAGAGGTTTAACATGCATGAGAGTAGAGCTGTGTCAACTCCTCTGGGACAACAGTTCAAATTATCTAAGGAAATGGAACCAAAGTCTGATGAAGAGAAGAAGACTATGATGAAAGTACCTTATGCAAGTGGGGTTGGAAGCCTGATGTATGCTCTGGTCTGCAGCAGACCAGACTTGGCTTATTCATTGAGTATGGTGAGCAGATTGTTGGTCCCTTTAATGGCTTGAAATCTTGGAGATTATCCTTCTGGAATGTCATGTGCTTGGAACATCCACTATCAATGTACCAGACATGGTTGCTTGAAAATCCTTTCTCCAATGGACTCTTATCTACCTGCAGAGAGATCAATTAGGTCCCCTACTAGTGCTGGGTCCTGATTGGTTAGTTGCAGGTTTTGTAGGAATCCATAGATAAAGATCATCCCTTGATGGATGAGGAGATCTTATCTTCCTTCCAAATCTATCTACCAGTACATGTCCTCTTACTATGACATATTGAGCTACTGGTCTGATAAGGACACATTTCCTATAAACAGGTCTGGTGTACCTTTTCTCAAATCTGGTCTTTGGAATGGCCTGCCTCAAAGACATGGTCTTAAAGGTCTGGTTATAAGGGTACATTCTAGAAGAACCATCTCTGGTGTCATAACTTCCCAGATCAGTTGGTTTTCTAGAGATGGGTCTGGAAGACCTCCTCTGGTTCTGATAATTAGACCTGTTCTGGTGATTATAGTTCCTTTGAGTATACCTATTCTGGAATTGATTCTTCTGAGAAAAATGTCTCTGGGGTACCTGGTTCTGTTGAACATTGTTCCTTCTCTGGTAGTTGTTACTCTGATTGGTATTCCCCCTTTTTTAGTGTTTCCTTTGAGGTCCCCTAATCTGTATAGGTTCCCTTTGAGGATTTCTCTGGGGTCCTCCAATTTGAGCAATATCTACTCCTTGGGACTCATTGTTCACAGAACCATCAATCTTTAATGGTTCCCCTTGTTGACACTTATTCTCTAACATCTTCTCTTCCAGAACAGTCAACTCTTCTGGACCATTAGTTAAGTGATTAACAGAGTGATTCCTTTTCCAATCAGGATTGTGAATCACCTTGTAACCATTGCCAGTTAAGTCTTTATCATTCCAGATTTCTACCAATTTACCAGCTCTTACAGACTTGTCTTTGTTATAGAGGTACTTGTGAGTTTTAGTAGTAATTCCAGAATATCCTAACCCACTCTTATCACAAATGCGCTGAGAAGACTCTGATATGATAGATACTACAGATGGTATCTTAGGAGCTTCTCTGGGCATAGGTATCTTCTCTATGTTGTGAACAACTTGTTTTCCCTTGATAAGAGTTTGGTATTTGGCTCTGAGTTCAGTGATCTCATCCTCTTGAGAGTTCCTTTCTTTCATGAGTTGATCTACCAGAGTATCTCTTTCTGTGATCTTTTCCTGAAGTTCAGAAACTTCTTTGGAATGATCTTTCATGAGTTCTCTGGTGGATTTATGCTCATGAGAGAGAGATTGAACTTCAGCTCTGAGCCTACCATTCTCTTTCTCAAGTTTTTGACAGAGTTGGACACAGTTTTGGAGATCTGATAGCATCTGTTGCATATCAGACTCTCTGGAGTTACCAGATGAATTAGAGGATTCAGTACATTTGGAATTAGATAAAACAAGAGTAGTTTCATTTACCTCAGTGATGTCTGCCATGAGACACACATCATCATCTGATCCAAAGTCAGAAGAAGAAGAACTGGAACTAGTATCCTCCTCCTCTGCTTCTGCCAGCAGTGCTCTCTTATCTGCATACCTCCTATCTCTCTTGATTCTTTTCTCTTCTCTTTCTCTAGGAGTAAGCTGAGGACAATCATAACTGTAGTGACCAGTCTTGTTGCAAGTGTAGCAAGCATTGTCTCCTCTGGGACTAGGACTTGGCTCTCTCCTCCTCTGGTTGTAGTCTGATCTGGCTGGACTACTTTCTCTCCTCTGGTAGTCGGTTCTGCCAGAGCTACCATCCCTCCTCTGATGATCTGATCTCCCAGAGCTGCCAGGGTTGTCATCTCTCCTTCTCTCTGGAGTTCTGAATCTGGTCTCCCTTGAGTCTCCAGATGTCTTCTCCTTCTCTGCAGGCTTGAAAGAACTCTTCCTGCTTCTGGCAGACTCCTTCCAATGCCTTTTGTACCTGCCATATTTTGAACTCATTTTGTCTAATTTATGAGTTAGAAGTGCTACCTGCTCCTTGAGGCTCATGTCATCTGCAGTAGACTCCTTTGGCTTGGCATCAGATTTGAGAGTTGAAGAGAATGCAACTCCTTTCTGGCCAGAAGAGGAAACCTCTTCTGTTTGATCCTCCTCTTGAAGATCATATTTGTAAGCTTTGAGATCAGACAACAGAAGATGGTGATCCAGAGTGTTGAGATCCTTGTTGTCCTTGATCACAGTGACTTTAATTCTCCACCTGCTTGTTAGTGAACGTAATATTTTACTATTAATCTCTTTTTCAGAATAGGTCTTACCTAAGGCACTAGCCTTGTTTAAGAGATTCGTGAGACGCATGTCCAGCTGGTCAATGGTCTCGTCTGGTTTCATCTTAAATGTGTCAAAAGAGTGTTGAACAGCTTGGAGCTTGTTATCTTTAATCTTCTCTGTTCCTTCACAGAGCAGAGCTAACTTGTCCCACATCTCTTTTGCAGTGGTGCACGTCCTGACCTTTTCAATTACTTCTTTAGTAAGAGTGTTGATAATCTCAGTCCTCGCCACCTGGTCCAGGTTATGTAGCTTTCTCTCATCATTGTCAAGTTCGTCTTTCTTTTTGAGGATTCGTTGTCTGGGAACTCTATCCTCTGCAGCGTCGCTAGTTTCTTCTCTGGATTCAGACCTGCCACTATCAATAGGAGTCCAGTAAAATTTGATGGGGCCACTTTCAACCACATCTAACATGCGGTGGTGAATAGCTCCGAGATGATTACTCATCATGAAGCTCCAGTGGCTATAATCCTCGAACGAGAATTCTGGCAGTTTGCGACTCTTATAAGAAGATTTCGAAGACATATTGAAAAGAAGTTTAGGGAAATAACAAGAACTTGAATAAAAAGCACTAAAGAGCAATGGATCTGCCCGGTGACCACCAAAAGCTTTTCAAAGCAGTGGTCGTGGACACACTGCTCTGATACCACTTGTTGGTCCCACTTGATAGATTAATTGCGGAAGCTTATGTTTAAATGTCTTTCCAAAATCTTTTATAAGAGAGCAATAATCAATAATTAAAATAAAGCGATAAAAGACACAAGATATATAGTGGTTCGGATAAATATCCTACGTCCACTCTCCCTTATCACCAAGGGGTCTCACTAACAACCAACTCACAAACTTACTCACTGGAATTTCTGAAGTACCAGCACCTTCTTACAAATTCTTTAGATCTAACTTCGATCTAAAGATAGACTTACTCCAACCTTGTCTAACAAGATGAACAGGTTGAGTATATGAACTCCTTACGAGTAGATAAGTAATTAAGGACAAAGTGTGAGTGCAATATGCATAGTGATCAAAAACTTAGTATGGCTATATGCGCGTGAATGATTCTAGAGCTTTTTCTTGATCTGCACTCAAGTATATATAGAGGGGATTAGGGACATAGCCGTTGGGAGGCTAATCCAATCAGATCCTCTATATATGGAAGCTTCAATCAATCAATTCCCTAATTGATTGATTGGGTTGGTGAGATCTTGAATGATTGTCTTCATATCTTCTCAATCCAATCTTGTTTTGACTTGATTTGAAACACCAACGGCCAATGCTTCCAATTGCCTAACTCTGATTCTCTCCAGAGAAGGCAGGACCAGAAGACACCGAGGTTGAAGCAGAGTTTGTTGCAGTGTCAGAGGCTGTTAAGGAGGCTTTGTGGTTGAAAGGCATTATCAAGGATTTTGGTATAAACCAAAGGGTTGTGGTCATTCATTGTGATAATCAGAGTGCAGTACATCTGGTTAAACATCAAGTGTTCCATGAGAGATCAAAGCACATTGATGTAAGGTTGCATTTTGTGAGGGAAATCATTGATAAAGGAGTGGTTCTCATCCAGAAGATATCTACAGATGACAATGCTGCAGATATGTGTACAAAGTCTTTACCAGGTGCTAAATTCAAATTTTGTGTTGAATTGGTAAAGATGAGTGTATGGGATGTTCCTTAGGCCCAATCTGGAGCATGGAGGAGAGGAGGAGAGGATTGATACTTCTCATCTGAGGTGGAGAATTGTGAAGTGTCATATGTGAAGTATGAAGTCTACTGAGCTTAATTCAATAAGGAGCTATGTTGATGAAGTGTTAGCCGTAGAAGTTAGACTATTTGGGGTATCAGCAGAGTTATATCAGATGAGGTCTAACAGTAGAGTCTTATCAGTGGAGGTCTAGACCGGAAGTCATCTGATGTTAAGTGATCAAGTCAGCTGAGGTCAAGTCATCTGATATAAAGTACAAGGACGCGAAACACCAAGTTGAAGCTAACGCGAAGGCGGTTCTACTGAATCAACTGAAGCGGTTATTGGAGTTTGTTAGCCAGCTGGATAACTACTTTACTTATGAGTTCGTTACAACTGAATCAAGTGTAGATTCATCTCAATCTCTGTATCTATAAATAAGTGCTTCTAGCTGAGAGAAGTAACTAAGACGTGATATCATCTTTGAGAGAAAAACACTGTGAGATTGAGTGCTTTGTAACTTGTAACTTCCAATTTCATCTTAGTGAAAAGATATCCTCTCGGATCCCGTGGACGTAGGAGTATTCATCTCCGAACCACGTAAAACTGGTGTTCTTGTGTAATTTCAATTTCGTTCTTATTTCATTTGATTCCGATTCCCGGAAACAAGTTTTCTTGTGAATCCAAAATCCGATTAACAACCGGAAAATAAAAAAGATCGGGAGCCCGTTCGAAGCAAGCTCGCGATGCCAGAATTGCAAACAGAGTCTGAATTTTATTCACCAAAAATTCAGAGTTTGATTCACAAGAACTGGAAAGCTCCATAGCCAAATATATAAAGGAAATGAGACTGATTAGACGTGAAATTGTCATGATTCGTAGCTAGAAATGTCCAAGTTTGGTCGATTTTATTGAGTATTTAGAGTCAATTGAGTACTATTTCTACACATTGATGAATTTGTTTCTTTGATGCACATAAGTGAATCGAGGGTGAAAAACGGAGTTCATAGGACTTTGAATCGACTCAAACGGATGCCCGGATGAGAAGATATCGAAGAAATACGAATGGTATTAGTGCGCGAGAAGAAAAGTATCAATTGAAGAAGAAGTAGAGCCATTCAAGTGCACTCACTCGAGCGTCACCATTCGAGCAAGGGAATGGCTCGAATGCTCAAATCTTACAGAAAGTTTCGGCCACTCGAGCAGCTCGGGCGCCCCCGCTCGAGCCTTTGTTTCATTCGAGTGCCACAGCTCGAGCGCCCCCGCTCGACCTCGTGTTTCATTCGAGCTGTTTAGCTCGAGCGCTTCCGCTCGAGCGGGTGGAGGTCGAGCGCCTAGGCCCTTTTGCCTTCCGATCCATTTTTCCGGTCCATGAGTTTCCGAATTGGCCCGATACATATATATACTCATTTAGAACTCGTTTTTAAAGAGAATCAGATACCACGTGACACCACATCACTTTTAGAGTTAGAAGAGTACTAGAGACGAGCAAGCTTTATTTTTACGTAATCGAAGTTTTACTTTACGAATTCTTGTTTCAGTTTTGATTTTAATTTATTTTCGTTCGCTCTTTGACATTAAATACTTGAGACTTCGTTTTATTAATCAAATTTCAGTTCTTAGCATTTATTTTCTTAAAACCCTAGTTTATGTTTAATAGTTACTTAGTTCAAATCATCATGTTTATGTTTGTTATTTCTTCAATTACTTTTGTTGTCGTTAAAGCCATGTCTGGCTAAAACCCTTGTATGCTTAGGGTAGGATGAACTCGTAGAAGTATGATGTGGGTACGTAATTAGGGTAATTTGTGACGTTTAGTTTTAATTCTCTTAGTTAATGAATTCTTAAAATCAATCTTAACTTTACCTTTAAATTTCGTTCGAAAAGTGTTAGAGAGAGGACGACCTTATAGAGAGAGGATGACCTTATAACTCTTTAACAACTAGTAGACTTAACGAGAAGGTTTAGAAAGGGTTAATTAATCTACCGGTTTATCTAGGAAGGACGACCGCATCACCTTAGTTAAATGAGGGTCTCGTTAATTAAGCACTATCTATTAATTTGTTAGTGGATTTGTGAAGTCGATTGTTAGGATAAAGTATTAGGGTTAGAATTCTTGAGCTTTCATCTTACAATCTTTTACTTAGGTTATTTCTTGCACGTCGTGGTTATTTTGATTATGTACCTGCTCCGTTAGTATACGTAGAGATTCTTATCCTGGGCATTACCACCACATATTTGAATACAACCCTTAGTTAATTAGTTCAATTCAGTTCTTTAGCATAATTAGTTTAGTTTTAGTTTATAATAATTATTTTTCAAAAACCCAAAAACATACACTCATATAAACTACGACGCGTAGATCTTCAGGGATCTATTCGCATACATTCCATCCCGAGGTACGATACACTTGGTCGCTATACCTACTTATACTACAGTGAACCCGTACGCTTGCGGGGAAACTACTAGTAAAAAGTTAGTATTTTCGGTTCAAGCCAATGGCGCCGTTGCCAGGGATGGCGATGTATGTCATTTGAATAGGACTTGTAGATAGCTTAGTAATTAGTAGTGAGTGCTTTTTTTTCTGTTTAATTCGTACGTGTTCGGAGTTGCATTTTTATTCTTTTGTTAGTGTTTTAGGTTTATGAAAACATGCTCGCAAGGAGATACGAGCGAAGAGAGAATACAGCTAGATCCTGAGACAATAGCAAGAAGAAACTGAACCTTTTTAAGAAGGATGAATACAGCCGAAGGAGAGAACGATAACATGGACATCAGTAATGAGTTGGATGATGCTGCGAATGAGTTTAATCAGACAGTGGACCGGGTTAACGACACTGGAGGAACTAACAGTCAGAATCAAGTTCCGTTAGGGGAAAGCCAGGGCCAAAACCCGGGTACACAGAACGTAAACAATCCAGCTCAGAACCTTGTCCAACATCCTCAGAATAACCCTGCACCACAAAACAACTTACCTTATCCTTACTCATACCCACCATATCCATATCCACCATACCTGTATCCCCCACCGCCTGCTTATAACCAACCACCAGGCCAACAAGTACCAGTACCACCTATTTATCCTCATCACGTTCCTCAGAACGCCGATCAGAACATGGTCATTCGAGGAAGGTTTGCGGTGCAGCCGCAACGGTATTATGATGGAGTGGCATTGCCTCCGGTAGAGGCAAACAACTTCTCAATTTTCCCTGGAATTCTAAAGCTACTTACCGAGAATCAATTCAGGGGGGGTTGGGAAGGAGAATCCTCATACTCATCTGAGGAGTTTTCTGATGATCGCATCCACGTTCAATTATAACGGCATGTCTGAAGATGTCAAGAGGCTCAGGCTGTTCTCATTCTCTTTAACGGGAATATCAAAGGAGTGGTACGATAACACGCTCCCACGGGGAGGTGTAACCACATGGGCCGAGCTTGAGCGTCTGTTCCTCGAGCGATTCTACCCTCCATCTAGAACCATTAGAGCAAGGATAGAGATCTCTTCTTTCCGCCAGAAGCCAGGAGAGGACTTATGTCAGGCATGGGAGAGATACTCTAACGTGTTAATTGAGTGCCCGCAGCACGGGTACAATGAGGGGGATATCATGGCTTTTTTCTACAGTGGAGCCAGCAAGACTGGTCAAGCCCATCTTGATGTATGTGCTAGTGGAGCATTTCTGAATCATGGTACAGCTAGATGCAGAGAGATCGTGCATAATATTGTCACGAATGCGGGGCAATGGGACGAGGACCCAGAATTTCAGAGAGCTTGTAAGTTGGAGGAGAATGAGGGAACAAGGAAGTTGTTGATGGCAATGATGGAGATGATAAGTAACCTCGAGATGAGACAGGATCTGGTTGGAGGGAATGTAGCAGTGAGTGAGAAAGTGGATCAACCCACGAGTCAGCAAGAGGAGGCCAACTACATGGGAAGGCCTAATTATAACCAAGCGGGTATCTACAAGGTGGCAATCAATTTGGAAGGCCTTCTTATGGCCAACCATTTGTACCACCTGGTCCACAACCTCCTCAAAATCAATGGAGGAATAACCAAGGATATCAAGGAGGCCAACAGCCTCCTCAGAACCAATGGAGGAAGAACGAGAATTTGTCATATGCAAATCCGAAGGCCAGAATTACAGTTCCTCCAGGTGTTGATCCAGGTTTAAAACCCCCGGGTGGAGAAGGCGGTTCCTCAACTGAGGAGATGTTGAGAGCTATCCTTCAGAAGGTGGATGAAGGAAGCAAGAGATTGTCCTCATTGGAGTACGATGTGAAAGAGTTGCATAAGAAAAGTGATCAGCGTGGTCAAGAACTCCAAAGAAGGGACATTGATCTAAACCGAGCTCAACAAGAGAACAACTGTAGGTTCACTTCTATTGAGTACCAAATTAGTCAAATTGCAAAGTCTCAGACAAGAGAGTCGGGCAAGTATCCCTCAATGCCCGAGGGAAATCCAAAGGAGCATTGCAAGGCTATTGAGTTTAGAAGTGGGACCAAATATGATGGTCCCCAGATACCTGCCGACTCAGAGATGCCCCAAGGAGAGGTTGAGATAGAAGAAAAAGAGCCTGAGGAAGTTAGAGATGAGATTGAGGAGATAGAAAAGAAGAAAGGGGGTGAGGGTGAATGCACTCAGAAGAGTAAAGATATGGATGAGACCCAGAAGGGAAAAGACCTTGAGGAAGGCATTGAGGAGATTGAGAGAGTACCAAAGTGGAAGAAGACAAATGAAGCAAGGAATAATGTGAAAGAAACTGAGAAGAATGAATGGGGGGTACCCAAATCTGTGGTACCCGTCCCATATCCGCAGGGGTTTATGAAAAAGAAATTAGATGAAAAATTTGCAAAATTCCTTAATGTTTTTAAAAAGCTACATATTAATATTCCTTTTTATGATGCTTTGGAACAGATGCCTAACTACGTCAAGTTCCTGAAGGATTTGATAGCGAAGAGACGGAGAGTGGATGGACCCGAGCTAGTGCACTTGAACCACGAGGTGAGTGCTATGGTGCACAAGGCACTTCCTCCCAAGTTGAAGGATCCCGGCAGCTTTACCATCTTATGTGATATCGGGAACGGGATTAAGAAATGAGCTTTGTGTGATCTCGGGGCGAGCATTAATTTGATGCCTCTTTCGTTGTTCAAGAAGTTGGAAGGGGGTGAGCTTCAACCCACCATGATGACTCTCCAGCTTGCTGATAGGTCTATCACTAGACCTCAAGGAGTGGTGGAGGATGTTCTAGTGACGGTGGAGAATCACGTTTTTTCCGCCGACTTTGTGGTACTCGATATGGAGGAGGATGAGCATGTGCCGCTGATTTTAAGGAGGCCGTTTCTAGCCACAGTCGGGATGGTACTTGATGTAGCAAATGAGAAGATTACGGTCAAAGTTGATGATCAAGAAGTGAAGATAGCTATTTATGAAGCTATGAAATACCCCATGGGAGATGAGAGCTGTCACTTTATTGACATCATGGACACTTGTGTTGAAGACACACTTCTAGACCCTTGTTCTTTCTATGTTCATCAGCTTGATTATCATCTCCTTGACGATCTATCTTATGTTCTTATGATCTTGATTATTTTGACAGCTTGAAAGACAACGAAGATGTCAAGTTCTTGGAGATGAAGAAAGTAGAGGATGAGGACGATTTGGAAGCTGAGGAGTCTTTCTTCGAGAAGATGTTCGATAAGGCGCCACCATTGGAGGCGAAAAAGGAGCTGAAACCACTCCCCGATCACCTCAAGTACGCCTACTTGGATGAGACCGATAAGTATCCGGTAATTGTATCTGCCCTTTTATCTGATGATCAGCTTGAAAGACTTTTAGTAGTGCTTCGTAAGCACAAATCTACTATAGGATGGTCGATCGCGGATATTAAGGGAATTAGTCCTTCCATTTGCATGCATAGGATTAGATTAGAAGAGGGTAGAAAAGCTGTAGTGCAAAATCAACGTAGAGTTAATCCGGTAATTCAAGAGGTGATACATAAGGAGGTTTTAAAGCTGTTAGATAGCAACATGATCTTCGCGATTTCTGATAGTCCATGGGTGAGTCTGTTGCACGTAGTTGCTAAGAAGGGGGGTACCACGGTGATTAAGACTGAGTCTAATGAATTGGTAGCCACTAGATTAGTGACGGGATGGCGTGTGTGTGTTGATTTTAGGGAGTTGAACAAGATAACGTGTAAGGATCACTTTCCTCTACCGTTCCTTGATCAGATGATTGATAGATTAGGTGGTTTTGAGTATTATTGTTTCTTAGATGGGTATTCGGGGTATAATCAGATCATGATAGCCCCCGAGGATCAAGAGAAAACCATCTTCACTTGCTACTATGGGACTTTTACTTTTAGGAGGATGCCGTTTGGGTTGTGTAATGCATCCGCCACCTTTCAAAGGTGTATGATGGCTATTTTTCATGGACGACTTCTCCGTTTATGGGGAGTCGTTTGATAAATGTCTAATCAATCTTGAAGTTGTGTTGAGCAGGTGTGAAGAGACGGACTTGGTGCTAAATTGGGAGAAGTGTGACTTCAGGGTGAGAGAGGGTATTGTTCTTGGACATCATGTGTCCTCGAAAGGTATCCAAGTTGATAAGGCGAAAGTGATTGCTATTGAGAAGCTTCCACCACCTTCTACCGAGAAGGGGATTTGGTCATTTTTAGGACATGCGGGATTCTATAGACGCTTCATAAAAGACTTTTCACAAATTGCTAAACCCCTTTCACGGCTTCTTGAGAAAGAAGTCGCCTTTGAGTTTACTAATAAGTGTTTAGTGGCTTTTAACAAGTTGAAAGAAGCATTGGTGAATGCCCCGATACTTGTGACCCCAGATTGGTCTACCTCATTTGTGCTGATATGTGATGCGAGTGACTTTGCAATGGGGGTTGCTTTGGGGCAGATTTGAGAAAAGCGTTTTCACACGATATACTATGCCTCGAAGATGCTGAATTCTGCTCAAGTGAATTACACTACGACCGAAAAGGAGTTGTTAGCGGTCGTGTATGCCTTTGATAAATTTCGGCCCTACCTAGTAGGGACGAAAACAATAGTATATACGGACCACGCAGCGATTCGGTACCTTATGAGCAAGAAGGATGCAAAGCCCCATCTCATTCGTTGGATCCTATTACTCCAGGAATTCAATATCGAGATTCGAGACAAGAAGGGATGCGAGAATGTGATAGCCGATCACCTTTCGAGGTTGGAGCTTACAAAGGAAAACACAGTAGAAGATCGAGAGGTGAACGATGAATTTCCGAATGAGAAGTTGTTTGGTTTAGGAGATATTCCGATATATCGAGTTGAAGGGAAAGCGTCGTGGGTTGCTGATTATGCTAATTATTTAGCAAGTGGAGAGTTACCGGTAGAGATGGATTCGGTGCACCGGAAGGCATTTTTAAAGAAGGTTCGGGAATTTATTTGGGACGATCCTTACTTGTTCAAAAGAGGGATTGATCATGTGTTGAGAAGGTGTGTGCCACAGGAGGAGTGGAGTGATATCATAAGGCATTGTCATGCCTTACCATGTGGAGGACATTTGGGTGGAGAGAAGACCGGAAGGAAGGTGCTTCAATCTGGTTTTTATTGGCCAACTCTCTTGAAAGATTTCATGGAATGGGTTAAGAGGTGTGATAAGTGCCAACGATTTGGCTCTATTACCAAGAGGGACGAGATGTCGTTGCACGTGTTCATGGAAGTCGAGGTATTTGACGTATGGGGGATTGATTTCATGGGTCCATTTCCTCCTAGCAATGGATTCTTATACATTCTCGTGTGCGTCGATTACGTCTCGAAGTAGATTGAAGTTGTCCCTACTAGAGTGAATAACTCCCGAGTTGTGATTGAGTTCTTGAGGAAGAACATTTTTGCTAGATATGGAGTCCCAAGAGCTTTGATTAGTGATGGGGTAGTCACTTTGTGAACAAGTGGATAGAGAAGTTGCTGTCCAAAGATGAGGTAAGTCATTGAGTCTCTACTGCTTATCATCCTCAATCTAACGGTCTTGCAGAGGTATCGAATCGTCAAATCAAGGAGATCTTTGAGAAGACGGTGAGCATTAGTAAAAAAGATTGGCAATGAAGCTTGATGATGCACTTTGGGCGTATAGGACAGCCTTCAAAACTCCTCTTGGTATTTCTCTTTACCAATTAGTTTTTGGAAAGGCATGTCACTTACCCGTGGAGTTGGAGCACAAGGCATATTGAGCGATCAAAAAGCTGAATTTTGATAGTGCCTTGGTGGGTGAGAAGAGATTACTTCAATTGCATGAGTTGGAGGAGTTTCGAGATAGTGCTTATGAAAATGCCCGAATTTTCAAGGAGAAGACTAAGAAATGGCATGATGCTCGATTGAAGAAAAAAGAGTTCAAAGTGGGTGATCAAGTCCTTGTATTCAACTCAAGGATGAAGTTGTTTGGTGGAAAGCTCAAATCCAAGTGGAACGGGTCGTATGTTGTGAGGGAAGTTCATAAGAGTGGATTCCTTGAAGTCGAGAAGGAGGATGGACATAGATTCATGGTGAACGGACATCGAGTAAAGAAATTCTTCAACTTCTCTTATGAGAATAAGGGAGGTATTTTAGATTCTCATGTCCCGTGAGCTCCTTCGAGCTCGGTCCGGTACTAGGACCTTAAAACTAGCGCTGAATGGGAGGCAGCCCATTTTTACTTGCTTTTACGTGTTTTGTTAGTTTTGTCATTTTGTGAATCGTATATGTTAACCTCGTTTGTTAGAGATTTTTGTTGTAGGCTTATTTTGTTGTGCTTGATTCGAATAAGTGAGCTTAAGGATAAGCAATTCATGACGATGTGAGACTTTGAGTAGTGGAGCATTCGATTGTTGGAGTATGAGGTAACCCAAACCCCAAACATAGACCTCTTTGCGAAGTCGAAGTTTGGGGGGTGATGTGTTTATTCGTTCATTACTTTGCATTGATAGTGATTTAAGTTCATGAGAATTTAGTGTACTTACTCTTTCGTACTCATTCTTTTCAAACTTTATTATTGCGTAGCAAGAACAAAGTTTGGGGGATGTGTATTCGTACTTCGAGTTCGTACACGAAATTCTAATGAAAAATTGGTCAAATTTTTCGAAAATATCGATGCATGAGGTTAGTTGAATCGAATTAAGTGTGAGTGCATAAGTGCGACGTGAATTGGCTCGATGAATTGCACGTTTGGAAGAGACCCCAACTCCTCGGTCGAATGAGCGACCGGGCTTAAATCGAGGAGTTCTCAGGTTAGTTCATGTTTAGATGAGTAGATGAGTGTTTCGTGCGGGTTTCGTATAAAAATATCGATTTTTGGACGTCATTGTTTATTGTTGAAGGGAAGAGCCGCTCGAGAGGAGCAGTTCGAGCGCCCCCGCTCGAGCACGAGTGGGACTCGAATGCCAAAACTTACAGAAAGTTTTGCGCGCTCAACCCCCTGTGCCGTTCGACCTACACCACTCGAGCGCCCCCGCTCGAGCGGGTGGTGCTCGAGCGTAAGTTGGGTGTTACCCTAGGATTAGCCACTCTGTAAATACCCCTCTCCCACACTCTTACACACACGAACACACACTACTTGGTGCGATTTTGGGCGATTTCTTACGGAATATACGCATTTGCTCACGTATTGCTCAATTTTTCCATGAATCTTCTTCAATTCTTCAACAAGGGTATGTATTCTATCACTCATTTTATTCAATTCGTAGTTTAGGCTTAGATTTGGCATAGATTGAGCATGAGAACTAGGGTTCATGACATAGTTCGAAATTTGGGGATTTTCATATATCTCGTTGATTCTTGATTCTTTGTTGATGAACAATACTTATATGCTATGGGTTTGCTCGTTTTGCTTTCAATTTTGAAATTGCATGAGTAGAATGGGTGAATTTCTAGAGTGAGAATGTAGGAATTTGAGAACATGATATGGGTATTGCTTGTTGAGTGAAGTTATTGTGGATTGAGATTGTATTGAGTATGAATGAATGTGAATTGAGTCTTGAGCATGTGAATTACATAATTCTTGTGATTTTACTTCATGATAGACTTAGTTGTGGGCATTATTGACTTTGGATAGTTGAAGTGTTTTTAATACAACCTGAGAACTTTGACATAAAAGTAAAAGGCTTGAGCTTGATGAACTTGATTTGTGATTGAATGTGGAATGAATTTGAGTTAAAAGTTACTTGATATGATTGGTTTTGTATTGAATGTTCATGATTTATTTTGACATGAATTGTTGTGATTGCAAAGGTAATATGGCTCCCAAGAAGAATGAGGACAAAATTTTGTCGATTGCTGAATTGGAAGAGCTCACCAACGAGCTTACGCGTAAGGGTCTGATGCCCTCAAGGTGGGACAACTTGGACTTCGAGAGGAGTTGGCGATATGTGGCCTACCGGTGGAGTTTAGTGACCGGGAAAGTGGAAAAGACTAGAAGACCGAGTGTAAGCTCCATGCAAGACATCGGGATCGAGAGTGAAATCAGAAGGATTTTCACGAGAAATGGAATGGCGGATTTCTTCGAGAGGTTGCTGACAATGGAGACAAATGCAGATTTAGTGGAGCAGTTCCTTGCAACAGTAGAGAAGAAAGACGACAACTTGTTCAAGTTCAAATTAAGGAACGAGTGGCAACACTGTGAAGTTGGTGATGTTAACCTAGCACTCGGACTCCCAGCTTTGTCCAGACCCAACCGAGTGTCCAAGTCGTACAATGCAAATAATTTCTGGAAGGACATCACGGGCGGGATGGCCAGAGATTACAAGGGGCAGAACACACGAGTTTCGGCAATTAGGAATCTGGTGCTTCGTTACTTGGAGAGGATTCTAGGGAATATCATCTATGCCCGTTCTGAGACGGGGACTGTGACGAGCAAGCAGCTGTACTAGATTTGGTACCTTCTGCACGTGAGAGATCACGATTTTGGTAGAGACTTCTTGAAGCACCATTACGAGGCCCCTTTCCAGCTAGGTGCGAAGACCTCAAAGATTGGGGAGGCGGGCTGATTTCTGTGTTTGTGAAGAGCCTCGGGTTAGCACCGTGTGTAAGCCCTAGTGTTGGCATGGACCTTGGATTTGATCAGATGAACAACACCATGATGTTCGAACATTGGAAGGGTACATATTGCATTAGGTACAAGGATGATGCCCTGTTTCCCCTTCCGAACGAGAAGCTGGTGACTCTAAAAGGGAAAAAGAAGTAATACATTGGAATGAATGGAGCGCGACACCTCGAGATCGGGGCTAAATATACTGAGGAGGTAGACATCAGTGGACTTCGAGACACGAGGTCGGTGAAGAGGTCTCGAGGAGAGGGCACGAGTGGTGTCGGGTCAAGTAGTGGAGTCCGGGACTTGCAAGAAGATGAGGAGCAAGAGTACGAAGGAGGACATGATGAGGGAGGAGCAGCAGCGGGCGAGGTCCCGAAAGAGATGGAGGTCGAGTCACCAGAGGTGCACTCGTCCGAGCAGTGGTACCCGACATATGAAGATTGGACGGGGATGGGTCAGCAGATTCAGAACCTCCAGACAGATGTTACATACTTACGGGCTACCCAGGATAAGATGGATACACGATCGGCCCGGATGGAGGATCAGTTCTCCGATATGCACCGATGGATGGAGTCACTATTCGTGTCTCATTTGGGAGCTGATCATCCTCACTACCGCCCTCCACCACCTCCTGATCATTGATGATGGGGATGCCCCCCCCCCCCCCCGCTTTCTTTTACTCTTGCATTTTTCGTTTCCGTCTTTTGTTTTCTGATTATTTTTTATGATGTGATGTGAACTTACTGTTTGAGTGATTCGGTGAGATATGGGATTATATTGGAAGTCATATTTAAACTGATGGGTTATGATTTGTGATGGATAGATTTAATGATTGACTTGTTTTACGCTTATTAACTCTTACCACTTGCTTATTGATGATTCTTGAGTATGACTTGGTGAGTAGAGTTAAATTGTGAGGATGAGTTAGGAATTTTATTGTGTGAGTATGGGAGTGAAAGTTGATTTGAGAGAAAACTAGTGTACTTACGAGTTTTTCCTTTTGAGTACTTGTGTGATGAGAGTGAGAATTCATTAGGACTAGCATGGATGTGAAAGTCGTGAGATTTGAGCCTTTTGAGATTAAGATGCATAAATTGATCTCTTCGTTTGTGAGTGAGTCGTCACCTTAGAGGATGCTAGAACTTGTGTGTGCTCTCACTTCTTGATTGTGTCTAGTTTGATATGCCGAATGTGATCTTAGGCCATCTTTGTTTTGATTGAGTCACTTAGCCAAATTTTTCCATACCATTGATGTTTGTCCCTTATTAGCCAGTTTGAGCCTTAAGCCTATTTCATTTGCTAGCACATTTAAACACTATTTCAAGTTCCTAAGCCTTTTTGTCCCAATTTGAGTGGAGAATAGGAAAAGTGTGAATGAGGAGGGATTAAGTTGAGTTGAGAAAAGGAATTATGGTGGTTGAGTTTTGATAAAAGAAAGGTGTGATGAAGTTTTGAGTTGTGGGAAAGAGAAAAAAAATTGAGAATGAGCAAAAGAAAAAAAAGAGCTCATATGTATATGTGAAAGAGAAAAATGTGGTTATTGAAAAAGTGAAATGAGTTAGAAAAAAATTGAAGTGTTGAAAGTAGAGGAGTCAAAAATTGTATTGAACGAAGATGTTTGAAGTATTTTGATCCTCGTCTTGAAGTATTGAAATTTGATTTTCTATTCTCCATTCACTTGAATCACTTACCCATATAGTTTCCCACCTGTCCAAAGAGCCTACATAACAACCTTGAGAAAAATCCTTTTTGATTCGGCCTTGATTTCTAGAGTATGGTCGAAGTTGAGAGCTCTTACAAGCCTATGGCTACTGATATGTGTGATTGATTGATTGAGTGAGTCCCTTATTATTGATATACACTTGTGAGGGAGTGAAACACATCGTTGAGTGCACATCCATGTTTGATCTTGGTGTTTCTTGTTGTTATTGCATGAGTATGATGAAGAGGGGTGAGTTAGTATACGTGTGATCGATCTTTGAAGCTCGAGTTCATTTACTTGCATGGTTTGGTTCTATGACTCATTCCTAACAATTTCAATTGACTTATTATTTCATTGCTTGAGGACAAGCAATATGGTAAGTTTGGGGGGGTTGATTAGGCGTGAAATTGTCATGATTCGTAGCTAGAAATACCCAAGTTTTGGTCGATTTTATTGAGTATTTAGAGTCAATTGAGTACTATTTCTACACATTGATGAATTTATTTCTTTGATGCTCATAGGTGAATCGAGGGCAAAAAATGGAGTTCGTAGGACTTTGAATCGACTCAAACGGATGCATGAATGAGAAGATATTGAAGAAATACGAATGGTATTAGTGCGCGAGAAGAAAAGTATCAGTTGAAAAAGAAGGAGAGTCACTCGAGTGCACTCACTCGAGCGCCACCGTTCGAGCAAGGGAATGGCTCGAATGCTCAAATCTTACAGAAAGTTTCGGCCGCTCGAGCCTTTGTTTCATTCGAGTGCCACAGCTCGAGCGCCCCCGCTCGACCCCGTGTTTCATTCGAGCTGTTTAGCTCGAGCGCTTCCGCTCGAGAGGGTGGAGGTCGAGCGCCTAGGCCCTTTTGTCTTTCGATCTATTTTTCAGGCCAATGAGTTCCCAAAATCGGCCCGATACATATATATACTCGTTTAGAACTCGTTTTTGAAGAGAATCAGATACCACGTGACACCACATCACTTTTAGAGTTCGTTTTTGGAGTTAGAAGAGTACTAGAGACGAGCAAGCTTTATTTTTACGTAATCGAGGTTTGTTGGTCCCACTAGTTTGATAAATTGCGGAAGCTTTAAAGTAAATGTCTTAGACAACTTCTTTTTACAAGAGCAGACTATAATAGACAGGAATTTAAATGCAAAAAACAGTAAATAAGACCGGATATATAGTGGTTTGGATCTGAATATCCTACGTCCATTCTCCCTTGATCAAAGGGGTGGGTCTCACTATCCACCTAACAACCAACTTACTTACTGGAATTGTGAAGTACCAGTTCCTTCTTACAAACTCTTTATACTTCGATCTAAAGACCACAACCTTCAACCTTATCTTGTAGATGAACAGGTTGAAATCCAACTACTCCTTAAGAGTGAATATGTAATTATGAACAAGGTAAGTGTTGGTCCCAAAAAGGTTATCCAGCGGAAGACATTTTAAACTTAATTTTAAGAAAACCCGATTATAATAAAGTGCTAAAATTGAAATGCAGAAATCTAAATTGCAGAAAAGTAGAGAACACCGGAATTTATAGTGGTTCGGACCAACTTGTCCTACGTCCACTCTCCCTTTCTTCAAAGGGGTCTTTCTCACTCTCCAACTTACGTACTCACTTACTGGAATTGCGAAGTACCAGCTCCTTCTTACACCTTACAACAACCTTATCTAACAAGATGAACAGGTTGAGTAATAATCCAACTAAACTCCTAATAGAGTGTATATAAACTAGAAAGGACAAAGGTGAGTAATTGGAAGAGTTCGTGTGTTCTTGGTGTGCTCTCGCGCGACTCTTGTATATTGAACTAATCCAAGCACTCCTATTTATAGTTGTAGGAATTAACTAGCCGTTGGATAGCTAGCAATTCAAACAACCATAATTGGAGGGATATAATCAATCAAAGATTGATTATATGATTGATTAGTTGACTTTCAATCAAGCAATCAGATCCTCCATCAGTTGACTTTCAGATTGCCTTCTTCTCCATCAATGATCTCAAAAATCTCCTTGTCTCCAGATTACTAAGATGCTTCTGGTAGGTGAACTAATCCGTCTCCCTAATCTGGTCAGCACTCGTCTGGTCTGGGGTCTTCTGGTCTGGTCTGGTCTGGGGAAAGTCTTCTGCCTCTGCTCTGGTCCTCTTCTGGTCAGATAACACTTCTGCACTGAACCTCATCTGGGAGAGGTCTTCTGGTGACTCCTCTGGCAGACTCATCTGGACCTCATCTGCTCTGGTGACTCTTCTGGTGACTCTTCTGGTCAGGCTCCTCTGGTCCAAGCTCATCTGGTCAGACTCCTCTGGTCACCTCTCATCTGGTCACCTCCTCTGGTACCTTCTCTGGTACCTTCTCTGGTACCTCCTCTGGTCACCTTCTCTGGTACCTTCTCTGGTCACCTTCTCTGGTCTGCACAGATTTCTTCCTCCTTAACCAAAGACCTATTCTAGACCTAGACTAATATGTAGCTGACTAACAGGTTCAGCTAGTCCTATTACAAGTTCTTGTTTTAACATCTTCAAAACATTTAATCTATATCCTAACAATTTCCCCCTTTTTGATGATGTTAAAACTGTAAGAACTTTTAAATAAAACAAGACAAGAAAAATTTGAAACATCTAAATAGAGATTCTAGCAGGCTGGGTCAACTGATCTTCCCCCTCAAAGTATGCTCAGCTGATATTGGGGCAAAACATCAGCTGGTCTTCTTGTGTATCTGCAGGCAATCGACTTTTTGGTACCCTACTGGGTCCAAGGGGGTTAGCACAATATTTAGGAAGCCACAAGAATAGATCATCCCTTTTTGGATCAGGTGATCTTATCTTTCTTCCATACATATCAACAAAAACACACTGAACATAAGAAGCTTCGACATGGTTATTTCTTCTAGAGGCTCTTCTTCTCTTATGAGCTTGTCCAGTAGAAGGAATAACTTGTCTTAAGGCAACAGACTTGAAATTCTTTTGATAAGGATAAGTTTTACTAGAACCATCAAAGGTTCCAGCGGGTCTGGCAGATGATTTGAAAGTCTTCTGCAGGTGAGTAGGAGTCATCTGGTTCTGCCTCTTTTGAGAAGATCCAGATTGTCTTCTACTCTGCTGGCCTGGCTGAGGTCTTTTATTCTGGGTATAACCCTTCTTAAAATTCCTCCTCTGCCTTTTGGGTTTTTGAGTTTTAGGACTCATCTGCCCATTAGGCTGAGTTGCCTGGTCAGCTGGCCTTTTACCCTTATCAATAAAATTACTAGTCTGTTCTTCTTTCTGAACAGGTGAGGATTCAGGTTTGGTATAACCAAGGCCTGTTTTATCATGCTCTCTTTGAGATGAGACAGCTATATGTGACACAGCATTGTTTGCTATAGTCAGCTGCTCCAGTCTCAGCTTGAGCTTGTCCTCACTATCTTTTACAATCTTGTTTTGATGGAAGAGTTCATCGAACTTAGCTTCCAGCAGAGTATATTCATTATCTTTCTCAATGTTTTCAGCAAACAACTTTTCTATTAGCTTAGTTTGTTCATCACATCTGGTTTTCAAGTCAGTGGACTCTTCTACCAGAGTTTGAACTTGTTCAGCTGGTAGATCAGTTGGGTTGCTAAAACATTGTGAAAGCTTCTGATTTTCTGCTTTCAACTTTGTGTTCTCTTCTTCCAACTTTTGACAAAGTTGTATAGAAGTTTGGAGATCTAATAGCATCTTCTGCATATCAGACTCCTCTGATTGTTCAGAAAACGAAGAATAAGAAGAAGAAGAGGGAGTTCGATTGCATACCTCGTCTGTCATAAGACAAACCTCTTCGTCTGGTCCAAAATTAGATGATGAACCAGAAGTGGATACCTCATCTTCCTCATCTGCTAAGCTTCTTTTGGAGTACCTCCTGGTGTCTCTTCTACTGCATCTCTTTGAGCCCATTTCTGCAAAATTTGTTAGCACAACAAATATTTGGGTTTTCAAAAAAATGGATCCGCCCTGGTGACCACCGAGATAATTTCAAAACAGTGGTCTGTAGGACACACTGCTCTAATACCACTTGTTGGTCCCAAAAAGGTTATCCAGCGGAAGACGTTTTAAACTTAATTTTAAGAAAACCCGATTATAATAAAGTGCTAAAATTGAAATGCAGAAATCTAAATTGCAGAAAAGTAGAGAACACCGGAATTTATAGTGGTTCGGACCAACTTGTCCTACGTCCACTCTCCCTTTCTTCAAAGGAGTCTTTCTCACTCTCAACTTACGTACTCACTTACTGGAATTGCGAAGTACCAGCTCCTTCTTACACCTTACAACAACCTTATCTAACAAGATGAACAGGTTGAGTAATAATCCAACTAAACTCCTAATTGAGTGTATATAAACTAGAAAGGACAAAGGTGAGTGATTGGAAGAGTTCGTGTGTTCTTGGTGTGCTCTCGCGCGACTCTTGTATATTGAACTAATCCAAGCACTCCTATTTATAGTTGTAGGAATTAACTAGCCGTTGGAGAGCTAGCAATTCAAACAACCATAATTGGAGGGATATAATCAATCAAAGATTGATTATATGATTGATTAGTTGACTTTCAATCAAGCAATCAGATCCTCCATCAGTTGACTTTCAGATTGCCTTCTTCTCCATCAATGATCTCAAAAATCTCCTTGTCTCCAGATTACTAAGATGCTTCTGGTAGGTGAACTAATCCGTCTCCCTAATCTGGTCAGCACTCGTCTGGTCTGGGGTCTTCTGGTCTGGTCTGGTCTGGGGAAAGTCTTCTGCCTCTGCTCTGGTCCTCTTCTGGTCAGATAACACTTCTGCACTGAACCTCATCTGGGAGAGGTCTTCTGGTGACTCCTCTGGCAGACTCATCTGGACCTCATCTGCTCTGGTGACTCTTCTGGTGACTCTTCTGGTCAGGCTCCTCTGGTCCAAGCTCATCTGGTCAGACTCCTCTGGTCACCTCTCATCTGGTCACCTCCTCTGGTACCTTCTCTGGTACCTTCTCTGGTACCTCCTCTGGTCACCTTCTCTGGTACCTTCTCTGGTCACCTTCTCTGGTCTGCACAGATTTCTTCCCCCTTAACCAAAGACCTATTCTAGACCTAGACTAATCTGTAGCTGACTAACAGGTTCAGCTAGTCCTATTACAAGTTCTTGTTTTAACATCTTCAAAACATCTAATCTATATCCTAACAGTAAAAGTGCTATGTACTTGGCAAACAAGAGCTTGGAATGTATCTTCGTGCGCGTATATATTCTCTCTAGCCCTTTTTCTTGAGATTGCACTTTGTATTTATAGAGGTGATTAGGAATAGCCGTTGGAGAGCTAATCCAATCAGATCCTCTATTTAGGGAAGCTTCAATCAATCAATTTCCTAATTGATTGATTGGGTTGGTGAGATCCTTGGATTGATTGACTTCAAGACTTTCCAATCCTGATCTTGTTGACTTGATTTGAATCACCAACGGTCACTAGGTTCCAATGCCAAACTCTGATTCTCTCCAGAGAAGGCAATACCAGGCACAAGACAATCTTGATGTCTTCTGGTCCTGTTCTGTTTAAGAAACAGAATGCTCATCAGAATCAGGAGATGATTCTGAGCATCTTTTATTTCACCAGACTCGTCTGGTTCTGGAGAAAGTTCTCTGTCTCTGGTCAGTCTCATCTGGTGAAGTCCTCTGGTGGGTCTTCTGGTGACTCTTCTGGTGAGGTCTTCTGGTCTGGCAATTCCCCCTAGACTAAGTCCTAAACTAGTTCATCATCTGGCTAACAGGTCCAGATGGTCCTATTACATCTTCTGGTTTGTTTTAACTCATCAAAACTATATAATATTTATCCTAACAAGGTTTTACTTTACGAATTCTTGTTTCAGTTTTGTTTTTAATTTATTTTCGTTCGCTCTTTGACATTAAATACTTGAGACTTCGTTTTATTAATCAAATTTCAGTTCATAGCATTTATTTTCTTAAAACCCTAGTTTATGTTTAATAGTTACTTAGTACAAATCATCATGTTTATGTTTGTTATTTCTTCAATTGCTTTTGTTGTCGTTAAAGCCATGTCCGGCTAAAACCCTTGTATGCTTAGGGTAGGATGAACTCGTAGAAGTAGAATGTGGATACGTAATTAGGGTAATTCGTGACGTTTAGTTTTAATTCTCTTAATTAATGAATTCTTAAAATCAATCTTAACTTTACCTTTGAATTTCGTTCGAAAAGTGTTAGAGAGAGGACGACCTTATAACTCTTTAACAACTAGTAGACTTAACGAGAAGGTTTAGAAAGGGTTAATTAATCTACCGGTTTATCTAGGAAGCACGACCGCATCACCTTAGTTAAATTAGGGTCTCGTTAATTAAGCACTATCTATTAACTTGTTAGTGGATTAGTGAAGTCGATTGTTAGGATAAAGTATTAGGGTTGGAATTCTTGAGCTTTCATCTTACAATCTTTTACTTAGGTTATTTCTTGCACGTCACGGTTATTTTGATTATGTACCTGCTCCATTAGTATACGTAGAAATTCCTATCCTGAGCATTACCACCACATATTTGAATACAACCCTTAGTTAATTAGTTCAATTCAGTTCTTTAGCATAATTAGTTTAGTTTTAGTTTATAATAATTATTTTTCAAAAACCCAAAAACATACACTCATATTAACTACGACGCATAGATCTTCAGGGATCTATCCGCATACATTCCATCCCAAGGTACGATACACTTGATCGATATACCTACTTATACTACAGTGAACCCATACGCTTGCGGGGAAACTACTAGTAGAAAGTTTGTATTTTCGGTTCAAGTCAGAGACACATGTGAGAGTTGTTACAGAAATGCAACACCTTTAGAAAACACATTTACAAGTTCGAAAGCAAGTCGTGCTACTCAGTCAAGCCGGCCAACTCGATCGAGTCAGACCGAGTCAACCTGAGTTGACTCGGCAGATAGGCATAAGATGCGAAAATTAATCATTTTTCAGGGATTCAAGTGCAAATTTATCTCAATATCTTTTCCCTATACTATATATACCTTTTTCTCATATTTTAGGAAGACACACATATTCCATACCCCCTTAGGGGACACACACCCCACACACTAGAATAGTTAAATTTCACCTTCATTTCTAGGTTTTTAGTTTTCTTTGAATCATTAGAGTAATTTAGCTTAGGATTTCAATATTAAAGTTCTATTTCAGGCTTGTAAACCCAAGAGGTGACTTCTTTCCTTATTATTGCAATTTCATTTTATTTTAGCTATGTGTTTAATATTTTGTTCTTGTTTAGCTATGGTTTTTCATTGTGAAACCATGAGCTAATTGTTTTGATGCTTGGGATGTTAGATACCATGTGAAATCTTGAGTTGAGATTGTTATTTGCCTATTCTATGTTGATATTTGGATTATGCTTCTAATGATGGATTTGTATTGAACTTTGATTGTTGATCTCTTGTAGCTTGTTTGTTGAGGCATGTTTAGCGTAGACGAGAGTTACATGAACATGATTAGATGAATGAGTGTGGGATTTATGATTGAATGCGTCTATTTTGCGTTTGATTCATCGAGAGAGAGTTAATCGCAAAGAACCCCATCATTAGACATCAATTGCTTGGATGGTTGTTTAGGTAATTGGTGGGTCTCCTAGTAAATCTAAATTGATGCATAGAATTGGCTTGACAATCTTAATTGAGTTTCACTAGGTTGAAGATATCCTAAGCATCACAATCTCCGTGTGCCTTGAATGGTGAAAGTTATGTGAGAATTATGATTGATCTTAAATTTGTGCTTATTTTAGTTGCATGTAGTTTGCGTGCCCTTGTTGATTGGAATTAATTTAGCTCTATGCATGAATTGCTTGTATCGATGTGTGGATGCTTGTTAGTGTAGACGAGAGTTACATTAATTTGATGAAGCCATTGGGTGTGAGTGAGGAGTGCATAGATGCGTTTATCATGTTCTAATTCGTCGAGAGAGAGTTGGGACATAGGATACCGTCAACAAGCCCTAAGTCTTTGATAGTCTGTTGAAGGGTTAGGTGAAGAGAATACTTGGTACAATCAATTTGCAATTGAAATTTTGTATGAGTTGAGGATCAATCCTAAGGATTACATAGTGGAAACCATTTGAGGCATTCAAATCTCCTCGCACTTCGTCTCGAAGTTAGATAGATTTCTTTTATTGCTTGCTAGTTTGCTCGTTTTTAATTTTCTTGTTTAGTAGCATAATCAAACTCGAGCTCGTCCTTTAATTTTCCTTGCATGCCAACGTAAAATCGACTTAGCTAACCACTTGCTTCCCTAGAGTTTGATAATTTTTATAACTTGGTCAATTGCCTTACTATAACAACGATCTCGTACACTTGCGAGTGAGTTCGAATTTGTGCTTTAACAAATTTGGCAATCAATCTACAGGCCGAGGCAATACTTGGTTTTACCCAAAACTTTCATTTCAAATTCAGCTTTCAAGATTGAACTGACTTCTTCAATCTCTTCGCATGTTCCGATTATGTTTAGATCATCAACATATACGGATATGATGCAAAAACTACTTTGTGATTTCTTTATAAATACGCATGAAAAACTATATTATTTGTGTATCCCTTCTTTTGGAGGAATTCACTAAGTCGGTTGTACCACATTAGGCCTGATTGCTTTAGGCCGTACAATGACTTATGCAGTTTTATGTTATACATACTGCGGTTTTCTCCATTCCTCATCTGGGGAATCTGATAAGTCGAGTTTAGCATGTAAATTTGGTGCTTATTGTGATTATATTATATAATTTACTTTGCTATTTTGTTTGTATTATCCAACTTATTTTATTGTAGGCCAGTTTACTTTGATTTGGTGTTTTCTCTTATTTGTAGGCTATTTTGGACCCGTTTTGATGAAGGATGAGGCGAGTCAATTTAAGAGCAGCCGATTTTGGGGATTTGAGTATTAAAGCTAGCAAATTTTGTGTGCATTAATTTATTAGCTCTTTTAATTGGGACATTATGACAATTTATGTGGTGCTTTTATGAGGGAAGAAAATGGGGAATTACAATAAATTGTTGTCCTTATATATGGAGGGGATGAATGTGGACATGGGGAGTCTTGGAGAGTTCTTGAGAGAAGAGTGGTGTTCGGACGTACGAGACGAAGGAGATACGTGCATGGGGATTGAGAAGATGAGTGCATGAGGCTTTCGTTCATTCAAGTCCGATTGCGTGGATAATTTCTATCGGTATCATAGGATAATTTTAGTTTTAAGTATTTTATTTCATTGTTTTATAGCCATGTTTAGTGGCTAGACTATTTTTCTAGTTCTTGGAAACGGTTGAACCCTGAATAATTTGTTGTTCTTTTTATTAGTTATGAGTTTTTTCCTAATTATTTATTTGATTTCTACATTGTTTGTTTATATGCGAAGCATGGTCTCATGATTAATTTATCCGGTTTGGCCATCTGAGTACGTTAATTATAAGTTTCTAGCTAAATTACACTTGTTGGTCCCACTAGTTAGATTAATTGCGGAAGCTTAAGTTAAATGTCTTTCAAAGTCTTTTACAAGAGAGCAATAATCAACAAACAATAAGTAAAATAAAGCGATAAAGAACACAAGATGTATAGTGGTTCGGATTGAATATCCTACGTCCACTCTCCCTTATAACCAAGGGGTCTCACTATCAACCAACTCACAAACTTACTTACTGGAATTGGGAAGTATCAGTTCCTTCTTACAACCTCTTTAGATTTAACTTCAATCTAAAGATCAACCAGCCAACAACCTTGTCTAATAGATGAACAGGTTGTGGTTTCAATAACTCCTTTAGAGTAGATAAATATTATGAACAGTAAGAGTGCTTGGTATGAATATCAAAAGCTTGGATCACTTATGCGCGTGTAGAGTCTCTAGAGCTTTTTCTTGAACTGCACTCTTGTATATATAGAGGGGATTAGGGCTAGCCGTTGGAGGGCTAATCTAATCAGATCCTCTATATAAGGAAGCCTCAATCAATCAATTCCCTAATTGATTGATTGGGTTGGTGGGATCCTTGGATTGATTATCTTCAAATAATTTCCAATCCTGATCATGTTGACTTGATTTGAATTACCAACGGTCAATAGCTTCCTCTGCCTAACTCTGATTCTCTCCAGAGAAGGCAAGACCAGACACAAGGCAACCTCGGTGTCTCTTGGTCCTCATCTGGTCAAGAACCAGAATACTCAGTAGAGTCAGGGGATCAAACTGAGCATCTTTTGTTCTACCAGACTCGTCTGGTCCGGACTCGTCTGGTCTGGGGAAGGTCCTCTGCCTCTGGTCAGATCTCATCTGGTGAAGTCTTCTGGTGGAGTCCTCTGGTGAAGTCCTCTGGTGGGGTCTTCTGGTGAGGTCTTCTGGTCTGGCAGTTCCCCCTAGACTAAGTCCTAATCTAGATCATCATATGGCTAACAGGTCCAGATGGTCCTATTACATCTTCTGGTTAGTTTTAACTCATCAAAACTAACAACTTTTATCCTAACAACACTTTATAATCCGTAATTGTTATAATTGTGTAATTGGAGTAGCAACTAGGGCAGAACACCCTAGGGACAACGTAGTCTAGATTATATGAAACGATCGTATCGTATTCATAGTTTAGTTTGTCCTATTATTTTAGCTCGTTAATGCGTTCTAATAAATTGAACCTTAAATACATGTTTTGGGGTTGTTTATATGAATAGATTAATTGGGGGTCGTACCTGCTAATTAACTAAACTTAAGAAATAATTCGAACTAGTTTGGTCGTACCACTAGTTTAGGGACAAGATTCGAATAGAATTAGGAGTCTCATTTACTTTTAATCGAATTAACTAAATTATTCAGGGGGATACAAGTCCAAGAACTAGGCCTTTTCCACATGATTGTTTCACTTTATTTTTCCTTGCTTGCGTAATTTTATTTCATAATAGTAATTAGAATCAACCAACCAAATCCCCCCATTTTTATTGCTTTTGATACACGAATCAAAACAATTGAAATACATTGTTCCTCGTGGGTTCGACCCTTACTTATCCTACTATATTAGTGGATTAGTTAAGGAACTTAATACTAATTTGGGGTGCCTACGACAGCACATCAAATTTTGGCGTCGTTGCCGGGGAACGGTGTAGTTTTTATTGAATTTTTCGTGTTTTATTTCTGTTGAAAAATAAAATTCTGAAAAGTTCTAAAAAAAATAAGAAAAATCGAAAAGTAAAAAAATTCTTACGTATTTCTTATCTTGTTCATTTTTTTTCAAACAGATTACACTAACACTGACCCCTTCAGTGTCTGTTCAGTTTTCTGTTTTCTAGTGAATGATCACCCGCTTGTGCAAGGAACCACTTGAATTTGATTCAGAGATTGAAAGGACTGCTAGGAGACTAAAGGAAGAGACTCGTATACGTCGGAGAATTAATTTTCCACCGACAAGAGAAACCGATAGTGAAAGTGATACGAGTGAAGAGTCCAACTTTGAGATAAATACTTGGAATATGGCTGCTGCTGAGGGGACTGTGGAGAGGACGTTGGGAGAGTTGGCAAATCCAATCATTAACCATCAACCACTTTGCATTACTATTCCTGCTCTTCCGGCTAGTGTTCATTTTGAACTTAAATCTGGACTTATTCACTTATTACCTTCTTTCCATGGTCTTGCAGGAGAAAACCCACATATGTTTCTCAAGGAATTTCATGTTGTGTGCTCAAGCATGAAACCAACTGGGGTTACTGAGGAGCACATGAAGTTGAGTGCATTTCCCTTTGCACTAAAGAACACAGCAAAGGACTGGTTATATTTCTTGCCACCTGGAACAATCACCACGTGGAATGAGATGGAGAGAGTTTTTCTCCAACATTATTTCCCAGCTACTCGAGTGGCAATTTTACGAAAGGAGATTTCTGGTGTCAAGCAAGGTTCAGGAGAGACATTGCACGAGTATTGGGAACGTTTCAAATGTCTTATAGCTTCATGCCCACAACATCAAATTGGTGATCAGCTGCTTATACAGTATTTATACGAGGGGCTCAACCTTACAGATCGGAATATGATAGATGCAGCTAGTGGTGGAGCATTGATGAAGAAAACACCAACCGCTGCACGAGAGTTGATATCAGATATCGCAGCAAATACGCAGCAATTTGGTGCACGTGATGCCATGACAAGACTCGTTGATGAAGTGAAGAGTGGTGCAGTAGAGAAAATTGCAACCATGATGGAGCAAATCTTGAAGGCCAAGGTCCCGGAAGTTCGGCCATGTCGTCTCTATGCCACCACAGAGCATACTACTGATGATTGTAAGATCCTGAATGACCAAATTGCGCAGCATGTTAATGCAGTTGGTTTTGGTGGAAATTACCAGAGTCGCCGGTATGATCCATTCTCCAATACCTACAATCCGGGTTGGAAGGACCATCCGAGTCTTCGATATGGGAATCATCAAACAAATCAGCCGATGGAGAATCAAAGGCCCCAGTACCAAGACAGAAAGTTCCAATTGTTTAGAGGGAATGAAAAAAGTGGTGAACCTGTGGGGCAAAGCAGTGGTGGAGGAAGACCTGAGCCTTCTCTTGAAGACTTGGTGAGGTCAATGGCAACTAACACGGTGAAATTCCAAGAAGAAACACGAGAAGTTGTGAGAGACTTGAAGTCCGGGCAAAAGAATTTAGAGTCACAATTGAGTCAAATAGCCACTGCCCTTAGCCAATTACAAGCTCAGAATAGTGGCAAGTTACCGTCTCAGCCAGAAATTAACCCTCGAAATGTGAGTGCTATCACTTTACGAAGCGGTAAGCAATTAGAAGAAATTTCGGCACCCAAACGAAATGGGAAAGATGGAGGACTGAATGAGGCAGAAGGTAAGAGGAATTTGGAGCTACCTGGTGACCATATTGAGAGACGGGATGAACGAGTCAAGAACGAGGAGGATATACAGGAAAATCTGGACCTAAAGGCAGACACTGACCCCCTCAGTGTCAGTGAACCAGAACAGGAAAATAAGGTAAAATCTCATGTTTCAATTCCTGTTACTACTAATGTACTGCCCTTTCCTTCCAGGTTCAGGAAAAGTGAAAAAGGTACCAAAGACCAGCAGGTTCTTGATGTATTTCGGAAGGTCGAGATCAATATACCGTTGGTGGATGCAATCAAACAAATCCCAAGATACGCAAAATTCTTGAAAGAGTTGTGCACAAACAGGCGTAAGTTGACTGGGAATGAGAAGATTCTCATGGGAGAAAATGTTTCAGCTATCTTCCAATCGAGGTTGCCACCAAAACGGAAAGATCCTGGCATGTTCGTGATACCTTGCAAGATAGGAGACTACAAGATAGAGCAGGCTATGCTAGATCTTGGAGCTTCTATCAATGTTATGCCGTGGTCAATTTATGGGCAGTTGGGCATTGGACCGCTGAAAGAAACTGGAGTGATTATCCAGTTAGCTGACAAAAGTCACACTTACCCAGCAGGTATAATTGAGGATGTGCTTGTACAAGTAGATCAATTAATTTTTCCTGCTGATTTTTATTTGCTAAAAATGGAAGGAAACTTTGGAAATTCCACACCTATTTTGTTGGGAAGGCCATTTTTGGATACTTCGCAAACAAAAATAGATGTTCGTGGGGGAACCCTCACTATGGAATTTGATGGACAAGTTATTCATTTTAATATATTTGATGCTATGAAGTTTCCTAGCGAATCTGACTCTATTTATGTTGTGAGTGTTATTGAACCAATTGTGCAGGAGGTTTTTGAGCTCGACCACGAGACTTATCTGAAGGAACTTGTGGAGCTAGAGATGGAAGATGAAAATGGAGGAGATAAGCACAAGGGGCTTACACCTAGGTATGATGTTTCTTTTGTTAAATTACCTGATGCTTACCCAAAAATCCTTTCGTCTGTGTTGCAGGCACCGGAACTAGAGTTGAAGCCATTACCTGCCCATTTGAAGTATGTTTATTTAGGTCCTAAGGATACACTCCCTGTCATTATTTCAGCAAAATTGACGGAGGACCAAGCGAAAATGTTGGTCCGGGTGTTGAAAGATCATCAACAGGCTATAGGGTGGACAGTTGCTGATATCAAGGGGATCAGTCCTTCATTGTGCATGCATCGAATACTTCTCGAGGATGACGCACGACCAACTCGTGAGGCCCAACGACGATTGAATCCACCTATGATGGAGGTGGTAAAGAAAGAGATTCTGAAACTTTTGCAGGTGAGGATTATTTTTCCCATTTCAGACAGTAAGTGGGTCAGCCCGACACAAGTGGTGCCAAAGAAATCTGGAGTGACAGTGGTTGAGAATGAAAAAGGAGAGTCCATTCCCACTCGTGTGCAAACAGGGTGGAGAGTATGCATAGATTATCGCAAGTTGAATGCTATGACACGAAAGGATCATTTTCCTTTACCCTTTATTGATCAAATGCTAGAAAGACTTGCAGGTCATTCTTATTATTGCTTTCTTGATGGATTTTCTGGTTATTTTCAGATTGCTATACACCCGGAGGACCAGGAAAAAACAACGTTCACTTGTCCATTTGGCACATTTGCTTATAGAAGGATGCCCTTTGGGCTTTGCAATGCTCCTGCCACATTCCAAAGGTGCATGGTGAGTATTTTTTCCGAATTCGTTGGGAATATAATTGAGGTTTTCATGGATGATTTTAGTGTTTATGGTAGATCATTCGAAATATGTCTTGAAAATCTTAGTTTAATTCTTACACGTTGCATTGAAACTGATTTAGTTTTAAATTGGGGAAAATGTCATTTCATGGTGGAAAAAGGAATTGTGTTGGGACATATTGTTTCTGGGAATGGTATTGAGGTAGATAAGTCTAAGGTAGAACTTATTGTTGCTTTGCCTTACCCCAGAAAAAAAGAAAAAAAAAAAGAGCCACTCTGTGGGAAGAGTTGAAAAAAATGAGAAAAGTGTTGTTATTTTTGTTGGGGAAAGCTAATAGGGTGATTACTTGGTACATTAATTCTTGATGCATTTGAAAATTACCAAGTAAGGTGATAAAATGAGTAGGGGTGATATGTATTGAAAAGTGTAATGAATGGGGGTGAATTTCTTATGCGTGCTTTGAATTCACAACTTCTTGATTTGATATAGCCCGCATTCTATTCCTTATCCTACCCCTAACCAAAGCCCCCATTACAACCCTTATAAAGACCCTTTGATTTTTGCATGATATTCATAAATTAGTGGTGAAGATTTGATATATAAGCAAGCTTATGGTAATGACATATTGTGTTTTGATATTGAGTGATTTTTTTTGTTCCCTTTCAAACACTTGAGGGAATTGAGTGATATCCTTGTGAGGTATTGAATCTTGTCACATTTGACTTTGTGATATTATTAATTATTGATGAAGTGCCTTATTTTGTTCTAAAAAATAGTGTCATGATCACTCTACATTTTGGATTGTTATTGACTCGATTTTTCATGGTTTTGTATTTTGGATTAATTCTCTTGAACTTGGATAGAAACAAAATTGAGTTTTTGTGATATTGATTCCTATACACCTTATGTTTTGGTCTTAGTGCATATTTGAGGACAAGTATGGTTTAGGTGTGGGGGAATTTGATAAGTCGTAATTCTTGTATAAATTATGTGTTTCAATTGGTTGTTTTGTAACAACAATTTAATATTTTTCTTGTAATTGCACGACTTATTTTATTACAGTCTCAATGCTTTGATTGCGTATTATTATATCATTTTCAGGGTATTTTGGAACCTTTTTAATTAAGCTTGAGACGGGTCAAACTTGGAGGTGCGAGTGAGTGTAAATGGATCGAGCCAAATACAAATACGTAGTTCAACATGTGGTGGATTTTAATTAGCAGATGTTTTTCATGGAACCAAGATTGCATTAAAGCCTATTATTAAAGGCTCTTCAAAGCTACCTACGATCAAGCCTTGGGAATTCCCACATGTTGATTTAATCATCAAATTGACTCAAGAACTTAAATGGCATTAAAGGTGGCTCCACTATATAAAGTCATCATTGGAACATGGAGGGGGGCTACCTTGGAGAGAGAAAGAAACACAATAATTCTAGCTATTCTTTGATTTATTTCTTTATCATTTCACTTAGCCATGTTTAGTGGCTAAGTTCTTATTCTAGTCCAAGGATATGTTGAACCTTGAATTATTTTCCCATTTAATTATTTGGTGACGGTTTTAATTTCATCCTATCTCGATTTCTTTGTTATTTGTTTATATGCTATGCATGTCCAATTAATTAATTTATTTGGTTTGGCCACCCGAGTTTGTTAGTTAATTAATTCTAGCTAAATTACACTTTATAATCCGTAATTGTTATAAATGTGTAATTGGAGTAGCAAATAGGGCAGAACACCCTAGGGATAGCAAAGTCTAGATTGTATGATTCGGACGTTCCGCTTTCATAGTCTAGTTTGTCCTATTATTTTGGTTCATTAATGCATTCAATGAATTGAATCTCGAATACATGTTTTGGGGTTATTCATTCGAATAGGTTAATTGGGGGTCGTACCTTCTGATTAATTAAACTTAAGAAATAATTCGAACTAGTTTGGTCGTACCACTGGTCTAGGGGCAAGATTCGAGATAGGGCTGAGATAAACCATGAACCTTAATTAAATTGGTAGAATTATTCTTGGGGATACTATCCAAGGGCTAGATTATTTTTACTTATTGAATTTTTATTTTGTTTTCTTGCATTCTAGTAGTTATTCAACCAACCAAATCCCCCCATTTTTATTGCTTTTGATACACGAATCAAATCAATTGAAATACACTGTTCCTCGTGGGTTCGACCCTTACTTATCCTACTATATTAGTGGATTAGTTAAGGAACTTAATACTAATTTGGGGTGCCTACGACATCACATCAAATTTTGGTGCCGTTGCCAGGGAACGGTGTAATTTTTATTGAATTTTTCGTGTTTTAATTTTTGTTGAAAAAAAAATAAGATTTCTTGAAAAACAAAAAAAAAAGAAAATTTAAAAGAAAATCGTCGAGCCAACGACGTTAAAAAAAGGCGCTGATTGGGAGGCAACCCAATGTTTTTAATTTTCAATTTCTTTATGTTTTTCTTATTTTAGTTTTAATAAGTTTCTCTGTATTTGTCTCTTTTACCAAGTATCAATGAAGCCTAATGGAGTTGCTGAAAAAAAAAAAGAGAAAGAGTTCAAGTTTTCATTGTCACTCCCAACTCACACCCACAAACCTCGCCACCAAGTGAAATACCGGTAACCTCGTTCCACTCTATTTAAATTCTTTCATATGTGATTAGTTATTTTATGTCTTGTATAATTGTGCTAGAGACTATCACATGTTTAGGTGTGGGGGGAGATATATGATATTTTGGTGGTTTTATTTTATTTGGTTGATTCAAAATTCCATGTTTTGTTGAATTGAGTCTTATATCATGAAGAGTGTTAGGTGTAAATGATAATATTTTTGGGATAAAGTGAAGTATTTTTTTTATACTAATAATTGAATGAATGAAAATATGCAAGATTCAATACAATAGCCGTTTCATGTGAGCTTTTGAGCCTTAAATAGCAATACATCTATATCATGCTCTATTTTTTTTCGTGCTATGAGTGATCAAACATGATGTGTACGTTCTAGAACTTGCTTTGTTATGCATTTTGAGACCACATAGTAAATTCATGCATTTGAATGATAAGGGCACTTAGGATTAACCGTGTTGATAGCCTTTTCTTTGAAACTCTTACCCTTGTTAATTTTCCACTAGTTTGCCCATTTGAGCTTATAGCCTTTTTGTTTGTTCACATACATATAATAAGCTTATTTCCCTTTTTATTCTATTTGGCCAATATTTTGAACCCTTCTAATCAAGAAGTGTGAATGAAATGCATGTGCCAATTGTGAATTTTGATTGTATAGGAAATGGTGTAAAAAAGGTGTGAAAAAAAATGAAGAGAAAAAATTGTGGCAGAAAAAAAAAAAGCCACTGTGGGAAGAGTTGAAAAAACAATGAGAAAAGTGTTGTTATTTTTGTTGGGGAAAGCTAATGTAGTGATTACTTGGTACATTAATTCTTGATATATTTAAAAGTTACCAAGTAAGGTGAAAAATGAGTAGGGGTGATATGTATTGAAAAGTGTAGTGAATGGGGGGATAAATTCCTTATGCGTGCTTTGAATTCACAACTTCTTGATTTTATATAACCCACATTTTACTCCATATCCAACCCCTCACCAAAGCCCCCTTACAACCCTTATGAAGACCCTTTGACTTTTGCATGATATTCATAAATTAGTAGTGGATATTTGATATATAAGCAAGCTTATGGTAATGACATATTGTATTTTGATATTGAGTGATTTTTTTTTTATTCCCTTTCAAACACTTGAGGGAATTGAGTGATATCCTTGTGAGGTATTGAATCTTGTCACATTTGACTCTGTGATATTATTAATTATTGATGAAGTGTCTTATTTTGTTCTAAAAAATAGTGTCATGATCACTCTACATTTTGGATTGTTATTGACACGATTTTTCATGGTTTGGTATTTTGGATTAATTCTCTTGAACTTGGATAGAAAAAAAAATTGAGTTTTTGTGATATTGATTCCTATACACCTTATGTTTTGGTCTTAGTGCATACTTGAGGACAAGTATGGTTTAGGTGTGGGGAAATTTGATAAGTCGTAATTCTTGTATAAATTATGTGTTTCAATTGGTTGTTTTGTAACAACAATTTAATATTTTTCTTGTAATTGCACGACTTATTTTATTACAGTCTCAATGCTTTGATTGCGTACTATTCTATCATTTTCAGGGTATTTTGGAACCTTTTTAATTAAGCTTGAGACGGGTCAAACTTGGAGGTGCGAGTGAGTGCAAATGGATCGAGCCAAATACAAATACGTAGTTCAGCATGTGGTGGATTTTAATTAGCACATGTTTTTCATGGAACCAAGATTGCATTAAAGCCTATTATTAAAGGCTCTTCAAAGCTACCTACGATCAAGCCTTGGGAATTCCCACATGTTGATTTAATCATCAAATTGACTCAAGGACTTAAATGACATTAAAGGTGGCTCCACTATATAAAGCCATCATTGGAACATAGAGGGGGGCTACCTTGGAGAGAGAAACAAACACAGTAATTCTAGCTATGCTTTGTTTTATTTCTTTATCATTTCACTTAGCCATGTTTAGTGGCTAAGTTCTTATTCTAGTCCAAGGATATGTTGAACCTTGAATTATTTTCCCATTTAATTATTTGGTGACGGTTTTAATTTCATCCTATCTCTATTTCTTTGTTATTTGTTTATATGCTATGCATGTCCAATTAATTAATTTATTTGGTTTGGCCACCCGAGTTTGTTAGTTAATTAATTCTAGCTAAATTACACTTTATAATCCGTAATTGTTATAAATGTGTAATTGGAGTAGCAAATAGGGCAGAACACCCTAGGGATAGCAAAGTCTAGATTGTATGATTCGGACGTTCCGCTTTCATATTCTAGTTTGTCCTATTATTTTGGTTCATTAATGCATTTAATGAATTGAATCTCGAATACATGTTTTGGGGTTATTCATTCGAATAGGTTAATTGGGGGTCGTACCTTCTGATTAATTAAACTTAAGAAATAATTCGGACTAGTTTGGTCGTACCACTGGTCTAGGGGCAAGATTCGAGATAGGGCTGAGATAAACCATGAACCTTAATTAAATTGGTAGAATTATTCTTGGGGATACTATCCAAGGGCTAGATTATTTTTACTTATTGAATTTTTATTTTATTTTCTTGCATTCTAGTAGTTATTCAACCAACCAAATCCCCCCATTTTTATTGTTTTTGATACACGAATCAAATCAATTGAAATACACTGTTCCTCGTGGGTTCGACCCTTACTTATCCTACTATATTAGTGGATTAGTTAAGGAACTTAATACTAATTTAGGGTGCCTACGACCCAAAATTTGGTGTGCTGTCGTAGGCACCCAAAAATAATTTACCTTAACTAACCCACTTAATGTAGTAGGGTATGTAAGGGTCGAACCCACAAGGAACAGTTGTAATTTTATTGAGTAATTCGTGTAATAAAACTATAAAGGGGGGGGGGGGGGGTTGGTTGAATAACTACTAGAATGCAAGAAAACAAAAATAAAAATTCCATAAGTAAAAATAATCTAGCCCTTGGATAGTATCCCCAAGAATAATTCTATCAATTTAATTAAGGTTCATAGTTTATCTCAGCCCTATCTAGAATCTTGCCCCTAGACCAGTGGTACGACCAAACTAGTCCGAATTATTTCTTAAGTTTAATTAATCAGAAGGTACGACCCCCAATTAACCTATTCGAATGAATAACCCCAAAACATGTATTCGAGATTCAATTCATTGAATGCATTAATGAACCAAAATAATAGGACAAACTAGACTATGAAAGCGGAACGTCCGAATCATACAATCTAGACTTTGCTATCCCTAGGGTATTTTGCCCTATTTGCTACTCCAATTACACATTTATAACAATTACAGATTATAAAGTGTAATTTAGCTAGAATCAATTAACTAACAAACTTGGGTGGCCAAACCAAATAAATTAATTAATTGGACATGCATAGCATATAAACAAATAGCAAAGAAATCGAGATAGGATGAAATTAAAACCGTCGCCAAATAATTAAATGGGAAAATAATTCAAGGTTCAACATATCCTTGGACTAGAATAAGAACTTAGCCACTAAACATGGCTAAGTGAAATGATAAAGAAATAAAACAAAGCATAGCTAGAATTATTGTGTTTCTTTCTATCTCCCAGGTTGCCCTCCTCCATGTTCCAATGATGGCTTTATATAGTGGAGCCACCTTTAATGTCATTTAAGTCCTTGAGCCAATTTGATGATTAAATCAACATGTGGGAGTTCTCAAGGCTTGATCGTAGGTAGCTTTGAAGAGCCTTTAATGCAATCTTGGTTCCATGAAAAACATGTGCTAATTAAAATCCACCACATGTTGAACTACGTATTTGTATTTGGCTCGATCAATTTGCACTCACTCACACCTCCAAGTTTGACACGTCTCAAGCTTAATTAAAAAGGTTCCAAAATACCCTGAAAATGATAGAATAATACACAATCAAAGCATTGAGACTATAATAAAATAAGTCGTGCAATTACAAGAAAAAATTTAAATTGTTGTTACAAAACAACCAATTGAAACACATAATTTATACAAGAATTACGACTTATCAAATTCCCCCACACCTAAACCATACTTGTCCTCAAGTATGCACTAAGACCAAAGCATAAGGTGTATAGGAAATTAGGAATCAATATCACAAAAAACTCAATTTGTTTTTTTTCTATCCAAGTTCAAGAGAATTAATCCAAAATACCAAACCGTGAAAAATTGAGTCAATAACAATCTAAAATGTTGAGTGATCATGACACTATTTTTTAGAACAAAATAAGGCACTTCATCAATAATTAATAATATCACAAAGCCAAATGTGACAAGATTCATTACCTCACAAGGATATCACTCAATTCCCTCAAGTGTTTGCAAGGGAACAAAAAAATCACTCTATATCAAAACACAATATGTCATTACCATAAGCTTGCTTATATATCAAATCTCCACAACTAATTTATGAATATCATGCAAAAGTCAAAGGGTCTTCATAAGGGTTGTAATGGGGGCTTTGGTTAGGGGTAGGATAAGGAATAGAATGTGGGCTATATCAAATCAAGAAGTTGTGAATTCAAAGCACGCAAAAGAAATTCACCCCCATTCATTACACTTTTCAATACATATCATCCCTACTCATTTTATCACCTTACGTGGTAATTTTTAAATGCATCAAGAATTAATGTACCAAGTAATCACCCTATTAGCTTTCCCCAACAAAAATAACAACACTTTTCTCATTTTTTTCAACTCTTCCCACAGAGTGGCTCTTTTTTTTTCTTTTTTTCTGCCACAATTTTTTCTTTTCAATTTTTTTTTTCACACTTTTTTTTTACCCCAACCCCTTTCTTATAACAATCGAAATCCACAATTGGCGCATGCATCCCATTCACACTTCTTGATTAGAAGGGTTCAAAATATTGGCCAAATAGATTAAAAGGGATATAAACTTATTATATGTGTGTTCAATCAAGAAAAAATGTCATAAGCTCAAACGGGCAAACTAGTGGAAAAATTAACAAGGGTAAGAGTTCCAAAGAAAGGCTACCAAAATGGTTTATCCTAAATGCCCTTATCATTCAAATGCATGAATTCACTATGTGGTCTCAAAATGCATAACAAAGCAAGTTCTAGAATGTACAAATCATGTTTGATCACTCATAGCACGAAAAAAATGGAGCATGATATAGATGTATTGCTCTTTAAGGCTTAAAAGCTCACATGAAACGACTATTTTATTGAATCTTGCACATTTTAATTCATTCAATTATTAATATCAACAAAATACTTCACTTTATCCTAAAAATATTATCATTCACACCTAACCCTCTTCATGATATAAGACTCAATTCAACAAAACATGGAATTTTGAATCAACCAAAGAAAACCAAACAACCAAAATATCATATATCTCCCCCCACACCTAAACATGTGATAGTCTCTAGCACAATTATACAAGACATAAAATAACTAATCACATATGAAAGAATTTAAATAGAGTGGAACGAGGTTACCGGTATTTCACTTGGTGGCGAGGTTTGTGGGTGTGAGTTGGGAGTGACAATGAAAACTTGAACTCTTTCTCTTATTTTTTTCAGCAACTCCATTAGGCTTCATTGATACTTGGGAAAAGAGACAAATAGAGAGAAACTTATTAAACTAAAATAAGAAAAACATAAGGAAAATATAAATTAAAAACATTGGGTTGCCTCCCAATCAGCGCCTTTTTTTAACGTCGTTGGCTCGACGATTTTCTTTTAAATTTTCTTCTTTTACTTTTTATTTTTTATTTTTCAAGAAATATTTGTTTTAACAAGAATTAATACACGAAAAATTCAATAAAAATTACACCGTTCCCCGGCAACGGCGCCAAAATTTGATGTGCTGTCGTAGGCACCCCAAATTAGTATTAAGTTCCTTAACTAATCCACTAATATAGTAGGATAAGTAAGGGTCGAACCCACGAGGAACAGTGTATTTCAATTGATTTGATTCGTGTATCAAAAGTAATAAAAATGGGGGGATTTGGTTGGTTGAATAACTAATAGAATGCAAGAAAACAAAATAAAAATTCAATAAGTAAAAATAATCTAGCCCTTGGATAGTATCCCCAAGAATAATTCTACCAATTTAATTAGGGTTCATGGTTTATCTCAGCCCTATCTCGAATCTTGCCCCTAGACCAGTGGTACGACCAAACTAGTCCGAATTATTTCTTAAGTTTAATTAATCAGAAGGTACGACCCCCAATTAACCTATTCGAATGAATAACCCCAAAACATGTATTCGAGATTCAATTCATTGAATGCATTAATGAACCAAAATAATAGGACAAACTAGACTATGAAAGCGGAACTTCCGAATCATACAATCTAGACTTTGTTATCCCTAGGGTGTTCTGCCCTATTTGCTACTCCAATTACACATTTATAACAATTACGGATTATAAAGTGTAATTTAGCTAGAATCAATTAACTAACAAACTCGGGTGGCCAAACCAAATAAATTAATTAATTGGACATGCATAGCATATAAACAAATAACAAAGAAATCGAGATAGGATGAAATTAAAACCGTCACCAAATAATTAAATGGGAAAATAATTCAAGGTTCAACATATCCTTGGACTAGAATAAGAACTTAGCCACTAAACATGGCTAAGTGAAATGATAAAGAAATAAAACAAAGCATAGCTAGAATTATTGTGTTTCTTTCTCTCTCCAAGGTTGCCCCCCTCCATGTTTCAATGATGGCTTTATATAGTGGAGCCACCTTTAATACCATTTAAGTCCTTGAGCCAATTTGATGATTAAATCAACATGTGGGAATTCCCAAGGCTTGATCGTAGGTAGCTTTGAAGAGCCTTTAATAATAGGCTTTAATGCAATCTTGGTTCCATGAAAAACATGTGTTAATTAAAATCCACCACATGTTGAACTACCTATTTGTATTTGGCTCGATCAATTTGCACTCACTCGCACCTCCAAGTTTGACCCGTCTCAAGCTTAATTAAAAAGGTTCCAAAATACCCTGAAAATGATAGAATAATACGCAATCAAAGCATTGAGACTGTACTAAAATAAGTCGTGCAATTACAAGAAAAATATTAAATTGTTGTTACAAAACAACCAATTGAAACATATAATTTATACAAGAATTACAACTTATCAAATTCCCCCATACCTAAACCATACTTGTCCTCAAGTATGCACTAAGACCAAAACATAAGGTGTATAGGAATCAATATCACAAAAACTCAATTTTTTTTCTATCCAAGTTCAAGAGAATTAATCCAAAATACCAAACCATGAAAAATCGAGTCAATAACAATCCAAAATGTAGAGTGATCATGACACTATTTTTTAGAACAAAATAAGGCACTTCATCAATAATTAATAATATCACAAAGTTAAATGTGACAAGATTCAATACCTCACAAGGATATCACTCAATTCCCTCAAGTGTTTGAAAAGGAACAAAAAAAATCACTCAATATCAAAACACAATATGTCATTACCATAAGCTTGCTTATATATCAAATATCCACCACTAATTTATGAATATCATGCAAAAGTCAAAGGGCCTTCATAAGGGTTGTAATGGGGCTTTGGTGAGGGGTTGGATAAGGTGTAAAATGTGGGTTATATAAAATCAAGAAGTTGTGAATTCAAAACACGCATAAGGAATTTATCCTTCATTCACTACACTTTTCAATACATATCCATTACTCCAGTCTTTAGGATTGCTTGATGATGTATTGAAATTGTTAGATGTGTTGTTTCTTCATTATATTGTTACTGGAAATTGGCCTGTTTATGAGGATTTAACCTTTGAATTTCTAAGTTCTTTTGAAAGGCGAAATACAGGAGTACGATTTCGGTTAGGCGGGCAGACATTTACATGGTCCATAAGTCGATTATTGGAAGCGCTTGGTCTGCCTACAGTTGCTGTTGAAGTTCCTCCTATTCATCCAAAATTCTTTTGGGATGATATTACGGATGGGACAGTGGAATATCAACCGAGCAGTGCCAAAGCCAGTGCCATTAGAAATCCCAATTTCCGTTACATCCATCGACTTCTTGCTGGATCTATATTTGGTAGAGAAACAAACAAAAATGTGGTCGAATTTAAGGAAATTTTTATTTTGTATTCTATGTACCATCGTACAGCTTTACCGTGGAGTGATTATGTTCTGGAACATTTGGAGAATACCTGCAGGAGTGATGGTGGAATTGTCATTGGCGGATTGATCACAGCTATAGCCATTAGTGTTGGGGTTTCTTTAGCTGGGAGAGTGCCTGCTCACCCGATTCAGACGCTGGGTGAGGATTTGCTGAATAGTATGGATGTGTTGGAAAAGGTCCATGGAACATTCTGGTGGCGTATATCGCAGCAACAAAAACTGCCATTGCCAAATCCTGAGTACACCGGAATTGAGAACATGTTTAATCTTCCCATGAAGTTCACTAGTTGGCCAACTAGTCCAGCACCGGCAAAGCCGCCTATACTCGGAGTTGGGGTCGGAGACATTGAGTTACAGCGACGAATGGACAAATTTGAGGCTAGGCAAGAAGTTCAAGGGGTCCAAATTGCAGAAATCTTACGGTTGCTCCAAGAGCAACGACATTCTCCTACCAATTAAATACCGGTAATCCCGCTCCACTCTGTTTAAATCCTGTTCAATGTGATTAGTTGTTTTGTATATCTTATGTGCTAGGGACTATCACATATTTAGGTGTGGGGGGGTGTTATTGTGTCTTTTGGTATTTCTTTATCTTGTATTTTTTTTGGTAGTTGAGTAAATTAAATTCTGTGTTTTTTTAGTCAAGTAGCATGAAAAGGGGTTAAGTGTGATTGATAAGTTTTGTTTGGGATAAGGTAATGTATTGTGTTGGTCTTGATAATTAAATGAAGAAGAATGTGCAAGATTCGATACAATAGCCGTTCTATGTGAGCTTTTGAGCCTTTTTTAGCAATACATCTATATCATGCTCTTTTTTTTTTTTGTGCTATGAGTGATCAAACATGATTTGTACGTTCTAGAACTTGCTTTGTTATGCATTTCGAGACCACATAGTGAATTCATGCATTTGAATGATAAGGGCATTTAGGATTAACCGTGTTGATAGTCTTTTCTTTGAAACTCTACCCTTGTTAATTTTTCCACTAGTTTGCCCTTTTGAGCTTATGGCCTTTTTCTTGATTGAATACATATAATAAGCGTATATCCCTTTTATTCTATTTGGCCAATATTTTGAACCCTTCTAATCAAGAAGTGTGAATGAAATGCATGTGCCAATTGTGAATTTTGATTGTTATAGGAAAGGGTGTAAAAAAAAGGTGTGAAAAAAAAAATGAAGAGAAAAAACAATGTGGCAGAAAAGAAAGAATAGAAAAAAAAAAAAGAGCCACTGTGGGAAGAGTTGAAAAAAAAATATGAGAAAAGTGTTGTTATTTTTGTTGGGGAAAGCTAATAGGGTGATTACTTGGTACATTATGTAATACCCGAGCTTCTCACTACTTATTGACCAATATATTTCATGCATTGCGTGCATTTAAATTATTTATGTGTTGTATATATAATTTGTGTGCATTTAATTATTTGAGTGCTATTTATAATTTGTGTGAATTTTCTATTATTTATGTGCTACTTGTGAATTTGCATTATTTTATTATGCTTTTAAATATTAAATTATTTATGTGTTATTATATATTTGGTGGTGAGTAAACCCTATTGCAATTTATTTGAAACCCTAGTGATATTTGAGTTTTTATTGCAAATTATGTGCTTGTTAAGGGTAAATTAATTATAAATATAACAATTAGTGTTAATGGTACTAATTAAATAAATAAAATTTTCTTATACACATCAACATGTGTACAGTAGTTGGATTAATGGTTGAACACCTTTTTTTTTATAGTAACTATTAAGTGTAGTAGTACTTTTAGAATTATGATTAGTATAGCTAGTAAGCGTGGATAAATAATTAATATATACATATACTTTACGGCTAAGTATTTCTAAGGCGGTTAGTAAACCTCTAGCTATACATATACCCCAAACTATAGTCCACATCTTATATACACGCAGGGTTTACGACTTCCGGCGAAGAAGGAAAAGAAAAAGAAAAAAAAAAAAAAAAAAAAAAAAGAAATAATAGAGACTAACTGACTTTTGGATTGAAGACGAAAGCATCGAACATGTATATGCACATACTTATGGATATTTTAGTTAGCTCATAGAGTGAATAATTTAGCAACAATTTAGGGTTTCTTTTAGTAGATTAAGCCTTTATTTTGTTGTGAGCTATTGTATTGGTAAACTATTCATGAATTAATAGTATTAGTTAAAGAAGATATTATAGATGGAGCCGGTAGATATAAGTTTAGATCAAGAAAATTTACTGTTAATTTTATTTACTATTTAGGAATGATACTCATCATTTGTTTCTGTTAAATTTTATAGTGGAAAGTGATAAGGGGATTTAAGGGTTTGAATTATCAACGTTTTTGCGGACTCGAGGTAAGTAGAAATTCATTTGCAACTACAATGCATAAACATAGTATTTTGTGATTTATTTACATTTAAATGGTGATACATGAATTGTACGTGAACTGATATTCAGTGATTATTGTTGAGTGAGCCTGTGAGCTCAATATTTGATGTGGAATTTAGCCTGTGAGCTATTTGATGTGGAGTGAGCCTGTGAGCTCAATATGTGGTGTGGATTAAACCTGCGAGTGGGTTGAGTTATGAATCTTGTGAAATATTATTTGTGCATTGCATCATGCATTGAAATGAAAGTATGTTTTTATAAAAAAAAAAACTGGTGTGATTGACCACTGATTATGCACCGAGGGCGGAAGGGGCGACCTGGGAAGGAGCGACCTAGGGAAACCTAGTGTAGACTACCTAGCGTGGGCCACCGTCTTATACGTTATGCTGTGTGCATGTTTGTAGAGGGGACTTCTGAACGGATAGGGGGTCAAGTTTGGTGATGGACCTCGCTAGGCCGTTAGAGGGATAGATCCTCACCGTGTGAGTCGACCTGTAGGGGATTACTTCTTGGTGGACATGAGGGGCGCGATGGGGAGGACCCTCGATGGCCACAAGAGGATGGACCCCATCGAATCATACTTATTGTGGCCACTTGATTATATTCTATTGATAGTGATGTTTGTGCCGGTGCATAATAGTGAGTCAGGGGCCCTTAACGAGTAATTCAGATATAAATTGGTGTTTTTGAACGAGAGTGCATTGTGCATAGTGAGGATTTTGGGATGAACATCACATCATGCATAATTTCTGCTTACTGGGATTTGTAAATCTCACGTAGTTTATGCATTGTAGGTAATCCTGATGACGTGTGACGACCTGTTCATACTGGACTAGCTGTGGCGCTCTTGCAGGCTTTTGGGTTGCGGTGTACATAGATGACGACCTGCGGGCAGGACCGTGGCTTTATTTTGTTTCCGCTATTGTACATTGTGTTGGTTTGGATATGTACTGTATTGTAATATAAACTAGTGTGCGCTGGTGTGTTGGTTTGGAGTTACACCGGTTTGTCGGTTTGGCTTGAAGCCTCTTTTGTAAATGTGAACAGGTTGTCGTGTTTGTGATAACGTTGTGCTTTTGCAGTTGAAAGAAAAAAAATTATAGCATGTTTTTAGGGTTGTATTTTATTTAAATTAGTATTATGCTTGTGGGTGTGAGTGTGGTCGTGTCACATTAATTCTTGATGCATTTGAAAGTTACCAAGTGAAAAATGAGTAGGGGTGATATGTATTGAAAAGTGTAGTGAATGTGGGATGAATTTCTTATGCGTACTTTGAATTCACAACTTCTTGATTCGATATAGCCCACATTCTATTCCTTATCCTACCCCTAACCAAAGCCCCATTACAACCATTTTAAAGACCCTTTGACTTTTGCATGATATTCATGAAATAGTGGTGGAGATTTGATATATAAGCAACCTTATGGTAATGGCATGTTGTGTTTTGATATTGAGTGATTTTTTTTGTTCCCTTTCAAACACTTGAGGGAATTGAATGATATCCTCGTGAGGTATTGAATCTTTGCACATTTGACTTTGTGATGTTATTGGGTATTGATGAGGTGTACTTATTTTGTCCTAAAAATAATGTCATGATCACTTTACCTTTTGGATTGTTATTGACTCAATTTTTCACGGTTTGATATTTTGGATTTCGGGTCTTGAAAATAAGTAGTATTTTTGAAGTGCTTCTTGATTTTGTCTAGTAGATACTTGAGGACAAGCATGGTTTAGGTGTGGGGGAATTTGATAAGTCGAGTTTAGCATGTAAATTTGGTGCTTATTGTGATTATATTATATAATTTACTTTGCTATTTTGTTTGTATTATCCGACTTATTTTATTGTAGGTCAGTTTGCTTTGATTTGGTGTTTTCTCTTATTTGTAGGCTATTTTGGACCCGTTTTGATGAAGGATGAGGCGAGTCAATTTAAGAGCAGCCGATTTTGGGGATTTGAGTATTAAAACTAGCAAATTTTGTGTGCATTAATTTACTAGCTCTTTTAATTGGGACATTATGATAATTTATGTGGTGCTTTTATGAGGGAAGAAAATGGGGAATTACAATAAATTGTTGTCCTTATATATGGAGGGGATGAATGTGGACATGGGGAGTCTTGGAGAGTTCTTGAGAGAAGAGTGGTGTTCGGACGTACGAGACGAAGGAGATACGTTTATGGGGATTGAGAAAATGAGTGCATTAGGCTTTCGTTCATTCAAGTCCGATTGCGTGGATAATTTCTATCGGTATCATAGGATAATTTTAGTTTTAAGTATTTTATTTCATTGTTTTATAGCCATGTTTAGTGGCTAGACTATTTTTCTAGTTCTTGGAAACGGTTGAACCCTGAATAATTTGTTGTTCTTTTTATTAGTTATGAGTTTTTTCCTAATTATTTATTTGATTTCTACGTTGTTTGTTTATATGCGAAGCATGGTCTCATGATTAATTTATCCGGTTTGGCCATCTTAGTACGTTAATTATAAGTTTCTAGCTAAATTACACTTTATAATCCGTAATTGTTATAATTGTGTAATTGGAGTAGCAACTAGGGCAGAACACCCTAGGGACAACGTAGTCTAGATTGTATGAAACGATCGTATCGTATTCATAGTTTAGTTTGTCCTATTATTTTAGCTCGTTAATGCGTTCTAATAAATTGAACCTTAAATACATATTTTGGGGTTGTTTATATGAATAGATTAATTGGGGGTCGTACCTGCTAATTAACTAAACTTAAGAAATAATTCAAACTAGTTTGGTCGTATCACTAGTTTAGGGACAAGATTCGAATAGAATTAGGAGTCTCATTTACTTTTAATCGAATTAACTAAATTATTCAGAGGGATACAAGTCCAAGAACTAGGCCTTTTCCACATTGATTGTTTCACTTTATTTTTCCTTGCTTGCGTAATTTTATTTCATAATAGTAATTAGAATCAACCAACCAAATCCCTCCATTTTTATTGCTTTTGATACACGAATCAAATCAACTGAAATACATTGTTCCTCGTGGGTTCGACCCTTACTTATCCTACTATATTAGTGGATTAGTTAAGGAACTTAATACTAATTTGGGGTGCCTACGACAGCACATCAGAATCTTAAATCCACTAGGGATTTTCATATAGATGTTGGCTTCTATTGATCCGTATAAATATGCGGTTACAACGTCCATCAATCTCATATGGAGATTTAGTTTAACTGCCAAAGTTATTAAGTAGCGAAACGTTATTGTGTCCATTACAGGAGAATAGTTTTGATCAAAATCAATACCGGGTCTCTGCGAAAACCCTTGAGCTACTAGCCTCGCTTTGTATCTTTCCACAGTATTGTTCTCATTTCATTTTCGTACAAAAACCCATGTATATCCTGCAGGGATAGCGCGCGCGGGTGTACAAACGATAGAGCCAAATACTTTTCTTTTATTTAGCGATGTGAGCTCTGTTTCAATTGCCTCTTTCCATTTTACCCAACAGGAGCACTTTCGGCACTCAGCTATTATTTTGGATTCTGGATCTAGATCGTTATTTATAACATAAAGAGCAATTGTCGCTACAAATGTGTCGTCGACGACAGTAATATTTCTATTATAAGTTTCTCATGTATCTATAATATTCATAGAGACTTCACCGTTTATGTCAGTCATACCTTCTTCATTTCCCAGTGTATCTAGGTCTGGTCGTTCCGCAGTCCTAGTGCGTTGAATATTTTGTGCACGTGCTTCATTACTAGGACGCTCTTCTTCTGGACGAATCTCTTCTAGAGACTTCAAGTTTTCTAGACAAAACTCTTCTTGAGATTTCAAGTTTGACTGACCAGTTTTGCTAGCTTTCCTTTTAGGTGTGTTTGTATCGTTTATAGGTCATTTACGCTTCTGGCGTATGGGGGCAGGTATACTAGTTTTTCTTGGGACCTCAACCCTTTGGGGTGCATTTACTGCATGTATATGCGATTTAGTTACACCCCTATGGTCAGTAAACGTGTCTGGCAAATTGTTTGCTAAATTTTGCAAGTTAATGATCTTCTGAACTTCCAGTTCAGACTGACTAGCTAGTGCGTGAATCTAGATATTGAAGATCACTTACGTTCCACGTAAGTTCCCGATATTCATTCAATTTTGAATTCGAATCTCCCCCTAATGCCGAAAAGCGATCTTCATCGAACGTGCATTCAACGAACCAGGTCGTTAATTGATCCCTGGACAAAGGTTCTAGGTATTTCAGGATGGATGGAGAGTCAAGTCCAACGTAAATACCTAACTTCCTTTGTGGACCCATAGAGGTACGTTTTGGTAATGTTATCGGAACATACACCGCAAATCCAAATATACGCAGATGAGAAATGTTTGGTTATTTCCCACGCACTAACTGTAGGGGGGAATGATCATTGTATACAGTTGGATGGATTTGTATCAGATGTGATGCATGTAGGACTGCATGCCCCCAGCATGAAGTGGGTAATTTAGAGTTCATAAGTAATGGTCTAACGATAAGTTTGATACGTTTTATTAGTGCTTCAGTAAGACCATTTTGGGCGTGGACGTAAGGGACCGAATGCCCCACTTTAATTTCCAGTGCCATACAGTAATCAGTAAAGGCTTTTGAGGTAAACTCAGTAGCATTATCCATACGAATTAATTTTATTGGATAATCTGGGAATTGAGCTCGAAGCTCAATAGTTTTCGCAATAAGCTTCGCAAAAGCTTGATTGCGGGTAGATAGCAAACAGACATATGCCCACCTAGTGGGGGCATCAATTAAGACCATGAAATATCGGAATGGTCCTGATTCTGGGTGAATTGGTCCACAAATATCTCCCTGAATCCGTTCAAGGAAAATCAGAGACTCAAGTCCCACCTTGGGGCGCGACGGGCGCACAATTACTTTACCCTTTGAACATGCATCACAGATAAATTCATCGACGGGAGGGATTCTATTATTCGAAATATTATGGCCTATGGAATGAGATAGAATCATACGTATCATTGTTTATCCTGGATGACCTAACCGTTAATGTCATAATTTGAAAGAGTTAGGGTCGTGAAATTTCATACTCATGGCTAGATGGAGATTAGACGGTCGGATGTAGGAATAGTACAATCCGGAAGAGAATGAGGAAAGTTTTTCAATAACTTGTTTATGGCTACCTCGAGTAATAATCATCAAAAGGTATTCATTATTATTCTCAGTTTCAGTTTCAATGTGATAGCCATTAGTTCTTATGTCTTTAAAACTGAGAAGGGTACGCTTCGATTGTGGAAACAACAAAGCATTGTCAATTATGAGTTCGGTACCCATAGGGAGGATGATGGAGGCTCTTCCGGAGCCCACTATCATAATATTATCATTGGCTATCATGGTTACACTCCCCTTTCTTTATACCAAGTTATGAAAATACTTCATATCTCTCAAGATTGTGTGTGTGGTGGCACTATCTACCAAACATAAATCACAATTTGTATCCATCATGCCAAAGGAAAAAGTCCAAACCTAGTAGTTGATATATTTACAAGTCATGTATAAGAATAACAATATCCAAATAAATTTGACGGATAACATATATTAAAGTAAACATATCAAAACTAAATTATCAATGTCATACCAAACATGAAAATAAAATATCTGAAAGATAGGATCCAAATAAAAGGTCTTAACAAAAAATAAAGTATTAAAATTGAGCAAATATCAGAATCACTCATTGTCTCCATAGTCTTTGAGCTCCAAGCCCTAGAGATCGTTGTTGTCATGGTCAAATTCCGCTTCAGGCAAGCTGGGATTGTGAGATTCTACTTTAGGGGTCTTCCCCTTGTCGTCCTTCTGCTATTTTTTATAAGCCTCAACCAAATGCTTGAGAGTGCGAAACGTGCGAGACCAATGGCCTTTGCATCCACATTTGTAGCAGGATTGCTCAACCTTGTCTTGAGAGCCAGATTTTTGTGGAGCGGAATTCGTGTTGGGTATAACCTTTCCATGAATCTGAGCTTGATTGTCTTTCGAGGTACCTGGACCACCAGATTTACTACGACCTCGGCCTTTGCTAAGAGTTCGTTTACTTCCTCTACCCCTTCCACGCTTGCAACCACTTGTACTTCCCTGAGTTATAGCGTGTGCTTAGGGTACTGCTTGTGAGCCAACCGGTCTCGAGTTATGATTTTCATAAGGAGTTGGTTGTGCTTTTCTGCCACTAGAAGTGCAGAAATTAGCTCAGAGTGTACAGTGTGATTCTTGGCCCTATACTGTTGCTGGAGTACAAGGTTGCTAGTGTGGAACGTTGACAAAGTTTTTTGTATCAACTCGGCCCCAGTTATAGCTTGTTTGCATAGCTTTAACTGGGATACAATACGATGAAAGGCCGAGTTGTACTCCATCACAGACTTAAAGTCCTGGAAACGGTCCTTCAGGGACTTCCACAATGTTTCGGGGTCTTTCTCGGTTAGATATTCATTTTTCAAGTCCTAATTCAAGTGATGCCTGAGGAAAATCAATGTTTTCGCCTTCTGGGCGTTAGATGATTTAGAATCATTGACAATAGCTCCACTCAACTCAATTGAGGCTAGATGGATCTCGACATCTAGCGCCCACGTCAGGTAATTACTACCATCAAGAGCAAGCTCAGCGAATTCTCTTTTGGTAATATCAGACATTCTCACTACAATATTTAAAGTGGCATGGTGAGTTTTGTGACCTTATGTTGACAACGGAGAAATACGGATTTATTGATCACTTTCAAGCACATAGAAACAAGATTTGAGCGCCGTCTACCCAAAACATAATTTACGGTCTGACAAGTACTGGGCTCCGCCTACCTAGATAATATATGCGGACTATAAAATAAGGGCTATGTGCAAAAGTAATAATGCATGCAAGGGAATTAATCATAAAAGCAATTAATTCAAAAAAAATTGAGCTTAATTATTATGCAAGGAGTTATTACTTTTTATTTTTCAAGTATTTTTGGAACATGATAAGTTAAATTGAGGGCACAAATATACAAGAAAAAATAATATGAGGCCCAAAAATAAAAATAAATATGGTTCCAGCCCATAAGGAGGGCTGCAGGCCCTTTTTTTAGGGCGGCCCAGTTCGCATTGGGCCTATTTGGCCCAAAAATTGCAGGGCTACGCGGAATAGGTCAGGGAAAATGAGGCCGCGGCGGAGCTACAGGGCTCGGGGCGGTGGCGCGAGACGTGCGCTAAACCGCCATGTGGCGATGTGGCCCACGGCCGCCGCTCGATGCCGTGGCTGCGGAGCAGCGGAGGAAGGGGGGCACTCTCACCGGTGGTGCGCGACAAGAAAATTCACGGTGAAGGCACGGCCGATGACCTGCGGTCGTCGGGGCTAGCCTCACGCACGCGGTGGCGCTCGGCGTATTGGAGATCGGCGGCGGCTCGGGCGCGGTGGCCTGCGAGGCCTGGTGGCTTCGCAGCGGCGACCTTCGGCGGTGCGCAGTTAATTTTTTTTCGATCCGATTAAAAATAATTACAAACAATAATACAGATGCAATGAATAATTTAAGTTCACGGTGAAATCATAGCACATATGGATCTAAAAATTGGTACAATAATTAATTATCATGCTATTGAAAAATAAATTGAGATTCGTACCGATTAGCTTCAGCCAAAGACTCGTGCTGATAATGTGTTGTAAATTATAAGCGTAAAGTAGAAACACCGGTTTGTTTACCCAGTTCGCCGATAACGACTATGTCTGGGAGCGTACCAAGCCAGGAGCTTTCACTAATATTTATGTGTATGCGTATATACAATACTGAGTATAGGGATCTATTTATAATAGAGAAACCCTAATCTAAACCTAAAACTTGTTTAGATAAGCTCATTAGTAATGTCCACATCAAATCTTCTGGATTTGGTATTGTAAATCTACTGGATTTATAACAGTTTTGAATGATTTTTATATATAATTATATAGCACAATCGCCAGCAGCGGCGCGTATCTCGCAATCGTCATCAGGATTTAGGTAATCAGGCCTCACCTTGTCCGTCTTCTACATTTAGGACAGGGACATATTCTCCGTCTAGGGTAGATATTTATAGTATTATTTGAATTTAAGAAGAAAAAAAATTGGCACTGGCCGCCTAGGCAGCGCCTGAAAATGGAAACACATATTTTGACGATTAGGAGAAAATCGGGGCGGAAAGGGATCGCCTAACCCGATTTCTACATCCATGCTAAGGATTCAATAAAAAGGTGCAAAGAAAAATCATTAATAAAGGAATTTCAGGGGAGAAAATAAAGTGCAAAGCTATTAATGAATCATCCCCCAATCTTAGGAAAAATCATTAGTGGAGGAAATTCAGAGAGGAGATCTTATGGAAATATTGGGGGAGAAGGAAAGTAAAAGTATTTTTCGTATTTATATAAAACTAATGAATATGGATTGCCAAATCGGTGTAGTTGGTTCCATAAGAAATCCACGTTCAAAAATATACTTGAATTTCTCAGTGCACGTGGAGCATATAAGACAACTTGTTTAACATAAAAATACAACTTTGAGGTGATGTTATACATGAAAACAACTTTGAATATCACCACAAAGTTTTTGTTTGGCATGTTATTTAACTATATATCTGATCATAAAATTTACAGAATAATCTCAATTTAATTTAACCATGAAACACCATGCTAAACAACAGAAAACAAATATAGATAAATTTAATTAGTGAGTGGACTTAACTAATGAGTTTAGATCGTCTCACATCATGAAACACCGATTCTATTAAATATATATATATATATCCAACATTGTTCAACAAAAGAAAGGAATTAATGTCCTAAACAAATCCTGTCAAAAATCTTTAGGGGCATTCTGTTTCCCAGCTCTAATGGGGTTACAAAGATGATGCATTAGGATAACCCCAATTCATTGCTGACATGTTTCTCTATTTCTTAACAAAAGCTTGCAAATTATCCATCCAGCGTAGGTACTCATTTTTATCTTTGATCATCATATACTTATTCAAAAACTCAGCCAACTTATCATCAATACCTCTTGCCTCTAAGAAATTGTAGAGCGAATGCTGCAGTTCGTCGTCCAATTCCCTGCAAATCAAATCAAATCAAGAAAATTAATTGAAGAAGATATTAGTTGTTTAACTAAAAGATAGTAGGTCAGTATTAGTTGTTTGGACAAAACAATATTACTCAACAAAGAAACACTTGCTTCACCAACGAGACTAAAAGGAATGAAAGCAACACGTACTTGAATTTGGGACCCACGTAAGTCTCGTTTCTTATTCCATCAGGCCCACGGATGAATACATTACGAATCTCAATGCTATCGGGCCATCCAGAGCAGACAAACTCCAATTTATTGTCGTCATTAACCTTGATGATATCAATAATCATAGTGACACGAAGCTTCACATCGTCTGGCTCATCGGTCTTTTTCATGGGAATAGATGCATCAAACATAGTCACTTCGATATTGATTTCTTCATTCTCGCCGAATTTCCTCTTTAATCGAATCCACTGTTCCCCTGGTCGTTTATCAACCTTGAATGAATTGAATTCTGATACGGGCTGTATGCAACCACATTTCCATTTTAGTTATGCTTATTCAACCAATGCAATCAATTCAGTTCTCATCAATGCTTATTTACTAGAAACATATTCAACAAAGAATTTTTCACAAACCACAGCGGAAAAGGTATCATCATCTTAACTACAATGAACATCAAACCTATCCAATGCCTTTGCATAATCCACACAAGAAAAATTGTTCTAGAAATTACACCAAAATAATGTTTCACAAAACCATTCATAACGGAATACAAACAATTCCACCTTATAAGTTTATAAGTACATGGAAATGACAAAAATGCATAGTTTTTAACTCGAAGACGACTATTTATTAACCTGTTGATTCATAGAAGGACATTGAAAGGAAACAAATATTTCTTCACACTCCAATTTTCAAGTTAGAGCTCATAATATGCTCGAATTCCCACAATTGTAGGTGTGCTTTCGTTATAATTATCAAGCCTTTAACGAACATAATGTAAACAGAGGATATTCTATTCGACTCAGACAATTCAGATGTACTCATACCAAAACATGCCAACATAAGAATAATCCCAAACCTCCCTATAACAACTCTCTTTCACCACAATTAAGAAATTAATGTTAACAGCTCTAAATTTCCAGTTTTTATGCAAAAAATTAACAAAGAAATAAAACCACTCCTACAGAACTCTCAAACTATCCAAACCAGGATAGGTTGAGGCTATGTTTTCATACTACACAAAATCAATGGGATAAATTCTTATAAATGGAATGCCTAAATAAAATAATTAAATTACTCACATAAAAATCGACTTCCCCAAATCCTAAACCGATAGCACCCCCAAATTGTCATCCAAAATAGAACAAAGGAGAAAGAAGATTTGCTTGTGAAAAACAAACAAAAAAAAAAGCATAAATACCTGAATTGGAGGGGAATGATCGAGCTCGTACTGGATTTCGTTTCGAATAAACCGGGCAATGTTGCCGTCGACCGCCGATTTATGCATATACTCAGAGATATAATTTCTGGTTGAAGATTTGAGAAAATGATTGATCGGTTTGAGTTGTTGACAAAGGGCGAGATTTTTCACAGCTCCTCGCAATCCTCGAACCAAACGATGAGCCATTTCGGGTGGAAAATTTGTTGGGCATAAATCTGATACAAGGGTTCAAGGTGGGTTTTTGAACTTGATTTGCTTCTTCTTCGACTGGTAAATATTGTATTGTTTTAATTTAATATGTTCATTTTCTATTTTAATAACTTTTTGTTGTTTGGGCTTAAAGCTTTAAATGCAAATACCAAAATCGGCCCATATTCTGTGAGTCTACTTTCTAACTTCGTGATATTTTTAGGGGCCACGATTATTTGCAACACCATTTTTGTAAAATACATTACCCCCGATTTTTTTATGTTCGTATTATTTTTCCCGAAAAGTGAAAAAAAATCGATTTTTTTTTCCAAACACCAAGTAATGTATTCATTCCGGTAGTGTATTTAATAGGGAGGCTAGTGCAAATAAATGTTGCCTATTTAGGCCACGATTATTTGCACTACTAGTTTAGTTAAATTTAAGTATTTAATAGTTTAGAAGTTAAATAAAAAATTATATATAATAAATATATATATATATATATATATATATATATATAATTATAACGTCATATCAACTTAACCACTATAATAAAAGTCAATTCCAATTGAGCAGGTCCGACTGAAAGCGCTTTAAAATAAAAGTATTACGTTTTCATTTGTTGACAAAATGCATACTCTATTTTTGAAGTAATCATACATAAATTATGAATAATTAAGTAATCTAAAATTGAAAATAGTTAATTACTCACTCTGTCCCAAGATGTTGTTCACACTTGGGTTTGACACATTTAAAAAAAAAAAAAATAGGAGTATGTGAGTGTGGAGTTGAATAAAATAATAGTAATTTTATGTTTTATTGACTTTTGTGAGAGATATATTTTCTTTTTTTGGGTGTGACTGTGAACCAAATCTTGGGACGTCTATTTAAGGCAAGTGTGAAAAAAAAAAATTGGGACGGAGAGGGTAGTAAATACATTATTTATTAGAATGTTAGTCAAATTTTCTGAAATATTGAAATAAAATGCATAATAATGATCTCCCCCTGTTTTCACTTTAAAATTGAAAAATAGATTACTAGAAAACACATTATTTATTAGAGCGTTCATCAACTTTTTAATAAATACGAATATTCGAATAGTTAAATAAAAAATCAAATAGAGTATGTCTACCATGAAAATTTTTCACCATTAAAAATGCTTTAAAATAGGTAGGAGAAAATCTCGCAAATTTGAACCATTGTCGTCTGCATCATAGTTCCTAAAATTATTCATATTTAACTAGTGTTAGTCCCGCGAATTTTCGCGGGATTGTAAATAAAGTTATTTGCAAAATGAAAATTTTGTATAAAAAAATATATTTTTTAATTTTATAATATATTTAAAAATAATTTTTTTTTAATTTAATTGTAATCTAAATATTGAATAATGTAATTAGGTGTAATTTGCTTCAATATTATATAAATTATATAAATACTAATAAAACTACAATATTTATATTTTAAAAAAAAAACTAATTACAAATTTCAAAAAATTTCTTTGTATACAACTTTCGTTGTGTACTTAAAAATCGATAAACTAAATTAATATATGTATCAAGAATCTCACGTTTTAAAAATAAGTTGACTACACATGAAAGAGGTATATTATAAGAATAACTCTCTTGTGCATTTGGTGAATGATGCGTTCACTCAATAGTTGAAATTGTTTACACTGAAAAATATAGTTTGATTATACTGAAAAGTGTAGTTAGATTACACTGAAAAATTTACTCTAAAAATATTTTCAATATAACATAACTATATTTTTCAGCGTAATCAGCCTATAATTTTCAATGTAAATAATTTCAAATGTTGAGTGAGTGCACAGTGCACTTGATGCATATGATAGCGTGCGATATTATAAACTCTTAGTTGTAAAACATATAGTAAGAATATTGAGAACCTAACCTAATATGTATTTATAGTTTCATATGAGGTCTCAAACATTAGAAAAAAAAAATTAATCTCTTATTTTATATGTATCACATCTTAGAGATAAGACAACCACAAAATATATAAATTATAAATTTTTAATGTAACACATTAGTTTTCAATGGTAATAAATATAGGTTAGAAATCATGATGTAAAATTTCACATGACATTTGATCTGTATACTACCAAATACACGTAAGATTGAGTATATCTTTTAAAAGAATTTTATGTCATAACTCTATTGCACTTAACTTTATGTTACCGGATGCACTGTATAAATTAGATATTAAGAAGAAACAATTAATTAAAAAAACTTAGAACATAAGAATTAGAGAAAATGCACTTTTTTATTCTTCAATATTGGCTGTCTTTGATTTTCTTCCTGTTAACTTTGAACTTTGAATTTCATACTATACATTACAAAATATGTATTTTTTGTCCTACTACCTGGTATACCATGTAGTTGAATTTCATTCTATAAAGTACGAAAAAGTAGTGTCACGTGAGATTTACCGGAATAGTTACGACACAATTTTTTATAAGTTATATGATGAAATTCAAAATTTCAAAGTAAACATAATGAAAACCAAAGTCAACCAAGTTAAGGAACAAAAAAATGCAATTTTCCTAAGAATTACGTACAACAATCTATAATAATTAAAACATTTCACTACTAAATTATTGACAAACAAAATATATACCACTACAATGAAAGAAGGGAGAGATTCTCTTTAGAAGTGCGCACATTATAATTTTTTTCTAAATCACTATTTTTTCAAGTAGAGAAAATATAATTACAAAATTACAACTTTAATTATAAAAGTTCATGCCTCTATTCTAGCATGAGCTTTTTTATACATAAAGTCTCATTCAATACAGAGATAGAAATATTCAAACAAATAAAGACGGTTATAAATTAAATTTCATTTGATTGAAAAATATATAAACACAAAGATTGGTTAGAATTTTTTTTAGTATATCACATAAATATGTTTTTGTTCATTTGTTTATCTAATTATTAATTATTTATTTTTGACATAAAAATACACATTCCCACATACTAAACGTAATGTATACATAATTTGTTAATAAATTTAGAATAATATTATATTGCTAAAATTTTATGTTAATAAATTATCATCTATTTTTTGTTTGAAGTGTATTAATTTTTTTTTGTTTGAAGTGAATTAATTATTTTAACTAAATTCATCAGTTCCACCAATATTATTTATTTCAACTAAAAGTATTAGTAGTTTAACTAAACCGTATTAATAAAAAAATTACATTGATTTTATTTGTCGTAAGTAGCATTCACATCATACATTACTTATTAGTACTGTTAACAATGCATTCAATAGTAGTACATATTACTTTTAAGTCCAATTTTAACAACTAACATCTTTTTAAACAATTACAAACATGTACAACTAATATGCTACATACAATTCAATAATAACGTCTGCAGAAAATATTATTTAAAAAAAAACATGTTCCAATAGTAGACAAAGTATAAAGTGAAAATAGTTCAAGAATGAACATTTTTAAGGGTATTTATTGTTATCACTGAAGGATATTAATTATTTTCATCAAAGGGTATTATTAATTTGTTAATGGTAACAAAGAATATTAATTGTTTATTTAAAGAACATTAAATGGTTAAATTAAAGTGTATCTAAAAATAATTATAAATTTGTTCATATATGAAATAATTCAATTCTAAAACATACTACAATAGTAATATTTTATGATTAAAATATGTGATACAACATTGAAGTTAATTATGTTTATAATTTGTACTCAATATTGTCTAAACTACGAATTGATATGTATACAATAAGTCATGTCTTATAATTTATCATTAAATTAACTCATATACGCAAGAAAACTATTAAAAATATTAACTCATTTACAATATTATCTTATAGGTATTTGCAAAATTAGAACATTGTCTTTTCGAACTTACAAATTTAGAAAACAATCTTAATGGGCTTATGAATTAAGGAAATGCATTTTTTATCCTTTTACTTTGATTTTCGTCCTATTAACTTTGAGCTATTGATTTTTATCCTATATATTACAAAATCTATGTTTTTGTCCTATTGTCTACTATACCAGACACCTATTTCGATAAATTTGACGTGACATTTTAAATTTCATCCTATAAATTACAAAAAATTGTAGTCATGTGAAATTTATCGCAACAGTTACATCGTGTAGCAGGTAACAGGATAAAAAAACACAATTTTTTATACGTTATAGGATAAAATTCAAAATCTCAAAGTAAATAGGATGAAAACAAAAGTAAACCAAAGTTAAAGAAAAATAAGTGTAATTTTCATAAGTATTACATACAACTATCTATAACAATTAAGACATTTCACCAATAAAATATTGATAAACTAAATTAACTAATATATAATTGCAAAATTAGGACACTGTCTTTTCAGGCTTACAAATTTAGTAAATCATCTTTATAGACTTATAAAATTAGAACACTGTCTTCACAAATTTTGGAAAATAAGCACATTATTTTTTATTTTGGGCAAATTTAGGCCAAATATTATAAAATGCGGGTCTAACAAAGCCCGATTATGAGACGTCCACTTGGCTGTATTTTATAAAATTTGGCCTAAATTGGCTAAAATTAAAAGAGAATGCCCTAGTTTTGCAAATTTGTAAAGATATTGTCCTAATTTTGCAAATTCGTAAAAATATTGTCTCAATTTTGCAAGTCCATAACGATAGTGTAAACACTCATAAGGTAGTGTCCTAAAATAATATTTTTTCTCTAATAACCAATTTAGTAAATGGTAACGAATAGTATTAGTTGTTTATTTAAATAACATTAATTGGTTAAAATAAAGTGTATCAAAAAATAATTATAAGTATGTGGAAACAATTTAATTCTAAAACATACTCTCAATAGTAATATCTTATGATTAAAGAATGTAATACCACATTGAGGTTAATTATGTTTATAATCTATCACCAACGTGGTTTAACTATGAATTGATATCTTATAATTTATCACTAAACTAACTCATATATGCAAGAATTTTTTTTTAAGGACCTTATCTTATGAGTGTATGCAAAATTAGGACACTATATTTTCGGGCTTACAAAAGTTTAGGAAATTATCTTATGGATTTATAAAATTAGAACACTATTTTTATAATCTTGCAAAATAAGGACACTATATTTTATTTTTGGCAAATTTAGGTCAAATCTTATAAAATGTGGGTTAAACAAATTTCGATTACGAATGGTTCATGTATGAATCATTTTCACTCTATATTTTGTCATATGGATAATAGTAATTAAAGAACACATAGTAAAATATAATAGAGTGAAAAAAATTGTGTACCACATAGATCTTCACAAATTTTAATAGTTGATTTAACACTAAAGATGATAAATATAAAATATTATATTGAAAATAATAGTTACGTAACATTCAGATTTAATTTTCAATTATTTCAATTATGTTTCCGCCTTACTCATGGGAATTCCAAACCGACAAAAAAATACTATCATGTTAATTAACAATACAAATGATAGACATCCAATTATACGTTACACCATCATGTTTCACATGAAAATTATAATTTTACTGGAAACAATAAATATACTTCCAATTAGCCATATTAACAGCAATGCAATTATTATAATTGATTCTTTTGCAATCAATCAAACCTAAAACTCTGTCTCACCATCAATACTTTGATACAATATATTTAACACATTTAATATATTAAATAATAAGCAGTAACATTAACAATTGGGTTCATGATGAAAATCCACCATCACACATATATAATTAGAATTAATCAGGTTTGTTATTTTCCTTATAAGAATTAAATGAAGTTTTAGAGTTATTTTAAATTACTACGATATTAATCAACCATATGACATTATATGGCTATACAATGCTCTATTGTTCATATGGACTAATTAATATGGGAGATTTAGTATTTTCCCCACATTGATGCCTTAATACCAGCCTATTTCACAATATATATTTCCTAAATATGATCCAAAGTTTGACTTATTTATAAATAGTAATAATTTTTCATAAATTAAAAAAAAGTTAAAAATCTTAACTATTAAAATTTTGACTTTATGGGATCAATAATATGACAATACATGGAAATACTTTAAATACATATATATATATAAATTGTATTCATGTATGACCAAATTGTATATTTAAGGACAAACTTTATATATTTTACGATACATTAATTTTTACAATAAATATTTCTTTGACAATCAATGTCAACCGCAAAATCAATAGGCAATACCAACAAATTAAAATTCACAACGGTTTCAATGGTTAATTAAAATTCATTAACTACACTATAATGCATGAACATTATGCAAAGGTTCACTTGGTATATTAAAATTAAGAATACATAATTTTCGGGCAAATTTGAAATCATTAAGTAAATTAACGCTCTAAAAGGAACGTTGTTCTAAATTAAAATTTTAAAAATGTTAACCAACTTTAAAAAAATAGAAGGTCAAAATAATTACTCCTAATTTCAAGAGATTTTGTAGACCATTCATCTAAAATGGAAATGGACATCTATACAACGTATACGAACACCCCTCTAAAAAGGTTAATTTATGCACATATATACCTTAACAATGGATTATGTACATATTTTTTACATGATTTAAAAAAAAACTTCTTTTTCGGTGATTCATTTAAAAAAATTTGATCAATTAACATGAGAGAATAAATATTTTTAACTTGAGATATTTTAATAGAAAATTGAGTGCAAAATTTGCGCATAGATACAAATTAGGTAAATAATGCATTTGAAAGAAGAAAAAAAGAAGGTGGAAGAATATTTAGAGAAAGTTAATGTCCTTTAAAATGGATCATCAATAAACATCAGAAATTGGTAAATAAATTATATACATATCACGGGGCTGAGATGTGCATCTTTCGTCAGTTTTGTTTCAACATAGGAATTTCAACATTAATAATATGTACTTACAAACTAACAAAATTACTGAAACGGAAATACAAAATAGAAGGAAATTTTTTTATTATCACAGATTCGAAATATATATTGGGCGTACAAACCACGATTTTATCTAATTCTACAGAAAAAAAAATACAATTAAAACTACATTATCATCAAATTTCTTCCTTAACACTTGCGGAATACGCTGAAAGGGTGCCGACGGATGAAATTCAGACGCTTGCGGAGTATGCCGGAGGATGCCCGAAAAAAAATGCAAACAACTCAACATCGGAAGGAAAATGAAACACAAACAATACTCAATATTACCCGACACACGAAGAACGTTCAAAGAACAAAGAGAGAAATGGGCGGAAGACGAAGCATCCCAGAAAACGAACGGCCCAAAATTTCAACTACTCCAGAGCAAAAAAATCATAAACGGGCGGAAGACGACGCAAGATACAGTCGACAAAAGTCAGCCCATGAAACAACGACGAAGAACGAAAAGAACGAAGGAGGCAAATGCAATGAACATTTGTGATACATGTAGCTACTTAAATAGAGAAAAAAAGGTCAAATGAACGATCAAGATTAAACAAAAAAAAAAAAAAGAATGGTCGAGATTAGGGAAGGCTAGCATGAAGGGGAGATCAAAAAATTGAAATAGAAGATGGATGGCTTGCCACATAGGACTTAGCATCCCCTCCTATATAGTATATTATGATATAAAAAATATAATATTATGGAGTAATTTTAAAATTTAAAATATCAAGTGCTTGATAAAAAATATCAAGAATTTAACCAAGTGTATAAATAATTTGATAGTGATTATCATTCAAATGTGCATATATATTAGGGGAGGGGGATATACTCTCTACATTCTATAAAGATAGACTTATAAATTTTTTCACACATATTAAAAAATTGAAGTTATTATAATTAAAACATTAATTTTTTGCTCTGTTTTTTCCATTTAGCCCCCTATAACTATTCATATTCCAAGACAATTGACAGTATCAATATATATTTCATACTAGTTGTAGACTCGCGAAATTCGTGGGCTTGGAGAAATATTGTTATTATAAAAAAAAAATTAGGGTCAATAAGTATTGAAATATATTGATAAACTCAAAGATTAAACTCTATTACATTAATGAACCAAAATGAGAAATAAAAAAGAATCATTGATATATTTGTATTTTTAAGGCTCTTTGTTGATTGTATCTAATTTATCCTTTGGACCTTAGATTGACAAAAATAAAAATAATATATGCATATGCAGAAAAAAAATAATTATTGTTGCCCGTGCATTTCTAATTGGATCTATGTATAGTGAAAATAATTATATCTTCATGGTGTGATGCAATTTAACGATATTCATTGAAAATATTATGCATGTTATAGTTTTATCTTGTAACTTTTTGAAATGCTAGAAAAAATTGTACGAGGGACCAATATCAATCATATTCAATATGAACTTCAAGTTATAAGCACATGGTGTGATGCAATTTAACGATATTGATTGAAAATATTATGCATATTATAGTTTTGTCCTGTAACTTTTTGAATTGCTATAAAAAAAAACGTCGATTGACCAATATCAAACGTTGAAATATATTAATTAGTTTTATTTTATTGAAGGGAATTTGGTTAAAAAATTGGTTAATGATACATTGAAAAAATTAGTGCAATGAGTGATAGATAAGAGATGTTTGAAAATGATTAGTTTAAGAGAGTAAAACTATTTTTCCATAATTTGGAATAACCTAAATTGTAACGGAGGAAGTATCAAATAATATTTTAATTTTATTATGTTATATATTTTTTTTTCCGTAAAATATTTAAAAAAAATACAAAATTATATTTAAATCATCATTGTTTATATACAAATTTTTTTTCAGCTTGCAAAATTCGCGAGGTTTTATCTAGTTAAGTATAATCCTATAGTTTAAGGTAATTATATTTTGATAAATTCCATCAATTATGATGAGTAAAATCTCGGTCGAAACCGTCCAATCTTAATCACTAATAATGAAGAGGATGTAAAATCCTATGTGGCAAAGTCAACCTCTACTATTTTCAAATGTTTGTGTTATGGTTAAGTTGGACTGTTATCAAATCTAGGTCGTAGGATTTTTTTAACTGTATTTCGATCTTGACCGTCTGTTTTCATTTATTTCCTCTATATAAGATCTTCTATGTTACACTTCAATTTCATTACAAACCTTGCATCTTTCTATTGGAGTGCGTCCTTCTCTTTTTTTCCTATTCGTTTCTTTCGATCTCGAGTTTCAAATTTTCTTTTCTTTTTTTGTGCAGGATGTTTATAGTCCGGTAGCATTTTTTCAAGGTTTAGGTGATCAATTTGAAGCCGATTTCATGTGAGATTGACCATTGGTGTCACGTTTTGATGTTCGGCCTCTTCAAATTCTACTTTCGCTTGCAATGTGTGGTGTCGTCTGGATTTATTATTCCATTTGTATAGATTTGTCTATCCTTTTGTTTTTTTTACGTATTTTATTGTTGTTGGGTTGTATGAAAAGAAAATCTGATGTTAAGATCATATTCAGTGAAATATTATTGGTTCGATCGTATTTGACCTTCATAGACGGATCCATCTTTTTTTTTGCGTGTTCATATCTATCAATTACGATAATCTATTAATTTTGGTGTTGTACATATTTGCATAAAATTTATATAGTGCTAAATTTTCTCCTAATTTAATCAAAATTTCCTCTTATTTCACAGTGCTAAATTTTTGCGTTATTTAACCAAAATTTCTTCATACTTCACGCAATTACTTCTTACATTTCCTCCCACGAATTTAGTTAACTAATTCCATGAGTGTCGTGATTTTAGTTAAGTAATTTGAATTGCTGAACTACATTCTATGCTAATTTTTTCAATTTACCAAAATATTTATGAGACTAATTCACTATAGATTTTTTAATAATTTTTTTTTTTTTCGATTTTGATCCTTGATATCAATTTTTTTCTTTTTTCCAGTAATTCTTCTTATTTTTTCAGATCCAATGGAAATTAACATGTTTTACAAAAGTTAATTTATGTGTTAGCTTTCCAGGAAACATTTCTTATTTGATTAATAAAAAATCTTTATGTGCGAATTTTTTGGATTAAAGTGTATCTGGTCAAATTTAGGGTACATACCGTAATTTATCTTTGTTGTGTATTATTCCATGAAAGTTAATTATTGTTCCATATTTATTTGGGACGTAGTGTCGGTTAAATGTGTCTACAATTTATTCTCTATTTCAACATAATTTCGGTGTTCTACATAATTGCAGAAAATTTAGAAAATGCTAAATCTTCTCTTAATTTAACCAAAATTTCCTCTTAATTGTATGTGCTAAATTTTTGCCCTATTTAAATAAAATTTATTTGTCCGTGATTTTGGCTAACTAAAATTATATATAATTACATATAATTCACCTAAATTACAGAAATTTCCACGATTTGGTCAACTGTGTTATGATAATAAAAGCCATGAATTTAGTTATTTATTTCGAATTGCTAAATTGCTTAGTATGTCAATATTAACCAATGTGTTGACATTTTAATTAAGGAAAATGTATTATTCACGGTTGATTAATTTACTTGCTATGTAATGTACTAATGTCAATTAAATGTGTCCACATTTTATGTTCTTTTACACCTAAAATTAATCATTGTGGTGACTATCCGTGAATTTTTTTCATACCTATGTTTCTAATTTCTTTTGACTAGCTGTGAATTTTTCCATGATTGAATTAAATAGGTTATAAAATTGGTAATTTGTGCATTGCTTTGCCAAAATTGATCATTTTGTTGACTTATTAGTTTGTGAAACAAGGTAATATTAATTATTCACAAATCACCTAAATCATAAACAATAATGCTAATTTACCATCATATATGCTAATTTATATAATAAGTGCCATGATTTTGGTTAAAAATAAGTGCTATGATTTTGGTTTACAATACATGCCATGTATTTTGTGTGATATAATTAATTATTGTTTAAATATAATTAAATGATATTGTGTTCTATTTAATTCTTTTTTTTTTAATTTCCTTTTTCCAATTTTGGTCCACTTTAATATTTTTATATATATATATATTTTTAAAGGTCTTTGCTATTTTTTTTAAAAGTTAAATATTTTGTGATTGCTTATAATTGATTGCATTATTATTGGTGTTGAATGCGATTTTAATTACTAATACGTATTGTTACAACAGGAAATATCCTCGTCTGGCAAGAGGTTAGATTCCGTAAGATACACTGACTCAACAAGATCGAGGGTCTACATCAGACAAGAGCATTTAATGTACTATAGATCTACTGAAAATCGTTAGATTGATAATTGTAATAAATCCCTAAAATAAAGGGTTAAGACGAGTTTAGGACCACTTTTGGGCCTTTGGGGGTGAACCTCTATAAATAGAAGGTCACCCCCTCATTGTAAAGGGTTACATTTTCCCCTCATTCACATATATGTAAAAAAAAAACTCTCATTCAAGGGAAGAACGAAGGGTCTTCCCCTACCGTTCATGTTCGATTACTTTTATTATTTGTCGGGCATAACCCGAATAGCCACATACATCTATCCGTACAAAAATACTTGTCAACAATTTTGCGCTAGAAGAAGGGACAAATTCGTATTCGTCTCGAGGGATGAACACGAAGATCTTCCCCTCAAAAATAAAAAAAAATAAACCCCACAAACCATGAGCCTTTTTTGATCTAAACCATACAAGCAAGAAATCAAAAAGTAAATTCTACACAAAAAGAATCTACAACCAGTTCATGCTTCAAGCCAAATCACCCAGGAAGAAGTCCATGGCTACGAGCCAAATTACAACAGCAGCTAGCTAAGGAGAAAAGGAAAAAGGGAAGGAGACAGGTTGCTGTCGTTTCCAGCGAGGCTCGCAAGGCTTTCGCCGCCGAACCACCGCTCCTCACCGTCGTCACCGCCGGGGGCCGCACCTCATCTGCCGGTGCCAGGGACCGCCGCCCCTCTTCTTCCTCTCGCAATGCCGGTGTCGCGCAGGCATCGCCGCGGCCCAAACCCAGCCGCCGCGCTATCACCGCCATGGATCCACTCCGGATCCGAGTTGTGGATTGTTCAAGCAAAACTACTATTTTTCTGCTTCGAATTTCCCTTGTTTACCTCAATTGTTGTGGAGGAATTTCCATAGCTTTTTAGTTTACTTTTAGCGCGTTTTCCAACGCGTGCTGAAAAGTCAAATATTCTCTATCTCGATCCGTACACCGCCGGGGTCGCCTCGGCACCCTCGCAAGTTTCACCCAGGGCTCGCCGCTCAATGTCATCGCTGGCCGCATGACCTCAACCTGCCGTTACCGCCCGCAGCCCGCGAGCACGCACCGTCAGCCTCCGCACATCCTTCCTGCGCCGCCAGTGTGCCTCTCTGCAACGCCCAGCGAGGGCTCCCTGCACCGCCAAACGCGGCCTTCCGGCGCCGCTGCCCGCCAGGGTCTCTTTGCGCCGCCAACAAGTACGGTCTCCCCACTCCGCTGCCAAGCGCGGTCACCCGGCATCACCTCTCATGCAGCTTGCCCGCGCCGCCTCCCTGCGGCCGTCCGTTCCCTCCCCGCAGTGCACGCGGCCAACCCGCTATTCGCCCAGCCCGGGTCGCCTGCCTCTGGGCTCGTACAGCCCGCACCGCTCACCGCGCTAGCCTCGCCGCCCCGCTTCGCCTCTCAGCCACCTCGTATCGCCACACCTCCGGATCCCCGCCCTGCCGCGCCTCCCCGCTAGGCGACCCCGACCATGCCTCGCTATCGGTGCAACTTCAATTAACCATGCGGACGACTGGCCACCTCCAAGACTTGTGCGTACCTTATCGCCTCCGTCCAACGAGAAGCGAGAAGCAGCCACAATCCAGAGCTACCAGAAAATTCGCGAGGACGCGTAAGATTGACTTGGGAATTTCAATTTGGGGCCGAAGTTCTTTCATATTTTGGGCCCTAATTATTTTGAACTTGTTGGGTCAATTGTTTTGTTATTTATTGGTCCAATTTTCAAGTTATATCGCTGGGCCAGGTTTAATTAAACTGTTGGGCCTCCCTTTTTTTAAATAGAAGGAAGGGGCCCAAATTTAATTAAACCTCCTAAAAAAAATTAAAGTTGGCAGCATGGGAGACGAACACCCGGAGCCTCTTCATCAATGGAAAATCTACGGACAGTTCTTTGCCCACTCGCATCAGGTTTATTTCCATAACCTCCTTTTAATATATATCACAACTCGCAAATTTCATATAAATTAAAAGTGGGGGCATATATTCATATTTCGAAAATTCAAAGCGGGGACAATTTTTGAAATACAATTTTCATTTGATACGTCCTTTTAACATATATCGCAACTCGTAAATTGTCATATACATTAAAAGGCGAGGGCATGGATATACGTATCTAAGCTCATTTTGTGATATCAGGAAATAAATTATTTGACACTGAGTATTATTAAATACAGTCAGTTATTTAAAACTCCAAGTATAATTTCATAAAATTATCGAGGTTGATCACCGAACAAACAACTCAATATTTAAAAATGGTCACACCTTTCGACTATAAACATTTGTCCACCTTCGTAGGCGTTGACCGGTCCGTCTTTTAGGCATTGACGTTCCGCCTGGAGTGGTGAAGTAATCCGCCTTTCAGGCATTGAGTAGTCCGTCATTTTAGACGTTGACGTATCGATTAGTTCGCCTTCACCGACGTCAACTAATCTACTTCTCAAGTTAATCCGCCTTCCTGGCGTTGATTAGTTCGCTTTTCAGGCGTTGACGTTCCACCTGGAGTGGCGAAGTAATCCGCCTCTTAGGCGTGGATTAGTCCGCCTTTTTAGGTGTTGACGTATCGATTAGTTCGTCTTTACCGGTGTCAACTAATCTACTTCTTGAGTTAATCCGCCTTCCTGGCATTGATTAGTCCGCCTTTCAGGCATTGACGTTCCGCCTGGAGTGGCGAAGTAATCCATCTTTTAGGTGTTGATTAGTCCGCATTTTTAGGCATTGACGTATCGATTAGTTCATCTTCACCGGCGTCAACTAATCTACTTCTCGAGTTAATCCACCTTCCTGGTGTTGATTTGTCAATCTTTCAGGCATTGACGTTCCGTCTGGAGTGGCGAAGTAATCCGCCTTTTAGGCGTTGATTAGTCCACATTTTTAGGCGTTGACGTATCGATTAGTTCGCCTTCACCGGCGTCAACTAATCTACTTCTCGAGTTAATCTGCCCTCCTAGCATTGATTAGTCCGTCTTACAGGTGTTGACATTCCGTCTGGAGTAGCGAAGTAAGCCATCTTTTAGGCGTTGACTAGTCTGTATTTTTAGGCATTGACGTATCGATTAGTTAGCCTTCACCGGCATCAACCAATCTACTTCTCGAGTTAATCCACCTTCCTGGTGTTGATTAGTTCAGGCGTTGATATTCTGCCTGGAGTGGCTAAGTAATCCGCCTTTTAAGCATTGATTGGTCCGCCTTTTTAGGCGTTCACGTATCGATTAGTTCGCCTTCACCGACGTTAACTAATCTACTTCTTGAGTTAATCCGCCTTCCTGGCGTTGATTAGTCTATCTTTCAGGTGTTGACGTTCCGCCTGGAGTGGCGAAGTAATCTGCCTTTAGGCATTGATTAGTCCGCCTTTTTAGGTGTTGATGTATTAATTAGTTCGCCTTCATCGGCGTCAACTAATCTACTTCTCGAGTTAATCCGCCTTCCTGGCGCGGATTAGTCCGCCTTTTAGGCGTTGACGTTCCGCCTGGACTGGCGAAGTTATTCGCCTTCTCGGCATTGATTAATTCGTCTTTTAGGCGTCAACTTTCAGCCCGGATCGACGAAGTAATCTGCCTTCTCGGCGTTGATTAATCCGCCTGTTAGGCATCGACATTCTGCCCGAATTGGCAAAGTAATCCGCCTTTTAGGCGTCGATATTCTGTCTGGATGGGCGAAGTAATCCGTATTCTCGACGTTGATTAATCCACCTGGATTGGCGAAGTATCCGCCTTCTCAGCGTTGATTAATTCGTCTTTTAGGCGTCGACATTCCGCCTGGATGGACGAAGTAATCCACCTTCTCGGCATTGATTAATCCGCCTGTTAAGCATTGACGTTCCGCCTGGATTGACGAAGTAATCCACCTTCTCGGCGTTGATTAGTCCACCTTTTATGCATTGACATACTGATTAGTTCGCCTTCACCGGTGTCAACTAATCTATTTCTTGAGTTATTCCACCTTCTCAGCGTTGATTAATTCGTCTTTTATGCATTGACATATTAATTAATTCCGCCACTCGGCCATGATTAGTTCATCTTCACCGGTGTTAACTAATCCGCCTCTCGGCGTGGATCCAGTCTGCATTTTAAGCGTCGATTTTCCGTCTTAACGAGTGAGGTGTTGTTTAGTTCGCCTTCACCAACATCAACTAATCTATTTCTCAGCGTTGATTTATCCATCTTAACGGCATCAGCCAGTCTGCCTTCACCGGCGTCGACTAACCCGCATCACTTTTGCCCACTTGTGGCCATAATACATCGCGTCATGAATGCTTTTTTTAATCAATTCATCGATTATTAATTCAATCACGTATTCATGAAGTCGATGCCCGTCAATCGGCTAAAGCACTTCACTATTTTTATCATTGATTAATCAATTCATCGATTGTTAAGTCAATCACGTATTCGTGAAGTTGTTGCCTGTCAATCGGCTAAAGCACTTCACTATTTTTATCATTAATTAATCAATTTATCTATTGTTAAGTCAATTACGTATTCGTGAAGTCGCTGCCCATCAATCGGCTAGAGCACTTCACTATTTTTATCATTAATTAATCAATTCATCGATTGTTAAGTCAATCACGTATTCGTGAAGTCACTGCCCATCAATCAGCTAAAGCACTTAACTATTTTTATCATTGATTAATCAATTCATCGATTGTTAAATCAATCACGTATTCATGAAGTCGCTGCCCATCAATCGGCTAAAGCACTTTACTATTTTTATCATTCATTAATCAATTCATCGATTTTTAAATCAATCACGTATTCATGAAGTCGCTGCCCATCAATCGGCTAAAGCACTTTACTATTTTTATCATTCATTAATCAATTCATCGATTGTTAAGTTAATCACGTATTCATGAAGTCGCTGCCCGCAAGCGGCCAAAGCACTTTATTAATTTATCATCGCGGTCCTTACCGCCCTATTGCTAAAATCCCTGCCCCATGCGGCTGTAGCACTTTATTAATTAACCATTGCGACTTTTATAGCTAAGTTATTAAAATCAATGCCAATCAGTGGCAAGAACTCTTTATTAATTGAACATCACTACTCTCGACTCGGGGGCACGACAGAAGATCGTACCCCACCTAACCCAACCAGTTTCAAAAGTTTGACAATTCGAAGATAACTCAAAAGATTCGCCAATCAAGGACCCTGTCGTCGAAGATTCCCCCGAGGCATCTGAGTTATCCTGTTTTCAGGCTCGGGGGCAAAACCTATTTAAAGCACAGATTAAGATCAAACTCTGACCGCAATTAGAGCCCAATCTTGGGGGTAATTGTTACAGTAGGAAATATCCCCGCCTGGCAAGAGCTCAGATTCCCGAAGATACACTGGCCCAACAAGATCGAGGGTCTACATCAAACAAGAGCATTTAATGTACTATAGATCTACTGTAAATCGTTAGATTAATAATTGTAATAAATCCCTAAAATAAAGGGTTAAGACGAGTTTAGGACCACTTTTGGGCCTTTGGTGATGAACCTTTATAAATAGAAGGTCACCCCCTCATTGTAAAGGGTTACATTTTCCCCTCATTCACATATATGCAAAAAAGCTCTCATTCAAGGGAAGAATGAAGGTTCTTCCCCTACCGTTCATGTTCAATTACTTTTATTGATGTGATAAATTAAGAAGGATATATAGTATCTCTAACATCTATTTATGGTCCTTTGTTCTGTTAGTGTTAGTGTCCTAGAGACAAACCATCGAAAGAACATATACTAAGGTAATATTCAGATTTAATTTAATATTATTATTGGTTTAATATTAAATGTATGGTGTTACACTTATCTGAATATGATGTTTGATTGTTTGCATATATTCTTATTTGTGTTCCCATGAATCACTACTGTCATTGAGTGAGTGAGAACTCAGATGACTTAAGTATGATTCTCAAATAGCCCCGATCAAGGATCATCAAGAATGGAATATTGATGATGTAATTGAGATTGGTGTGCGATCTGCATCATACTCTTAGAGAGTGTAGTAAGATCTCACTTACTACGAGATACCGGGTATCTCATGATGGATGCAAAAATACCTTAAGCGCCTGAAAGGATCTCTTTGATTCTAGATCTCATTTGAGATTTATAAAGTGATGAGAGATCTATTCAGATGTCGATTAGCGAAAGGAGGGAAAATTTCACCTCATGTGCTATCCTCAAGTCGCTCCCCGATTCATATTCTAGTTTTGTAGTAAATTTAATATGAAGAAGACGGAAGCGATAATGCCGGAGCCTCATAACATGGCTAAGACTTTTGAGTCTTCCACTGCTAAAGAAAAGTCGGTGCTCATGGTGAGTATTTCTACTTCTTCTGACCTGAAAGGCGAGAAGAAACGAAAGAGTAAGGCTAAGAGGGATCCAAGCCCAACTTCCTGAAGGCGGAAAGTGGAGTTCAAAAGTAAGAGCGGGTTAATAAGGATGTGTGGCCCACTGCAATAGAAAGGGGTATTGGCAGAAATACTGTAAGGTTCTAGCAAGCGAGAAGAAAACATGGGGTGTTTTAGCTGCTAGAACAAGTACGGTTGTTATTAAGATAAACATGTTCAATAATAGTTCAAACTGCTGGGCATTTGTTGAGTTATGGACATGATGTTCTTAATATACAAAATAGGAGGACTAATGCTTAGTAATCATGAAAACCCGGCTTACTTGTGGCATTGTAGATTTGGTCATGCAAACGAGAAAAGAATCACAAGGTTAAGAAATTTGGACTACTTAACCCCATTAGACCTAGAGTCTTATGGCGATTGTGAATCTTGTCTCACGGGCAAAATGATCAACAAACCCTTTTCTGGAAAAGGGGTACGTGCCAAAGAAGTTCTAGAGTTGGTTCGCATCGATGTTTGTGGACCATTGTCCACTCTAGCTAGGGGTCAATTCGGCTACTTCATCACCTTTACCGGCGATTACTCAAGGTACGGATATGTGTATCTCATGAAATACAAATCCGAATCGTATGAGAAGTTCAAGGGGTACAAGGCAGAAGTAGAGAAATAACTTGGTAAGAGTATCAAGACTCTTCAATCGGATCGAGGAGGTGAGTACCTTAGCCATGAATTCATGGATTACTTGAATCTTAATGGGGGATCCAGTCACAATGAACTCCTTTCGGAACACCTCAGATGAACGGTGTGTCCGAAAGGAGAAACCGAACCTTGTTTGACATGGTAAGGTCCATGATGAGTTTTTCCTCTCTTCCAACATTCTTATGGGGATACGCATTACAAACCTCAATCTATATTCTAAATAGGACTCCATCCAAATCGGTTGAGCAGACTCCATACGAGCTATGACATGGCAAGAAGCCATCTGCTAATTGATAAGTTGGAATCCAAAGGTGAAAATGGTTATTTTGTGGGATATCCTAATGAGACAAGAGGATATCACTTCTATCTACCAGAGAAACAAACGATAATTGTTTCTAGGCAAGCTAAGTTCCTAGAAGACGAGTATGTCTTTAAGGAATAAAGCCGTAAGAAGATAGAACTTGAAGAGATTAAAGAACCACGAATTAATATAGAGATTGATGATTTGTCAAAGCAACATGACAAAGAATCAGTGGGAGTATTCAACGACTCTCATGGTGGAAGTTAATCACTAGGTGATCCTCTTTCAGCCAGTGGGAGCGTAATTGGAGTTGCATTGCTTTCGCAATAACCTCCAAGTGGGCTGAATGAGAATAATATAGTTCAAACTCCCGCCCAAGAGGCATTTGAAAGTGTCGCTCTTGAGTAGGGATGTAATCAAACCAAGCCGCTCTCGAGCTATTCGGGACTCGGCTCGAAAAAAAAATCGTTCGAGTTTGTTTGTTAAATTTCACGAGCCGAGCTCGAGCCCGATTTCGAGCTTGATTATTTTATCGAGCTTGAGCCTGACATTGTTCGGCTCGAAAGCTCGCGAATAGGCTCATTTACTGAGCTCGCGAACAAGCTCGTGAACAGGCTCGCGAGCAGGCTCGTTTACTAAGCTCGCGAACAGGTTCGCGAATAGGCTCATTTCTGAGCTCGTGAACAGGCTCGCGAGTAGGCTCATTTAATTAATTTTTTCTTTTTATATAATATAAATATTTAAAAAAATATATCCATAAGAATGTAATGTAGCCATAAAAAATATATCCATAAAAAATGTAATTTTTTCTTTGTATATTTTTTTTAACTTTAATTAGTTTTTCGAGCCGAGCTTTTTGAACCGAGTCTAAAAATTTGCAAACGAGCTTTTTTCGAGCCAAGCTCGTTTACTTGGTTAACGAATATTTCACGAGCCGAGCTCGAGCTATTCGCGAGCCTAAAAATTTGCAAACGAGCCGAGCTCGAGCTCAACTAATAAAGCTCGAGCCGAGCTTGAGCCTATAAAAACCCAAACGAGCCAAGCTCGAGCTTGATGGTATTCGGCTCAGCTCGACTCGTTTACATCCCTACTCTTGAGGACTCTCCGGTCAACGGTGAAGTCGCTGCACCACAAAATTTTCACAATAAGAATGTACAGCCTGCACAACCACAACTCCATTAGTTGACTAGGATTCGTAATCCACCCACTAGGTATTATAGGTTCCTTGTGGAGAAACATGATGACGTGGAGATCCCGGATAAAGACAAACCTATAACTTATACTGAAGCAACATTAGATGTTGACTCAGAGAAGTGGCATGAGATGAACTCGATGTACACCAATTAAGTCTAGGACTTAATTGAGTTGCCAGAAAGGGGTTAGACTCATAGGTTGCAAGTGAGTCTTCAGACGTAAGACTGATGCAAATGGCAAAATACAAACCTATAAAGATAGGTTGGTGGCGAAAGGTGATAGTCGACATGAGGTATTGACTATCATGAGACTTTCTCGCCAGTTGCTGAGATCAAGTCCATTCGAATTTTACTTGCGATAACAACACACCACGATTATGAGTTTTGGTAGATGGATGTCAAAACAACTTTCCTTAATGGTAACATTGATAAGGAAGTGTATGTGACTCAACTGGAGGGTTTTATATCTAAGCCAAAATCTAATCTTGTGTGCAAGCTTAAACGATCAATCTATGGATTGAAGCAAGCTTCTAGGAGTTGGAATATCCAATTTGATGAAGATGTCAAATCCTTTGACTTCATCTGAAATTCGAAAGATCCTTACGTCATTGTGAACGCAGCAGGAAGAGTATTGTCTTTATAGTCGTATATGTCAATGACATGTTGATTATAGGAAATAGCATCCCACTAATGCAGTCCGTGAAAGATTGGTTATCAAAGACCTTCATGATGAAGGATCCTGGTGAAGCATACTACATCTTAGGGGTCAAGATCCATAGGGATAGATCCAAGAAGATGGTAGGGTTGTCACAATCCACCTATGTAGATAAGGTGTTGAAGCGTTTTGCGATAGAGAACTCTAAGTGAGGATCTCTACCGGCAAATCATGGGATAAAACTGTCGAAGAAGGACTGTCCTTCTAGCGAAGCTAATGTCGAGCACATGAAGGACGTTCCATATGCATCTGCAATTGTGTCCATCATGCACGCCATGACTTGCACAAGGCTAGATATGGTCTACGCTGTCAGCATCACTGGTACATACCAGCAGAATCCAAGTGAGCCTCACTGGATTGATGTCAAGAATATTATGAAGTACCTCAGGTGTACTAAAGAAAATTTTCTTATCTAGGGTAGGCAGTCAAAGCTAGTCGTTATAGGCTATGCTGATGCAAGTTTCCAGTCCGACTGTGAAGATTACAAATCACAGTCAAATTATATTTTCAATCTCAATGATGAGGCAGTAAGTTGGAATAGTTCCAAGCAAGATCTGACCGCAGATTCAACAACCGAAGTTAAGTACATTATTGTATCAGAAGTCTTTGAGGCTTTCTGGATTTTAAGGTTCTTGAGAGAACTAGGGGTAGTTCCGAGTGCCAGTTGTCAAATAGAGTTGTATTGTGACAACATTGGTGCGATTGCATGAGCAAAGGAACCGAGATCTGATAACAGAAATAAGCATGTACGGAGGCGTTATCATTTGATCCGAGAGATCATATCGATAGGAGAAATAAAATTAAAATATTTCCCATAAAGGATAATCTTGCGAGTCATTTTCACTGTTCATGTACACACTAGACATTTGATGGTCTAGGGGTTAGACATGTAGGTGATTGGCTCTAGTCCAAGTGGGAGATTGTTAGTGTTAGTGTCCTAGAGACAATCATCGAAAGGACATAATACTAAGGTAATATTCAGATTTGATTTAATATTATTATTGGTTTAATATTAAATATATGGCATTACACTTATCTGAATATGATGTTTGATTGTTTGCATATATTCTTATTTGTGTTCCCATGAATCACTACTGTCATTGAGTGAGTGAGAACTCAGATGACTTAAGTATGATCAAGGATCATCAAGAATGGGATATTGATGCTGCAATTGAGATTGGTATGTGATCTGCAGCATACTCTTAGAGAGTGTAGTAAGATCTCACTTACTACGAGATACCGGGTATCTCATGATGGATGCACAGATACCTTAGAGGGTATTGGTATACCCATCCGAGAAACCGTTTGATGCAATTCTACATAATGTGTTTACGTGTGTCTCGGTTAGTGGGAGCGATGTGATACTCCTCTGACTCGAGGTCAATACGCACGACATGTGTGGAGTGGTGAACTTTGACCATGATCGACGCTTGCACCCTTCCACGGGTAGATATGGCATGGATTGAGTTCATCACGAAATGCATGTGCGTAGTAGTTGAGCCAAGAATAGGATTCATTCCTCAATGTGGATTTAGAGAGAATACTCGTCTTCTCATCATAATTGGATCTAAGTCGTCGGTCGATGCACATCAGCTTAGACTTTGTGGCTAAGTGTGATATACTTGATCAATTAGTGATTGGAGATAATATGATTAAGTTATTTGAATAGACACTTCATCATGTTCAAGACTTAATCGAGTATTCGTGAGTGAAAGGAAGATATCACAATAGCTTACATTATTACAGGTAGTTGCAGATTTCCTCGCAACGTACCTCGTATATTGAGAATGTCTGATTTATTGTCTAGAGTTCAATTAAGGTCGTTAGTTTGACTAATCGCTCGATATACGAGGGCATATGGGTCACACAACAAGTAATGGCAATTTACCGATTATAGTTGGTTGATTAAATATTGTATTGGATATAATATTTAATTTATGGAGAATATAATAATAATTATTATATTTGGAATTAATTATTATTATTATTATTATTTAATTAAATTAGATTTAATTAAATATGAAATCCCAATAATAATATTTGGAATATTATTATACAAGAATAATAGATATGGTAAAGATATTATTCGTAGGAACATATCCTGGGAATATAATTCGTAGAAATTATATTACGGTCTAGGCCCGATATCTTTCTTAGAAATTAAGACAAGTTAATCCCTATAAATATGTGTCCTATGGGAATTCAAAAAACACACAAAAAATATAATTTCTCCATAAAATCTCCAGTCGGAATTTTCCTAGCAAATTCGTCTCGAGATTCAACGCTGGCATATCGATGCGGGTTGGTAGAAAGCCGTTACGTGGATACCATAGTTGAGGATTCCGCGTACAAATCGCTGTAAGGATTTATATATCGTATTTATCCTTTATGTTTATGTTATACAACCATGTTTCAGATTCGTTGTTGGTGAATCGTGTTCTTCCGCTGCGCCGAACATGGTGTTCGTGCCTCAAAACCCAACATGTTCGGCATTCTTTGATATAATTCTCTCTGATTTCTTTTTTCTTGTGAATGGAGGGATAACTTTTTTACTTTAACTTTAGACTAATTCTTCATGATTTGGTTGTTCGGTTAGGGCACTTATGTGTTGCGTATGAGACTAGGGATAAGAGTTTTGGGTGCTTTCCAGTATTCTACTCCATGGTCTATCTTCACAACTCCTTTGATATTTTTGGTATTCGTGGTGATTATTGTGGTTCTTTAGACGAGGCTGAGAATGATGCTGCTTATCGAAGAATTAAATATCGTCAGAACTTACATTCTATCAAGGTTGTCGATGTTACATCCTATTAGTGCCTAATACCTTATGACTACAATATCAAGCAATAGTTGTGTTGTAATTTTCTCATGTCTCTTGGATTTATGAATAATGGTAAACATTTTGTTCCATGCTTATTGATTTAGATTTATTTTGGTCCTTTAACTTTATTTTGACTATCTTAATCTTAATTTGTCCCTTATGCGAATAATATTTTATTGTATTCTTTAGTATGAATTTAATACATTTGATAGTTTAGACTGGTAACAATTTTAATGCAATTGAATTGTATATTTAAATACAAATGGTTAGATGAACCAAAATATTAATTGATTGTATTATTGGTCTTTGCAATATATATAAAGTTTTGATAATTAGTTAACATATATAGTTCATAATTCAGTTAACTCCATGAAAGTTAATCGTTGAATAATAACTTTTTTGGTATGTGTAATGTCAATTGAATGTGTCCACAAATTATGATATGTTTCACCTAAATTAATCATTGTATCGACATACAGTAAAACCTCTATATATTAATAATGTTGGGACCAGAGGATTTTATTAATTTATAGAGATATTATTATATCAATAAATTAATAATTTATTAATTTAAAGAGGTTTTAACATATATGCACAGTTGACCTTCAAAGTTCCAAATTCTTTTAATAACTTTAAGTATACATGCATAGTTATTGATGAAAATTAAGTTAAAATACAAATGTACTAGTAGAATTCCATGAACACAAACTCACGTGGAAGTTGGAATGACTTGTTTAAATTAATTGGTTTTGGAAAATACAAAAATATGGTTCATTGGACTAACATTTGTGCATTGAATCATGGATAGAAGTCAACACTATATATTTATCCATTGGAATCTTGGTAAATCACACACAAAAATGGCAACTCATCTAAAAGGAATTAAAAAATTAACCATGACCAACCAACAACGAAAGATGTTATGTGAGTATAAGAGAGATCAACCTAGATGCACTCAGAATGATTTGGTGAAATGGGTTGAAAAATCTTTCAATTTGAAAGTTAGCCAATCAACAATTTCGAACACTCTTAAGAGATCTGCAGAATTCATATCATCTGACTTTAAGAAAGGTGGGTTATCTAAGCGTCAGAAATCAGCCGAGTATCCGGACCTTGAGAAGGTTGTTTATGAGTGATTTCTCCAACATCAAGAGCGTGTGAATATAACCGGGGAGCTAATCTTAGAGAAGGCGAATGAGGCGCTTAAACTTTTACATCTAGAGGATCCCGCAGATCATCACCTTTCACAAGGTTGGCTTGAGAAATTCAAATCAAGGCATGGTATCAAATCATATCGCCATTTCGGAGAGAGTGGATCAGTCGACATGCATGATTTGGAGAATAAATTGGAGTCCATTGGGGAAAAAATTGATCAATTTTCAAGGAAAGATGTTTTTAATATGGATGAAACTGGTTTATTTTACAGGTTACAGGCTGATCATTCACTTGCAACAAAGCAACTTGAAGGTAGAAAACAAGATAAGGAGAGGTTGACAATTGTTATTTGTTGCAATGAAGATGGCTCTGAAAAAATTCCTCTATGGATTATTGGTAAGTATGTAAAGCCCCGTTGTTTTAAGAATGTCAATATGAATAGCTTGAACTGTCAATACCGTGCCAACAAGAGAGCTTGGATGACTGGAGTGCTTTTCGAAGAATATGTTTGTTGGCTGGATGAACAAATGCATGGAAGAAAAATTCTTTTGGTAGTCGATAACTGTCCAGCTCATTCAAACAATATTCAAGGTTTACGAAACGTCGAGTTATTTTTCCTACCCCCAAACATGACCTAAAAAATTCAACCATGTGATGCCGGCATAATAAGAGCCTTCAAAATGTATTACCGCAAAATATTTTACTGTAAGATTTTGGAAGGCTATGAGTTAGACATACCATCTCCAGAAAAGATCAATATTTTAGATGCTATCAATATGGCAGTGTCAGCTTGGACCGAAAATGTTCATAAAGAAGTAATAGCAAATTGCTTTCGACACTGCAAAATTCGCTCGGAAAATCAAAGCGACTCAAGTGCAAATGATGCAACTCTTGGAGAAGACATTCGTGAGCTTGAGAATTTGATCACTGGTATGCAATATCACCACAAAATGGATGTGAATCAGTTGCTTGACTTTTCGGGTGAAAATAATCAATATCACGAAGTTCAGAGTCTAGAAGAGATAGTGGCCGATGTCATTCATAATCCAGAAGATGATGAAGCAGAGAATGATTCAATAGCTTTGCAACCGGTCACTCTAAAAGAAGCATTGCAAGCATCAACAACTCTTAATAACTTTTTGTTGCAGTACGAGAAGACAACGCCACAACTATTGGGTGCAGTAAGGAGATTTAAAGATGAGATCAACATAGATTTGAAGTTCAAGAAAATGCAAGTTACAGTAGATTCTTATTTTACTAAGTTGTCTTAAGAATATTCAAGTGCATCATATATATATATGGATTATTTTTAAAAATTATTAATTTATAGTTTCGTTGGGACCAATATATATACACTGGGATCTCAAAAAATTATTATCTTATAATTTTATTGATTGGGTCCCAAATTTGTACTGGTCCCAACTTGGGACCGGACAAATTATTAGTTTTAGCGAGGTTATTAATTTATCGAGTATTAATTTAACAAGGTTTTACTGTATTAGTGTAGGAAATTATACATCTATAAATAACTATATAATAGCACTAACCTTTCTATAATTAGTTTTGGAGGGAGATTTTTTTTGCCCTTGATCATATTTTTATAGATTGATCATAACCGTCAATTTTATTTTCCTAATGATTATGGTAGATCATAGCTAATTTGTTCTTGATTTGCTACTAATTAGGAACCGTTATAATTATTTGTGGCCTATTTATACTCTTGAACCATGAATTTCACAATCAAAGTAATTCAATTTTTTTCCCCTCGAAATGTATAGAGTGATTTATATTTCTTAAGTATTAGACAAAATAATAAGTGAATTTGCATTTGTTATTCTGTAGAATTTTTTTGTCGAAAGGATGTAATATGTTTAATTAAATTTGTAATTGTTGTAAATTTGTTGAGGATATTGGTCGAAGATTTCAAGACTTTTATCAGAGAATTATTCTTTTGAATTTTGAAGAATTACTCGAAGATTCGGGTTTTACATTCATCCGAAATTTGAAGAGCTATAGTTAGAGAAAGATTTGAAGTTCTAGATAAAAATGTGCAAATTTCATTGAATTGTAATTGTTGTACATGTATTCTATTGTGTTTGTTGTTTTTCAAATTTTCTGGATCTTATCATTGTATTTATTTATTTATTAGTTGTAATAGTAATTTAACAAGTTTATTCTTCCAAATTTGTAGAATTCATTGAAGATTTTAAAAAAATATTAGAGATATTCATTCAAGATTTGAAGTCCAAATATTATTTTTATTTGTGTACGTGGTATTTGCATTTTATTCTTTCACATTTGAATAACTAAATTTCTAATTACAAAAAATATTAGAGATATTTATTCAAGATTTGAAGTCCAAATATTATTTTTATATGTGTACGTGGGATTTGCGTTTTCTTCGTTTAAATTTAAATAACTAGATTTCTAATTACAAAGGTTGAATTTTTTATGTTAAAATATATAATTGCATGATTTATGCAAATATAACCACCATAATCAAATATAATAATTACAAAAGACTTGCTAAAAATATGTTCTTCTAATATTGTGTATCTCTCAGAATCTTCATTTTATTTTGAAAAAAATTCTAACTATTTTTCTATAGTGACTTTAAGCGGATTACACTAACTTCTACTAATCGCTCACCCGCAAGCGGACGGGTTCACTGTAGTAAGAGTAAGTATAACGGCCAAGTATATCGAACCCACGAGATGGGGTGTATGCGAATAGATCCCTGAAGATCTACGCGTCGTAGCTAATATGAGTGTAATATTTTTTTGGTTTTTGAAAATATTTATTAAAAGACTGAAATAAACTAATTACTAAAGAATTAAAGACGACAATTTAACTAAGGGTTGTTTTCAAATGAGAGATGATGATGCTTAAGATAGGAATCCCTACGTATACTAACGGAGCAGGTACATAATCAGAATAACTGTGACACACAAGAAATAACCTAAGTCTAAGAATGCAAGGTAAAAGCTCAAGATTCTAAACCCTAATACTTTACCCTAACACTCGACTTCACTAATCTACTAACAAGTTAATAGATTGTGCTTAATTAATGAGACCCTAATTTAACTAAGGTGATGCGGTCGTCCTCCTTCGCTAAACTGGTAGATGAATTAACCCTTCCTAAACCTTCTCGTTTAGTCTACTCGTTGTTAAAGAGTGATACAGTCGTCCTCTCTCTAACACCTTTCGAACGAAATTCAAAAGCGAAGTCTAGATTAATTTTAAGAATTTATTAACCAAGAGAATTAAAACCTAACGTCACAAGTTACCCTAATTACGTACCCACAACCTACTTCTACGAGTTCATCCTACCCCAAGCATGCAAGGGTTTTAGCTAGACATAGGTTTAACGTAAATAAGAGCAATTAAATAAGTAACGAACATAAATATGATAATCAAGACGAAGAAGAGATCAAACATAAACTAGGGTTTAATGAAATAAAAGAATACACTGAAATTAAATTAATAAAAATGAAGTATGAAGTGTTTAACGTAGTCGAATTACTGAAAAGAAACTAAGAGACGAAAAGAAATGAAGAATTCGTATGAAAACCTCAACAAAACGTAAACGTAAACTTGCTTCTCTCCTTCCTCTCCAAAAACGAACTCTAAATCTCGTGGGTGTCAAGTGGTCATCTGAAAACGTGTCGGAAGAGGTATAAATAGGCAACGGGTCGAATCGGACTTTCACGGGCCAAAATCCACGACTTGCTCGAGTAGAGCTCGAGTAAATAGTGCTCGAGCAATGCAAGCTCGAGTGTAAAAATTGTCCAGAACCCGAAAAGTACTCGAGCCCCTTAGCTCGAGTAGTTCTACTCGACCAGCCTCAGCTCGAGTGCTCTACTCGAGTGCCCGAGTAATGGCTACTCGACCAGCCTCAGCTCGAGTGCTCTACTCGAGTGCCCGAGTAATGTCTACTCGACCAGGCATGAATCGAGTGCTCTACTCGAGTGCTTGAGTAGTGTTTACTCGAGCACCTTCAACTTGCATACTCCAGTGACACTTTTGTTCGCTCGAACTAATACTTTTCATATTTCTTCCATATCTTCTCATCCGGGCATCCGTTTGAGTCGATTCAAAGTCCTACAAACTCCTCTTTTCGCCCTCTATCCATCTATAAGCATTGAGGAGACAAATTCATTAGTTTATGAAAATGATACTCAAATGACTCTAAATACTCATATAAATCCATCAAAACAAGGGCATTTCGAGCGACGAATCATGACAATTTCACGCCTAATCATATATCTATTACATAAGAGTATATATATTAACAAGTTAACCATTTAAAGTTCATATCAATGAATAATACTATTGTATTGTCCAATTTTAATTAGAAGAAAGTTATTTAAAGTAATATATATATATATATATGAGATTATAGGAGACAAATTTGCATTTTTAATTTGTAAAACTTTTTTCTTTAATATTTTGAATTCAAAATCCTTTGTTTGAGTCTTAATTTTTTTAATTCAGGTTTTATGCATCCTCCAAATCATTATTCGGATATTCATTTTGTAACTAATGTGTTCAAATTGAGAAGTTTGATACTAAGTTAAAATCCCTGAAAATTTTAATCTCCCAATTATTGTGTAATTATTAGATATCAGATCATTTTATATTGTATTTTTATTTGTTTTAATGGAATGTTTGATTATCAAATTGTAATTAAATGAATTAAAACATAGACCCTAATTATATGGAAAGTGTGATTATCTGTTGCTACATTATAGGAATTAAAATCTGATCTTTTTAACTCTAGCCATAAATCGGTAGCCCTTGAATTTAAACATTAAAATCTAATTGTACTTCTATATTTATTTTAATGAATTAATTAAATAACCTAATCATTAAATAATATTAATCTTCTCTGATTTCACGTTCGATAAAATAGGCAGTTAAGTAGTCTAATCTGACAATTCAACTTTGTTATTATAATACCAACCAATTATCATAATAATCAATTTTTTTTTTTTATAAAATTGGTCTTTGGATCATCAATATAAATTTATTTAAATGATTTTGTCTTATTTCATGTAAACTTTCTCAATATAAAAAACATATACCATACGTAAACTATTTAAATTATTATTTTTTACTTAAATTAAATATAAAATTATAAATAGATAAATTTATTATTTGGCGTGGCTCTACATCCACAATTTTTATTATGTTCACCCACCTTATATTATATTTTACTAAATATATTCACTATTAAAGTATAATTTTGTCTAAAAGATGATACTTATTTTTTATAAGTATGTATAGAGTGAAACTGGTTCATACATGAACCATTAAAGGGTATTAGTTATTTTCACTAAAGATTATTAGTTGTCATCACTGTAGGGTATTAGTTGTTTTCACTAAAGAGTCTTAGTTTGTATTTATTAAACAATTATTACTCTTCAGTGAAAACAACTAATACCCTTAAGTGAAAACAAATAATACCATTTAGTGAAAATAACTAATATCCTTCAATGGTTTATGTATGAACTATTTTCACTGTATACTTTTTCTTTGATATAAATATAAAGATATATATATTTATATATATTATTATTTGTATTATATTATATTTTGGTAAAGTACAGAGTGAAAATAGTTTATACATTAATCATTTGCAGGGTCTTAGTTTTTTTTTATTTTATTTACACTGAAGGGTAATAGTTGAATGGTACAAATAGTATTAATTATTTTAACTAAAAGGCATTAGTTGAATACACTAAAGTGTATTAGTTGGTTACACTTAAAAATATTTCAAAGTGGTTATGTATGAAACAATTTCACTCTATACATACTCTTGTGTCTTTTTAATAATTTTTTGTTTGAATAGTGATAAAAAAAAAAATTCTAATTGACCATATATAAACAAAGTTTTCCTCCAATGTTAACCAACCATGTGTAAGCAAGTTAGGTTTTAAATTTGGTTATATTTATAAGGAAAGTCATATAATTATTTAAACCCTAAATACTTTTTTAAGCACACAATAGTGTTCAATATAAAATTTTTTTGGAGAAGAATCATATTTAAAGTATTTCAGAACAAAAGTAATTTCTCCGATTTATTGTGAATACAAGTTTATTGGTGGCATAGATCGTCGCATAATTCATCTCACTAAAGCTTAATTTAAATTTGTTATAATTGTTGTATTGCATAAAAATAATTAATCTTTTTAAGAAGTATAACGGTATTCATGTCGGAGCAAGAATGATTTTGTAAGGATAAATTATGGGTGATAGGAAAATTAGGACTTTCAATCTATGGGTGGATATTTTAAGGAATGTTACTATAAAAAAATCAAGATTTGAGACCAATTGAGTTTGAATCAAAGCAAATCTGACTATTTGGCCGAAGTTGGCTTGAAATTTAGGGTTTTTTTTTTTGTGTGATTTGGCTTGAATTCTGGTTGAATCTGGACCCAATTTTAACTGATTTGGGCTAATATGACATAGATAAGGTACTTTTAAGTTATTATCCTTAAATTATCAGCTCGGAGAGTTACAATCCTCATTTTTCTAGCTTAAAGAGTTACAATTCTCATTTTGCAGTTAGACAATTGGTCAGGAATTTCACTTGATATTTATCTGAATATATATGTTACTAATTATAACCAAATATTGAGTTTGAGTATCCATTATTTGTTAGTTTAAATTGCATGAGAATATAACATTTAATTGTAACAAAAGATTATTTGTTAGTTCAAATTGTAACCAAATATTAAGTTTGAGCTTTGTTTGCAAAAATTCAAGTTTTGTATTATATTGCAATTAAAAAAAAATTGTGACTTATTTATACTCTTATCATATGCGTAGGAACATTTACACAAATGTGATCTATTTTACTCCTAAATAGTTAACATCTTAACCACTATTTGCAAATTTTCAACAAAATATGGGACAATTGCAAATTGTGGAACTGGTTTTTTAGTTATATGGAAATTTATTACTATTAGAGAATGAAAATGCTGAAATTGTAGGAGCTTTTACTAAAGATTTTAATGCATATATGTTTGAGTGTGTGTCTTATCTTATGCGTATACATTTATAATTATTATAATACAAAAATTTATTAATGTGTCTCAAATAAATTAATCTGTTTAAGTATCCATTATTTATAAACTTTTGGAGTATTATAAAAGAATTGTAATTTAAATTTGATAACATAAATACAAATTTGATCTCCAAATTTAATACAAAACTGTAACTTAAATTTAATACACATTAATACATACTATTACACCAAATTATTCGTTTAAATTCTATATACCTCCAAAGTTTTCTAATTTTATATATTTGTGTACTATTTTTTTCCCTTAAAAATTTCATTAAACAATCAATTGTCGGGGTTATAAAAACCCACATACAATCTAAAATTTATAAATTGTGTGCATAAACTGATCACAATAAGTTATTTTTATTGGCAAAGTATAGTGAAAATGTGTTGTACATGAATCATTTGAAGAATATTAGTTGTTTCCACTAAAAAGTAGTAGTATTAATTATTTTCACTTAAGAGTATTAGTTATTTCCACTAAGGATATTAGTTGAAGGATACAAAAAATATTAACTAAAACGTATTATTTGGTTACACTAAAGTGTATTAGTTGTTACACTGAAAAGTAATGCAAAGTGGTTCGTGTAAACATAGAATCATAATAATATAAATATTAAATAAATAAATAAAAATTGTTGCTTATTTATCAAGGATGAGTACTTGATATTTCTCTTTTTAACTATGTCATTCTATTGATTATTTTATTTGTACAACCAAACTTCAATGACAATATAATATTTTGTTGTTGTATCAAAACTTTATTATTTTATGTGAATGTTAAACAATTCGCTGTTGGATAACCTATATTTGAGTTTCATGATTTTAGTTATAACCACAACTATTTATTTTTGTTATATTTGTCTTAAACCATTTGTTATTTAATTTTTTGTGTGTTTATTACCATTATTAATATAAATTTTATTTTTGAAAAGTTTAAAAATAATATTAACTTTATTACTATCAACCTGTTTTAAAAATAAACAATTTTATTTTTAATTAAAAACCTAATATTTAAATTATTAGGGTTTAATCAAATTAAATATGAATATTTTAAAATAAATTTATTATAAGAAGAGCTATCTACACTTTCTATTTTACTAAGTTCACCCACTTTAAATAATTTTATAACTTTTAGTAGATATATCCACTATAAAATAATAATTTTATCCAACATGTAATACTTGCATCCACATCCTTAAAAATACTTCCTCGCTATAAATTAATAAGTTTATCCAACATTTAATGCATGTACCCACATCCCTAAAAATTATCTACTATTTATCTCATTCAATTTCAATATAACCACCAAACATATTCAGTCTCTCACCTTTCTAATACTGAGTGAAAACCATATTAGTCTTACACATGTGTGTCTATTAGGCAGAAGGGCTGAAAATTAGATGTGAATGAAACCAACAAAATAAGGTAATATGTTGTTATGTATTATGTTTTTTTTAATTAATAGAATGTTCCTTTTTTTGTATTATTTTATACTCTTTCCGTCCCCTCTTAATCTTCACACTTTTCAATTTGGATGTCTCACAATAATTTTCACACCCCAAATAATTAAAAAAATAACTCACAATCTAAATACCCTTACAAGATCCATTTAATTTCAAAATTGCCATTGTGGTTGGCCCACTTTATGTTTGAATAGTGATGAAAAATGTTACTTTGTTGGGATATGTTTTAGTTTTGATGATTTTCCAAAACAACATGTAATAGGTTTGAAAGCAGTCATGATAGTATCCTTTAGATCAGGTCAGGCTAGGTTAGCTCTCAGTAGAATAGGTTGCTCAGTTGAGGGGGAACTCAACGAGGGGGAACTTCTCAACACAGCCTGAAGATATCAAGATGACAACCAGAAGAGCTGACTGAAGACATGCCATCAACCTGAACCAATGGAGAAGCCTGAAGGAAGTCCCACTGAGTGTAAGTCAGGCTGTTCTAAGCCAAGTCTGGCGGACCACTCAGTGAAGAGCCTGATCAGGTGGATCAGTACTGCACCAAGTAGGCCCTGAAGGAGTCAGGCTACTGTGGTCAGAGAAGTTTGTCATTCAGCCTTATGACAAACTTCTTGGAAATGATCTTCAAACAGTCTCTGAAGGACAACTACACTGAAGACGTTCAGTCCACTGAAGATCATCAGTCAGTGAAGGAGGAAGCTACCTAAAGTCAGTAGGTCTTGGTCAACCCACTGAGTCAAAGATCCGTGAATCCAGGCCACGTGGACCAATCAGCATGAGGCAGCAACTCTGACACTGACAAAGGCCGAATTCCAAGAAAAGTGGTTGAAACCATTTAATGCTGGATTCAAATGTATTTCCTCTCCAACGGATACATTTGAATCCCCATTATAAATACAAGCTCATAGCTTGTTGTTAGGGTGTGTTGTTTATTGTTTGAGAGTTGTATTGTTGTATCTTGTAAGAAAAACAAACACCTACGAGCTGAGAGTGTGAGTAGTAGCATACGTGCATGGGAGATATAAGGAGGTTCTACTCATATCTATACACTGAGAGTTCACAAACATATACATAAGAGTGCTCAGCTTGTAACTCTAGGCTTAGAGAGGTTTTCCCTATCTTAGCTATTGGCTAACACATTGTAAAGGGAAAACCTCACCTAGTTGGAGAAAACCCTAACCGAAACCAAAACCCTCTAGTCAGGTTTGTTGGGAGTAAGTTGTTTGTGGGGAGGGGTAGCCCAGGGAGTGGCGTGAGTCCAGTTGTAAGTGCACCTTGGCACGTTAAAAACAAGAATCCAAAGGAGTGGATTTCCTGTTAAATCAGGCCGTGGATGTAAGAGCTTGAGTCTCTGAACCACGTTAAACTGAGCGTTGATTATTATCTAAGCACTTGCTAATTATTTGTAGTGTATGCTCTCTGAGTGTACTTGGAAAGTTTGAAAAGAAGATTAGCTAAGTATTTTAGTCAGGGAGAACCAATCTCACTGACAAGCTTAGGCTAGCACTCGAGAGTTCAGTCTCTCGAGTCACTACCTTGTTGAGAGCCTGAGCTTTCAAGTCTCATCACTGACTTGATAGCTCTGACTCTCAGCAACGCAGTGACTTGAGTATTCCGTCACTGAACTCAGTCAGGGTACAAGCTGTGTTTTATAACGCACTCGAGAGTTCAGCATCTCAAGCCACTGTCCTTGCTCAGAGCATGAGCCTCCAAGCCTTCTCACTGACTTGGTAGCTCAGCCTCTGAGCAGAGCAGTGACTTGAGTATTTCTCACTCTTGCTGAACTCCCCGAGGAAAAGTTTTAAAAAAAAAAAAAATTTGCCCCTGAATTCCCATTTTGCCCTTCGAAACTGGGACCATCATACTTAATCATGTATACACAATTTAATTTTTTTTTCAAAATATTTTGACTGAAAGTTAAATTGATCATTTTGAAGATAATATTGAAAGAACATTAGAACCGGTGGATGTTGGTGAAATCATTGAGCTTTCAATCGAATGAAAAATATTGAATTTAAATGTCATTTGGTGAAATTTATATTTCTTTAGAGAGAATGTATAGACTAAAATTAGTTCATGTATGAATCATTGAAGAGTATAAATTGTTTCATTAAAGAATATTAGTTATTTTCACTGAAGAGTATTATTTGTTTTCACTAAAGAGTTTTAGTTTGTTTTCAGTAAACAATTAATACTCTTCAGTGAAAATAACTAATACCCTGCAGAGAAAACAACTAATAATTTTCAATGAAAACAACTAATACCTTTCAATGATTCATGTATGAACCATTTTCACTCTACGCTTTGTCTTCTTTAGATGCATATATCTGTATATTTTTTAATTTTTATTGAAATTATAAGTTTAACATGTTTTTCATCTTTTTTTTAGCACATATCAGCGTTGGGTGTAAATTTTTTGGAGAAAAATAGATGTTTAATATTGAAGTATGTCAAAACAGAAGAATTATTAATGGTTTATTGGTGACACAAATCATTGCGTACAAATGATAAAATTATTTTTAAAAGTATAATGGTACTGTATTGATGTTGGAATAATAATGATTTTCATTGTTTGAGTGTTAAGGTTGAGTAATTTATATTTTTCTTTTAATTAAGTCTTTTTTTTTTATTCTTTCATTTGTATTTTTAATTTAAATGTCGAAAAAAAGTATGTATTGGATCAGAGATTTATTATCTTACGTGCATGCTAAGATTTAGAAATTGTTCACTGTCTGGTAATAGAGATATGAGTTTAGTGAATTTTATTATGAAGGTACTTATTTTTATTATATTTTTGTGTATGTTATTATAATTAATATAAAGTTGATATTTTCACAAGTAAAAAACTTTTTTTGACTTTATTATGATATGTCTTTAAAATAAACAAGTTTGCTTTTGTTTTGGTATTAAAATTCAAATATGAAAATTAATAATTTTTAATAAAATTGATATTAAACTTTTATAGATAAATTTATCATGTGGCGCATATATCTATACCATTATTAGAATAAGTTCACTAACCTATGAATTCACACTCCTCAATGTATAATTTTAATTGAATATACTCGCTATAAAATACTTAATGAACGAAGTATGATATATAATTTGATAGTGGGTCACGCTTATAGTTACTTTTGGGGTAGGATGAATGAAACTTTTTAGGTTACACACATGTGGCAAACTCCTTCCCCAAAATTGCTCACTTGCATTGGTGATGCTCTTAAGCACTGAAATTTAAAATTTAGAGTGAAAGAAACCAACAAAAAACAAGATAATTTGTGTATATGTATTATGTTTTTTAATCTTAGTGCAATAATCTTTTTTTTGCTTTATGTTTTATATAACCACTAAACATACCCACTCCCTCACCTCTCTAATTATGCAGCAAAAATCATGATTAACATCTTTGCAAAAAGTCATATATTAGGTAGATGGTCGGAGAATTATGAGAAAATAATCAACAAAGTAAGATACTTTATTGATAATATTTTTTACTGCCTTGGGGAATTTAGGTCTTCCTCAAAATATTTTGGTTAAAAGTCAAATTGATCATATTTAAGATGATATTAAGGAAAATCAGAACCAGTAAATATTGACGAAATCATTTAACTTTGTATGAAATGCAAAAATGTTGAATCTAAGCGTTGTTTGGTGAAATCTATATTATTTGGATGCATATCTTTTTTTTTTATCGAATCTATAAATTGAACATTTTTTCATCTTTCTTTTAGTCTTTACCAGTGTCGGGTGTAATTTTTTATTGAGAAGAATCGACTTTATAATAAGTAATGTGTTAGATCTAAAGAATTGTTCCCTGTTTATTAAGAATATAGGTTTATTGGTGACACATATCGTTGTATGCATCGTCTTGCTAAAACTTGATATAAATTTGCTAAAAGTATTGCATTTAGTAAAAAATAATGATAAATTTATTTGACTTAATTGCATATAAAACCACTATTTTCCCGCAAATTGCAACATAAACTAAACTTTTGAATTTTGGCAAAATATATATATATATATATATATATATATATATATATATATATATATATCACTACATTCACATCTGTTTACAATTTAAACTTCGGGCAGTTTTATCCTTGTCCCAAAGCTGACATGTACAAATATGTACACAATCATCATCTCAGTATGCATCCACATTATTAATTATTTATAAAAATAATAAATAAAATTTAAATTAAAAATTAATATTATAAAACTATAAATAAATTTACAATACATATAAATAAAAAATGGTTAGTCATATTTTAAAAAAAATTGATTATATTTATATTATTCAAGAGTTTAAAATATATTTAAAATAAATAAAATTTTAAAATTAACCAATTTAAAATATAGTCAAATAAAAATTTAAAATTTAAAAACTAAACACTTTCTTAAAAGAATAAAAACACTCACGATCTTCTTCAATAACCAAATTCGATCATAAAACCATTATTCATCCCCATTTCTTATCTTCACCATCCGACCGTGTCGCTCCACCTTTTCAATGCTGACACAACATCATCAGACATGGATTAAATTATTTTCTCTTGAATAATTACAATTTCAATCTACCCAGAAATTGAACAAATTTTTCTTCACACTATTTTTAAGATTGATATCTTCAATCGTGCATATATCTGTCTGTTGGGACATTGCCAATTTTGATTAAGATCTCAAAGCCCCTGAAAAGATGATTTACTTTTTGTTTGTCTTTGTCAAGCTAGCCTTGGTTAGATTTTGTACTTAGTCATTTTACACTTCACAGGTACTCAGTAAGAGGAGCACTTACTGATGACAATCAAGACTTAGAGCCTGAAGACAAAGTTTACCATCCTGAACTTATGACAGTCTTCTAAGCTGGCTGAGTAAGTCCCAACGATGAAGAGTATGACCCTGAGGTCATTTACTACTCAGTCCTGAAGGGAACATAAGGATACTGAGTTTATGGGAAGACTTGGAGTAGAGCCGAGCAATGCAAAAGGAATGTCAGTGTCAAGACAAGACCGGTGAGCTCAAGACAAAAAGAACTTAATAAGACAAGCCTGAAGCCCAGGAATAAGTTCTGACATTCTCACCAACCTGATGACGTGGACCAATCCTGGAAGGACACGCACGTACGGAACCTGACAGAAGACTGAATTCAGACTGCACTTTCAACGGGCAAGCATTTAATGTGCATTTAATACATATACCTAATTCCATGCAAGGACGGTTGCTGCATGAAGATATGTCCGTTTGAAGCCACTCTACATAGATGACAAGAAAGGCCATCTCTCCAACGGATAGTTTTTCAAATCACCTATAAATACAGAAGGCCTTGAACCCATTCAAGGTTACGGGAAATTTCCAAGCCAGAAATTACTCAAACTCTCAAGCATTCAGCCTTAGAAAAAGCACTCGAACCCATCTAAATTTCCCAAGTGTTTCTTAGCTACTGAGAGTTATTCTGTATTCCAAAAAGCGAACTAGCATTATCTTAAGCTTAGAGAGATTATCCAATCCTTAGCATAGCTTTGCCTTATAAGGATAATCTTAACTTAGTTGGAATCCAAACTGAAACCAAAACCCTAAGTCAGGTTTGTTGGGAGTAAGTCAGTTAGTGAGTTACTAAGAGGAGTTGTATAGATTAGTGAGGTTACCTGGTCTTGGTGCACCTTGGTACGTTAAAAACAAGAATCCCTTGAGTGGATTTCCTGTTAAACCAGGTCGTGGACGTAGGAGCTTGAGTCTCTGAACCACGTTAAACTCCTTGTGTTCTTATTGCTTTGAGATTGCGCATACCTGCCATATTACTTGTTCATTCATAAGCATTTGGTTTATCAGGCCTGAATCAATCAGCCTGATCATTAAAAAGAGCACTGCCCTACTAATCACTATTCAGAATTGAGTAAACAAGTTTTTCAGAAAGCAAACTAAACAAGACTCTAAACTATCAGGGCTCACGCATTTCCGCACTGAACTTGAATTGATAGTTAGCCAACTGACCCGCACCAAGTGTAGTCAGTAGGTGTGTTAGAAGCTCCTAGTTCTTAACCACTCTGAGTAAAGAGGACTCAGTTAGGTTTTAAGTTTGAAAATTGGTATACGTGTATTCCCCCCCATACACGTATTCCTCAGTCTTTTACCGGGACCAACAAGTAGTATCAGAGCAGTGGTTCAAAAGACCACTGACTTTGATTACTAATAGTTTCAGAGGAGAAACTGTTGGTGGTCACTGAACAGATCTGAGTTTGCTTTTTGTAAAACTTTCATCATCATGACTTCGAGGAGACTTGAAGCTTCGTTACTTGAATTCTCTGTATCTAACTTTGTCTATTGGAAGTTCAGATTAGAAGCGCATCTTGATGCCATCCATGACCAGATGCCGCGTGTTCTCTGTGAGGGACCGATCAAGATCACTATTCCCAATGTCAGAGGACTGGGATATGAGCATCTTGAGATTAGCGTGCAGGTTCCGAAAGAAAGGAAAGATATGACTAACAATGAAATCAAGATGGTGGGACTGGACAACGTTGCCAGAAACATCATCTTGCATACGATGCCCTTCGAGGAGTCAGCCAGGCTGATGAACTTAAAGACGGCAAAGGAGGTTTGGGATGAGCTGACCAGGATGTGCGAGGGGTCAGAAAAGATAAAGGAGAACAAGAGAAACATTGTCATTCAGAAGTTCGAAGCGTTTGAGATGCTGCCTGATGAGACAATCGATCAAATGGAGTCAAGGTTCATCAAATTGATGAATGCGTTTGTGATGCTGGACAAGGATGTCCCAAAGAGAGATGTTGCTTCAAAGATCCCGAATGCCCTTCCTGAGAGATGTGATAATAGTGTAATTATGCTTAAGAACACTCAGGATATGAGTAACATAACTTCTGCTTTACTTTTTTCAGAACTAAAGGCACTGGAATTTGATCTTAATAAAAGAAAGAAGAAAGTTCAGCCAGAAGAGGAAGAAAAGGAGAAATCTCCTGAGAAAAGTGTGGCCTTCAAGACCAGGTCTGAACCTGTTGAATCTTCATCAAAGTCACTGATGGAGATGAGCAAGGAAGAACTTGCTGAGGAGTACAGCCTGATGGCCAGACGCTTTGATAAGCTTAATTCCAGGTTTGGTCGTTATAATAAATTTTATCAGGACTAACGTGACAGGAAACCTGAAGGAACCCACCAAAGCTCAAGGAGATATGAGGAAAGGAGAAACACTGACCAGAGGAGAGATCGTGGCGAAGAAAGAAGATATTCAGATCCAAAGCCCGATCGCAAAGATGAACAGAGACGTACTCATGATGACAAGCACTCAGGAAAGACTGAAAGCTCATCAAGACAGAGGGAACCTGACTCAAGGAGGAACCCTGAACCAAGGAGAGAAAGAGGAGATGAGCAACCAAAATGTTACAACTGTAACAAGAGCGGGTACTATCAGTATGATTGTCTGAAGCTGAGTGCAAGGGAAAGAGAGGAAAGGAGGGCCAAGAGAGACCAGAGATTTGCTGACCGGAGAGCCATGCTCGCTGAGGATGCAACTGACTCTGATGGTCCTGAGGAAAGGTCCCCTGAACTCTTTTCTGATGATGAGTACGATGATGTTTGGCTGATGGCAAGGGAGGAACCTGAGGTAACATCTAACTCTGTATGTGGTTCCTACACTGGTCAAAATCCTGAGCTAAGCTTAGAGTCAGTCAGAGAAATGAACCTTCAGATCTGCCTAGATCAATTGATGGTTGATTTCTCCAGATTGTAGGAAACTAATGTCTTCTTGGTAGAGGAGAACAAGAAATTGAGTACTGAGGTTCAAAACCTGAATGATCAACTCACTCAGTCTGATCTTAAAGAATCAGCTCAGATTGTGAGACTAACTCAGGAGATTGATTTAATCAATGCTGAGCGTCTCCCAAGAGAGAAAATTCTGAAGGAACTGGCTGATGAAGAGTTGGTCAGGAAGGAAGAACTGAAAGTACTTAAGAGTAAGTTTGATGACCTCTTTACCAGACATGAAATCCTGAAAAGGAGTGAGGACTCTCTCAAGAAAAATGTTGCAGCAATGAAAAAATCCTCAGTGGCAAGAGAGGAAATAAATAGCAGCCAGATGCTTGGGAATGAGAAAAAGGGACTTGGATATGTTCCTAAGAAATCCTCACAAGGTCAATCTCATATTACTTCAGGGAGCAACACTGAGAGGGTATTTGTTCAGGCAGGCCAGAGTGCACCCAAGGTTGTACTCCAGGCCCGTCAAACTGATAAGGGCAAGGAAACCGTTGACACAGTCAGGGTTGCCCCTAAGGTAGCTAAGCCAAAACCCAAGGGAAAGGCAAAGCAACCTAAGGAGGCCCCTGAGAGCTCAGGCCAGGGAAAGCCTCAGCGAAAGCAGAGGAAGATTCAGGCCAAGAGCCCTCAGACTGGTCAGCGAGGGTACCATCATGCTTAGCAATACCAACAGGGAAGGCCAAACATGATGACACCCCATGGTTTTGGCATCCTGAAGCCTTTAACTGTTTTCCATTCCCTCACTTGCCTAGGGGGAATAGAACACATGGCCCTTATCAAGAACAAGGCCCAAGACCTGATGCACCCAGACCTAGGAAGAACAGGAAGCCATCCCAAAAGGCACCCACTCAGGCTCCTGTGAAGCCTAAGTCTAGCACTCATACACCATCTTCCTCTCAGGTAAAGAAGAAGAAAGTTGTGTATGTTGATGTTTCGGGGAGACAGATTTACCACTCTGAGGCAATCAGGGTTGTTAAGCAAGTCTGGATCCCGAAGGGTACAACTGACACAATAGGACCCAACACCCAATTGGTACCTAAAGCCTGATTTGATTGCAGGCGGCTGTGGATCACAACAAGAGGAGAGGAGACTCAATCAAAGTTGTTTGGTACCTAGACAGTGGTTGCTCAAGGCACATGACTGGAATGAAGAGTCTTCTCCAAGAATACCAAGCTAAAGATGGTCCACAGGTAACCTTTGGTGATAACTCAAAAGGTGTTACTAAAGGTTTTGGTGTCTTAATAATAGGTACAGTCAGAGTGGAAAATGTGTCCTTTGTGGAAGGACTGAAGCATAACCTGCTGTCAGTAAATCAATTCTGTGACAAAGGGTTCAATGTTGAGTTCTCATCAAATATATGTTCAGTCAAGGAAAAATCAACACAAGTGCTTCTATCAGGTATCAGGAAAGGTAACATTTATCTCGCTGACTGGAGCAGCACTATTCCTAATACTTGTTTTGTTGCTAAAAGCTCTCTAGAGCTCAGTTGGTTATGGCATAAAAGATTAAGCCACCTGAACTTCAAGATTCTTAACAAAATTTCTAGACAGTCACTTGTTGAAGGTCTACCTAATGAAGTTTTTAGCAAAGATCATGTGTGCAAAGCTTGTCAGAAAGGGAAGCAGGCCAGAGCATCATTCAAAGAGAAATCTTCTCATTCCACTGACAGGATTCTTCAGCTCTTGAACATAGATTTGTTTGGTCCCATAACACCTGTGAGTATGAATGGTAGGAAATATACCCTTGTGGTTATTGATGCTTACTCTAGATATACTTGGGTTATTTTCTTGTTGAATAAGAAAGAGACACAGGTGAAGCTTCCAGAGTTGCTCAGGAGACTCAGCAATGAGAAGAATCAGTCCATTACTAAGATCAGATCTGACAGGGGCACTGAATTTATAAATTCATATATTTCTGACTTTTGTAATGAACTTGGTATAGCTCATGAGACTTCTGCAGCTAGAACCCCACAGCAGAATGGTGTCGCTGAAAGGAGGAACAGGACACTGAAGGAAGCTGCTAGGACCATGCTGGCAGAGTCAGGATTGCCCAAGAAATTCTGGGTTGAGGCAATCAACACTGCATGCTACACTCAGAACAGATCCATACTAAACAAACAACATGCACAGACCCCATATGAGACATGGAATAAAAGGAAACCTCGTATTTCTAATTTTCATGTATTTGGTTGTAAGTGCTTCATCCTCAACAATGGGAAGACCCAATTGAAAGCTTTTGATAGCAAATCTGATGAAGGAATATTCTTAGGATATTCTGAAGTTAGTAAAGCCTTCAGAGTTTACAATTGTAGGACCCTTGTTGTGGAAGAATCACCACATGTTGTTTTTTATTAATCTGCTAATGAGTCTAGGATAAAAGTGTTGAATCCTGACACTGAGGAGGTCACAAGGAGTGTGACAAGGCTGAGCTTAAAGAATCAACCTGATCCAAAGGTCAAAACTGTACCAATTCCAAGATGGGATGATGACGATGATCAGGATGATGAATAAAGTGCCACTCCTAAGCCCAGCACATCAGGGATTGTTGAGCCTCAGACTGAGGAACATGCTCAACCTGAGGTAAGTACCGTCTATGAAGATGCTGTTGCAGCTGAGACGGTTTCTGAGTCACCTTATCAAGGGGGAATCAATGTCCCTGACATTGAGCTTGTTAATCCCTTTGGTATAGACTCAGGATCATCCCCTTCTGTTCAATTTCCTGAATTTTATGAGCCTGTAGACACTAACATTGCAGGTACTTCGGGAACAACTCCTGGCAAGAGAACATGGCTAGAGGATCATCTCATTGATCAAATTATTGGTGATCCAACTGAGGAAGTCAGGACCAGACGGTTCCATGGTGAGAGCGCATTGTTCTGTTGCTTTCTCTCTAAGCAAGAGCCTCAGAACATTGAAGAAGCTCTCACTGACTCGAACTGGATCATTGCCATGCAAGAGGAGTTGAATCAGTTCACAAGAAATCAGGTTTGGGAACTGGTAGATAGACCTAGGCATCAAGGAGTAATTGGTACCAAGTGGGTCTTCAAGAACAAGAAGGATGAGAATGGTGTTGTGGTAAGGAACAAGGCTAGACTGGTTGCAAAAGGGTATTGTCAGTCTGAGGGAATAGACTACGATGAGACATTTTCTCCAGTGGCTAGGTTGGAAGCTATCAGATTGTTCCTTGCATATGCAACATATAAGAAGTTCAAGGTGTATCAAATAGATGTCAAGAGTGCCTTCCTGAATGGTGTACTCAATGAAGAGGTATATGTTGAACAACCTCCCAGGTTTGAGGTTGGAGATAGAGTATACCATTTGAAGAAAGCACTCTATGGACTTAAGCAAGCACCAAGAGCTTGGTATGATACCTTCTCTCAATTCCTGACAGACAATGGGTTCAAAAAGGGAACTGTGGATAGGACATTGTTCAGGATCACTGAAGGTGATGACATTCTCTTGGTCCAGATTTATGTGGATGACATAATATTTGGATCACCAAATCATCAGCTCTGTGAGAAATTCTCTAAGCTGATGACTGGTAAATGATGGGAGAGATGAACTTCTTCTTAGGATTGCAGGTCAAGCAGACTGATCAAGGTATCTTCATTAATCAGGCCAAGTATACAAGAGACTTGATTCATAAGTTTGGTGTTTAGAACAGCAATCCAGCCAGAATCACTATGAACACAAATTGGAAGATGGATCCTGACACTGAAGGGACTTCAGTGAATCAGACTGAGTACCGAGGGCTGATAGGTTCTTTGTTGTACCTGACTGCAAGTAGGCCTGACATTGTGCTTGCAGTTGGTGTTGTTGATAGGCGAACATAAATCAATGATTGGCGAACAAGTGTTAAAGCCTTAATAAGGATTACGAGGAATCAACCCCAAATCAAAGATGATCAACAAAGGAAATCAAGTCGGAGTGCATAAATCAATCCAGGGAGTGCATAAACTGACGAACAACTACAAAGACGAACAGCTTATCGGCGAACAGGTTTGAAGGCCCAAGACCAGAGATGAACATTCTGCTAAGTCACTGATGACGAGCAATATTGATAAAAGGTGGTGAATCTACCAACCTAAGAGGTGCATGTCGACGAACAAAGGATCAAGATCCCGACACCAATCTGTGTAAAACACAAAGGCAAACAACTTCTGAGCCATGTACCCAAAAGGCGAACAACTTTTATGAAAAAACCATCCTGGATCAGCTAAACCGACCTGGGTGAACAACAATGAAATCCGAGATAAGACTAAAGAAGACTTTGTAACTAAGATTCAGCTTAGATAAGGTCAAACTAAGGTCAAAGGACACATGTCAAGCATGCAAGCTAGGGAGACCAAGAGTCATAGACACCTCATGCTTGCTAGTCTTTATAAATAGTTGTTCTCCAGCTTAAGAAATACAAGTTCAAATTCATAAACACTCCCAAAACACACACTGATACACCTAAACGTACACACATACGAAATTATTATGATTTCGACTTTCATATTTACAAGTTCATAACCCGAACCCTCGATTTACCATTTACGGTGGTAACCAATCACACGTAATTGATTGATGATCTTTAAAACAAACCTAAACAGTCACTAATACATCCGATAAAAATTGATCACCAACAAATTTGGCGCTAGAAGGAGGGCTCGAACCTCCGCATTAGTGTGATTACTCAAGAACTTCAAGCTGAAAACTTGAAGATTCAAAGAAAACCTCAAGAAATATTTGAAGATTCAAGCAAAGGTGTTCTTGGTGTTCTTCAATATAAATATTAAAGAACAATCTAATTGAAATGCCTCAATCAAAGGAAACCCAAGCATCACGTTTGTCAAGGAGAGCATCTCCCACCCGAGCCTCGTCGGCCGACCACCAGGATCGTGATCCTAGACATGTGAATAGATCACAGCACACGGCCATAACTCATAATCTCCCACCTGAAATGGAAGCCCTGGCGAACAACCCTAATGAACTGGCCAAAACCATTGCTGCTCTCCAGGCACTACAGAGACAACAAGATCAAAATAGGCCTTCACAAGTGAGGCCTAAGGATAGAGCCGTAGAAGTTGTTAGGGCTAGATCAACCAGAGGCGAACAACATGAAGTGAACAGTGCCCAGGTCAGGAGGGATAAAAGCAAAGCAAAGATGGTTGAACCAAGAGAGGGCTAGGCTGAATCTGCTCGTGGGCGAACAACTATGTCGAGCCACGGAACAACCCGCTCCAGTGCCCAGGACAGACTTGGCCAACCCCAGCAAAAGGAGAAAGTTGCTCGCCAGGAAGCTGAGCACGAGCGAGCAACATTTGAGCAACCACGCCCATCAATTCATGAGAGACTCTCTCAATCTGCCTTCAGGCGCCTAGGGCCAAATGCGGCGAGCAACCCTAAAAAACAGTTCCAGGAGTTGCCCACTCCAAGTGAGGGACTGCGACGAGCAGAAAAGTTGGTACCTTTGCTCGCCGAACAGCCTCCAAGTCAGGGGGCATCTTTGGATGAGCTATCAAGTTTAAGAAGGGCAGTGGAGAACATGCAGGGACAGTTGGACCAACAAAGAGGTGTGGGGACAACTAGTTTGCCATCCTCACCACTATCACCTGTCATTCTAAAAGCCCCGATTCAGAAGAAGGTCCAGTTCCCGGCAAGCATACAATATGACGGCGTTGCTGATCCCAGAGTTCATCTAACAAAGTATTCAGACTATATGGTCTCAGTGGGAGCCAGCGACGCCACCCAATGCCGAAACTTCCCCTTAACTTTGGGGGATCAGGTGCACAAGTGGTTTTCAGCTATGCCACCAGCATCTATCCACTCTTTCACTCAACTGAGTCGAAAATTCCTTTCCCAGTTCTCCACGGCGGGATCATACTTGTCCCAGAAACATCGGTTGTCGGACCTAAAACAAAATGACGACGAGTCAGATCGGGCATTCATGGAAAGGTTCGACAAGGTGTTGTTAGAAGGAGAACCCGTCAGTGAAGATACGAAAATCATTGCCGTTATGGCTGGGTTGAAGAAAGGGTCAAAGCTATGGAAAGAGGTACGCCTGAAGTGCCCAAGAAGTTATACCGAATTCAGGAATCAAACCGACATATTCGTTTCCATGCATGAGGCTTTGCAATCAAACTTGGGGGAGAACAAAACTGATCCCAAGGAGAACAACAAGAAACCTGGTGCAACAAGCTATCGAGTCCCTAAAAACATGAAGGCATTCACTGAAGGGACAGAACTCAAAGAAAAGTTGAACCAAGTGCTAACAGTGTCAGTCGATACTGTTTATGAAAATGTGAAGGATAAGGAGTTGCTCTCCCCTCCCCGGAAAATTCGTCAAGATACTGGCAAACTCAACCCTAACAAGTATTGTGCCTACCATCAAAGCGTGGGGCACTTTACGAGTGAATGTAGAGATTTGCTCAAGAAGCTCTGGCGTTTCTACGAGGATGGAAAGCTCTTCGACTTTGTCAAAAGACAACCCGGGAAGAGAGTCCAGGAGAACAACTCTGAGGACGAAGATGATCAACCCCAGAAGAACAATAAACTGGCACGACCAGTTCCTGCCATTCCTACTCGTCCATTGGAAGATTTGTATATGATGGAACCTGCAGGTCCCGCAGGAGGATGTTCTGATGGACGACCACCAATCTCCAACCGAAAAAGAAAGGCTGAATTACAAGCGATCGATCAAGTCCAAGAAATGGGGGTCAAACCATCTATCATGCAGACAGCGGAATTGACCTTTACCGAAAATGACTTGGAAGGAATATTGACTCCACATAACGATTTGCTCGTAATTTGCGCAAAAATTATGGGAACACGAGTCCACAGATTGTTGGTGGACACCGGAGCCTACACCAACATCCTATTCAAAAAGACGCTCGATCATCTTGGAGATTATTCGAGCTATATTCGGGATATGACTCACAGAATAATAGGCTTCGGAAATGCTGTAACGGACCCATTGGGAATAGTTACTTTAGCAGTACAACTTGTAACGGCCAACGAACCCGAGAAAAATATTACGAGAATGGTTGACTTCTTGGTTGTAGACCAAGATTCAACTTATAACGGGTTTCTTGGTCGACCCTTTTTAAATGAATTCAAAGCTGCATGTTCCACTTATCATTATTGTTTGAAATTCCCAACAGCAAGTGGAGCAGGTACAATCAAAAGAGATCAAAGAAAAGCCAGGGAATGCCTCTTACAGTTGCAGGCCAAACATGTATCAGTATCCATGATGGAAGCCACAACTAGCTATCCTGCTGATGAACCATCAATACTGGAGAACATGATAGACATAGAGGAAGACCACATGGATACTAACGAACAACATCATGACGAGCAGTTGTTGGACGAACAACTCCTCACCACCCATGAGGAACATCATCCTGACGAACAACAAAGGGGTGGTGACGAGCAACATTCATATGATGGCTTGGAGGACCAGGTGTTGACTAACAACAACGAATCAGGGCCAACAGATGATCTAGATCCCCGCCTGGGGGTAGAGCCGATGAACATCGAAAATGATTTCAACCCTGAGGGACCAATACTTGATCCTCGGTGGAAAGGACAAAAACGACGAGCAACTCCAGTTGAAGAGCTGGAGGCGTTCAAAGTTAATCCTGAAAGCCCGGATCTCGAATTATACATAGGATCTGTGCTCCCTGAGCCTTACAGATCCCGAATGAAAGAGTTCCTCAGCAAAAATCTAGATGTTTTTGCTTGGTCTCATGCAGACATGGTGGGGATAGATCCAGAATATGCTTGCCATAAGCTCAACATCAATCAAGCAAAAAGGCCAATCCATCAAAAACGAAGAAAGTATGGCCCAGACAAGTATCAGGCTTTAAATGAAGAAGTAAAGAAGTTGTTAGACAACGACTTAATCCGACAAGCACTCTGTCCGCAGTGGGTAGCAAACCCAGTCCTTGTGAGGAAACCAAAAGGGACCTGGAGGCTATGCATATAGTTTACAGATCTGAATGCAGCAAGCCCGAAGGACAACTTTCCACTTCCTCACATTGACCAGTTGGTGGACAGCACTGCAGGTCATGAAATGCTAACATTCATGGATGCCTTTGCCGGGTACCATCAAATTCCAATGCATCCAGACGATCAAGAGAACACAGCATTTTATACAAACAAAAACTTATTATGTTGGAAAAGAATGCCCTTCGGCCTCATCAACACCGGAGCAACATACCAGAGGTTGGTGAACAAGATGTTCGACGAACAAATCGGTGATACGGTAGAAGTCTATGTGGACGATATCGTAGTCAAAAGCCCCCGAAGGGAAGACCATCTTCAACATTTGACCCAGGTGTTCGAAATCCTTCGACACTACAACATGAAGCTGAATCCAAAGAAGAGCAGTTTCGGAGTTCATTCAGGAAAATTCCTGGGCCATCTTGTTAGTCAACGAGGGATTGAAGCCAATCCAACAAAAGTTAAAGCAATCATAGATATGCAACCTCCACGTTCAATAAAAGAAGTGCAAAGGCTTACGGGATGCCTAGCAGCATTGAATCGGTTCATATCCAGATCGGGAGATAAATGCCGTCCATTCTTTGAAGCTATCAAGAAAGGACAGTTCACATGGACTAACAACTGTCAAAAGGCGTTTGACCAACTCAAAGATTACCTGGGAGATGTAAAAATCCTATCAAAACCTATCCCAGGAGAGAAGCTATATTTATACCTAGCAGCGTCAGAGGTAGCCATCAGCTCTGTTTTGGTGCGAGAGGATGACAAATTTCATCAACCTATCTACTACGTCAGTCAAGCTTTACACGATGCGGAGATCAAATACTCTCCAACTGAGAAACTGGCATACGCACTTGTTATGAGTGTGAGGAAGTTACGACCATACTTTTTTTATCATCAAGTTGAAGTACTAACAACTTTCCCACTCAGACAAATTCTCCATCGCCCCGACACAGCTGGTCGCCTATTAAAGTGGTCACTAGAGATTAGCCAATTCGGGGTAACCTATGCTCCTCGAACTGCGATCAAAGGGCAAGCGTTAGCTGGCTTTATTGTCGAACTAACCTTCCCACCAGATCCGACGAGAGGACTTGATCACCCCTGGCATCTCTACGTGGATGGGTCTTCAACCAATATAGCCTCGGGGGCAGGAGTAGTTCTAATCAGTCCAGACAGACAAGTATTCTCCTCGGCAACGAAGCTGAGTATGAAGCTCTTATTGCTGGTCTCCACCTATCTCTTGCAGTAGGTGTTAGACGATTACAAATATTCGGTGACTCACAATTGATTGTGAACCAAGTACGAGGTGAATACGAAGTGAAAGACGATCACATGATCGAATATCAGCGAATTGTTGCTTACCTGGTGTCCTTGTTAGAACAAGTCTTCATTGAACAAATTCCAAGGACAAGCAACACACAAGCAGATGCGTTGGCCCGACTAGCAACAAGTGAGGGACCAACAGAGTTGGCAGACATTATAATTACAAAGATGAATGATCCATCAATGAGAAGTTATAATGTCAATCAACTTGATGAACAAGCAAGTGAAGAGGAAGATTGGAGAACAAATATAGTCAAATATTTGAAAAGTGGAGAAAAACCAAACAACCCTTTTGAAGCTGCCAAGCTAACAAAGCAAGCCGCCAGATATACTCTGGTGGGCGAGCAGCTTTACAAAAGGGGAATATCAATCCCACTTCTCAAATGTTTGCCTAGGGGGCAAGGACGAGCAATACTCGAAGAAATACATGCCGGAGTATGCGGAAATCATACTGGGGGGCAAGCCTTGGCATACAAAACCATCAGACAAGGCTATTATTGGCCAACTTTACGTCAAGATGCAATCAAGAAAGCAAAGACTTGCCATCAATGTCAAATTTTTACCCCAAACATTCATACCCCAGCCCAACAACTCGTATCAGTTTACAGCCCGTGGCCATTTGCTAGATGGGGGATGGACATTATTGGTCCTTTCCCAGCGGGAGTTGGAGGAGTTCGATTTGCCGTTGTGGCAGTCAACTACTATACAAAATGGGCAGAAGCAGAAGCCATGGTAAAAATCACCCAGCAGAAAATGATCAACTTCATTTGGAAGAACATTGTCTGTCGTTTTGGAGTTCCACAAACCATCGTGACAGACAATGGTCCGTAGTTTGATGGAAAAGAGTTGAGAGATTTCTGTATAAAGTGGGGGATCAAAAAATATTACTCTACGCCCTATCATTCCCAGTCGAACGGACAAGTTGAGGCCGTAAACAAGATAATCAAGCATACGTTGAAAGTACGGCTGGCGGAGAGCAAAAGTAGTTGGTCTGAAGAGCTCCCGGAAGTCTTGTGGGCGTACAGAGTTTCTCCCAGGTCAAGCACCGGAGAAACACCTTTTGCGATGGCTTTCGGAACAGAGGCTGTAATACCAATTGAATTAAAGACCAACACATACCGGACGACCAACTTTGATGAGCAAGCGAAAAACTCTGCTCTAGCTACTGAAATGGATTTGCTCGAAGAAAAAAGACTGAATGCCGAGCTAAAAAATGCTACCTATAAGCAGCGAGCAGAACGCTATTATAATTCCCATGTTAAAATTAGAGAATTCAGAGTTGGAGATATGGTTCTAAGAAAGTTGCTCGCCCAACCTCCAGGTGTATTGGGACCAACTTGGGAGGGCCCTTATCGTATAACAAAAAAATTCGTTAATGGTGTATACGATATCGAAGATATGGAAGGCAAGCCGGCCCAATACTCCAGGAATGCTATACATCTGAAGAAGTACTATCAATGAGACGAACAAGCCCCTAATTGGGTGTTAGGATATAGATTAGATGTTTTGAAGATGTTAAAACAAGAGCTTGTAATAGGACTAGCTGAACCTGTTAGTCAGCTACAGATTAGTCTAGAATAGGTCTTTGGTTAAGGGGGAAGAAATCTGTGCAGACCAGATGAGGTGACCAGATGAGAGGTGACCAGATGAGGTGACCAGATGAGAGGTGACCAGATGAGGTGTCCAGACCAGAGCAGATGAGGTCCAGAGGAGTCTGACCAAATGAGCTCTGACCAGAGGAGTCTGCCAGATGAGCTCTGACCAGAGGAGTCTACCAGAGGAGTCTGCCAGAAGACCTCACCAGAAGAGGACCAGAGCAGAGGCAGAAGACTTTCCCCAGACCAGACTAGTTCAGACCAGATGAGGGAGACAGATTAGTTCACCCACTTAGAGGCTGCGTGTAATCTGGAGACAAGGAGATTTTGGAGATCATGATGGAGAAGAAAGCAATCAGAAGAGTCAACTGATGGAGGATCTGATTGATTGATTGCTTGATTGAAAGTCAACTAATCAATCATATAATCAATCTTTGATTGATTATATTCCTCCAATTATGGTTGTTTGAATCTCTAGCTTCCAACGGCTAGTTAATTCTCACAACTATAAATAGGAGTGTTTTTGGATGAGTTCATATACAAGAGTCGCGCGAGCACACAAAGCACACGAACTCTTCCACTCACTCACCTTGTTCATTCAAGTTCATATACTCTTTTAGGAGTCTTAGTTGGAACTTATAATCAACCTGTTCACCATATTGAAAGGTTGTTGTAAGCAAGTTGTACGAAGGAGCTGGTACTTCCCAATTCCAGTGGTTCGTGAGTAAGTTGGTTGGAGAGTGAGAAAGACCCCTTTGGAGAAAGGGAGAGTAGACGTAGGACAAGTTGGTCCGAACCACTATAAATCTGGTGTTCTCTACTTTATGCTTTTTTAGATTTCTGCATTATCTTTTAGCACTTTATTCTAAGGGTTTTCATTAAAAATAAACTCAAAACGCTTTCCGCTGGATAACCTTTTTGGGACCAACATTGGGCTAACAAATGTCTTGGGGGGCCAGTGAATCAAGTAAGGCAAACCAAAAACTTGCCTAATTTTTTTGAAAATTTTGCTAAGTATAGAATTTAAAGTTGTTCGGCACATTGTATAGGTTAGTGTTGTTTCATCTTTTATTTATAGACAGAGTTTCTCGGCAAAAATATTATAAGCGAGCATGTTTTAGTTAATGTTCAAAGTTGTTCGTCAGATTATATTTGTTAGTGACGAGCAGTCTTACAATACTTGTAAATTTCATTATGTAAATATAGTAGTTGTTCGTCAAGAGGAAAAGTCCAAAAGCTCGAGGTACAAGTCCATTTTGAGGACCAAAGCCACTTAAAGGTTGTTCGTTTTTTAAAATGAACAGAACCTAAGGCTGAACCCTGATTCCACTAAAGGCAAAGTTCAATTCGAACAAAAGCCCAACACTATATGTTATAATTGCAAAGGCATTGATAAAAATGTAAAGGCAATTAACATATAAAGAAAATGAGCGAACAAAGAAAGACATTCCATTAATTAAAAGGCATTAAGCCTCAAAAATAGTACAATGATCCTAAAAGTCAAGTACTACAAAAGGAGCGAACAACTATTACAAAGAATGTGAAAAGAAAAAAGTTAAGTCCTATATCTACTGTTGCTCGGTAGGAGGAGGATCTTGAGTTTGATCAACGGGAGGTTCAACGATCATATCTCTAGCCAAGTCTTCAACAGCCTTATCCTCAGCCTCTTTAGCATTTTGCTCGTCAGCCACGGCCGCCTCTTCCTCTTGTTCGCCTTCATCAACTAGAGGCGGAGGATGAGTAATGACAATACTGGAGTCAAGTTTGTCAAGTTTAACCCCATGTACGGCCAAATCCGCTAGCTGAATTTCAATATTGTTCGGCGGTGGATAGTGCTCGATGAATTCATTCAAGTCTTTGCTTATTTCTTCCACTAAGTCCTTGTAGTCATAAGCATCGGCCGAGCGGATGCTGTCCGCGTAGGCACAGATATATCCTAAGTTCGAGATGGGGGCAGACCGGGCCTGGAGCTCTGCCTCAAGTTGATCGTGGGTGAAGGTGCTGGCCTCCACTTCTCTCAGGCGAACAACTTCCGCCTCAAGATCGGTGATTTTCTGCTCGGCCGCTGACAGTTTTCTCTTCTCCTCACCGAGCATGGCTTCTTTGCCTCCCAATTCGCTAGATAAACCTTGAATTTTTTTCAAGGTATTTCTGCTCATTGTCGATGTAGAGGGAGATCTGGTTGTTAAGCCGAGCAATCTGGCCATTCAAATTGTTCGCCATTGTATCCTTCTCCTCTGAAAGGTGGCGGACAGTGGCAGCATGTTGGCGAGCAGCTTCTTCCAGCTCCACCACTTGAGCCATTCCCCTTTGAGCGGATACAAGGGAGTTGGCAGCTTGTACCATTGACAAATGAAAGTTATCAATGGGCCCTTGAGCGAGCACGGCCTTGTTCAGCGGTTTTGACCAGGCGCGAGCAACAATTTCAGTTGTCCGACGAACATGGTCATCCGAGATATCACGGATGTTCGCCGGGGTCTTCGAGCAGGCGTATTGGTGAAGAGTGTCTATTCGCCCCAGATGGTCATTAGGCCGATACCTGCGAACAAAGAAGCTTTAACACTTAGTAAATTTTTCAACTTACTCAACTCTTGGAAGAGTTCAAGGAGGAATCCTTACTCGGAAAATTTGGCTCCGTCCCACCCTAGATAGGTGATGTCGTCAGGCCCACGAGGAGGTGTATGCCTATCTTTGCTCGCCTTTCCTCTTTCATCGGTTGTAGGAGGGCGAGCAGCTTCAGAGGAGGGCATGCGACCAGATCCTCCCACCTTGGATTTTCCTTTATTAATGGTGGGGGGCGCCTGGGTGACGTATGTGCCATCACTCTTCTTCAGTCTTTTTAGACCATGAGGAGAGGCGGGGGCCGGTTTGGGCAATGTGCTCGGCGGAACGGACGTCCGGTGGGCGTGCTCGGTGGCGGAGGCCTTGTTGGTCATCGCCAACACCTTGGAAGGCGGATCACCCTTCTTCTTTCGTCCTTTGGGTGGCACCATTTCAAATACCCTCTGTTCTAGGAGAGCAAAACTGGGAGGGACAGCAACGGTGACTTGCTCGGCTAAAAAAAAAAGTTAATTAAATTCAATTTAGACGAGCAAGTTCAGAGAGTGATGGCGAGCAAAGTTTATTTTGAAAGTTAGAAATTTTTGTACCTGGGGGCACCTCAGCTTAAGCCTCCAAATGATGGGGATACGTAAACAGGCGAGCAACTTTTTTACACTTCTCCTTGTTCACGTATTTGATGGTCCTTTCGGCTTTATCCCGAAGAGCGACCAAACACGAAATGAAGAGGAATTCAGAGCCAATTTCCTCTTCCTCGGAATTCCACTTGAGCAACCGGGGGCCTGCGAGCAAATAAAAAAAGTTAAATTAGAACTTTATGCAAGGGCGAATAAAGATGACCTTTCGTTTGATTTGCCCATAAGTAGTGGGTTCAAATGTACGCCCGGCACCGCCGTATGGGCCAGAAGATGCTCGCCAGTCGCCCCCAATAAAGAAGAAGTGCTCCTTCCAATCCCGAATCTTGTTCGGCACCCCCTCCACTAGTTTCAGTCCAGTCCGGGCTTTTAAGTAATAATATCCATCCTCGCCCCTCGGACATTTGGTGATGGTCATCAAGTAGTTGACCTCTTCGGTAGTTATACGGTCGACGTATCCCTCCAGGGCGAACAGGCCCATGATGCCGAGCAAGTTCATCCACCCAATAGGAGTTATTTGGGTGATGGCTAAGTTGGTCACCTCCAGAAAACGACCAACAACCGGGGGCAACGACAGCCTCAACCCAGCAATTAGGGTGTCAATGTTGATCGTCGTACACCTGGGTGGAGGCCGATCAGCTCTTTCCTTCCTTTTGGGAGCCCACATGAAGATGTCATGAGGAATCTGATATGCTTCCCGTATAAGGTTGAGCTCATCCTTGCGAACAACGCTTTTAATTTTGCTCGCCTGGTACTCGGTTCTTACCAAATCCAAAACTTGGTGTGGGGGGCGGGGAAAGTTGTTCGCATGTTCGTCAGAGTATGCTCGCCAATTAAATGGGCGAGCAACACCTGTGGGGATCTCATTTTCGAGCATCTTAGGGCCTGGAAACCCTATCCCTTCCAAAAATTTAGGGGTAAGCTCGTCAAACTCCGGATCTTCCTCAGATTCAGAGCTAGAGGAAGATTGCTCGTCGGAGGAGCTGCTCGTGGCCTCCTTATCCACTTTGCCAGATTGACGAGCACCAGAATCCTCTAATGATCAAACCACCGAATCCACGTCAGGTTGCGCTTCTGAGGAAATTTCAAACGGCGGTTGTTCGACAAACGGCACGATCGGGAATAGGGGGTCCAATCCTTCCTCTGATCCTTTGTTGCTCGAATGGGAGGACATCAGTTTAAAAATAAAGATTTTGAGTTTTGGCAAGGGGTTTGTAGTCTCCGATGACGGTTCTGGGCAGGCGACGGCGGCGATGGTACAAATTTGGGAAAGAAAGAAGAAAAGAACGAGAGAAAGAAGAATAACTACCTGGAAAATAAGATTTGAAGTTGAATGTTGAAGAAATGGACGCCGGAAAGCTAAAAAATCGCCGAAAATGGTGGATTCGCCGGAGTTCTCTGTAGCAAATGAAGAAGAGTGGGAAAAATTTCATTTCCCACTCACCTTTATACCAAAGAAGAAAACGGAGTAAAACCCATATTATTTAGAAAAAGTCGGGGCCAAAATACGCAAAAACGGGGTCTTTTTTCGTAAATAAAGAAAAATCAAAGGACCTACACACAATTATAGGGGCGCATCACCTCGGGATTGATCGCGCGTGGACGGCGTGTAATCATGACGTGTACGTCATCCTCCTATGCCCCCCAGATCGTGGGAAGACGAAACGGTGAATTTGGAGCTGCTCGCCAAAAGTAATGATGTTCGTCCAGATTCATACCAAGAAGATATCCTAACTACAGTTGCTCGCCACAAAGTTGCTCGTCTGGGACAACATATAGTCAGGATATGGGGCAATTATTGATAGGCGAACATAAATCAATGATTGGCGAACAAGAGTTAAAGCCTTAATAAGGATTACAAGGAATCAACCCCAAATCAAAGATGATCAACAAAGGAAATCAAGTCGGAGTGCATAAATCAATCTAGGGAGTGCATAAACTGATGAACAACTACAAAGACGAACAGCTTATCGGCGAACAGGTTTGAAGGCCCAAGACCAGAGATGAACATTCTGCTAAGTCACTGATGACGAGCAACATTGATAAAAGGTGGTGAATCTACCAACCTAAGAGGTGCATATCGACGAACAAAGGATCAAGATCCCGACACCAATCTGTGTAAAACACAAAGGCGAACAACTTCTGAGCCATGTACCCAAAAGGCGAACAACTTTTATGAAAAAACCATCCTGGATCAGCTAAATCGACCTGGGCGAACAACAATGAAATCCGAGATAAGACCAAAGAAGACTTTGTAACTAAGATTCAGCTTAGATTAGGTCAAACTAAGGTCAAAGGACACATGTCAAGCATGCAAGCTAGGGAGACCAAGAGTCATAGACACCTCATGCTTGCTAGTCTTTATAAATAGTTGTTCTCCAGCTTAAGAAATACAAGTTCAAATTCATAAACACTCCCAAAACACACACTGATACACCTAAACGTACACACATACAAAATTATTATGATTTCGACTTTCATATTTACAAGTTCATAACCCGAACCCTCGATTTACATCCGATACATCCGATAAAAATTGATCACCAACAGGTGTGTGTGCTAGGTATCAGTCTGATCCCAAGAGAAGTCATTTGGAGGCTGCTAAGAGGATACTTAAGTATTTGAAAAGGACAGTCAATATGGGACTATGGTATCCTTCAGATGACAACTTAGAACTGACAGGTTATTCAGATGCAGATTATGGAGGTTGTAGGATTGATAGGAAATCAACCTCAGGGACATGTCAGTTTTTGGGAAGTAAGTTGATCTCGTGGTTTAGTAAGAAGCAGAATTCAGTGGCTACATCCACAACTGAGGCTGAGTATATGGCTGCAGGTAGTTGTTGTGCTCAGATTTTATGGTTGAGGCAACAGTTGAGGGACTACCAAGTATTTGCTAATGAGGTTCCAATCTATTGTGACAACAATAGTGCTATAGCAATTACTCAGAACCCAGTGCTTCACACAAGGTGCAAGCATGTGGACATTAGACATCACTTCATTCCAGATCACGTGGAAAAGAAGGACATTAGGATGGAGAAGATTCACATTGACAGGCAAAGAGCTGACATCTTGACTAAGCCTTTGGCTGAAGCAAGGTTTATAGAACTGTCAGTGGAGTTAGGACTCTTAGATCCGGGAGAGCAGTCAGTGTAGGGTTCTAGGGGGAACTCAGGCAAGACTCGACTCAGCGAGGTATCAGGGTGCTACAATGTCTCCCTGACAGGTATGAGTTCTATCCTGACTCTTGTGAATACCAAGCGTCTCCCTGAGTCCTTCGTCCTGAAAATCTTTATTAAATGCATTCCGTTTTCATTAAAAGCGAACTTTTTCACATTTAAACCCACGCGCAGCGGAGCAGTTAATGCTTCAGTTACTTTTTCATATACGTGTTAGTTTTATACGGAATATGACTGACATGGGGTAATTGATTGAAACTAAGATTAATCCTGGCCTTTCATTTCAAAACCTTTCAAATTCAGGAATTAGTCTCAACCCCACGTTTGAGTAACTGACTTAATCTTATCAATCAATAGTGCCATTGGAGGTCTTTACGCAAACACAAAGCACATCTGCACACTGAGTATTCTCCTGCTCAAAATTTTCACAGATTTTCTAAAAACATCTCTTTCAAACAAATGGACAACAGACAAGCTTATAGATGTTGTCGATAACAAGCTGGTACACATGGAGCAAGTCATCTCCATGGAAGGTGCTTGTCTTACAGTGGAGGAAATCAAACCAGTTTTTAATTGGATTTCCAAAGCTGGGTTGGAAACATACTTCACCATGCGCCCTATCTCCATACTTCCAAGGACGGTCGTGGAAGCCTACTTCAATATGTTCCTGCGTAAGGGGGAACTTTTCACGAAGGTGACCGCGCTCAAACCAACGGGAGAGAAGGACGGCGACAACAAACCTCTCTATAACTCAGAGGTGGTTGACATTGACATTCGGAAGGCTGTCAAGGAGGTCTTTGCATTGCCTTTCTCAGGGATCAATCCTAGGTTCTACAAGGAGAATTCGGAGGGAGAATTCCTTAAGAAGTGGACCAAGACTGGCTCCCCTGAGTTCAGAGCCCGTCAGAACAAGAGTACTCTGAAGCCTGAGTACAAAGCTCTTGTGGACTTGGTGTCCAAGGTGGTAATGGGATCCACTGGCTCTCATGAGCAGCTGAGCTTGCCCAAGCTGAGGATAATGGGGGCTATAGTTGATGGAGTGGAAGCGAACTGGGAGCAGTTCTTCCTTGATCAACTCCATCAGGCTGGACTGGACAAGCTGAAGCGGGATGAGGAGAAGGAGCACATTTTTGTCAGTGCCATCCTGCCCTTTGGAACGAGGATGTCCATCCTGATTGCTCATGCCTGCCATGAGTACACCTTCGACTTCGAGTACAATCTTTCCTCCAAGAAGGTGATGTTTACTTCAGCCAGTGACAATTACTCGATGCTAGGGCTGACTGATCCCAATGCTAAGGCAAAGGGTCAGGCTAAAAAGCCAGCTGGGAAGGCCAAGAAAGTGGCAACCAGTCTCATTGAGAGGGTGGATGACCTCTTTGAAAGGAGTAAGGAGGCTGAGGAGTCTGCCGCTGAGGGAAAGGAGGCTCAGCCTGCAGTGGAGGATGCGGAGAAGAAGAAGAAGAAGAAGAAGGTGAAGATAGTGCTGTCAGGGAAGAGCACTAAATCTGGGACTAAGTCTGATCCCAAGAGAGCTGAATCTGAGGCTGAGGGAATTGATGATGACGTCAGGAAGGAGAGTGATTAGGGGGAGAGGCCCTTGAAGAGACTTAGGAAGGGAGTCAGAAAGTCCCTTGCTAAGAGACTGCCTGTAGTGAGTGAGAGGGAGAAGTCAAGCTCTCCTAGAGCCTCTGACTTGGAAGAGGTGAGAAAATCTATCGAGACGGTTGAGTTGTTGCAGCCTGAGATAGTACCCACTCACCCTGAAACCCAAACACCAACCAACCCTGACCCTACACCTCAACCAATCAACTCACCCCAAACAGCCGAGCCCAATATCCCAGAGTCAGTGCCATCACCTCAGAGGCCTGACCAACCATCAGATCCCACCATTCCCAACCCTGAAGATTTCTCCACTTACCCCAACCCAAAAGATTTCCCTAAAGCCACTTCAATTGAAGAGGATGACTTCCTGGAAGTGGAGGATGAGGAATTGGATGAGCATATGGCAGGAGGCATTCTGGAGAATACCCTAAGGGGGAACGCTACTGAATGGGCCTCCAAGTGCTGGCCAAGGCTAGTATGGAGAGCTTGCTGCCAACGTCATTGAGCTCAAAGTTTGGTTGGAGTTTAAGCAATCCAACATGCAGGAGCAGCACATGCTAGTCGATGCTCGTGGATGGGAGCACTGGGAGAATGAGGAGGCAAGATTATGCTCTTATTTTGGACTGACTAGCTGGCTTCGACTGCTGAATTTCGAAAACCTGAGGAAGCTAGTCAATAACTTAATGTCCAAGAGTAAGGCTGATCTTCTTTCAGATGGTGAGGAAGATAAGGGTGGAGAGGATGACGAAGATGCTCAGGGTGGAGCTTCGGAGAAAGCTGTGGAGGAAATAACTGAGGAGGTTGATGCGATGGTCCCTGAGTCTCAGACTCAGGAGGAAGGTGTGAAAGACACTGGTGCCAAGGGTGGACCAGTGGCTGAGGATGTTTTGAACATCTTAGCCGCCGATGAGACATCTGTCGATGAAGGAATTCCCTGCCCTGAGACAAGGGAGAAAGATGTTGAGGCGTCCAAGGAGACTCCCAGTTCCAAAGGACTAGTTCCTAAGTTTCGAGATGGCTTGGTTGAGCCTGAGCAAGCGACCATGACCACTCAACAACTGCCTTCAGTGCACCCTGAAGAGGGGACTGAGGATGCATAGGCTGACAAGGGAAAACAGCCTGCCACTGATGAGGCCGAAGATGGTGATGAGGATGTGATCATAACTGGGGTCGGACGAGCTGAATTCACAAGCATTGTGGAGGTCAAAAAAGAGAAAACCACTGAAAATCTAGCTGAGCTTCAGGAGGAAGTGATGAGGCTACGCGCTGAGAAAGAAGAGGACTCCAAGGCCCTAGCAAAACACATCTGATGGACTAAATCAGCTTACAACACCCTTGCCAATAGGGAGTTGATTTTGCTCAAGAGAACGATGAATGACACGGCCAAGTCAGTGAGGGCTGAAAGGAAGCACACCAAGAAGATGTTGAGACAAACCTTGAAGCAGTTGGCTGAGAAGGATGAGCAAAGGAAGGAAGATCTCAATCAGGCCGTGGAGAAGCTTGCAGCTCAGGCTGGAGCCCTACTCACTTAGGCCATTAAGGACTCAACATCCAAATTGGAGCTGGATTCAGGACGAATTGCTCAGACTTCGAAAGATATTGCTGAGAGGCTGACTCAAGCAGATGATCGATCCGCCAGGGTGGATGAGAGGATCGAGCAAGCTGAACAAAGACTCCAACTCTCCATGGAGGTCTTTGAGAAGAAGGTGAATGCTGCAATCAGTTCTGTTTCTTTTGCAGGAACTGGTATCTCGATGGGAGTTAACTTACTGAAGGAGGGAATCAATGATGTTCATTCCCTAGCTTCCTTCGTAATTAACAGCGGATCTGACGCATTCCCATCCGAGGCCAATGATGATGCCAAAAAGGGGGGAAAGAAAAAGAAAAGATCCCGCCCTGAGGCATCTGCGGCAGTCAACCAAGGCGAAACATTTCAAGCTGATCCTGATGCCAATCCTGAAGGGAATGTGCAGAGGGTAAGAAAGTCAACAAGGTTGGCAGCAGTAGAGAAGGAAGGGGAGGAAATTATTGCCAGGCTGAAGGCAGAGCCAGTAAAGAAGGCGATGGCTAATGAACCTTCTAAAGAACTCCAAGTATCCAAGCAACCTGAGTCAGTTCAGAAATCTCCCCCCCCCCCCCCCATGAACACAAGGAAGAACCCCATCACTTACTCTGGGGAGATGGTGGCAGAATTATGCGCTGAGGCGTGGGGGACACCTTCTGAAAAGACTGAGGCTGTACGCAGGGCTGAGATTGCACAGAAAGAAAAGATGTGTATCTTGGAGAAGAAAGTGGAGAAGCTGACTGATATCAATGAGCTTCAACAAAGGAAACTCGATGATGCAGTTATCAGTCTGCTTAGGAGAAAGAAGGCGAAGCCTGAGCCTAGGAAGTACAGAAAGAGGCCTACAACAAGAAAATCAATAATTCTTCAAGTTAGAAGGCCGGAGTCAGGATTAAGGGAAGCCTATGTCGACGAGTTCATCTCCGAGGCACTGAAGGAGTTCTGGGCTGATGCGAAAGATGAGTTTGTGAAGTTGTGGTATGTTGTGAAGAAATGGGGCGACACTGATGATATCAATGCCCACTTCACTGACTACATGATGGACAATCATCCTGAGTTGATCCAAAAGATACTAGAGGAGGCTGAAGCAGCTCAAGTCCAGGTGAAAGCTCCTAAGTTCACGATTCGAGCTCCTCCCTTAGTTCCTGGAACACAGAAGCACAATACAAAGGCCATTATGATGGAAGTTTTGAAGATTGCCAAGACTGAAGGGTACATGAATCAACCTAGCAGACTTGACGAGTTAAAGGCAAGAGTCTATGCAGGATATGGACTTGAACCTGAAATGAGATTAGTCTAGGTGTTCACAGCTTCTTGTAATAGATTAGATTCATTGTAATCACCTTCACATCAATCAATGAAATCTATTACTTTTTCCCACAGACAAAAACTCATTGTCTTTTTTGCTGTTATTTAAATTCTGTATTTTATCAAGAATTGCTCTAACAATGCCTTATCTTATAGATAGGTTCTTATATTTCCTCTAAGTGTTTTGAGGATCTTTTCAGTGTTTTGGCATCATCAAAAAGGGGGAAATTGTTGGGACATTGTCAGTTTTGATTAAGATCCCAAAGCCCCTGAAAAGATGATTTGCTTTTTGTTTATCTTTGTCAGGCTAGCCTTGGTTAGGTTTTGTACTTAGTCATTTTACACTTCACAGGTACTCAGTAAGAGGAGCACTTACTGATGACAATCAAGACTTAGAGCCTGAAGACAAAGTTTACCATCTTGAACTTATGGCAGTCTTCTAAGCTGGCTGAGTAAGTCTCAGCGATGAAGAGTATGACCCTGAGGTCATTTACTACTCAGTCCTGAAGGGAACATGAGGATACTGAGTTTATGGGAAGACTTGGAGTAGAGCCGAGCAATGCAAAAGGAATGTCAGCGTCGGGACAAGACCGGTGAGCTCAAGACAAAAAGAACTTAATAAGACAAGCCTGAAGCTCAGGAATAAGTTCTGACATTCTCACCAACCTGATGACGTGGACCAATCCTAGAAGGACACACACGTACGGAACCTGACAGAAGACTGAATTCAGACTGCACTTTCAACGGGCAAGCATTTATTGTGCATTTAATGCATATACCTAATTCCATGCAAGGACGGCTGCTGCATGAAGATATGTCCGTTTGAAGCCACTCTACATAGATGATAAGAAAGGTCATCTCTCCAACGGATAGTTTTTCAAATCACCTATAAATACAGAAGGCTTTGAACCCATTCAAGATTACGGGAAATTTCCAAGCCAGAAATTACTCAAACTCTCAAGCATTCAAAAGCATTCAGCCTTAGAAGAAGCACTCGAAACCATCTAAATTTCCCCAAGTGTTTCTTAGCTACTGAGAGTTATTCTGTATTCCAAAGAGCGAACTAGCATTATCTTAAGCTTAGAGAGATTATCCAATCCTTAGTATAGCTTTGCCTTATAAGGATAATCTCAACTTAGTTGGAATCCAAACTGAAACCAAAACCCTAAGTTAGGTTTGTTGGGAGAAAGTCAGTTAGTGAGTTAGTAAGAGGAGTTATATAGATCAGTGAGGTTATCTGGTCTTGGTGCACCTTGGCACGTTAAAAACAAGAATCCCTTGAGTGGATTTCCTGTTAAATCAGGCTGTGGACGTAGGAGCTTGAGTCTCTGAACCACGTTAAACTTCTTGTGTTCTTATTGCTTTGAGATTGCGCATACCTGTCATATTACTTGTTCATTCATAAGCATTTGGTTTATCAGGCCTGAATCAATCAGCCTGATCATTAAAAAGAGCACTGCCCTACTAATCACTATTCAAAATTGAGTAAACAAATTTTTTAGAAAGCAAACTAAACAAGACTCTAAACTATCAGGGCTCACGCATTTCCGCACTGAACTTGAATTGATAGTTAGCCAACTGACCCGCACCAAGTGTAGTCAGTAGGTGTGTTATCAGCTCCTAGTTCTTAACCACTCTGAGTAAAGGGGACTCAGTTAGGTTCACGTATTCCTCAGTCTTGTACCGGGACCAACACTGTCCTTTACATCGAACCAGTATTTTGAGCTCGATATTTGCAATGAAGGGGTAGGGAATGAAGATAGGTATGGGGAAGACTATTTGTAGAGTTGTTGGATATACTGTATGCTTGTGGATGAAGAACTGGAAGGGGTTGAAGGTTAATTTAATTTATTTTCTTCAATTAATTATAAGATATTCTAATTGGAGTTGAGATATTTCAAACGTGTATTGTGGGCTGGAGTTAGGACATTTTGATTTTTTTATATTGGAATTTGATTATTAAAATTATTTCAAACGTATTCGAATTATTCATTTTAAAAAATATTAATAAAATTTTAAAGTTTCAAAGCACAAATTAGCATTTTAATTTTAAGAAATATAATTAGTTCTTTTATGTTTAAACTTATTTATAATATAATTTTTTTTAATTTTTTAAATATTTAATGATGTGGATGCTTACTAAGACGATGATTGTGTATTTATTTGTACACATCAACTTTTGGACAAGGGACAAACTGGCTGAAGGTTAAATTGCAAACAAATATGAAACTGATCTTATTTTTGCAAAAATTCAAAAGTTTAGTTTATATTGCAATTTGTGGGAAAATTGAGATTTTATTTGCAATTAAGCCAATTTATTTTTTTATAAGTATGATGACATTGATGTAGGAGCAAGATCGATTGTCGTATTGATGTTAATCTTTTTAACTTAGTTACTTTGTTGATTCTTTTATTTGTATTGCTCAATTTAAATAATAATATAATATTTTCTTATTTTATTTTAAATTTATTATTTTATATGGATGTTATAGTTTAGAAATAGTTCACTGTGTGATTAAAATAAAATTTAGTTTGGTAGTTTCTATTATAACCTGAGGTTTTTTTTATCTATCTTAAATAATTTGTCATTTAATTTCATTTGTGTGTTTGTTATCATTACTAATACTCCATCCATCCCAACTCTAACTTCACTTTATTTTTTTTGAAATTGTAAGGGAAATTTTACTAAAGCGTGAAGATAGAATTGAGACGGATGTAGTATAAAACTATTATTTTAAAAAGTTTTAAAATACCACTTAATTTAAAATTACCAAAGTTAGCCATTTGGTAATGCACATATTGTTTTTTTATCCACAAAGTGACTTGAACCGAAAATACTAGCTTTTACTAGTAGCTTCCCTGCAAGAGTACGGGTTCACTGTAGTATGGGCAAGTATAGGGACCAAGTATTATCGAACCCAAGGGAAGGTATGTATGCGAATAGATCCCTGAAGATCTACGCGTCGTAGTTAATATGAGTGTATGTTTGGGGATTGAAAATTATTAAATCTAAACTATTCTACTCTACTAATGCAAAAGAAAGAAATGAGTTAATTATCTAAGGGTTTTGTCTCAAATATAAAAGGGTGATGCTCGGGATAGGAATTTCTACGTATACTAACGGAGTTGGTACGATAATTAAAATAACCGTGACACACAAGAAATAACCTAAGTATAAGAATGCAAGGTGAAAGCTCAAGATTCTAAACCCTAATACTTTACCCTAACACTCGACTTCACTAATCCACTAACAAGTTAATAGATTGTGCTTAATTAATGAGACCCTAATTTAACTAAGGTGATGCGGTCGTCCTCCTTCGCTAAACCAGTAGATGAATTAACCTCTCCTAAACCCTCTCGTTAAGACTACTAATTGTTATTGAGTGATGCGGTCGTCCTCTCTCTAACACTTTCGTACGAAATTCAAAGGTAGAGTTAAGATTAATTATAAGAATTCATTAATTAAGAGAATTAAAACTAACGTCACGAATTACCCTAATTACATACCCACAACCTACTTCTACGAGTTCATCCTATCCTAAGCATGCAAGGGTTCTAGCCTAACATGGTGGTTTGAATAATAAAAGCAATCACAAGAACAATAAACATATGCATAATTAAATTAGCGAAAGAAATCAAGAACATAAACGAAAGAACAAATTAAAGTCTCTAAAGAAATATATATAAATCTGAAAAACTAGGGTTTATCGTCTCAAAGAGTAAAGAAAGAAAGAATTAATCTAATGCGTTCAAAAGAAATACTAAAACTAAGAATTCGTAAATTAGAACCTCGATTACAACGTATAAAACTCTTCCAATCTCTCTTCCAAGCTTTCTCCTCGCTCAAAATATGTAAAAATATGTGTTGGTATCTGTTGATATGCTTGGAAAAAGGTATAAATAGGCTTGGGATCGAATTTGGGTGTTCATGGGCCAAAATATGCGTCAAGATCGAGTATAGGTCGAGTAAAACTACTCAACCTGTTGCAGCTCGAGTGCACTACTCGAGTGCCCGAGTAGTGACTACTCGAGCGACTCTACTCGAGTACTTTTCGGCAGCTGTACACATGTTCGTAAAATCTTCATATCTCCTCAACCGGGAGTCCGTTTTGGCCGATTCAAAGTCCTACGAACTCCTCTTTTCACCCTCTATCCATCTATGAAAACCAAAGAGACAAATTCATCAGTTTATAGAAATGATACTCAATTGACTCCAAACACTCATAAAAAACACTCAAAACATGGGCAAATCGGACACCAAAACATAACAATTTCACGCCTAATCAACCCCCCCAAACTTACCATATTGCTTGTCCTCAAGCAATGAAATAATAAGTCAAGTGAAATTGTTAGGAATGAGTCAAAGAATCAAATCGTGCAAGCAAATGAACTCGAGCTTCAACGATCGATCACACCTATACTCACTCACTTTCCCTCATCATACTCATGCAACAACAGCAAGAATCACCAAAATCAAACATGGATGGGCACTCAACGATGTGTTTCACTCCCTCACAAGTGTATAACAGTGTTTAAGGGCACACTCAATCAATCAATCACACAAATTGGCAGCCATAGGCTTGTAAGCACTCTCAACTCCGATCATACTCTAGAAATCAATGCCGAATCAAAAAGGACTTTTCTCAAGGTTGTAATGTAGGCTCTTTGGACAGGTGGGATAACAATATAAGGTAAAGTGACTAACGTGAATGGAGAATAGAAAATCAAACTTCGGTACTTCGAGATTAGGAACAGACTACTTCAAACATATTCAATCAACAAACTTTCAATTCCAATTCTCTCAACACTTCAATTTCTTTTTTTTTCTTTCTCACTCTTTCACTTTTTTTTCAATCACTTCACTTTTTTCTTCTTTTTCGCACAAACACATGAGCTCTTTTTTTTTTCTTTTGCTCATTCTCAATTTTTTTTCTCTTTTTCCCACATCTCATAACTTCATCACTCATTCTCATATTCACTCAACAAACAACCTTTTCCTTCTTCAACTCAATTCACTCCCTTCACATTCACACTTTCCTATTCTCCACTCCAATTGGGACAAAAAGGCTTAGGAATTGGAATAGTGTTCATATGTGCTAGCAAATAAAATAGGCTTTAGGCTCAAAGGGGCTAACAAGGGATTCAATGTCATTGGTAGGGAAAATTTTGGCTAAGTGACTCATTCAAATCAAAGATGGCCTAAGATCCTATTCGGCATATCAAACTAGACACAATCAAGAAGCAAGAGCACGCACAAGTTCTAGCATCCTCTAAGGTGACGATTCACTCACAAACAAAGAGATCAAATCATGCATCAAAATCTCATAAGGCTCAAATCTCACGGTTTTCACATCCATGCTAGTCTAGTGCATTCTCACAATCATCACACAAGCACTCAAAAGGAAAATTTGTAAGCATACGAGTTCTCTCTCAAATCAACTCTAACTCAAACTCTCACACAATAAAACTCCTAACTCAACCTCACAACTCAACTCTACTCATCAAATCATACTCAAAGATAGCAACCAACAAGCATAAGAGAATTGATAGGCATGAAATATTGAGGAACAAAACAAATCAAAATCAGCCCAAGGAGCATCTCAAGGTACCCAATAACTAACTCAACTCAAAGATAAGGGGTGCTCCGGTGCAATGTAACAAGAAAATATATAAAAAAAACACCGCCCCCCCAAACTTCGACCTTGCGAAGAGGTCTAAGTTTGGGGTTGTGGGTTACCTCAACCAAACAATTCAGTTTCTCTTCATCAACTTGGCACACTCTCTTGCTTGAGTTAGTCCCTTCAATCTGAATAACTCCATGATACCTTTACTCCTTTAGAGACAAGCCTACAAGCAACTCACTCAAATACGAGGTTAAACATACGACTCAAAATAACTCCCTAATAACTAAAAACTCAAAGCAAATAAAAAATAATGGGTTGCCTCCCATTCAGCACTATTTTTAAGGTCCTCATGCCGGACCAAGCTCAAAGGAGCTTATGGGACATCATACTCAAATTTACCTCCCTTACTCTCATAAGGGTGGTGGTTACATTCCTTTCCTTGATGCCCCTCCATCATGAGTTCCTTTGCTTCCTTCCCCACCTCAAGTGGTATAGGTCTCAACTCCTTCTCACCTTTATCTGGAGGAGTCTTACTAATCAATTTCTTGAGTTTGGACTTTTTCTTCTTAACTCTTCCTTTCCCTTCTAACTGGACCACGTCCACTTTCTTCACCTCTTCATCCTTCAACTTCTTCACTTTATCCGTATCAAAATAATCAAGATCATAATGCTCATGGGTTAAATAATCAAGTGAAGGACTAACAAAATCATGAATATGAGAAGGATTAGGGATAGATGGTGTGTCTTCAACACGAGGATCAATGGCATCCATGCAATACAAACTCTCATCCTCCTTCGGGTGCTTCATGGCTTCATATAGGGAAATCTTCACTTCTTGATCATCAACCTTCAATGTAATCTTCCCATTTGCCACGTCTAGCACCATCCCCGCCGTAGCTAAGAACGGTCTTCCCAAGATCAGGGGCACGTGCTCATCTTCCTCCATCTCTAGCACTACAAAGTCGGCTGGAAAAATGTGATCTCCAACTCTCACTAGGACGTCTTCAACCACACCTTGAGGTCTAGTAATAGACCGATCAGCAAGTTGAAGCATCATCATTGTGGGTTGAAGTTCTCCACCTTCCAACATCTTGAAAAGCGACAAGGGCATGAGATTGATGCTCGCCCCTAAATCACATAGCGCTCCTTTCTTGATCCTGTTCCCAATGTTACATAGGATCGTGAAGCTCTCGGGATCCTTCAGCTTCGGTGGAAGCGCCTTGTGCACTAATGCACTCACCTCGTGGTTCAGCTGCACCAACTTCGGCTCATCCACTCGCCGTCTTTTCGCAATCAAGTCCTTCAGAAACTTTGCATAATGCGGCATCTATTCCAAAGCATCATAAAAAGGAATGTTAATGTGAAGTTGTTTAAAAACATCAAGAAATTTTGTAAATTTTTCATCAAGCTTCTTTTTCATGAAGCGCTGTGGATACGGGACTGGTATCAAAGATTTGGGTACCCCCCATTCATCTCTTTCTGTTTCTTTCACTTTATCCCTTGCTTCCTTTGCCTGCTTCCACTTAGGAACTCTCTCACCCTTCTCAATGCCTTCATCTTCAAGCTCTTTGCTCGCTTGAGTGCTTTCACCCTCAACCTTCTTCTCAATCCTTTCACTTTTTATCCCCTTCTCAACTTGAGGCATCTCAGAATCAGCAGGCATCTGAGGACCTTCATAGTTGGTTCCACTTCTAAGCTGGATCGCCTTGCAATGCTCTTTCGGGTTCCCCTCCGGCATGGAAGGATATTTTCCCGGCTCTCTATTCAACGACTTTGTAATCTGGCTCATCTGGAACTCTATAGAAGTGAACCTTCGATTGTTCTCTTGTTGAGTTCTAGTCCACTCAACGTTCATCTTCTGGAGCTCTTGATCACGTTGATCACCCTTTTTATGCAACTCTTTCACATCGTACTCCAAGGATGACAACCTCTTACTTCCTTCCTCCACCTTCTGAAGGATAGCCCTCAACATCTCCTCAGTTGAGGCACCGCCTTCTCCTCCCGGAGGTTTAGACCCCGGATCAACACCTGTAGGAACAGTAATACCAGCTTTTGGGTTAGCATATGAGAAATTCTCATTCTTCCTCTATGTGTTTTGAGGAGGCTGCTGGCCTCCTTGAAATCCTTGTGTGTTCCTCCATTGATTTTGAGGCGGCAGTGGCCCTGGAGGTGCAAATGGCTGACCATAAGAAGGTCTTCCAAACTGATTTTGTTGGGACATTGTCAGTTTTGATTAAGATCCCAAAGCCCCTGAAAAGATGATTGTCTTAATCTGTCTTTGTCAGGCTAGTCTTGGTTAGGATTAGTACTTAGTCATTTTACACTTCACAGGAACTCAGTGAGAGGAGAACTCACTGGAGACAATCAAGACTCAATGCCTGAAGACGAAGAGCACCATCCTGAACTTATGGCAGCCCTCTAAGCTGGCTGAGTAAGTGTCAGTGATGAAGAGTATGACCATGAGGTCATTACTAACTCAGTCCTGAAGGGAACAGGATGTCACTGAGTTAATGGGAAGACTTGGAGTAGAGCCAAGCAATGCAAAAGGAATTTCAGCGTCAGGACAAGACTGGTGGGCTCAAGACAAAATGAACTTAATAAGACAAGCCTGAAGCTCAGGAATAAGTTCTGACATTCTCACCAACCTGATGACGTGGACCAATCCGAGAAGGACATGCACGTACGGAACCTGACATGAAGACTGAATTCAGACTGCATATTCAACGGGCAAGCATTCAATGTGCATTTAATGCAAATACCAAATCCATGCAAGGACGGCTGCTGCATGAAGATATGTCCGTTTGAAGCCACTCTACATAGATGACTCGAAGGCTATCTCTCCAACGGATAGTTTTTCAAATCACCTATAAATACAGAAGACCTTGAACCCATTCAAGATTACGGGAAATTTCCAAGCCATAAATTACTCAAACTCTCAAGCATTCAAAGCATTCAACCCTTAAGAGAAGCACTCGAAACCTTCTAAATTTCCCAAGTGTTTCTCAGCAATTGAGAGTTATTCTGTATTCCAAGAGCTAATTAGAATTATCTTAAGCTTAGAGAGATTATCCAATCCTTAGCATAGCTTTGCCTTGTAAGGATAATCTCAACCTAGTTGGAATCCAAACTGAAACCAAAACCCTAAGTTAGGCTTGTTGGGAGTAAGTCAGTTAGAGTGTTAGTAAGTGGAGTTGTATAGATCAGTGAGGTTAGCTGGTCTTGGTGCACCTTGGCACGTTAAAAACAAGAATCCCTTGAGTGGATTTCCTGTTAAGTCAGGCCGTGGACGTAGGAGCTTGAGACTCTGAACCACGTTAAACTCCTTGTGTTCTTACTGCTTTGATATTAGGCATACTTGCCATATTACTTGTTCATTCATTGCATTCAAGTTTATCAGGCCTGAATCAATCAGGCTGATCTTCAAAAGAGCACTGCCCTACTAAACACTCTTCAGATTTGAGTAAAACAAGTTTTTCAGAAAGCAAACTAAACAAGACTTTAAACTTTCAGGGCTCAAACATTTCCGCACTGAACTTGAACTGATAGTTAGCCAACTGACCCGCACCAAGTGTAGTCAGTAGGTGTGTTATCAGCTCCTAGTTCTTTACCACTCTAAGTAAAGGGGACTCAGTCAATTTTAAGGTTGAAAAATTGGTATACGTGTATTCCCCCCCCCCATACACGTATTCCTCAGTCTTGTACCGGGACCAACAAGTGGTATCAGAGCAGTGGTTCGAAAGACCACTGACTTTGAATACTAATAGTTTCAGAGGAGAAACTGTTGGTGGTCACTGAACAGATCTGAGTTTGCTTTTCATAAAACTTGCATCATCATGACTTCGAGGAGACTTGAAGCTTCGTTACCTGAATTCTCTGTGTCTAACTTTGTCTATTGGAAGTTCATATTAGAAGCACATCTAGATGCCATCCATGACCAGATGTCGCGTGTACTCAGGGAGGGACCGATCAAGATCACTATTCCTAACGTCAGAGGACTGGGATATGAGGATTTTGCGATTAGCGTGCAGGTTCCTAAAGAAAGGAAAGACATGACCAACGATGAAATCAAGATGGTGGGACTTGACAACGTCGCTAGAAACATCATCTTGCACACGGTGCCCTTCGAGGAGTCAGCTAGGCTGATGAACTTAAAGACGGCAAAGGAGGTCTGGGATGAGCTGACAAGGATGTGTGAGGGATCTGAAAAGATCAAGGAGAACAAGAGAAACATTGCCATTCAGAAATTCAAGGCGTTCGAGATGCTGCCTGACGAGAGCATAGATCAAATGGAGTCTAGATTCATCAAGTTGATGAATGAGTTGGTGATGCTGGACAAGGATGTCCCAAGGAGAGATGTTGCTTCAAAGATCCTGAATGCCCTTCCTGAGAGATGGGACAACAGTGTAATTATGCTTAAGAACACTCAGGACATGAGTAACATAACTTCTGCTTTACTTTTTTCAGAGCTCAAAGCGCTTGAATTCGATCTTAACAAAAGAAAGAAGAAAGTTCAGTCAGAAGAGGAAGTGAAGGAGAAAACTCCTGAGAAAAGTGTGGCGTTCAAGGCCAGGTCTGAACCTGTTGAGCCCTCATCAAACTCTTCATCAAAGTCACTGATGGAGATGAGCAGGGAAGAACTCGCTGAGGAGTACAGCCTGATGGCCAGACGATTTGACAAGCTCAATTCCAGGTTTGGTCGTTATAAAATGTTTTATCAGGACTCACGTGACAGGAAACCTGAAGGAACCCACCAAAGCTCAAGGAGATATGAGGAGCGAAGGAATACTGACCAGAGGAGAGAACGTGGTGATGAAAGGAGATATTCTGAACCAAAACCTGAAAGAAGAGACGAACAGAGACGTACTCGCGATGATAGATATCCAACAAAGACTGAAAGCTCACCAAGAACCAGGGAACCTGACTCAAGGAGGAACCCTGAACCGAGAAAAGAAAGAGTGAGTGAGCAGGTAGCATGTTACAACTGTAACAAGATTGGTCACTATCAGTACGACTGCCCGGAGCTGAGTGCGAGGGAGAGAGAGGAAAGGAGAGCCACTAGGGATCTAAGATCTGCTGATCGGAGAGCGATGGTCACTGAAGATGCAACAGATTCTGACGGTCCTGCTGAAAGGCCACCTGAACTCTTCTCAGATGACGAGTACGATGATGTCTGTCTGATGGCTAGGGATGAGCCTGAGGTAACATCAAATTTTGTTTGTGCTTCTTACACTGGTCAAAATCCTGAGCTTAGCTCAGAGTCAGTTAGAGAAATGAACCTTCAGATCTATCTTGATCAATTGATGGTTGATTTCTCCAGACTGTAGGAAACTAATGTCTTCTTGGTTGAGGAGAACAAGAAATTGAGTACTGAAGTTCAAAACCTGAATGAACAACTCACTCAGTCTGATCTTAAAGAATCAGCTCAAATTGTGAGACTAACTCAGGAGATTGATTTAATCAATGCTGAGCGTCTTCCAAGAGAGAAGATTCTGAAGGAACTGGCTGAGGAAGAGCTGGTCAGGAAGGAAGAACTGAAAGTACTTAAGAGTAAGTTTGATGACCTCTTTACTAGACATGAAATCCTGAAAAAGAGTGAGGACTCTCTCAAGAAAAAGGTTGCAGCAATGAATAAATCCTCAGTGGCTAGAGAGGAAATAAATAGCAACCAGATACTTGGGAACAAGAAAAAGGGACTTGGATATGTTCCTGAGAAATCCTCACAAGGTCAGTCTCATGTTGCTTCAGGGAGCAACACTGAGAGGGTATTTGTTCAGACAGGCCAGAGTGCACCTAAGGTTGTGCTCCAGGCCCGTCAAACTGATAAGGGCAAGGAAACCGTTGACACAGTCAGGGTTGCTCCTAAGGTAGCTAAGCCAAAACCCAAGGGAAAGGCAAAGCAACCTACGGAAGCCCCTGAGAGCTCAGGCCAGGGAAAACCTCAGCGAAAGCAGAGGAAGACTCAGGCCAAGAGCCCTTAGACTGGTCAGCGAGGGTACCATCATGCTTGGCAATACCAACAGGGAAGGCCAAATATGATGACACCCCCGTGGTTTTGGCATCCTGAGGCCTTTAACTGCTTTCCATTCCCTCACTTGCCTAGGGGGAATAGAAATCAGGGTCCTTATCAAGAACAAGGCCCAAGACCTGCTGCACCCAGACCTAGGAAGAACAGGAAGCCAGCCCAAAAGGCACCCACTCAGGCTCCTGTGAAGCCTAAGTCTAGCACCCATACACCATCTTCCTCTCAGGCAAAGAAGAAGAAAGTTGTGTATGTTGATATTTCAGGGAGATAGATTTACCACTCTGAGGCAATCAGGGTTGTGAAGCAAGTCTGGATCCCGAAGGGTACAGCTGACACGATAGGACCCAACACCCAAAGGGTACCTAAAGCCTGATTTGCTTGCAGGCGGCTGTGGATCACAACAAGAGGAGAGGAGACTCAATCAAAGTTGTTTGGTACCTAGACAGTGGTTGCTCAAGGCACATGACTGGAATGAAGAGTCTTCTCCAAGAATATCAAGATAAAGATGGTCCACAGGTAACCTTTGGTGATAACTCAAAAGGTGTTACTAAAGTTTTTGGTGTTCTAATTATAGGTACAGTCAGAGTGGAAAATGTGTCCTTTGTGGAAGGACTGAAGCATAACCTGCTGTCAGTAAGTCAATTCTGTGACAAAGGGTTCAGTGTTGAGTTCTCATCGAATACATGTTCAGTCAAGGACAAATCAACACAGGTGCTTCTATTAGGTATAAGGAAAGGTAATGTTTATCTCGCTGATTGGAGCAGCACTATTCCTAATACTTGTCTTGTTGCTAAAAGCTCTCTAGAGCTCAGTTGGTTATGGCATAAAAGATTAAGCCACCTGAACTTCAAGATTCTTAACAAAATTTCTGGACAGTCACTTGTTGATGGTCTACCTAATGAAGTTTTTAGCAAAGATCACGTGTGCAAAGCTTATCAGGAAGGGAAGCAGGTCAGAGCATCATTCAAAGAAAAAACTTCTTATTCCACTGACAGGATACTTCAGCTCTTGCACATGGATTTATTTGGTCCCATAACACCTGTGAGTATGAATGGTAGAAAGTATACCCTTGTGGTTATTGATGATTATTCTAGATATACTTGGGTTATTTTCTTGTTAAATAAGAAGGAAACACAGGTGAAGCTTCCAGAGTTGCTCAGGAGACTCAGCAATGAGAAGAATCAGTCCATTACTAAGATCAGATCTGACAAGGGCACTGAATTTATAAATTAATATATTTCTGACTTCTGTAATGAACTTGGTATAGCTCATGAGACTTCTGCAGCTAGAACCCCACAACAGAATGGTGTCGCTGAAAGGAGGAACATGACACTGAAGGAGGCTGCAAGGACCATGCTGGCTGAGTCAGGATTGCCCAAGAAATTCTGGGCTGAGGCAATCAACACTGCATGCTACACTCAGAACAGATCCATGCTGAACAAGCAACATGCACAGACCCCATATGAGACATGGAACAAAAGGAAACCTCGTATTTCTTATTTTCATGTATTTGGTTGTAAGTGCTTCATCCTCAACAATGGGAAGACCCACTTGAAAGCCTTTGATAGCAAATCTGATGAAGGAATATTCTTAGGATATTCTAAAGTTAGTAAAGCCTTCAGGGTTTACAATTGTAGGACCCTTGTTGTTGAAGAATCACCTCATGTTGTCTTTGATGAATCTGCTAATGAGTCTAGGGCAAAGGTGTTGAATCCTGACACTGAGGAGGTCACAAGGAGTGTGACAAGGCTGAGCTTGAAGAATCAACCTGATCCCAAGATCAAGACTGTGCCAATTCCGAGATGGGATGATGATGACGATCAGGATGATGAATCAGGTGCCACTCATAAGCCCAACACATCAGGGATTGTTGAGCCTCAGACTGAGGAACAGGCTCAACCTGAGGTAAGCACCGTCTATGAAGATGCTGTTGCAGCTGAGACGGTTCCTGAGTCACCTCATCAAGGGGGAATCAATGTTCCTGACATTGAACTTATTAATCCCTTTGGTATAGACTCAGGATCATCCCCTTCTGTTCAATTTCCTGAATTTTATGAGCCTGTAGACACTAACATTGCAGGTACTTCAGGAACAACTCCTGGCAAGAGAACTTGGTTAGAAGATCATCCCATTGATCAAATCATTGGTGATCCAACTGAGGGAGTCATGACCAGACGATTCCATGGTGAGAGTGCATTGTTCTGTTGCTTTCTCTCTGAGCAAGAGCCTCAGAACATTGAAGAAGCTCTCACTGACTCGAACTGGATCATTGCCATGCAAGAGGAGTTGAATCAGTTCACAAGGAATCAGGTTTGGGAACTGGTAGATAGACCTAGGCATCAAGGTGTGATTGGTACCAAGTGGGTCTTTAAGAACAAGAAGGATGAGAATGGTGTTGTGGTAAGGAACAAGGCTAGACTGGTTGCAAAAGGGTATTGTCAGTCTGAAGGAATAGACTATGATGAGACTTTTGCTCCAGTGGCTAGGTTGGAAGCTATTAGGTTGTTCCTTGCATATGCAACATATAAGAAGTTCAAGGTGTATCAAATGGATGTCAAGAGTGCCTTCCTGAATGGTGTACTCAATGAAGAGGTATATGTTGAACAACCTCCCGGATTTGAGGTTGGAGATAGAGTATACCATTTGAAGAAAGCACTCTATGGACTTAAGCAAGCACCAAGAGCTTGGTATGATACCCTCTCTCAATTCCTGATAGACCATGGGTTCAAGAAAGGAACTGTGGATAGGACCTTGTTCAGGATCACTGAAGGTGATGACATTCTCTTGGTCCAGATTTATGTGGATGACATAATATTTGGATCACCAAATCATCAGCTTTGTGAGAAATTCTCTAAGTTGATGACTGGTAAATTTGAGATGTCCATGATGGGAGAGATGAACTTCTTCTTAGAATTGCAGGTCAAGCAGACTGATCAAGGTATATTCATTAATCAGGCCAAGTATACAAGAGACTTGATTCATAAGTTTGGTGTTCAGAACAGCAATCCAGCAAGGATCCCTATGAACACAAATTGGAAGATGGATCCTGACACTGAAGGGACTTCAGTAAATCAGACTGAGTATCGTGGGCTGATAGGTTCCTTATTGTACCTGACTGCAAGTAGGCCTGACATTACGTTTGCAGTTGGTGTGTGTGCTAGGTATCAGTCTGATCCCAAGAGAAGTCATTTGGAGGCTGCTAAGAGGATACTTAAGTATTTGAAAAGGACAGTCAATATGGGACTATGGTATCCTTCAGATGACAACTTAGAACTGACAGGTTATTCAGATGCAGATTATGGAGGTTGTAGGATTGATAGGAAATCAACCTCAGGGACATGTCAGTTTTTGGGAAGTAAGTTGATCTCGTGGTTTAGTAAGAAGCAGAATTCAGTGGCTACATCCACGACTGAGGCTGAGTATATGGCTGCAGGTAGTTGTTGTGCTCAGATTTTATGGTTGAGGCAACAGTTGAGGGACTACCAAGTGTTTGCTAATCAGGTTCCAATCTATTGTGATAACAATAGTGCTATAGCAATTACTCAGAACCCAGTGCTTCACACAAGGTGCAAGCATGTGGATATTAGACACCACTTCATTCGAGATTATGTGGAGAAGAAAGATATTAGGATGGAGAAGATTCACACTGACAGGCAAAGAGCTGACATCTTGACTAAGCCTCTGGCTGAATCGAGGTTTATGGAACTGTCAGTGGAGTTAGGACTCTTAGATCCGGGAGAGCAGTCAGTGTAGGGTTCTAGGGGGAACTCAGGCCAGACTCGACTCAGCGAGGTATCAGGGTGCTACAATGTCTCCCTGACAGGTATGAGTTCTAACCTGACTCTTGTGAATTTCAAGCGTCTCCCTGAGTCCTTCGTCCTGAAAATCTTTATTAAATGCATTCCGTTCTCATTAAAAGCGCGCCTTTTCATATTTAAACCCACGCGCACGGAGCATTTAATGCTACAATTACTTTTTCATATACGTGTCCGTTTTATACGGAATATGACTGACATGGGGTTTAATTGAAGCTGAGATTAATCCTGGCCCCTCATTTCAAAACCTTTCGAATTCAGGGATCAATCTTAACCCCACGTTTGAGTAACTGACTTAGTCTTATCAATCAAGAGTGCCATTTGAGGTTTTTACGCAAACACAACGCACAATCTGCACACTGAGTTTTCTCTTGCTCAAACACAGATAATTCTTTCGAAAAATCTCTTCTTTTCAAAATAATGGCATTTCTCGATTCCAACTGGACAACCGACAAGATCGTAGATGTTGTTGAAAAGAAACTGGTACACATGGGGCAAGTCATCTCCATGGAAGGTATCTGTCTTACGGTTGAGGAAATCAAACCCGTATTTAAATGGATTTCCGATGCCGGGTTGGAAACATACTTCACCACCCACCCCATTTCCTTGCTCCCAAGAACAGTGGTGGAAGCCTATTTAAATATGTTCTTACGGAAAAGGGAAGTTTTCACGAAGGTAACTGCACTGAAGCCGACGGGAGAGAAGGACGGCGACGGCGAACCTCTTTACAACACAGAGGTGGTCACTATCAACTTCAGGCAGGCGGTGAGGGAAGTCTTTAAGTTGCCTTTCACAGGCATTAACCCAAGAACCTACAAGGAGAACTCAGAGGGAGAGCTTCTTGCGAAATGGACCAAGTCTGGGTCATCGGAGTTCAAGGCTCGTCAGAACAAGAATACTCTGAAGCCTGAGTACAGAGCGCTGGTGGACTTGGTGTCCAAGTTAGTGATGGGAGCAACTGGCTCTCACGAGCAATTGAGTCTGCCCAAGCTGAGACTCATGGGAGCAATTGCTGGTGGAGTGGAAGCGAACTGGGAGCAGTTCTTCCTCGATCAACTCCATCAGGCTGGGTTGGACAAGCTTAAGCGAGATGAGGAGAAGAAGCACATATCCGTCAGTGCCATCTTGCCATTCGGAACGAGGATGTCCATCCTGATTGCTCATGCTTGCCATGGGTATACCTTCGACTTTGAGGACAGTCTCTCCTCAAAGAAGGTAATGTTTTCCTCACTGAGTGATACCTATTCAGTGCTAGGGCTGACTGATCCTAATGCGAAAGCAAAGGGTCAGGCCAAAAAGCCAGCTGGTAAGGCCAAGAAAGTGGCAACCAGTCTCATTGAACGGGTAGATGAGCTCCTTGAGAGGAGTAAGAAGGATGGGGAGGTTGCAGCTGAGGAGATGGAGCAGCTGGAGGTGACCGCGGCTGAGAAGAGGAAGAGGGTGAAGATAGTGCTGTCAGGGAAGAGCACGAAATCTGGGACTGAGTCTGATCCCAAGAAGGCTGGGTCTGAGGCTGAGGGAACTGACGATGACGTCAGAAAGGAGGGTGCTCAGGGAGAGAGTCCCCTGAAGAGGCTTAGGAAGGGAATAAGAAAATCCCCTGCTAAGAAGCTACCTTAGGTGAGTGAGAGGGAGAAGTCAAGCTCTCCTGGAGCCTCTGACTTGGAGGAAGTGAGAAAGAATGTCGAGACGGCTGAGTCGTTGCAGCCTGAGACAGCACCCACTCAAACACCCCCACACCCTGAAACCCAAACACCTTCCATCCCTGACCCCACACCTCAAACTCCCCAACCACCCCGAACCTCAGAGCCAAACCATCCTACTGAGTCAGCGCCTTCAACTTCACACATGAATGAGCCTGACCAGTCAGCCGAGCCAAACCTTCCAAACCCTACTGACTTTCCCTCATACCCCAATCCCAAGGACTGCCCCAAATCCATTTCAGCTGAAGAAGACGAATTCCTCGAAGTGGAGGAGGAGGATTTAGATGAACACATGGCTGGAGGGATTCTGGAGAACACGCTCAGGGGGAACGCCACAGAATGGGCAGGAAAGTGCTGGCCTGGGCTATCCAAGTATACTGAGCTGCTGGCGTATGTGATAGAGCTCAAAGTTTGGTTGGACTTCAAACAATCAAACATGCAGGAGCAACATATGCTGGTGGATGCACGTGGCTGGGAGCACTGGGAGGCGGAAGAGGCCAAGATTTGCTCGTTCTTTGGACTTACTAGCTGGCTTCAACTCTTGAACTTTGACAACCTGAAGCAGCTAGAGGCTGGAATGATGTCCAAGAGCAAGGCTGACCTCCTATCTGATGACGAGAAGGATGGTGATGAGGATGATGAAGGAGCTCAGGGTGGAGACCTGGAGAAGGCAGTGGAGGAAACTGCACAGGAAGTTGATGAGATGAACTCTGAGCCTCAGGCTCAGGGGGAAGGTGATAAGAACACTGGTGCCAAGGGTGGACCAGTGGCTGAGGATGTTGTGAACATCTCAGCTGCCAATGAGACATCTGTCAATGAAGGGATTCCCTGCCCTGAGACAAGAGAGGAAGATGTTGAGACATTCAAGGAGACTCTCAGTTCCGAGGGACTTGCTCCTAAGGTTCAAGTTAGCTTAGCTGAGCCTGAGGGGGCGGCTATGACTACTTCACAACTGCCTTCAGTGCACCTTGAAGAAGGGACTGATGCTGCAGAGGCTGACAAGGGAAAGCAGCCAATCACTGATGCGGCCGTTGATGATGAGGATGTGATCATAACCGGGGTCGGACGTGCTGAATTCACAAGCATAGTGGAGGTCAAGCAGGAGAAAACCTCAGAAAATCTAGCTGAACTTCAGGAGGAGGTAATGAGGCTACGAGCTAAGAAGGAAGAAGACTCCAAGGCCCTGGCGAAGCACATCAGGTGGACGAAGTCAGCTTACAACACCCTTGCTAACAGGGAGCTGATTTTGTTAAAGAAAACGATGACTGACACGGCCAAGTCAGTGAGGAATGAGAGGAAGCGCACCAAGAAGATGCTTAGGAACACTCTCAAGAAGCTTGAAGAGAGGGATGCGATCAGGGACGAGAAGATGAATCAGGCAGTGGACAGGCTTGCAGTTCAGACTGGAGCTATTGTCACTCAGGCCTTGAAGGACTCAGCGTCCAAACTGGAGCTGGAGTCAGGGAGGATGGATCGCACCTCTCAGTCAGTGGCCGACACTTTGGCAAAGGCCACTGAGGAATCGGCAAAGATACTAATTGAGGCTAGCAGAGTCAGCGGTGAGTCCTTGAAGGTGGAGGAAAGGATCACCAAGGCTGAACAAAGACTCCAACTCTCCATGGAGGTCTTTGAGAAGAAAGTCAATGCTGCTATCAGTTCAGTTTCTTTTGCAGGCACTGGGATTGCCACGGGAGTTGAGATGCTGAAGGAGGGCGTTTTGGAAGTTCAATCCTTAGCCTCTTTTGTTATCAACAGTGGAGCTGAGTCACTCCCATCCCAGGCCAATGATGATGCCAAAAAGGGGGAAAAGAAGAAGAAAAGATCCCGCCCTGAGGCATCGGAGGCAGTCAATCAAGGTGAAATCGTTCTAGCTGACCCTGAAACCAATCCTGAAGGAAACATTTTAAGGGTGAGGAAGTCAGCTAGGTTAGCGGCGGTGGAAAATGAAGGAGGGGAAATTGTTGCCAAGCTGAGAGAAGAGGCAACAAAGGCAAAGACTGATGAACCTTCCAAGCAACAACCTGAGCCAGTTCAGAGATCGTCTCCCATGAGCTCAAGGAAGAATCCCATCACTTACTCAGGTGAGTTGGTTGCGGAGTTATGTGCTGAAGCATGGGGAGATCAATCTGAAAAATTGGAGGCTATGCGCAGAGCCGAAATTGCTCAGAAGGAGAAGATGCGCATCTTGGAGAAGAAGGTTGAGAAGCTGACTGATATCACTGAGCTTCAACAACGAGAACTGGATGATGCAGTGATCAGCTTGCTAAGGAGGAAGAAGGCGAAGCCTGAGCCCAGGAAATACAGGAAGAAGCCAACAGTTAGGAAATCAACAATTCTTCAAGTCAGAAGGCCAGAATCAGGAGCAAGGGAAGCTTTTGTTGATGAATTCGTCTCAGAGACATTGAAGGAGTTTTGGACTGATGCAAGGGATGAATTTGTTAGATTGTGGTTTGTTGTGAAGAAGTGGGGCGACACTGATGATATCAATGCCCACTTCACTGACTACATGATGGACAATCATCCTGAGCTATTCCAGAAGATCTTGGAGGAGGCTGAGGCAGCTCAAGTTCAAGTGAAGGCTCCTGAGTTCACCATTCGAGTTCCTCCCTTGGTTCCTGGAACTCAAAAGCATGATACAAAGGCCATTATGATGGAAGTTTTGAAGATAGCCAAAGTTGAAGGATACGTGAACCAACCTGGAAGACTTGACGAGCTGAAGGCAAGAGTTTATGCAGGATATGGACTCAAGCCTGAAATGAGATTAATCTAGGTGTTCACAGGTTTCCTTGTAATAGATTAGATTCATTGTAATCATTTCCACATCAATCAATGAAATCTATTACTTTTGCCCACAGACAAAAACTCATTGTCTTTTTGGCTGTTGTTTAAAATTATGTACTTTATCAAGAATTGTTCTAACACTGTCTTATCTTATAGATAGGTTTATCTTGTTTCCTCTAAGTGTTTTGAGGATCTTTTCAGTGTTTTGGCATCATCAAAAAGGGGGAAATTGTTGGGACATTGTCAGTTTTGATTAAGATCCCAAAGCCCCTGAAAACATGATTGTCTTAATCTGTCTTTGTCAGGCTAGTCTTGGTTAGGATTAGTACTTAGTCATTTTACACTTCACAGGAACTCAGTGAGAGGAGAACTCACTGGAGACAATCAAGACTCAGAGCCTGAAGACGAAGAGCATCATCCTGAACTTATGGCAGCCCTCTAAGCTGGCTGAGTAAGTGTCAGTGATGAAGAGTATGACCCTGAGGTCATTACTAACTCAGTCCTGAAGGTCACAAACATTTCCGCACTGAACTTGAACTGATAGTTAGCCAACTGACCCGCATCAAGTGTAGTCAGTAGATGTGTTATCAGCTCCTAGTTCTTTACCACTCTGAGTAAAGGGGACTCAGTCACTTTTAAGGTTGAAAAATTGGTATACGTGTATTCCCCCCCCCCCCCATACACGTATTCCTCAGTCTTGTACAGGGACCAACAGATTTCCACCTTGGTAGCCATTCTGATTATAATATGGACCTCCCATGTAATTGGCTACCTCTTGCTGTCCACTTGGCTGGTCTACTCTATCATTCTCTGCTGCATGCTCTCCAACCAAATTCTTCCCCAACTCGAGGTTGTTGATCTTCTCCATCATGGCCATCAATAGCCTTCTCGTTCCTTCACCCTCTTCAACCTGATGAACTCTCTGAAAATCTGGATCTCCATTCCAAGCCCCGGCATTCGTGACAATGTTGTCCACGATCTCTCTACACCTCTCTATGCCTTGATTCAGGAATGCTCCGCCCGCACAGGCGTCTAAATGGTCTTGCCCCGCCTTGTTGGCACCACTGTAGAAGAATACCATAATATCTCCCTCATTGTACCCATGCTGCGGGCACTCAATCAACATGTTTGAGTATCTTTCCCATGCTTGACGTAGGTCCTCTCCTGACTTCTGGCGGAAAGAAGATATCTCAATTCTTGCTTTTATTATCCTTGATGGAGGGTAGAAGCGCTCGAGGAACAGACGTTCGAGCTCAGCCCATGTGGTTACACCTCCCCGTGGGAGCGTGTTGTCGTACCACTCTTTAGCTATTCCCGTCAGTGAGAATGGGAACAGCCTAAGCCTCTTGGCATCTTCAGACATGCCATTATAATTGAATGTGGAGGCTATCATGAGAAAACTCCTCATGTGAGTGTGAGGATTCTCCTTCCCGATCACCCCCTTGAACTGATTCTCGGTCAGCAGCTTTAGAATTCCTGGGGAAATCGAGAAGGTATTTGCCTCAACAGGAGGCAATGCCACTCCATCATAGTACCGCTGTGGCTGCGCTGCAAACCTCCCTCGAATAGCCATATTGTGATCTGCGTTCTGGGGCACAGGCTGAGGAGCAACAGGTGGTGCTGGTACTTGTTGAACTGGAGGTGGTTGGTACACAGGTGGTGGGTGATATGGGTATGGTGGATAAGGGTATGGTGGGTATGGGTAATGTTGGTATACTGGGTTGTTGAAAGGGTTATTTGGGTTTTGTGGGTAAGCAGGGTTGTTCAGAGGATTATGGACAAAATTCTGAGCTGGATTGATAATGTTTTGTGCACCCGGGTTTTGGCTCTGACTATCCCCTAACGGATCTTGGTTCTTACTGGTGTTGCCATCAGTGCCGTCAACCCGGTGCAACCCCTGGTTAAACTCATTCTCGGCATCTTCCAACTCATTAGTGATGTCCATTGGTTCTTTCCCTAAGTCGGCAGCGTTCATCCTTCTCAAGAAGGCTCGGTTCCTTCTAGCTATTGTCTCAGGGTCCAACGGTATTCTCTCTTCGCTCGTATTGCCTTGTGAGCGTGTTTTCATAAACCTGACACACTAGCAGAAGGATCAAAACGCAACTGCCAATTGAATATAAATAAAAATAAACAGAAAATAAAGCACTCACTACTAACTACTAAGCTATCTACAAGTCCTATTCAAAAAGCATACAACGCCATCCCCGGCAACAGCGCCATTGACTTGAACCGAAAATACTAGCTTTTACTAGCAGCTTCCCCGCAAGAATACGAGTTCACTGTAGTATGGGCAAGTATAGGGACCAAGTATTATCGAACCCAAGGGAAGGTATGTATGCGAATAGATCCCTGAAGATCTACGCATCGTAGTTAATATGAGTGTATGTTTGGGGATTGAAAATTATTAAATCTAAACTATTCTACTCTACTAATGCAAAAGAAAGAAATGAGTTAATTATCTAAGGGTTTTGTCTCAAATATAAAAGGGTGATGCTCGGGATAGGAATTCCTACGTATACTAACGGAGTTGGTACGATAATTAAAATAACCGTGACACACAAGAAATAACCTAAGTATAAGAATGCAAGGTGAAAGCTCAAGATTCTAAACCCTAATACTTTACCCTAACACTCGACTTTACTAATCCACTAACAAGTTAATAGATTGTGCTTAATTAATGAGACCCTAATTTAACTAAGGTGATGCGGTCGTCCTCCTTCGCTAAACCAGTAGATGAATTAACCTCTCCTAAACCCTCTCGTTAAGACTACTAATTGTTATTGAGTGATGCGGTCGTCCTCTCTCTAACACTTTCGTACGAAATTCAAAGGTAGAGTTAAGATTAATTATAAGAATTCATTAATTAAGAGAATTAAAACTAACATCACGAATTACCCTAATTACATACCCACAACCTACTTCTACGAGTTCATCCTATCCTAAGCATGCAAGGGTTCTAGCCTAACATGGTGGTTTGAATAATAAAAGCAATCACAAGAACAATAAACATATGCATAATTAAATTAGCGAAAGAAATCAAGAACATAAACGAAAGAACAAATTAAAGTCTCTAAAGAAATATATATAAATCTGAAAAACTAGGGTTTATCGTCTCAAAGAGAAAAGAAAGAAAGAATTAATCTAATACGTTCAAAAGAAATACTAAAACTAAGAATTCGTAAATTAGAACCTCGATTACAACGTATAAAACTCTTCCAATCTCTCTTCCAAGCTTTCTCCTCGCTCAAAATATGTAAAAATATGTGTTGGTATCTGTTGATATGCTTGGAAAAAAAGTATAAATAGGCTTGGGATCGAATTTGGGTGTTCATGGGCCAAAATACGCGTCAAGATCGAGTATAGGTCGAGTAAAACTACTTAACCTGTTGCAGCTCGAGTGCACTACTCGAGTGCCCGAGTAGTGACTACTCGAGCGACGCTGCTCGAGTACTTTTCGGCAGCTGTACACATGTTCGTAAAATCTTCATATCTCCTCAACCGGGAGTCCGTTTTGGCCGATTCAAAGTCCTACGAACTCCTCTTTTCACCCTCTATCCATCTATGCAAACCAAAGAGAAAAATTCATCAGTTTATAGAAATGATACTTAATTGACTCCAAACACTCATAAAAAACACTCAAAACATGGGCAAATCGGACACCAAAACATAACAATTTCACGCCTAATCACAAAGTTCCGCGTGCGGCTCCACTGTTCGCTCCATTCTCAGTGATGCTATGGTTATATTATTCCATTCATCTTCTCTGATCAACATCACCACCGATCTCATCTTTCCATCATTTTTTCGCTTGCACAGGGAACCAAATGGAAAACCACCACTAACAATCACAATAGAAATTTATAGCCATTGATGTCGCCCAAAGGGCAGAACCCTAGATCTACGAAGGACGGACGATCGATAACCCACAACCTTTTAAACTGCAAACTGAGTAGTAAAAAAGACCAGACATGAACAGATCGAGAATCCGATCGTCATCTAGCTTCGTGAATCTCGATAATTGTCTAGCTTTGTGGGTATTTTTAGTTTCTTCTAACAATCACAGTAGAGACCCGATGTGATTTTTCTCTAACTTCTTCCTTGCATTTTTTGGGGAAAATTGTACTTTTCGTACCATAAGAATATTTCCATGCAAAATTGGTCCTTTTTATGCACTTTAGGTCCCATACTAATTTTTAACGGTGAAAAATTGCAGTTTTTGTCCCATAAGAATATTTCCATGCAAAATTGGTCCTTTTTATGCACTTTTGATCCCATACTAATTTACCATCATTGGTGTGAATACCATTTTTTTTAAATTTTTAAGATTGTGTAATGCGTACAATACTTTTGACATTATGGTAACGAAATTATGGTATTTTAATTCATCAAGTAGGAGTTTCATTACATTCCACAACTTTACAATAGCCATGCTTTTTCTTTTTTTTTTTTTTTGTTGCAAATCTACATTCTTGAGAGATTTTAGGTTTGGGGTCAGATATGGGGAATATTTATTGGATAAATAAGTGATTTATCTCCAAAAATTCTGCCCTAGAAGTGTTTTCCCTCCAATTTTACTAAATAATGGACCATTTAAGTACTTAACGGCTTGGGACCATTTATGCACAAAGGACTAAAACTGAACTATGAGACCAAAAGTGTTTTGACAATATTCTTATGAGACCAAAATTGCAATTTTCTCCATTTTTTGGGTGACGTTTGCAGTGGTGGATCTGAATGGAGCATGGGGGAAAAACTTCGAAGCAAGGGAAAACACCAGAGAGTGAGGAAGAGAGATGAAAGATGAAGAACAATGCATTTGGAGGAAAAAACGAATGGAACGAACATGTTAATTCAAGGGTATGTTTGTCTTAAATGGCTAAAAAGAATGATTTGATCAACATGGAAGAAAGTATGACCATTGCAAAATTGCCGAAAATGAATTTCTCCCTTATTATTATGTTATTGTTTTAATAAAAATAAACAAGTTTTTTGTTCTTAAAAAATTGAATATTAAAATTCTTAATTCTAAATAAAATTATATATAAATTATTTATATATAAAACTATACTAGGGTGCAAGTGCAACTAGCTACACCCATTATTTTCCAAAGTTAGCCCACCCCATTCATAATTTTTATTAAATACATTCACTTAAAATACTATTAATGTTATAACAAAAATGAACACATGTTCACCGATGGACACAAACTTATAAGTCCACCACCAATGTGATAATAACATATAAGTAGATGATTCAATATTATTTTAATTGATTATAGAAGAGACGTGTTATAATGCTTTCAGTAGTTATGCAATATTATATTGTAAATGATTTTTAATTGAACAAATTTAAATTATATTTACGATTAGAATGAGTTGATGGTAAAAATTACTTTTCCTATCTACTAAAAGTATGCTCGGACTGTATTTTACAACAATCTTCTTTCCTTTACCATTCAATCATCACTTAATTATTTCATATGTTGTTCATTTAAATTCACAAACAACCACTTAATTCATAAATGGATCACACAATACACTAAAATATCCTTACTTTAAATATTTTATCTACGTTTTGTTAAAAAGTATAAAAAATCAATGAGCATACCTTTAGTTGATGGAGGGAGTATAAAATAATTATTTATTTTATAATAAAAATAGAAAATTTCCATGTTATATCTACGTATAATTAAAAAATATTGTATTAAACTTTTTATGTTAAATTGATATTGGGAGAAATTGTGACATTTGTAAAACATAAAATATATAAAATTTTAGTAAAAAATTATAAATAACTATCTTCCGTGCGAAGCACGGGTAGGCAAAACACTAGTAATAACACATAATTCATCTAAGTTAATATAGATTTCCCGAAATTGGTCCATTATTTCATTATTTTAGATATATATATATTAAATGTCATGAATTTAGTTAATTAATTCCAATTGTTAATTAATTGATATGTCAAAATTAACCAATGTCTTGACATTTTATTTTAGGAAAGTGAATTTTATCACAGTATAGAAATTGAATATTACCATATTTAAATAATTCCAATTGCTAATTGATTGATATGCCAAAATTGACCAATGTCTTGACATTTTATTTTAGGAAGATGTATTTTATCACGGTATATTAATTGAATATGATCATGTCACTGAGGTCAATCACGAATTGATTCGAACGAAACATGTTTCTGCCAAAATTTTTTTGGCAAGTAGCTCATGACTTGGTGCTAGGTTGCCACAGTTCGAATTCCATCCCTCCAGACTAAAGAGGTACGTGAGAATCTGCGCTGTTGTTTAGTTAGTTGTGTTTAATGCCTTTGACTTTTGCATAGATCGTTGAGTTGCGTGGTCTGATTACTTATCACGAACTGATTAAAATATGACTTTTTCTTGCAAGAATTTTGTTGGCAAATAGGTTATGACTCAGTACTAGGTTGCCACAGTCTGAATACCAGCCCTCAAGGACAAAAAGGTACGTAAAGATTTGTAATGTTGCTTTAGTTAGCTTGGTTCGGTGCCTTTGATTTTTTTTAGTTTAGTTTCATCTTTTGCAAGGATCGTTGATCTACGTGGTCTGAGTACTTTTTCGAGATTCTTGTGTAGGCGTATTGAAGTTTGCTTCATTGGTTTTTTGTTGCTTTTTTTGTGTTGTTTTACGTGTGGTTTTACCAGTCAAATATACCTTGCCTTTGAATATTTGATGATGTTTCTATGCCTTGCAAATAGTAGTTTAATTATGTGCAATCTATGTATCCATTATATTTGGATTTAATTATGTTATTTTTTTTATTTTTGGGATAACTTTTGTGAATGTATGTATGTTAGGGCGTATCTTGCATGTGGTTATTTTCGGATGTACAATTTTTAGTCCTCTATCTTTGATTTATCCAGGCCGTTTGATAATTTTCAGTGTTGGTTACTTATCCCGGCCATTTGTGCGGGTATGTATCGTGGTGGAATACGGAGTATGTATAGCTAATCTTTTTCCCTTTTTTTATATTTTTTGTATATTTTTGTTGGTAGGGGATGATGTGCTTTTGGACCAGCGTGATCTTTATGCTTACATTTCGAATGTATATGATACTGATCGATTCCGTTTTTGTCTTAAGTTTAATAAGTCTGTGGAGGCGGAGTGTATGGTATGTATTTTTCATCTTTTTTATCTGATGTTCATTTTTTAATTCTAATATCTTATTTTACTTATATTTGTCATTTTTTTAATTTTTTTACAGCGGCTACTTGCGGAGTTTTGTGGCCGGTTTCCTGATACGATTCCCGGCCATATCATTGTTCTGAGATAACGATCGATATGTCAATCCTGGACGAAGCAATAAGTTTCATAAATTAACGACCAATGCTGTATAGGAATACTACCGTCCAAAAACCTTGCGGCCAAAGTTAATGGACCAAAAACACAATGTCTAAAATAAAGGAGTACATTGAATATTTTAAAATATTGTTTGAATTTATTTATCTTTTGTCAATGTTGGATGACTGAGATTTGTATGATTGAAAATAACTGCGGAAGAACACAATGTAAAAAATATACTTACCCTGGACATAACACTGTGCAATTAATTTATATAAATTATATGCGTTTAAATTTTTTTAGTTATCATAATTACATGTACTATAATTATTTCCATATAAATACTACTTTTGAATAACTTAATATATGGATTTAAGAGTTAGATCTAAATTGAATAAATAAAATATTACTTTTCCTATATGGCAAGTACGTGAAAAAAAAAGCATGCCATTTTTAAACGCCTCATATAGTGTCGTGTTTCTAAATATTGGCAGCTTTTTTGGATTAACTACTGCAACAAGTTCTAGGAATAAAAATTTATGTGACTTAATTGAAAAAAAAATTAAACATTTGACTTTTTAGAGTTTTTTTTTCTTTTTTTTTTTTCTTTGGTATTAAGGATAGAAGTAGAACTGTTGAGTATTATATGTTAACATAGTTACATTTACTAACTTAAGTGTGGACAATAAATCCCAGAGTTGAATGTACATTAATTGTGCATAGAATTTTTTTAATTTAAAATAATACATATATGTCAAGTAATGACAATTAATGATATCATTAAATACATTCAATTTATATTAATAATTTATGCATATTTACTAATCTTTACTAAAGATAAATAATTGACTAAGCATGGTTTGCATGGTAGTAGCCTCTATTAGAGTTTTTACTATTATACATTTCTAATTTTAAGCTAACAATTAAATGTAATTTAATATGATTGTTTTAATATTTCTATTATATATACACAAATCTGTCATTTCATTCTTGCATCCATCTTTGTTTCTTAGACATTATATATTATTATAATTACAATTCTGCTATCATTATTCTTTCTTCATGATTTCTCCGTTGTTGTTTCTCTATCTTTTTAGATGTGTTCGTTATTAGTTCATGTTAGAGTTTTGCACACGTGGATTTCTGGTGGAGGAAGCAGTATGAGCATAATAATGATGAATAATGAAGTTAGTCTTTCTTTTGTGTTTCCATTTTTTTATTTGTGTAATTTCTTCTTTGTAGATTGCATTTTTTTCTTTATATTATCTGACACATTTTTTTGTCATTGTTAGGGTATACAAATTTATTCTTATATCCCGCGGTGTTTGGTTGTGAGGTTTGTTGGTTTTTTTACGGAAGAGAGGAGTAATATATTAAGTATTTTGGGGTAGTTCCGAATGATGTACCTATTAAATATACAGGGAAACAATATAAGATTGAGTTTACACAGTTGACTGAGATGAATGAGTGCTTTGACAAAAGTATTACAAGATCCGCCTTTAGTTTTATTGGTTTCACGGATATTCAGAATCAAATAGGTGCTGATGATTCAATCCTTCTAGGTAATTTTTTTTTTAACCAGATGACTTAGCCCACCTGGCCACCGGGGTTCCTTACTCTAGTGAGTGACCCGGGTTCGATTCTCAGAGGAACGAATTATGGGTGTTATAAGGTGGTTTGGAGATTTCTTGGAGTATTTGGGAGCTTGTGAACTAATCTAACTACTATCAACTAACAATTAACATTTACCGATAAAAAATATTTATTTTTATTTTTTATTTTATGCATATTTCTTGATTGAATGAATGATGTGTGCATTTTTAATTATATATTTTAATATTTTAATAGATAAACATGCCCGTTTGGTACATATCGGTCCAGTGCGTATTGTGGATCTACCTATATCCGGATATGTTAGGTTTGTTCGACTTCTTCTGGAGGATGACATATGTTTTTATATACTTTATTCTGTACTTTTTTGTGTGTTCGTGCGTGTGTGTGTGTTGTGTATTAATGGTTCACTGTCTTTTTTTCTCTTCAGTAGTCATGTTTGTATGTCATGTGTTTTGACAAATGAAGCTTGCGACCAATTAATTGATTTTGTTGTTTCGCATCCTCTTCGTCCGTTGACTCTAATACTACAGAATGCTAGGATATTTAATACAAATGGTGGTATGTTTTATTTTGTTTAATTTTTCATTTTAAATTGGTAGTATAATATTTAATGCTTTCGTTTTCGATTGAATTCGTGTAATGTTTTTTTATTTACTTTTTTTAGAGGAGCGTGTTGGTGTTGTTTCTTACGCTACAAGGTTGTTCTTTAATCCGGATGTTGGATTGGATCTGGTTGAACAATTTGGTGCGGTTCAAATTCGATGTTTCCGATGTAGTCGTGGTGTCCTAAATGATGTATTTGATAAATAAGTGTGACAATTTTATTTTTTGTCGCTACTATGTTTGCAATATTGATTGATTGAAATAAATATTAATTTTTTGTTTGGTGTTGTCTTTTTTTGAAATAATGTTAACTATGTTTTACGTCTGTTATATGCATTGTTTTGTTTGTGGCTTGATATTTGATTAATTGTGATACTCACCCGGTGGTAATTTCTGGCATGATATACTTTTTGTATATGTAATTTCTATTCGACTTATTTCTTATAAGTGGTTGAGCGGTGAAAATTAACCATAACATAATAAGTTGGTGGCTGCAATCCCTTTCCAAATAAGTATTTTATGTTATTTACAACTCATTTGAATGGGATGAACCATTAATGAATGTAAGATTGTTATGTATATTTCTAATAACCCGCAGAAACCGTGGGTACTGCACTATGAAACATATTTTAGAAAAATTAATTTTAAGGAAATTAACATCTAACCAATTCAATTAATTAGGAGGATAAGGATTTTTAATTAAAATAAGTAATTCTTATGTTCATATTGGACGGAGAGTGTAAATTTAATTTAAATAAAAATTACTGAACATCAAATAAAAAAACGGGCCGAATATTCAATATGAACACATGGCAATATCTAGCCCAAGATTTCTCCACAATTCTAGGACCTATCTTTAACATATTATAAACGCATTAAAATAGGGACCCATGTAGATACTGATCATGGAAAATTTAGCATATTGGGCTGATTTTTTTTACATTTAATTGGTATAAGTTCTGATTAAATGTCCGATTAAATTATAATTCAACAAATTTTTTAAAAAGGAAACAATGTTTTGGGAAATTCTGTATTATGGACCCAAATACTGCAACAAATTTAAGGAAATTAGATTTTCACCAATTAATTTATTAACACATGGCGAGTATATTAAATATGGAACGACCATAATTTTTCGGCAAGTCAAAAGGGACCGATAATGCAAAATATTTTGGCTAATCCGAATTTAATGGAAAGATTGCGAATCTAAATTTATTAGTAAGATCAACAAAAAAACCGGCAGACAAGTAATCTTATTGATAATTTAGATCTTCAATGTCTTAAAAATTATGGGAATTTCTGCATTTTCAAACTATTATCTGTTGTTCTAACATCATTCTTGTAATAGAAAATCTTCAGTGTTAGAGGTTTTTTGAATCATAAAAAGGGGGAATTGTTGGGATATATTAGTTTTGATGATTTTCCAAAACCACATATAATAGGTTTGAAGCAGTCAGGATTGTATCTTATAGTTTTAGGTTAGGATAGTTTGCTTTTCAATTGAACATGTTGTCAGTGGAGAAGAACTCAGTTGAGGAAGCATTCAGTAGAGGAGGACTCAGCTGAGAGGAAACTCTACTGAGGGGGAACTCACTGACACAGCCTGAGGGAGTCAAGATGACATCACAAGGAGAACAGACTGAAGCCAAGTCAGAAGACCTGAACCCGAAGAGAAGCCTGAAGGAAGTCCTACCGAGTATAAACCTGACTATTCTAAGCTAAGTCAGTGGACTACTCAGTGAAGAGCATGATCAGGAGGATCAATGCTGTACCAAGTAGGCCCTGAATAGGTCAGGCTACTTCGGTCAGGGAAGATTGTCATTCAGCCTTATGACAATTTTCTTGAAGAGATCTTCAAGAGTCTACTGAAGGACAAGTACACTGAAGACATTCATGTCTACTGAAGATCATCAAGTCAGTGGAGGATAAGCCATATGAAGTCAGTGTACCCTGATCAAGCCCACTGAACCAAAGAGCCGTTGGACTCAGTCCACGTGGACCAATCAAGTCAAGACAGCTCATCTGACACTGACAAGGCCGCATTCCAAGAAAAGTAGGTTTTCCTATTAATGGTCTGATTCAAATGTGATTCCCTCCAACGGTAACATTTGAATCAACATTATAAATATAAGCTCATTGCTGCGTTTTGTGTAGAGGAGAGGGAGGAGAAATCTACAATTACGAGCTGTGTGGGTGTGTGAGTCTTGTGTAGCTCAAAGGGAGTTATAAGGGAGCACATCTCATATCCAGGGCACTGACCTTTAGGGTCTTCACATATTTATTTTGAGTGTCCATTGTATCTTGAGCTTATCATATACATCCATAACTTAGAAAGGTTTTCCCAACCTTAGCATCGAGGCTAAAATATTGTAAGGGAAAACCTCACTTAGTTGGAGAGAACCAAACCAAACTAAAACCTTTCATAGAAGAGAGTTAGGTGTTTTAATGGGGGGAGGAGAGGTAGCCCAGGTAGTGGCGTGAGTCCAGTGTAGTCGTGCACCTTGGCACGTTAAAAATAAGAATCCCAAGTAGTGGATTTCCTGTTCAATCAGGTTCATGGACGTAGGAGCTTGAGTCTCTGAACCACTTTACTTTGAGTGTTATTTACTATTTTCAGTATTACTTAAATACTTGCTAATTGGTTTGTATCGTGTGCTCACTGAGAGTATCATTCTTAAAGAAGGTTTTAACTAAGTGATTTGGTTAAGGAGAACCAATCTCACTGACAGGCTTAAGCACGCACTCGAGAGTTCAGTCTCTCGAGCCACTGCATTGTTGAGAGCCTGAGCTCACAAGTCAATTGTCACTGACTTGAGAGCTCTGACTCTCAGCAATGCAGTGACTTGAGTGTCCTGCACTGAACTCATTCACAATTTTTTTTTGGTATTATCTCCTAAATTCTCATATTGTCCTTGTTTTTGAAAGAGCTAACGGGACCATCAATTGATATCAGAGCGGGTTGTTCACATGACCACTGATCCAGTTTTGTTAAGAAAAATGGTCAACCAAACAGATCTTAAATGTCTTAAAAATTATGGGAATTTCTGCATTTTCAAACTATTATCTGTTGTTCTAACATCATTCTTGTAATAGAAAATCTTCAGTGTTAGAGGTTTTTGGAATCATCAAAAAGGGGGAAATTGTTGGGATATATTAGTTTTGATGATTTTCCAAAACCACATGTAATAGGTTTGAAGCAGTCAGAATTGTATCTTATAGTTTTAGGTTAGGCTAGTTTACTTTTCAGTTGAACAGGTTGTGAGGAAGCATTCAGTAGAGAAGGACTCAGCTGAGAGGAAACTCTACTGAGGGGGAACCCACTGACACAGCCTGAGGGAGTCAAGATGACATCACAAGGAGAACAGACTGAAGCCAAGTCAGAAGACCTGAACTTGAAGAGAAGCCTGAAGGAAGTCCCACCAAGTATAAACCTGACTATTCTAAGTTAAGTCAGTGTACTACTCAGTGAAGAGCATGATCGGGAGGATCAATGCTGTACCAAGTAGGCCCTGAATGGGTCAGGCTACTTCTGTCAGGGAAGATTGTCATTCAGCCTTATGACAATCTTCTTGAAAAGATCTTCATGAGTCTACTGAAGGACAACTACACTGAAGACATTCATGTCTACTGAAGATCATCAAGTCGGCGGAGGATAAGCCATCTGAAGTCAGTGTACCCTGATCAAGCCCACTGAACTAAAGAGCCGTTGGACTTAGTCCACGTGGACCAATCAAGTAAAGACAGCTCATCTGACACTGACAAGGCCACATTCCAAGAAAAGTAGGTTTTCCTATTAATGGTCTGGATTCAAATGTGATTCCCTCCAACGGTAACATTTGAATTCACACTATAAATACAAGCTCATTGCTGCATTTCGTGTAGAGGAGAGGGAGGAGAAATCTACACTTACGAGTTGTGTGGGTGTGAGAGTCTTGTGCAACTCAAAGGGAGTTATAAGGGAGCACATCTCACATCCAGGGAACTGACCTTCAGGGTCTTCACATATTTATTTTGAGTGTCCAGCTTGTATCTTGAGCTTATCATATACATCCATAGCTTAGAAAGGTTTTCCCAACCTTAGCATCGAGGCTAAAACATTGTAAGGGAAAATCTCACTTAGTTGGAGAGAACCAAACCAAACTAAACCCTTTCATAGAAGAGAGTTAGGTGTTTCAGTGAGGGGAGGAGAGACAGCCCAAGTAGTGGCGTGAGTCCAGTGTAGTCGTGCACATTGGCACGTTAAAAACAAGAATCCCAAGTAGTTCAATCAGGTCCGTGGACGTAGGAGCTTGAGTCTCTGAACCACATTACTTTGAGTGTTATTTACTGTTTTCAGTATTGCTTAAGTACTTGCTAACTGGTTTGTATCGTGTGCTCACTGAGAGTATCATTCTTAAAGAAGGTTTTAGCTAAGTGATTTGGTCAGGGAGAACCAATATCACTGACAGGCTTAAGCACGCACTCGAGAGTTCAGTCTCCCGAGTCACTGCTTTGTTGAGAGCTTGAGCTCACAAGTCAATTGTCACTGACTTGAGAGCTCTGACTCTCAGCAATGCAGTGACTTGAGTGTCTCGCACTGAACTCATTCGCAAAATTTCTTTTTTGGTATTATCTCCTAAATTCTCATATTGTCCTTGTTTTTTAAAGAGTTAACGGGACCATCAATGTGTTTTTAATTTACTCTTCATCCCTTTAAATCTTGATTTATTGTTTCATACATTAACACACATTATCTCCAAAAATAACATACATTTGCTCCAACATTAATACTTTAACACACATTTACTCTAACATTAACACACATTTTCTCTAATATTAACACACTTTGCTCCAATAGTAACACACATTTCCGCTAACATTACACACATTTGCTTTAGTAGTAACACATATTTGTAGTAGCATACATTTACTCTAACATTAACACACATTTGCAGTAACACATATTTACTCTAACATTAAGGAGGTGCTTGGTTGACAACTCTTCAATGGTAATGGGAATGAAAATTATTTTCCATCTATTCCCCCATAATAAAAATGATATGTTGGGAAAAAAATTGTTACAATTGCGACTCCATTGCTAGTGTCATGCCCCAATGTTGGAATAGAAGTGGACAACAAATAGTTGTTGGTAGAGGAATATGAGAGTGATTGAGGAGGATGATTGTAGAAAGAGAATAAGGTAATCAAAATGGAGTATTGATTACCCTATTTAGGAGAGGAGGTAGTGATTTTGTTCACATGAACCATTATAATTACACTAATTATCATTCTCATTCCTATTACCATTTAAGAGTTGTTAACCAAGCGCCCCCTAGCTTACATTTGCTCCAATAGTAACACATATTTGCAGTAACACACATTTACTCTAGCATTAACACACATTTGCAGTAACACATATTTACTCTAACATCAACACACATTTACTCTAGTATTAACACACATTTGCAGTAACACATATTTACTCTAACATCAACACACATTTTCTCCCCTGGTAATACACTCTTGCTCTAATAGTAACACACATTTGCTTTTACAGTAACATATGATTGTCCTTATGGTAACTCAACCTGGGATGATGCTTTTATATATTAGTGCAAACACATCTTTATTCATTGAGTAAGACATTTGTGTTATTATAGTAATACATTTTTCACAATCTTACATGTGTTATTGTATGAAAAAAATAATTATTTTTGTAAATATAAATAAATATTTGAATAGATAGAAACACACATTTTGCTCTTATATTGTACGAAAAAATATTTATTTCAGTTACAACACCCAAAAATTGGTGAAAAAAAATAGTATTTAGTCTAATAGTAACACACATTGTGCCCTTCAGTAACATACATTTGTTCATATAGTAACACAAACTATGAACGAAAATTCTGAAATTTGACTTGCACGAGTTTTTGGAAAAAGTTTATTAAATTCGACCTGACCTGACAAAGATCCACAATTTTTTAAATATGAATTATTCTACGAATCCTATATCCGTAGGGTATTTCATATAACAATTTGTGTAAATAGGGGCGATGAAATTGTAAATTTAGTTTTTGGTCGACATAAGTGAGTAATTTAGCTCTAAAAAAAGAAATTAAGAACTTCACTTACAGCAGCAAAAGCGACATTAAACGCAATCACGTGGCAAAACACTTGTTTTCCCGGCGCGTGGAATGTCCTCTGCCATTGATAATGTACTACATCTGGCGCGTGTTTTACAGACGGGAGTTTAGAGCGTGGAAGATGAGCGCATGAAACAAGCAGTGCTTACGATCTACCATCACAGACTTTATTGAAACAAAATCAAGTCTTTAAATCATCAATTTTTCTAAAGTAACGAAAACAACAATTACTCCTACCAAAGAAAACAGTCCTTCCTTCATTCAACTCTCATTCACTCTTCCCCTCATCTCTCTCCTTCAACCTAAATCTAACTTCCCTCCCATCAAACCCTAACCCAAACAAAATCCCCCAAAAAAACCTCCCATAATTTAAGACCCACGAGCAAGAAACCGCATAACTGCCCTCAATTTGATCCAGCTTAGTCCCTCCAATGAAATTCGATAAAGTCCCATTTCAAATTTCGAATCTTACACCCATTAGCGTTCTATCCAGCTAGCCCTGATTTCAAAATTTTCACTGTTGGATAAATTCCTTTAAATCTGGATGGGAGCTGATAAGAGATGGCTCTACACCCTCTTTTCGGGGGCCTTCATCACGTTTTTAATATTTCTGTCATTTATATCGGGCTTAAGTTCTTCGTATTACTACGCTTTTCCTCCGAACAAGCCGTTCGCCCCCACCGCTAATCACGGGCCGGGTCACCCACCGTCATTCGCATACTACATTTCGGGCCGGAGCGGAGACGGCGACCGGATGTTCCGGTTGCTGCAAGCGGTGTATCATCCGAGGAATAGGTATTTGCTGCATATTTCGACGGATGGGAGCGATGAGGAGAGGGTGAAGCTGGGGGCGTTAGTGAAGTCCATGCCCGCAGTTCGGGCTTTTGAGAATGTGGATGTGATTGGAAAGCCCGATCCGAACACTTACATGGGGTCCACCAATCTTGCGGCTATTCTGAGGGCGGTTGCAGTTTTGCTCAAGGTGGATGGCGGGTGGGATTGGTTCGTCACTCTCAGCGCTATGGATTACCCCTTGATTACGCAAGATGGTATGATGTGGATTAGTATTTATTTATTTATTTATTTATTTCGTAGCCGTGTTCTTGCTTCTTATGGCAATTGTTAGTAGGCAGTATATATATCCACTTTTGAAATTGATTTATGCAGGGGTTTCTATTAATAATTGAGTCTTGGGTTTGGTTGCTCGTTTTGGATGGGAGGATTTAATGTTTCCCGTGGGATTTGCTTAATTGCTCATTAGGAATTGCTTGCGGATATACTTGATGTTTAGAATTTTTAAGTTTTGGACTTTGCTTATGTTGATTTGCTCATTCTGAATAGACTTTGAAGTTTGCCTCTTGTAAGCTTGTTGTTTGTGGATATATTTAATTTTTAGAATTCATATTTTGGACTTTGCTAGTGTTGATTTGCTATATGTGAATTGACTTTGTAGTTTTGCCTCTTGTGATGTTGTTGTTGCCGTTCCTGTTCTGCTGTTTCTTACGCAAGCCAATTTTAGACAGGACCGAACTATTTTATGTCGTTTTCTCCCTGGTTTATGATGAACTTGATGACGTAGGCTGGAACTTTCCTTATAGATGTCTAATCTATTTGTATATCAGATCCTGAAATTTCTAGTTACTCAAGGATGCATAATAAGTATCTGATTTGGAAAATTGATAAATTTTACATATTTTATTTATTCACATTGATGTAAGAATGATATTTGTTAGGCAGTAACTACAATGAAGTGTCCTGGACGAGTCTGTTGTTTTTTCACATTTATGCCTATTCTACTATTGCATTTTGAGTCTCTTGAGGAGATCTAGCCACTTTATTTTGATCGTATGGGCAGGTTTCATGCCTCATTTGTAGTCGTTCAATTAAAGTAATTGAAGTAAAAACTGAATGTTGAGTAAAGGTGCCTGTTATGTGGATTATTATGTCCAAAGCATGGATTCAGATCTGATTTAATGAAGCCTGCTATTGCTTCATATTTAGTTACCCACAAGTACTGGAATTACCACTTTTGAGGTGGTTCTGAGGTTCGTACATGTGATACTGATATAGAGGGGCTCATAATGGAAGATTTAATCAATTTCTGTCAGACCTTCTCAAAATCTCATGAAATTGCAAAAAGGGCTACTATTTAGGCATTATTCAATTTTCTGTAGAGTGTGGTTTTTCTTTCTTTAAAAGAGAGACAGTACCGAGTTGCCCGTCAGTATACAAGTGTAGCTACTAACAGTATTCATAAACCTGCATAGACAGAATTGTGATGTCATGCAAATATTAAGAAAGAGCCTTCATGATTCCTTTTTCACTTAGACATCCTTTCCTCGTGATATATCTATGATACACAGTTTGTCATGTGTGAAATTAATGAACGGAAATATATCTAGTTATTTTTTAATTGCTTCTTTCGTGAAGAGCTTCTGTAGCTTTAACACTTGTTTTAGTAGAAGAAATGTTTCTTGGAATTGACGCTACTTATGCCCAGACATATGCCAACCATTTTACAGGTGAAGATTTGGCCAGAAGAAACTAAGCAGATTTGTTTAGTATTGAACTAGGGCCAAAAACAAAATGTTCTTTCTAGGAAATTATTTCATCTGCATTCCTGATGATCAGCATGATGAAATCAAATATTTCATATTCTACAAAAGGGAATGTTCCATTTGTCTTTAGGCTGATCTTTGATAATGGTTTCATTCAACTTGATGAAATCCAATTTTCAATATTGCGAATAGGAATGATCAATTTGGACACTTCAGTAGTTTATAATGTGTTTGCCAGATGTCCTGTAAAAGGTTTTCAATATTAGTAATATACCTCATGAAATGCGACTTATTATTATTTTTTTTCCTATTATTTTTGGGCTTTCAGATTTGTCACACGTGTTCTCGTCAGTTAGGAGAGACCTGAACTTCATCGATCACAGTAGTGACCTGGGTTGGAAAGAGTAGGCAAATCCTTACCTCTTATAGTCATCATCACTCTGAAGTAAATTCTTCGTTGCTTTTACTTATTTCTCTTGACAATGTTACTCCAGGGGCCAAAGAATTCAGCCCATCGTAGTGGATCCAGGTATTTACTTAGCCAGGAGAACTCAAATATTTCATGCTACTGAAAAACGCCCAATGCCCGATGCATTCACAGTTTTCACAGGTACCTTTTATTCAGTATAGTATGTACAAGCTTTTAATGGCAAGCTTTTATTAATCCCATATGATCTTTACTGTATTTCTAGGTTCCCCATGGGTTGTCTTAAGTCGTTCCTTTCTTGAATTTTGTATATTTGGATGGGACAATCTTCCAAGAACACTTCTTATGTACTTGACCAATGTCGTTTTGTCCCAAGAAGTCTACTTCCATTCCGTCATTTGCAACACTCCCGAGTTCAAAAACACAACTGTCAATGCTGACTTGAGATACTTCGTCTGGGATGACCCGCCCAAGATGGAGCCCCATTTCCTCAACACCTCAGATTACCATCAAATGATTAAAAGTGGGGCCGCCTTTGCTCGACAGTTCAAGCAAGACGCTCCGGTCCTGGACATGATCGATAACAAGATCCTCCAACGCGATCGTAACCGGGTCACGCCCGGGGCGTGGTGTAGAGGTCGAAAAGGCTGGTTTATGGACCCATGTGCGCAGTGGGGGGACATAAATGTTATAAAACCGGGATCTCAAGCTAAGAAGTTTGCAGAGGCCATAGACGATCTCCTCGAAGATTGGAAGACACAGTCAAATACCTGCACATTATAATTTTACCAAAAGAACATCTGTAAGTCATGGACATTGTTGATCGAAACCTTTGGGGGGTACATTGGGAGTTTCGTGCATTCTTTGGTGTTTATATGAGGATTGGAGTTGGAAGAAACGGCAGAAAGTATGTCCCGCTTTTTGGGCCGTGTGGAGGAGTCTGGCAGAAGAGTTTTTATTTTACAGACGCCAATCCATGGAGACGAGGAGTATGTCGTGTACATTTACTCTTTTTGTTGGTGCATGATCAGTTTTCGTTATTTAATTGTTAGACTTTGATTTGGGCGCGAAAGAGCGTATTTCGAATACTTTGATCGTTAGGTTGGGGCAATTTAGAAAAGCTGATCACATAGAGAGCAATTGTATCCTTCAGAGAAGCTGTTGTAAGATTCGATCGACTTAAATATAAACGGATGGTTGTTTATTGATGATGGTTTAGTCGCTCTCCTTTTATATAAATGTAAAATTGCATACATGTTTCAAGCTTTTGGCATTTGTTATAGTTGCTTTTTGACCTTAATTTGAAGATAATGTATTCCAAAATCTTGATGTTTCATGTCATGGAAGCAAGTGCTACTTTAGTGACATTTGATCATCGTTCACTGAGGACATAGTGAATAGAATTAGGGATCTTTCAGATGGTGGGTTTTATAAAATTAAGTTTTGCGTTATTTAGTTTATTTATTTTTAAATAAAAGCCCCTTAATAAATGATCGGTAAAAGTCAAAAGTTAGGTAAAAGATTACAATAAATATTTCTATTTTATTTTAAGTTACAGGACGCCTTACTAACTTTTGAATAATTAACCGCTAAATCGAATTTTCTAAACAAATTTTACAATGCCTTTCAGGAAAAAACATAAAAATAACAAATTTTACAATTCAAGATAATGAGAATTCGAAAATTTATTGAGAACTCTTCGTATGTACACATTAATACTCAATTTTTTTACTCATCTTCTCTACTTTTCTATATTACAAAATAATTATCAAATGAGCTCTGACTTGAGCGCTGGAGTTACCACGCTAGGGCCTCCCCCAGATTATCTTTTGCAGGTTTAGTCTATGCTATGTGTAGCCTTGCACCACCTGCAATGAGATGCTATACAGTATAACACCTCATTGCAGGTGGTGATCACTCCGTCCCAATTTTATTTTTCTATTTGCTAAAAAAGTCTGTCCTAATTTTGTTTTTTCATCCCTAAAATGGAAACTACTTTATTCATTTAAATAATACTTTATTTACCATTCACCGTTCTCAATACTATTTTATTCATTTAAATACTACTTTATTCACCTTTCATCATTCCCAATACTACTCTATTCATTTAAATACTAAAATTCAACTCTCGCATTAAACTCCGCACACTATCAAATTGGAAAACAAAATTGGGACGGAGGAAGTACAATGCTACACAACAGTGCTTAGGGATGGCAATGGGGCGGGTCTAAACCCGGACCCGCCACAAACCCGCCCCGTACGGGCCGGGTAAAAACCCGGTCAAACGGGTCCCGGGGCGGGTTTGGACCCGTTTGACCAAAAACCCGCCGGGTCCGGGGCGGGTCCTGGTATTAGTCGGACCCGCCCCGGACCCGCCCCGCCTATAATTATTTATAATTTAAATATATAATATATATATAATTATTAATAATAGTATTAAAAATATTTATCATTCCTAGAATTTTCAATCTTCATCATTCAATAATATTGTGTATGAATTTAAGTTATTTGATATGTTAATTTTGTAAAGTAAAAATAGGAGTAGAAAGAGAAAAAAATTTAAAAAAATATAATTTTTTTTTAAAAAAAAATCAACATGCGGGTTTGACGGGTCCGGCGGGTAAGACCCGCCGGGTTCGCGGGGCGGGGCGGGTCCATGCGAAAATTTGGCGGGGCGGGGCGGGTCGCGGGTCCTAGAAATACTAGGCGGGGCGGGTCCTGGGACAGGTCAAACCCGTCCCAGACCCGCCCCGTTGCCATCCCTAACAGTGCTAGGCAGTGCACTGCTGTGTAGCAAGGAAGAATTCTCTTTTGTAGGTCTAACGAATCGAATTCGGGCCGCGTCCATTGAACCCGAAATCCTAAAATGGAGATGCATTTGAAAATAAAAAATCATCAGTCTATGGCAAAAACTTGTATGAGACCGTCTCATGGCATGAGACCACGCAAATTAACACCTACCCCTACCAAAGTGTTAAAGAGTCAATGCCCTAGTTACACTCATTTTCATTGTCTCATGCTATGAGACGGTCTCATACAAGACATACTCCCAGTCTATATATATGTGTACTTTGCGTGGAGTTGTAATTGACCCTAATTGTTCAATGACTACAAATATGTCTTTTTTTTCTTTTCTTTTTTTTTGAAAACAAGGGTGATTATCTATCTATTGATTATGAGTAGGTCTTGTATGAGACGTTTCATGGCATGAGACAATGGAAACAGGTATAACTAGGATATTGACTCATTAACACTTTGGTAGGGGTAGGTGTTAATTGTGTTGTCTCATGACATGAGATGGTCTCATACAATTATATACCCATTCTCATTAGAAAAAAAAAAAAAACAAAACAAAAACTAAATCCCTTGAATTCTTTGTTACTCATACGACTTTAGTTTTACACCAGGAGTAGCAATTACCGGAACGATACAAAAACTCTCCCCTTTACCATCATTCCACAATTCTTCAAACACATCACAATCCAATGAGGTTTCTCTCAAATCCTTTCTTCAATACTCATATCCTGCAAAAATTCACGATCTTTAGAGTGCAAATACTAAAATTCTGCGATGTTTCTCATGGAGCAATGACTGGTTCTACAACCGCCTTCAACGAACGGAACCTAGTCGCTAAGACCACCCAAGAAGCTGAAACCATATGCAGATTGGTATCCAAGGTTGGGAATTCCAGAAATCTGGACAATGTTTTGAATTCCGCCAATTTAAGCGATCCTATGTCCCCAAATCTGGCTCTTGAAGTGCTGAAGAAACTCAATAATGCCGGAACAATGGCGCTATCGTTTTTCCGGTGGGCGGAGAACACCAGACGCTTTCAGCATTCTCCGGAGTGCTACAACGCTCTGATTGAATCCCTGGGGAAAATCAAACAGTTCAAAATGGTGTGGTCATTGGTGGACGAGATGAAAGCAAAGGGCATTCTCTGTAAGGACACATTTGCCCTCGTTTCACGGCGGTTTGCAAGGGCGAGGAGGGTAAAAGAGGCCATTGGAGCGTTCGAGAAGATGGAGAGCAAGTACGGTATGAAGCTTGAGTTGCAGGATTTCAACAGATTGCTCGACACTTTGAGCAAATCAAGGCATGTTGAGAGTGCACAGGAGGTGTTCGACGAATGGACCAAGAGGAGGTTCACACCCGATATTAAATCATACACGATACTGCTGGAAGGTTGGGGTCAAGAATGTAATTTCCTACAGCTCGACGAGGTGTATCGTGAAATGACAGAGGATGGATTCGAGCCGGATGTTGTTAGTTATGGTATTCTGATCAATGCTTATTGTAAAGGTAAAAAGTATGACCAAGCTGTTAAGTTATACCACGAGATGGAAAGGAAGAACATTAAGGCAACACCTCATGTGTATTGTACCTTGATCAACGGGTTAGGATCGGAGAAGAGATTAAAGGAAGCTATTCAGTTTTTCGAATTATGCAGGGGTAGTGGTTGTGACATTGAGGTTCCCACTTATAATGCATTAGTTGGTGCTTATTGCTGGTCATCCAGAATTCAAGATGCTTATAGGGTGGTTGATGAGATGAGGGAATGTGGGGTGGGGCCTAATGCAAGAACATATGATATAATGCTTCACCATCTAATAAAACATCAAAGAACAGAAGAGGCGTATAGTGTTTACCAGAAGATGAACGAGGAGGTGGGGTGCGAGCCAACTGCTAGTACGTATGAGATCATGGTGAGGATGTTCTGCAGCAAGGGGCGTACAGATATGGCTTTGAGAGTTTGGTATCAGATGAAATCGAGGGGCATTCTTCCAGGAATGCATATGTTTTCAGCTCTGATTAATAGGCTGTGTGATGATGGTATGCTGGATGATGCATGCAAGCATCTTCAGGAGATGCTGGACATGGGCATGAAGCCTCCGGATCGTTTGTTCAAGAATTTGAAGCGCTTTCTTCTCAAGGATGGGAGAGAAGATATTATCACTGTATTTGCCCACAGGATTGAGAAATTGAGGAAGCCTCTATTAGTTGGTTAAGGGAATACCATTTTTTGGTGGTTTAACCATCTTCCTGTGAATTTTGTCTCCTTTTCAATCTGATGATTAAAGACAATGTAAAAGTCTTGGTACTTTATCTTAAACGAGTAATAACTCGAAGGACCTGAAGGCTTCTTCCATGAAGACAATGTATGCATCCAATATTAAGGAGTAGTTTGAATGGAAACAGCTTAACATCATCACCAGGGAAGAATTCAAATTCAAAATTTGCAAATGAAATTATATAAATGAATCCATATAAAATGCTCAAAATCCTATTTTGATCCAGGAAACGTAATTCGAACAATGCTAAACTATAGCTACATCATCCTTCTGCAACCCAAGAAATGCAATATAACAAAATCAGTTCTGAGAAGGGGGGAAATGAAACAGAAAGATAAAGAAATGATGAAACCAATATAAGAAACTAAAAGTTTGGGAATTGGGAAGCTAGCTCTGGCTCAAAATTAGTAATCCTGGGATGAAAGCTAGATTTTGGATCAACTGATATCTGGGAAAATCAATAGAAATCGAGAATTTCAATTATCAATGATATATCTCTACAATCCCATTTCAAATTCCTGTAAAAACTTGTTCAAAAATGATATACAAGAACAAGGATTATAAATTCCGCCTTACCTATTTTCACTCTTACAAACACACTCCGACTAATCTTCCTCCAAACTCTCAGGAAGTGGAATCACCCCTCGAATGCCATGAACCACCAACCATTCACTATCATACATATTTGCAAACGTAATTTCAACTCCATTCACCATCACCATCTCAGCCTCTTCATTCTTAGTAATCTTCAAAGTAAATCCCTTCACATTATTCGATACCGCGGTATCGTTCTCCATCTCTTCCAGATCTGCCCAATCCACTTTACAAGGCGCCATGTGCCTCATGAACACCGAGAAGTATTCCGGAAAATTCTCCGAAAATTGGAGCAGATCTTCATCCAACGGCGCGAAAACAGTCCACTTCATAGCATTCTCAGTGAATTGCTGGTGATGGAGAAATCCCAAAAGCTGCAACTCGAGGAACGCCGCCATGATCGCATGCCCTCTGGACTTCAAAACGCCCGACGCCTCTTTGAAATGCGAGATCGATTCCAATTTCAGGCACTGGACCGGGGACCTAGGGTAACTATTCGTCGAAACGGTCGGCGTGAGTGCGAAATTCAGATCGAAAAAGTTGTCGATCGCGTAGACTATGACGAATCCGTCGTCGAAAATGGGGATTTCGGAGACGGCGACGTCGTTTATGCTTATTTTTCCGGCTTGATTGGAGGTTACGACGAGGTGATTGGAAGGGGACAGAGAGGGGATTTTTGAGGAGAAGGGGAGGGAGAGGAGGGACGCCGGGGAGAGAGAGAGGGGGGTTAAATGGAGGAGGAGGAGAGGGAGTGACGGCTGGCCGGAAGACGAGAAGGCGGTGTCCGGGGGAGAGAATATTGTGAGGGCGGTGGTGGAGGCGGAGGGGAGGGGGAGCGTCAGAGCGTTAATTTGGAGGATGAGGGACATGGACGTGAATCCCGCGCTGGCTAGCGTCTCGACGGCATTGACGAGGGATTGAGGAGGCGGCGGCGGGGAGGAGGAGGGTGGTTGCGCAGCAGCGGAGAGGAGATAGAGAGCTAGGAAGAGTGTTGTGAGAGAAGCCATAGCTGATAGCTCCGAGTGGTAACTGTTCGTTTTTCCAGTACACGGTTTTTTTGGCGGGAGAATGTGGACACGTGGCGTGAGTATCTAACAGAAGTTTGTTTTGGAAAATCAGAATTTTTTTTTTCTTCTTTCTTTTAATTTAAGATTTTTCCTTTCCTAACCAATATTTTAATTTAAGATTACATTGAAGATTTTTTCTTTTAAGAGTAGGGTATTGTGAACTCAAGTTCACATAATTTGGTTTTTTCTTTCTTTCTTTAATATTATTATTGTATATATCAATTATCATTGTTTAAAAAATATTTTAGATTGTGATAATGTGTATATATAACAATGATATTGAATATGCGTAACAGTGATACTGTGATTCATAACAGTGATATTTAAAAAGCTAAGTTCATGTGAATGTTCACACAAATTTCTTTTTAAACACCAAAATCAGTTTCCAATTTGATATTATATCCTGCGTTTGTTATCTTTGTATGCAAAGTGCAACTCAAATATATATTTATGTAATATTAATTATTTTTATTGGTGCACTTGATGCATAAGAGATTTACTTATTTGTGTTTAAATATTGTAGTTGAATGGTTGAAAAATCCAAACTCAATCCAAGATGAAAATATGCATGATTTTCACATTTAATCCTATTTATTAAGGAAATTTGCAAGCTCGATAATTTTTAAAATCAACTTACGGTTTACGGTGAAACTCGATTAATTTAATCTGATCTTCAAAAATTAAACGCGGATGAACATATATCGGAGAGTTTATCACACACCACAAATTGTAGTATGTATATAAAATATAATGAAAGAGGTCTTTAGTGAGATGAAGAATGCAAAGTGGTCTAATTGACCCATGTAAAAATATCACTAGTGCCAAGCCAACTCAACAGTACTAAGCGTTTTGGTTATTTGCACTCACCCACATCTGATATATACCCTCCCTCATTTTGCCATTTTGAATAATATTGTATACAAATTTCTCAATTGAGTTTTATCTTCCTTATACATGTTAATCAGAATTTGTGATTAACAAGGAAACTTGTAATCAAGGAATCGATTATGAAACAATAAGCAAGAGTATTGAAATCAACGGAACAATAAAGAACACTATAATTTTACGTGGTTCGGAAAGAAACTCCTACTTCCACGGGATCGGAGAGATTCAATTTTTCACTATAAGAACTCAAGGGAATTTACAGTCGTTCAATCTCACAAACTCTCAAGGAATTTCTTCTCAACAATGAACGTGAAGAAATCCTAACTTTGTTACAGAGATATCATACACAAAACCCTGGACTTTCTATACAACGCGAAAAGATTGTGGATTCTTGTGCGAGACATCATATATATAGTAGTAATCCAACAAGTAACCGTCTCAATAAACCGCATTTGGATGTAACGTCTTTTCCTTAGCTTAGATTCAGAATCACGCTAATGACAATAGATCAGTAGACTTCTCCTCAACTGATCAGGAGACTTCATGTCCACTGAGCTAACTGAACTTCAACTGACTTCATCTAAGTGTATAGACTTCGGCTAACTCCAACTCCACTGATTACTGACACTCAAACTCGACTGATTACATACTTCACATATGACCTCACAATTCTCCACCTCATATTTGAAGTATCAAACCTCTCTTCCTCTCCATCAGACACCTTTTAAGGCTAAGGCACCTGCCACGTATCCATCTTTACCAGTTCAATACAGAACTTGAACTCCAGGCTAGGTAAAGACTTCATACACATATCAACAACATTATCATCAGTTGATATTTTCTGGATTTGGACCACCCTTTTGTCTATGATTTCTCTCACAAAATGCAACCTTACATCAATGTGTCTTGACTTCTCATGAAACACTTGATGTTTAACCAGATGAATAGCACTCTGATTATCACAATGAATGATCACATTCTTTTGTTGAATTCCAAAATCTCTAATGATGCCTTTCAACCACAAAGCTTCCTTAACTGCTTCAGAGACTGCCACAAACTTTGCTTCAGTGGTGGATAAGGCAACTTCACTCTGTAAAACAGATCTCCAATTCACAGCAGTGTTATAAAGAGTAAATATGTACCCTGTCAAGGACCTTCTGATATCCAGATTAGCAGCAAAATCAGAATCAACATATCCTTCCAGTGGACTCTTCTGATCAGTCATCTTCTCAAACATCAACCCCAATTCAGATGATCCCTTAAGGTATCTGAATATCCACTTCAAAGCATCCGAATGTAATCTGTCTGGGTTGAACATGTATCTGCTTACCATACTCAATGAATAAGCCAAGGCGGGCCTACTACAGACCAAAACATATATCAAACTTCCAACTCCACTTGCATAAGGGACTTTCATCATGTACTTCTTTTCTTCTTCAGACTTGGGCTCCATCTCCTTAGATAACTTGAATTGTTGCCCCAGAGGAGCTGACACAGGTCTACACTCATGCATGTTGAACCTCTTCATGACACTTTCAATATACCTTTCCTGAGATAGAAACAATCTCCCATCTGTCCTGTCTCTCAGTATATCCATCCCAAGTATCCTCTTAGCATTTCCCAGATCCTTCATATCAAACATTGCATTAGCTTTTGTTTAATACTCTAAATCTTCAACAAGCTCTTGTTAGCAATCAACATGTCATCAACATAAATTAGAAGATATGTTACCAGTTCACTCCCTTGTTTCTCCAGATACACATAAGTGTCATACTTGCTTCTCTCAAAACCAATGGATAATATAACTTCATTAAATTTCTTATGGCATTGCCTTGAACTCTGCTTGAGGCCATACAAAGATTTCTTCAGTAGACATATCTTCCACTCTGACCCTGGTTCCACAAACCCTTCAGGCTGCTGCATATAAATATCTTCAATAAGACCACCATGCAAGAAAGTTGTCTTCACATCAAGTTGTTGTAGCTCCAGGTTATCTTGGACTACTCTACAGAGAAGTATCCTGATAGAACAATGCTTAACCACAAGTGAGAACACCTCATTGTAATCTATCCCTTCCATTTGAGTAAACCCTCTTGCCACTAACCTTGCCTTGAACCTCACCTGATCTTTCATCCCAGATTCAAGCTCTTTTAAACAACCACTTGCAACTTACTAGTTTCTTGCCAGGTGACTTATTCACAAGAATCCAAGTATGATTCTTCGTAAGAGACTCCATCTCTTCTGTCATGGCAGTAATCCACGACTCTCTATCTTCACTGTCAATGGCTTCTTTATAGTTTCTAGGCTCCTGGTACTCTATGGCTTCAGCTGTCACAAGTGCATAAGAGACCAAATCAGTCTGACCATACCTCAGTGGAGGATGTACCCGTCTTCTGGTTCTGTCTCTTATCAAGCTGTAATTTCTCAAATCAGCTTCAGGCACTTCTTCCTCCTCTGACGTGTTATCTTCACCAGATGCATTATCATCTTCTACCTCCTTAACTGATTCAGGACCAGTTGAGGTAACCTCATCTGAAAGAACAGGTTCCACCTTAACTTGAGTATTGAGTTCTAAAATAACACCATCCACCTCCTCTGATGTAGGATCTCCTCCACCTGAATTGTATCCCATCTGAGACTCATTGAACACAACATCTCTACTGGTAATACACTTCTGGCTTCAAGGCTCCAAACACCACAACTTATACCCCTTAACTCTCTTTGAATAACCAATAAACACACACTCCAATGCTCTAGGCTCCAGCTTATCTTGCTTCACATGAACTTAGCTAAGAATCCAAATACTTTCAGATTAGAATAATCTGATATCTTTCCATATGACTTGTACCAAAAATACTAACTTTCTACTAGTAGTTTCCCCGCAAGCGTACGGGTTCACTGTAGTATAAATATGTATAGCGACCAAGTGTATCGTACCTCGAGATGGGTTGTATGCGAATAGATCCCCAAAGGTCTACGCGTCGTAATTAATATAAGTGTATGTTTTTGGGTTTTTTGAAAAGAAAATATAATCTAAACTAAATTACTCTACGAATGCAAAAAGGAAAATTAAACTAAGAACGTAAAAGTGTGTTTTCAAATATGTGATGGTGATGCTCAGGATAGGAATTCCTACGTATACTAACGGAGCAGGTGCATAATCAAAATAACCGTGACGTGTAAGAAATAACCTAAGTAAAAGATTGTAAGATGAAAGCTCAAGAATTCAAACCCTAATACTTTATCCTATCAATCGACTTCACTAATCCACTAAACAAGTTAATAGATTGTGCTTAATTAAAGAGACCCTACTTTAACTAAGGTGATGCGGTCGTCCTCCCTAGATAAACCGATAGATTAATTAACCCCTTCTAAACCCTCTCATTAAGTCTACTAGTTGTTAAAGAGTGATAAGGTTGTCCTCTCTCTAACTCTTTTCGAATGAAATTCAAAGGTAAAGTTAAGATTGATTTTAAGAATTCATTAATTAAGAGAATTAAAACTAAACATCACGAATTACCCTAATTACGTACCCACATCCCACTTCTACGAGTTCATCCTACCCCAAGCATACAAGGGTTTTAGCCAGACATGGTTTTAACGATGACAGAAACAATTGAAGAAATAACGAACATAAACATGATTATATGAACTAAATGACTATCAAACATAAACTAGGGTTTTAAGAAAGAAAATAAATGCTAAGAACTGAAATCATATTAATGAAATGAAGTCTTAAGTATTCAATATCAACGAGCTAACTAAAATAAACTGAAAATCTAAAACGAAACTAAGAATTCGTAAAGTAAACCTCGATTACACGTAAAATAAAGCTTGCTCGTCTCTCGTGCTCTTCTCTCTCTAAAAAGGAACTCTAAAAGTGGTGTGGTATGTGATGATCTCTCCAAAACGTGTTCTGAATGAGTATATATATGCGTCGGGCCAATTCAGGAACTCATGGGCCGGAAAAACGGATTGAAAGGTAAAAGGCCAAGGGCGCTCGTGCACCTCCCGCTCGAGCGGGGTCGCTCGAGCTAAATAGCTCGAATGGTGCAGGGGCTCGAATGAAGGCGTTCGAGTGGTGCTGCTCGAATGGCACAAGGGCTCGAGCAGTGGCGCTCGAGCCACTCGAACGGGTAAAATCTTCTCTTAGTTTTGGCGTTCGAGCCAACTCCTTGCTCGTGCGGTGGCGCTCGAGTGATCGTCCTTCTTCTTCAACTAATACTTTTCTTCTCGCGCACTAATACCATTCGTATTTCTTCGATATCTTCTCATCCGGGCATCCGTTTGAGTCGATTCAAAGTCCTACGAACTCCAGTTTTCGCCCTCGATTCACCTATGAGCATCTAAGAGACAAATTAATTAGTTCATGAAAGTAGTACTCAATTGACTCTAAATACTCAATAAAATCAACCAAAACTTGGGCATTTCTGGCTCTAAAATCTAACAATTTCACGCCTAATCAACCCCCCCCCCCCAAACTTACCATGTTGCTTGTCCTCAAGCAATGAAATAATAAGTCAAGTGAAATTGTTAGGAATAAATCAATAATCAAATCATGCAAGTAATCGAGCTCAAGTTTCTAAGATCGTTCACATGTATACAAACTCACTCCCCTTCATCATACTCATGCAATAACAACAAGAATCACCAAGATCAAACATGGATGTGCATTCAACGATGTGTTTCACTCCCTCACAAGTGTATATCAATAATAAGGGACTCAATCAATCAATCAATCAATCACATATATCAGCAGCCATAGGCTTGTAAGCACTCTCAACTTCGACCATACTCTAGAAATCAATGTCGAATAAAAAAGGACTTTATCAAGGTTGTAATGTAGGCTCTTTGGACAGGTGGGATAACTATATGGGATAAGTGACTCAAGTGAATGGAGAACAGAAAATCAAATTTCAATACTTCAAGACGAGGAACAAAATACTTCAAACATCTTCATTCAATACACTTTTCAATTCCTCTACTTTCAACACTTTCTCTAACTCATTTCACTTTTTTTTTTCAATCACCACACTTTTCTTTTTCTCACATACATATGAGCTCATTTTTTTTTCTTTTGCTCATTCTCAATTTTTTTCCTTGCCCACAGCTCAAAACTTCATCACACCCTTCTTTTATCACAACTCAACCAACATAATTCCTTTTCTCCACTCAACTCAATCCCTCCCCATTCACACTTTTCCTATTCTCTACTCAAATTGAGACAAAAAAGTTTAGGAACTTGGAATAGTGTTAAAATGTGCTAGCAAATAAAATAGGCTTAAGGCTCAAACTGGCTAACAAGGGATAAATGTCATTAGTAGGAAAATTCTTGGCTAAGTGACTCAACAAATCAAAGATGGCCTAAGATCACATTCGGCATATCAAACTAGACACAATCAAGAAGCAAGAGCACACACAAGTTCTAGCATCTTCTAAGGTGACGACTCACTCACAAACGAAGAGATCAATTCATGCATCTTAATCTCAAAAGGCTCAAAACTCACGGCTTTCACATCTATGTTAGTCCTAGTAAATTCTCACTCTCAACATACAAGTACTCAAAAGAAAAATTAGTAATTATACTAGTTCCCTCTCAAATCAACTCTCACTCCTACACTCACACAATAAAATTCCTAACTCAACTTCACAACTCACCCATACTCATCAAATCATACTTAAGAATAACAATCAGCAAGTAGCAAGGGTTAATAGGCATAAAATAATTCAATCATCACAAAGAGTTCACACAAATCAAAACCTGATTGTTTGAATAACAATTCCATCACAGCCCCATAATCAATCACAAGATTCACACTCATCAGTTCACTCTCAACAACAGAAAATAATAAAAGAAAAAAGAAAAGAGAAAAGAGATGGGGAAAATCCCAATGATCAATGATCTGGAGGCGGCGGAGGTCGGTAGTGAGGATGATCAGCTCCCAAATGAGACACGAACAGTGACTCCATCCAACGGTGCATATCAGAAAACTGATCCTCCATCCGGGTCAATCGTGTATCCATCCTATCTTGGGCAGCCCGTAAGTACGTAACATCTGTCTGGAGGTCCTGAATCTGCTGATCCATCCCCGTCCAATCTGCATATGTCGGGTATCACTGCTCGGGCGAGTGCACCTCTGGTGACTCCACCTCCATCTCTTGCGGGACCTCACCCACTTTTGCTCCTCCTTCAGCAGGTGCTTCTCCCTCATACTCTCGCTCTTCCTCCTCTTGTATGTCCCGGACTCCACTGCTTGACCCGGTACCACTTGTGCCCTCTCCTCGAGATCTCTTCACCGGCCTCGTGTCTCGAAGTCCGCTGTTGTCTACCTTCTCAGTATACTTAGCCCCAATCTCGAGGTGCCGCTATCCATTCATTCCAATGTTTTCTTTCTTTTTCCCTTTCAGTGTCACCAGCTTCTCATTCGGGAGAGGAAACAGGGCATCATCCTTGTACCTAATGCAATAGGTACCCTTCCAATGCTCGAACATCATGGTGTTGTTCATCTGGTCAAAACCAAGGTCCATGCCAACGCTAGGGCTTGCACACGGTACGAACCCGAGGCTCTTCACAAACACAAAAATCAGCCCGTCTCCCCTAATCTTTGAGGTCTTCGCACCTAGTTTGAATGGGGCCTCATAATGGTGCTCCAAGAAGTCTCTCCCAAAATCATGATCTTTTACACAGGAGGTACCAAATCCCATACAGCTGCTTGCTCGTCATAGTCCCCGTCTCAGAACGGGCATAGATAGTATTCCCCAAAATTCTCTCCAAGTAACGAAGAACGGTATTCCTAATCGCTGAAGCTCGTGCGTTCTGCCCCTTGTAGTCTCTTTCCATCCCGCCCGTAATTTCTTTCCAGAAATCATTTGCATTGAACGACTTGGACACTCGGTTGGGTCTAGACAAGGTTGGAAGTCCGAGAGCGAGGTTAATAGCTCTAACCTCACAGTGCTGCCACTCGTTCCTTAGCTTGAACTTGAACGAGTTATTGTCTTTCTTTTCCACCGTAGCCAGGAACTGTTCCACTAAGTTTGCATTCGTCTCCATTGTCAGCAATATCTCAAAGAAACCCACGAGACCATTTCTTGTGAAAATCCTCTCGATCTCTTTGTCGATCCCGATGTCTTTCATGAAACTGACACTCAGTCTTCGAGTCTTCTCCACCTTCCCAGCTACCAAACTCCAACGGTATGCCACATATCGCCAACTCCTTTCAAAGCTCAAGTTGTCCCACCTTGAGGGCATCAGACCCTTATGCGTGAGCTAGTTGGTGAGCTCTTCCAATTCAGCAATCGACAAAATTCTGTCTTCATTCTTCTTGGGAGGGGCTATAGTACCTTGCGAATCAAAATAATTCATGAACATTCAATACAATACCAATCATATCAAGTAGCTTTCAACTTAAATTTATTCAACAATCAATCTCAAATCAAGTTCATCAAGCTCAAGCATTTTACTTTCATGTTAAAATTCTCAAAGTGTATTATGCCCAACTCAAAACAAATTCAACCTATTCAACCATCCCAAATTCAATCAATAATGCCCTCAACCAAGTCTATCATGAAGTAACATCACATGAATCATGTAATTTACATGCTCAAGACTCAATTCACATCTATTCACAACTCAATACAATGTCAATCCACAAGAACTTCACTCAACAAGCAATACCCATATCATTTCTCAAATTCCTACTTTCTCACTCTAGAAATTCACCCATTCTACTCATGCAATTTCAAAATTGAAAGCAAAACGAGCAAACCCATAGCATATAATCATTAATCATCAACAACGAATCAAGAATCAACGAGATATATGAAAATCCCCAAATTTTGACTTATGTAATGAACCCTAATTATCATGCTCAATCCATATCAAATCTAAGCCTAAACTACGAATTGAATGAAAAGAGTGAGAAAATACATAACTTTATTGAAGAATTGAAGGAATTCGAATCAAAATCGGACAACACGTGTGCACTTGAGTGATGTGTGTGTGAAATCACCGGAAATCGCACCCTAGAGTGTGTGTTCGTGTGTGTAATTGTGTGGGGAGGAGTATTTATAGAGTGTACGAACTTAGGGCAAAAATGTGGGGTGCTCGAGCACCACCCGCTCGAGCGGGGGTGCTCGAGCTGAAGAGCTCGAATGAAACAGGGGCTCGAGCTGCTCGAGCGGGCAAAATCCTCTGGAAGAATCCGCATTCGAGCCCCACTCGTGCTCGAGTGAGGGCGCTCGAGCTGCTCCACTCGAGCGGCTCCTCCCTCTAACAAAATAGAATGAGGTCCAAAAAATAAAAATTTCATACGAAACAAGCACGAAACACTCATCTATCTTTTCTAAACATGAACTAACCTGAGAACTCCTCGATTTAAGACAGGTCGCTCATTCGACCGAGGAGTTGGAGTCTCTTCCAAACGTGCAATTCACCAAGACAATTTAAGTCGCACTTATTCACTCACACTTAATTCGATCCAACTAACCTCATGCATCAATATTTCAAAAAAAAAATTGACCAATTTTTCATTCGAATTTCGTGTACGACGTGTACGACTCGAAGTACGAATGCACACCCCCCCAAACTTTGTTCTTGCTACGCAATAATAAAGTTTGAAAAGAATGAGTATGAACAAGTACGTGCACTAAATTCTCATGAACTTAAATCCCCATCAATGCAAAGTGATGAACGAATAAAAACATCACCCCAAACTTTGACTTCGCAAAGAGGTCTATGTTTGGGGTTCGGGTTACCTCATACTCCAACAATCGAATGCTCCACTACTCAACTTCTCAACATCGTCATGAATTGCTTCTTCTTAAGCTCACTTACTCGAATCAAGAACCACGAACCAAGCCTACACCAAAAACTCAACAAACGAGGTTAACATATACGATTCACAAAATGACAAAACTAACAAAACACATAAAAGCAAGTAAAAATGGGTTGCCTCCCATTTATTGCTAGTTTTAAGGTCCTAATGCCGGACCGAGCTCGAAGGAGCTCACGGGACTTGAGAATCTAAAATACCTCCCTTATTCTCATAAGAGAAGTTGAAGAATTTCTTTACTCTATGCCCGTTCCATCCTCCTTCTCGACTTCAAGGAATCCACTCTTATGAACTTTCCTAACAACATACGGCCCGTTCCACTTGGACTTGAGCTTTCCACCAAACAACTTCATCCTCAAATTGAATACAAGGACTTGATCCCCCACTTGGAACTCTTTTTCCTCAATCGAGCATCATGTCATTTCTTAGTCTTCTCCTTGAAAATTCAGGCATTCTCATAGGCACTGTCTCGAAACTCCTCCAACTCATGCAATTGAAGTAGTCTCTTCTCACCCACCAAGGCACTATCAAAATTCAGCTTCTTGATTGCCCAATATGCCTTGTGCTCCAACTCCACGGGAAAATGACATGCCTTCCCAAAAACCAATTGGTAAGGAGACATACCAAGAGGGGTTTTGAAAGCTGTCCTATACGCCCAAAGCGCATCATCAAGCTTCAATGTCCAATCCTTCCTACTAATGCTCACCGTCTTCTCAAGGATCTCCTTAATTTGACGATTCGATACCTCTGCAAGACCGTTAGATTGAGGATGATAAGCAGTAGAGATTCGATGACTCACCTCATATTTTGACAGCAACTTCTCCATCCACTTGTTCACAAAGTGACTGCCCCCATCACTAATCAAAGCTCTTGGGACTCCATATCTAGCAAAAATATTCTTCCTCAAGAACTCAATCACCACTCGGGAATCATTCACTCTTGTCGGGACAACATCAAACCACTTCGAGACGTAATCGACGCACACGAAAATGTACAAGAATCCATTGCTAGGAGGAAATGGACCCATGAAATCAATCCCCCATACGTCAAATACCTCGACTTCCATGAACACGTGCAGCGGCATCTCGCCCCTCTTGGTGATAGATCTAAATTGTTGGCACTTATCACACCTCCTTACCCATTCCATGCAATCTTTCAAGAGAGTTGGCCAATAAAAACCAGATTGAAGAACCTTCCTTCCGGTCTTCTCTCCACCCAAATGTCCTCCACATGGCAAGGCGTGACAATGCCTTATGATATCACTCCATTCCTCCTCTGGCACGCACCTTCTCAAAACATGATCAATCCCTCTTTTGAACAAGTAAGGATCATCCCAAATAAATTCCCGAACTTTCTTTAAAAATGTCTTCCGGTGCACCGAGTCCATCTCCGCCGGTAACTCTCCACTTGCTAAATAATTAGCATAATCAGCAAACCACGACACTTTCTCTTCAACTCGATACACCGAAATATCTCCTAAACCAAACAGCTTATCGTCCGGAAATTCATCGTTTACCTCTCGATCTTCTACTGTGTTTTCCTTTGTAAGCTCCAACCTCGAAAGGTGATCGGCTATCACGTTCTCACACCCCTTCTTGTCTCGAATCTCAACATCGAATTCCTGGAGTAATAGGATCCAACGAATGAGATGGAGCTTTGCATGCTTCTTGCTCATAAGGTATCGAATCGCTGTGTGGTCCGTATATACTATTATTTTCGTCCCTACTATGTAGGGTCCAAATTTATCAAAGGCATACACGACCGCTAACAGCTCCTTTTCGGTCGTAGTGTAGTTCACTTGAGCAGAATTCAGCATCTTCGAGGCATAGTATATAGCGTGAAAACGCTTCTCACGAATTTGCTCCAAAGCAACCCCATCGCAAAGTCACTTGCATCACACATAAGCACAAACAGGCTAGACCAATCCGGGGTCACAAGTATCGGGGCATTCACCAACGCTTCTTTCAACCTGTTAAAAGCCACTAAACACCCATTAGTAAACTCAAAGGCGACTTCTTTTTCAAGAAGCCGCGAAAGGGGTTTCGCAATTTGTGAAAAGTCTTTTATGAAACGTCTATAAAATCCCGCATGTCCTAGAAATGACCGAATCCCCTTCTCGGTCGAAGGTGGTGGAAGCTTCTCAATAGCAATCACTTTCGCCTTGTCAACTTGGATACCTTTCGAGGACACATGATGTCCAAGAACAATACCCTCTCTCACCATGAAGTGACACTCGGGGGCTATCATGATTTGATTATACCCCGAATACCCATCTAAGAAACAATAATACTCAAAACCACCTAATATATCAATCATCTGATCAAGGAACGGGAGAGGGAAATGATCCTTACACGTTGCCTTGTTCAACTCCCTATAATCAACACACACACGCCATCCCGTCACTAATCTAGTGGCTACCAATTAATTAGACTCAGTCTTAATCACCGTGGTACCCCCCTTCTTAGCAACTACGTGTAACAGACTCACCCATGGACTATCAGAAATCGCAAAGATCATGTTGCTAACTAACAGCTTTAAAACCTCCTTATGTATCACCTCTTGAATTACCGGATTAACTCTTCGTTGATTTTGTACTACAACCTTTCTACCTTCTTCTAATCTAATCCTATGCATTCAAATGGAAGGACTAATTCCCTTAATATCCGCGATCGACCATCCTATAGCAGATTTGTGCTTACGAAGCACTACTAAAAATCTTTCAAGCTGATCATTAGATAAAAGGGCAGATATAATTACCGGGTACTTATCGGTCTCATCCAAGTAGGCATACTTGAGGTGATCGTGGAGTGGTTTCAGCTCCTTTTTCGCCTCCAATGGTGGCGCCTTATCAAACATCTTCTCGAAAGTTGACTCCTCAGCTTCCATGTCGTTCTCATCCTCTACTTTCTTCATCTCCAAGAACTTGACATCTTCATTGTCTTTCAATCTGTCAAAATAATCAAGATCATAAGAATCATAAGATAGATCGTCAAGGATAGGATAATCAACCTGATGAACATAGAAAGAGCAAGGGTCTAAAAGTGTGTCTTCAACACAAGTGTCCATGATGTCAATGAAGTGACAACTCTCATCTCCCATTGGGTATTTCATAGCTTCATAAATAGCTATCTTCACTTCTTAATCGTCGACTTTGACCGTAATCTTCCCATTTGCTACATCAAGTACCATCCTGGCTGTGGCTAGAAACGGCCTCCCTAAAATCAGCGACACATGCTCATCCTCCTCCATATCGAGTACCACAAAGTCAACGGGAAAAACGTGATTCTCCATCGTCACTAGAACATCCTCCACCACTCCTTGAGGTCTAGTGATAGACCTATCAGCAAGCTGGAGAGTCATCATCGTGGGTTCAAGCTCACCCCCTTCCAACTTTTTGAACAACAAAAGAGGCATCAAATTAATGCTCGCTCCGAGATCACACAAAGCTCCTTTCTTGATCCCGTTCCCGATATCACATAGAATGGTAAAGTTGTCGAGATCCTTCAACTTGGGAGGAAGCGCCTTGTGCACCATAGCATTCACCTCATGGTTCAAGTGCACTAGCTCGGGTCCATCCACTCTCCGTCTCTTCGCTATCAAGTCCTTCAGGAACTTGGCGTAGTTAGGCATCTGTTCCAAAGCATCATAAAAAGGAATGTTAATATGTAGCTTTTTAAAAACATCAAGGAATATTGCAAAAAAATTTCATCTAATTTCTTTTTCATAAACCGCTGTGGATATGGGACAGGTATCACAGATTTGGGTACCCCCCATTCATCCCTCTCAGTTTCTTTCACATTCTTCCTTGCCTCCTTTGCCTTCTTCCACTTTGGGATTCTCTCTCAATCTCCCCAATGTCTTCCTCAAGGTCTTTACCCTTCTGAGACTCATCCATATCTTTACTCTTCTGAGTGCCTTCACCCTCAACCCCTTTCTCATTTTCTACCTCCTCAATCTCATCTCTAACTTCCTCAGGCTCTTTTTCTTCTATCTCAACCTCTCCTTGGGGCGTCTCTGAGCCAGCAGGCGTCTGGGGACCATCATATTTGGTCCCACTTCTCAACTCAATAGCTTTGCATTGCTCCTTTGGGTTTCCCTCGGGCATTGAGGGATACTTACCCGGCTCTCTCGTCTGAGACTTTGCAATTTGACTAATTTGGTACTCAATAGAAATGAATCTACGGTTGTTCTCTTGTTGAGATCGATTTAGATCAATGTCCCTTCTTTGGAGTTCTTGATCACGCTGATCACCTTTCTTATGCAATTCTTTCACATCGTACTCCAATGAGGACAATCTCTTGCTTCCTTCCTCCACCTTCTGAAGGATAACTCTCAACATCTCCTCAGTTGAGGAACCACCTTCTCCACCCGGGGGTTTTGAAGCTTGATCAACACTTGGAGGAACTGTAATTCCGGCCTTCGGATTGGCATATGAAAATTTCTCGTTCTTCCTCAATTGGTTCTGAGGAGGCTGCTGGCCTCCTTGATATCCTTGGTTATTCCTCCATTGGTTTTGAGGAGGTTGTGGACCAGGTGGTACAAATGGTTGGCCATAAGAAGGCCTTCCAAATTGGTTACCCGCCTTGGTTATAGTTAGGCCTTCACATGTAGTTGGCCTCCTCTTGCTGACTCGTGGGTTGGTCCACTTTCTCACTCACTGCTACATTCCCTCCAACCAGATTCTGTCCCATTTTGAGGTTACTTATCTTCTCCATCATCGCCATCAACAACTTCCTCGTTCCCTCATTCTCCTCCAACTGACATGCTCTCTGAAATTCTGGGTCCTCGTTCCATTGCCCGACATTCGTGACAATATTATCTACGATCTCTCTGCATCTAGCTATACCATGATTCAGAAATGCTCCACTAGCACATGCATCAAGATGGGCTTGACCAGCCTTGCTGGCTCCACTGTAGAAGAAAGCCATGATATCCCCCTCATTGTACCCGTGTTGTGGGTACTCAATTAACATGTTAGAGTATCTCTCCCACGTCTGACGTAAGTCCTCTCCTGGCTTCTGGAGGAAAGAAGAGATCTATATCCTTGCTCTAATGGTTCTAGATGGAGAATAGAATCGCTCGAGGAATAGACGCTCGAGCTCGGCCCATATGGTTACACCTCCCTGTGGAAGCGTGTTATCACACCACTCATTTGCTATTCCCGTTAAAGAGAATGGTAACAGCCTGAGCCTCTTGACATCTTCAGATATGCCGTTATAATTGAACGTGGATGTGATCATCAGAAAACTCCTCAGATGAGTATGAGAATTCTCCTTCCCAACCTCCCCCTTGAATTGATTCTCGGTAAGTAGTTTTAGAATTTCAGGGGAAATTGAGAAGTTGTTTGCCTCTACCGGAGGCAATGCCACTCCATCATAATACCGTTGCGGCTGCGCCGCAAACCTTCCTCGAATGGCCATGTTTTAATCGGCGTTCTGAGGAACATGCCGAGGATAGACGGGTGGTACATGTACTTGCTGGACTGGTGGTGGGTTATAGGCAGGAGGTGGAGGATACGAGTATGGGTGATAAGGATATGGTGGGTATGGGTAAGGATAAGGTGGGTTGTTTTGTGGGTAAACAGGGTTATTCTGAGGATTTTGGACAAAGTTGTGAGCTGGATTGTTTTGGTTTTGTGTACCCGGGTTTTGGCTCTGGCTTTCCCCTGACAGAACTTGATTCTTACTGCCATTCCCTCCAGTGCCCGCAACCCGGTCCATTGCCTGACTAAACTCAGTTGCAGCATCATCCAACTCATTACTGATGTTCATGTTATCGTTTTCTCCTCTGGCAGTATTCATCCTTCTTAGAAATGTTCGGTTTCTTCTTGCTATTGTCTCAGGATCTAGCCGTATTCTTTCTTTTCTCATTTCTCCTTGCGAAAGTGTTTTCATAAACCTGAAACACTAACACAAGAATCAAAATGCAACTGCAAAACACGTAAGAATTAACAGAAAAATAAAGCACTCACTACTAACTACTAAGCTATCTACAAGTCCTATTCAAATGCCATACATCACCGTCCCCGGCAACGGCGCCATTGACTTGTACCGAAAATACTAACTTTCTACTAGTAGTTTTCCCGCAAGCGTACAGGTTCACTATAGTATAAGTAGATATAGCGACCAAGTGTATCGTACCTCGGGATGGGTTGTATACGAATAGATCCCCGAAGATCTACGCGTCGTAATTAATATGAGTGTATATTTTTGGGTTTTTTTAAAAGAAAATATAATCTAAACTAAATTAATCTACCAATGCAAAAAGGAAAAATTAAACTAAGAGCATAAAAGTGTGTTTTCAAATATGTGATGGTGATGCTCAGGATAGGAATTCCTACGTATACTAACGGAGCAGGTGCATAATCAAAATAACCGTGACGTGCAAGAAATAACCTAAGTAAAAGATTGTAAGATGAAAGCTCAAGAATTCAAACCCTAATACTTTATCCTATCAATCGACTTCACTAATCCACTAAACAAGTTAATAGATTGTGCTTAATTAAAGAGACCCTAATTTAACTAAGGTGATGCGGTCGTCCTCCCTAGATAAACCGGTAGATTAATTAACCCCTTCTAAACCCTCTCGTTAAGTCTACTAGTTGTTAAAGAGTGATAAGGTCGTCCTCTCTCTAACTTTTTTCGAACGAAATTCAAAGGTAAAGTTAAGATTGATTTTAAGAATTCATTAATTAAGAGAATTAAAACTAAACATCACAAATTGCCCTAATTACGTATTCATATCATACTTTTATGAGTTCATCCTACCCCATGCATACAAGGGTTTTAGCCAGACATGGTTTTAACGATGACAGAAACAATTGAAGAAATAACGAACATAAACATGATTATATGAACTAAATGACTATCAAACATAAACTGGGGTTTTAAGAAAAAAAATAAATGCTAAGAACTGAAATCAGATTAATAAAATGAAGTCTTAAGTATTCAATATCAACGAGCTAACTAAAATAAACTGAAAATCTAAAATGAAACTAAGAATTCATAAAGTAAACCTCGATTATACATAAAATAAAGCTTGCTCGTCTCTCTTGCCCTTCTCTCTCTAAAAACGAACTCTAAAAGTGGTGTGGTATGTGATGATCTCTCCAAAACGTGTTCTGAATGAGTATATATATGCGTCGGGCCAATTCGGGAACTAATGGGCCGGAAAAACGGATCGAAAGGTAAAAGGCCAAGGGTGCTCGAGCACCTCCCGCTCGAGCGGGGGCGCTCGAGCTAAATAGCTCGAGTGGTGCAGGGGCTCGAATGAAGGCATTCGAGTGGTGCTGCTCGAATGGCACAAGGGCTCGAGCAGTGGCGCTCGAGCCACTCGAACGGGCAAAATATTCTGTTAATTTTGGCGTTCGAGCCAACTCCTTGCTCGAGCGGTGGCGCTCAAGTGATCGTCCTTCTTCTTCAACTAATACTTTTCTTTTCGCGCACTAATATCATTCGTATTTCTTCGATATCTTCTCATTCGGGCATCCGTTTGAGTTGATTCAAAGTCCTACGAACTCCGTTTTTCGCCCTTGATTCACCTATAAGCATCAAAGAGACAAATTCATTAGTTCATGAAAATAGTACTCATTTGACTCTAAATACTCAACAAAATCAACCAAAACTTGGGCATTTCTGACTCTAAAATCTAACAATTCCACGCCTAATCACCATACCATATTTCATCAAGGGTTTTAAAGTCAATAACAGATGATGACACTTTGTTAATAAAGTACATAACTATGTTAACAACTTCACCCCAAAAAGTCTTAGGGAAACAAGCATCAGATAAAATACACCTAACTATCTCCAGAATGGTTCTATTCATTCTTTCAGCCAGTCCATTCTGTTGAGGATTAGCAGGAACATTCCTGCGCTTAGTAATACCTTTCAGCCTACAGAATTGTTGAAAGTCCTCTGAGAGGAATTCAAGCTCATTGTCAGTTCGAAGATGTTTGATGCTCCTCCCTATTTTATTTTCAAGTTCAGCCAACCACTCTTTGAACTTAGAGAAAGCATCATTCTTATGTTTGAGTATATACACCCAAACCTTCCTGGAATAATCATCAATAAGGGTAAGGAAATACTTGCCTCCACCATGAGTAGACACCCTAGCTGGACCCCATACATCTGAGTGTATGTAATCCATCACCTCAGTGGTCCCCTTCTAGTATACCTTCTTCTTTGATTTCCCCAGAACACACCTCTCACAGAACTCTTATCCTCTTGCCAGGGATGATTCCCCTCTTGGATAACTCCACCAAACCCTTCTCACCCACATGTGCTAATCTCTTGTGCTACAAATTTGCAACAGTGGACTCCATGGTAATATCTGATGATCCTGCAACTGTCCTACCAATCAAAGAATACAAATCATTCTTGATGTTACCCCTCATCACAGGTCTTCTAGACTTGGTGATAGACAAGGTACCCACCCTTGTCTATTCTGAATTCAAACCCCTTAGAATTCAAGGTACCAAGAGAAATCAAATTCCTCTTCAGGTCAGGTACAAATCTGACCTCTGATAAGATTCTATCAACTCCATCAAACATCTTGATTTTAATAGAACCAGACTCCCTCACTCTACAGCTCTCATCATTACCCAAAAGGACAAGGCCTCCATCAAACTTCTCAAGATCCAGGAACCAGCCTTCATGTGGACACATATGAAAAATACACCCAGAGTCTAAGACCCACTCTTGACTTAGTCTCTCATGACTAACCATCAAGACTTCAACACTATCATATCCTTCAACCTCCACCACAGCTGCATCTCCATCTTGATTGTCTTTCTTCCTTCTTTCAGGGCAGTTCTTTCTCAGATGACCTTCCTTGTGATAAGTTAAACACTTCTTTCGTTCAACAAAACCAGATTTTTTATCACCCTTCTTCCCCTTTCCACCATTCTTCTTCTTGGCTTGAAACTCTTTTTTCTTCTTGGATTGAACAGTCAAACCTTCAGCAGGTTTCTTGCCTTCAGTTTGAATCTGTAGAAACTTGGTTTTGAGGGCTGCTTGCACATCATCAAACTTAACTTGATCTTGTCTCCCAAACAATAAGCCATCCTTGAAATTCTCCAGAGTCTTAGGTAGGGAATTCAACAACATCAATGATTTATCCTCATCATCGATAGTAACATCCAAACTCTCCAGATCATCCACCAATTTGTTGAACTCATCCAACTGATCACCAAGATTCTTGTCTTCATTCATCTTGAAGACTTGAAGCTTATATTTCATGTATAACTTCTTCGTAACAGACTTGGTCTGGTATAGCTGCTCTAGTTTATTCCAGACTTCAAGAGCGGTCTTCTCCTTCGATACCTCCCTCAACGGTTTATCTCCGAGGCACAAGATAATCGCACTATGCGCCTTTCTCTTGTTCTCCTCCACCTTCGCCGGATTAGTTCCAGAAGCCACCTGGTCCAGTGGCAACAAGGCATCGTACAAACCATTGTGTACCAGGAGAGCCTTCATCTTAATCTTCCATAAACTGAAATCGTTCTTCCCCGTGAACTTATCAATATCGAACTTGGTTGCAGCCATTATTGTTTCCCATAGACGGCGCCACTTGTTAATCAAAATTTGTGATTCACGAGAAAACTTGTAATCAAGGAATCGATTATGAAACAATAAGCAAGAGTATTGAAATCAACGGAACAATATAGACCACTTGAATTTTACGTGGTTCAGAGAGAAACTTCTACATCCACGGGATCAGAGAGATTCGATTTTTCACTATAAGAACTCAAGGGAATTTGCAGTCGCTCAATCTCACAAACTCTCAAGGAATTTCTTCTCAACAATGAACGTGAAGAAATGCTAACTTTGTTACATAGATATCTTACACAAAACCCTGGACTTTCTATACAACGCGAAAAGATAGTGGATTCTTGTGTGAGGCATCATATATATAGTAGTAATCCAGCAAGTAACCGTCTCAATAAACCGCCTTTGGATGTAACCGCCTTTTTCTTAGCTTAGATTCGGAATCACTCTAATGACAATAGATCAGTAGACTTCTCCTCAACTAATCAAGAGACTTCAGGTCCACTGAGCTAACTGAACTTCAGCTGACTTCATCTAAGTGTACTAACTTCGGCTAACTTCAACTCCACTGATTACTGACACTCAAACTTAACTGATTACATACTTCACATATGACCTCACAATACACAAACTGCATACACTTTAAAATGCACATTTAAAAAAAATGTGAGTGTGAGGTTGAATAAAATAATAATATTTTAATATTTTATTGACTTTTGTGAAAAATAGTTATTTCTATATGGGTGTGAAGGGTGTTGTGTGATGGACGAGAAAAGAAAGTGTGAAGGGTTCTTCGGGACAGAGAGAGTATTGTTTACTAAGAACAATTAATATTTTTAATAAAAATAATTAATAATATTCAGTGAAAATAATTAATACTCTCTCGGTTTCAAGCTCGTCTTCTGCTTTATTAATTGTCATTCTAAACTAAATTGAATTTAATCAATAAATATGAATTAATATGTATAAAATGACAAAGTATAGAGTGAAACTGGTTTATACATGAATCATTGAAGGGTATTAGTTGTTTTCATTGAAGAGTATTAGTTGTATTTACTGAAAAGTATTACTGATTTACACTAAAGAGTTTTAGTTGTTCAGTGAAAATGAACTAAGACTCTTCAGTGTAAACTAGTAACACTCTTCAGTAAAAACAACTAATACTCTTCAGTGATAACAACTAATACCCTTCAGTGATTCATATATAAACCAATTTCACTCTATACATACTCGTATAAAATAATAATATGAGATCTAAATATACTAACTAGTGTAGGAATGGTATAATTATAAAATAAAATTGTTATTTATAAAAATATCGACCGAGCAGTAAAAAAACAATTTCGATAAGTAACAATGACCAATTACATGGCATGGTGCAATTGATGTATCCCGGAGGTTATATTTTTTCGTAACTTACCTCCCAAGATTTAATATTGACATAGCTTATACCACACGTGACACTTCACTATTTTTGATTGGTCAAACGAATATATGTTCAGATATAATTTAATATATATAGGAAACATATCTAATAGTAATCGTAATCAAAGCAAATACTCAAACAAAGTTTATTAAATACATGCCGTGAAATATAGTTTACTTGCACCAGAATTTCAAATTTATTTTCCATAATTCTACCACTTAAATTGGGCCTCGTCTTCCTATCTCATCTCATGTACACGTAAATGCGATGTCGGGTTTCTTATTGTAATAATCGCGATTCTACAGCCTAATCAAATTCAAGAGGAACGTTATATTGGTGGAGCCAGTATATTGGGACACTTAAACGACCATATTGAAATGACTGCACAAGATTATATATTAAACTTAATTGCGTGGCTATCTGTATATATAATAATTAAAATGTTTGGATAGACTTCAGATAGATATATAGACCAAATCAACTGCATATAAGTGTGTCTATTAAATTCGGCTGAATGATTATAAATTTTGTGGCCTATCTGATTCCAACTCCAACACATTGAAATTGTGAATCTCTCGGGCTTATGATATTTATATTTGGATAACGTTTCAACTTAAGTGCAGAATTATAAACATGCATTTTAAACTCCATTTTATTTTATTTTGTTTTATGTTTATAAGGGAATATGTTTATAATGCAAGTGGTGGAAGTTGTGGTAATTCTATGTTTCTGTAAGAAGGCTATGGAGGTACTAAATCTTTGAAACATTTTTATAACCATTTCACTTGATATATTTTTTTGGTTGATAAAAAAAAGGGGAATATGTTTCCCTCTTTCATTTTAACCTAGTATATATAGTCTTGAGCTTCGAGTGATCTTCTAGATTTCAAAACTCTAAGAACAAAATCAATTTATTAAGATTGTCATAGTCTTTTTATGTACCAAAATAGGTATAAATCATGTAGAGTCGCTTAAAAAAATTATTTATTAAAAATGGGAATATATAAGTTCAGGGTGATAACCATACGATGATTTTTTCGTATAACTTTAATTAATTAAATCGAATTCTTAAGTTCAATTCGACTAATAATTAATAAAGAAGATATCACAATTTTCAAAAATAAAAATTGAAGTGCAATTTTTTGTTTAGGAAAATAATATAAATGAATAAATTTCACACCTCTCTACAAATTCAAATTTTTGCATGGGATGAAATTCTTTCATGGTATCAAATCATAAAACTCACGCACACATCTTGACAAAAAATTGTGCGAAACAGTCTCATGGTGAGATTGTTCACAAACAAGCACAAGTTAACATATGCCTTCTAATACGTAACATGAATTTTATATTTCTCTATATGCACACATATTTTATTTCACATTTTTTAGATTTATTTTCAGTTTCTATATTTACTAAGTAATTATTAAATTTCCTATTTTTATTTATAAAGTTATTCATATATTAATTAAGAGTATGTATAGAGTGAAATTGGTTCATAAATGAATCATTGAAAAATATATGTTGTATTGACTAAAGTGTATTAGTTATTTTCATTGAAAAATATTAGTTGTCTTTAATTGAAGAGTTTTAGTTTGTTTTCAATAAACAACTAGGACTTTTTAGTTTTTAGTGAAGACAACTAATATTATTCATTGAAAACAATTAATACTCTTTAGTGAAAACAACTAATACTCTTCAATGATTAATTATGAACAATTTTCACTCTATACTTTAGTGTTAATTAAATTTACGACATACTATTAAATACTTTACGATTTTCTTTTATTTATTTTTTTTCAAAATTTTCAAGGTTATGATTTAGATATCTTTTCAGATTTTATTTTCATTTTTAATATAATTATTTAAAATATACAAAATCTAGCATGCACGTGCATGATATATACTTTAATTTTAAATTCAATTTTGATATTTTAAACACAGACATTAACACACGGAACGGTATGTTTTTTTGCAATTGGAGTATTAGAGATTTTTACATGGAATATTTTATTTCAAAATTCATATTTATAGCATTGCAACTTACTCCATAAAATTTGTTGAATACATGTAAATTAACATGGTTTTATTATAAACGGCAGCTGTATTGTACTAAATCCTTAAAAACAGAAATTTGGAATATATATTGGATACAATTTGCAAGATGATGAATGCCAGCAAAAGTAGAGTTGTAAATTTGAAACAGAAAGGCGGTTACCAAGGAAAACAAATTTCCTTCCCCCTGTGAACCCGCGTCCAACATGAGACTTATATGTGTAAACTATTAAATTTTATAAATAAATAAATTGCATAATAATAACATAAGGCTGATGTACAAGATATTAATCAGTGAGAAAGGTCACAAATTCATTAAATTGGAGGGCAATTTAGTAACTACGCCCAGGTGTCCAGCTTGATATGTAGAAGAGTTTAAATTGCATGATTAGGCGACACAAGTCGCTTTCTCTGTATCATAGCTAAATACAGCTCGGGCTTGAATACCCACATCATTTATAAATACCCCCATTAACCATATATTCATTAATTTCAAGTATTTTCAAGAGAGATGGGTATTATCGACCATTTTTCAGATTTATTTACAGAAACAAGCACAAAAAAGAGCAAAAGAAAGCCAATGCAGGTAATTATTCATTCATGCCCATCTATATTTACTAGTTTTACTTAATCAATTCAACTGATGCATCTGAGAATTGCATGCATATATATATTTAATTTTTTTTTTATACTTTTTAAATGCAGACGGTAGAAATCAAGGTGAAAATGGACTGCGATGGATGTGAACGAAGAGTTAAACATGCTGTTTCCTCCATTAAAGGTCTGTGATTGCGCCTATATTTTTCTTCTTATTTCCTATATAAAATCTAAAATATAGTTACATACCTCGGTTTTTCGTGTACTTCAAAATTATTAGTTACGATTTCGTACAGAGTTTGTATTTTAGTGTTTGATAAAAACTCTCGCGACTCGATTTCTTTAAATATCACTATTATATATACATATTATCGTTGTTATGCATATATACTATCACTGTCTAAATAATTAAATAATATTTTAAATAATGATAGTTGATATATATGCATCAGTTTTAAAATATAACAATAATTTTTAAGGAAAAAGTTCATGTTACCCAAATTTCACAAGAGAGCTACTCTTAATGTTTTTAATAATATATATTTTATATATAAATAGGAAATGTTACTACTTACTATTATAGTTACAGTAACTTGCAGTTTAATATGCATATTATGTGGCCAACATCATTTTTTTAGTTTCTTATACCCCATCTTAATTATATTGCTAAAATAATTTCCATTCCGTATGTTATACCCCATCTTATGTTTGTGTTTTTAACAATATATAATTTACTAGAGTGTACCCACGCGAATTTCGCGTACTGAAAAAATATATTATATTTATTTTCTTGTAGACATTTAATATAAGCGTATTTTTGTTTAAAAATTTTTGAGGTATATACAATAAATTATGGAGTTTGTTTAGTTATGGCCCGTGCCCTTCACTAAACTCTATAAGTATATCCTACAAACTAAATAATTAAAAAAAAAACATCAAAATTCACATAAATTAATAACAATTATGGAATAACATTACTTAGACTAATAATTTAATAATAATCAATTTCCATTTTAATATTGAATAATTTCTAAATTAATCAACATTATTAGTTATTGAGAGTATATGGTAAGAAATTAATTTATATAAGAAACAATACAAAATTTGAAATAAACTTTAAAGTTACGCATACCCGTTCATCGATCAAAATGAGTTCCAAGTAGAACTTGTCTCTATTAAAATCATTAAAAAATATTGTCCAACTTTTTCAATCCTGACTTTAACGGTCAATTTTTGGCTCTCACTCTTGATATTAGAAATCAGAGAAAATTGAGGTGTCATACTCTTGAAATCTAAAATGAGATTTAAATTACAACAATAAACCATCATAATTATTCAGATAAAAATACATGGTATAGTTAAATTTATTATTTGTGCACATGAAGAATATTTAAACTGAACGATGTAGAGCATAAATCAACAATCATTATTACATTCATATTGATATTTAAATCTAATCAAATTGTGAGCACTTAAACTGAAATAAATACACTAATAACAATAGATATATAACTAACCAACAATTGATGGGAGAAATCTCAGCAAAAGAGTGGAACAAATGAAACTTTGATGTGAAAAAATGAAATACAATATGCTTTTATTTATAAAAAAAAAAATGCATGCAATATTATATCTTGTCCATAATAAGAATATATCACATAAGAATATTATTTGGAATATATAACTATATACCTTTTATTTTAGGAAAAAATAATCGAACATTATATTATATTATATATACTAACTCAAACTTAGAAATGATAAATTTAGATTCATTCAATAAATAGATCATATTTTAATTACATTAAGGTTTGGAAAAAATATGATTTATAATAAATTCTAAAAATAACTAAATAAGAAAATGGAAAAAATATCTATTTGCATTAATTATACAAATATAAATTAATGGTTTAGATGTAATGATATAGAACGAAGGGTCGTGCTTAAAAGTTTAATCAACTTTTAATGAGAGCACAATATTTCAAAATGGAGAGATTTGAGACATGCCACATCAACCTAAGAATAAGGTGGTATTGACACATCATATTGGAGAGGTTTGAGAATATATTATTATAAGATATATTGGTTTTAATTATTTTTACCAAAAATACCCACACGGCGTTAGTGAAAGTGTCTCGTAATACTTTAAAGTACATTTTTGGTGAACCTAATAACAAAATGTAATTTAGAAATTACTGAAAACAACTTCCAAAAATTGGTATTTTCCTCACTTCCACTTGATTGATTATGTAATTTAGTACACATGGTCCAATACCCATTTGCCATATAGAGTCACTATAAGACTTCATTATTATAATTGACCCAAAAATAAAAAAATGAAATTTCATGAATAACAATTTATTTATTTATTTATTGACTATTCACATTATATTGCTTTAAACTAATGGGTGCTCTCATAATAATTTGTAGGTGCAAGATCTGTGGAGGTAGACAGAAAGCAAAGCCACGTGGCAGTCACAGGGTACGTGACACCGAAAAAGGTGCTAAAAAGAGTGAGGAAAACAGGAAAGAGAGCGGAGCTTTGGCCGTATGTTGAACATAATTTGACATATTACCCTTATGCCCCTCAAGCGTACGATAAGAAGGCACCCCCGGGCTTTGTGCGAGATGTAGATCAAGCTTATCCCTCAGCAACCGAAGAGAAATATGCCACCTTTTTTAGTGATGATAATGTCAATGCGTGTTCAATTATGTGAGTCTTCATTAATCGCGAGAAATTGAAGTTCTCGTGTTTAATTTTGGTTACATAAAGTGTTGTATCGTATTTTTCTTTTCTTCCGAGTAGAGTGTATACATATTAATTATTTGTGTGTACCAGTGAACATTGCTTATATAATTCGAGAGGATTTGGATGGTAAAAACAGGAACTAACAAGGAAGAGTAAACAAAAATAAAAAATAAAAAATTGCGAGATAAATTATGTATTTATCATGCTAGTTCCACATGTTTAACAAAGTAATGTTGAGTTACATTTGGTTGCACCCGGCTAGTTGCACAGCATAATACATGTTGGTCAACTAAAATGACTTATATTATTAAGGGAAAATAATTAATATTGACTAATTAATATTTTTCTAAGTAAATCATAATTTAAAAATGTATAAAAGTAGAATAGTGAGTTACTAACGAATATGACATAGGCGTTTAATTCATTTTTTTAAAATTATTATTTAATGTATGGTGATGTATTTTTTTTTAATAAAATATTCACATACGATTTCATCCATTTTTCAAAAGCCATCTTGGTTTTACATTAGCAAGATAGATAAAATAATATATTGAGCATTAATTATCTCAAGCTTTACACTTCTAAAAATTCAATACTAGCTATATCATGGTTACAGCAGGCGCTTCCCACTTGACACACATATCGAGTAACATTTTTTCACATTTCAAAGTGAAGAAAAAATTATGGGCGAGCGGAGGAGAGGTATAAAGTTGAACCATATATTATTGGGAGAGAGAAAATTAAAATTTTAATTACTCTTGATTATAAAGTGCAATAATAATATACGTAAGTTCTACTTTAATACAACATAAATTTAATATAAAAATTGAACTTTTGTATTTCTGAATAAATTATTTAAAAGATGATGATTTTTCCAAAAAAAAAAATAAAAAATTGTGTACTTAAAAGGTAATTTTCCAAAAGTAAATAATTGTGGAACATGATATAATGCACTTTTCTTGGCCATGCAGGAGAAACTTCTCCAAAGGATTAAAATAAGTTTCTTCAGAAAAACCATAGATATTATCTTTTATATATTCTAAATAGTTTCTTTTGTTTCTTGGTGAAGGCCCCACCATTTTCCAACAATATATTTTTAAATGTAATGATAAAGTCTAAATATAATTTAATAACAGGAAAAGAATAGAATAAAGGAAGATAACAATGATGATCTTTTAACTGATCTGGGTAACGGCAGGCAAGACGTGATTATTTAGTACTAATATATATTACCTTAAGTAGTGCTTATCATCTCATGATCAACTCTTTTTGTATCTTTTCTCTTTATTTAGCCATCTTTTTGTATCTACTAGCTACTATTACTATTGCTAAATAAATAAGTAAAACTGTTGATAAATAGTTAATTATATTAGTAAAGCACAAATTAAGTTAAACAAAAAATTAATTGCTAATGTATAATGAAAAGAACATGATGCATGTCTATTCTCACGTTGTCAAAGATTATTATTTAACCCATCTCATCTATTAAATTTTATCAAACTAATAATTTATCGACGAGTTTATATAAATGACAAATTATCCCATATTTTTATGACAAAATAGATATAATTTCAAATTAAATTTTTACTAAATTTAATCTCAAATTCTCTAAAAAGATTTAATTTTGATCCCAAATTGATCGAAAAAGGGAAACAACACAATTTTGAAGTATTTTTTAAAATAAAACATATCATAGGTACAAAATATACATTTTCATTTTTTTAAATTAAATATATACACGATGTGTAATAAAATAGTAAAGGAAAAAATCAAATACAATTAGCAATTAGCACATACAAATGCCACATTAACACCCTTGCCGAAAATCACCAATTTCAGATTTCAAAACGATGTCGTATTAACTGTTTTGGTCGATTTGAGACGACTTTGTCAAAAAAATTGAGACTAAATTTGATAAAAAGTTAATTTTGGGACTAAATATGTTTCGTCATAAAGTCATGAGACAATTTGTGATAAAAACTCATTTATAGACCTTTGTCAACTTAAAAAAAGAAAAACTATACTAATTCTATTAATTCTCATTTTATTTTTATAATTGTTATGCTAAATGTATAAGAAGGTGATCAAAATCTTTGGCCCGTGTTGGAATATAATAAAATACTAGTTGTGTTGGTGATCAATTTTTATCGGATGGATTAGTGACTGTTTAAGTTCGGTTTAAAGATCACCAATCAATTACGTGTGATTGGTTACCACCGTAAATGGTAAATCGAGGGTTCGGATTATGAACTTGTCAAAGTGAAAGTCGAAATCGTAATAATTTCGTATGTGTGCACGTCTAGGTGTTTAAGTATGTGTTTTTTGAGCATTTGTGAATTTGAACTTGTATTTCTTTAGCTGGAGAACAACTATTTATAGTGACTAGCAAGCATGAGGTGTCTATGACTCTTGGTCTCCCTAGCCTGCATGCTTGACAAGTGTCCTTTGACCTTAGTTTGACCTTATATAAGCTGAATCTTAGTTACAAAGTCTTCTTTGGTCTTATCTCGGACTTCATTGTTGTTCGCCCAGGTCGGCTTAGCTGATCCAGGATAGTTTTTTCATAAAAGTTGTTCGCCTTTTGATTATATGGCTCAAAAGTTGTTCGCCTTTGTGTTTTTACACAGATTGGCGTTGGGATCTTGATCCTTTGTTCGTCGACATGCACCTCTTAGGTTGGTAGATGCACCACCTTTTGTCAATGTTGCTCGTCATCATTGACTTAGCAGAATGTCCATCTCTGGTTGTTGGGCCTTAAAACCTGTTCGCCGATAAGCTGTTCGTCTTTGTAGTTGTTCGCCATTTTATACACTCACTGGATTAGTTTATGCACCCCGGCTTGATTTTCTTTGTTGATCATCTTTGATTTGGGGTTGATTTCTCGTAATCCTTATTAAGGCTTTAATCTCTGTTCGTCAATCATCGACTTATGTTCGCCTATCAACAATTGCCCCCTATCCTGACTAAATGTTGCTTTAGACGAGCAACTTTGTGGCGAGCAACTGTAGTTAGGATACTTTCCTGGTATGGATCTGGACGAACATCATTACTTTTGGCGAGCAGCTCTGAATTCACCGTTTCGTCTTCCCACGATCTGGGGGGCGTACGAGGATGACGTGAGCGTCATGATTGCGCGCCGTCCACACGCGATCAATCCCGAGGCGACGCGCCCCTATAATTGCGCGTAGGTCCTTCGATTTTCAAACTTGTTCGAAATTGACCTTGTTTTTCTTCAATTTAGTCCACATTTTGTTGGAAAATTACACTCCATACCCCATTTTTTCTCAGGGTATAAATAAGAAAGGAACTGAAATTTTTTTCCACTTCTTTCATTCGTGCTACAGTGCTCCGGTGATTTTTCTCGTTTTCGGCGATCCCAAGCTTTTCCGGCGTCCGTTTTCCAGCATTTGGCTTCAAATCTTGTTTCCCAAGTAGTTACTTTTCTTTCTTCATCTCATTTCTTTTATTTTTCCTCAAAAATCCCCATCGCCACCGTGTGGGGCTTTGCGCCGCCGTCTGCAATTTCCATAACCGCCGTCTGGTTCTCTTCTTCCTTTTCCTCCTATGTCTTCACATTCGAGCAACAAATCGACCCCCTTTCGAAGTCTCTTCGGCCTCGGATCCCCACGTGGACTCCGTTGTTCGATCGGTAGAAGATACGGGTGCTCGCCCGTCAGGGAGGGAGGTGGTGGTCGCTGCGAACAGAGATTCCGACGAGGGCTCCTCGACCAGTACTGAATCGGAAGATCCCCAATTTGACGAATTGACCCGCGAATTTCTGGAAGGGATAGGGTTCCCATCTCCGAAAATGATGGAAAACGAGATCCCAATTGGAGTTGCATGCCTTTCGAATGGCGAGCATATGCCGAGGAATACGCGAACCACTTTGCTCGTCCGAAAAGACAAAAAATGGATTTGATAAGAAATGAATTCCAGGCGAGCAGAATCAAGAGCGTCGTCCTCGAGGAGGATCTTGATTCGATCCGAGAGACATACAAGATCCCATATGACATTCATATGTGGGCCCCCAAGAGAAAGGGGAGAGCTGATCGCCCACCCCCAGGATGTACGGCGATCAACATTCATACTTTGATGGCCGGCCTGAAGCTGCCGCTGCCTCCAGTTGTTGGTCGTTTTCTTGAGGCGACCAACCTTGCTATTACACAGATTACGCCGATTGGATGGATGAATCTGCTCGGCGCAATGTGCCTGTTCGCCCTCGAAGGATACGTTGATCGCCTTACTGCAGAAGAGATCAACTATCTCATGACAATTACTAAGTGTCCCATAGGCGAAGAAGGCTACTACTACCTCAAGGCCAGAACTGGGCTCAAGATGGTAGAAGGGGTGCCGAACAAGATCAAGGACTGGAAACAGCACTTCTTTTTCATAGGGGGTGACTGGCGAGCATCTTCCGGTCCACACGGGGGCATTGGACGAATAAACTCTCCCGCTGCTTACGGAATAATTAAGCGTAAGTTTATCTTTGTTCGTTCTTGAACTGTAGTGTTCTAATTTAACTTTTCTTGTTTGCTCGCAGGTCCTCGACTACCAAAGTGGAATTCGGAAGAAGAGGAGATTGGTGCGGAGTTCCTGTTCACTTCCTGTTTGGTCGGCTTGCGCAATAAAGCGGACATGACCATCCAATACCTAAGCAACGAGAAGCGTCAAAGAGCTGCTCGTTTGTTTACCTATCCCCACCACTTGGAAGCACAAGCTGAGGTGCCCCCAGGTATATCAAAAATTTCTAACTCTCCATTGAAAACTTGCTCGTCTTCTTTATTCTGAACTTGTTCGTCTAACTTTTTTTTTTTTAGCCGAACAAGTCACTGTCGCTGTCCCTCCCAACTTTGCTCTCCTCGAACAAAGGGTGTTTGAAATGGCACCACCAAAGGGTAGGAAAAAGAAGGGTGACCCGCCAACCAAAGTTCTGGCGATGACGAACAAGGCTGAAGGAGCCAAAGTTCCTCGGTCCGTGGCACCTTCTGGCCATGCTCGTCCAGCTTCTCCAGTTTCTCCCCCTCATGGGGGGAAACATTTAAAGAAAGCCGATGGGACCCCATTGGCCCAAGATGTCCCCTGTGGTGGCAAGGGGAAAGAAAAGGTGGGCACAAATCTTGCTCGCCCAGAAGAAGTAGCTGCCCGTCGCCCCTCCTCTGAGCCTGCTGATCGGTCGGGCAAAGCCAGTAAAGATGTGACCCCAACCCGTAGCCCCGAGGACATCACTATACTGGGTTGGGATGAACGAAAGTTCCATGAGTAAGCATATCTAGCTTTGTGGCCGGCGAACAACTTTTAAGAACATTTTGTAACTTGGGTTTTTATTCGCAGGTATCGGCCTAACGATCATCCTAGGCGAGCAGCCGCGGTCCACCAATACGCCTGCTCAAAAACCCCGGTGAACATTCGAGAGATCCCGGGCGAACATGTTCGCCGGGCAACTGAATTGATCGCCCGATCGTGGACCCGGCCTCTGGAGACGACTGTTTCTGCTCAAAGTATTGCGGACAACTTCCACTTTTCTATGATGCATCACGCAAACGGCCTTGCTATTGCCCAGAAAGGAATGGTCCAGCTCGCCGAGCTCGAAGATGCTGTTCATCGCTATGCCGGTACAACTCGGCAATTGACCGAAGAGAAGGACGGCCTGGTCAGCCAGTATGAGGCTAAAGTTGCTCGTCTCAACAATCAAATCAAGGTTTACATTGATTCTGAAAAGAAATACCTTGAAGAAATTCAAGGTTTGTCTAGCGAATTGAGAGGCAAAGATGCCATGCTCGGCGAGGGGGAGAAGAAGTTGTCCGCGGCTGAACAAGAGATCGCCGAGCTCAAAGCGGAAATTGCTCGTCTTCGGGAGACGGAAGCCAACCTCTTCACACGCGAGCAACTTGAAGACGAAGTTCAGGCTCGAACTGGCCCCATTTCTAACCTTGGGTATATTTGCGCCTACGCGGATAGCATCCGCACGGCCGATGCTTATGATTACAAGGACCTGGTAGAAGAAATGGGTAAAGACTTGTCCGAGTTTATTGAACATTATCCGCCGCCAAACAACATTGAGATCCAGCTGGCGGACGTAGCTGAGTTGGGGGTCAAGATTGATAAACTTGACCCTAGCATCGTTGTTACCCACCCTCCTCCCCAAGTTAATGAGGACGAGCAAGGGAAGGAGTCAGCCGCTGCCGACGAGCAAGCTGCTAAAGAGGCGGAGGATAAAGCAGCTGAAGACCTGGCCCGAGATATGATCGTTGAACCTCCCGTCGATCAAACCCAAGACCCTCCTCCCGCCGAGCAACAATAGATATAGGACTTAGTTTTTTCTTTTCTTCTTCTCTGTAGTAGTTGTTCGCTCCTTTTGTAGTACTTGACTTCTAGAATCATTGTACTATTTTTGAGGCTCAATGCCTTTTGTTTAATGGAATGCCTTTCTTATGTTCGCTCATTTTCTTTATATGTTAATTGACTTTACATTTTTGTCAATGACTTTGCAATTATAACTTATAGTGTTGGGCTTTTGTTCGAATTGAACTTTGCCTTTAATGGAATCAGGGTTTAGCCTTAGGTTCTGTTCATTTTAAAAAAGAACAACCTTTAAGTGGCTTTGGTCCTCAAAATGGACTTGTACCTCGAGCTTTTGGACTTTTCCTTTTGACGAACAACTACTATATTTACATTATGAAAAATTTACAAGTGTTGTAAGACTGCTCGTCACTAACAAATATAATCTGACGAACAACTTTGAACACTAACTAAAACATGCTCGCTTATAATATTTTTGCCGAGCAACTCTATCTATAATTAAAAGATGAAACAGCACTAAACTATACAGTGTGCCGAACAACTTTGAATTCTATACTTAGCAAAATTTTCAAAAAATTAGGCAAGTTTTTAGTTAGCCTCATTTGGTTCACTAGCCCCCCGAGACATTTGTTCGCCCAATTAAGAACTTGTTCGCCTCACTGATAGTACTTCTTCAGATGTACAGCATTCCAGGAGTATTGGGCCGGCTTGCCTTCCATATCTTCGATATCGTATACACCATTAACGAATTTTTCCGTTATACGATACGGGCCCTCCCAAGTTGGTCCCAATACACCTGGAGGTTGGGCGAGCAACTTTCTTAGAACCATATCTCCAACTCTGAATTCCCTGATTTTAACATGGGAATTATAATAGCGTTATGCTCGCTGCTTATAGGTAGCATTTTTTAGCTCGACATTCAGTCTTTTTTCTTCGAGCAAATCCATTTCAGTAGCTAGAGCAGAGTTGTTCGCCTCCTCGTCAAAGTTGGTCGTCCGGTATGTGTTGGTCTTTAACTCGATTAGTATTACAGCTTCTGTTCCGAAAGCCATTGCAAAAGGTGTTTCTCCGGTGCTTGACCTGAGAGAAACTCTGTAGGCCCATAAGACTTCCGGAAGCTCTGTAGACCAACTGTTTTTGCTCTCTGCTAGCCGTACTTTTAGCGTATGCTTGATAATTTTGTTTACGGCTTCGACTTGTCCATTCGACTGGGGATGATAGGGCGTAGAATAATGTTTCTTGATCCCCCACTTTGTACAGAAATCTCTCAACTCTTTCCCATCAAACTGCGGACCATTGTCTGTCACGATGGTTTGTGGAACTCCAAAACGACAGGCAATGTTCTTCCAAATGAAGTTGATCATTTTCTGTTGCGTGATTTTCAACATGGCCTCTGCTTCTGCCCATTTTGTATAATAGTCGTCTGCCACAACGGCAAATCGAACTCCTCCAACTCCCGCCGGGAAGGGACCAAGAATGTCCATCCCCCATCTTGCAAATGGCCACGGGCTATAAACTGATACGAGCTGTTGAGCCGGGGTATGAATGTTTGGTGCAAAAAATTGACATTGATGGCAAGTCTTTGCTTTCTTGATTGCATCCTGGCGTAAAGTCGGCCAATAGTAGCCTTGTCTGATAGTTTTGTATGCCAAGGCTTGCCCCCCAGTATGATTTCCGCATACTCCGGCATGTATTTCTTCGAGTATTGCTCGTCCTTGCCCCCTAGGCAAACATTTGAGAAGTGGGATTGATATTCCCCTTTTGTAAAGCTGCTCGCCCACCAGAGTATATCTGGCGGCTTGCTTTGTTAGCTTGGCAGCTTCAAAAGGGTTGTTTGGTTTTTCTCCACTTTTCAAATATTTGACTATATTTGTTCTCCAGTCTTCTTCTTCACTTGCTTGTTCATCAAGTTGATTGACATTATAACTTCTTGTTGATGGATAATTCATCTTTGTAATTATAATGTCTGCCAACTCTGCTGGTCCCTCACTTGTTGCTAGTCGGGCCAACGCATCTGCTTGTGTGTTGCTTGTCCTTGGAATTTGTTCAATGAAGACCTGTTCTAATAAGGACATCAGGTAAGCAACAATTCGCTGATACTCGATCATGTGATCGTCTTTCGCCTCGTATTCACCTCGGACTTGGTTCACAATCAATTGTGAGTCGCCGAATATTTGTAACCGTCTAACACCTACTGCAAGAGATAGGTGGAGACCAGCAATAAGAGCTTCGTACTCAGCTTCGTTGTTGGTTGCCATGAAACCAAATTTGATTGCCGAGGTGAATACTTGTTTGCCCGGACTGATTAAAACCACTCCTGCCCCCGAGGCTATATTGGTTGAAGACCCGTCAACATAAAGATGCCAGGGGTGATCAAGTCCTCTCGTCGGATCTGGTGGGAAGGTTAGTTCGACAATAAAATCGGCTAACGCTTGCCCTTTGATTGCTGTTCGAGGAGCATAGGTTACCCCAAATTGGCTGATCTCTAGTGACCACTTTAATAGGCGACCAGCTGTGTCGGGGCGATGGAGAATTTGTCTGAGGGGGAAAGTTGTTAGTACTTCAACTTGATGATCAAAGAAGTATGGTCGTAACTTCCTCATACTCATGACAAGTGCATATGCCAGTTTCTCAGTTGGAGAGTATTTGATCTCCGCGTAGTGTAAAGCTTGACTGACGTAGTAAATAGATTGATGAAATTTGCCGTCTTCTTGCACTAGAACAGAGCTGATGGCTACTTCTGATGCTGCTAAGTATAAATATAGCTTCTCTCCCGGGACAGGTTTTGATAGGATTTTAACATCTCCCAGATATTCTTTGAGTTGGTCGAATGCCTTCTGACAGTTGTTAGTCCATGTGAACTGTCCTTTCTTGATGGCTTCAAAGAATGGACGGCATTTGTCCCCCGATCTGGATATGAACCGATTCAATGCTGCTAGGCATCCCGTAAGCATTTGCACTTCTTTTATTGAACACAGAGGTTGCATATCCACGATTGCTTTAACTTTTATCGGATTGGCTTCAATCCCTCATTGACTAACAAGATGGCCCAGGAATTTTCCTGAATGAACTCCGAAACTGCTCTTCTTCGGATTCAGCTTCATGTTGTAATGTCGAAGGATTTCGAACACCTGGGTCAAATGTTGAAGATGGTCTTCCCTTCGGGGGCTTTTGACTACGATATCGTCCACATAGACTTCTACCGTATCTCCGATTTGTTCGTCGAACATCTTGTTCACCAACCTCTGGTAGGTTGCTCCGGCGTTCATGAGGCCGAAGGGCATTCTTTTCCAATACAACAAGTTTTTGTTTGTATAAAATGCTGTGTTCTCTTGATCGTCTGGATGTATTGGAATTTGATGGTATCCGGCAAAGACATCCATAAATGTTAGCATTTCATGACCTGCAGTACTGTCCACCAATTGGTCAATGTGAGGGAGTGGAAAGTTGTCCTTCGGGCATGCTGCATTCAGGTCTGTAAAGTCTATGCATAGCCTCCAGGTCCCGTTTGGTTTCCTCACAAGGACTGGGTTTGCTACCCATTGTGGACAGAGTGCTTGTCGGATCAAGTCGTTGTCTAACAACTTCTTTACTTCTTCATTCAAAGCCTGGTACTTGTCTGGGCCATACTTTCTTCATTTTTGATGGATTGGCTTTTTTGCTTGATTGATGTTGAGCTTGTGACAAGCATGTTTTGGATCTATTCACACCATGTTTGCATGAGACCAAGCAAAAACATCTAGATTTTTGCTGAGGGACTCTTTCATTCGGGATCTGTAAAGCTCAGGGAGCTCAGATCCTATGTATAATTTGAGATCCGGGTTTTCAGGATTAACTTTGAACGCCTCCAGCTCTTCAACTGGAGTTGCTCGTCGTTTTTGTCCTTTCCACCGAGGGTCAAGTATTGGTCCCTCAGAGTTGAAATCATTTTCGATGTTCATTGGCTCTGCCCCCAGGCGGGGATCTAGATCATCTGTTGGCCCTGATTCGTTGTTGTTAGTCAACACCTGGCCCTCCAAGCCATCAGATGAATGTTGCTCGTCACCACCCCTTTGTTGTTCGTCAGGATGATGTTCCTCTTGGGTGGTAATGAGTTGTTCGTCCAACACCTGCTCGTCAAGATGTTGTTCGTCAGTATCCATGTGGTCTTCCTCTATGTCCATCATGTTCTCCAGTATTGATGGTTCATCAGCAGGATAGCTAGTTGTGGCTTCCATCATGGATACTGATATATGTTTGGCCTGCAACTGTAAGAGACATTCCCTGGCCTTTCTTTGATCTCCTTTGATAGTACCTGCTCCACTTGCTGTCGGGAGTTTCAAACAATAATGATAAGTGGAACATGCAGCTTTGAATTCATTTAAAAAGGGGCGACCAAGAAACCCGTTATAAGTTGAATCCTGGTCTACAACCAAGAAGTCAACCATTCTTGTAATATTTTTCTCGGGTTCGTTGGCTGTTACAAGTTGTACTGCTAAAGTAACTATTCCCAATGGGTCCTGTTAGGATATAGATTAGATGTTTTGAAGATGTTAAAACAAGAACTTATAATAGGACTAGCTGAACCTGTTAGTCAGCTACAGATTAGTATAGGTCTAGAATAGGTCTTTGGTTAAGGGGGAAGAAATCTGTGCAGACCAGAGGAGGTGACCAGAGAAGGTGACCAGAGGAGGTACCAGAGAAGGTGACCAGAGAAGGTGACCAGAGAAGGTACCAGATGAGGTACCAGGTTAGGTGACCAGATGAGATGTCCAGAGCAGAAGAGTCACCAGAGCAGATGAGGTCCAGAGGAGTCTGACCAGAGGAGTCTGACCAGAGGAGTCTACCAGAGGAGTCCGACCAGAAGACCTCTCCCAGATGAGGACCAGAAGACCCCAGACCAGACCAGACCAGATGAGGGAGACGGATTAGTTCACCCTCCCTGTAGCTTCGTAGTAATCTGTAGGCAAGAAGACTTTGGAGATCCTTGATGGAGAAGAAGGCAATCTGGAGAAGTCAACTGTTGGAGGATCTGATTGTTTGATTGATTGAAGTCAACTAATCAATCATATAATCAATCTTTGATTGATTATATCCCTCCAATTATGGTTGTTTGAATTGCTAGTTCCCAACGGCTAGTTAATTCCACAACTATAAATAGGAGTGCTTGGATTAGTTCAAGTTAGAAGAGTCGCGCGAGAGCACACAACAAGAACACACGAACTCTTCCAATCACTCACCTTTGTCCTTTCTTGTTTATATACACTCTATTAGGAGTTTAGTTGGATTATTACTCAACTTGTTCATCTTGTTAGATAAGGTTGTTGTAAGTTGTAAGAAGGAGCTGGTACTTCGCAATTCCAGTGGTTCGTGAGTACGTTGGTTGGAGAGAAAGTCCCCTTTGGAGAAAGGGAGAGTGGACGTAGGACAAGTTGGTCCGAACCACTATAAATCCGGTGTCATTTACTTTTCTGCAATTTAGTTTTCTGCATTTTCTTTTAAGTACATTCTTTAAAGGGCTTTCTTAAAAATAATTTCAAAACGCTTTCCGCTGGATAACCATTTTGGGACCAACAGGTCCGTTACAGCATTTCCGAAGCCTATTATTCTGTGAGTTGTATCCCGGATATAGCCCGAATAATCTCCAAGATGATCGAGTGTCTTTTTGAATAAGATGTTGGTGTAGGCTCCGGTGTCCACCAACAATCTGTGGACTCGTGTTCCCATAATCTTTGTGCAGATTACGAGCGAATTGTTATGTGGAGTCAATATTCCTTCTAAGTCGCTTTCGGTGAAGGTCAATTCCGCTGTCTGCATGATAGATGGTTTGACCCCCATTTCTTGGACTTGATCGACTGCTCGTAACTCAGCTTTTCTTTTTCGGTTGGAGATTGGTGGTCGTCCATCAGAACATCCTCCTGCGGGACCTGCAGGTTCCATCATATATAAATCTTCCAATGGACGAGTAGGAATGGTAGGAACTGGTCGTGCCGGTTTATTGTTCTTCTGAGGTTGATCTTCCTCGTCCTCAGAGTTGTTCTCCCGGACTCTCTTCCCGAGTTGTCTTTTAACAAAGTCAGAGAGCTTTCCATCCTCGTAGAAGCGCCAAAGCTGTTTGAGCAAATCTCTACATTCACTCGTAAAGTGCCCCACGCTTTGATGGTAGGCACAATACTTGTTAGGGTTGAGTTTGCCAGTATCTTGGCGGATTTTCCAGGGAGGGGAGAGCAACTCTTTATCCTTCACATTTTCATAAACAGTATCAACTGACACTGTTAGCACTTGATTCAACTTTTCCTTGAGCTCCGTCCCTTCAGTAAATGCCTTCATGTTTTTAGGGACTCGATAGTTTGTTACGCCAGGTTTCTTGTTATTCTCCTTGGGATCAGTTTTGTTCTCCCCCAAGTTTGATTGCAAGGCCTCGTGCATGGAAATGAATATGCCGGCTTGATTTCGAAATTCGGCATAACTTCTTGGGCACTTCAGACGTACCTCCTTCCATAGCTTTGATCCTTTTTTCAACCCGGCCATAACAACAACAATTTTCATGTCCTCGCTGACGGGTTCACCTTCCAATAGCACCTTGTCGAACCTTTCCATGAATGCTCGATCTAACTCGTCGTCATTTTATTTTAGGTCCGACAATCGATGTTTCTGAGACAAGTACGACCCCGCCGTTGAGAAGTGAGAAAGGAACTCACGACTTAGTTGAGTAAATGAATGGATATATGCTGGTGGCATTGCCAAAAACCACTTGTGTACCCGATCCCCTAAAGTTAAGGGGAAGTTTCGGCATTGAGTGGCGTCGCTGGCTCCCACCGAGACCATATAATCTGAATACTTTGTTAGATGAACTCTGGGATCAGCAGCACCGTCATATTGTATGCTTGCCGGGAACTGGACCTTCTTCTGAATCGGGGCTTTCAGAATGACAGGTGATAATGGTGAGGATGGCAAACTGGTCGTCCCCACTCCTCTTTGTTGGTCTAACTGACCCTGCATGCTCTCCACTGCCCTTCTTAAACTTGATAGCTCATCCAAAGATGCCCCCTGACTTGGAGGCTGTTCGGCGAGCAAAGGTACTAATCTTTCTGCTCGTCGCAGTCCCTCACTCGGAGTGGGCAAATCCTGGAGCTGTTTTCTAGGGTTGCTCGCCGCATTTGGCCCTAGACGCCTGAAGGCAGATTGAGAGAGTCTCTCATGAACCGATGGGCGTGGTTGCTCAAATGTTGCCCGCCTACGCTCAGCTTCCTGGCGAGCAACTTTCTCTTGCAGTTGGGGTTGGCCAAGTCTATCCTGGGCACTAGAACGGGTAGTTCCATGGCTCGATATAGTTGTTCGCCCGCGAGCAGATTCAGCCTGACCCTCTCTCGGTTCGACCATCTTTGCTTTGCCTTTATCCCGCCTGACCTGGGCACTGTTCACCTCGTGTTGCTCGCCCCTGGTTGACCTAGCCCTAACAACTTCTACGGCTCTATATTTAGGCCTCACTTGTGAAGGCCTATTTTGATCTTGTTGTCTCTGTAACGCCTGGAGAGCAGCAATGGTTTTGGCTAATTCGTTAGGGTTGTTCGCCAGGGCTTCCATTTCAGGTGGGAGATTATGGGTTACGGCCGTATGCTGCGATCTGTTCGCATGTCTGGGATTACGGTCTTGGTGGTCAGCCGACGAAGCTCGAGTAGGAGATGGTCTCCTTGACAAGCGTGATCCTTGTGTTTCCTTGGATTGAGGCATTCCGAATTAATTTGTCTTAATTCTTATGATGAAGAACACCAAGAACACCAAGAACACCTTTGCTTGAATTTTCAAATATTTCTTGGGATTTTCTTTGAATCTTCAAGTTTTCAGCTTGAAGTTCTTGAGTAATTACACTAAACCGGAGGTTCGAACCCTCCTTCTAGCGCCAAAATTGTTGGTGATCAATTTTTATCGGATTAAGTTCGGTTTAAAGATCACCAATCAATTACGTGTGATTGGTTACCACCGTAAATGGTAAATCGAGGGTTCGGATTATGAACTTGTAAAAGTGAAAGTCGAAATCATAATAATTTCGTATGTGTACACGTCTAGGTGTTTAAGTATGTGTTTTTGGAGCATTTGTGAATTTGAACTTGTATTTCTTTAGCTGGAGAACAACTATTTATAGTGGCTAGCAAGCATGAGGTGTCTATGACTCTTGGTCTCCCTAGCCTGCATGCTTGACAAGTGTCCTTTGACCTTAGTTTGACCTTATCTAAGCTGAATCTTAGTTACAAAGTCTTCTTTGGTCTTATCTCGGACTTCATTGTTGTTCGCCCAGGTCGGTTTAGCTGATCCAGGATGGTTTTTTCATAAAAGTTGTTCGTCTTTTGATTATATGGCTCAGAAGTTGTTCGCCTTTGTGTTTTTACACAGATTGGCGTTGGGATCTTGATCCTTTGTTCGTCTACATGCACCTCTTAGGTTGGTAGATGCACCACCTTTTATCAATGTTGCTCGTCATCATTGACTTAGCAGAATGTCCATCTCTGGTTGTTGGGCCTTAAAATCTGTTCGCCGATAAGCTGTTCGTCTTTGTAGTTGTTCGCCATTTTATACACTCCCTGGATTAGTTTATGCACCCCTGCTTGATTTTCTTTGTTGATCATCTTTGATTTGGGGTTGATTTCTCGTAATCCTTATTAAGGCTTTAATCTTTGTTCGCCAATCATCGACTTATGTTCGCCTATCAACAAGTTGTAAACCCGCGAAATTAGCGGGCTTGGAGAAATATTCTTAATATTTTTTTTGTTCAATAACACGATAGAAATATGTTTATGGGAATGTAGTTATTTTATTTTTAAATAATTAGTCACGTCAAATGCACAATTTCTCCGTAAAAGTATATTCATCCATTCAAAACAAACAGTCAAATCTGTCAAATTTATTATAAATTTCTAAAAACCTCCTTATAAACAACATTAGTTGTATACTTTGAAGGCTTCCCCTCGGAGTCAAGACACATGATCAAACCATCCTTGCTCTTAACCCTCAATACCGCAACATATAGTTGTCCGTGAGTGAAAACTGGCTTTGGCAAATATAGTCCGACGGTCGACAGGGATTAACCATGGCTTTTATTAATAGTCATTGCAAAACACAATAAGTAGGAAACTGCCTCGTAAATTTCCCGGGCATAGTTACGTCTGAGTTGCTCAAATTCATTCTTGAGATGAAACCTTTTTTTCCAATATTTCTCCCAGAAATAATTTCAGCTTCAATCACATGGTTTCCCAGTCTGGTAACAATCATCCTCGCCCCATTGCTCAACCTAGATTTTTTTATCAATGTTTCTCAATAGAACAATAGGATGCCGACAATTAAAACTTAAAAATATAGGGGAAATTGTATTTCTGGAATCATGAGAATAGGTGGTCTGCAAACATGATCCTTATAAGATATTTTGGGCCACGTAATTTTATTAGACAATTTTGGTCCCAAACAAAGCACACTTTTGGTCCAGAAAGAATGTACAATTTGCAGTTTTAGTCCCAAAAAATTGTATTTCTGGCCCAAAAAATTAACCAAAATGACCAATTATGAAAAACATGAGACCCAAAAAGAAAGCGGGACCAAAATTATTATAAAAAAATTATCAAGGGATCAAATATGCAATTTTCCCTAAATATACACTGACGCATCGCACATATTTCTTACTTAATACGCCGTCCGCAAAATGGATGTCATTGAAATAGACATTTTTTGAAACTCACTCGAACCGCCACGAAACTTGCTATCCTTGAGTCTAGTGACACGTTAGATAATAATGCAATAGAGAAAACATGACATTTAAAATTGATTAAAAGAATTTTGGAGAATGATGTGGAAAGAATTGGTCAAAATACACAAATTACTAATATATATATATACACACACACACATTTAGAGCAACAATAGGATGGCAATTGGAAATAACCAAAACATAATGGACCAAAATAAAAGAATCAAATTTAGCGATGACAAAGGTTGCGTCAAGATTACATTACAGTGTGTAATTTCAGTTGCACAGTTGGTATCTAATATTCTTTTAAAAGGTCCACACACCAAAGACTACATAAAAAAAATAGTACGTGTAGAATGAAGACTGATACTCGTTTCGATAAAGAATATTGTCTTTTTTGACTAAATATAATCAATACTCTCCAAAGAGAACATTTATTATAATTTGGTAAAAATAATTAATATTATTCGGTGAAAAATCAAATACCATGGTTGAATAAATTATAATATATTAAACAGGAGGACGCTCATCAACACAAATACCTTTTTTCTCTGAAAATGTAAATAAATATATACATTTTACAATCAAAAGACAAAAAAATAAAATTAATATTTATATCATCAGAAGTTGAGACAACCCAGCCGAATCCGATCACCAATCAAGTCTAACATATACGTCCATTGCGGGTTCTAAAATTCCAAGAACCCTGCTTGGAATAAAAAAAGCATAAAATTATGTAAAAAATTAACGGAAAAAAAAAAAAGAAAAAAACATACTACACATCCACCAACAATATTTTTTTTGTACCTCCATCAACACCCACAACTATTGAATTTTGAATAACAAATCATCACTGAAGCCAAACAAACGACAGAAATAGATTGTAGGAATCGGTCGCAACAACCATCAACCAAAATAAATGTAATAATAACATCACTACAAAAAAAAAAAAAAAGATGCAAAAATTAGTTAATTTTTTATCATATACGAAATAAATAATCGAGCACTTATCCTACACAAAAGTGAGGAGAGAAAATTTTTACGAATGGATATAGCTAATTTGATAGAGTATTTAAGAAAAATAAACCTGTTGTCACAGAGGCAAATGTAAAGTATTTGTGTGCACGATTTATCGCGGAAAGAAATCGCATGAACATATCTGTAATCCAGCAAGCGTGCCTCAATATGTAGTACACTTAAGTTGAATCAAGATACTAAAACAACAAAACAAAAATATTAATAAAATGTCAAATTATTAATTCAAAAAAATCGCACCTAGAAATATACCATCGTCAGTGTAAATATCATCCTCAATTGTTTTTAGCACAGTGTAATTAAATACACTTTGATGAATAGACAAAGTAAAACACAATTGCATTAGACATTTGAGTTGTCGAGCAGAATTTTAAATAATAAAAATGAGGAGTACACAGTGGATAACTTGAATTTTCACAAATAAGAACAGATGTAATAAAATACTCATTAAGCCCCGTAATCTAATTTATAAACATCAGGACCAGAAAAAAGGGTTTACACGCATGTATCCTCACACCGTCCCGATCAACCAACATGAGAGTCATATTAGCGAATAACTCATCATTGGCAGACCAACGCGAGATAACTTTAACATGAAACACATAACATTCCCCGGCAGAACTACCAACCACCAATAATGGACAAACCATTCCCACAAGGTTCCAGATAGAGAAAAACTTGTCAATGCATATATAAAAAAAATTGCACGGTCATAGCTCAAAATAAAAATAAAAAAAATCAAATACACATTATTTTCTCAATGATTGACAATTTAAACCATAATTAATTTACATAAATATCACAATATAAACATAAATACACGTCGCATATAAATGCATACGATACACAAGAGATCCAATATTTTGTTACAGCAAATCAGGAAAGATTTGAGCACGATTTACAAAATGAATACAATTTGTTAATGGACCAAAAACTGCAAATGAGATTCCAAATCATAGATTATTTTGCTGCAAAAATATTTATATCATCAAAAACACCCTCCATCACTCAATGCACAGAAGAATACGAAATCTCATCACACAGTGTACTAAACATCCTTTCACGGTTTATTAAAGATGCGATAATTTGATATTGGTCCATTAACTAATCGAACGCAAGATAACATTTCATAAGAAAAAAAAACTCTATCAAGGTAGTGCCATACTGGTCCAATATCTTTCATGTGATTAAAATCTTACCCCAAGTCGAGCCCATTTTAAAACCTCTTTACAAAAAAGCACAATTACATTTCAAATTATGAAAAATTATACGATCAAAATTAAAAAGAATAACATTGACCGAAATCGGCACGATAAATTTCATCGTGTTTTTAGTTCCGAGACAATACGTGGGCACGAATTATTTCTACGCTGGTATACTTCGACGGTTTTCCTTCAGAGTCGAGACAAAGTTTTCAATCCATCTCTACTCCTTACCCTTGATACTGCAACATACAGTTGACCGAGAGCGAAAGCTGACTTTGTGAGGTATAAACCAGCAATTGAAAGAGATTGACATTAACATTTATTAATAGTCATTGCAAAACACAATAATATATGAAACTGCCTTCTCGTAAAGTTTACAGGTATGATTATATCCTAATTACTCAAAGTCATTTTTGGGATGAAATCTCTCTTTCCAATATGTCTTCCAGAAATTATTTTCACTTCAATTATATGATTTTCCAGTCTAGTAACAACCATTCTCGTCCCATTACACAACCCAAATATTTTTATCATATTTCTTTAAAGAACAATTTGAACACCTTCTTTCAGTATCAAATGATGGCTAGGCATACCAGAACACTTGACAGAGTTTAAAAAATCAATTTAAAGCAACACTCCATTACCTCCAGGCGAAACTCTGATTTACAAACACTAATAGGTCAAATAAACTTTTGTTTCTCCAGGAATAATGAAAAAAAAATATTCTCATTGATATAATCAACATCTCTATGCGTGGGCACACGTATTGCTCTATTCTCTAAATATTTATGCATGCATGGATTAATTTTTATAGATTGATAAATGCTTTTTTTAATAGCCAAAATAGGATCAACCTCATCATGGATCAAATTTTCAAATTGAATATCAATATCTGATAACATGTACATAGATCAATTGAAGGACTGGTGAAGTCTTAATCAATGGAAAAAAATTAGAAGAGAATGAGAAAATATGGATACCAATACAAATGAGTATGAAATGATGAATAGGTTGACATGACAAAAAACCGCAAGATGATAGATAAATAATTATACTATATATACCTTTTTTTTTTTGTGTTTAACAATTTTACATGGTACATCCTTTGGTAATATAGGTAAAAAAAAATATTAAAAAAAGTGATGAGATTCATTTATCGATAACTGGGCAATAATTTTTTTTTTTTGTTATATTATTTATTGTACGTAATATTTATTGATTTTATAGATACTATACATAGAAATACACCTTCCCACATACTACACGTAATGTATACATAATTTATTAACAAAGTTGGAATAAAATTATATTGCTAAAATTTTATGTTAATAAATTATCATCTATTTTTTGTTTGAGGTGTATTAATTATATTCACTAAATTCATCAGTTCCATAGATATTATTTATTTCAACCAAAAAGTATTAGTAGTTAACTAAACTGTTTTAATAAATAAATGATACATTGTTTTTATTCGGCATTGAGTATTATTCACATTATACATTACTTATCAGTATTGTTAACAATACATTTAATAGTAATGCATATTACTTTTAAGTCCAATTACCTTTTAAAAACTAATATCTTTGAAAATAACTACAAACATGTACAACTAATATGTTATGTATAATTCAATAATAAAATAATAATGTACGTATAAAAAATTATTTAAAAAATAAAAACACATCTCAACTATAGTCAGTGTATAAAGTGAAAATAGTTCATGAATGAATCTTTTTTAAGGGTATTTGTTGTTATCATTGAAGGATACAATGAAGATAATTAGTTAATTGTAACAAAGAGTATTAATTGTTTATTTAAATAACATTAATTGGTTAAAGTAAAGTGGATCTAAAAATAATTATAAAGAAGTTCATATATGAAATAATTTAATTCTAAAATATACTCTCAATAGTTTTGAAAGTTTGGAAAGTTTATAAGATAATGTCATAGTTTTGAAAGTTTATAAAGATTCCAATTTTGCAAGTTCGTAAAGATATTCTCTCAATTTTGCAAGCCCGTAAAGATAATTTTTTACAACACTCCTAAGGTAGTGTCCAGAAATAACAATTTTTTCCTTATAACCAATTTAATTAATAGTAACAAAGAGTATTAATTGTTTACCTAAAGAAAATTAATTGGTTAAAGTAAGTGTATCTATATAAATATAAAGTGGTTCATATATGAACAATTTAATTATGAAACATACTCTCAATAATAATATTTTATTATTAAAATATGTAATACCACATTGATGCTAATTATATTTATAATCTATCACCAATATTGTCCGAACTATGAATTTATATATATACAATAAGTCATATCAATTTTTTTTAAAAAGACGTTATCTTGTGGGTGTTTGCAAAATTAGGGCACTTTCTTTTCGGGCTTACAAATTTACGCAACTATCTTCATGGGCTTATAAATATGGAACACTATCTTTACAATCTTACAAAATAAGGGCACTATTTTTTATGTTGCACAAATTTAGGCCAAATTTTATAAAAAGTTGGTCAAATAATGCCCAATTATAATATGTTTATTTGATCGTATTTTATATAATTTTACCTAAATTGACCAAAAAAAAAAGTGTCCTAGTTTTATTTAATTTATTTATTTAACTTGATAAGCAAATTAGGTGTTTCATTCATAACATAGTATGATATTTTAAATCAGCAAATTAATTAGTTTTAGATATTTACAAATTGTCAACATTAAAAAAAAAAAAAAAAGATAAACATGAATAAAGATAAATTATAAAACAGTAAATAAAATTCTCGAATACATTTACTTCACAAAAATTAATAATCATTATATCAAAAAATGTTAAAAATTATTTCAGTAAAATAGAGTTAGCTAGACTTAATAAAAGAAAACTCTGATTAAAGTAAATGTAATTTTTTCTATATAAATTAATAGGTATGATTATATAAAATGATGAAAAAATTAACACATATTTAATAAATATTTAAACTAAATTTAAAAACTCACATTTGTGCAACTTTTTTGTTGATTCAACATTAAAAGAACCTGCAATATCTCAAGTATTACCATATAAACCTACAAATTTCATACTTCTTATTTAAAAGAATTAAACTGAATTTAAATATTACAAATCAACTTTTATATTAAAATTTCAAAAAAGTCAAGTGCGAAAAATAATTTGGGACGTATTTAGTACCATTTTATATATTAAAAAATTATCTTTGTCAGAGTGCATACCCATAGAAAAATCGTTTTTGTATACTCAATGAAAATATAACGTGCATAGCTGCGAAAATTTAGCTGCAAGGATACTTTTATGTAACGGAGCACGTCACGAAATTGCACAAAGTATCTCATACATAAAGTAACTAAAATTTTGATACATGATTCACAATAAATAGCGCCAAAACTATATATAAATATGGAGGTGTCATTTAAGGATATTAAGTTTTCATACCAAACCAAATATTTAAAATAGGCGATAATTTGGTTTTGAAATTATTCTGGGAGAATGGTACTTAATTGATGTCAGTTAAAAATCTATATCGTATCAGTTGTTTTCACTAAAAAATATTAGTTGTTTACTGAAAATACACTAAACTAAGACTCTTTAGTGCAGACAATTAATACGCTTCAGTAAAAATAATTAATACCCTTTAGTGAAAACAACTAATACCCTTCAATAGTTCACATATAAACCAATTTCACTCTATACATACTCTATTTAGAATACATATAAATACATTAAATCAAGACAAAATATAGAGTACACATGATTCATACATGGAACATTGGAAGGATGATGCTTGATTTTAATATAGAGTATTAGTTCTTTTCACTAAAAATTATTCATTCCGGAAGGTATTACATATTTTCAAAGTGTATTAGTTTAATGGTATGAAGTGTAATTATTGTTTAATTAATACTACAATATTAATTTATTATATCAAAAAGTATTAATTGGTTACACAGAAATAATAAAATAGCAAAGAGTAAATGTATGAGCCAATTTGAAAGTTATATACTATTACATTATTTCCAAAAAAAAAAAAACTTGTATTTACCGTATTAATAGATCTTTTTATCGTATTTCTTTGAGGAATATCCTTCCATATCAAAATGGTTTTCATACCAAATCAAATATTTAAATAAGGCGATAATTTGGTTTACATACCAAATCAAATATTTAAATGAGGCGATTATTTGATTTTGAAATTATATTGGATATACATCCAACAAAATTAAAATCCTAACAAATTAAAATATTAAGAAAAATTTCAAATATACCAAGTAAAACTTATATAAAATATACAAAATATTCAAACGCATAATCTAATTTGTGAATAGATACACTATAGAATCAGGAGCTGCACGGATGTTTTTTTCTAATTTTCAAATATTTGAGTAAAAAATATTCATATTGACCATGGAATAACTAAATCTTTAAATTGATTATCTCAAAAAAAAAAAAAAAAAAAAAACCAACTTCAATTTTTCATTTTAGTCAAATTTCTATACTTATCACAAACATTATCACTAATTAGGATATCAAGATATAAATTAGTGGCGGATTTTATTTTTATATCAAGTGAAAGAGGATGAATGAACACACCTAATTTTCGGAACCTTGTAAATAATATAGTCAAAACAATTGGTATAAGTTACCATTATAAAAAAAAAGATACTTAATTACAATTAAATTAGGATTACTTCTCATTTATTATGAAATTAATTTATAATTTAGTATAGAGTAAAAAAAAGGAAATTTGTATTGCATGCCGGTAATTATACATTATGAACTCATCGAATGAAACATATTTTAGGAAAATATATGTTGACCAATTTGATTAATTTCCCACGATTAGTATTTAGGCAATCATCTAACGCCATATATTTTAGGAAAATAGATTTTGTACAATTCGATTAATTAATTAGGCAATACAAAAACGTTTTAAATGAAAATTATGGGAGTCAAACATAGCTAAATTATGAAAAGTGTTAAATGAAAATATTAAATAAATACACTAAAAAATGGGAATTTTAACTTGCTTTGCCACAATTATGATTATAATTTGCCAAGATTAGGACGTTAATTTTGAAGTCAATTCAATGACATTTAAATAATAAAAAAAAATGCGACACTTATGGAGAATAAAAATGAAGGCAATTGCTAAAACATAGCAACTGCAGCGTTCAAAAATTTCGGCAGGTCATATAGGACTAAAATAGAAAAACTACGGGAGACATATTCATGAGGACGAAAACAAAAAGTTTCGGGGGTGCAATGCATCGATCGCATGAAATCTAAATGACGAAAAATAACAAAGAGAAGACAAGCAATACACAACCAAAAATGATTATATTTATAATACTGAATCAAACACGAAAAGAATGTGCTCACGATATTACAACATTCACTCGCAAATGGATTATCCACTCAATGAAAAATATGCAACAAAAAAAATATTGGAAAATGGGAACAATCTATACACTAACGATCTACAACATTTACACTAACGATACAAAAATTGATTCATCGCAGGGAATGCCACGAAAGACACAATCGCGGGGCAGTAATTAACAGCAAAGTCGAGCGAACACCGGAAATGAGTCAACACTCAATAACCAACGATAACCACAAACTCGGTCGGTGAAAAATGGACGAACCGGAGAACATGAGGACGAATGATCGATAGATGGAGTGCAAATTTATAGATAAGAATGAGTAGAAAACGGACGATCTGGATCAAGATGAAAAGAAACAACGATCGAGATCAAATTGCAATAAATGATTGAATGAGAGGGGGAATTCTTGAGAGAGAGCATCCATAGTCTTGCCACATAGGCATGGATAGCTTTTGCTTTATAAGGTTTATGATATGCCTCCATTTGAACTATTAGATATATATGGAGAGAAAGGTATATAAGTATCCTAAAAAATAAAGTCTTTTTTTCGCATAGTGTCACATAATATAACATGTTAATCTCCAAAATTTGTGAATGTTTTTAGGAATTTTTTTTCCGTTGGACATTGTGCATTGTACACTCCGGCAACAAGGAGAGTTCGATGAGGGGCTACCCGTTCAATGCCGAAATGGAAAATACATGCATTCGAGGACCCTGTTTGGGAGTCACCACCCCCATCCCAACTGAAACTGAACATTGATTCAGGGGTCTTTAGCGATGGAACCTTTGAATTTAGCTTTGTGGTTAGAAATGATCAGGAAAATACATCCTAAAAAATAAAGTCTTTTTTCAGCATAGTGTCACATAATATAACATGTTAATCTCCAAAAATTGTGAATGTTTTTAGGAATCTTTTTTTCCCGTTGGACATTGTGCATTGTACACTCCGGCAACAAGGAGAGTTCGATGAGGGGCTGCCCGTTCAATGCCGAAATGGAAAATACATGCATTCGAGGACCCTGTTTGGGAGTCACCACCCCCATCCCAACTGAAACTGAACATTGATTCAGGGGTCTTTAGCGATGGAACCTTTGAATTTAGCTTTGTGATTAGAAATGATCAGGAAAATACGTCCTAAAAAATGAAGTCTTTTTTCCGCATAGTGTCACATAATATAACATGTTAATCTCCAAAATTTGTGAATGTTTTTAGGAATCTTTTTTTCCCGTTGGACATTGTGCATTGTACACTCCGGCAACAACGAGAGTTCAATGAGGGGCTGCCCGTTCAATGTCGAAATGGAAAATACATGCATTCGAGGACCCTGTTTGGGAGTCACCACCCCCATCCCAACTGAAACTGAACATTGATTCAGGGATCTTTAGCGATGGAACCTTTGGGTTTAGCTTTGTGGTTAGAAATGATCAGAAAAAGACGGTATTGGCTGGAGCAAAGCGGTGCTGGACAGCGGGCAGCCGCACCATGGCCGAGGCTCTGGCTCTTCAGTTCGGCCTTAAGACTACCCAGTAAGAAGGCTACCAAGTCAATTAGATTGCAACAAATTCAAAAAACTTGGTAAAAATTATATGTGGAACCCTTGATGAGGAGGCTTATGTGATGGTTATTGTGGATGAAATTAGAAGTATGGCAAACAATGTTTGTTACAAGGAGATCATTTTTTAAATGCGAGAAGCAAACAAGGTTGCCCATACTTTAGCACATTTTGGGAATTCTGTCAATTTTGAACAAGTTTGGATCGAAGGAGATTTCCCAGATTTCTGTAATGATGATTATGTCAAGGTTGTAAGGCGCGAGCCCATCACTTGTTGAGCAATAAATCAATTTATTTTCCGTTTCAAAAAAATTATAACATGTTAATCATGTGGCTATGCACATCAAATCATCCGTAATAACTTTTACATTTCACTTTATATTTCATTATCCAAATGAATGATAATGATAAGGGTAATATTAATACTCAATATATAATGTATATATATTCATGTCTATACGAGTTAACACATACCCCTACCAAAGTATTAATGAATCAATGCCTTAATAACACTCATTCTCATTGTCTTATGCCATTAGACTGTCTCATACAAGATCTACTCAAAATATATATAAATGGAATATAGAAAAAATGATAATAAAACTTTGTCTGAAATTGTCTTATTATGAGACAGATTCATAAACTTGTACAAATTAATAAATCATGTCCAACTAACCACATTTTATTGTTAGATGGTTGCACACATGACCCACCTAAAAAAAGTATACTGATGAACCAAACGGACAACTGTGGGCCTCCTGGCAATTTGTTATTTCGTATGAAACACGTTGACGCATTAGAATTTATACAAGTGCATGGCTTGTTTCCAATATCTCATTTCTTCTCGAGACGGGGGACTACTAATTATTTACACTAAATTCAAAAACATAATTGAGTGAGGTACACTCCATCAAATATCCCTTTAAATTATTGCAGAAGCCTATATTCAAACTTCCATTGCAATCCAATTAAGCAAATATTATACTACGTGAGAAAGGAGTTTAAGTTAAGAGACGATTGAATCATATATATTGGTATAATTTTAATTTCTACAAATGAAAATGTGCGTTAAAATAATTAATTAGTTAATTAAGAAAAACAGTTTCTAATTGTAATTAAACTTTTTCATAATCTCAAAATTTTAATCATTTTTACAACGTTAAGACAACACCAAAAAATAGTAAATTACACGAGAAAAGAGTGTCTAAGCCACACATATTCAAGATATATCAATTTTCTTGTATAATGATAATGAGATAAAACCAACGAGTGATTCTCGTGTGCACTCAAGTGCATAAGAATGTATTTGAATTTTGAGTTCAATTTTTAAATCATGTTTGAATGGGCTTTGAAAAGTCAAAATTACTTTGGAATTAAACTCAAAATCTAAATGCATGCAAGAATTTGTGAAAACCGATTTGATACACATGTCTTGCAATTGGGATAAAATGCAAATGTTGGGCTCAGTTTGAAAACAACGGAACCACTAACCACTGTCGCCACCGAACCATTGTCGAACAAGCAAGCACCGTCGCCGGAAAACCATCGAACAACATACTGCATGTCGGGGGACCCCCAAATATATATGGATTGGCTGAATTTATTTGGGGTGGGCACAGTGACGAATGCAGAAAATCGAATTAGAATATGCACAATTATTTATAACAAAATATAAACAATCTAAAACGTTGAAAACATATTATAATCACCGAAACAAAATAAAAAATTGCCACAAAATTTATTTTAATATGACTACAAAATTCATAACAAAAAATTCCACAGTATAAATTGTTTACGATATAGACATCTATACTCAACCTACAAACCACTTTCTTATGGAAATTTATTTTCCTAGAAAGGTAATTAATTACTACAAGCAATTTGCCTATAAAAAATTACCTACAAATAAATTGTCTACCTAAATTTCTGTAGTCAAATTGTTTATAGATAAGAAATTAAAAAATGTCTATATAATTTTTTATTTTTGTAGACAAGTCATATCATTTTTACTACTAAATTTTTTATTGAAAATTTTGTAACTATATTTTAAAAAAAAATCTACAAAGTTTTTAATTTTTTTGTAGTGAATATTAAAATATTCTGGATGTTCTACAAACTTTTTTTTTTAAGTGAATATTAAAATATTCTCCATCCAGAGGGGGAAAAAATAGTAAACAGTGAAAAGAAAAAATGGGTTTGTGTGTTGTACATGTACATCCCCTGTCTATCAATTGCCATTATATCCATATTTTAGGCTTTAATAAAAGTGAAAATATCACAAAATACTCATTTTCAAATTTCAAAAGTTTATTTTACCTGCAATAACTTTAAAAAAATAATAATTATATTCAATTTATATTAAAAGACCAAAAATACCTCCACAAAATAGGTATAAAAGTGTTAATAAACTTTGAATTAGGTTCCACCTCTATCTCCTCATACCCACCCCTCCACTCCATTCTCATCACTTAATTAACTTTAATAAATAAATACTATAGTATCCATTCAATTAAAACTAGTAATTTTTTAACATCATAACTTAAATTCAATTACAATATTGTTTATACACCACAAAAAACTTTTTATTTAAAGAGGAACTTAAAGAGGGATTTAAAAAGGGAATCCAACTTAAAGAGGATTTTAAAGAGGGAAATAAACTCTCTTTAAAATGCTGGTCGGGAAATGCTTCACGAGGGAAAAAGTGGTCCCTCGGGATTGCCGAGGGAATATGTGTCAGGTTTCATGTCAGAAATCCCTCACCAAATCCCTCGTCTAGTTTCGCGAGGGCCCAACCGCCCTCACAAAATTTAATTCTCGATGAAAGGGGTTTGTGGGTTTTGAACTCACAACCTCTCACCTGGAGGCACCCCCGCGAATTTCGCTCCTTGAGAGGTTCGAACACATGACCTCTTTGTGTGCAAAGACCTTACGTGTTTCGCCATGCCGTTTGGGCACAACTGTTTATTCGTTAAGTTAACCTTTCTAAATATATTTATATCATATATACTTTTATTTATTTTATTTTTAATATTAGTTAATATTGAGTGTTTATTATATATTCTATTTAATTAATTATAATTACATATAAATTAAATTATCACTTTTTATATTTTTTTTTTCACTATTTGTTAAAATGTGTACATATATACACGTATAATAATTATTTTTACTTAAAATATTTTCAATAAAATTGTATAATATTCATTTTTATACTCTTTTTCACTATTTACTAACATGTATACATATATACACTTATATATATTGGTTGTTTTTATTAAAATATTTTCAATAAAATTATAAAACAGTCACTGTTTATATATTTTTTTTCATTATATACTAACATGTATACATATATACACTATACTGATCACTTTTTTTAAAAATATTTTCAATAAAATTGTAAAATAATCATGTTTTATATTCTTTTCACTATTTTTTAACAAGTGTACATATATACACTTATATTGATTGTTTTATTAAATAATTTTAACTATTAGTTAATTAGTTAAATATTTATATTAATTTATATATATATATATATATATAACTAATTAGTTAAATATATACATATAATTAATTAATAATTGACTATATATTTGTATAAATATATATACTATCTAGTTGGGATCACAACTAATTATAATTAATTAAACAACTTTCGTCCAAAAATTAAATTCACTTATAAATTATTTCAACTACAATTAATTATAACTATATAATTCTATAAAATATAATAACTAATACTAATACAATTATATATATATATAGGCTTAGCCCACCTGGCCACCGGGTTCCTCACTCTAGTGAGTGACCTGGGTTCGATTCCCTTTGGGAACGAATTGGGAGGGAGTTATAAGGTAGGCTTGGAGATTTCTGGGCGTGTATGGAGACTTGGTGAACTAATCTAACTACTAACAACTAACATTTACCGATCAAATATATATATATATATATATTATATGACAAAATTAAATTAATTAAACTAACACTAGTTTTATTAATATATAATATATATATACCACTAATTAATTAAATATACTATAGTTCCATAAAATTGGGCATATGCGTGGTTCAGGGGGCATACCTTGGCTGAGGGAATCAATTCCCTCGTGGAAAAGTTACAGTTTTGTCGAAGGATTTTTTCCTCGGGATTTGCCGAAGGGGGGACAAACCCTCATCAGGTTGACAGGTTAGTTCATGGCCGAGGGTTTAAACCCTAGGGAATTCCGACAACAACTATCCCTCGTCAATTTGCTCGGCAATTTGTCGTGGGACCAATTTTCGGTCGTGAATTCCCTCTTTACATACGAGGAAATATTTTCCCTAGTGAATTCCCTCATTTATTTAAAACCCTCGTTTTATCCCTCTTTAAGAATGAGGGCTTATTTTCCCTCTTTAAAAACCCTCGTTAAATAAGATTTTTTTTGTAGTGATACTAATATGCACTATACATTAAAGTATGTTAAAAAGAAATAATGCATACATACACACAAATATACAAATATTGTAACTAATAATATGTTATTAATTAATATAGTAAATTTAGAATCTTATTGCAATATTTATTTATTAAAGTTTAATTGATATAAAAGTAAGGTGGGGTTGAGGGTGTTAAGGTGGTCATTAATATGATGAGGTGACTAGATAATGATATTGTAGGTCATATTGGTAAAAAAAAAAAAAAGATTGTTTGAAGTTGAAAATGGATAGAAAAAATTATTTATATTTGAAGTGGGTAATATAAATTTCTTATAGTTGAAAATGAGTATTTAAAATTTTCTCCCAAAATAATATATGAGCTTACTATTAAAAATAAGTCCAATAACCCATAGTTAAAAATCCCTATTATATAATTAAACAGTTTTTCCAGATTATTAGGCAAAATTAAACTAAGTATATCCAAATATACATAGTAACTTTTTATTTTTATTTTTTTTGAAAAATTGGTATGTACTTACATACCCCTATGCTATGGTATATCCCCCTTTGGATGAGTGGGCGATTTAATAAAAAAAGAATTAAATCTAAAAAATAGATGAATAATTTTTTCGGAAAATAACACTAAAAGAAAAATGACCTTTAGTGAAGGTAATTCTGCCATTGTTGTTTTTTAAGTTAAAAATCTTTATGACAGGCTATAAACTTTTTTTATAACAGGATCTTATCATTAAAAATTGTTTTCTATTATTAAAAACTTTTAACCAAATAAACAATAATGACAGAACATATTAAAATTGTTGTCGCTAAAGGTCAATGTAAATTGGATATTAGTAATTTCTTTTTTGTCTTATAAATACTATTACGGATACGCAAAGAAATTTAAACCGCGAAGAATAAAAAGAAGAAAGCGGCCAAACTTGCTTAGGTCCTTTCGCTGGGTGAACAAAAAATTATTGCGTGGTCATGACACATAGACTATAATCATTATTGTGAAAAGGTAATAGATTGGATGGCAGGCTACTAATTAAGCCCCAAATATTCAAAGGGACTAGGAGTGTATGTATTTGAATTTTTTAAATTGCATAATTAGCCGACAAATTAATGCACCGTTCCATTCAATTTATACAACCCAACTAGTAACTAGTGCAAAAGCTGTGTACCACGCTGGAAAAAGGAATTATATTATCGTAAAGTAAAAATGAAATTAGTTGTGAATCAATTTCATTTGAAAAATTATTTGTTTGTTAGAAGATATTAAATTGATAGTAATAAATAAAAACAATTAATATTATTTAAGTTGTATAGAAGAACCAAAGAATAGAGGAGTGGGATTATCTAGTGTGAGAACGTAGAACAAAGAAGAAATGTTACGGTGGACTTTTGGGGCTAAACCTGCGCTTGAAAATTGAACAGTTAATTTAATTATGAGTAGCAGTTAAGACATCAAAATTTATTTAAAAATAAAGCAAATTAGCGAGAAAATTAGAAAGTTTTGTTTTACAATGATGTGGTAGTGCGGATTTAAATAATTGTCAAATAGAAGTAAGGGGGATTAATTATCAAAATATTAAACTGACTAACTGATTAAAAAAAACTTGGTGACTCTTTAATTGAATAACAAATTGGAAATCTAAAAGACGCACTGATTAATTAGCTAGATGAAAGATCCTCGTCTCTTCGTTAAACTTAGCATCAGCAAATATAATGTATTAATCCATTACATGCATATATGATATATGTACAATTAAACAGAGATGGGTATTATTGACCAAATTTCAGATTTATTTACAGTAACAATCACAAGAAACCGCAAAAGAAAGCCAATGCAGGTAATTATGCATGTTACCTAGGATCGATACTTTTCGACTTTATTTATTTAATTAATAGTGATAGATTTGATATTGGTTTCTAATTGGATGAGATATGCGCTCAGACGGTAGAAATAAAAGTGGAGATGGACTGCTATGGGTGTGAAAGAAAAGTTAGACGTGCTGTTTCCTCCATGGAAGGTCAGTTTGTCATGTGCCTCATTTTCTTCATTTTTTTTTATCCTTAATTGTTAAAAAAAAAAATTAGAGTTAAAAGACATTTTTTTGGCCATGTAATTTTTATCTTTTTACAAGATAGTTAAAAAAATTAATTTATTCTCGTAACTTTGTAAAGTGCTAAATTTACGTCTAACTTTTAAAAATTGACGTTGTTTTTAACCCGTAATTTTCATCTTTTTTGTAAATTGTCCCGTGGCGATATTTAGCAAATATATAATGTAAATTTAGCAATGTACAAAATTATGTAACTAAAATGTAATTATTAACTATATTGGGACCATGTGTGAAAAAATGAAATTACGAACCAAAAATAATTTCTAACTCAAAAAATATAGATGACGTTAGTAATGAATGACTAATAAAAGTTTTCATTGAATTTGTAATTATATTGGTTTAAAATTTTGCACTTTGATTGTAGGTGCAGAATGTGTGGAGGTAGACCGAACGCAAAGCCGGGTATTAGTAACCGGGTACGTGGATCCAGGTGAGGTCTTAGAAACAGTGCAGAACACAGGAAATAGAGCTAAATTTTGGCCGTATATTGAGCATAGGTTGACATATTACCCTTACGCCCCTGAAGCATACGATGGCATGGCTCCTTCTGGCTACGTAAGAAATGTAGTTGAAGCTTTTCCAATCTTAGATGCCACCGAAGAGAAATATGCCACACTTTTCAGTGACGAAAATGTCAATTCGTGTTCCATTATGTGACGGTTCAAATTCCTCCATTAGTCGCATATTTTGAATTGAAAGATTAATTTGATAAAAGTTGCATTTGTATCTTCCCGCTTTCAGTTTTATTTTTCCGTTTTGACTTTATACAATGTTTAATGCAAAAGTTAGATTGTAATATTTAAATGAATAAATTAGTTTTTTGTGAGGTGAAGTTTAAAAAAATGCATGCTCTTTATTTCTATTTTGGAAAATGAGAAAGTAAAATTGGGACGGGTCTTGTTGGCAAATAGGAAAATAAAACTGGGACGGAGGGAATAATAAAAAGGAGATCGAGCAGGGAAAATCTAAACATATTTCAAATTTTGAGATTTTTAAGATTATTCCTATTTTTTTTAATTGTGTCAAAATCTTATAATTCCTTCGTTCCAAATTAACTTGCACTGAAAATTTATCACACAATATAAGAAAGTGTAGTACAACGAGATTTTGAGGGATTATTTTTGTAAGAGTAAAAAATTGAGTTGGAGTTTGTGTAGGATTGCAAAAGTGCATAAAAAAATTGTATATATTGTGAGAACTGAAAATGGGAGTTTATAGAAGATTTTCTATTTTCAGGTAATAAGAAAAATGTTCAAGTTGTCAAGGGATGGGAAGAGTATTATTTTTGTCAAGGGCCCCTTTCAATCGGGGTGATATGGCTGCTAATTGTCTAAAAATACATCCAAATCAACAAAATTAATGAAGGTTGCATGTATATATATTTAGATGATAATGATCTTTGTGAGTGTTTTTCAGTGTTGTTGATCAAGTAATTAAGCGAGACACATTGTCTTCCGTTTAAAAAATTTCTACTATATATGAAATATTTTTTTATAAACACATTCTTGGATTTAATACAACGAGTTTCACTGGTATAAGATGTTGGGTCCGGTCCAAACATGGTGGATACGGATTGAAAGGCAATGTTGATTTATTGAAACTGGGCCAATTGGGCCTTATAACGTTTTCAGATGAGAAGGGAATTTGCCCATATGTTCAACGGTTTACTGTTTCGCATTTTATTTTATTTTTTTGGGTATTATTTATCGAAATTTAGCATATTTTATTTTGAAGAAAATATAAAAGATGGCTAACTGGTTTATTGCATTCTAAAGAAGTATTCATCACCACTACGTGACAATCAGAAACTTCAGCTACCAAATAGTTGGTTAAAAGATTTTTGTCCTACTTATTGTCATTTGTATTTTGTCACCATGTTACAGTCACTCATCATATGAGCTCAGTTTTAATGAAGTACACAATTTTGTTTTATTTGCAATGGTTAATAGAAAACAAAAAATGGCCGTCCACATAACTACACATATAATCAGCAATAATTCTATCTTGATTTATCCAATTACTAATTTTAGAGAGAGGGGGAGATGTCTTCCCCAAGAGCTTCCGCCACCGCGGTGGAGGAGTGCCGCGGCGTCCTTCGGGTTTACAGCGACGGCTCTATATGGCGCTCCGACAAGCCGAGCTTCGAAATGGCCGTGCAAGATGACGGCTCGGTTTTGTGGAAAGATGTTGTCTTTGATGCCAAACACGGTCTTCAGCTGCGGCTCTACAAGCCGGCTAAGCCGTCCTCATCCAAGCTTCCGATTTTCTTTTACATTCACGGCGGCGGCTTTTGCATCGGCTCAAGGACATGGCCCAACTGTCAGAACTACTGTTTCAAGCTGGCTTCTCAGCTCCAAGCCGTTGTAATCTCGCCCGACTATCGGCTTGCGCCGGAAAACCGGCTCCCTGCAGCCATTGAGGATGGATACATGGCTCTCAAGTGGCTGCAAGTCGAAGCCGAAGCCGTGGCTCGTGAGCCGGATGCGTGGCTCACGGATGTAGCCGACTTCAGCCATGTGTTCATATCGGGCGACTCGGCTGGTGGGAACATTGCCCATAACTTAGCCGTTCAGCTTGGAGCCGACTCGCCTGAGCTGGCTCCGGTTCGAGTAAGGGGGTATGTGTATTTGGCTCCATTTTTTGGTGGGACAGTGAAGACAAAGTTTGAGGCTCAAGGACCCAAAGATGCATTCCTAAATATTGACCTTATTGACAGGTTTGTTTGTTTTATTATAATCAACTTATGATTTTTAGTTTCGCTAAATTCTAGTTGACAGAACACGTACCATATGCACTAGTTACATTTAAATTAGGGTTAATGGTAAATAAAATCACCACATTTTTGCAAATAACTTTTGAATTTTTGCAAACAAAACTCCGATTTAATATTTGGTTGCAATTTGAACCAACAACCAATTTTTTTACGGTCCGAAAATAATGTTCCACCTACTTAACAATGAATAAGTAATCGTATTACTATGTTTAGATTGGTTCGGATGACAACGCATAATTAATCATTTCGTTTGAGCATATTGAAATCGGTCTTTTAGTTGTAATTGCTAACAAATTATAAATTGAGGTTTTGTTTGCAACGATTCAAAAACTTAAATTAAATTGCAATTTGCGAAAATGTTGTGATTTTAATTGCAATTAACCCTTTAAATTATGGTAATTACACATTTTTAATTAAATATAGTCTATAAGTTTCATATATTTGCACATTTTACACATATACATATTGGTATAATACAATTGCTACTCAAGAGACTTTCATTTCAATAATGTGAGATTATTTATACATTTGAAATTGCTAAATACATTTGTACTCCTCACATGATTTTTTAGTATATTCTCATACTTTTTAAGATGTTAGAGTCTTCATGTAAAACTCTTTTTTCTTATAATTTTTTATTTTGAAAATGAAATAAATAAACTTAGGCTCCTACACCATTTGAAGATTAAGACACGCATTTGAAGATTGAGACATGCGAGTCTAAAATGAAAGATATACATAAGAATATTTTTCTAATACTATAAAATTATTTGGGGATAAATAAATGGGTAAATTACAACTAGCATGCAGAACGAAAATGAAAATATAATATTTAATAAATATAAGAATATTTTTCTAAAACTATAAAATTATTTGGGGGATAAATGGGTAAATTACAAGTAGCATGCGTGTCTAAAATAAAAATATAAGAATATTTTTCCAAAACTATAGTAATACTTGGGGGATAAATGGGTAAATCACAACTAGCATTATGTTTTAAAAAAGGCTCAATACTTGTATAGGTTCTGGAGATTGTCAATTCCTGAGGGAGAGAACTGTGACCATCCAGTGGTGAACCCATTTGGGCCCAAGAGCCCAAATCTAGAAAGTATGGATCTAAGCCCAATGTTAGTAATAGTTGGAGGAAGTGATCTGCTTAAAGACAGAGCAAAGGAGTATGCAGATCAGCTGAAAAAGTGGGGAAAGAAGATAGAATATGTAGAGTTTGAAGGGCAGCAACATGGCTTCTTTACCATCAATCCAGACTCTCAACCTGCTCAACACCTAATGCTTATTATCAACAAATTCATCCACCATTAATTATTCTCTCTAATTCCCCTTCCCCTTCTTTCTTTTTTCTCTGTCCATTTTGATATGAAGTCGTACAAGTGTTTTATGTTGATGCACATTGTAATAAAAAAATTAAGAGATGTTTGGTTGAAGATTTTGAGGGTGAAAAATGGGTATAGAATAAAAAAAGAATGTTTAATATAATATTATCATTTCTTAGTTTTAACTTGAAAGTGGGAAATCGTCATTCTTTGGCAAAGGAAAAACAAAAGTCCAATTCATGATTCATGATTTTATTCCTATATAATTTTGCAAGCCAAACAAAAATTTTGGTAACGATGCTTATTCCTATTATTAACCAAACAATACAATATAATTATAGAACCATCCCTTTATCATTCTTCACTATTACTTTTATTTTATATATAGGTTTAATTGTAATTTAAATCACGATATTTTTCAAAATTGCATTTTAATCTAATTATTTTTAATCTTGTTAAAAAAACTTGAACTTAACTTTTTTTTAGCAATTAAGACTTACGGCCCGATTATTCTACGTGGCAACTACCTTTTTTTAAAAAAAAAAAATTAAGTGTAAAATAATTTTAAAATATAATTGCATTTTAAATCATGGCATTTTTCGAAATTCCATTATAAACATTTGCAAATGGCAGCTCCTTAGCAGGAGGAAGAATAAAGTTTTGACATCAAATTTATATAATAATAAATATATAATACAAACACTTCTGCTTTTTTTAGATTTGAGCGGGAAAATTTTGTGGTCATTGATCAACAATTCTACTCTTCATCATCACCGTTCAATTTTTATTATTTAGTAATTATGGTAGATTAGAATATAATTACTCTTTGATTTGCTACTTATTATGAACGGTTACAATGTTTGACCTATTATACTCTTGAACCTCTACTTCTTTTCCATTGTACGCATATTTTTTTTTGTTCCACTAAATTTGTAGATTTATAGATTCATCGTTCTAATGTAATCGAATTATTCTTTTGTATTCGTTTGTCTGCATTAAAAAAAAAGTCACTGTATTTGTATTAATTATTTTGTAGAGAAAGATGTGTAAATTTCATTGATATTTGTAAAAGTTGTAAATTATTTGATGATATTTGTCAAAAGTTTGTATTTTACACTTTTTTAAGTTGCCGCTGCTATTCCATTGCATAGGGCATATAAACTTAATTGTCACTGCCACTAATTCTCTCTGATCACGTACCCACGAGAAATAATTTGGAGGATTTGGCCACCAAAGAAGTTGTTGTTGTTAGCACCAGTGTAATTTTTAAAAAAAAATATTTGTAAATAACCTTTTCTATATTATTTTTTATCAATAAAATCAGATTTTCAATTTTTATAATCTTTCGATCTTTGAAGGCTTCTTCGAAAATCTAAAGACATATGAAAGATGTATAATTGTATTCAAGATTTTATGATATTTTCATTTTCGAATATTTTCTCATTAGTACATGTATGATTATTTTTTCATTTTGCATTTATGAATAATTTTCATATGCTTAATTGATAGTCCACCACAAAATAAAAAATAAAAAATGTAGTATTGAATCTTCCTGGAAGAGATTGTAACAAACCAACATTTCCAGTACTAAATTATTGTTATCACAAAATTAAAATAATGAATGTTATAAACAAGATTATAAAAAATAATTAAAAAAATTACGCCTCACGCTTCACCTAAATGCAGGTATTGCTAATTTAGATTCATGTTTTCATCTTGCAGTTTGAATGAATCTCATATGTTTTATTTAAATTTATAATGTACATTTTGGAAAGTTCCATCTAATAAATTTAAAGATTGGATAATCACAACAAAAATGTTAACTACACATATTTCTCTCCATATTTTTTATCTTCCAAAATCTTTTGTAAAAAATTACAACTATTTTTCTATTCCGTTTTCATTCACATAGTTATGTAATTGTAAAGTAGTTTACTATTAAACAAACTAACCATCAATGTTTCTCGTCATATTTATAAGTTAAGTTATAATAAAATAGTATTTTGTGTATTAACAAACTATTTAATTCAAATTAATAAATATGAGACTAAGAGGGGTGTATTGATTATAGAGTCTGTAGGATTTTTTTAAACTTTTAAAGTCTGGGGGTATTCAATCTAGATTTTTAAAAGTCTTTAAAAATCTTGTGGTATTCAATACAGATTTTAAAAAGTCTTAAAAAATCTTCAGGTATTCAACAATCTATGGATTTTAATACTCCACGGATTTTCTTAGATTTCCCTTCCAAAATATGAATAGATTTCACTCTTCAAAATCTCTTCTAATAACCAGAGATTTCTACGGATTTTAAAAAGTCTTAAAAAATTTTTAAGTATTCAACAGTCTATGGACTTTCTTTGATTCTTTTCCATTGGGATGTTAACGGGGCGGGGACGGGGGTTCATTTCCCATCTCCGTCCCTGCAAAATAAATGGAATTTTTCCCCCATCCTCGTCTCGCGACGATTCCCCGTTCCCCGCCTACTTATTTTTTTATCTAATTTTTAAAATATAAAAAAATATTTAAATTAAAAACTTTAAATATACACAACAATTACTTTAAGTTGGTGTTAAAAAAAATTAATTTAAACAATTTGAAGAACCTCTAATTCTAATATTTTTAATTAACATATATACTAAAGTGAAAATAATATAATTTTGAACTAATAACATAACATTAAATAAAAAAATGTACTTTTTAATAAATAGTTAATTGAGTAGGAAACTATGAATATTTATTTGTAATTTACTTTAACATTAAAATTATATATAAATATATTAATTATATAAAAAATAATGTGGTTCCCCGCGGGGAACGAGATGGGGATCCCCCGGGCTGAGAATACTATTCCGGTCCCCGCTTACGGGGCAAAAAAATTATCCGTCCCTGTTTACTTTGGGGATTACCCGCCCCGTTGTTAAGTCTATTCTTCAAAAAATATAAATAAATTTTACTCTCCAAAATCTCTTCTAACAACCTGAGACTTCTAATGAGTGCGAGGTATAACGGTGATGGAAATGAAGATGAAATAATAATGTATTTTTATAACTAATGTATTTTTTTAAATAATTTTGATAATTTTTTTTTTATATATACAAGTGTGGGTCATATATATTTGCATCAATGGTTCCAGCGCCAGAGTATATGTAAATCCATGTAAATCAATAAAAAAAATGTATTCCACAATCCTGTAAAGTCTATGAAAATCCAAATAAATCAATAAAAAAAGTCAGTCAAACTCTGCATGGAGTCTATAGATTTTCTAAATCCACAGATTTTTTAAAGTCCAAAAAAATCTGATAGAATCCCAATTGAATACACCCCTCTAAAAAGAGTTAAATTTATATTTTTTATTTGTACCAAATAGATAGGATTGATGGACGCTAATTAAGATGAATTGAAAAGAATATAGAGTATGTATAGAGTGAAATTGGTTTATATATAAATCACTGAAGGGTATTAGTTATTTTCACTGAAGAGTATTAGTTGTTTTTACTGAAAAGTATTATTGGTTTACATTGGAGAGTCTTAGTTCATTTTCACCGAACAACTAAGACTCTTTAGTGTAAATCAGTAATACTCTTCAGTAAACACAACTAATACCCTTCACGGATTTATGTATAAACTAGTTTCACTTTATACTTTGTCAAGAATATATGGGGCGTATATATTTATGGAATATATTATGGTATGGTAATATGCATATTAGATGTGATTTGATTATGTTGCATAAATAATTATATATTTCCTTTAGATTTAATTTAGATTGCAAGTTGATTACTTCGGAGATAATCAGGGAGATAAATGAAGCTATCACAATTGAAATTAATATGGATTGATTTATTTGGGAGCAGAAAGGTAATGTGGTATGTAATTGGTACGTTTAAATATAAAAATTAATCTTTTTAAAACTTGAATTATTTTATGATATAAAGAGTGTTTCTATATAATATCTTCTTATATATATTTTTTAAACTTGGTACATCAATATTACTCCCTCCGTCCCGGATTAAATTTTTTTTTTTTTAAGAAAATATATTTGTCTTTTTTAATATATGATGGATCACATGTTGACTTTTAAGGTAAAATAATGAATAGTGCTGAAAAGTGAATGAAATGAGTAATATTTTTTGTAATATTGTGTGCATTTGAAGGCTAAAGATTATATGTAGTGGAGTGTTATTTTTGCCATTTTTGGAATGAAAAACTTATTGTGGGACGAACCAAAAAGGAAAGTGAGAAACTTACTACGGGACGGAGAGAGTACTTCATATATAGAGATTATATGTATATTGATTTTATTTCGAATATCATTATTTTTTTAACATAAATTCTAGCATGCATCCAAGTGTATACTATGCACTTTTAACACTAAGACTCTTAAGTAAAAACAACTAATATTTTTCAGTGAAAACAACTAATATTTTTTTAGAAAAACAACTAATACCTTCCAATGGTTCATATATGAACCATTTTCACTCTATACTTTGTCAAAAATATTGTGGTAGATTACCAATGGGGGTATTGTTGATTACCACTTGAGTATTGTTGATTATTGTTCGTGATATTACCGATTATTGCTTGTGGTATTGTTGATTATTATTTGGAGTATTATTGATTACTGCTTGCGATATTGCTGATTCAAAAATCACAGTTCACGCCGAATTGTGTATCTTTTAAATATTTGCAATTGAGTTTTTAAAATTTAAGTGCACATTATGCACTTGAATGCACACTACAACTACTTTTTTTTATTAAATACTTGAATTCATGTTAATATCAAAATTTTAACAATATTTTTAAACAATTACTACTGAACAAATTTCAAAGTTTATCTAAGCAAAACATGAAGTACACTTCTTTCAATTAAACTAGTAATGTTAAAATTTTATTTTATAATTAAATTATATACCCTCCATTCACAAATTTTTTTTACTCGTTTACTGTTGCCTGTTGGACACAAAATTTAAATTAAATTAATATTTTATTGAAAAAATAGATAAAATGGATAAAGTAAGGATATTACGAGGTGTTAGGAGACACGTTTATTTGTTTGTGAAGGTAATTTATTTCCAAAATGTGAAGGAGTAAAAGATTGATGGACAACAAAAAATAAAAAATGGGTAAAAGGTAAGTGAACGGATAGAATACAAAATATGAAGTAATAGTTTTCAGATGTTTCATGTCTTATATAATAGAGTAAGTATTTTGTGCACTATTCTACTCAAGTGTATTTTTGAAAAATTACTTTTAATAGTAAAAATAACTTTTTAAAAATATATTTGAATTGCATAGTATCCTTAACATATACACAAATTCTAGTTGGCATGCACTCAATTGCATATCATGCACTTGGACTTTAAGCTCAATTTTGACTTCAATTTTGATTTATTCAAAACACACAAACACACAGAACTGTGTGTGTTTTTGCAATTGGGGTATTACTGATTCCTTCTTTGGGTATTGTTGATGTCTTCTTGTGGTATTACTGATTACTTCTTGTGGTATTGCTTATTTTTATTTGAATATTTTTTTAGAATTCAAGTGCATACTATGCACTCAAGTGCACACTAGAATTACTTTAACATATAACATTAATAAGTTGCGAATTTTACCATCAAGTGAAATTAATATTTTAATAAATATTTTTTTTTCCGTTAGTGAAGGTTAATTTTCTATTAGACCATGTTTATCGGTGGAAAAACGACTAGGGCGTTAAGCAAAGTGACAAAAAAAAAATTGGATAATAATTTCATGACCATGGTGATCAAACAACCAAGAACAACCAAAGTTTAGTGGGATATTTTTTATCCCCAAAAAATCTAAGCATGCCACATGTCCAATTTTTATTCGTTGGTCATATTTTATTTAGATAATTTCCGATTTTCACTTACCTACTTAAAAAAATACCAAAATTCATAAAATTAAATTCTCTATAAATAGAGACCAATCTTGATATGTTTTGGATTACAACTTCATACACTTCCTTTTCTCTTCTCCTAGTTTTTTTCTCTTCTAAATTGTGTTAGTTATCTTCATTTTCTCTTCTAACATGGATCCAAATGATCCTAATTATCATCACTACTTCTAAAACCAGTCAAGTTCACTAAATTTTCATTTTTTGCTTTGTTGTAATTTACGCATTTATTTATAATTCGGTTTATTTATTTTCAGTTGTATTTCAATTTTTGTAATTATAATTTTATTATTGAATGTTGTAATTTTTTAAGTGTATAGTAATTTTTTAATATTGTGTAAATATTATAAAAAATTAATAATAGATATAATTATTAAATTATAAAAGAAATAATTTATTAAATGTTGGTTGTGGTTGTGGTGGTTATGGATAAAGTGTGAAAAAAGATGAGTTTGGGTTGTGGTGTAAAATGTATAGGTGGAGTAGTGAGAAATGAATTTTATATTTAATGACCCGGTTGTGGCCGGGCATGGATAAACATGGTCTTAGGTATACAGTATACAACCGGTCAAATACATCAAATATGCAACAAAATAAATAAATATATATATATATATATATATATAAGTAATTATATTATGCACTTAGTGTATGGTACATTCGCTCAATAGTTGAGACACTCTATATAAAAAAAAAAAAATTATTGCACTAAAAAGTGTGGTTAAATTACACGAAAACGTTTATACTAAAAATTAATTTTTAGTATAAACTTTTTCGTGTAATCTAACCACAATTTTCAGTATAATCCATGTTGATTTGTTTTGTTTGTAGTAATTGCAGCCAAATCATCATCGTTGATTTGTTTTGAGTATAATTTAGGGACAACTATATTTGTCCCCTATATATACTCTTTATTTTTATTTTTTTAACAATCATCGTCTTCCAATGTTATGATTATATGATTTGTATTTTTTGTGTATTTCGTTCATTTTGTAGATTCAAATTTTCATATGAAAGTATTTATCTTTTTTATTTAATAGCAACCGTATTTTGTATATGATTCTTTATTATAATGTAAAGATTTTTTGATCTAGAATTGAAGATTGTTGGAGATTATAATATAAAGAATTTGTGATCAAGAATTGAAGATTATAATGTAACGATTTTGTGATCGAGAACTAAAGATTGTTGAAAATTATCATGTATAGATTTTTTGATAGAGAATTGAAGATTGTAGTGTTGCCATGTTTTGTAAAGGATTCATTGTGTACTTTGTATTTTTTTATATACATTTTAATTGGGGATCAATTTTCTCCATTTTTTGTACTTTTGTTTCATTGGTTATTGAATTTTATTAAAATTATTTTTTTATTCGTAGTGAGTTATACACAACATTTATTTTTTATCTGAAATTTGAAGATTGTCTTTATATGATTCATATATATCATGCACAAATTTTTTTTAAACATAAAATTGAAGATTATGCAAAATTACATAATTTAATGATTGTGATTTTTTTTATCTGAGATTTCATTTTGGGAATATTGAAGTTTTTAGTTCATCGTGATTTTAATTAGGTTATATTTATTTTAGTACTAATTTTTTATTTGTAAATAAGATTTTTTTTCCAGATATATGAAGATTGTGTAAGACATTCATAAACTTATCTTAATATTATTAAATGTAGCCAACATTAAAGGAATTAATTCCATAATTTTAGTTGTGTAAATTAATTGTGTATTTTACCTAATTGTATTATAATTTGTCTAAATATGTTACTTATGAAATTACATATAGTGTAAATTATTAAATTAGCCCAATGAGCAGATATTGTTCCTTTAAATTAGTTTGTTATATAAAAAAAATTCAAGATAATTTGTATGGCTTTTATTTATTTGTATCATTTTTATGTTACTTTTGTATATTGTAATATGTATATTAATATACTTATAAATGTTAGAATGATATATATATATATATAAGAGAAAGAGAGAATATTACATATATTTTGATAATAAGATATAATATATTTTAATAGAAAATTTTAATTTCACTTATAAAATGTTCATATTGCAATATTTTGATAATAAGAGACAAAAATGTGCTTAAATTTATACAATTTAAAGTAGTTGCGTCATTTTTGCAAAATTTCTAATCATATGCAGTGTTTGACTATGTTATATTTATGATGGTCTAATGGTAATTTAAGGCTGATGAAATTCTAGGTGGTGCGTCTTATTTGGTGTCTCATCCGACTCTTGCTGATTTAGACAAAGTAGACTTCGAGATTGAAATTGTGACATTGGCTCTTCAAGATAAAAGAATTTTATCACAATATATGAAGAATGTGGCTTCTACCCAAGTTTCTATGCATGTTTTGGGTGTGTTTAAAATAATTCATAAATAAATAATCATAAACTCTATATAGCCAAACCTCTCATTGCCTATGTGGCATGGCTAGGAGAGCTCTCTCTCTCAAGATTCCCCTCCCCTCATTCAATCATTTATTGAAAAATGATCTCGACCGTCTTTTTATTTTATTTCGATCGTGTCCGTTCATTTTTTGTAATTCTTATCTATAAATTTACACTCCTCCCATCATTGTTTCATACATTTTTGTCCATTTCCACTCCTACCATCATTGTTTCATTCATCTTTTGTGCATTCAGTCCGTTTTTTCCCGTTTCCTCCGTCCAATTGTGTTGTTGCCGGTCCTTATCGGGAATTCGCTCGTTTCAGCCGTAGTGTCGTTCGTAGGAATTGTCGCTTTGAAGTTATTCGTGAAATATTAGTTTAGTCATTATGGATTATTGTATAAGATGTTACCACAGATTTCTTTTTTTTTTTATGAGCGAGCAATCCGTTCGGTGTTCAACAATGTAATGACCTGTAATGATCCATTCGGGATCAATTTCGCTATAAAATTATGCAGAAGTTGAACTAATGTTACAAGACTAAGCATTAAATTTTATTCTCTTATTAGTAGGTTCCAATAATTTGGAGATTTCTTATTTGTTTGTAGATTTCAATAATTTAGTTATTTCCTACTTTAATCCTCATTTGATTTTGTTGCATTTTTTTTTTTTTGTCCGAATTGCATAATTTCCCACAAATATAAAATTTCATGATGCCTTAAATTTTGCTTTAAGTTCACATATTAATATATACAGAGTATATTGAATTTAGTGTGGTTGCATTTTGTTAAGATATGCCCAAAATTTTTGGAGAGATTCTTGGATAAATTTTTCAATTTGTTTCCCTAATAAAATTCGTACTAAAAAATCCAATCTTGCCATAATGAATATTCTAATCTTATGTAGTCAAGTATCCCTAAATTGCATCCGATTTTGTTGTTTCTATAATCCTTAATATACGCCTTAAATATGCTTAATATAGGCTCTTAATACATTTTCATTTATTAATATGTACTTATTTAATATAATTATACTTTAATTTCACATTTTTTGTTAACTTATAATAATTGGGTGGAAGCTATTTAATATTTTTCTCCATTTTCTATAATAGTTCCGATTTTTTTTATTATTACTGTTTTAGTCCTGTTTGACTTGCTAGGTATTTTGGCTATTCTTGTGGAGATTGTAGTCTAAATATTGCAATTTGTTCCCTAATAAAATTCATATTAAAGAATCTAAACATGCCATATTTAATTTATTAATCTTATGTAGTTAAATATGCCTAATTTCTGTCTGATTTTAATTTTTCTTTAATTTTTTAATATAGGTCTTTAAATCGTATTGATAAATTAATTTGACAAATTTTTATTCCATTAGATATGTTGCAATTTTAATCTTACATTTCACATTTTTTGAGTAATTATGGTAATTTGGATTATAGGTTTATAATTAATATTTTTTTCTATTTTCTTTAATAAGTTTCTAAAATGTCCATGTTTCCTATTGTGGTCCTTTTTCATCTGCCAAGTATTTTGATGGAGTAATTTCTCATGGAGGTAAACCATGGAGAAATGGGTTCGGTTGTTTAATTTATTATTCTTATTAATAATGGTTTTAATGTTCCCAAAATATAGTTGTTTATTCGTACAAATTTTAATGAATGTAGCAATAATTAACGGGTATAATTAATAATTTTTAATTTACATTAATCCGTTTATTTCTTATTTTCTATTGAAAATTTTGTTAACTAAAATTTAAAAGAAATGTGTCTGTCTTTATTGAGATAATTAAGTTAATGTTGGAAAATATGGTTTTGACCATATTTGATTAAATATTAAGTGACAATTTAATTATCCATTTTGCGTAAATGGATTTGGTTGGTTCGATTTCTCAAAACCAATTTTCGGGTAAATGAGAAATTAATGTCATTTAATATGTGGATAGATACATTAATGAATGTATTTATAAAGGTAATATAGTGAAGGATTGTGACTTATAGACATGAAGTGTCGTGTCTTTTGATAAAACTATTCCAAAGGTTGTATCTTTAAGAGATATACCTTTTGGTGAATAGTTGTCTATTTCCAAGAGTTATGACTTTTGGAAAAATATGAGTTATAATGAAGAGTCGCAACTATTACCTAACGTCCCTTGGAAATTTATAAATAGACCCCCCCACATTTGTCATTTGCATTCACTTCGGAACAAGTGTTTATTCAATTCGGAAAATTATTTTAATTCACAGTGAAAATTGAGTGAATTGTCAAGTGCATACATACATTAGTAGTCCTGCATTAGAGTCGAGTCTGAAAGTTCCAGATATTCATTTGCGATTCGCCGATAGCTTCCGCTTCGTAGTGCAACGGGCGGAAGGCTCTAAAGTCGTTGTATCTTGGGGACGGTTGACATGAGTCGTATTGCACCAGTGTACGGGGCAATAACGTCTTACGGAGAGCGAGTTTAACTCGTGCCTCGACTTTCGTATTAGTCCGTGTCTTGCATTGAGTCATCTTCGTCTACACACACCACATTTACCTAATTTTCCAACAATCGTAAGACGTTATTCCGTGTGTTTTCGAGGATGTCTTTATGAATACGAAATATGCTACTCTGGTGAACATCCCAATATGACTCGGTTTGTCAGGGAAGTTAAATTCTAAAGCTTGAGTTTTTCTATAAAATTTCCTTATTACACACATGATTTAACCAACAGGTTAGATGCAATTTTATCATTGTGTAATATTTTTGTCAGGCTTGAACTCTTGAAATTATGGATGAAAGGGGAAAACACTATGATTTGGGGTTTCAAGCATTTCTACCAAAATCCGGTTTGCAGAGAAATGCGGTGCAACTGAGATGATGATAAAAAAAAAAAAAAAAAAAAAAATCGTGAGTTCGTGAGAAACAGAGCGATTCTTGGCAGTGGCCGATCAACGACGAGACCGCGACGATGGATCCAGTGCGGTGGCAATAAGGCCACGTGGTTACTGTTGGGCGATAATGGTGACGACAGTTCTACAGAGGCTCGGACGGTGGCAGGGCGTTCGGATCTACATCGATTTGAATCAACGGCCGCTGTCTCCTTGTGCTTGAGACAAGAGATATGCTATAACCGGGCATGACTTAGGAACCAGCGTTATTAATGGTGGCAACACCGTTTCACAGTGTAAGGTAAAGAGGTTCGGAGACGGCGTTTCAAATGCAGGATCATACCCGATTTGTACAGCGGTTAACTTCACCGCTTTGGTGGCATCCCGGAAACGCCGCAATGTCCGCGACTGTGAAGGCGGGTATGGGGGCTTCATCCAACCGGCCTGAGGCGGCGGCAAAACTGGGAGAAATCCAGCAATCGAAAACTCCTGCGTTTGAGAGATGTGCCTCCACCACTGGTATTGAACCATTAGTTGCGACGGTATGAGAGATTTTGAGCGCGATGCGCTGTTCTTCGACAGCACCGAAAAAGATGGTGATTTATGCGCGACGCCGGCTGAGATAACATTGCCGACGAGCCTGCGCTTCACGATGGTGCGCTGTAACCGCGCCTCATGAATGGCGGCGGTATTGATGCGCGCGGCAGCGCAATTCGGCCGTATGTTGTGTGCGGGATCAGCGGCGGAACAGCCTGGTTAAGAGTATCCCGGGATCAGGCCGTTGCAACTCTGGGAAAGCCACCGAGGTTGCCCGATGCCGCACGCGTACTGTAATATGGTGATTTAGCCAGTTACTGTGTCGTTTCAAAGAGGCACTATATCGCGGCGGCAGAAATTGGAAATTGGAATGAAGATCTGAAATCTCATTTCATTTCAATATGTTGGGTTGACCATATTAAATAAATATTGGGCTATGAATCCATTATGTTATAGCCTTGGCCGTTTAAATAATGAGCAGGCTATGCTTTGGGCCTTGTGATAAATTCTTGGCGCAGGTTATTTGCACTAGCCCCTTTGTTAAAAACACTACAGGATGAATACACTATTTTTTTTCGAACTTATTTTTTTCGAAATTTTTTTATTTTTTCGAACTTTTTTTTCGAATTTTTTTCATTTTTTTGAACTTTTTTTCCGAAAATAACTAAATTCACAATATTTCGGAAAAAAAATTCGAATTTTATGTTTATTTTCGGAATTTTTTGCCGAAAATGTTTCAACTTTTTGGAAAAATTGATAGTGTATTCATCCGGGTAGGGTATTTAACAAAGAGGCTAGTGCTAATAACCGTGCTCTAAATTCTTTTGGGTTCTAAAACCTATATTGTGTTACTGCTCTTGAGCAAAATTCATGGGTTGGGGGTCTTATGAAATAAATTTTGGGCCAATAAATGGTGGCAATTAAGGCCTCATTTAAAAGTGTGCTTGAGGGCGCAACTGTATTTTGGATCCTGTCCAAAAGATTTGAGTCGTATAATTCGCTTGAGAAATTGCTCGCGAAAAATTGGTGGCATCAAGGCCTCATTTGAAAGTGTGCTTTGAGAGCACAAGCAGTGTGAATTTAATTCACAGAAACTTGACTCGTATAATTTAATAGAGAAACTATTGAGAGTCAAAGGTGGCAATTACGGCCACACTGAAAATTTAATTTAATTTGGTATTTGATCAATTAAATTTCGGACTTGAAGTGTGACTTCAATCGTTTGGTTTTTCAATTTATTTCGAGATTGTGTCCAAATTAATATTTGATGAAATATTAAATGGAAAGGACGGGCAATTCGAACGAATATGGGAGATAAAATCTCGCCATAAATACATTCGAATGTGGGGGGAAAAGAGGTCTCTCCATGATATACATTCAGAATGTGAGGTGGTTTAGCTAAAGCGTAGCCTTGAAGCTAAATGGAAAACCAAGAGACAATAGCCAAAGAGTCTAGTGGAAAAATTTCCACACGTGGATTTGTTCAGTCTCGTTCATGAAAAGTCACCACACAAGGAGATAAAATTACGTAAAGTGTGAGGATAAAATGATCCTACAATTATCTCGAAGTGTGGGGGTGACTTTAAAGATTGAAGCTCTGGTAGTGTGTTTATCAATGTTAGTGGAACAAATCATAAATTCTTGCGTGGAATTTTGTATTGAAATATCCAAATGTATTGGAAAGATACACAAAAAAGTAAACTGTATATTTTGACACAGACTCCATGCCCATCAGTGAAAATGTGGGGGAGTAGTGTCATGAAAATCCTCTAAAAATATGCAATGATGATTGCATTAAGATAGAAACCCGGCCGGTTGTAAAATTGAGATATTTTAGAGGATTATTGGTAAGGGGAATGAGGTTAAAACCCACACATAAAAGGGTGTTCATAGCGGTAACTCAACCATGATGACTGGAGGATCCCAAGAACTTGGTTCAATGAGACAACTAAGTTATGAAGCACTCAGTTATGCACTTGAAAAACTTCTTGACAACCCATTCTCGAATCCCTTCAAGTGCAACTATGCGCCTTCAGGTGCAGCAAAAACCTGCTGACGTGTGGTAAGGTTAAGCTTAATAGCTTTTAATGATTCCTATATCCCAAGGGTGGGGTATTGCAGGTTACCCTTGATAGGAGATCACCTATATAAGCGTTGAAGTGGGGCCGTTTCTGACTGAGAGAAACTCAGTACACGCTTATGAATCCAAGATACGGTCCAGGACCGAAATGGACAACAACGTGAGAACCAAAGGGTATTAGAATCATTGCTGTGTATATGTCATTGTCTTGGTTTACACAAAAAGCCGACCAGTTCAAGACATCATGTTCACTAAGTGGCGAGTAAATCCGATGGCATTTTACTAGGGAAGGTTCAAAGTCAGTCGCTACCTATCCCGATGCGGTACCGGTTCGTCGGAACTTTCTTAGGGTGTCACATGCATTAATTTCATTCATGTGGGGGATTGTTGGAAAATATGGTTTTGACCATTTTTTATTAAATATTAAGTGACAATTTAATTATCCATTTTGCGTAAATGGATTTGGTTGGTTCGATTTCTCAAAACCAATTTTCGGGTAAATGAGAAATTAATGTTATTTAATATGTGGATAGATACATTAATGAATGTATTTATAAAGGTAATATAGTGAAGGATTGTGACTTATAGACATGAAGTGTCGTGTCTTTTGATAAAACTATTCCAAATGTTGTATCTTTAAGAAATATACCTTTTGGTGAATAGTTGTCTATTTCCAAGAGTTATGACTTTTGGAAAAATATGAGTTACAATGAAGAGTCGCAACTATTACCTAACATCCCTTGGAAATCTATAAATAGACCCCCTCCCACATTTGTCATTTGCATTCACTTCGGAACAAGTGTTTATTCAATTCGGAAAATTATTTTAATTCACAGTGAAAGTTGAGTGAATTGTCAAGTGCATACATACATTAGTAGTCCTACATTAAAATCGAGTCTGAAAGTTTCGGATATTCATTTGCGATTCGCCGATAGCTTCCGCTTCGTAGTGCAACGGGCGGAAGGCTCTAAAGTCGTTGTATCTTGGGGACGGTTGCCATGAGCCGTATTGCACCAGTGTACGGGGCAATAACGTCTTACGGAGAGCGAGTTTAACTCGTGCCTCGACTTTCGTATTAGTCTGTGTCTTGCATTGAGTCATCTTCGTCTACACACACCATATTTACCTAATTTTCCAACAGTTAAGCACTTGGACATTCCATTAATGAAATTTATAAAAAGATTATAGTTAAATATTTGTGATGTTTTCCTAATACATCCCTATTTCTTGCGATTTTATTGGATATGTACTTTTAAATTAGATTTTCTATTTAATTGATTGTTGCATTTTAGTAATGTTTGACTAGATTACATACCGATTTACGCTTTCCTTGGTCTGCATTGTTTTATTCATTAGGATTAATTTTGTTAATATAGATTGAGTATTGAAATTTTTTGTTGACTAATAGTTGAGAGGATTCTGGCTTTGTTTATGCATGTAATTATATTGGAGACTTAGATATTCCACAACAAATCTACAAGCAATGCTATTCACCTATACAAAAATGCTTTGTTCACCCACTTTTTTTTTTAAAATAAGGATATATTGAATAAAAATGACTAATATACCCTTTTATAGAAAATAAACATTAAATTTACTAAACATTCACGCTTTCAACACTCTGCCGAAAATCTCATAATTCACGCAATTTTTTCTATTTTTTCACACACACAATTACACCATTATAGAAAAAAAAAGGTATAATCATGAAAATATAAACCATAGAGACACAATTTAATGAGATTAAATTAATTTTTTTCTTTAAATTGGTAACACCATGAAAATGAAAGGAAGAAATAAAGAAAGAAAATTGGGTTGGTGATGGTGGTTTGTGGGGTCGGCACTGTAAAAAAATGAAAGTGTTGGTGTGCTATTTTTTTAATTTTAAATTAGTGGGTGTGTATATTTAGTGAACGATCTAATTATTATATTAATGTTATAGTTGTAAATTTAAGGGGGTACATTAACAAAATAAAAAAATAATTAAAATATATTGTGGGTTAACTTAGTAGTGGGTGAACAAAGTATTTTTGTAGGTGTTATTCAATAATGATATTAGAGTTATGGATAATCAGTAATCAAATTAATTTTTTTAATTTAAAATTATCCTTATGCATCCGTAATTTTTAGTTAAATTTCCGACACTTATTTATAAATTAAATATCTTATTTAATTAATTGTTATATTTAACTTAGTTTGACTTGGTATTTTTGAATCATGTTCCTAATGGGAGAAAAGTAACGGTTTAATAATTTTAGATGATTAGTTCAATGGTTGAAAATATTTCCTTTAAAAACAATGGTTAAAAATATTTGGATTTTCAGGAATCAAATTAGAGCTGTGGATATTAACTAATTAAATCATGAGTTTATTTTATTTATTTGGAGTTATCCTTATCATCCGTATTTTTTTGCTTTTTTTTTGGGCACTCATGTATAAATTGGACTTATTTATAAATTAGATTTAATTTAATTATGAATTTTGTATACAATAACTCATACCAAAAGAGTAATTCTCTTGTACACTTGGTGTATGGTGCACTCACTCAACAATTGACATTGTTTACACTGAAAACTGAAATCATTGTGTATTTTTCAGTGTAATCTAATCACTCTTTTCAGTGTAAACAATGTCAATTGTTAATTGTGTGCACCGTGCACGTGATGCATATGAGAGTTTCTCTACCAAAATTATTATTCTAAGACAATATTGGAGATATATTAGAAACAAAATTAACCTCAATGCGGTATTATATATTTTAATAATAAAATATTACTATTGAGAGTATGTTTTAGAATTAAAATTAACTTCAATTTGGCAATATCTTTACGAACTTGCAAAATTAGGATCTTTACAAACTTTCAAAAGTAGAACACTATCTTTTAATATTAGTTAATTTAGTCCAAATTTTATAAAATACAACCAACTTGGCATATTATAATCGACCTTTATTTGACCCACATCTTATAAAATTTGGCTAAAATTCATTTAATCGGAAAACATAGTCTTAAATAACAACTTCTACAATTATGTATGTAATTAACTTGAAGATGGTTTTTACATATTAAAAAGTTCATTTTTAAAAAAACGAGTGGTGCTATAAGGTCTAATAGATTAATCAATTGTGGTTTTGATTCTACAAGGAAATAACATCTAGAGACCGAGTCAACTGTCTTAACTCTTCTCTGAAACGGTTATCATAAGAATATATTTTTTTTAAAAGTTCCTGACTTTTCTCCATTAAAATTGACCTTATCTTTTTTGTTTCTCAATCTTGCATTTCTTAAATATATTGGCTTTAAAGAAAAAATTGTTATTTTAGGACACTACCTTATGAGTATTTGTAAAATTAAGACATTGTCTTTACGGGCTTGCAAAATTGACACAATATCTTTACGAACTTGTAAAATTAGGACAATATATTTACAAACTAGAAAAACTAGAATAATGTCTTTTAATTTTAGCCAGTTTAGGCCAAATTTAATAAAATACAGCCAATTGGTCATATCATAATCGGGCTTTATTTGACTTACATTTTATAAAATTTGACCCAAATTTTGCAAACATAAAAGATACTCCCTCCGTCCAATATTAGTAGGTCTACTTTGTAACAACCCGTCCCGTTTTATACCTTTTATGTTCCTAGATACCATATTTTATATTATTATCTTTGTTTCTTTTAATTTTATTATTTTGTGTGCTATTTGTGTAATTTAATATATATATATATATACCCTTTTATAAATTCCTAAATTCAAAGAAAGGAATCGAAATCTTTCAAACGAATAAAGGACTACGAGAAATTAAATATTCAAGTTTAAATTAAAGATTTCGATCCGTACTCAATATAATTCAAATGCGATAAAATGTTAATTGAATCTTAAAACTGTATTAATTATTAAATAGGAATTAAACTCGTGAATCAAACAATCCCTAAACCATATCTAGTGGGATCGAAAATATCAAAATTAAAGGGGATTAATTCTTAACCACGTAAATTACTTTCTTTTTTGAATTAATTTTAATTAGAGAATTAAATCACACCCACATATTAATTCCTTCCTTTTAAAATAATTAATTAAGAAATTGAAAATTAAAATATCTTCCCCTCTCAGCCAAAACGCGTACGTAATACCCTTCCTCCTCAAAATCAATTCCCCAAATTCAGTTTTCCACAGCTCTCTCTCTCTCCTCTCGCCGTAAGCCACGACCGCCTCTCGTCTCTTTCGCCGTCGCGCTTCCAGCGCCTCTCCGACCTCCGCTGGCCACGCCCCTTCTCCCTTCTTCTCTCTCTACAATCGGCCACCTCCTTTTCCTCCACGGAAGCGCCGACCGAACGCACAGCGCCGTCGTGCCGCCTCCCTCCTTCGCACATCGGAGCCGCTGCACAGCTCCCCTCTTCTCGTCGCGCTGCCTTGCGCCGTTGCAACCCAGCCGCGAGGAGCCGCCTCCAGTCTCCGTATCCGAGCGCCGTCGCTCCCATCTCTCAAACGTCGCCTCGCCGCCGCTCCTCCAGACGCAATCGCTGCCCTCCGCCGCCACGAACCGCCGCTGTGCCTCAATTCTCCAGGCACGAAACCGAGTGCCGCTATCCGTCCTCTGTTTCGTTTTTAAGTGAGTCCCTTTTATCGATTCTTACACTCAGTTTTCCAATTTAATTCTCTTTTGATTCAACAATATTCTGTTTAATTAATCTCTCAAAATGAAATACTCACGGTCCAATTTCATTCTTTTCATATCCAATATAGATGTCGTTGTCTCTTCGTGCTTTCCGATGTAGTTGAAGAATGTATGGCTGCTTGAATTTGTTTCCGGGAAATCCAGAACGACGTTGTTACGCCGTCCAATTTATTCAACGAGTCACCGAACTACGCTGTTAGACTGCTCGGTTTGGGACTCGTAAGAATTTCTAACCTCCTCTCTATTTCTTGTACTAGTTAGGATGGGAAATAAGCACTGTTAAGTTTTGTAAAAATTGGAATTATGCTTTGTTTAAGAGACTGTGAGATGGATGGAGTTTTAATGTTGTTGGTACTACTGAGTTTATTGTTTAGTGTTATTGAAGTTGTTAGTTAGTATTTTTTTGGTTGGTGTTGTTTAGTATTGTTGGTTTTGTCGTTTAATATTGTCGAATTAGTTGTTTTGTGTCATTGGAAATGGCTGAATTAATATTCTTGGTTTAGCTGTTTAGTATTGGTTGTTTAGTTGTTTAGTATTATTAATTTAGTTGGATGACATTATTGAGGAGACTAATTAGTTTGGTTTGGTTGGATTCCCCTGCTACTGTTCGAATTAGGAGTAAAGGGAAACTTTATTTTCTTTAAATCTTATTCTTGGTTTCTTGAGAAATAGACTAATACCATTAGATTTTAAAAGTAGTAATTTTTGTTATTAAAATTATTGTTAGTTATTTTTTTTTTTTGTTAAAAGGTTGAAAGAGATAAAGAGTTTGTATATTCAAAATTACTAGTAACAAATGAATAAGAGTATTTTGGGAAATTAATATAACTAGATTTTTGCATTGTAACTTTTCATTTTATAATTTGTATAAATACTACTCAATACTATTATCTTCGTTTCATACTTGTTTGTTGCATTACTATAAAGGCATGTCGCATACTTGTTTGCTACATCTATTTTTGGTAAAAAGAACAATAATACTTTTTAATATTTTATTCTCCATAACTAAAAGCTTCTACGTGTTTTACACTTTATTAATTTAAATACTAATAAACAACTATTTTTTTAAAACCCGTCTAATTAGTAAATTAGCAAGTGTGGACGGATGGAGTATAAGTTAATGCAAGTCCAATCATAAAGGTTCCTGTTTATAGTAATTTTGTGCATGAATTAGTCATGTAATTTCTTACATAAAATTTTTGTTTTTAATAGCACAATCAAGATACCTTTACATAATGTATGTTATAACATCGTAAAACTATTATTGTTCGATATTTTTCTGTATGATGTCATTTCCATTTGATCATCATTCTATTTGAAAGTGTTCTAATATATAAATGCGATACGGATGTAAGGTTACTTTTGAATCAATTAATTAGATGGAAAATATATTATGAACACTTAACTTTAAATTTAGATGTTTCATTGATTTCCGAGAATAAACATAAGTTTTTTATCAAAGTATTGAACAGAACAAATTGCATAAAGAAAATCCACATAAATTTTAATGACAAAAACTTGTATAAAACTGTCTCATGTCATGAGATAATACAAACTAACACCCACCATACCAAAGTTTTAATGAGTCAATATTCTAGTTAAATCAATTCTAATTTTCTCATATTATGAAATGGTCTCATACAAGGTCTACTCAACTTTAATAAATGAGAGGAAAACAAAGACTGAATATGATTAATATATTATACTTCATAAAGGAAACATAACTTTTTTAAAGTCATTATAAACTTCCCCAGACCTCCTAGTGTAATCTCTTAACATTTTTGCAGTAAAGGTGGAAATAGTCCAAAGTAAAAATATCATTAATGAAACTGATTTTTTATGGTTTTAGATTGTATTAGGTTATTTCTTCTCTAAATTTTTCACATCTTGCTTGTTCTTTGTTTTTTCATAGGAAAAGAATACCAAAACTTTTAGTTTTTGTTAATTTCTTAAGCTCTTTGGCCGAACAATTCATACAAAAAATGAAAGTTCAATTATTGATTTCATCTTACTCAGTTTGTTGCTGCGCTCTTTTTCCAGTTTCGCAAACGGGTCTTCTTTCACTGTATCAACGTTAAATATATAACTCTTATTCTAGCTTACATCAACATTTTAACTGTGATTTTTTTTATACGTGTTAGTATTCATAATGAGTTGATCCTAAAAAGACTAAATTAAATTATAATAAAAATAACTTTTTGAACACCACCAAATCAAATTGGTGCTTTTAACTTTGAATATGTATAGGGCGGAATTGGTTTATATATGAATCACTGAAGGGTATTAGTTGTTTTCACGGAAGAATTTACTGAAGAGTATTACTGGTTTACACTGAAAAGTCTTAGTTCATTTTCCCTGAACAACTAAGACTCTTTAGTGTAAATCAGTAATATTCTTCAGTAAATACAACTAATACTCTTCAATGAATGCAACTAATACTCTTCAGTGATTTATATATAAATTAGTCTCACTCTATACTTTGTCTTTTATCTTTTATCACCTTCTCACCTGTTTCATCAATGCCAAAAGAGAATATATTGGTATTGATATCTTGTAGATGATCATTAAATCCTCTAATTACCAACTTCTATGGTATTCGCTCTTCAACATTGAAATTGACTTTAATGGTCTATTATAATTAATCTTCTTGTAGATTTCACGTTATCACAACATCAAACATTTGGCAGACAAAAAATTATAAACAATGACGAACTCACATAAATCCTCATGGTTTTTATACCCCTCTTTCATAACATCCTTTTATCGATCTCCCCATTTATATGAAAGGGCAATTAAGAGAATAAATACATTAATCCCTTTGCATCCAAGAGAAAAAAAAAGAATCAAGAAAAAGAAATTGTAAACTTCAAACGAAATTATGAAACACAAATCTGTAAAGAATAAACCTTTTTGCTAGTGTTGCATTCCTCAGAAGCGTGGCAAAAGGTTCTAGTATAAAGCACCTTCTGAATCTCCTTAATAAAAATAAAATGTCAACCATTTTCCTGCCATTCTCGCCAATAATTTTCAACCACAAAAGCCTCGCGTTGTGTGAAGAAAAGCTCATCCATTTAACGCTACTATAATCAAACAATGAAAACATAAAAATAACTCAATTCGTCAACCAAAGAGTCCCTACCAAGGGGTCGAAGAGGCGAAAATGCTTCACAAAAATTATGAAATTCATAGCTTCAGGTTTATGAAGATAGGGTGTTGCACATTTGGGGTATTAGGAATCAGTATTTTTAAGCCTCACTTAGTTTTGTGAAGAATACTTTATCTGCATGCGTAAAAGAGAACTTGTTAAAAAAAATTGAACAAAGATATTGTAAGAGCTTATTAGAAGGAACAGAACCAACAGAAGGATGAAAAATAAAAGTATAACACACAATCATAGACGTTAGCCACATATATTGCTATTCATAAAGTTCAGTCTCTACAGAATATGAAATACCTTAAAACACATTAAATTGACCTTTAGAACAGTATAAGGACCCTAGAGAACACATTTTGATAATCGAAACAAATGTCCACTGGGATTGGGAAAAATATCTAAAGCTATTCAAGGATTAAGTGATATTTAACAGAAATAATTGTCGCACTATTCAAAAATAAATTAGCACTCACATTAACCTCTAAAGTATCGAAAGCAACATGGTTGGAGCTATAAGTACTTGTATATTTGTTATTGGTAAGTCCTGCAAAAAAGATTATTTCACTCAAAATTATGATACGCAATGGAGAGAAGGGGGAGAAATTCGCAGGAAGCAATGAAAACCCAAATATTCACACACATAGAGATGCAATGCACGTTGAAGAATACTGGAATTATGAGTGGCGTTTGAGGAAAGGAAAGGTGAACAACAAAGAGATTCCGCCATTGAAGGAGCTTTACAGAGGAACAATAAACTTGGAGCGTACTCCGATATCATTTCATATTTGGGGGTTATAGCCCGTGTTGCGGAGGAGCCCGATCGATGGGCAACGGTTTCCCAAACCTTCACCGCGTGTTCATAACAACACTTCTCTTTGTGTATTGATTATTTGATAAATGTACCATTATTGCGAACCGAAGATTATAATTCCGGGGAGGGGCGATTAAAATTTTGGGTTTAGTTAATATTATATGGAATTTTTAATGGTGACACGTGGCAGTAAAAGGAGACTAACACTTGGCAGAAGTAGGAGAGTGCCCTTCTACTTTTATAATATAAGATTCTTTTAAAAGTAACACTAATCAACTTTAGAAGTATTATTAATATTAAGAAAAGAAGAATATGTTTATATATTATTTTAATTTTATAATACAAACTTTTTCAAGTCAAAGTTTAATTAAAAAGTTTAATAAAGAGGTTTTTATTTATAAAAATATATTTATATTCAAGAGTTCTTTTAAAATAAAATATAGATTTTAGAAAGAGTAATATTATATTTGAGACTTTTATAATATTATTATTATTATTTAAACAAAATTTCTTATTCTTTTATTACTTTCAAGAAAATATTAGATAGATATACTTTTAAGTATAAAAGCTTTTTAATTATAAAAGTCTTAGAATATTAGAAGATTGTTTTATAAAGATCGAAATAGTATTGCAACAAGGAAATTAGTTAGTACACTCCGCCAATACACCACCCTTTTAGAAGTGGTGTATTTACCAAGTTAGTATGTGTTTTTAAGTAGGTCTATTTTCAATAGGTCTATAAGATAACGATCTCCTCGATTCTCGTACCTCAAACTCTCAAGTTTTCCTATTAATTCAAATGTCAACTTTTAATCAAATGGTTTCGTACTAGGATTCTGTGCTAATCGGAATATGCACGAGGGATCCGACATTCTGTTTGTATATCACTCTCGGGACGTCTCTACAATGCAAGTTATCTTCCAAAGGAATTTCAAGACAGTTGTGACTTAGCTATAAAGTTAACAGGTGGGTGATGATCGGTTGTTTGATCTGCTAATAATAACGTTGTGCCGGTATTTTCTGAACTCGACAAAATCAATCTAAAACAATCTAATCCAACATAAATGTAACCCCTATTATATAACTGTTTGAATTATGTGATATGACTATATATGATATATAATGCCTGTTGTTTTATAAATCGATCACCATTGTATGAGTAAATACCTTATGTGAGCATGAATCAGTTCAATTGTCAATCAAGTATTTTTTTTTCTCTGTAAAGTTTGATGTGTCAGTTTTTTGGAAAGTCAGTAAGTACGGAGTTGGGATCGAGTTTTTTAATCCAACCTCCGGGGAACTGTCAGGGACGCCCTCGGAATGTAGGTTGTTGATTCAAACAGATCTGGTCCCCGGGTCAGCCGCCTACGTTGCGCACTGGGAATAAGACCATTGATGGTTTGCTATTATTTTGAGGGTTGTTGTGGTTGGATGAAGTGAGTTTGATGATGATTGGAAGGAGTAAGTTTGTTGTGGTTGAAAAGAGTAACTTTGTTGGAAGTGGAATGATCGTACGAATATGGTTTGACAGTTTGTGACAATACGTGAGTATGACTTTGGGCTTTGCCCTAATGTGAACCAACTTGTGCTATTTCAATTATACTATGTGAAATGTGTTAATGCGGATCAACTGTTACTTCTGTGATATATCGTAATCATGTTTATATGTGAAAATGATTAAATAGAATAAATACTTTATTAATGAGTATAACTTAATATATTTCGGATTTACCAATCCCATGACGTTGCGAATCACCCATACGTGAGAATTTAAATCTCACGCCCTTTTTTTTACAACCTTTGCAGATTATGATTTCGTGGAGCAAGGACAGTAATAGAGATGACACAGAGTTCCCCACTTAAATAAAATATTATTGTTAATACTATGCTTTACATACACATATATGTGTGTGCGATACTTATTAAAATTGTTGGTCCCGGTACAAGACTGAGGAATACGTGTATGGGGGGGGGGGGGCGGAATACACGTATACCAATTTTTCAACCTTAAAACTGACTGAGTCCCCTTTGCTCAGAGTGGTAAAGAACTAGGAGCTGATAACACACCTACTGACTACACTTGGTGCGGGTCAGTTGGCTAACTATCAGTTCGAGTTCAGTGCGGAAATGTTTGAGCCCTGAAAGTTTAAAGTCTTGTTTAGTTTGCTTTCTGAAAACCTTATTTTACTCAAATTTGAAAGGTGTTTAGTAGGGCAGTGTTCTTTTGAAGATCAGGCTGATTGATTCAGACCTGATTAACTTGAATGCAATGAATGAACAAGTAATATAGCAAGTATGCACAATATCAAAGCAGTAAGAACACAAGGAGTTTAACGTGGTTCAGAGTCTCAAGCTCCTACGTCCACGGCCTGACTTAACAGGAAATCCACTCAAGGGATTCTTGTTTTTAACGTGCCAAGGTGCACCAAGACCAGCTAACCTCACTGATCTATACAAACTCCACTTACTAACACACTAACTGACTTACTCCCAACAAGCCTATCTTAGGGTTTTGGTTTCAGTTTGAATTCCAACTAAGTTGAGATTATCCTTACAAGGCAAAGCTATGCTAGGGATTGGATAATCTCTCTAAGCTTAAGATGATTCTATTTAGCTCTTGGAATACAGAATAACTCTCAGTTGCTAAGAAACACTTGGGAAATTTGAATGTTTTCGAGTGCTTCTCTTAAAGGCTGAATGCTTTGAGTGCTTGAGAGTTTGAGTAATTTCTGGCTTGGAAATTTCCCGTAACCTTGAATGAATTCAAGGCCTTCTGTATTTATAGGTGATTTGAATAACTATCCGTTGGAGAGATAGCCTTCTAGTCATCTATGTAGAGGGGTTTCAAACGGACATATCTTCATGCAGCAGCCGCCCTTGCATGGATTTGGTATTTGCATTAAATGCACATTAAATGCTTGCCCGTTGAATATGCAGTCTGAATTCAGTCTTCATGTCAGGTTCCGTACGTGCGTGTCCTCCTCAGATTGGTCCACGTCATCAGGTTGGTGAGAATGTCAGAACTTATTCCTGAGCTTCAGGCTTGTCTTATTAAGTTCATTTTGTCTTGAGCTCACCGGTCTTGTCCTGACGCTGAAATTCCTTTTGCATTGCTTGGCTCTACTCCAAGTCTTCCCATTAACTCAGTGACATCCTGTTCCCTTCAGGACTGAGTTAGTAATGACCTCAGGGTCATACTCTTCATCACTGACACTTACTCAGCCAGCTTAGAGGACTGCCATAAGTTCAGGATGGTGCTCTTCGTCTTCAGGCTCTGAGTCTTGATTGTCTCCAGTGAGTTCTCCTCTCACTGAGTACCTGTAAAGTGTAAAATGACTAAGTGCTAACCCTAACCAAGACTAGCCTGACAAAGACAGATTAAGGCAAACATCTTTTCAGGGGCTTTGGGATCTTAATCAAAACTGACAATGTCCCAACAATTTCCCCCTTTTTGATGATGCCAAAACACTGAAAAGATCCTCAAAACACTTAGAGGAAACAAGATAAACCTATCTATAAGATAAGACAGTGTTAGAGCAATTCTTGATAAAGTACAGAATTTAAAACAAACAGCCAAAAAGACAATGAGTTTTTGTCTGTGGGCAAAAGTAATAGATTTCATTGATTGATGTGGAAATGATTACAATGAATCTAATCTATTACAAGGAAGCCTGTGAACACCTAGACTAATCTCATTTCAGGCTTGAGTCCATATCCTGCATAAACTCTTGCCTTCAGCTCGTCAAGCCTTCCAGGTTGGTTCACATATCCTTCAGCTCTGGCTATCTTCAAGACTTCCATCATTATGGCCTTTGTATCAAGCTTTCGAGTTCCAGGAATCAAGGGAGGAGCTCGAATGGTGAACTCAGGGGCCTTCACTTGGACTTGAGCTGCCTCAGCCTCCTCCAAGATCTTCTGGAATAGCTCAGGATGATTGTCCATCATATAGTCAGTGAAGTGGGCATCAATATCGTCAGTGTCGCCCCACTTCTTCACAACAAACCATAGCCTGACAAATTCATCCCTTGCATCAGTCCAAAACTCCTTCAATGTTTCTGAGACGAACTCATCAACAAACGCTTCCCTTGCTCCTGATTCTGGCCTACTGACTTGAAGAATTGTTGATTTCCTAACTGTTGGCTTCTTCCTGTACTTCCTTGGCTCAGGCTTCGCCTTTTTCCTCCTTAGCAAGCTGATCACTGCATCATCTAGTTCTCGTTGTTGAAGCTCATTGATGTCAGTCAGCTTCTCAACCTTCTTCTCCAAGATGCGCATCTTCTCCTTCTGAGCGATTTCAGCTCTGCGCACAGCCTCAGATTTTTCAGATTGATCTCCCCACGCTTCAGCACATAGCTCCGCAACCAACTCACCTGAATAAGTGATTGGATTCTTCCTTGAGCTCATGGGAGACGATCTCTGAATAGGCTCAGGTTGTTGCTTGGAAGTTTCATTAGCCTTTGCCTTTGTTGCCTCCTCCCTCAGCTTGGCAACAATTTGTTCTCCTTCCTTCTCCACCGCCGCTAACCTAGCTGACTTCCTCACCCTTAGAATATTCCCATCAGGATTGGCTTCAGGATCAGCTAGAACGGTCTCTCCTTGGTTAACTACCTCAGATGCCTCAGGGCGGGATCTTTTCTTCTTCTTTTCCCCCTTTTTGGCATCATCATTGGCCTCAGATGGGAATGCGTCAGATCCGCTGTTGATTACGAAGGAGGCTAGGGAATGGACATCGTTAATTCCCTCCTTCAATAATTCAACTCCCATTGAAATTCCAGTCCCCGCAAAAGAAACGGAACTGATGGCAGCATTGACTTTCTTCTCAAAGACCTCCATAGAGAGTTGGAGACTTTGTTCAGCCTTGGTGATCCTTTCCTCCACCTTCAAGGACTCACCGCTGACTCTGCTGGCCTCAGTTAGTATCTTTGCAGACTCCTCAGTGGCCTTTGTCAACACGTCCGCCACTGACTGAGAAGTGCGATCCAGCTTCCCTGACTCCAGCTCCAACTTGGACGCTGAGTCCTTCAAGGCCTGAGCGACAACGGCTCCAGTCTGAGCTGCAAGCCGGTCCACTGCCTAATTCATCTTTTCGTCCCTGATCGCATCCCTCTCTTCAAGCTTCATGAGAGTGTTCCTAAGCATCTTCTTGGTGCACTTCCTCTCATTCCTCACTGACTTGGCCGTGTCAGTCATCGTTTTCTTTAACAAAATCAGCTCCCTGTTAGCAAGGGTGTTGTAAGCTGACTTTGTCCACCTGATGTGCTTCGCCAGGGCCTTGGAGTCTTCTTCCTTCTCAGCTCGTAGCCTCATTACTTCCTCCTGAAGTTCAGCTAGATTTTCTAAGGTTTTCTCCTGTTTGACCTCCACTATGCTTGTGAATTCAGCACGTCCGACCCCGGTTATGATCACATCCTCATCATCAACGGCCGCCTCAGTGATTGGTTGCTTTCCCTTGTCAGCCCCTACAGCATCAGTCCCTTCTTCAAGGTGCACTGAAGGCAGTTGTGAAGTAGTCATAGCCGCCTCCTTAGGCTCAGCTAAGCTAACTTGAACCTTAGGAACTTGTCCTTCGGAACTGAGAGTCTCCTTGAATGCCTCAACATCATCCTCTCGTGTCTCAGGGCAGGGAATCCCTTCATCGACAGATGTCTCATTGGCAGCCGAGATGTTCACAACATCCTCAGCCACTGGTCCACCCTTGGCCCCAGTGTTCTTATCACCTTCCCCCTGAGCCTGAGGCTCAGAGTTCATTTCATCAACTTCTCTCGCAGTCTCCTCCACTGCCTTCTCCATAGCTCCACCTTGAGCTCCTTCATCATCCTCCTCATCCTCCTTCTCTTCAACAGAAAGAAGGTCAGCCTTGCTCTTGGACATCATCTCAGCCACTAGCTGCTTCAGGTTGTCAAAGTTCAAGAGTTGAAGCCAGCTAGTAAGTCCAAAGAACGAGCAAATCTTGGCCTCTTCAGTCTCCCAATGCTCCCAGCCACGAGCATCTACTAGCATATGTTGCTCCTGCATGTTTGATTGTTTGAAGTCCAACCAAACCTTGAGCTCAACCACATATGCCAGCAACTCAGTATACTTGTATAGCCCAGGCCAGCACTTCCCTGCCCATTCCGTGGCGTTCCCCCTGAGTGTGTTTTCCAGTATCCCTCCTGCCATGTGCTCATCCAACTCCTCCTCCTCTATTTCAAGGAACTCATCCTCTTCAGCTGAAATAGATTTGGGACAGTCTTTAGGATTGGGGTATGAGGGAAAATCTGAGGGGTTTGGAAGATTTGGCTCGGCTAACTGGTCAGGCTCATTTGTAGGTGAAGTTGAGGGCGCTGACTCAGTAGGCTGATCTGGCTGTGAGGTTTGGGGGGTTTGGGAAGTTTGAGGTGTGGGGTCAAGGATGGAAGGTGTTTGGGTTTCAGGATGTGGGGGTGTTTGAGTGGATGCTGTCTCAGGCTGCAACGACTCAGCCGTCTCGACAGTCTTTCTCACCTCCTCCAAGTCAGAGGCTCCAGGAGAGCTTGACTTCTCCCTCTCACTCAGCTCAGGAAGCTTCTTAGCAGGGGACTTCTTTACTCCCTTCCTAAGTCTCTTCAGGGGCCTCTCTCCCTGAGTACCCTCCTTTCTGACGTCATCGTCGGTTCCCTCAGCCTCAGTCCCGGCCTTCTTGGGATCAGACTCAGTCCCAGATTTCGTGCCCTTCCCTGACAGCACGATCTTCACCCTCTTCCTCTTCTCAGCCGCGTCCACTTCAGGCTGCTCCACCTCCTCAGCTGCAATCTCCTCACCCTCCTTACTCCTCTCAAGGAGCTCATCCACCTGTTCAATGAGGCTGGTTGCCACTCTCTTGGCCTTACCAGCTGGCTTTTTGGCCTGACCCTTTGCTTTCGCATTGGGATCAGTCAGCCCTAGCACTGAATAGGTGTCACTCAGTGAGGAAAACATTACCTTCTTTGAGGAGAGACAGTCCTCAAAGTCGAAGGTATACCCATGGCAAGCATGAGTAATCAGGATGGAGATTCTTGTGCCAAATGGCAAGATGGCACTGACGGAAATGTGCTTCTTCTCCTCGTCACGCGTGAGCTTGTCCAATCCTGCCTGATGGAGTTGATCGAGGAAAAACTGCTCCCAGTTCGCTTCCACTCCATCAACGATAGCTCCCATGAGCCTCAGCTTGGGCAGACTCAACTGCTCGTGAGAGCCAGTTGCACCCATCACTAACTTGGACACCAAGTCCACCAGCGCTCTGTACTCCGGCTTCAGAGTGCTCTTGTTTTGACGGGCCCTGAACTCAGATGACCCTGACTTGGTCCATTTCCCAAGGAATTCTCCCTCCGAGTTTTCCTTGTAAGTCTTTGGGTTGATGCCTGAGAATGGCAGCTTGAAGACTTCCCTCACCGCCTGCCTGATATTGATCGTGACCACCTCTGTGTCGTAAAGAGGTTCACCGTTGCCGTCCTTCTCTCCCGTCGGCTTCAGCGCAGTCACTTTTGTGAAAATTTCCCCCTTCCGCAAGAACATATTCAAATATGCTTCCACTACTGTTCTTGGGAGCACGGAAATGGGGCGGGTGGTGAAGTATGTTTCCAACCCGGCGTCGGAAACCCATTTAAAAACGGGTTTGATTTCCTCAACCGTTAGACAGATACCTTCCATGGAGATGACTTGCTCCATGTGTACCAGTTTCTTCTCAACAACGTCGACGATCTTGTCGGTTGTCCAGTTGGAATTAAGGAATGCCATTGTTTTTTAACGAAAGGTTTTTTTTTTTTGGAATTTCTGCGTTTGAGCAAGAGAAAACTCAGTGTGCAGATTGTGCGTTGTGTTTGCGTAAAAACCTCAAATGGCACTCTTGATTGATAAGACTAAGTCAGTTGCTCAAACGTGGGGTTGAGATCGATCCCTGAATTCGAAAGGTTTTGAAATGAGAGGCCAGGATTAATCTCAGTTTTAATTAAACCCCATGTCAGTCATATTCCATATAAAACGGGCACATATATGAAAAAGCAATTGTAGCATTAAATGCTCCGTGTGCGTGGGTTTAAATATGAAAAGGCGCGCTTTTAATGAAAACGGAATGCATTTAATAAAGATTTTCAGGATGAAGGACTCAGGGAGACGCTTGAGATTCACAAGTGTCAGGTTAGAACTCATACCTGTCAGGGAGACATTGTAGCACCCTGACTGCTCTCCCGGATCTAAGAGTCCCAACTCCACTGACAGTTCCATAAACCTTGCTTCAGCCAAGGGCTTAGTCAAGATGTCAGCTCTTTGCCTGTCAGTGTGAATCTTCTCCATCCTAATATCTTTCTTTTCCACATGATCTCGAATGAAGTGGTGTCTAATATCCACATGCTTGCACCTTGTGTGAAGCACTGGGTTCTGAGTAATTGCTATTGCACTATTGTTGTCACAATAGATTGGAACCTGATTAGCAAATACTTGGTAGTCCCTCAACTGTTGCCTCAACCATAAGATCTGAGCACAACAACTACCTGCAGCCATATACTCAGCCTCAGTTGTGGATGTAGCCACTGAATTCTGTTTCTTACTAAACCACGAGATCAATTTACTTCCCAAAAACTGACATGTCCCTGAGGTTGATTTCCTATCAATCCTACAACCTCCATAATCTGCATCTGAATAACCTGTCAGTTCTAAGTTGTCATCTGAAGGATACCATAGTCCCATATTGACTGTCCTTTTCAAATACTTAAGTATCCTCTTAGCAGCCTCCAAATGACTTCTCTTGGGATCAGACTGATACCTAGCACACACACCAACTGCAAACGTAATGTCTGGCCTACTTGCAGTCAGGTACAATAAGGAACCTATCAGCCCCCGATACTCAGTCTGATTTACCGAAGTCCCCTCAGTGTCAGGATCCATCTTCCAATTTGTGTTCATTGGGATCCTGGCAGGATTGCTGTTCTGAACACCAAACTTATGAATCAAGTCTCTTGTATACTTGGCCTGATTAATGAATATACCTTGATCAGTCTGCTTGACCTGCAATCCTAAGAAGAAGTTCATCTCTCCCATCATGGACATCTCAAATTTACCAATCATCAACTTAGAGAATTTCTCACAGAGCTGATGATTTGGTGATCCAAAGATTATGTCATCCACATAAATTTGGACCAAGAGAATGTCATCACCTTCAGTGATCCTGAACAATGTCCTATCCACTGTTCCCTTCTTGAACCCATGATCAGTCAGGAATTGAGAGAGGGTATCATACCAAGCTCTTGGTGCTTGCTTAAGTCCATAGAGTGCTTTCTTCAAATGGTATACTCTATCTCCAACCTCAAACCCGGGAGGTTGTTCAACATATACCTCTTCATTGAGTACACCATTCAGGAAGGCACTCTTGACATCCATTTGATACACCTTGAACTTCTTATATGTTGCATATGCAAGGAACAACCTGATAGCTTCCAATCTGGCCACTGGAGCAAAAGTCTCATCATAGTTTATTCCTTCAGACTGACAATACCCTTTTGCAACCAGTCTAGCCTTGTTCCTTACCACAACACCATTCTCATCCTTCTTGTTCTTGAAGACCCACTTGGTACCGATCACACCTTGATGCCTAGGTCTATCTACCAGTTCCCAAACCTGATTCCTTGTGAACTGATTCAACTCCTCTTGCATGGCAATGATCCAGTTCGAGTCAGTGAGAGCTTCTTCAATGTTCTGAGGCTCTTGCTCAGAGAGAAAGCAACAGAACAACGCACTCTCACCATGGAACCGTCTGGTTCTGACTCCCTCAGTTGGATCACCAATGATTTGATCAATGGGATGATCTTCTAACCATGTTCTCTTGCCAGGAGTTGTTCCTAAAGTACCTGCAATGTTAGTGTCTACAGGCTCATAAAATTCAGGAAATTAAACAGAAGGGGATGATCCTGAGTCTGTACCAAAGGGATTAACGAGCTCAATGTCAGGGACATTGATTCCCCCTTGATGAGGTGACTCGGGAGCCGTCTCAGCTGCAACAGCATCTTCATAGACGGTGTTTACCTCAGGTTGAGCCTGTTCCTCAGTCTGAGGCTCAACAATCCCTGATGTGCTAGGCTTAGGAGTGGCACTTGATTCATCATCCTGATCGTCATCATCATCCCATCTCGGAATTGGCACGGTTTTGATCTTGGGATCAGGTTGATTCTTCAAGCTTAGCCTTGTCACCCTCCTTGTGACCTCCTCAGTGTCAGGATTCAACACTTTTGCCCTAGACTCATTAGCAGATTCATCAAAGACAACATGAGGTGATTCTTCCACAACAAGGGTCCTACAATTGTAAACCCTGAAGGCTTTGCTAACTTCAGAATATCCTAAGAATATTCCTTCATCAGATTTGCTATCAAAGGCTTTCAACTGGGTCTTCCCATTGTTGAGGATGAAGCACTTACAACCAAATACATGAAAATAAGAAATACGAGGTTTTCTCTTGTTCCATGTCTCATATGGGGTCTGAGCATGTTGCTTGTTCAGCATGGATCTGTTCTGAGTGTAGCATGCAGTGTTGATTGCCTCAGCCCAGAATTTCTTGGGCAATCCTGACTCAGCCAGCATGGTCCTTGCAGCTTCCTTTAGTGTCCTGTTCCTCCTTTCAGCGACACCATTCTGTTGTGGGGTTCTAGCTGCAGAAGTCTCATGAGCTATACCAAGTTCGTTACAAAAGTCAGAAATATATGAATTTATAAATTCAGTGCCCTTGTCAGATCTGATCTTAGTAATGGACTGATTCTTCTCATTGCTGAGTCTTCTGAGCAAATCTGGAGCTTCACCTGTGTTTCCTTCTTATTCAACAAGAAAATAACCCAAGTATATCTAGAATAATCATCAATAACCACAAGGGTATATTTTCTACCATTCATACTCACAGGTGTTATGGGACCAAATAGATCCATGTGCAAGAGCTGAAGTATCCTGTCAGTGGAGTAGAAAGCCTTTTCTTTGAATGACGCTCTGACTTGCTTCCCTTCCTGACAAGCTTTGCACACGTGATCTTTGCTAAAAACTTCATTAGGTAGACCATCAACAAGTGACTATCTAGAAATTTTGTTAAGAATCTTGAAGTTCAGGTGGCTTAATCTTTTATGCCATAACCAACTGAGCTCTAGAGAGCTTTTAGCAACAAGACAGGTATTAGGAATAGTGTTGCTCCAATCAGCGAGATAAATGTTACCTTTCCTTATACCTGATAGAAGCACCTGTGTTGATTTGTCCTTGACTGAACATGTATTCGATGAGAACTCAACACTGAACCCTTTGTCACAGAATTGACTTACTGACAGCAGGTTATGCTTCAGTCTTTCCACAAAGGACACATTTTCCACTCTGACTGTACCTATAATTAGAACACCAAAACCTTTAGTAACACCTTTTGAGTTATCACCAAAGGTTACTTGTGGACCACCTTTAGCTTGATACTCTTGGAGAAGACTCTTCATTCCAGTCATGTGCCTTGAGCAACCACTGTCTAGGTACCAAACAGCTTTGATTGAGTCTCCTCTCCTCTTGTTGTGATCCACAGCCGCCTGCAAGCAAATCAGGCTTTACGTACCCATTGGGTGTTGGGTCCTATCGTATCAGCTGTACCCTTCGGGATCCAGACTTGCTTCACAACCCTGATTGCCTCAGAGTGGTAAATCTGTCTCCCTGAAACATCGACATACACAACTTTCTTCTTCTTTGCCTTAGAGGAAGATGGTGTATGAGTGTTAGGCTTAGGCTTCGCAGGAGCCTGAGTGGGTGCCTTTTGGGCTGGCTTCCTGTTCTTCCTAGGTCTGGGTGCAGCAGGTCTTGGGCCTTGTTCTTGATAAGGACCCTGATTTCTATTCCCCCTAGGCAAGTGAGGAAATGGAAAACAGTTAAAGGCCTCAGGATGCCAAAACCACGGGGGTGTCATCATGTTTGGCCTTCCCTGTTGGTATTGCCAAGCATGATGATACCCTCGCTGACCAGTCTGAGGGCTCTTAGCCTGAGTCTTCCTCTGCTTTCGCTGAGGTTTTCCTTGGCCTGAGCTCTCAGGGGCTTCCTTAGATTGCTTCGCCTTTCCCTTGGGTTTTGGCTTAGCTACCTTAGGAGCAACCCTGACTGTGTCAACGGTTTCCTTGCCCTTATCAGTTTGACGGGCCTGGAGCACAACCTTAGGTGCACTCTGGCCTGTCTGAACAAATACCCTCTCAGTGTTGCTCCCTGAAGCAACAGGAGACTGACCTTGTGAGGATTTCTCAGGAACATATCCAAGTCCCTTTTTCTTGTTCCCAAGTATCTGGTTGCTATTTATTTCCTCTCTAGCCACTGAGGATTTATTCATTGCTGCAACCTTTTTCTTGAGAGAGTCCTTACTCTTTTTCAGGATTTCATGTCTGGTAAAGAGGTCATCAAACTTACTCTTAAGTGCTTTCAGCTCTTCCTTCCTGACCAGCTCTTCCTCAGCCAATTCCTTCAGAATCTTCTCTCTTGGGAGACGCTCAGAATTGATCATATCAATTTCCTGAGTTAGTCTCACAATCTGAGCTGATTCTTTAAGATCAGACTGAGTGAGTTGTTCATTCAGATTTTGAACTTCAGTACTCAATTTCTTGTTCTCCTCTACCAAGAAGACATTAGTTTCCTGCAGTCTGGAGAAATCAACCATCAATTGATCAAGACAGATCTGAAGGTTCATTTCTCTAACTGACTCTGAGCTAAGCTCAGGATTTTGACCAGTGTAAGAAGCACAAACAGAATTTGATGTTACCTCAGGCTCATCCCTAGCCATTAGACAGACATCATCGTACTCGTCATCTGAGAAGAGTTCAGGTGACCTTTCAGTAGGACCGTCAGAATCTGTTGCATCTTCAGCGACCATCGCTCTCCGATCAGCAGATCTTAGATCCCTAGTGGCTCTCCTTTCCTCTCTCTCCCTTGCACTCAGCTCCGGGCAGTCGTACTGATAGTGACCAATCTTATTACAGTTGTAACATGCTACCTGCTCACTTACTCTTTCTTTTCTTAGTTCAGGGTTCCTCCTTGAGTCAGGTTCCCTGATTCTTGGTGAGCTTTCAGCCTTGGTTGGATATCTATCATCACGAGTACGTCTCTGTTCGTCTCTTCTTTGAGGCTTTGGTTCTGAATATCTCCTTTCATCACCACGTTCTCTCCTCTGGTCAGTGTTCCTTCGCTCCTCATATCTCCTCGAGCTTTGGTGGGTTCCTTCAGGTTTCCTGTCACGTGAGTCCTGATAAAACTTTTTATAACGTCCAAACCTGGAATTGAGCTTGTCAAATCGTCTGGCCATCAGGCTGTACTCCTCAGCGAGTTCTTCCCTGCTCATCTCCATCAGTGACTTTGATGAAGAATTTGATGAGGGCTCAATAGGTTCAGACCTGGCCTTGAACGCCACACTTTTCTCAGGAGTTTTCTCCTTCACTTCCTCTTCTGACTGAACTTTCTTCTTTCTTTTGTTAAGATCGAATTCTAGCGCTTTGAGCTCTGAAAAAAGTAAAGCAGAAGTTATGTTACTCATATCCTGAGTATTCTTAAGCATAATTACACTGTTGTCCCATCTCTCAGGAAGGGCATTCAGGATCTTTGAAGCAACATCTCTCCTTGGGACATCCTTGTCCAACATCACCAACTCATTCATCAACTTGATGAATCTAGACTCCATTTGATCTATGCTCTCGTCAGGCAGCATCTCGAATGCTTCGAATTTCTGAATGGCAATATTTCTCTTGTTTTCCTTTATCTTTTCTGACCCCTCGCACATCCTGGTCAGCTCATCCCAAACCTCCTTTGCCGTCTTTAGGTTCATCGGCCTGGCTGACTCCTCGAAAGGCACCCTGTGCAAGATGATGTTTCTGGCGACGTTGTCAAGCCCCACCATCTTGATTTCATCGTTGGTCATGTCTTTCCTCTCTTTAGGAACCTGCACGCCAATCGCAAGGTCATCATATCCCAGTCCTCTGACGTTAGGAATAGTGATCTTGATCGGTCCTTCCCTGAGCACACGCGGCATCTGGTCATGGATGGCATCTAGATGTGCTTCTAATCTGAACTTCCAATAGACAAAGTTAGACACAGAGAATTCAGGTAACGAAGCTTCAAGTCTCCTCGAAGTCATGATGATGCAAGTTTTATGAAAAGCAAACTCAGATCTGTTCAGTGACCACCAACAGTTTCTCCTCTGAAACTATTAGTATTCAAAGTCAGTGGTCTTTCGAACCACTGCTCTGATACCACTTGTTGGTCCCGGTACAAGACTGAGGAATACGTGTATGGGGGGGAATATACACGTATACCAATTTTTCAACCTTAAAACTGACTGAGTCCCCTTTGCTCAGAGTGGTAAAGAACTAGGAGCTGATAACACACCTACTGACTACACTTGGTGCGGGTCAGTTGGCTAACTATCAGTTCGAGTTCAGTGCGGAAATGTTTGAGCCCTGAAAGTTTAAAGTCTTGTTTAGTTTGCTTTCTGAAAACCTTGTTTTACTCAAATTTGAAAGGTGTTTAGTAGGGCAGTGTTCTTTTGAAGATCAGGCTGATTGATTCAGACCTGATTAACTTGAATGCAATGAATGAACGAGTAATGTAGCAAGTATGCACAATATCAAAGCAGTAAGAACACAAGGAGTTTAACGTGGTTCAGAGTCTCAAGCTCCTACGTCCACGGCCTGACTTAACAGGAAATCCACTCAAGGGATTCTTGTTTTTAACGTGCCAAGGTGCACCAAGACCAGCTAACCTCACTGATCTATACAAACTCCACTTACTAACACACTAACTGACTTACTTCCAACAAGTCTATCTTAGGGTTTTGGTTTCAGTTTGAATTCCAACTAAGTTGAGATTATCCTTACAAGGCAAAGCTATGCTAAGGATTGGATAATCTCTCTAAGCTTAAGATGATTCTATTTAGCTCTTGGAATACAGAATAACTCTCAGTTGCTAAGAAACACTTGGGAAATTTGAATGTTTTCGAGTGCTTCTCTTAAAGGCTGAATGCTTTGAGTGCTTGAGAGTTTGAGTAATTTCTGGCTTGGAAATTTCCCGTAACCTTGAATGAATTCAAGGCCTTCTGTATTTATAGGTGATTTGAATAACTATCTGTTGGAGAGATAGCCTTCTAGTCATCTATGTAGAGGGGTTTCAAACGGACATATCTTCATGCAGCAGCCGCCCTTGCATGGATTTGGTATTTGCATTAAATGCACATTAAATGCTTGCCCGTTGAATATGCAGTCTGAATTCAGTCTTCATGTCAGGTTCCGTACGTGCGTGTCCTCCTCGGATTGGTCCACGTCATCAGGTTGGTGAGAATGTCAGAACTTATTCCTGAGCTTCAGGCTTGTCTTATTAATTCATTTTGTCTTGAGCTCACTGGTCTTGTCCTGACGCTGAAATTCCTTTTGCATTGCTTGGCTCTACTCCAAGTCTTCCCATTAACTCAGTGACATCCTGTTCCCTTCAGGACTGAGTTAGTAATGACCTCAGGGTCATACTCTTCATCACTGACACTTACTCAGCCAGCTTAGAGGACTGCCATAAGTTCAGGATGGTGCTCTTCGTCTTCAGGCTCTGAGTCTTGATTGTCTCTAGTGAGTTCTCCTCTCACTGAGTACCTGTAAAGTGTAAAATGACTAAGTGCTAACCCTAACCAAGACTAGCCTGACAAAGATAGATTAAGGCAAACATCTTTTCAGGGGCTTTGGGATCTTAATCAAAACTGACAATGTCCCAACAAAAATTATTTTATTCATTTCTTCCGCTGCATAAAACTCATCATCTCTCATTTCCGTTATATTTCCTTCAAAAATTTTATTGTTCGGACTTTTGATCACAATAATACTTCGAATCCGATATAATTAATATATTCTGGATTCGGGGCGTTACAGGTGGTATCAGAGCCTAGGTTCAAAACTTTCGGACCAAAACCCAAATCATTGTTTTTATCAAACCAAAATTCTTTTTCTTTATTAAATTTTCTTATCATGTAAGTATAGATCACTACTTAAATCACTTGAGGGGAAATGTGTCTCCTATTACCGTCAGAAGCTCCTCGAAGGTATGTTCTTATTTTATTGTCTAAAAGTTTATGATATTGCGACAAGTTGACTTTCATTACAAAAACTCCAATCAAAAGATCGAGAACTCGAAACATCACCTACGAGGTGTAGAAAGAACCACGAAATATTGTTTATATTACTATTGAAATGCAGATAATTAGTGAATGATAGAAATAAATATATTTGTGTAAATTTATAAACTTCATAAATGATGTTATATGATTATTTGAACTATGTGCCTTAATTGTTTAAATAATATTTCTGAATAACTAAAATTTTGACTAGGAATTTCCTTCCCATATAAGAATCCACCTAAGATAGTTATATCCCAATAATTAGAAGACACTTAGCTAACCTTAGAATCTATCAGTGTGTTTATGACCCAGTTTATGAGACTGCGTGCAAAGGCAAGAGCCATTCCAATATCCCACGATGAGACATATTTGACAGTCATGATTCGTTTTTCCAGAAGGGATACTGAGTTGGTCTCCGTCCTATCGCTGTAAGACTACTCGAACGGATGAGAATAGAAGACCCAGTTCAAAGGCCCCACATTCACTTGGAGACATACCTAGAAAAACAAAGTCGACGATGGGTATTTTCGTATGATAGTAGTGATCAGTCAGAGTGATCAAATCCTTTTAAAAAGTTATTATTTTGGTGTAGTCACAAATACGTACAACATAGATGTACCACCCTTTCCTGACATATAGTAGTAGTCAGATGTATGACCGTTTTACTTAGACCATAGCAGCATAGCTTTAACCCACTTCTTTTGTCGCTCGTGGTCTGTACTGATGTGAGGATACGATGCGTTAGAATTATGCTTAGAAGTCTTTTTTATTCTATAATGTAATGTAAGGAGACTGGCCTCCGTAGAACCAAAACTTTTTAGATATATATATACTTATTATGTGCTCACTGCTTGTCAATGTGTTTTACTTGCTTTGTATATATTGACTGTCACATATTTTATCTGATTATCACTTAATGACACATTACTGGTTCCTATTATACTGTGCGAATGTGAGCACTGTACCATTGGGGCCCCAATGCATCACGGTGAATTACATATCACACGTGTTTTTAGTGTTAACGTTTTGTTAATTTTGGATAATCCGATTATATTTTTATAACTTTCTCGCACCTATCCGTATCGTAACAATATTATTCTTTTCCAATCAGAACCACCTTTAGAATTGCACCAGGCCGAAGACGTGGACGACCCCGCGTTAACCCCATTATTGTACCAATGAATCCTATAGGACAGAACCCACCTCCTCAGGCTGAACCTAAGCCACCTCAGCAGGCCGCGCCAGGAAATATCTGGAACTACTATGGAAATTGAGGGCCAAATTATAGATTTACCCCTAACGCTAAATGATCACTTAGTAGAGTCCAATCTTCACATCCATAAGATGAAAATCTTTGACATAATCTTAGGCATTGACTAATTAACAAAGGACGAAGCGATAATAAAATGTACATAACGAGAGATCGACCTCAAAACCTATAATGGTCAACGCTTTACATTTCGTGAAATCAAGACCAAGAAGGAAACCCGAATAAAATCAGCAATCCAAGCTGCAGCAATATTACGAAAAGAGAAATGTCAAGCTTACCTCGTCCACATCTCAGTAGGAGAGAAAGACGACAAGTTGCGCATCAAGGTGCCAATTGTGGATGAATATCTTGACGTGTTCCCCGAGTAATTAATCGAGTTACCTCCTGATCGTCAGATAGAGTTCTCCATCGACTTGATACCTGGGGCAACACCAGTATCTAAAGTACCTTACCGAATGGCTCCAAAGGAATTGGAAGAACTGAAGGAACAACTGCAATGCTTGCTTGAAAAGAAGTTCATCAGGCCTAGTGCATCACCATGGGGAGCACACATGTTGTTCGTAAAGAAGAAAGATGGAACTTTCCGTATGTGCATAGACTACCAAGATTTAAATCAACTGACCATGAAGAACAAATATCCTCTTCCGAGGATAGAAGACTTGTTCGACCAGTTGGAAGAATGCTACCGTATTCTCAAAGATCGATCTGAGGTCTGGTCACCACCAACTAAAGGTTAAGAGTGAGGATATCCCGAAGACAGCATTCCAGACTCGGTATGGACATTATGAGTTCACCATGATGCCTTTCGGAGTAGCAAACGCTTCAACAATACTTGGATCAATTCATCATCGTCTTCATCAACGACATACTTGTGTACTCTTAGGACAAAGAGCAACACGAAGAACATCTCAAGGCAGTCTTAGAGATAATGAGACGAGAGAAGTTGTATGCCAAATTCAGTAAGTGTGAATTTTAGATCTACCGTGTATCTTCTTAGGGCATATAATCTCTACAAAAGGAATTGAAGTGGACCCAGCAAAGGTAGAAGCCATCATGAACTGGAAGACACCTACTAACGTCAATAAAATTTGGAGTTTTCTTGGGTTAGCAGGGTACTACCGAAGGTTCATACAAGAATTTTCCAGCATTGTGTAAGCGCTGACGAAGCTTCCAAGAGCTAAAGAAGAGGCTAACCACGTCGCCTGTGTTAACCATCCCAGACGGATCAGAAGGATTTGTCATTTACACAAATGCTTCTTTGTCAAGCTTGGGTTGTGTTCTGATGCAAAATAAGAAAGTTGTAGCTTATGCATCCCGGCAACTTAAGGACCACGAACAAAACTATCCAACGCACGACTTAGAATTGGCGCAGTGGTTCACGCGTTGAAGATTTGGAGATACTACTTATATAGAGGAAAGTGTGAGATCTACACTGACCATAAAAGCCTAAAATACTTCTTCACGCAGAAGGAATTGGACATGCGTCAAAGAAGATGGCTAGAATTGGTAAAAGATTACGATTTCACTATCCACTATCACCCTGGAAAGGCAAACGTAGTGGCAGACGCTTTAAGTAGAAAGGAAGATACAAAACTAAGCATCATTCCGACCACACAGTTACCATTAATAGGAGAACTCTCTCGATTAAACCTAGAATTTTCCACACATTGTTGTGCAGATTCCATGGTTTACGCGTTCACCCTACAACCGACCTTACGAGAAAGGATCCTAGGAGCACAAAAGAAGGATAAATCCTTGAGAGGAATACGTCGCTGAGGAAGGAACCATTCAAAGATATGTGTTGAGTACTGATGGAGCTTTAATGTTCGATAACATAATCTGTGTGCATAAGGATGAAGGAATAAGGAATGAAATCCTAAAAGAGGCACATAGCACTCCTTACACCGTTCATCCCGGAGAGACGAAAATGTACCGGGACTGAAAGAGAACTTTTGGTGGAGAGGTATGAAGAGGATGATAGCTCAATTCATCAAAAGATGTTAATCTGCCAACGGGTTAAAGCAGGTCATCAATGACCCTAGGGTTGTTGCATCCTCTGGAGATGCCAGAGTGGAAATGAGAGAACATCACTATGAATTTTGTCACCGTATTTCCGAAAACGGTGAAGAATCACGATGTCATCTGGGTTATCGTAGATAGACTTACCAAGACTACCCATTTTATTCCTATTAGAATGACGTATACGTTAGACAAGCTTGTCCAACTATACATAGCTGAGATAGTCAGACTGCACGGTGTACCCATCTCGATAGTGCCCGATAGAGACCCCCATTTTACCTCCAAGTTCTAGGAAGTCTGCAATGAGCCTTGGGAACTGAATTGAAATTCAGCACCGCATACCACCCGCAGACTGATGGACAATTGGAAAGAACTATCTAGACGCTCGAAGATATGCTCAGAGCTTGCGCTCTAGATCTTGAAGGAAGTTGGGAAAGCCACCTACCCTTGGTAGAGTTTGCTTATAACAACAGTTATCAGGTGACAATACAAATGGCGTCGTATGAAGCACTCTACGAGAAGAGGTGTAGATCGCCAGTTTGTTGGGACGAAGTTGGAATTCGAAAGATCCTCGGACCCGAACTAGTCGAAAGATCAGCTGAGATAGTCGCAAAGATTAAAGAAAGAATCAAGATGGCGTAGGACCGTCAGAAGTCATATGTAGACGCTCGGAGAAGAGATTTACAATTTGACATTGGCGAGAAAGTATTTCTCAGAGTTACACCAATGAAAGGTCTAATCCGTTTTAGGAAAAGAGGTAAGCTAAAGTCGCGATACATCAGGCCATTTGACATCTTGAACAGAATCGGGGATGTGGCTTATCGCTTAGCACTACCACCAGAGTTACCACGAGTGCATAATGTGTTCCACGTATCTACACTCAGGAAGTACAAAAGCGATCCAAACCATGTTATTAGTCATATATAGATTTAGGTTTAAGCAGTGACCTGACTTACGAAGAAGTCCCAATGACTATCCTGGGAAGGAAGTTACACTTATTAAGGAATCGAGAAATACCATTAGTCCTTGTCCAATAGAGCCGACACAGAAAAGAAGAAGCGACTCGGGAAAGAGAAGTTTAAGTCCTAGCCAAATACCCTCAATGCTTAAATAGTACCTAAGAGATGAATTTCGGGGGCGAAATTCTGTTAAAGGGGTGAGGATGTAACACCCCATCCCGTTTTATACCTTTTATATTCCTTGATACCATATTTTATATTATTATCTTTGTTTCTTTTAATTTTATTATTTTGTGTGCTATTTGTGTAATTTAATATATATATATATATATATATATACCATTTTATAAATTCCTAAATTCGAAGAAAGGAATCGAAATCTTTCAAATGAATAAAGGACTACGAGAAATTAAATATTCAAGTTTAAATTAAGTATTTCGATCCGTATAATTTATTGATAAAAATATGTCAATATAATTCAAATGCGATAAAATATTAATTGAATCTTAAAACTGTATTGATTATTAAATAGGAATTAAACTCGTGAATCAAACGATCCCTAAACCATATCTAGTGGGATCGAAAATATCAAGATTAAAGGGGATTAATTCTTAACCACGTAAATTACTTTCTTTTTTGAATTAATTTTAATTAGAGAATTAAATCACACCCACATATTAATTCCTTCCTTTTAAAATAATTAATTAAGAAATTGAAAATTAAAATATCTTCCCCTCTCAGCCAAAACGCGTACGTAATACCCTTCCTCCTCAAAATCAATTCCCCAAATTCAGTTTTCCACAGCTCTCTCTCTCCTCTCGCCGTAAGCCACGACCGCCTCTCGCCTCTTTCGCCGTCGCGCTTCCAGCGCCTCTCCGACCTCCGCTGGCCACGCCCCTTCTCCCTTCTTCTCTCTCTACAATCGGCCACCTCCTCCTTCGCACATCGGAGCCGCTGCACAACTCCCCTCTTCTCGTCGCGCCGCCTTGCGCCGTTGCAACCCAGCCGCGAGGCACCGCCTCCAGTCTCCGTATCCGAGCGCCTTCGCTCCCATCTCTCAAACATCGCCTCGTCGCCGCTCCTCCAGACGCGATCGCCGCCCTCCGCCGCCACGAACCGCCGTTGTGCCTCAATTCTCCTGGCACAAAACCGAGCGCTGCTATTCATCCTCTGTTCGTTTTTAAGTGAGTCCCTTTTATCGATTCTTACACTCAGTTTTCCAATTTAATTCTCTTTTGATTCAACAAAATTCTGCTTAATTAATCTCTCAAAAGGAAATATTCACGGTCCAATTTCATTCTTTTCATATCCAATCGAGATGCCATCGTCTCTTCGTGCTTTCCGATGTAGTTGAAGAACGTATGGCTGCTTGAATTTGTTTCCGGGAAATCCAGAACGACGTTGTTACACCGTCCAATTTATTCAACGAGTCACTGAACTACGCCGTTAGGCTGCTCGGTTTGGGACTCGTAAGAATTTCTAAACTCCTCTCTATTTCTTGTACTAGTTAGGATGGGAAATAAGCATTGTTAAGTTTTGTAAAAATTGGAATTATGCTTTGTTTAAGAGACTGTGAGATGGATGGAGTTTTAATGTTGTTGGTACTACTGAGTTTATTGTTTAGTGTTATTGAAGTTGTTAGTTAGTATTTTTTTGGTTGGTGTTGTTTAGTATTGCTGGTTTTGTCGTTTAATATTGTCGAATTAGTTGTTTTGTGTCATTGGAAATGGCTGAATTAATATTCTTGGTTTAGTTGTTTAGTATTGGTTGTTTAGTTGTTTAGTATTATTAGTTTAGTTGGACGACATTATTGAGGAGACTAATTAGTTTGGTTTGGTTGGATTCCCCTGCTACTGTTCGAATTAGGAGTAAAGGGAAACTTTATTTTCTTTAAATCTTATTCTTGGTTTCTTGAGAAATAGACTAATACCATTAGATTTTAAAAGTAGTAATTTTTGTTATTAAAATTATTGTTAGTTATTTTTTTTTGTTAAAAGGTTGAAAGAGATAAAGAGTTTTTATATTCAAAATTACTAGTAACAAATGAATAAGAGTATTTTGGGAAATTAATATAATTCTTTTAAAAGTAACACTAATCAACTTTAGAAGTATTATTAATATTAAGAAAAGAAAAATATGTTTATATATTATTTTAATTTTATAATACAAACTTCTTCAAGTCAAAGTTTAATTAAAAAGTTTAATAAAGAGGTTTTTATTTATAAAAATATATTTATATTCAAGAGTTCTTTTAAAATAAAATATAGATTTTAGAAAGAGTAATATTAAATTTGAGACTTTTATAATATTATATTATTATTTAAACAAAATTTCTTATTCTTTTATTACTTTCAAGAAAATATTAGATAGATATACTTTTAAGTATAAAAGCTTTTTAATTATAAAAGTCTTAGAATATTAGAAGATTGTTTTATAAAGATCGAAATAGTATTGCAACAAGGAAATTAGTTAGTACACTCCCCCAATACACCACCCTTTTAGAAGTGGTGTATTTACCAAGTTAGTATGTGTTTTTAAGCAGGTCTATTTTCAATAGGTCTATAAGATAACGATCTCCTCGATTCTCGTACCTCAAACTCTCAAGTTTTCCTATTAATTCAAAGGTCAACTTTTAATCAAATGGTTTCTTACTAGGATTCTGTGCTAATCGGAATATGCACGAGGGATCCGACATTCTGTTTGTATATCACTCTCGGGATGTCTCTACAACGCAAGTTATCTTCCAAAGGAATTTCAAGACAGTTGTGACTTAGCTATAAAGTTAACAGGTGGGTGATGATCGGTTGTTTGATCTGCTAATAATAACGTTGTGCCGGTATTTTCTGAACTCGACAAAATCAATCTAAAACAATCTAATCCAACATAAATTTAACCCCTATTATATAACTGTTTGAATTATGTGATATAACTATATATGATATATAATGCCTGTTGTTTTATAAATCGATCACCATTGTATGAGTAAGTACCTTATGTGAGCATGAATCAGTTCAATTGTCAATCAAGTATTTTTTTCTCTGTAAAGTTTGATGTGTCAGTTTTTTGGAAAGTCAGTAAGTACGGAGTTGGGATCGAGTTTTTAATCCAACCACCGGGGAGCTGTCGGGGACGCCCTCGGAATGTAGATTGTTGATTAAAACAGATCTGGTCCCCGGGTCAGCCGCCTACGTTGCGCACTGGGAATAAGACCATTGATGGTTTGCTATTATTTTGAGGGTTGTTGTGGTTGGATGAAGTGAGTTTGATGATGATTGGAAGGAGTAAGTTTGTTGTGGTTGAAAAGAGTAACTTTGTTGGAAGTGAAATGATCGTACGAATATGGTTTGACAGTTTGTGACAATACGTGAGTATGACTTTGGGCTTTGCCCTAATGTGAACCAACTTGTGCTATTTCAATTATACTATGTGAAATGTGTTAATGTGGATCAATTGTTACTTCTGTGATATATCGTAATCATGTTTATATGTGAAAATGATTAAATAGAATAAATACTTTATTAATGAGTATAACTTAATATATTTCGGATTTACCAATCTCATGACGTTGCGAATCACCCATACGTGAGAATTCAAATCTCACGCTCTTTTTTTTACAACCTTTGCAGATTATGATTTCGTGGAGCAAGGACAGTAATAGAGATGACACGGAGTTCCCCACTTAAATAAAATGTTATTGTTAATACTATGCTTTACGTACACATATATATGTGTACGATACTTATTAAAATTATTTTATTCATTTCTTCCGCTGCATAAAACTCATCATCTCTCATTTCCGTTATATTTCCTTCAAAAAATTTATAGTTCGGACTTTTGATCACAATAATACTTCGAATCCGATATAATTAATATATTCTGGATTCGAGGCGTTACATACTTTTTGGACAATTATTTTTTATCATAAGTTGGAGGGTATTATGAGGTATTGTGAGGTTTATTTATCAATAAAACTATAGTTTATGGAAAATATGATACTTATATTTTCCATAAACAATAACATTATTGATAAATGAACCTTACAATACCTTATAATACCCTCCAACTTATGATAAAAAATAACTGCCCAAAAAGTAGGCCTACTAATATTGGACGGAGGGAGTAATATCTTTATTTTGCAAGATTGTAAATATAATATTCTAATTTTGTAACTCCAAAAGATAGTTTTCTAAATTTGTAAGCCCAAAAAGATAGTGTCCTAATTTTGCAAACACCTATAAGATAATGTCCTAAAACAATAACTTTTTCTTGCATATATGAGTTAATTTAGTGATAAATTATTAGGTATGACTTATTATATACATATAAATTTATAGTTTAGAGAATATTGATGATAGATTAGAAATATAATTAACCTCATTGCGGTATTACATATTTTAATCATAAAATATTATCGTTGAGAGTATGTTTTAAATTAAATTGTTTCATATATGAATCAATTTGTGGTTATTTTTAAATACACTTTACTTTAACCAATTAATGTTCGTTAAATAAACAATTAACACTCTTCGTTACCATTAACTAAATTGGTTATAAGAGAATTTTTTTTTATTTTAGGACACTGTCTTATGAGTGTTTGTAAAATTAGAACACTATATTTATTGGCTTGCAAAATTGAGACAATATCTTTACGAACTGGCAAAATTAGGACATTATCTTTAAAAATTGCAAAACTAGGACATTATCTTTTAATTTAAGCCAATTAAGGCAAAGTTTTATGAAATGCGACTATCTAGGCATATCATAATCGGGCATTATTTGATCTACATTTTATAAAATTTGACCTAAAATTTTCCAATATAATAGATAATGTCCTTTTTCTGCAAGATTGTTAAGGTAATGTTCTAATTTTATAAGTCCAAAAAGATAATTTCCTAAATTTGTAAGCCCTAAAAGATAGTGTCTTAATTTTGCAAACACTAATAAGAAAATGTCCTAAAATTATTTTTTTTCTTGAGTATATGAGTTAATTTAGTGATAAATTATAATGTATGACTTATTGTATACATATTAATTCGTAGTTCAGACAATATTGGTGATATATTAGAAACATAATAACCTCAATGTGGTATTACATATTTTAATCATAAAATATTACTATTGAGAGTATGTTTTAGAACTAAATTTTTTCATATATTAACCACTTTATAATCATTTTTAGATATACTTTACTTTAACCAATTAATGTTCTTTAAATAAATAATTAATACATTCGTTATCGTGAATTAAATTGGTTATAAGAGAAAAAATATTATTTTAGAACACTACCTTATGAGTGTTTGTAAAATTAAGACATTGTCTTTACGGACTTGCCAAATTGAGACAATATCTTTACGAACTTATGAAATTGAAACAATATATTTACAAACTTGCAAAACTTTGACAATATCTTTTAGTTTAGGCTAAAATTTATAAAATACAATTACGTAGGTAATTAACTTGAAGATAGTTTTCACATATTTAAAAAAACAAATAATACTATAAAGTCTAATAGATTAATTAATTATGGTTTTGATTATACAAGGAAACAACAGCTAGGGATCCACTAAACTTTCTCAACTTTTCTCTGAAGCAGTTATCAAAAGAATTTTTTTTTTTTTTTTTTGAAAAGTTACTTACTTTTTTCAATTAAATTTGACCTTATTTTCTATTTTATCAATCATACTTTTCTTAAATATATTGGTTATAAGTGAAAAATATTAGGACACTACCTTATGAGTGTTTGTAAATTAGGACACTGTCTTTAAGGGCTTGTAAAATTGAGGCAATAATTTTCTGAACTTGCAAATTAGGACATTGTCTTTACAAACTTGCAAAACTATGACACTATCTTTTAATTTTGGCCAATTAAGGAAAAATTTAATTAAATAGACCAGCTGGATATATCTTAATCGGACTTTATTTTACCCACATTTTATAAGATTTGGCCCAAATTTGCCTAACATAAAAGATAGTGTCATTGTTTTGCAATATTATTTAGATTTTGTTCTAATTTTATAAGTTCATAAAGATATATTCCTATGTAAACCCGAAAAGATAATGTCCTAATTTTACAAACCACCACAAAATAATTTCCTAAAAAAATAATTTCTTGAAACCCGCGGTTGCAAATTTTCTAACTCGTGTAACAGTGAGATTGCTGAATTTTCAAATTGGACACTGAAGGTTGGGGATGGTAAAATTGGTCGCGTTACGGGTGGTTTTGCAGATATTGAGATTTTACCTGAAAACCTTATCACTGATGAGGTTGATCCAATTATGTCCATTATTCGTAGTATTTATTCGTCCGTCGAGAACAATCTACGTACACATAAATATTTTGAAGACAGAGCCATACTTGATCACACGCATCGGGACGTTGATTGCATCAATGAGAAGATACTATCGATTATTCCTGGGGAAACAAAGGTCTATTTGAGTTATGATAGTATTTGTAAGTCGGAGTTCCGTCCTGGAGGAAAAGGAGAGCTGGTGTCCATGGATTTTTTTGAACTCTGTTAAGTGTTGTGGGATGCCTAGCCATCAACTGATATTGAAGGAATGGGTTCCTATTATTCTTTTGAGAAATATCGATAAAAAATATGGGTTGTCCAATGGGACGAGGATGATTGTTACTAGGCTAGGTAACCATGTGATTAAAGCTGAAATTATTTCTGGGAGAAATACTGGAAAAAAAAGTTTTCGTCCCAAGAATGAATTTGAGCAACTCGGACGCAACTATGCCTGTGAAATTTACTAGGAGGCAGTTTCATATATTGTTGTGTTTTGCAATGACTATTAATAAAAGACAGGGTCAATCGTTGTCGACCGTCAATCTTTATTTGCCAAAGTCAGTTTTCACACACGGACAATTTTGTGTTGCGGTTTTAAGGGTTAAAAAGTAAGGATGGTTTGAAAATCCTGTGCCTTGACTCCAAAGGGAAGCCATCGAAGTATACTACGAATGTTGTTTTTAGAGAGGTTTTTAGAAATCCTTGATGAATCAAACTGATTTTTAGCTTTTTGTTTTGGATGAATAAACAAACTTTTTACGGAGGTATTTGTGCATTTGACTTGACTGGATGATTAAAATTAAAACAACTACATTTTCATGAACACATTTCTATCGTGTAGTTCAACATATAAATCTAACAAAAAATTTCCAAGCCCGCGACTCTCGCGGGTCTACAACCAGTAAATAAATATATAATAGGACCTCCCTTTCCATATATAGTTTTTACGGGGTATACTTTTCAGTCGTAAAGATGATAATTTTGTATCATGTCCATTCGATCGTCTTCATGTTTAGTTTGAAATGGGTAGTGAATAAATTGGTTGACTATTATTATTCATTATTGTAGTCAATTATCTTTTAATGTAGCAACTATTTTAATTTTTTTCCCATATATACAATCTACTTTCTTTTTTCTCATCACCACAATGGCTGATATTTTTGTTCTTGGTTCTTGGTTTATAGTGTCAGTCCTCAATTTTACAGTTTTTTTAACATTATTATTTGGAGTTTCGTTGCAACGGGACTATGTGGGACTATTTATTTCATTATTTGACTGATTGTCTTCTTTTACAGGGATGGTGATCAACTTTGTAAGATAGTTTCAAGGCTACTTAAAGATGAAATGTGAGGTAGACTCGATGAACTATCAAGTTCCGCTAGCGAGGAAATCAGCGCATTACTTTTTTCTTGAGTGTATAATTTTTATGAAGCTGCTAGGTTTTATTGGTTTATGTGGAATTTTTATTCTTAGAATGAAAAAAGATATTTGATTGATTTTAATGTAGTTTTTTTTTTTTTTTTTTGTAATCAATTGTTATATGACCAAAAGTATATTGTTGGATTTTTTTTTTTTTTTTTTTAAGCAAGTATTGTTGGATCAAAAGTTGTTGAGATTTGCTTAGTTTTTAATATCTTTAAATTGCGAATGTATCAATGCATATGAAATAAGAAATTGAGACTAATGTAGAAGATCTGTGACGTTATTTTAAGTGATTGGTAGTAACTATGTGTGGAGGGTGGTAGTTGGCGACACAAGATATAGTGATTATAGATCGTGCACTTGACGATGGTTGTGTAAATGGGGCGATTAGAGATCGTATTCCAGTGATCTAAAGTATACATAAAAAAAAATATAACACCATTAATATTGTATTTTTTTTATAGATATATATTCATACTTGAGTGTAAGGTTTAATTTTCATGAATTTTTTTATTTCATTCCAGTGGTTTCACAATAAAGATAAAAAAAAATTATAGTACATGAATATTGTGAATTTTTTTTTAAATACTTGAAATTTTATGCGATCATCCCTTTAGTTCTAACGATTCTTTGAATTCTCATTATTATTGTGAATTTTTCTTTTTATTCATATATAATCATTTTTTCTTATAACAATATTGAGTAATTTATTTATGGTGTGATCCACACTGGCATTCCATTTTTTTGGTCATTCGTATCAAAGTTTCTACAATAGAAATTTGATCTTTTCCTTTTTATACATTCATTGGGACGCACATCCAATTGGAATTGAAATTCATTAACATAGGTATAAATGAATTTGGATTATAATCACTATTTAATGTAGTCTAATTGAATGATCAGAATATTAATTCTGAATGTAGTATTATAGCTACCTAAAAGTATTTTCTTGGACAAATAATTTTTTGGATTTCATATATATGATTATTGTATGCAAATTAACATTTGTATTTTTTGGAAGAAATAAAAAATTCCATTAATGAATTAGATTGTTTCATCATAGTCATCTCATACAATATTTCTATTATTATTATAAATGTATTTGTATAATTAGGGTTGTTCACGGAGTTCGGAGTGTTGGGAAAATTTGGGGTGCCCGGAATCTATTCGGGATGAAATTTAAATACGAATTTAAATACAATTATTACTAGCATGAATTAATCCTAATTAATTCAAATAATAATTCCAACAACAAATTTTCATCATGCATGTTGAATTAATTCACATATAAACTATGGCGGAATAAACAAGTAAATATGTGATTAACGTACCTCTTGTAGAATTGGCATTTGGATAAACGGGACAAACACGATCTCGCTCTATCGGCCCAAAAATCTTCTCAAGTATTTCCCTTTCACCTCACTTGATCACCGGTGGGAGATGCTTTCAAGTAATTTAATAAACTAAGGAAAAAGAAAAATATCTATGCTCTTGATTTTTCCAACACATGGAATTATGTCCTTGGGGATAAAATAATCATCCCCTATTTATAACATGTAGGGGCCGAAAATTAGGTGGTATATGGGCTTGGAAAAAATCTTTTCTTAGACTCTAAGAAATCTTGAATATATCTCATATATCTTTTTCTCCAAAATAAAATATTCCACAAAAATCTCACCCTCCATATTAAGCTTAGAATTTTCGAAAATAAACAAGTAGAAATCCCAAGATTTGGATCTTCTTGAATATATGAGATATTCTTGTATTCCAAGAATACATATCTTCCATAATATCTTTCCAAGAAAATCAACAAAATCTTCTCTCTCCTTGATCTCAAATTTTCGAAAAACACATGAAAAAATCAGCAATATATTTTCTTTTTATTTTAATCACCTTATCATTATTGGGCTACTTAATGGGCTACTTGAGGGGCCTTTAAGGAGAATTAAGATTGGACCTCCTAATGGACTTCTGAATTTCAATATTGAGCCCCAATATAATTCAATCCATTAATATTAATTATTACCACTAATAAATTAATATTGCACTATCCATCTTAATCTATATTACGATAATATGGGCTCCCGGTTATTATTTCCCGCGTTTAAGATTATCAAGTCCATTAATTAATTAAGCTTCTGAATAGCTCTAAATTAATTAATATATTTCACCTTGGAGTAAAGACAGCTCAACATTATTATCCGTACCGAAGAAACTGATTCTTCACTTGCAAGATTTGGTACGATAAAACTTCTGAGTCCACCAAGGGGACTAATCACACGAACCGTACTCGCACGCATTTCTCCGTATTAAATCTTAGCAACCGTCGTATGATTAATATTACTGCCCAAAGCACAAGGTTCGAAGTCACAATGATTCTCACCCAACATGAATCAAAGCAGTAACCATTAAGCACACACGGTCCTATTTAAGTGACGGAAATTAAGAAATCAACAACCACTGAGGTCTAATTCTTCACCTTTCAGAACATAATAATTTATCCTCGCTGTAGGTCCTCTTCAACACATACTAAATGTGTTAGTGCAATCTCTTAGTCAAGACAGACCAATCTGAGCCTTACACATCGACCTTTCACGGCGGATTGTTCAATTCCACCTAGGTCGTGAAAATGTACGTTTAGTTACAAGGAAAAATTTAATGTTGTCTTCCGTGATCGGGTATCACCACATTAACTACAATGTAACTAGTACCATATATTGAACGGTTTGCAATAGAGATTCAACATTCAATCATAACTAAAGCAAATGTGATAAAAGAATTATTCTCATAAACAAGTGTTTGATACACGAGTTATACAAAGTAAAAACATACTTTCACGTATAACTCCAACAATCTCCCACTTATACTTAAAGTCTGTTTTTTAGTATACATCACGCATGTCTTAGTGTAGTAGCTCTACGTGACATCTCATGTCAACCTACACTAACCTAATAATTCATCCCACTTATACTTAAAGCAGATTGGCAATAGTCTTGACTCCCATTCCATCCACATGTCTCTCGAATGTACTCTGAAGCAGACCCTTTGTGAATGGATGTACTAGGTTGTCCTTCGACATTTATCTTTGCCACCTCTTTATCTCCTCTCTTAATGATTTCTCGTATAAGATGGTGTTTTCTTTCAATGTGTTTGCTGGCCTTGTGGGCTCTCGGTTCCCTTGAATTTGCAACTGCTCCGACATTATCACAATGGACGGTGATTATGATGGGCAACTTCGGAATAATGTCCAAGTCCACTAAGAAGTACTTGAGCCAAACCGCTTCTTTCGCTGCTTCATAAGCAGTTACTTATTCGGTTTTCATGGTCGAATCAGCGACTAATCGCTTCTCCATGTCATGGCTCCTTCTCCCATGCAAAACACACTACCCGAGGTAGTTATTCTGGAGTCTATGTCTGATTGGAAATTTGAGTCCGTGTATCCCACGGGAATTAGACTGTCTGACTGTTAAATCAACATTCCATACTAAGTTCTTTTTAGAAACTAAAGAACGCATTTAATTGCAATCTATCGTGCTTTCCCGGGGTTACTTTGATATCTTGCCAACATGCTCACGACAAAGCAGATATCTGGTCTCGTACACAACGTTGCATACATAAGACTTCCTACGTCCGAAACGTATGGAACGTCTTTCATGTCATCTATCTCCACTTGCGTCTTAGGGCATATTTCTTTAGATAGATGGATTTTGTGCCTAAAAGGTGCAAAACATTTCTTGGAATCTTGCACGCTGAAATGCTTCAAAACAGTGGCTTTGTATGAAACTTGCGATAAGTCCAACGTCCTCCTCTTGCGATCTCGAGTGATCTTGATCCCAAGGACGTGGCCGGCTTTCTCTAAGTCCTTCATATCAAACTGATTTGATAGCCATACCCTTTCGTCTGACAATACCTTTACATTGTTTCCAATGAGCAGAATATCGTCTACGTATAATACTAAGAATACCACCGCAGTTCCGTCACACCTTTTATACACACAACTTTCGAACTTGTTTTGATCACAAATCCATAAGACTTAATAACTTGATCAAAACACTGGTTCCAAGTACGCTATGCTTGCTTAAGTCCATAAATGGATCTCTTAAGCTTGCATACGAGGTGCTCTTGGCCTTTTTCAACGAAACCTTTGGGTTGTTGCATATAGATCCCGTCAAGACTTCCGTTAAAGAAAGTTATCTTGACATCCATTTGCCAGATCTCGTAATCTAGGTGCGCAGCGATCGACAAGAGAATACGGATGGACTTAAGCATAGCTACAGGCCACAGGCCACAAGCTTTGCTTTGAAGGTCTCTACCCTTCCGTCCGGTCCTCTTTTTCTCTTGTACACTCACTTGCATCCAATGGGTTCTACCCCATTGGGTGGTTCGACCAACTCCCACACTTGATTATGATCCATCGAACCCATCTCGGTTTCCATTGCCGTTTGCCACTACTCCGCGTATTTGTCTTGGATTGCCTCGTCGTATGTCCATGGGTCTGATTCATCACCGGGAATTAAATCTGAAGATTCTCCTATTCCCATGAATCTCTCGGGTTGCCTAGAAATCCTCCCACTGCGACGGGGTTCCGGTTGTGAAGGTGTGACGTGTGGTACATCATCTTGTATACTTGGTATAGGAGTTTGCCCTCTTAACTCGTCTAAGGTAATCTCACTTCTGGGCTTTCTTTTGTTCATATAGTCTTCCTCCAAGAATTTAAAGTGCGAACTAATCACGGTTTTTTTATCCTTGGGACTATAGAACATACACCCTTTCGTTCCCGCAGGGTATCCTATAAATGGCCTTAATTCCGAACATGGATCCAACTTACCGGCTTCCTTGTCTAGCACGTATGCCGGACAACCCCAAATCTGCAAGTGTCTTAGACTGGGCTGCGCCCGGTCCACAATTCTATTGGAGTTTTAGGAACCGATTTGGATGGCACCAAGTTTAGAATGTAAGCCGCCGTTTCCAAGGCGTTACCCAAAACGATTTGGGTAAATCCGAATAACTCATCATGGATCTGACTATTTCTAAAAGAGTCTGTTTCCTTCGTTCCGCCATACCGTTCTATTGAGGGGTTCCCGGTGCGGTCAACAGGGATACAATCCCTTCGTCCGATAAGTAGTTCAAGAATTTATCGCTAAGGTACTCGCCTCCACGATCAAATCGTAGAAACTTGATACTTCTTTTCCTATTCATCATAAAGTAGATGTATCCATATCTCGAGTAATTATCAAATTACTCATACCCCTTCTTGCTATGATCGCCATTGAACCACACACATCGGTATGAACGAGTTCTAACACTTTGGTGGCTCTATTCCCCTTGGCTCCAAATGCCCTCTAGGTCATTTTACCCTCTAAACAGGATTCACAAGTTGGAAATGACTCAACTTGAAGTGACTCCAAGGATTCATTTTTGACCAACCTTTGTATCCGCATTAGATTAATATGACCTAATATAAGATGCCATAGAAGTATTTCGTTCATGTCCGAAGAATGCTTCCTTTTATTACTCGAAATAATCGATGTGTTATTAGATTCAATTTTATGAGTGGTGTGCCCAAATAATGGTATAAAGATCATCCATTGAAGTTCCGAAACAGATAAACTCATCATTTCAAGAAATAATAACATCCTTATTAAAAGAAACTGAGTATCTATTCAAAAACAGTTTAGAAACTGAAGGTTGAGTTCTTTCTAAACTAGGAACATGAAGAACGTCTCTCAAGACCATAACTCTATCTTCAAAAGATAGGCGCACTTCTCCCACTGCTTCAGCTGCCACTCTCGTAGCATTGCCCGATGTGATGGGGATCTCACTTCCGTTAAGTCGTCGGGTAGCTTGAACCCTTGAAACAAATGTGATCAGTAGCTCTCGTATCCACTATCCACGAATAGACAACATACGCCACTTCACAAGTTTCGACGACTAGGGTGTGTGAATTACCTAACTTTCCTAGCCTCTTAGGCTTGGAACAGGCATACCTCCATTGTCCTCTCTCACCGCAACTAAAACACTTCCCCTTCGATGCTAGCCTTTGCATTTGCCTTTTGCAACAATTGGATTTGCTTGGATCCGGCCTTTGGTTCTCTTCCTCTTTTTCCCTCCCTTGGGACCAAAAGAGGTAGACGGACCATTAGCCACCATAGCACTAGACTGGTGCTCCATTATCACCTCCACCGAAACTAAAGCTTGCAAGAGCTCGGGCAAACGACTTGTCCGTTCATTCATCTGACAGTTCAGATGAAACTGCTTAAAGCTTCTCGATAGAGAATGGTATATGAAATCAACCTGAGAAGGTACATCAAATCCGCACCAAGTACTTCCAACTTGTTAAGGTATGCCATTATCTCGAGAACGTGCTCCCTCACAGGCGTTCCTTCCACCATTTCCAACTTGACCGAGTCATGTTTGGTGAACTGATTAGTCATGGGATTCTGATGTGAAAACATCTCTTCAAGGCTTTCCATGATTTCAACAGCGGATACAATGTCTTCATGAACGCGCCTCAAATCCTCAGATAGAGATGTCAAGATGATGCACTTCATGTGTTCATTATCACGATGTCAATCATCAACTGCCTTTTCCCATTGCTTGACTTATCATTAGGCTTGCCGGGTTTATTAACGTGAATAACCCAATTGTATTTTCGTGCAGTAAGGACAAATTTAAAATTACATTTCCAATCGATATAATTCTCTCCAAAAGGTTTATTAACTTTAAGTATATTAAACAGTGGATTAAAAGGTTGCGACATGATGAAATGAGAATAAAACATACATTCATATCAATATCTAGAAAAATATGAAATTATCACATAATTCGATCACATCAATTATATTGAAACCTTAAAATAATATAATCATGCATCAGCCAACATCTCGAAACAATCTAAATGCGCCACGAGGGGTGGTCTATACATTTAAATACATTCAAGCGGATTACAAACTTAAAAGTTACAAATCCTTAATTCAAAATTAATAGTTGGCTCCCACTTTGACCACATAGAAATTGACAGGGACTCCGAGGGGAGTAAGTTAATATCAATTTCCTATGCCTAAGTAATAACCATAATTAAATACAGGATTATTATTTCGCTTTGAGCAAGCCACTCGTGGTGAGGGTCAATACCGCCACTAGTAATAATCCACAATCATCATTTCAGAATTCATTCATGTGAAATCCGTTCTTTTGGCCGATCCGAGGGGGAAACTTCACAAATGAATAAATTATGGAGGCCAAAATAATCCAATTTTAATATCCGGAATAAAATTGCGATTATAAAAACATACTTAGTAATTTTCGAAAGTAAGGTTTTTCTTGGACAATTAAATTCATGCAAACACATATTAACAGATAATAATAAGTACACGAAATAAAACATCCATCAAAACAAAATTAAACACATTGGAGCACTCAAATCCAATTGTCACGGTTTAATTTCTTCACGTCTTGATGCGAAAAATCGTCCTTGTTGCTTTCCGACGTTCGTCTCGACATGCTCCCACTCGAACAACAACATTTCATCAAAACAACATCGTTTGGGGTTCGGGACGATGTTTAAAATCACACGAAAGAAAAGAGACGAACCGAAAAATTCCACGGCCTGAGATACGGCGCGCGTCGGCCCACGGAGTGGGCCCGCGCGCCTCTCGGCCGAGCAGCCGAGGCGCTGCGTGCCGAGTTGCGCCGAGGCACTGAGGCGCCGCACCCGAGGCGCCGAGGCACTGCAGGCCTCGAAATGAGGCGCTGCAGGCCGCGCCCGAGGCGCGCGCGCGCTCATGCGCGCTGCCGGCCACCCGTCGCGCGCGGGTCGTGCGCCGTGCACCCCATGCACCGGGTTTCGACGTTCGTTCTCATTTTCTTCACCCCTTGCACGATTTTACGTCCATGCATGCGCCGCGCACGCATGCGTCGTCCGGGTACTCCGTCTTTAATTCTTCGTTCTTCGTCACGATCCGGTTACAATTTATTTTCAAAAAAAATAAATACTAGATCTAAACTAGTCTATTACAATGATCGAATCAAAATAAAAACAACTAATCTACTCGTGGATTTTCTCACGAGAAAAACGAATTCGAACGAATCGAATTAAAAACCAATTAATTCACATGCATGAAATTAACAACATTAAAACCATGACAATTGGATACCTGCAAAAAAGATCTAGCAATTCTACTATCCAATTTCAATTTAATGTTTAACAATTTAAATTCCAATTTAAAGATCAGAGCCCGAAACCGTGGCTCTGATACCAGTTATTGGGAAAATTGGGGTGCCCGGAATCTATTCGGGATGAAATTTAAATACGAATTTAAATACAATTATTACTAGCATGAATTAATCCTAATTAATTCAAATAATAATTCCAACAACAAATTTTCATCATGCATGTTGAATTAATTCACATATAAACTATGACGGAATAAACAAGTAAATATGTGATTAACGTACCTCTTGTAGAATTGGCCTTTGGATAAACGGGACAAACACGATCTCGCTCTATCGACCCAAAAACCTTCTCAAGTATTTCCCTTTCACCTCACTTGATCACCGGTGGGAGATGCTTTCAAGTAATTTAATAAACTAAGGAAAAAGAAAAATATCTATGCTCTTGATTTTTCCAACACATGGAATTATGTCCTTGGGGATGAAATAATCATCCCCTATTTATAACATGTAGGGGCCGAAAATTAGGTGGTATATGGGCTTGGAAAAAATCTTTTCTTAGACTCTAAGAAATCTTGAATATATCTCATATATCCTTTTCTCCAAAATAAAATATTCCACAAAAATCTCACCCTCCATATTAAGCTTAGAATTTTTGAAAATCAACAAGTAGAAATCCCAAGATTTGGATCTTCTTGAATATATGAGATATTCTTGTATTCCAAGAATACATATCTTCCATAATATCTTTCCAAGAAAATCAACAAAATCTTCTCTCTCCTTGATCTCAAATTTTCGAAAAACACATGAAAAAATCAGCAATATATTTTCTTTTTATTTTAATCACCTTATCATTATTGGGCTACTTAATGGGCTACTTGAGGGGCCTTTAAGGAGAATTAAGATTGGACCTCCTAATGGACTTCTGAATTTCAATATTGAGCCCCAATATAATTCAATCCATTAATATTAATTATTACCACTAATAAATTAATATTGCACTATCCATCTTAATCTATATTACGATAATATGGGCTCCCGGTTATTATTTCCCGCGTTTAAGATTATCAAGTCCATTAATTAATTAAGCTTCTGAATAGCTCTAAATTAATTAATATATTTCACCTTGGAGTAAAGACAACTCAACATTATTATCCGTACCGAAGAAACTGATTCTTCACTTGCAAGATTTGGTACGATAAAACTTCTGAGCCCACCAAGGGGACTAATCACACGAGCCGTACTCGCACGCGTTTCTCCGTATTAAATCTTAGCAACCGTCGTATGATTAATATTACTGCCCAAAGCACAAGGTTCGAAGTCACAATGATTCTCACCCAACATGAATCAAAGCAGTAACCATTAAGCACACACGGTCCTATTTAAGTGACGGAGATTAAGAAATCAACAACCACTGAGGTCTAATTCTTCACCTTTCAGAACAGAAGAATTTATCCTCGCTGTAGGTCCTCTTCAACACATACTAAATATGTTAGTGCAATCTCTTAGTCAAGACAGACCAATCTGAGCCTTACACATCGACCTTTCACGGCGGGTTGTCCAATTCCACCTAGGTCGTGAAAATGTACGTTTAGTTACAAGGAAACTGTTAATGTTGTCTTCCGTGATCGGGTATCACCACATTAACTACAATGTAACTAGTACCATATATTGAACGGTTTGCAATAGAGATTCAACATTCAATCATAACTAAAGCAAATGTGATAAAAGAATTATTCTCATAAACAAGTGTTTGATACACGAGTTATACAAAGTAAAAGCATACTTTCACGTATAACTCCAACACGGAGATTACCGAACCCGTACCTAAATCCGCACCGAAAAAGAACCGTACTGAAAAAATTATGGATTTTTTTATTTTAATCGTACTGAAACCGAACCGAATATTTTTTTTGTATGGATTTGGATATTATCAAATTAACCGTACCGAAAAATCGAATGTGATCGTATCGTACCGAACCGAATAACCAAATTAAATATGTATTAAATTTTAATTATTTTTTATTTATGAAATATTATTATAATGTTATTGAATTTAAGTACAACTAAATGATTTCATAAAATTTCCTCCTTTTCAGAATACAAACACTATATTATTGTCTTATTAAGTTCGTAAAACGTTAACTTATGTTTATGTGTATATTAAAATGATTTAAATTTAATTTCTTATTCTTTTAATTTCACTGTTCATGTATATTCATTTCTTACAAAAACTTGGATATGGTGTACCTTGGGTCATGAATTACAATCAACATAATTTTAATATTGCACTTTCCATTCACAAGATATTTAAAATATGTATATATATATTATATACTGTATTTTAAATACTATATTGGTGGTGATTTACGAGCATATTTTAACCATCCATTAGAGTATAATCTATTATATTCAAGCTTGTAATGATATATGCTTGATTGTAGTTGAAGTTGAGTGGTATTCGTGAATGTGCATGCATCGAAAAGTTTTTTTCAATGATTAAAAAAAGGAGAGAGTGGTAAAAAAAGGGTAATAAATCCGTTTCTCCGCTCCTACCGTACCGTATCGATTCGGTCCGTTTGTAACCGAAAATCCGCTCTGATCCGTATCGAAAAATAAAATATTTGTACCGTACCATACCGAAATTTTGGCACGGACACGAATACTCGAATTTAAAAATAACCGAACTTTGGTACGGACACGGATATTTTCAAATATCCATTTTGGTCTGTACCGTGAACAACCCTATGTATAATAGTAGATTGTCTTGATTCTATTTCCTTATTTGTAAGTATCATATTATAGATATTAATCATTTCTCAATGTTATCGTAATCAATGGATTAGTTCACAATATTATTTGATAATACCCTTTGATTTGTAGTTTTGGTATTAATGTTACCATATATTATTGATTAACATGTTAGGAATTGGGTTAAATATTTATTAATACCTTACAATTATATGACTTGTGGTACATATTTTTTAGTATCCTACAATTAAAAATTGATTAACAGCTCATTGTCTGGTTAAGGAGGTTGAGTTTGGCGATTTTTATTATGGCATGTGGTACGTATTTTTCTTATATTTGTCTTAAATTATTTTGATTTAGAAAATTGTTATATAAGTCCCTCATCTTATTGGTGAGGATCAAATAAATCCTTCAACTATTTTTTTGTACATATGTGCACTTTTTTTTAATTGAAGTTGAATAGATCTCAAATCTTAATTAAACCAAACAATCATACCTTTTTTTGTCAAATGAAAAAAAAAACTCAAACCTATTTTTGTTTAAAATCTAAAAATAATTTTTTTATAAAGAATTTCGACAATTTGCAAATACGAAAAAATAAATTATGTTAGATCTAAATGTTACATTTTATAAGCTTATAATAATTGTTATGTTTAATAAGATTATAATAATTGTTATGTTTAATAAAATTGTATATTTATAAAATGTGGATTGATGGTTAACTTTATATAGTAAATATTAATTACCCCATTAGAAAAAAAAGGTTAGTTATCAACTATTACTTTTCCTAAGTAGTAATTGCATAACACCGCCCTAATATCCCTATATTACAAGGAACCCCATTTTATGGGGTCCACAACTCAAAATCATCAGTCCCCTCTGTTTTTTTTTTTTTTTGCATGTTGTAATTTCTATAATTATTTTTATATACTATCTATTTATGTATTTTTAGAGATTTAAGTTTTAACCGGTGAGGTTTGCTAGAATTTGATTTCACAAATCAACTCTGTTGATTATGTTTGAACTATTATAGCTCAATGATCACTCCCCACCAACAATAGGAATGACAAAATTATATGTTCCGCAAGCGATCCACTCCACCCCACTCTAATTGGACCAGTTCTACCCTGCCCCATTCTGAAAATGGAGCAGATCAACCTTGCCCCGCTTACGGAGCAGATCAGACATGGATCTAAATTTTTACTGCTCTGTCCCGCCCTGCTCTGCTCCACCCTGCTCCATATAATATTAAATACATTTATAATAATATATATATATATTTAATTTTACATTAAATATATTCAATAATGAAACTCACTTACCACTATTTCCAACTTCCCCATTTCCACAATCCTACCCAAACCCTCACTCTTCATGTTGTGTGTGTGTGTGTGTGTGTATATGTATATATTGATTTTGAAAAATTATAAATTTGCATTAGATGGAGCAGGGCGGATCAGATCTACTCCGCGCGAGGCAAATATGGGTCACAAAATGCTGCCCTGCAGCGGGGCATGGAGCAGGGCACAGGTGCGGGGTAGGCATGAATATTAAGATATTTGCCCTGATATGCTCCATTGTCATCCCTACCTAATAACATTTTACCAAGAATTCAAGATTAGCTTCCAACTATTTCCCCCATTTTCTTAATGTTTTTAATCAATTTAATTTTTTTTTATCAACCATGTAAGCTATATCGGCAATTAGAAATTATTTCGTAATAAAAGTACATAAAAATAATCTAGAGAGTAGGTCTTATGTGAGACCGTCATGTCATAAGACGGTGGGATAGGGTATAAATTGGACATGGCGAATTAACACTTTGACAAGGGTGTATGTTAATTTGTGTTGTCTCATGCAACGAGACAGTCTCACACAAGTTTTTTCTAAATCTAGGACAATTAACCACAAGAATGTGAAACCAAAATGATAACGTCTGAAGTAGTATATTTTATATAATTAATTGATAAATATAGTGTATAGATACAATCCTATTTACAACGGATAAAAAATAGGGGTGACAAGTAATCCTGGAACGGAGGGAGTATGTCCTTTTTAATGTTAATGTGAAAGTTTTTGGGGTTTTTTTTTTGTATTATATTATTTTATGTTTGAACAATGATGGAAAATGGTAAAGGACCATATATATGCAATTTAAATTTTTCGTCAGATATATCAGTTAAAAGTCTAATTGTTCATTTTAAAGATGATGTTTAGGAAAATTATAACCACTGAATATTGGTGACACCATTGAACTTCCTGTGAAGTGCAATAATATTGAACTTAACAGTTGTTTGATGAGGTTTATATTTCTTTTGGATGCAATTTTTTTTATTTTCTATTGAAATTGTAAATATAATATGTTTTTAATCTTTATTCATCATATACCAGTGTTGAGTGTAATTTATTTTATAGAAAAATCGTATTTTATTATATTGAAGAAGAATTGTTCTTAACTTATTATAAATCTATGTTCAACGGTGACACATATTGTCGCATGTTTCGTCTCACTAAAGTTTGATATAACTAGATTATAAAGGCTCATGTTACAAATATTTTATGTATGTTCTTATTAAGGCATAAATTTTTTCATACATTGTAATGATATTAATCCTTACAAAAGAGTTGTTATAATTGGTTTGATATGATTACCCTTTTTTTAAATTATTTGTAGAGTGTCATCTCATTCTTTTAATCCATAAAATTATTTTTTACAAATATTTAATAAGTCGTAAATTACTATTATGTGTTTGATTTTGGCATTTATATTTTATCTTTTTAAAAGAAAAGATATTGTTTAAAAAAATTATTATATTGTAGATTATTATTTAAAGTATTTTAATTATGAGTATGTATAGAGTGAAATTGGTTCATACATAAATCATTTAAGGGTATTAGTTATTTTTACTAATATTTTTTAGTGAAAACAACTAATACCCTTCAATGGTTTATGTATGAACAATTTTCAGTCTATACTTTATCTTTAACTATAGCTTAAAATTACGTGAGATTGTCTCATGAAACTAGATAATTCAAATTTAAATACGCATATATTGAAATGTTAGTTTGATAGGTCTAATTTATATTCTATTACAGGAGTAAATTTTATATGGAGATGGTTAATGATAAACTTATCGTGAATCTGTTTTAAAATATTGAATATTATAAATAGAATATAAAAAATTTAATGAGAAGTATCATTAATTTGAGTTCAAGAAAGATTTTAATTTTTTTTTTTTTTGTAGATTTTTAGTTTTATAATTAAAATATGGTAATTATTATAGTTTAAACAATGTAATAAATTCAAGTCGTGCGAAGCACGGAACTTACGATCACTAGTAAGTGTAAGATTCAACAAAAGTTCGAATAATTGTTAGATTCAACAAAAGTTCAAAAATGCATGCATGAAGTTCAAATTTTTATTGCTAAGTTCAATTGCGATTTGTCTAAAAGTTTAAATTTATATTAAGAAAAAATTCAAAATAATATTCACAAATTATCATATATGCTAACAACAGTGAACCAAATTAGATAAATACATTTATGAATAAGACTAATGTGTATGTATTTATCAAATTCAACTACAACATTAATGAACAATTCAGCTAATGAACATTCACAACCACAAAAGCAAAAAATCATAGTATTCCTAATAAAAAGATCTAAAAAAAAAAAAAAACTCCTGCATATCTTATAATCACAAAATTTTTATTAAAACAAAAGAATTGAGTATGAGCAAAGTCCCTGCAAGTCTTGCAGCAGAACAAGAACATATAAAAAAATAGAGTAATTGGTATTCACCAATTAAGAAAAAAAAAACATTGTAAACTAAAAATGAACAAGAACATCGAAAAGGAATTGGATGCACTTTGTACATTCACCAATTGAGAACCAATAATTTTGCAAATACAAAAACAAGACACAAGTAAGAATTTGAAACTTCACCAACCATCTCCATTGAAGCCCTTTCCATTCACACAACGGCCAGGTTGGGGGATTCAGACGGCGGTGGTCATTCACACAGCAAAAAACTCTTTTCAATCACATAGTTTCAAATCACGAGCGACTTGCCGATCATGCCCTTGGGGGATCATGAAGGGGTGACGTTTTTCCACAAATTGCTGATGAATTTGATTCCTCCACGAGAGCCAAAACCCGGTACAGTCCTTCGCCTCTCCTTAATTTGGACAACTATCTTCCCAGACTTCACTTCTAAGGTTTGTGTTCCATGTCCCGAATAGGGGGTGTGAATTCAATTGAAGATTTCGAGGGGGTGTGAATTTCAATTGCAGCAAATCTCTAAAATGAAAAGTTGAGACTGAAATTTGGGGGAGGAATTAGGTAAGGAAAGTTGTGTGAGAGAAGGGGGGAAGGAGGAGCCAGTCGGAGAGAATTAATTAATTGAATGAGGTCCATTTTTATGGCTTGAAGTAACTTGGGGAAAACTGACCACTGAGGAGTAAAATTTTCTAAAACCATGTACCCTATAGTGTATTTCCAAATTTTTGTGGGCGGTTGCCATGTAGACGTCATATCAGTAAAGGGCAAAGACAAATCTGTCCATAAGTTTTAATTGCCAAAAAAATTAAGTTGAAGCTTTTTTTACCCAAATCTAGCTTAAAATGCAATTTTGGAAAAAAAAATCGTGATTTAAATTGCAATTAAGTCTTATATATACATACTAGTGTTAGTCCCGTGAATTTTCGTGGGATTGTAAATAAAGTTATTTGTAGAATAAAAAAAATTGTATAAAAAAATATTTTTAATTTTATAATATATTTACAACTAAAAAAATATTGAGTTTAATTGTAATTTAAATACTTAATAGTGTAATTATGTATAATTTGCTTCAATATTACATAAATTATATAAAACACTAATAAATCTATCTACAATATTTATCTTACTAAAAAAAATACTAATTACAAATTTCAAAAAAATTATTTATATACAACTTTCGTTGTGTACTTGGAAATCGAGAAACTAAGCTAATATAGGTATCAAGAATATCACGTTTTAAAAATAAGTTAACTACACATGAAAGAGGTATATTATAAGAGTAAATTGTGCACTTGGTGAATAATGCATTTACTCGACAGTCGAGATTGTTTAGACTGAAAAGTATGACTTGATTATACTGAAAAGTATAGTTAGATTAGACTGAAAAGTTTACTCTAAAAATCATTTTCAGTGTAAATATTTCAATATAATATAACTATAATTTTCAGTGTAATCGGCCTACACTTTTCAGTATAAATAATTTGAATTGTTGAGTGAGTGCACTTGGTGCATATGAGAGTGTGCGATATTATAAACTATTAGTTGTAAAACATATAGTAAGAATATTGAGAACCTAACTTAATATATGTATTTGTAGTTTCATATGAGGCCTCAAAACATTAAAAAAAAGTTTAAATTTCTTATTTTATATGTATCACATCTTAGAAAAAAGACAACCACAAAATATATAAATTATAGATTCTTAATTGTAAAATATTAGTTTTCAATGATAATAAATATAGGTTAGAAATCATGATGTAAAATTTCACATAGCATTTGGTCTGTATACTACAAAATACACATAAGATTAAGTATGTCTTTTAAAAGAGTTCTATGTTAAGAAAAATAATTTATTAAAAAACTTGGAACATAAGAATTAGAGAAACTGCACTTTTTTATTCTTTAATTTTGCTTGTCTTTGGTTTTCTCCATGTTAGCTTTGAACTTTTGAATTTCATCATATACATTACAAAATATGTATTTTTTGTCCTATTACCTGATATACCTAGTACCTCTTTTGGTAAATCTAACGTGACATCTTGAATTTCATCCTATAAATTATGAAAAATGGGGCCACATGAGATTTACCGAAATAGTTACTTGGTGTAGCAGATAACAGAATAAAAATAAATTTTTTTATAAGTTATGGGAAGAAATTCAAAATTCTAAAGTAAACATAATGAAAACCAAAGTCAACCAAAGTTAAGGAATACAAATGTGTAATTCCCCTATGAATTACATACAACTGTCTATAATAATTAAAACATTTCACTACTAAAATATTGACAAACAAAAAATATATCACTACCATGAAAGCAAGAGGAGACTGTCTTTAAAAGTGCTCACATTACAATTTTTTTCTAAACCATTATTTTGTCAAGTAGAGAATAGAAAATGTAATCACAAAATTACAACTTCAATTATAAAGTTCATGCCTCTATTCTTACATGAGTTTATATATATATATATATAGTCTCATTCAATACGGAGATAGAAATATTAGAACAAATAAAAACGATTATAAATTAAATTTCATTTGATTGAAAAATTATAAATACAAAGATTGGTTAGAATTTTTTTACTATATCTTAGAAATATGTTTATGTTCATTTGTTTATCTAATTATTAATTATTTTGATTTTGACACCTTCTCACATACTAAACGTAATGTATACATAATTTGTTAATAAATTTAGAATAATATTATGTTGCAAAATTTTATGTTAATAAATTATCATCTATTTTTTGTTTGAAGTGTATTAATTATTTTCACTAAATTCATCAGTTCCACCGATATTATTTATTTCAACTAAAAGTATTAGTAATTTAACTAAAGCGTATTAATAAAAAATAACACATTGATTTTATTTATCGTGCGTATCATTCACATCGTACATTACTTATTAGTATTGTTAACAATGCATTTAATAGTAGTACATATTACTTTTTTAAGTCCAAATTTAACAATTAACGTATTTGAAAATACTTACAAACATGTACAATTAATATGTTACGTACAATTCAATAATAATGTCTGCATAAATTATTATTTAAAAAATAAAAATATGTTCCAATAATAGACAAAGTATAAAGTGAAAATAGTTCAAGAATGGACATTTTTAATGGTATTTGTTGTTATCACTGAAGGGTATTAATTATTTTCGTCAAAGGGTATTAGATAAAAAATGTATTAGTAGTTTTCAGTGAAGATAATTTATTAATGGTAACAAAGAGTATTAATTATTTATTTAATATACATCAATTGGTTAAATTAAAGTGTATCTAAAAATAATTATAAAATTGGTTCATATATGAAATAATTTATTTCTAAAATATACTCTCAATAGTAATATTTTATGATTAAAATATGAAATACCACATTGAAGTTAATTATGTTTCTAATCTATACCCAATATTGTCCAAACTACGAATTGATATGTACACAATAAGTTATGTCATATAATTTATCAACAAATTAACTCATTTACGCAAGAAAATAATATTTTTTTACCATATTATCTTATAGGTGTTTGCAAAATTAGGACACTGTCTTTTCGGGCTTATGAAATTAGAACAATATCATTACAATCTTGCAAAATAAGGACAATATTTTTTATGTTGGGAAAATTCAGGCCAAATTTTATAAAATAAGGATCAAATAAAGCGCGATTATGATATGACCATTTGACCGTATTTTATTAAATTTGGCCTAAATTAACCAAAGTTAAAAGATGTTGTCCTAGTTTTGCATGTTTATAAAGATATTGTCCTAATGTTGCAAGTTCGTAATCATGTAATTATGTATTATTTGCTTCAATATTATATAAAAAAAAACTACAATATTTATCTTTACTTAAAAAAATATTAATTACAAATTTAAAAAAATCTTTACATACAACTTCCATTGTGTACTTGGAATTCAAGAAACTAACTTAACATATGTATCAAGAATCTCACGTCTTTAAAAAAAGTTTACCACACGTAAAAGATGTACATTATAAACTATTAGTTGTAAAATATTAGTTTTCCATGATAATAAATGTAGATTGAAAATCATGATCTAAAATTTCAAACGTCATTTGATTTGCAGACCACCACGTACTCATATGAGTAAGTATATATTTCAAAATAATTATCTGTCATAACTTTATTCAACCTAGTTTCATTATATTGGATGCACTATTCTATTAGTTAAGAAAAAATATATAATTAATTGAAAAATCTTAAAACATTAAAAATTCCTATGACTATCTATAATACTTAAAGCATTCAACACTAAAATATGATCAACAAAAAAGATCTCACTGCAATGCAAGTGCTCAGAATTCATTTAAAACATAAAAAATTCATATGACTATCTATAATACTTAAACCACTATTTTGTCAAAAGTAGAATGTAATTTAATTACAAAATAAAAATTTAAATTATGATAAATTATTCTTACATGAGTCTTCCTATAGAGTCTTACTAAACACGGAGATGCAAAATATTATAATAAATAAGAACCATTATAAGTTGAGTTTCATTTAGAATGAAAAATATTTAAATATAAAGATTAATCTTCCTTATATATGGAGAATTTTAAAGACCAATATCTTAAACATTTAGGTGTAAATAGCGTCAAATACAATTACTGAATGAGATTATTATATATGTTATAATTTTTTTATCTACTAATTGCTACATATGTCCAGTAAGAGAAAATATTTTTTTCTAAATACATTCAACAATGCTATTTTGGAAAAACACATATAATAAGAACCTAACTTAAAATATGTATGTGTAGCTTCATATGAGGCCTCAAACATTATAATTTTTTTAAATCTTTTATTTTATATGTATCATATCAAGAATTTTGGACAACCAAATATACGTAACATTTCGTATATCTTTTTAAAGGAGATCTATGCCATAACTCTATTGCACTTAAATTTTATTATACTGGATGCATTGTACTAATAAGAAATTAAAAAAAACTTGGAACATAAAAATTAGGAAAAATACATTTTTTTTTATCCTTTAACTTTGGTTATCTTTGGTTTTCGTTCTATATATTAATTTTTTTAAACTATTACCTGTTATATCATATACCTCTTTCGGTAAATCTAACGCAACATTTTGAGTTTCATCCTATAAATTACAGAAAATTGGTGTCATGTGAGATTTACAACAATAGTTACTCAGTGTAGCAGGTAGTAGGATAAAAATACCAAGTGTTATAAGTTGTAGGATAAAATTCAAAATCTCAAAGTAAACAGGATGAAAACAAAAGTCAACCAAAGTTAAAGGACAAAATAAGTGTAATTTTTCAAGAATTACATACAATTAGCTATAACTTAGGATACTATCTTTTTGGGCTTACAAAATTAAAGCACCATCTTTACAATAAGGACATTATCTTTTATTTTGGGTAAATTTAGGCCAAATTTTATAAAATGTGAATCAAACAAAGCCCGATTACGATAATGCCCAATTAGCCGTATTTTATAAAATTTGGCCTAAGTTGGCTAAAATTAAAAGAGAGTGTCCTAGTTTTGCAAGTTTGTAAAGATAATGTCCTAATTTTGCAAGATCTAAAGACATTGCCTTAATTTTGCAAGTCCACAAAGATAGTGTTCTAATTTTACAAACACTCATAAGGTAGTGTCTTACAAAAAAAAAACCCTTATAAATAATTTAGTAAATGAAAACGAAGAGTATTAATTATTTAAAGAATATTAATTGGTTAAAGTAAAGTGTATCTAAAAATAATTATAAAGTGGTACATATATGAAACAACTTAATTCTATAAGCATGCTCTCAATAGTAATATTTTATGATTAAAGTATATAATACCACATTGAGGTTAATTATGTTTCTAATTTATCACCAGCATTGTCTTAATTACGAATTGTTATGTATACAATAAGTCATACTTTATAATATATCACTAAATTAACTCATACATGCAAGAAAATGATATTTTGTTAGGACATTATCTTACGTCTGTTTGCAAAATTAGGACACTATCTTTTTTAGCTTACAAATTTAGGAAAATATATTTATGGGCTTATAAAATTTTAACAATATCTTTACAATCTTGCAGAATAAGGACATTATCTTTTATTTTGGGCAAATCTAAGCTAAAATTAATAAAATATGTGTCAAAGAAAGCCCGATTACGATATGCCCAATTGATCGTATTTTATAAAATTTGGCCTAAATTGGACAAAATTAAAAGAGAGTTCCCTAGTTTTGCAAGTTTGTAAAAATATTGTCCTAACTTTGCAAGTTCATAAAAATATTGTATCAATTTTGCAAGTTCGTAATGATAGTGTCCTATTTTATAGACATTCATAAGCCAGTGTCCTAAAATAACACATTTTCCCTTAAAACCAATATATTTAAGAAAAACAAGATTAAGAAACCAAATAAATAAGGTCAATTTTAATGGAGAAAGTATGAAACTTTTAAAAAAATATATATTCTTACGATAACTGTTTCAGAGAAGAGTTGGGAGGGTTGAATCGATCTCTAATTGTTGTTTCCTTGTAGAATCAAAACCATAGTTAATTAATCTATTGTATATTATAGTACCTTTAATTTTTTTTAAATAAACTTTTTAATATGTGAAAATTATCTTTAAGTTAATTATCTATGTAACTGTAGCAGTTGTTATTCATGACCACATCTTCCTGATAAATAAAATTTAGGCTAAATTTTATTAAATATGGGTCAAATAAAGCCCGATTAGGTTAGTTGGCCGTATTTTATACTATTTGGACTAAATTGGCAAAAAAATTAAGGGTAGTGTCCTAGTTTTGAAAGTTTGTAAAGATCCTTATTTTGCAAATTCATATAAATATTTTCTCAATTTTGCAAGCCCGTAAAGATAGTGTCCTAATTTTATAAAAATTAATAAGATAGTGAACTAAAATAATATATTTTCCCATATAACCAATATATTTAACAAAGGAAATTTTGAGAAAATAAAAAATAAGGTCAATTTCAATGGAGAAAACTACAAAAAAAAAAATCACAAAATATATTCTCATGAAACACATTCCAAGAAACAATTCTTAAGAAATGGTATTATATGCATCTTTCATTTTACTAAATCAGCAATAATTACATTTTCTACAAAAGACTTAGCACGTGAGAAAAAAAATGGCACATTAGAATTATTCGTCGTCATTACTACAATAAGAATGAAATTTACATAAATTTTTCACAAATACATAAAAATTAGGGATTATATATTTGTAAGCCCCGTAACTTTGCACTGTTTTGAATTTGGTCCACATAAATTACAGGTTTTGATATTGATCCCGTAAGTTTGGAAGTTTTTTTTTTTATTTTAGTCCTTTTAAAACTTATAGGACCAAAATCAAAACATGTAATCCAATTTATTTTTAAAAAATTCTAACTTACAGGACCAATATAAAAAAATCAAGGTAAAAGGACTAAAATCAAAATAATCTCAAACTTAAGGGACCAATATTAAAACACGTAATTCATGTGGACCAAATTCAAAATAGTGCAAAGTTATGGAACTTACAAATATATAATCCCTAAAATTATTCCACACCGATTTATATTTACTATCGTTATCTAGCTAAACAAAAAACAAATGTTTAGCAATCATTTTAAATATCTACAACCTACTCATATAAGGAAATGTTAAATTTAGCGGAACATAAAATTATCATTGGGAATTCTACATATAATAACATTCCAACATAATTTCAACTCTAGAAACATGGTATGTATTTAAATGAATCTTTAATTTTACTAAATCAACGCTAGAAACATGGTCTTCTATACCGGTATTAATTTCATTCTTTTTTCGACCACACTTTTGTTTTAGATATTAAAGAATTCTCTTATTAAACTAAAAAATATATCTAAAAATTCAAATTGAATAAATAACTATGGGAAAATAAGAGGAACACATTTTTGTTACTTTATAGAGATTTTGTCAATTTAATTTTATAAAAAATGTACCTTTCAATTTTTATTTTATTTTATTTTATCAAAATTGTGCATAAGTTTTTGCAAAATAAATCTTAAAAGATATTTTTATGCACCAATTGAACCGTGTAAATCAAATGCATTTTTAAATGACAGTGTCAAGTATTTTGTTAAAAAGTATTAATTTATTAATGTTAAAAAATTTCATTAAATAATATTTAATTATTTTAATTAAACAATATTAATTGCATATTAATTGTGCAGTGCAATTTGTGCCTTCATTGTTACTCAAACAATTGCACCAATTGTTAATCAAACTTAAATCCTTTAATTTAATTTTGTGGAATTTAGAATTATAATAACATCAACAAACGACCGCTAAATTAGGCTTTACGTTACCTCCTCTATATGTTGCAGCGATTAAACGCTCACATAGGGCACCCACCAAGTCTACACTCAAATCATTATTCCTTTTCATTTTCCTTTTTAAATTAATTATTTTACAAAAAAATTCCATCTTTTATCGCTCTCTCCTTACATACAATCATTAATTTGTTCAGATAAATATCCAGAGATACGTGGATGGATATCAAATCTAAAATGTGTCACTCATTTATTTAAGTCAATATTTCCATAATGGCCAAAAATTAGCACACTAAGGCACTAACACTGCCTAAATTGGAGGATAAATTAATACCTAATTCAATACTACATTAATTTTTATAATAATTCGTTGCTATACATAGAATGTAATTTATACAAATTGATAGTAATTATCAATATCCAGTCAAATGAATTTTGGATCAAGGATTAAGCCAAAAATGGATCCACATTAACGAATTATCTAAAATACTTACTAATCATTTTAGATGTCATGAGTGGAAGGTTGCATGATAATTATTAAAAAAAATAATTCTACTTAGTTCATATCTATTAGAAGTCAAAAATAAATAATATAGCAAATTATATAAATAGATCACCTTTCATGGACCCCAATCAAAGAAATATTAGTTTAATAATTATCTAGACATAAATCAAAGCATAAAATCCGCAGATACATAATTAAATTTGAAAAATACACTACACCACATTAATTTTGTGCACTAATCTGCATCTGCATAATTAAAATTGTACACTAATTTGTACACTAAACAAAAAAAATTAAACATAAAAGCCGCATCTCCATAATTAAATTTGTACACTAATTAATAATTAATATCGCCAGGAATTGGATTTGCATGAGAATTAGTCGAACCTATATACTAATTAGTTAATAAATAACCAACAAAAGTCAAAAAGAAAAATTATAAACTATCAACTAATTACAAATTTTGGATTTCGTAGGAGTATACCAAATCAAAGAACTTAAAATATGCTTCATACACCATAATTTCGGCACATATATATAATCAACACTTATGATTTTTTGTATAGCTAAAAGTACATTTAATATAAATGTATGTGGATAGGTTCTAAATTATAAATATACCAGGTCAAACCTTCTTTAAAAAATATGATTAATTAGCTAATTAACCGTTAAATTAATTATGCCTCTCTTTTAATAAAATAGGTATGTAACAGATTGATTAGAATTACCAAGTCAATAGAATTACCAATGACCTGCTTCTAAAAATCCAATCATTTAGAAGATACCAAGTAAAATATTTACCAAGTCAATAGAATTACCAATGATCTGCTTCTAAAAATTCGATCATTTAGAAGAATACAAAGTAAAATATATATAATTGGTATGTTTAATATGCATAAGAATACCAAGTAAAATATATATAAAAAACAGTGGAATTTAATATATCGATTGCAAACTACTAAAATCTCAAATAGATCGGCAAATAAATGATCATCTAAAATACAATCCAATAATCTAGTGAAATCTAAATACAGTACAACAATCCTGAGAAATGAAAATACACTACGTTACGTCGAAGCATTATAAAAAACGATCGGGAAAAAAAATACAAAAATTCATAGTAAAATAATCAGAAACATCAAAACCGTAACCGCTAAAAGAGAGTCCGGAACGCCGCAGAATAGAATACGTTGAAGAAGCACAACATTGCCATCAACTCTCTAGGATCAGACGCGTCGTGTAAATAATAGCGTAAAACATTGAAACACTGGCCTCGATGATGTCTGCACCAAGAATCGAAAAGTTGGCTATGGTACAAAAGGCCATGTAGAGAGAACAGAAAGGGCGACGCTAGATGCACCGACGAAAATGATATGAACTACTGTGGCACACCAAGCGACTTAAATACAAAAAACAAAGGCTATTCAACGATCAAGATGAAACAATGAAATAAAAACAATATGGACGGTCAAGATTAAAAAGAGCTACAAATAAGGAGAGAACAAACAATTGAAATAGAGAGTCCCCACATAGGATTTTCCAGCCCCTCTTATATAGTATATTAGGATTAGGATATATATATATATATATATATATATATATATATATATATTAGTTTTATGCGTTGATTTGATTTTTTATTTAGTTATGATTGGTAATGTAATTTTATATAATTAAATGTTGTATATTCTTAAATGTATTGTTTTTTATTTAATAAGATATTTTTTCAATCCTAATCCACAACACCATATTTAGCTCTTAAAAAAAGCCAGCGATGACTGGTCCTCATTATTACTCTGTATAATTATAGTAAGTGTAACGGTTGTACCGTTTATTGCAGCGTTGCACAATTTGGTGATAGAGATTGGATATTGAAATTTGAAAAGACTTGTTCTCTTTGCTATTCTTGCAAAACTTTATAAATGGGCACAATTGTCTCATTGCTGCTTGTTTTTTATGCTCTGGAAATTATACGAAAGACATGTGAGGAAATAGTGCAAATCCTTTTCAAGGGATTCTACGCATTATTGAAGTGGCTGCTGTTATACGATTATATAAAATGTGTCACCGAGGTCCTACATTAAAAAAAAAAAAAAAAAAAAAAAAAAAAAAAAAAAAAAAACCAACATTTTAAATATGCATGTTATGGGTGAAAATACACCCAGTCTATTAAAGCTCGGGTTGACTCACTTTTTTTTAATAATGAAGCTAGGCTTAAGTTTTTTTTTTTTTAATTTTTATTTATTTAAACAGACCAAACTTAAATCTTTACAAAAGTCTTTTAAACTCAACAAGCAAGCTCGTAAAAGTGTATAATTATATATTATCCAATATAAATAGGAGCATTTACAAATTAGTTTAAAAAATAAACCATAATTACAAATTGGTTCAAGAGATTTGCACAAATACCTATTTGCATGTGTAAATCTCTTGAACCAATTTATAAGTATAGTAAATTTTTGAACTATTTTGTACTTGTTCCTTATAGATATTATATATTTATTAATTATTTTTATATCAATAAAAATTATATAATTAATAATATAAAATAATATATATTTAAACATTTTTTTATTAAATAAACTCAAGTACCAATGAACCCTAAATGACGCTAAAAATAGAACAAAATAAACCAAACTTAAAATTGCAATGTTATAATAATTATTTTAAATTGAATCTTTAAGGTAAAATAGGCCTAAAAAGGTTTTAAACAGACTTTTAGGCGCAACTCGTGTATTAAAAAGGCCATATTTGAGCCCACTATAAAGTATATCACAAGTAACAAGTTAGATTTGAGTCTAACACCTATATACCAATTACAGATCATCCAACAAGAGAGCTAGTTCGACTCGACCTATTCCCATCAATTACATGTGAAATAACAAATTTCTTACCCAATATTGTGTTTGGTTAAGAATGGTGGTAGATGTGATTGAGATAAAAAAAATAAGGATGAAAATAATCCAATAAATAGAGTAACTCTTCATTTGATTAGAGCAATTTCAATCGTTGGACATCCAACCTCCCCTTTTCTTTCTCCGCATCATCCCCACTTTAAAAACTTAAAATTTCACACATACACTTTCAATGGTTGGGCATCCATAATTTTATGATTTCTGCATAATTATTCTTGTTTTGTAAATGAAAAAAATGAATAATATTATAATTTAATAGCAGTCATGAGTCCACACCTAACAACCTTTAGATGTCCAAAATTTTGGAGGTTCCATTCAAAATCTCAAATTTTAGATGGTTCTTTTCTGTTTGAATGCAAATCCAAATCTTGAAAAAGACTTTGCATGCATGCACTGTTGGAGGTGCTCTTATGGATAGAAGAATGTGATTGAATGAAAATTTATATCAAATTAAAATTGATGTATAATATTTTATTATTGTTAACTTATTAAAATAATGATTGGGTGAGAGAAAAATATGAGATAAAATAAAAAATAATAGGAGAGAAAATAAATATGTAAGAAAAAAAAATAGGAGAAATAATAAGTGAGAAGATAAAAAATAATTGATATAAATATAGAGGTAAGAATAGGACAGACCATCCGACAGGGGCTACAATTTGGCCTACTAAAATTTAGTTTGACTCGGCTTGTTTAATAAATAGATCGGATTCGCGCTTTTTTAAAAGTTCATTTATTTAAATAGGTTAGTTTTGATTTTTTTTAAGTCTATTAAGTCAAACTACCGACTTATATAGAGTATATAATGCATTAAAAATACAATACATATATAATATAATATTCTAAAGTAATATAATAAATAAATTGTTATAACGAGATGTAAGAAAGAATTATTAAAAAAATCTAAATTAAATAATAAGAATATATAGAAAGTTAAAATCTACAAAACTATTTATAGACTCGAATTACATAACCCATTGTTATTTTTCTCTGCGGAAAAGTGAAAACATAATAGAGAAACCATGACAGTAAATTAAGGCAATGATGGCATGGTTGGAAAATATTGCAAAGTTGAAAAAACAAGTGAGGGCTTTGGACAAAGCAGTCTACACAGGTAATCATGGTCTTAACACTCCACCAACACACTTTTCAACACCAATATACTATCGAAAGCTATACTATCGAAAGCAAATATAAATTGAAAAGGACCATGCTTCTTGTCCGGAACCTAAATATTTTATTCCATTTCCATTAGTTTTATTTTGACTTGGGTGTGTTTCGAAGGGATTATGGGGGGTGTTTGTAGATTCTTTGAAAAGTTAATTATGCGAGGGGTAGTTTTAAAAATAAGTATTTTTATCCTATTTAGTTTTGTTTACAAAAATTCCATATAAGTGAGTATAATCACCTAAAATTGCGTGCAGAACTAATTTTGAATGTTTATAAATTTATTGATTATTAAATTAATCAGCTAGAATTTATAATTTATAATTTATAAGTTGGGAAGGGTATACTTTTAATTGATTTATTTTTTGTACTCAGTATTCGGATCATTGATCGACTAATTCAAGGAATTCATAATCCACCGTCCACTAGCATGAAGTCTCATTTTAAGCCAAAACTTAGCTCTATATGAACTGGTTCATCTCAAAAATTGATCGCTCCTAGTGGATACTCGGTATGCTTCTAACTGATTACAACTTATCACTAATAATTTACTCTATTAATTTTTTTATCAAACAACTAACATTTACTTTATACAAATTTTACAAACACTCATCATTTTTTTTAATCAAGCAATTTTTTTTTCACAATCACTAAATTGATCACTTTTTCAAAATATAGCTTTTTGCAAACATACCCTTAATTTGCTCTATAGTTCTTAGCATTGCTTAAGCAAATGGAAATTCTGTAAATTTAATTATTGAATGTGGAATAAGTGTTTATTTAATGGTAAACACTTAGAAGTTAAAGTTGAAAAAACAAGTTGCAAGTGTTAACTATAATTTCATTCCCAGCTTATTTTATATGTCTCCTAACTTTGCAATCGCACGGGGCATGATATACTGGATAACAAAATGTTGATTTTAGAATCCGATAAAAACAACCCACAAAAAACAAAATTAAAAAGTTCATGACAACTTTCATTGAAATAAATGTTAATTATGGAGTCAAAGGTTATCATAAGTCCCAAATTGGTGGAACTTTCTTGGACGCCATAAGTAGTACATTAAACCCTGCAAAAAACTAGAAGAAGACCCACATGCATCTCTCCCAAACAGTCCTCATCACTCATCAGTAGTGATATTTGCCCTTTCAATAATGCTGCAATTATTTGGGAACAACTACAAACACCGCCCTTTATTCTTATAATTATTTCCTTAACTTCATGTCTCTCACCATAAAATTTACGTGTATTTCCATAAAAAAAAAAAAAAAATTTAAAATTAATTGCATATGTATTATATATACTTAAATAAATCTATCATCATAAAATAATATAATTATATTATATAATAAACATATTTAAATAATATGTATGCATAAAAATATTGGTTAATTTCTTAGTAATCCACGACCTTTAGGCTCAAGCTCAATTTAAATACAAGTTTTAATATTTTTATTAAAATTCACGTACTATTTTTTTTCAATTTGATATTCGCTTTTAAATTATGATATATATATTTTTCAACTATCCATTACATACCCCTCCCTGCCTTCCTAAGATGACTTCCTCGATGTTGGGAGATTTTTACCCAAACAGTAACACACACATGCATCATTTTTTATTTTATTTTTTGCTAAAAGTGCAAGTTATATATCTGATTGAAAACTAAACATTGATGAATTTCTATAACTTTATTAAAAGTTGTGATTAAACAAAATGTAAATTAGTACGTAATTTTTATACATTCAAGTTATATACAATAATATTCAAATTTAATATAAATTTGTAGTATGGCTAAACCGGTAAACATCATAACAATTGCTCATTAGATGTAGGGTTCAAATCCATTTGTCTGCCCATTTTTTTTTATTATTATTAGATTTCTTATTATATAAGACCACATAGATGACACATAAGCGACACATAGACAAAATAGACGATATTATTATTAGACTCCTTATTATATAAGACCACATAGATGACACATAAGCGACATATAGACAAAATAAGTGATACATTAACCTAGAGACGACACATAAACATGTCAAACTCCATATTAGTATAATAAATGATTTTACCCATTTAAGCATACCATTTAAAATTCCACATATCTTTTTCTTGAAATAATGAGGTCCAAATTTCTTAAAAATTGTACTTTCTTAATGCGCTCACTCCATATTCTTACTTTTTTTTTACCACAGACTTTAAATCATAGATGACACATAAGCGACACATAGACAAAATAGATAATACATTAACCTAAAGACGACACATAAGCATGTCAAACTCCATATTAGTATAATAAAGGATTTTACCCATTTAAACATACCATTTAAAATTTCACATATCTTTTTCCTGAAATAATGAAGTCCAAATTTCTTAAAAATTGTCCTTTCTTAACGCGTTCACTCCATATTTTTACTCTTTTTTTTTTACCACATACTTTAAATAATACCCCCTCAGTTCACAATACATTTTTTTTTTCGTTCGTCCCACAATAATATTCACACCCCTAAAATGAAAATAACAGTCTCTCACAATATTATTTTATATTCGAATAAAACTATTACAAAGTCACTTTTCAATAGTTTTTTTTTTTTTTAACATGTGTCCAACTATAAGTGAAGTTTAATAGGAGACTGAGAGAACTATATTCATTAAAATTTGTGTCATCCTCCAAATGTAACTTAAAGGTTAGGAGATGAATGCAATATATATCAAGTGTACCGTTTATACCGTTATACTCTCCTTGTTAGCCAATTTTATTTCCATTGAAATGGATACGAGTTTTAAGAGAAATGAAATAAAATGGATAATGAATATTGTGGGGTTATTGTCAAATATGTTTTTGAATAAAGTGATTGATAGTAGGAGTGTTAAAGTAATTACTTCTATAAAAATATAAAAATAAATTTAGGGGACAGACATAAAAAGACTATTCGAAATAAATTTGGACAGATGGGGTGGGGGAGGGGAGTATTTAAAAAAAATGTTAAGATATCAATATTAATATTAATTATTTTAATTATGTTCAGTTACATCTCACGCCTAATTGTATATAAGTGTTAAATATAGTATAAGGGTTAACATCTTAAATCTAATTATATAACACCAAATTATAAAAAATACCCAAAATTTAACATACAAACTTTTTTTTATCAAATAATTTATAAAAATTTTTTTTACCCATTTTACTAAATGAAATGTCTCATATACCCTTTAATTCCTATTCCTACTCTTTTAGTTATTTCTCTCTTCCCACTCCTATTCCTACTCTTATTCCTTTCCATATATCTTAATCCTATAAATAATATTATATTAATTCCAAAAATAAAAAAATTTAAAAATATAATATTATATTAATTCAAAAAAGAAATAAATTTAGAAATATAATATTATATAATTTTACCATTAATAATGAATTTTTTTTTCAATATATACGTTTCGCAATAAATATTAGTTATTAATATTTTTATGAAATATAATATTATTTTTATTATAATAAAATAACATATTTTTCGTGTTATTATAAACACCGATCAAAAACACTTTATATTATTAATATTAATTAATAAATTGATATTGTCCATTTTTTTAATTTTTATTGAGTTTCAACAAGTATTCTTGAAATATCGGAGACCTGACGGAGATTTACTAAAACGACATTCTCAAACATAATTTTGTGACGCAGCCGGGTCCAAACTACTTTTTAAGTCGTTTTACTCTAGAAAAGATGAAATTTTTTTAATTTAAGTGATATTCAAATATTTGATTTCTAATAAATTTCAACAAATACTATTGAAATGTCAGAGCAAAGTTGGAGATATGACACAGATTTGCTAAATTGGAATTTTCATTCAAATTTTTGCAACGGAGCTGTGTTGGAATCAATTTTTAGGCCGTTTTAAACTAGAAACGACTAAATGATATATGAATTTGAGTTAAATCTATTTTTTAAATTTTAATCGAGTTTTAAAAAGTACTAGAAGAATCAGAGCATGGTATGAGATAATAAGGAAATTTGCTAAAATGACATTTTCAATCATAATTTTGTGTCAGATTCGCTTTTTAGGTTGTTTTACATTAGGAATGACGAAAAAGATACATGGATTGAGTGACATGAACTTTTAAAATCTATATAACTTTGAAAAGTACTATTGAAAGGTCGGAACATGGTTGGAGACAGGACGGAGATTTGCTAAAATGGAATTTTCATTCAAATTTTTGCGGCGGAGCTGTGCTAGAATCGATTTTTAGGGATGTTTTACCCTTAAAATGACTAAACAAATACATGAATTTGAGTGACATCTATTTTTTAAATTTTAATCAAGTTTTAACTAGTAATCTACAAGAGTCGGAGCATGGTTGGGGACATGATGGAGATTTACTAAAATAATATTTTCAATCATAATTTTGTTACGGAGTTGTTGCTGAATTGCTTTTTAGGTCGTTTTACCTTAAGAATGACGCAAATTGTACATGAATTGAGTGACGTCCATTTTTCAAACTCTTATTGAGCTATAACCAGTACTATTGAAATGTCAGAGTACGGTCGGAGACAGGACGGAGATTCGCTAAAATGGAATTTTCATTCAATTTTTTACGACGGAGATGTGTCAAAATCGTTTTTAGGTTGTTTTATCCTAGGAAAGACTAAACAAATACATGAATTTAAGTGACATCTATTTTTTAAATTTTAATTGAGTTTTAACAAATAATCTAGAAGAGTCGGAGTATGGTTGGAGATAATATGGAGATTTGCTAAGCCGATATTTTTAATCATAACTTTATAACGGAGTTGTAGTGGAATTATTTTTAGGTTGTTTTACCTTAAGAACGATGAAAATTATAAATAAATTGAGTGACTGATTAGGCGTGAAATTGTTATGTGTTGGTGCCCAATTTACTCATGTTTTGAGTGTTTTCGATTAGTGCTTGGAGTCAAATGAGCATTATTTCTATACATTGATAAATTTGTCTCTTTGGTGCTCATAGGTGAATAGAGGACGAAAAGAGGAGTTCGTAGGACTTTGAATCGACTCAAACGGATGCCCGGATGAGAAGATATTGAAGAAATACGATTGGTATTAGTGCGGACGAGGAAAAGTATCATTTGGAAGGATTAGAGATCACTCGAGCGCACAGCTCGAGCGCCACCGCTCGAGCGAATCACTCGAGCGCCCAAAAACATACAGAGAAGATTCAGCGTTCGAGCAGCTCGAGCGCCACCGCTCGAGCGAATGCATCATTCGAGCTACACAGCTCGAGCGGGACCGCTCGAGCGTTTTGCTCGAGCGCCCATATACTTTTGCCTCCAGATGCGTATTTTCGGCCCATTAACTCCCGTTTCGACCCGGTGCCTATATATACCTCTTCCAAACACGTTTTAAAAGACCCCCGACTTTAGAAATCACTTTAGACTTAGTTTTTGGAGAGGAAGAAGAAGAGCAAGCTTTATTTACGTTTTGTTGAGGTTTTGCATACGAATTCTTAGTTTCTTTTTATTAGTTCGTTACTTTAAACGCTTTTAATTTCGTTTTAGTTAATTCAATTTCAGTTCTTCGTATTTATTTTCTTTTTAAACCCTAGTTTATGTTTCTACTTTCTTTATTCAATTCATCATGTTTATGTTCGTTGTTTCTTCTGTTGCTTTTATTTATGTTATAACCATGACCGGCTAAAACCCTTGCCTGCTTGGGTTAGGATGAACTCGTAGAAGTAGGATGTGGGTACGTAATTAAGGTAATTGGTGACGTTAGTTTTAATTCTCTTAATTAATGAATTCATATAATTAATCTTAACTCTACCTTTGAATTTAGTACGAAAGTGTTAGAGAGAGGACGACCGCATCACTCAATAACAATTAGTAGTCTTAACGAGAAGGTTTAGGAAAGGTTAATTCATCTACCGGTTTAGCGAAGGAGGACGACCGCATCACCTTAGTTAAATTAGGGTCTCATTAATTAAGCACAATCTAGTAACTTGTTAGTAGATTCGTGAAGTCGAGTGTTAGGGTAAAGTATTAGGGTTTAGAATCTTGAGCTTTCACCTTGCATTCTTAGACTTAGGTTAAATCTCGTTTGTCACAGTTATTTTGATTATGTACCTGCTCCGTTAGTATACGTAGGGATTTCTATCCTAAGCATCACCATCTCTTATTTGAATCAAACCCTTAGTTAATTCGTCTGCTTTATTATTTTAGTTAATTAGTCTATTTTAGTCTTTTAATTAATTTTTCAAAAACCCAAAAACATCACACTCATATTAACTACGACGCGTAGATCTTCAGGGATCTATTCGCATACATACCATCCCTTGGGTTCGATAATACTTGGTCCCTATACTTGCCCATACTACAGTGAACCCGTTCTCTTGCGGGGTAGCTACTAGTAGAAGCTAGTGTAGTCGCTTCAAGTCAGTGACGTCCATTTTTCAAACTTTTATTAATTTTTAACAAGTACTATTAAAATGTCAGAGCACGTTCAGAGATAGGATGAAGATTTGTTAAAATAGAATTTTATTCAAATTTTTGCGATGGAGCTGTGTCAAAATTGACTGCTATGTCGTTTTACCCTAGGAACAACTAAACAAATACATAAATTTGAGTGGTATCTATTTTTAAATTTTAATCGAGTTTTAAAAAGTAATCTAGAAGAGTCGAAGCATGGTTGGAGACCAGATGGAGATTTGCTAAAATGATATTTTTTATCATAGTTTTGTGATGGAGCTGTTGCGGAATCACTTTTTAGGTCGTTTTACCTTAAGAACGATGAGAATTATACATGAATTTGGTGACGTCTATTTTTTAAATTTTTGTTGAGCTTTGACAAGTACTATTGAAATATCGGAGTACAGTGGGAGACAGGGCGGAGGTTTACTAAAATAGAATTTCCATTCAAAAAATTTCAATGGAGCTGTGTTAGAATCGATTTTTAGGCCGTTTTAGCCTAGGAACGACTAAACAATATAAGAGTTTGAGTGATATCTATTTTTTAAATTTTAATCGTGTTTTAACACGTAATCTTGAAGAGTAGGAGCATGGTTGAAGGCAGGATGGAGATTTTCTAAAACGATAATTTCATCATAATTTTATGACGGAGTTGTAGCGAAATCGCTTTTTAGGTCGTTTACCTTAAGAAAGACGAAAATTATATGTGAATTGAGTGACGTCCAGTTATTAAAATTTTATAGAGCTTTGACAAGTTAGATTATCGTGTAACAGGATATGTTACACCCTTGTGTAACAGGAGATCCCATCCACCAGACCTAGATTTACTAAAAATATATCTTTCATATTTTATTATTATTAAAAAAATCTGCTATTTAATTAGAATATAAATAAAACTCAATAAAAGTTTAAAAAATGGACGACATTCAATTCATGTATACTATTCATCATTCTTAAGGTAAACGACCTAAAAAGCGATTCCGCTACAGTTCCGTAAAAAAATTATGATGAAAATATCATTTTAGCAACTCTCCCACCAGTCTCAAACCATCCCCCGCCTCTTCCATATTACTTGTTAAAACTCGATTAAAACTAAAAAAATATCACTCAAATTCATTTATTTTTTAGTCGTTCCTAGGGTAAAAAGACCTAAAAATCGATCAGACACAGCTCCGTCGCAAATATTTGAATGAAAATCTCATTTTAACAAATCTCCATCCTGTCTCCGACCGTGCTCCAACATTTTAATAGTACTTGTCAAAGCTCAATAAAAGTTTGAAAAATGGACGTCAATCAATTCATGTATAATTTTCTTCATTATCAAGGTAAAATGGACTAAAAAGCGATTCCGCTACAGCTCCGTCACAAAATTATGATTAAAAATATCATTTTAGCAAGTCTTCACCCTGTCTCCAGTCATGCTCCGACTATTCTAGATTACTTGTTAAAACTCGATTAAAAGTTAAAAAATAGATGTCACTCAAATTCATGTATTTGTTTAGTCGTTCTTATGGTAAAAGGACCTAAAGATCGACTCTGACATAGCTCCGTCACAAAAATTTGAATGAAAATTCCATTTTAGCAAATGTCCGTTCTATCTCCGACCGTGCTCTGACATTTCAATAGTACTTGTTAAAGCTCAATAAAAGTTTAAAAAATGGACGTCACTCAATTTCGTCATTCTTAAGGTAAAACGACCTAAAAAACGATTCCGCAATAGCTTCGTCACAAAATTATGATTAAAAATATTAATTTAGAAAATCTCCATCATGTCTTCGACCATGCTCCGACTCTTCTAGATTACTTGTTAAAACTCGATTAAAATTAAAAAATTGATTTTGCTCAAATTCATGTATTTATTTAGTCGTTCCTAGGGTAAAATGACCTAAAAATCGATTCTAAGACAGCTCCGCCGCAAAAATTTGAATGAAGATTCTATTTTAGCATATCTACATCCTGTCTCCAACCGTGCTCCGACATTTCAATAATATTTGTCAAAAATAAATAAAAGTTTGAAAAATGAACGACACTCAATTTATATATAACTTTCGTAGTACTTAAGGTAAAACAACCTAAAAAATGGTCCCGTTACAGCTCCGTCACAAAATTATGATTAAAATATCGGCTTAGCAAATCTCCGTATTATCTCCAACCATACTCTGACATTTCTAGATTACTTGTTAAAACTCGATTAAAATTTTAAAAATAGATGTCACTCAAATTCATGTATTTGTTTAGTCGTTCCTAAGATAGAACAACCTAAAAATGATTATGACACAGCTCCGTCGCAAAATTTTGAATGAAAATTTCATTTTAGCAAATTTTCGTCCAGTCTCCGACCGTGCTCCGATATTTCACTAGTACTAGTTAAAGCTCAATAAGAGTTTGGAAAATGAACGTCACTCAATTTATGTATAATTTTCGCCGTTCTTTAGGTAAAACGACCTAAAAAGCGATTCCGCAACAGCTCCGTCACAAAAATATGATTAAATATATTATTTTAGTAAATCTCCATCATGTCTCCAACCATGCTCTGACTCTTGTAGATTACTTGTTAAACCTTGATTAAAATTTAAAAAATAGATGTCACTCAAATTCATGAATTTGTTTAGTCATTTCTAGGGTAAAACATCCTAAAAATCGATTCTGGCACAGCTCCGCCGTAAAACTTTGAATGAAAAAATCTATTTTAGCAAATCTCCGTCCTGTCTCCAACCATGCTCAGACCTTTCAATAATACTTTTCAAAGCTATATACAATTTAAATAGTTCATGCCATTCAATCCATGTATCTTTTGCGTCGTTCATAAGGTAAAACGATAAAAAAAATGAACCTGACACAGCCCCGTCACAAAATTATGATTGAAAATATCATTTTAGCAAATATCCGTATTATCTCCTACCTCCGACTCTTCTAGAGTACTTGTTAAAACTCGATTAAAATTTAAAAAATAGATTTAACTCAAATTCATGTATCATTTTAGTCGTTCCTAGGGTAAAACGACCTAAAAATCGATTTCGACACCGCTCCGTCGCAAAAATTTGAATGAAAATTCTATTTTAGCAAATCTCTGTCCTGTCTCCAACCTTACTCCAACTTTTCAACAGTATTTGTTGAAACTTATTAGAAATTAAATATTTGAATATCACTTAAATTAATATATTTTTTTCTTTTCTAATGTAAAACGACTTATAAAGTGGTTTCGACCCGACTCCATCACGAAATTATGTTTGAGAATGTCGTTTTAGTAAATTTCTGACAGGTCTCCGATATTTCAAGAATACTTGTTGAAATTTAATAGAAAAAAATGGACAATGTCAATTTATTAATCAATATTAATAATATAAAGTGTTTTTGATCAGTGCTTATAATACTACGAAAAATATTTATTTTATTATAATAAAAATAATATTATATTTCATAAAAATATTAATAACTAATATTTATTGTGAAACATACATATTGAAAAAAATTATTTTCATTATCAATAGTAAGATTATATAATATTATATTTCTAAATTTATTTCTCTTTGGAATTAATATAATATTATATTTCTAAATTTTTTATTTTTGGAATTAATATAATATTATTTATAGGAATAAGATATATGGAAAGGAATAGGAGTAGGAATAGGGAAATGAATAAGAGTGGGAAGAGAAAGAAATAAAATAGTAGGAATATGAATTAAAAGGTATATGAGACATTTCAATTTAGTAAAATGAGTAAAAAAAAGTTTGTACGGTAAAATTTTTTTTTCCATTATTTAATTAGCCTCTGTTTTGAAAAAGTTAAAACTTTTTTTTTTTTTTAACGGCAAACAAAAGAATATCATTAGCTAATCAATTAATATACAAATCAAAGAAACAAGCAGCAACAAAAAACAAAACATTATTAGAATTTACAACTCCTCCTTATCTTCTTCTAACTCACAAGTTACATTAAACACTCTTTTGAATTTTTCACTCACCTTACCATTCTTCTTAGACTTGGATTAGAATCATGAAACAACTTCTCATTTCTTATTCAAGTATTTTTAATTGATCGATTCAACTTAAATTAATCACAAAGAATTTAAAAATTAAAAAATGGAAAGATTATGTTTTTAGCTGATTTTTTTTTTATCAAACACTCAAGTTTTAATTTTTAATTTTTTTATAAATAATAATCACTTTACTATTAAGCAATTTTTATAATTACCAAATTTTGGCTAAAAGTAGAATCCGATTGTGATACCTAAGGGTACGTTTGTTTTGGGATTTAAGTGTGCGGGGGAAGTCATGACTTTGAAATCTTAGGATGTGAAAATCTTGATGAATAATATGAGTATGTGTTTGTTTTGGGATTTTAGTAGGGTGAGATTTTACTTTATGTCAAATCAATGTTTATTAGTAATTGATGTTGTATTATTTTATTATATTGTGTAAGAGAAAAGTAGGAGAGAGGTTGAGTGGATGATAAAAAAGTGATGATGTGATTGTATTTAATTATATGAAAAATAGTAATAGGTTTATAGGTAGGGATTGAGTTTGGGATTTGAAAACCCGATTTTAAATCCCGAACTCGTATGGGGCGTGGATTACAAAGTCCAAAGTCCATCCGTGTGAGTCCCAAAACAAACATACCCTAAAAGTTTGAAATTTATAAATTGTGAAACAAAATGTATAAGGATCATTAAAGATATGGCAGGAGAAATGAATGTGACAAAATGAGAGAAGATGAGATGTCAAGTCGCTGTTATTTTTTATATGTATGTATTACACTTTTCTCAGAATTTGACGTAAAATCACATCTTTTCAATTCTGAGAATAAAACACACTATCCAACCTGCCGATTTGGGTAGATAGATAGGACGCCCCCTAAAAATATAGCCCCCCTCTCTCCTCTTTTTAACACACATCTCTCCGTCTTCTGACTTTCAATAACTTGGACAGTAATTCACTTCTCTCTCTCTTCCTTTTTTCTGCTCTCTCTCTTGTTTTTTTATCTTCTACATTAATTACTATTTGCATTTTAGTCCCTCGCCCACCCACCCCTAATCCACTTACTTTATGTTGTTGAACAAACGGTAAAAACAAAAAGATTCAAGAATCTTTACATTTAAGCGTGGTGTAGAAGCTTATCCAGCCATATATAAATGTACACGTTGGTTATAATTTTACTTGTATGCTTTTGTAGGAGATCTCAAAATTCATAGCACTCTAGAAAATGACTAAAGATGGAGACTATAAGCTTCTCAAGATTCAGGTATTTTTCCTTAGTAAAAGGCCTATTTTTATTACAGGAGTAAAAAGGTCTTTATAATATATCTATTTTTTTGTTGTTGCTAGACTTGTGTTCTCAGAGTGAACATACATTGTGATGGGTGTAAGCAAAAAGTCAAGAAAATCCTCCAGAGAATCGAAGGTTTTTGCCCTCTCCCTATTTTTCTATTGATCTCACAACTTGGTAGATAATAATGTACAAGAAATTTCATTATTAAATACCTATCATTTGGGTGTGTGTTTATATTCCAAGAAATTTAATTATTGACTATTTGTAATTTCCACAAATGAGAAGCTTAATTTCACATAAATTTCTGTAAAAAGGGAATTTTTTTGGTTTGTTTATATGCTATTTTGCAATTGCAACAAACAGGGGTATATCAGGTAATGATAGATGGTGAGCAACAAAAAGTGAGTGTTTCTGGTAGTGTGGATTCCGCAACCCTGGTTAAGAAGTTACTAAGGTGTGGTAAACACGCTGAGCTGTGGTCCCACAAAATCAACCAACAAAATCAGAAACAGAAATCCTCTGGCGATCACAAAATCAACACCAATGAATTAGGGCAAAAGGGGAAGAACAAACAGAATTTCCCCTTCATCGACGATGGTTGCTTTCTGGGCGAAGACGATGAGGAAATCGACGCGGAGCTGGAGCAGATGAATCTCTTCCGGAACCAAATGGCCCTCCTCAAGCAGCAAGCCGAAGCCGCACACAAGCACAACAATGGCGGAAACGGGAAGAAAGGGAATCACCAGAATCAGATCGGGGTCGACCCCAGGGCTTTGGCGGCGAACGACATTAACTCGATGATGAATCTGGCTGGTTTTCACGGGAATGGTGCGAACATTTTGGGGGGAAATTCCGCCGCCGCCATGGGGGGTGGGTTTCCGGTGGCGGCGCAGAACCCGGCGCCGATGATGATGAATGTGAATGGTTTTAACAATCAGTCGCCGATGATGATGGCCAGCAGACAGCCGCAGATGATGTACAGTAGATCGCCGTTTGTGGCTCCAGCTACTGGGTATTATGGTGCGGTACCTGGTCCTGCAGTTCCGTACGGTGTGGGTGAGTATGGGTATGGGTATGGTGGAGGAGGTGATGTCCAAGCTACTCACGTGTTCAGTGATGAAAACACGAGTAGCTGTTCGATTATGTAGGTGCTGATTTAATTTCTATGTTAGGCTATAGTATTATTATAGTATGGTATAGTAGTATATTATGTTGTGGTCCTTTTTGTTTAGGGATGAAGTAAACTGAACTTCTTGTTAAGCTTTATGGGTTTTTCTAGTTTTTGGGTGTAATTAAATTATCCTGTTTTAGGATATTAACAAGCTTTCATCTAAATATGATACTTATCGTCCTTAGGACATAATTTATGGCGTGGAAATGGCATGTCTGTGTTTAGTGGATATTTGGATGCAGAGGATTGTAGATTTGACAATTAATGTCTCCTATCTTTGGTGTTGGCTCCGGCTGCCACGTATGCATACATATCGCTGAAAATTCATATCATGTATTGAATTGTAATAATAAATTAGTTCGTACATCAAATTGCAAACTTTAAAAATTCATTTTGTAATTGATAAATACTAAAATTGGTGGTTTTTTTTGCAATTAACTTATTAATTTATATTAAACTAGCTCTTGGACCACACATAATATGCCGGTTTATAAATATTAAGTTATTAATTTTAAATTAAATATTTCAAAGTTTTAATTCAGTTAAAGTTATGGAAAAGGTACAATTTGGACCTTCAACTAGTGTCATGGGTACAAATTGGACCATAAACTATTTTTTTGTACAAATTGGACCCTAAACTAATGTCTCAGGTACAAATTGGACCCTGAACTATTATTTAGTACAAATTGGACATCAAACTATTTTTTTTTTTTTCATTTTTGATATAAATAAGCATTAACTTTTAAAATCAAATAAATCCCAACTAATAAAAAAATATGCATTGGTATATAACATTTAACTAAAAACTTTATAATAAATTTTATAAATTAGTATTTCAATTCAACATTATTTATCGATAATGATTATTTTCAATTCATATTATTAAAATAGTTATTTTTTAAGCATAATTTAAATGAATATTGCATATTATATATATAAAATTTTCTGAGTCAATTCCTAAAACACTAAAAAAAACTTATTGTTATTATCAACTCATTTTTAGAATAGAATGTATTATAATGCCTTTATCCACTAATTTATTATAATGCCTTTGTTATTCCTGATCTTCGCCACTTTTGTTTGCAGTTTCAAACTCAGAAGCTACCGTCTTCGACTTTTTCATGGCGTAGGCATTCCTGATGGCGTATTTAAATTATTTAATACCATTTTTAGAAAATTTTATTTATTTAATATGCAATATGTATTTAAATTAATATTTTAAAAAATAACTAATTTAATAATATGAATTGAAAATAACAATTGTCTTTAAATTGAAATACCAATTTATGAAATTTATCATAAAATCTTTAGTCAAATATTATATACCAATGTTTTTTTTATTAATAAGGGTTTATTTGTATTTGCTTTTAAGAGTTAGTGCATATTTATATTAAAGAAAAAATATTGAGGTTCAATTTGTACCTGAAACATTATTTTAGGGTCCAATTTGTACTTAAAAATAGTTCAGGGTCCAATTTGTACTCAAAACACTACTTCGGGGTCCAATTTGTTTCTAAGACATTAGTTCAGGGTCCAATTTATACAAAAAAATAGTTTAGGGTCCAATTTGTACCCATGACATTAGTACATGGTCCAAATTGTACCTTTTCCCTAAAGTTATATATCCTCTTAATTAATTAATTATTTTATCTTCATTTAAATTTGTAATATTTAATTGGTACTATTTTAATTAAATTTGTGATTATAATTTTAAAAAATAAATTAACTAAAAAATATATATTTAAAGCGAACGATCAAAATCGATAATTTCTTATATGATATAGAGTCTCAACCATTTAATAGATAATTAATTTATAATTGATCTAAAATAAGACATAATTCATTAATAAATTGTAATAAAAAAAACTCAATAAATCATTTCGTAAAATGAAATAAAAAGTTATAAATCGAACTAATACCAACTCAAGATGTCAAAATAGAGGCTCTAAAAAAGTAGGGAGTGATTAAAAAATATATTAAAATTAGAGAACATAAATAATTATAAATTAAGATAAATATAATATCATATATAACACAAATGCATGAAATCAAAATATTTCAAAATAAAGGCTTTTGAGAGGGTGTGGGGTGATTTACAAATAAATATATAGATTTTGATATTGAACATGTATTAATGTAATAAATACGGATCCTCCAATGTGTTCAAATTCCAGCAAATTGAGTTGAGCTAGTAACCGATGTAATTAATATCAACGGGAAACAATTAATTTTTTCTTTTGTAATGTTTTCGAAATGATTAATTTTTTGACAAAAACTTGTATGAGATCATCTCATTGCATGAGACAATACAAATTAACAATCACCTCTATTAAAGTGGTAATGTGTCAATGTCCAAATTATACCCAATCCAATTGTCTCATGTCATAAGACGGCCTCACACAAGATCTATTTTTTTCTTTCCTTTTCATTCAGTGTGGTAAGGCTGGTTCTCAAGGTTGATTAATTTCCTTTTTCTTTTATATTTTCGTTATTTGCACGTGCTTATCTCTCTGTGTGTCTCCTACAATAGATATGTCATATGTGTGGTATGATTTTTCTTTTCTTTTTTTTGTTAATGTTCAAAATTTAATTAGTTGGAGTAGATTATAATAATATCATCTATTTCATTTTCTTAAATTTTTCGTTGTTGATTTTTTATTATTAGATATATGTTTGTTAGTGTAAATATATTGTGCATCTTATTCAATATACACCACTAATACTATTATTTGTAAAAAATAATATTATATCTGTAAAAATTATTATTATTATTATGTTTAGAGTTGATAATGCACAATATGTACTCCCCAGACCTTTTTTATATTGTTCATATGTAATAGTGCATATTTTAATAAAATTTTGTATATTATTATTAATAGCGGTAAATTTGACGGTATATATACTATCTATCAGTTACTTAATTTAAAGGATTACAACATTTTAATTCATAATAATTTATGCTACAAAATCTTCGGATTGTGATTTCTACAATATTTGACCTATTCTAAACATATAATTTAATTTTAGATTCATTAAAATAAATTTAAAATAACTTAAAAATTATTGAGAATAAACATGAATTAAAAAAAACTTTTTCTTTCCTATGTTTGCACTGATGTACGTGGCTATGCCATGTGTTCTTGGCGGTGGCTCCAACAGTTTTAGTGTTGCCAGAAATTTGCTTGTTGCATCAAATTGCAAAAAATAATTAGTTCTTAGATGAAATTACATATTCTTAGTTCACATTAAATACTCCCTCCCTTTTTTATTAAATGTCTTTTTGGCATAAAATAACAAATTAAGGTTATAAAATTTTGCCAACATTGCCCTTAATCCCTAAATTTTAATGGAAAGATTTGTGAAAAAATGTTTAGAAAGGAAAGAATATTAAGGGTAAAATTGAAAAAATTGAGGAAAAATCATCAAAATGACATTTATTTAAAATATAGTTAAAAACCTAAAAAGGGAGGGAGTATTTTAAAAAGACATCTTGTAATTAATAAATACCTAAAATGTCCTTTTTTTATGCAATGAATCTATAATAAACAAAAAAAGTACTTCTCTCCCATAACCATAATAATAATATTAATAATTACTATTACTATTATAATAATAATTATTATTATATTAACATGAAAAGTTACATACCACATTTGGATGTGTTGCACGACATATATCAGACTCACAATGCGAGAATTCTTTTCCTTTAGAATACACGAGCGTCATAATGAACACAATACTCTATTACTATCTTGGAGACTTTTTCATCAATTTTTTGTAGATTCATATTATCATATACAATGATTGAGTTAGAAAGGCTGTCTCTTATAAAATTAAACTAAGTTAAACTGGGATCGGGCAGAGTGGACGATGAAAATTGCAGTTGATAAAGGTGATGTAGATCCATCTTCTACAGGTAAAAGAATAATGTATGCATCCTTAACAGACAGTCCTAAGTATATGATTTAAAACTTCCAAGATGCCATGAAAATTTGCCAATATTTTTCTTACCTAGATTTATTTATCACAATTACCTGCAATTCAAAATAGCCTGAGATTTTAAGATTCTTAAATGAGAAAGATCTTGAATCTATGGATAACCCTGATATTCTCTGCATAATGTTTAAGATGAAAATTGATCATATTGTGAAGGATTTTAAGGAACTCCAAATCGTTTGGAACAACTGATGCATGTAAGTTTATCTTCTTATATTTTTAAAAACTTTAGTTCCATAGTATTATTCGTTCATTTATTAAGTTTAATATTTGTATTGAATTTTTTTTTACTATATAACTTGACTTAAACACTTTGAATATGCAGTGTTATACACAATGAAAAAAAAAAGATTGTTGCATGCTTATATTCTTCTGTTTCTGAATCATGAAAATAAAATTCAAAATCCGAAAGATGTTGACCGTGTCATATCTGCAGAAATACCAGATAAAGATGATGAGGCATTATTGTATGATTTGATAAGATATTAAATGATTCATGGACCTGTTGATAGGCGAACATCATCTAAAAATGGAGCGAACAACAATTGAAGTCTAAACAAAGAAAATCACGATTTGGGTGCATTAACCAATCTGGGAGGTGTATAAAGTGACGAACAACTCCCCCGACGAACAGCTAATAGACGAACAGGTTTTAAGACCCGAGACCAAAGATGAGCCAATCGTGAAGTCACCAATGACGAGCAACTTGGTCAAAATATGATACAACAATCAGCCAAAGAGGTGTGCACATAAACAAAGGACTAAGATCCCAAAGTCAAGCTGAACGAAGCCATAGGACGAACAACTTCCAAAGTACAACCTCAAGAGGCGAACAACTTTCAGTGGAAGGGTCATCAAGATCAGTCAAGCCGACCTAGGCGAACAACAATGAGTCCGAGATAAGGCCCAAAAGAAGACTTTGTAACTAAGATTTAGCTTAGATAAGGTCAAACTAAGGTCAAAGGACACATGTCAGGCATGCAAGCTAGGGAGACCAAGAGTCAGTAGCACCTCATGCTTGCTGTCCTCTATAAATAGTTGTTCTCCAGCTTGTTTATATAATTTCGAATTTCAGACAAAAATACACACACAGACACACCCTAACCTACACATACACAAAATAAGTTCAATTTCAAATTCGATAAATTCACATCCCGATTTACCATTTACGGTGGTAATCAATCACACGTTATTGATTGGTGACGTAAAAATGGATTAAAACAGCCACTAATCCTTACGATTAGATTCGTTCACCAACAGGACCATGTGGATTGGAAAAGGAAATTCACCTTGCATGATCAACAACATTTACTCAAAGAACTTCCTAAAGAGTTATTATGAGAGTACATCTGTTGATGACGAATGATTTCCATGATACAGAAGAAGAAATACAAGAGTCACTGTTGATAAATGTGTTGTTCATTTGGATAACCATTTTGTGGTTCCTTATTGTCCAGTACTGCTGCGAAGTATCAAGGTCATACAAATGTTGACTGGTGTAATAGGCATATCCATCAAGTATTTTAATAAGGAAGCTGATAGGGTTACTGCTACTGTAGAGAAGGAAGAGGTCACTAAAGAAAAATAAAAATAAAAAAATAAAGTGGAAAATTCCGTAAATTGCAAGTACATCTCCGTGTGAGGCAGAGTGGAGAACCCTTCAGTACGATATACATTATAAGTTTCCACCGGTTATGAGATTCTTGATATGATGAATATAAAAGAGAAGATTTTTTGTTTTCTAATGCTTGAGACCTCACATAAAGCTACAAATACAAACTCTCTCCGTCCCAAAGGAATTTTGTACACTTTCCTTATTTGGATCTCACCCCAATTTGCGCACTACTTAAAAAGAAAAACTTGATTTGCATGCACATTACATAAATATATATACCTATATGCCACTACTTTATTTTCTTTCTTAATCCACGTGCAATCTTAGGGGTGCAAATTCTCTTGGGATGGAGGGAGTATATTAAGTTATGTTCTCAATATTCTTATTATATATTATTTTTAAATTGACATTGCTGAATGATTTAGACCTCTTATAGAACATTTGTAGCTATTAGTAGATTAAAAACTCTAAAATATTCTCATTAAAAAATTGTGATTGACGTTGTTAACACTAAAATGTATAAGATAATGTTTCTGAGTCTTCTACATATATAAGGAATATAAACATCTTTATTTACATATTTTTCATTCAATTAAAATTCAACGTATAATGGTGCTTATTCATTCTAATATTTTCCACCTATCCGTGTTGATTAAAACTCTATAGAAAAGACTCATGTACGAGCTATTTGTCATAATTTAAGATTTTACATTATAATTAAAATGTCTATTCTTCTTTTGACAAAATAGTGATTAGGAAAATAATATAATGTGAGCACATTTAAGGGCAGATGACCACTGCTTTCATTGCAGTGATACTTCTTTGTTTGAAAATATATTAGTGTTGAGATGTCTTAATTATTATAAATAATATATGAAATTCTTATGTTATAAGTTTTTTTTTAAAATTATTTTTTTGATATTGTCTTACTAATATAGTGCATCAAGTATAATTAAACTAGATAGAATAGAGTTATAGTGCAAAACTCTTTTGAAAGATATGCTCACTCATACGAGTTGTGTGGTGGTCTACAAACTAAATGACATGTGAAACTTAAATCTTAATTTTCAACATATATTATTATCATGGAAAACTAATGTTTTACTATTAAAAAATTATAATTTATATATTTCATGTATGATTGACTTAATTTCAAGACATGAGATTCTTGATATGATGCATATGAAATAAAATATTTAAGTTTATTTTTCAAATTCCCGAGACCTTACTTGAAGCTACAAATATGTATTAAACCGGGTTCTTGATATTCTTACTATATAATTTTTTTTTTCTTTTTAAAGTGACATTCTTGAATGTGTGTAGAAAATATATTTCCTCTAAGTAAACAGTTGTAGTATTTAATTGATAAAAACTCTAACATATATAATATTCTCATTCAGGAGTTGTTTGACGTTGTTTACACCAAAATGTATAAGGTAACATTTTTTAGTCTTCTCCATATATAAGGATGAGAAGTCTCTGTTTATAGATTTTTTTTTTCTTTCAGTAAGATGGAATTTAACTTATAATATATTTATTTTAATATTTTTCACCTCTATAATGAATAAGATTCTATATATAACAGACTCATGTAAGAACAATTTTCATGATTTAAATAGTTATTTTGTAATTAGAATTTGTATTCTCCTATTGATAAATTAGTGGTTTAGGAAACGGGTTGATTTTGAAATGTCTTAATTATTATAGATACTTGTATATAATTTTTATGTTCTAAGATTTTTATAATAAATTATATTTTGTTAATGTCTTACTAATATAGTGCACCCAATGACGAAGTGGTATAGATCAAGTGGTTATAGCTCCATTACCTATGATCGAGAGGTCATGGGTTTGAGTCACAATTTTACCGATAAAAAAAAATAGTGCATCCAGTATAATGAAGTTAGGTGGAATACAATTATAGCACAAAACTCTTCTAAAAGATATATTTGTTCTTGTATATGCGTGGTGGCTTACAATTTAAATGACATGAAATTTTCAAAAGTGTCAACCTATATTTATTATCATGAAAAACTAATGTTTTATAGTTAAGAGTTTAAAATTTATTTATTACATGTGTGATTAAATTATTTTTAAGACATGTATTTTTTTATATGATGTATAAAAATAAAAGATTTTATATTTTTTTCTAGAGAAAATGGCGATAAGGTGTAGTATTTTGGATCAAAATTGCACTGTGGTTAACCACATTTTTTAAAATTGCATAGGGGTTAACTTTTTAATTTTGCTCAGCCTCCCCCTACCCCTGTCGACCCCACCCCCTATATATATTTCTCTATCTCTCTCTCCACCACGTACCTATCTTGCATTATTCAGAAAACTCCTCTCCAAAATTCTCTCTCTAAATTTTCTTTTCCTTTCATCTCCAAACGATTTCCTCTCATCTCCAATCGCAGCCGCCTTCCCTCTGCCTCGAAGCTCCTACGACGATTTTCCTCCTTCCACCGCCACGACACTCCGCTCAGTGACGTCGTGTAAGACCATTTCCACCGCCACCGGTTCCGGCCAGCGTTTGTCGTGAGTTCCACCGTTTGGGATTGGAAAAAATAGAGAAGAGTTCTTGGTGAGTTGTATAACTAAAAGTTTTAATTGAATATTTATACCTAAAAAATTATTAATTTCTCGTCATAGGGTGTGATTGTGAATTGGGGAGCAATTTTTTTGGTGTGTGTACTCTTATTTTGAAATTCACTGTTGTTGGAATTAGGGGTGGGGTGAATTTAATTGAAGAGGTGGGGATTGGAGTTTATTGCTGGAGGTGCGGGGGCTGGTGTTTGGGGGAAGGGGGGGGGGAGACTAATAGGTTTGGGGGAGGATTAGTTTTGAGGATTGGGGTTGTTGTTGGAGGTGGGGGGTTGCTACTGGGTTTGGGTTGGGGTTGGGGGAGATGATTTTTAAATTTTTTATGCTGTGTTCTTGAAGAAACAAAATAGGGCAAGAAATTATTTATAGAGAAAATACAACTAGGTATATTTTAGATGCTTTTGGGATGTAGTGATGTTTGAGATTAAAAATAGTGGTGTTTTTGAAACTCAGTTTAATCATATACCTTTACAAATTATAAATAAGGATTAGTTTTGGGATAATTTGTTTAGCTATTCATATTTGATAATTTAGATTCTTTTGCAAATTATTTTGGAGTTTGAAGGATTATATGTTCATTTTATGATAGAGAAATTATGTTTCAAGTAAAGGACTCTGCAAATAAGAAGTGGAGAATAAAGAAGAGGAGAAGAGGAGGAGGAGAAGAGGAGAATAGGAAGAGGAGAAGAGAATTGTTTAGATGCAAAATGTATATTATTGTATTATGTTTAATTCATAGTACAAACAACTCATTTGTACTAATGCCCACACTCTTGTACTATAAATTCTAAATCTGTAATGTAGTATTATATCTTACACTATGGTACAAATAATTCATTTACTCAAACTGAAAATTTATACTATTGTTTAAATTTGTACTATGTTATTTCTTTTGTACTATACATTTGCAAGAATAATTATTAAATAAAGAAATGCAAATAAAAAATATATGTATTTTTTAATTAAAAATTGAACATAAAACTTGATAAATTTTAAAAAATTGGAAGAAAAAGTGAAAAAGTAGATGTGAAATAAAAAATTGATGAAAAGTAAAATGAAGATTATTATTGGTAGTGCGTTTTTAAAAAATTAACCTAGTTGCAATTCTAAAAAGGTACTATACCTGTATGCATTTTAGTCTTAGAAAATAGTCAAATACACCCTACTGCAAGTCCCCCTTTTTCTAATGCTTGAGGCCCCACACTGTAACGCCCCGAATTCAGAATATATTATTTATATCGGATTCGGAGTATTATTGTGATCAAAAGTACGAACTATAAAATTTTTGAAGGATATATAACGGAAATGAGAGATGATGAGTTTTATGCAGCGGAAGAAATGAATAGAATAATTTTAATATGTATATCACACACATATATGTGTGCATAAAGCGTAGTATTAACAGAAATGTTTTATTTAAGCGGGGAACTCCGTGTCGTCTCTATTACTGTCCTTGCTCCACGAAATCATAATCTGCAAGGGTTGTAAAAATGGGGCGTGAGATTTGAATTCTCACGTATGGGTGATTTGCAACGTCATGAGATTGGTAAATCCGAAATATATTAAGTTATACTCATTAATAAAGTGTTTAATTTATTTAAGCAGTTGACAATAAACAAGATTACAATATTCCATAGAAGAAACAGTTCATATAATGATTTATCGGCATTTAAGCATATTTCACATAATATAATTGAAATAGCACAAGTTGATTCACATTAGGGCAGAGCCCAAAGCATATTCACGTATTGTCACAAACTGTCAAACCATATTCGTACGACCATTCCACTTCCAACAAAGTTACCCTTTTCAACTACAACTAAAACTTACTTCATCCAACCACAACATCCTTCACAAAATAAGCAAACATCAATGGCCTTATTCCCAGTGCGCACGTAGGCAGCTGACCGGGGACCAGGTCTGTTTGATCAACAACCTTCATTCCGAGGGCGTCCCCGACAGCTCCCCGGAGGTCGGATTTAAAACTCGATCCCAACTCCGTACTTACTGACTTTCCATAAAACTGACTTAACAAACTTCACAGAGAAAAATACTTGATTGACAACAGAATTGATTCATGCTCACATAAGGTGCTTACTCATACAGTGGTGATCGATTTATAAAACACAGGCATTATATAACATATATAGTTATATCACATAATTCAAACAGTTATATAATAGGTGTTACATTTATGTTGGATTAATTGTTTTAGATTGATTTAGTCGAGTTCAGAAAATACCGGCACAACGTTATTATTAGCAGATCTATTAACCGATCATCACCCACCTGTTAACTTTATAGCTAAGTCACAACTGTCTTGAAATCCCTTTGGAAGATAACTTGCATTGTAGAGACGTCCCAAAAGTGATATACAAACAGAATGTCGGATCCCTCGTGCATATTCCGATTAGCACAGAATCCTAGTACGAAACCATTTGATTAAAAGTTGACCTTTGAATTATTAGGAAAACTTGAGAGTTTGTGTTACGAGAATTGAGGGGGTCGTTGTCTTTAGAAAACTTATCGAAAGCTAAAACTCCTAAAGGTTGATTTCTAATTGATAAGTACACCCCTTGTCAAGAAAAGGTGTATTGGGGGTGTATTTACTAAATTCTGTGATGTCCTTAACAAAAGCCTTTTATAAAAAATTTAAAAGTATATTCATAAAAATTATTATTCTTGGAAATACTTAAAAGAATAAGAATAATTACTTAAGAGTATTAATAAGAAATAAAGAAAAGGTTTTTCTTTCTAAGATTTCTATTTCTCATTTCAAAAGAATTCTTGAATATAAATATTCATATTTTATAAATAAAACTCCCTTATTAAACTTATTAATAAACTTTATCTTGTGTTCCTTTTTATAAACTTGACTAATATGATATTACTTCCGAAACTTAACCGTACTACTACTATTTCGAAATAAACAGAAAACTGAAACCTTAGAGAAAAATGAAGAAAACCACAACATACTAATCCACTAATCCAAAAACACCAATCAACTATTTCAACGATACTAAACAGCTTAATTCAATAATATTAACCAACTGAGCCAACAACACTAATTCATCAAATCAATAACACCAACCAGCTTAACCAATAGTACCAAACAACTAATTCAATAATACTAATCTTAAAATACCAACAGTTCATCTAACAAAACCAACCAATTTCTTAACAGTACTCAACAACTCATTAAGTGATACCAAAAACACTAATCCAAAATCTGAAAGACTAAAATCAACAATCCAACGTCTAGTCCAAACTCAACAGTAGCAAATTCAACAAGAATAACATTTCGTCTATCACTTGTAGGCTTCCAAACCCAAAATAATCTCAATTTTACAAAGTCTCAGGGGAAACTAAAACAATTAAATTTCTAGCTCAATCCCTACGAAAATTAAAGAGAAAAGATGAGCAGTCTTACGAGTCCCAAACCGGGCAGCCAAACGGCGTAGTTCGGTGACTCGTCGAATAAAATGGACGGCCTAACGGCGTCGTTTGGTCCTTCCGAAATTTCCGGCAGCGGGGATTTGTCCTTTGGCTTCATCGGAAAAAGGTCGGAGATGAAGACTTCACCTCAATCAAGCATAGAACAAAACGGAACGTGAGTCTTTGCTTATGAGTGGTTAATCGAGCAGAATTTTATTGAATAAAAAGGGAATTAGATCGAACAGAATTTCGTTGAATTAATACGGGAATTGGAAACAAAATAAACCAAGCTCACCTAAAGGAAAATTTGACGGAAGGCGTCGACGGGGGCAAAGGGGGAAACGAAGCACGGCGCGATGGTGGCTCCGCGATGGAGGGTGAGACGGGCGGCGCTGTGGCGGTGATTCCAGGGGCGACGGTGGAGGGCGTCGCTCGGCAGGAAGGGCGGTGCGACGGCGCTGGGAGTAGAAAGGAGGAGCGGCGGCGCTTCGGTGGTTTCGATCGGCGTTTCCGTGGAGGAAGGAGGCGGCGCACGGGTTCCGATTGGAAACAGAGGAGGTGGAAGCGTCGCGATCGAAGAGGCGGCACGACGGTGATCGATCGGCGCGGAGAGGGAGCAGCGGCGTAGGGCGGCGTCGGGTCGCCGGAAAAGGAAGGAGGAGGAGGGAGGCTCGGCGTGACCTGTGTGCGAAGGGGCGAGAGGAACTGAGTGAAAATTTGGGAATTATTTCTTTTTGGAAGAAAGAGGCGTGCTCTCATTTATAGAGGAAATTATCTTTAGTTTGTTAATTAATTTTAAAGGGGAAAAAAATAAAGATGTGGCTGGGATTTATCCTAAGATTTCTAAAGATTCTAGTACCATTAGGCGCTGTTTGGTTTTCGATTTAATTTCAAATCGAAAATTAATACAGTTTTAAAACTCAATTAATATTTTATTGTATTTGGATTATATTGAAATATTTTTATCAATAAATTATACGGATCGAAATTCTTAATTTAAACTCGATTATTTAATTTCTCGTAGTCCTTTATTCGTTTGAAAGATTCGATTCCTTTCTTCGAATTTAGGAATTTATAAAAGGGTATATATTTAAATTACACAATAGCACACAAAATAATAAAATAAAAAGAAACAAAGATAATAATATAAAATAAGGGTTATAGGAATATAAAAGGTATAAAACGGGACGGGGTGTTACATCCTCACCCCCTTAACAGAATTTCGCCCCCAAAATTCAGCTTCTAGGCATTGCTTAGGTATTGCTCGGTTAAAATTCATATGCTCATCTCCAAGTTGGATTCTTCCTCTACAAACCAAACTTATTGAACTAACACCAAAATATTTCTCGAATATAAATCTCAATCGTACTATAGTCATAAACAATTCTTCATAAGTTAAAATCACAACTTACTTCTAAGTCTCTATTGCAGGTTACAAGAATTGAAATACTCAAGTATTTTGTGGTAGAAGAAAGGTGATAGACATTTTCTGCATGATATGTCTCGATGGTAAAACTAAGCGGTGGACAACATATCTAATCTTATCCAATATCCAGCATTCCTATGCAGCAAGACTTTAACTTGCCTTTCTTTCCAAAAGTAAATTCCTTCATCAGTGTAACCTTAAGAAATGCTTCCTTAATAGTCTCAACATGAAGATTAATCTCAAATGATCTTATGCTGTCTTAATCCTTCACATGGCTTGTGAAATAATTCTCTATGTACTTCTATCCACAAAGTTTTATAAGCGACATCAAAAGTACCGCCACTTGGTAATTATTTTCACAAAAGAAATTCTCACTAGTTGTAAGGTGAGTATCTAAATCTTAGATTGGGTAATTATGTTCATGTAGCTTCGGCAATTGTACACATGAGCAATGACCTATCCTTGTTGTATAATAACACATCTTATTCTAGGTTTAGGATGAATTGGTACTATATCTTACTCCATTCAAAATAGTTTTGTCTAACTACTTACTCTAAAACTTCTGGTTCAAAAGGGGTGGTAAACCTTAGTGGGGAGGTTTAATTTTTGAAAGGTTCCCAATTGGTTAAAGCCAAAATAACTTCTCGGTTTTCTTGGTCGACTAAGCTTGTTGTCACTCTACCTGATCTAAGACTTAGAAGGTTTTCTAGTTTTTAAACATGCAAACTTTTCTTCCTACATAGTTGCAAATTTTCCTCTACTTCGAAGTCCACTATGTACCTCATAGATAAAATCAATCATCGTTTCTTTTTCAACTAAAGTATTCCCATAACATATAAATGTTAATCTTAATACGTAAGACTAAGATCACATCTAGCTTGCTCATTCCACTTTATCCTAAAAGGCTCTACTTAAGCTTAAAATCTTATGTTATCCCAAAGAAAGTAACTATGTTCATGTTTCATATTCCTTCATATGTATAAAACTAGTTCGTTTTCAATAACGTCTAACTACTCAACTTAAGAACGTGCAGTTCAGTTTCTATTTGATGTTCATCCAAGTCTATCTCCAATCAATTCACTCGATTTTAGGTTCTCATTGTATTCCTCAAAAGTTCACTTTCACTTAAGGTCTATTCTTCTATACTTTATATCCCCAAATTTTCTTAAATTCTTAGACACAAGGGAGTGAGATGCTCTAGTACTAATCGATACATAAGCAGTTGATCCAAAATTCACACTTGCTGAATTTGGAATACAACTTCTCTCGTCTCATTGTCTTTAAGACTGCCTTGAGATGTTCTTCGTGTTGCTCTTTGCTCTTAGAGTACACAAGACGATGACGAATTGGTCCAGGTACGGATGAAACACTCTATTTATCATATCCATGAAAATTATCGGAGCGTTTGTTACTCTGAAAGGTATCACGGTGAACTCGAAATGTCCATACCGGGTCCGGAATGCTGTCTTTGGGATATCCTCGCTTTTGACCTTTAGCTGGTGGTGACCAGACCTCAGATCGATCTTTGAGAATACGGTAGCATTCTTCCAACTGGTCGAACACGTCTTCTATCCTCGGAAGAGGATACTTGTTCTTAATGGTCAGTTGATTGAGACCTCGATAGTCTATGCACATACGGAAAGTTCCATCTTTCTTCTTTACGAACAACACGGGTGCTCCCCATGGTGATGCACTAGGCCTGATGAACTTCTTTTCAAGCAAGCATTGCAGTTGTTCCTTCAGTTCTTCCAATTCCTTTGGCACCATTCGATAGTGTACTTTAGATACTGGTGCTGCCCCAGGTATCAAGTCGATGGAGAACTCTATCTGACGATCAGGAGGTAACCCGATTAATTCCTCGGGAAACACGTCAAGATATCCATCCACAATTGGCACCTTGATGCGCAACTTGTCGTCTTTCTCTCCTGCTGAGATGTGGACGAAGTAAGCTTGGCATTCCTCCTTTCGTAATATTACTGCAGCTTGGATTGCTGATATTACTATGGTTTCCTTCTTGGTCTTGATTTCACGAAATGTGAAGCGTTGACCATTACGAGTTTCGAGGTCGATCTCACGTTCTGCACATTTTATTATCGCTTCGTCCTTTGTTAACTAGTCAATGCCTAAGATTATGTCAAAGGTCTTTATCTAAGGATGTGAAGGTCGGACTCTACTAAGTGATTTCTTAGCATTATGGGTAAACCTATAATTCGGTCCTCAATTTCCATAATAGTTCCAGACATTTCCTGGCGCGGCATGCTGAGGTGGCTCAGGTTCAGCCTGAGGAGGCGGGTTCTGTCCTATAGGATTCATTGATACAGTATTGGGGTTAACGCGGGGTCGTCCACGTCTTCGGCCTGGTGCAAATCTAAAGGTGGTTCTGATCGAAAAAGAATAATTTTTTTTACGGTATGTATAGGTGTGAGAAATTTATAAAAACATAACCGGATTAACCAAGTTAACACAACGCTAGCACTGTAACACGTGTGGTACGTAATTCACCGCTTCGCATCGGGGCCCCAATGGTACAATGCTCACATTTGCACAGTATACTAGGAACCAGTGATGTGTCATTAAGTGATAATCAGATAAAATATGACAATCAATATATAAAGCAAGTAAAACACATTGACAAGTAGTGAGCACGTAATAAGTATATATATATCTAAAAAGTTTTGGTTCTACGAAGTCAGTCTCTTTACATTACGTCATAGAATACAAAAGGCTTCTACGTATAATTCTAACGCATCGTATCCTTGCATCAGTACGGACCACGAGCGACAAAAGGAGTGGGTTAAAGCTACGCTGCTATGGTCTAAGTAAAACAGTCATACATCTGACTACTACTATATGTCAGGAAAGGGTGGCACATCTATGTTGTACGTATTTGTGACTACATCAAAAGGATAACTGTCTAAAAGGATTTGATCACTCTGACTGATCCCTACTATCATACGCAATTCTCCATCATCGACTTCTTCTAGGTATGTCTCCAAGTGAACGTGGGGCCTTTGAACTGGGTCTTCTATTCTCGTCCGTTCGAGTAGTCTTACAGCGATAGGACGGAGAACAACTCAGTAACCCTTATGGCAAAACGAATCACAACTGTCAAATATGTCTCGTCGTGGAATATTGGAGTGGTTCTTGCCTTTGCACGCAGTCTCGTGAATTAGGTTATATACACACTGACAGATTCTAAGGTTAGCTAAGTGTCTTCTAATTATCGGGATATAACTATCTTAGGTGGATTCTTATATGGAAAGGAAAATCCTAGTCAAAATTTTAGTTATTCAGAAATATTATTTAAACAATTAAGGCACATAGTTCAAATAATCATATAACATCATTTATGAAGTTTATAAATTTACACAAATATATTTGTTTCTATCATTCACTAATTATTTACATTTCAATAGTAATATAAACGACATTTTGTGGTCCTTTCTACACCTCGTAGGTGTTGTTTCGAGTTCGCGATCTTTTGATTGGAGTTTTGTTATGAAAGTCGAGTTGTCGCAATATCATTAACTTTTAGGCAATAAAATAAGAACATACCTTCGAGGAGCTTCTGACGGTAATAGGAGACACATTTCCCCTCAAGTGATTTAATTAGTGATCTATACTTACATGATAAGAAAATTTAATAAAGAAAGAGAATTTTGGTTTGATGAAAACAATGATTTGGGTTTTGGTCCGAAAGTTTTGAACCTGGCTCTGATACCACCTGTAACGCCCCGAATCCAGAATATATTAATTATATCGGATTCGGAGTATTATTGTGATCAAAAGCACGAACTATAAATTTTTTGAAGGATATATAACGGAAATGAGGGATGATGAGTTTTATGCAGCGGAAGAAATGAATAGAATAATTTTAATATGTATATCACACACATATATGTGTGCATAAAGCGTAGTATTAACAGAAATGTTTTATTTAAGCGGGGAACTCCGTGTCGTCTCTATTACTGTCCTTGCTCCACGAAATCATAATCTGCAAGGGTTGTAAAAATGGGGCGTGAGATTTGAATTCTCACGTATGGGTGATTTGCAACGTCATGGGATTGGTAAATCCGAAATATATTAAGTTATACTCATTAATAAAATATTTAATTTATTTAAGCAGTTGACATATAAACAAGATTACAATATTCCATAGAAGAAACAGTTCATATAATGATTCATCGGCATTTAAGCATATTTCACATAATATAATTGAAATAGCACAAGTTGATTCACATTAGGGCAGAGCCCAAAGCATATTCACGTATTGTCACAAACTGTCAAACCATATTCGTACGACCATTCCACTTCCAACAAAGTTACCCTTTTCAACTACAACCAAAACTTACTTCATCCAACCACAACATCCTTCACAAAATAAGCAAACATCAATGGCCTTATTCCCAGTGCGCACGTAGGCAGCTGACCGGGGACCAGATCTGTTTGATCAACAACCTTCATTTCGAGGGCGTCGCCGACAGCTTCCCGGAGGTCGGATTTAAAACTCGATCCCAACTCCGTACTTACTGACTTTCCATAAAACTGACTCAACAAACTTCACAGAGAAAAATACTTGATTGACAACAGAATTGATTCATGCTCACATAAGATGCTTAATCATACAGTGGTGATCGATTTATAAAACAACAGGCATTATATAACATATATAGTTATATCACATAATTCAAACAGTTATATAATAGGTGTTACATTTATGTTGGATTAATTGTTTTAGATTGATTTAGTCGAGTTCAGAAAATACCGGCACAACATTATTATTAGCAGATCTATCAACCAATCATCACCCACCTGTTAACTTTATAGCTAAGTCACAACTGTCTTGAAATCCCTTTGGAAGATAACTTGCGTTGTAGAGACGTCCCGAAAGTGATATACAAACAGAATGTCGGATCCCTCGTGCATATTTCAATTAGCACAGAATCCTAGTACGAAACTATTTGGTTAAAAGTTGACCTTGGAATTATTAGGAAAACTTGAGAGTTTGTGTTACGAGAATTGAGGGGGTCGTTGTCTTTAGAAAACTTATCGAAAGCTAAAACTCCTAAAGGTTGATTTCTAATTGATAAGTACACCCCTTTTCAAGAGGAGGTGTATTGGGGGGTGTATTTACTAAATTCTGTGATGTCCTTAACAAAAGCCTTTTATAAAAAAATTAAAAGTATATTCATAAAAATTATTATTCTTGGAAATACTTAAAAGAATAAGAATAATTACTTAAGAGTATTAATAAGAAATAAAGAAAAGGTTTTTCTTTCTAAGATTTCTATTTCTCATTTCAAAAGAATTCTTGAATATAAATATTCATATTTTATAAATAAAACTCCCTTATTAAACTTATTAATAAACTTTATCTTGTGTTCCTTTTTATAAACTTGACTAATATGATATTACTTCCGAAACTTAACCGTACTACTACTATTTCGAAATAAAAAGAAAACTGAAACCTTAGAGAAAAATGAAGAAAACCACAACATACTAATCCACTAATCCAAAAACACCAATCAACTATTTCAACGATACTAAACAACTTAATTCAATAATATTAACCAACTAAGCCAACAACACTAATTCATCAAATCAATAACACCAACCAGCTTAACCAATAGTACCAAACAACTAATTCAATAATACTAATCTTAAAATACCAACAGTTCATCTAACAAAACCAACCAATTTCTTAACAGTACTCAACAACTCATTAAGTGATACCAAAAACACTAATCCAAAATCTGAAAGACTAAAATCAACAATCCAACATCTAGTCCAAACTCAACAGTAGCAAATTCAACAAGAATAACATTTCGTCTATCACTTGTAGGCTTTCAAACACAAAATAATCTCAATTTTACAAAGTCTCAGGGGAAACTAAAACAGTTAAATTTCTAGCTCAACCCCTACGAAAATTAAAGAGAAAAGATGAGCAGTCTTACGAGTCCCAAACCGGGCAGCCTAACGGCGTAGTTCGGTGACTCGTCGAATAAAATGGACGGCCTAACGGCATCGTTTGGTCCTTCCGAAATTTCCGGCAGCGGGGATTTATCCTTTGGCTTTATCGGAAAAAGGTCGGAGATGAAGACTTCACCTCAATCAAGCATAGAACAAAACGGAACGTGAGTCTTTGCTTATGAGTGGTTAATCGAGCATAATTTTATTGAAAAAAAAGGGAATTAGATCGAGCAGAATTTCGTTGAATTAATATGGGAATTGGAAACAAAATAAACCAAGCTCACCTAAAGGAAAATCTAACGGAAGGCGTCGATGGAGGCAAAGGGGGAAACGAAGCACGGCGCGATAGTGGCTCCGCGACGGAGGGTGAGACGGACGACGCAGTGGCGGTGATTCCAGGGGCGACGGCGGAGGGCGTCGCTCGGCAGGAAGGACGGTGCGACGGCGCTGGGAGTTGAAAGGAGGAGCGGCGGCGCTTCGGTGGTTTCGATCGGCGTTTCCGTGGAGGAAGAAGGCGGCGCATGGGTTCCGATTGGAAACAGAGGAGGTGGAAGTGTCGCGATTGAAGAGGCGGCACAGCGGTGATCGATCGGCGCGGAGATGGAGCAACGGCGTAGGGCGGCGTCGCTTGGTGGTGGCGACTTCGGGTCGCCGGAAAAGGAAGGAGGAGGAGGGAGGCACGGCGTGACCTGTGTGCGAAGGGGCGAGAGGAACTGAGTGAAAATTTGGGAATTGTTTCTTTTTTGAAGAAAGAGGCGTGCTCTCATTTATAGAGGAAATTATCTTTTGTTTGTTAATTAATTTTAAAGGGGAATAAAATAAAGATGTGGCTGGGATTTATCCTAAGATTTCTAAAGATTCTAGTACCATTAGGCGCTGTTTGGTTTTCGATTTAATTTCAAATCGAAAATTAATACAGATTTAAAACTCAATTAATATTTTATTGTATTTGGATTATATTGAAATATTTTTATCAATAAATTATACGAATCAAAATTCTTAATTTAAACTCGATTATTTAATTTCTCGTAGTCCTTTATTTGTTTGAAAGATTCGATTCCTTTCTTCGAATTTAGGAATTTATAAAAGGGTATATATTTAAATTACACAATAGCACACAAAATAATAAAATAAAAAGAAACAAAAATAATAATATAAAATAAGGGTTCTAGGAATATAAAAGGTATAAAACGGGACGGGGTGTTACACACACGATGCTAGAAATACATATCAAGTCAAAATTGTTTAAGTGGTGCTAATAATATGTCACATCTGATATATACGCCAGGTACACATCTTGCATCTCAAGGTTTGTGAGTTTTAACTTATTCATTTAGTATATTAATTTTAATAATATTGTAAATATAATTGCAAAATATTTTATGCATCTTTTATTATATAATAATCTTTTTTAAAGAAATAATTATTGAAAGCTAAATACATCTAAGTTATTTTCAATTTAAAGGTTTTAACATTGACGAAGAAAATGAGATTACAAAGTTCTGATCCCAATACGTCCTCAAAAGTTGTTAACTTCTCGAGATGAATTTTGAAAGTTGGTGATGGAAAAATTAAAAATAGGCAAGATGGTGTCACTAAGATTGAGATTCTGAATTTATTTTATTGTTTATGATGCCGTTGATCCAGTTGCATCTATAATCGAAAGTATTTATCCATCCTTGATTGATAATTAAGGACACATAAATAGTTTGAGGATAGAGCAATACTTGCAACTACTCATCGAAATGTGGAGTCTATAAATGATATGATTATATCTATGATTTCGGGTGAAACTAAAGTATACTTGAGCTTAGACAGTGTTTGTGCCTCTAAATTTCGAGGATGAGGTAATGAACGGATGGTTACAATTGAATTTTTAAATTTTATTAGGTGTTCCAGAATGTCAAATCACTCTCTGATCTTGAAAGAATGAGTGCCTATAGTGTTACTAAGAAATATTGATCACAAATTTGATTTATGCAATAGAACAAGATTGATCGTCACCAAATTTGATAATTAACCACATTCTTGAGAATGAAATAATACCCGGAAGGAATTTTGGAATAAAGTCTTCATACCATGAATAACATTGACAAATTCTGATCCTACAATGTTGGTGAATTTTACAAGGTGACAATTTCCAATTCTACTGTGTTTTGCCATGACAATAAATAAAAGTCAAGGACAATCACTTTCTACTGTTGGATTGTATTTTTCCAAGTCTGCTTTCACTCATGGTCAACTTTATGTTGCAGTATCCAGAGTTAGATCGAGTAGAGGATTGGAAATTTGGTCACTTGATTCTAAAGGAGATCCTTCCAAATACGCAACAAATGTTGTTTATAGGGAGATTTTTCGAATTTGTAAGCATTGTTTTCTAAACATTTGGTAAATAATAAATGTCATGAATCTATAGTTTATTGTCTTTGGAATATACTCCATCCGTCCCAAACTCGTTTGCTACATTGCCAAAAAGGCCCGTCCCATACTCGTTTGCTACATCTACTTTTGGCAAAAAATAACAATACTTTTTAATATTATATTCTCCATACACTAATAACCAAAAGCATCTACTTTATCACTTTAAATACTACAAATAATTTTTTTCTTAATATCCGTGCAAACAGTAAATGAGAAGTTGAGTATGGGACCGAGGGAGTAATTATTTATTTTTTACTAACATTTTTCAAAATACAATAAAAATATTGAATAAATAAAATAATAATTGAAACAACATTTATAAAACTTTAAAAAAGAGACTAATAACTTTACCATAAGTTTTATGTACAGCTCCGTGATAATCGCGGGTTTAGAACTAATTAATTATATAAGTGAATATCGAAAGAGATCTGTTGATTCATAAATAGGCACACATGTAATTTTTATTGTAAAATAATAAACGTAAAGTAGAGACACCGATTTGTTTACCCAGTTCCTCATTAACGACTACGTCTGGGGGTGTACCAAGCCAGGAGTTTTCACTAATTTCTGTGTGTTTACAATACTGAGTACATGGATGTATTTATAATAGAGAAACCCTAATCAAAACCCTAAAGCCTGCTTAGGTTATTAGGCCCATAAGTAATGTCCACATCAAATCTTCCGAATTTGGTATATTAAATCTAGTGGATTTACAACAATCCCCCTTGGACATTACGATACAAAATATATGTCTAGTCAGAAAAACTCCACATGCTAGGTAGCGATAAAAATGTTCAGCCAGAGAGGAGTGCAATTATTGATCTTCCGAATTCAATCTTCAGGATTATTTCGAGATTACCACTCCCTCTTAAGAAAACAACCCTTTAAGCTTCCACATCCCGATACCATGGATATACTTCTAAAAAATAGAGGCATGTAGGGACTTAGTGAACAGATCTGCTAGATTGTCACTAGATCGCACCTTTTGTATGGTAATTACATCACTCTTCTGGAGTTCGTATGGTAGAAAAATTTCGGTGACATATGTTTTGTCAGGTTTCCCTTGACGTACCCATTACCCATTTGTGTGATGCAAGCTGCGTTGTCTTCAAATATAACTGTAGGGGATGTATCGTTTTTAGCAATACTACATGAGTCACCAATGTGTTTTACCAATGATGTCAACTAAACACATTCTCGTGAGGCTTCAAACAAAGCTATTATCTCTGAGTGGTTTGAAAATATGGTAACCATAGTCTGTTTAACCGATCTCCATGAGATTGCGGTACTACCACAGAGAAAAACATAACCAGCCTGGGATACGACATTGTGGGGATCAGACAAGTAGCCAACATCCGCGTAACCTACCAAGGTTTTATCTTGGTTCCTAGAGTAAAACAATCCAAGATCTTGAGACCCTTGGAGATACCGTAGAGCGTGTTTAACACCATTCGAATGTCTCCTCGTAGGAGAAAAGCTATATCTTGCAAGCAAATTAACTGCAAATGCAATATCCGGTCTAGTGCAGTTTGCGAGATAGAGTAATGTACCAACAACGCTAAGATAAGGAACTTTTGGTCCCAGAATTTCTTCTGTATCTTCTCTTGGTCTAAATGAGTCCTTATCCACTTCGAGGGATCAGACAACCATAGGTATGCTGAGTGGATGAGATTTATCCATATGAAATCTCTCCAATACTTTTTTCACGTAGGTGGACTGATGTATAAGGATTCCTTTTGGGAGATGCTCGATCTGCAGGCCGAGGCAATACTTGGTTTTACCCAAGATTTTTATTTCGAATTCATCTTTCAAGATTGAACTGACTTCTTCAATCTCTTTGCATGTTTCGATTATTTTTAGATCGTCAACATATACTGATATGATGCAAAAACTACTGTGCGATTTCTTTATAAATACGCATGGGAAAACTATATCATTTGTGTATCCCTTCTTCTGGAGGAATTTACTAAGTCGGTTGTACCACATTAGACCTGATTGTTTTAGGCCGTACAATGACTTCTACAGTTTTATGCTATACATACTGCGGTTTTTTATCATTCCTCATCTGGGGAATCTTAAATCCATCAGGGATCTTCATATAGTTGTCTACATCTAGTGATCCGTATAAATATGTGGTTACAACGTTCATCAATCTCATCTGAATATTTAGTTTAACTGTCAAAGATATTAAGTAGCGGAACGTTATTGCGTCCATTATGGGAGAATAGGTTTGATCGAAATCAATACCGGGTCTCTGCGAAAAACCTTGAGCTACTAGCCTCACTTTGTATCTGTCCACAGTATTGTTCTCATTTTATTTTCGTATAAAAACCCATTTATATCCTATAGGGATAGCGCGCGCGGGTGTACGAATGATAGAGCCAAATACTTTTCTTTTATTTAGCGATGCGAGCTCTGCTTTAATTGGCTCTTTCCATTTCACCCAATCTAAATGCTTCCGACACTCAGCTATTGATTTGGGTTATGGATCTAGATCGTTATTTATAACGGAAAGAGCAATTGGCGCTGCAAATGTATCGTCGACAGCAGTAATATTTCTATTATAAGTTTCTCCTGTATCTATAAAATTCATAGAGATTTCAACGTTTATGTCAACCAGACCTTCTTTGTTTCCCAGTGTATCTAGGTCTGGTCGTTCTGCAGTCCTAGTGCGTTGAATATTTTGGGTATGTGCTTCATTACTAGGACGTTCGTCTTCTGGATGAATCTCTTCTGGAGATTTTAAGTTTTATGGACGAATCTCTTCTGGAGATTTCAAGTTTGACTGACCAGCTTTGCTAGCTTTTATTCTAGGTGTGTTTGTATCATTTAATGAGCCCTTCACGCATCTGGCGTATAGGGGCATGTATACTTATTTTTCTTGGGACCTCAACCCTTTGGGGTGCATTTACTGCATGTATATGCAATTTAGTCACACCTCTATGGTCAGTAAATGCGTCTGGCTGATTGTTTGCTAAATATTGCAAGTTAATGATCTTCTGAACTTCCATTTCAGATTGACTAGTGCATGAATCTTGATACTGAAGATCACTTACATTCCACGTAAGTCCCCGACATTCATTCAATTTTGAATTCAGATCTCTCCCTAATGCCGGGAAGTGATCTTCACAGAACGTGCAATCAGCGAATCAGGCCATTAATGGATTCTCGGACAAAGGTTCTAGGTACCTTAGGATGGATGAAAAGTCAAATCTAACGTATATACCTAGCTTCCTTTGTAGGCCCATAGAGATACGCTTCGGTAATATTATCGGAACATACACCCCACATCCAAATATACGCAGATGAGAAATGTTAGGTTCTTTCCCACGCACTAGCTGCAGGGGGGAATGATCATTGTATGCAGTTGGGCGGATTTGTATCAGATGTGATGCATGTAAGACTGCATGCCCCCAACATGAGGTGGGTAAGTTTGAGTTCGTAAGTAATGGTCTAGCGATTAATTTGATACGTTTTATTAGTGCTTCAGTAAGACCACTTTGGGTGTGGATGTAAGGGACCAAATGCTCCACTTTAATTCCCAGTGCCATACAGTAATCAATAAAGGCTTTTGAGGTAAACTCAACAACATTATCCATACAAATTAATTTTATTGGATAATCTGGGAACTGAGCTCGAAGCTCAATGATTTTCGCAATAAGCTTGACAAAGGCTTGATTGCGGGTAGATAGCAAACATACATAAGTCCACCAAGTGAAGGCATCAATTAAGACCATGAAATACCAAAATAATCCTGATGTTGGGTGAATCGGTTCACAAATGTCTCCATGAACCCGTTAAAGGAAAACCGGAGATTCAAGTCCCATCTTGATGCGAGACGGGTGCACTATCAATTTACCCTTTGAACATGCATCACATATAAATTCATCGACATGAGGGATTCTATTATTCGAAATATTATGACCAATGGACTTAGATAGAATCCTACATATTATTGTTTGTCCTGGATGACCTAACCGTTGATGCCATAATTTAAATGAGTTCGGGTCATGAAATTTCATACTCATGGCTATATGGATATTAGACGGCCGGATGTAGGAATAGTACAATCCGGAAGAGAAGGAGAGAAGTTTTTCAATAACTTGCTTACGGCTACCTCGAGAAATAGTCATCAAAAGGTATTCATTATTGTTCTCAGTTTCAGTTTCAATGTGATAGCCATTAGTTCTTATGTCTTTGAAACTGAGAATGGTACGCTTCGATTGTGGAAACAACAAAGCATTGTCAATTATGAGTTTGGTATCCATAGGGAGGATGACAGAGGCTCTTTTGGAGCCCACTATCATAATATTATCATTGACTATCGTAGTTGCACTCCCTTTTCTTTCTATCAAGTTATGAAAATACTTCCTATTTCTTAAGATTGTGTGTGTGGTGACGCTATGTACCAAACATAAATCACAATTTGTATCTATCATGCCAGAGGAAAATGCCCAAACCTAATAGCGATTAACTGCGGGTAGACACTCGTGCTGATAACGTATTGTAAAATAATAAACGCAACATAGAGAGACCAATTTGTTTACCCAGTTCGTCGTTAACGACTACGTCTGGGGGCATACCAAGCCAGAAATTTTCACTAATTTCTGTGTGTTTACAATACTGAGTACATGAATGTATTTATAATAGAGAAACCCTAATCAAAACCCTAAAACCTGTTTAGGTTATTAGACCCATAAGTAATGTCCACATCAAATCTTCCAGATTTGGTATATTAAATCTACTGGATTTACAACAATTTTAATATTTTAGGCTGTGTATTGGATGATGGGATTTGAGTTATGAATTTTAAATTCATAATCTAAATATATTTTATTTGTTTGGGTAAAATATTTAAATTTGTAAATTTTAAATTTTTAGCTTTTGTTTCTAATTTAAATTAAAAGAACTTTAAATATCTAGAAAAATCGTATCATTTGAAATTAATTTATTTTTAAATTTTTATATTTTAATTGACTCCATCCAAATGTAACTTTTGTTGGGATATATTAGTTTTGATGATTTTCCAAAACCACATGTAATAGGTTTGAAGCAGTCAGGATTAGACTCCTTAGTTTCAGGTCAGGCTAAGTTATTTGTCAGTTGAACATGTTATAAGTAGAGAAAGAACTCAGTTGATGAAGCATTCAGTGGAGGAAAACTCAGCTGAGGGGAACTCACTGACACAGCCTGAGAAAGTCAAGATGACAGCACAAGAAAGACAGACTGAAGCCATACCAAGAGACCTGAACCTGAAGAGGAGCCTGAATGAAGTCCCACTGAGTATAAACCTGACTATTCTAAGCTAAGTCAGTGGACTACTTAGTGAAGAGCATAATCAGGAGGACCAGTGCTGTACCTAGTAGACCCTGAAGGAGTCAGACTACTGAGGTCAGGGAAGATTGTCATTCAGCCTTATGACAATCTTCTTGGAAAGATCTTCAAACGTCTACTGAAGTACAACTACACTGAAGACAGTTGTGTCTACTGAAGAGCATCAAAGTTAGTGGAGGATAAGCCATCTGAAGTCAGTGTGCCATGATCAAGCTCACTGAACCAAAGAGCCGTTGGACTCAGTCCACGTGGACCAATTAAGTCAAGACAGCCCATCCGACACTGACAAGGCTGCATTCCAAGAAAAGTAGGTGTCCCTATTAATGGTCTAGATTCAAATGTTACTACCTCCAATGGTAACATTTGAATCCACACTATAAATACAAGCTCATAGCTGCATTTCCATGTGTGTGAGAGGAGGAAAATCTACACCTACAAGTTGTAAGGGTGTGAGAGCTTTAGTACAGTTCAAGAGCGGTATAAGGAAGTACTTCTTACACCCACGACACTGACCATTAGGGTCTTCACATATATTCATTGAGTGTCAAACTTGTAACTCTTAGTTTAGAGAGATTTTCCCAACCTTAGCTTGAGGCTAACACATTGTAAGGAAAAACCTCACCTAGTTGGAGAAACCCAAACTGAAACCAAAACCCTATTTGTCAGGTTTGTTGGTTGAAGTTAGTGAGTTAGGAAAAAAGTAAGCAGGGTCAGTTGTATTGATCTGGGTGCACCTTGGTACGTTAAAAACAAGTCAATCCTTAGTGGATTCTCCTGTTAAATTAGGACCGTGGACGTAGGAGTTTGGGTCTCTGAACCACGTCACATTGAGTGTCATCTACTGTTTTCAGTATTGCTTAAGTATTTGATAAACGTTTTAAGTGTATGCTCACTGAGAATACTTCGAAAGAAAATCAGTCAGGAAGAATCAATCTCACTGACAGGCTTAAGCACGCATTCGAGAGTTCAGTCTCTTGAGTCACTGCTTTGTTAAGAGCCTGGGCTCACAAGTCAATTGTCACTGACTTGAGAGCTCCGACTTTTAGCAATGCAGTGACTTGAGTGTCCCGCACTGAACTCATAAATTTTTTTTTGTTTCCAAAATTCCCATTCTATTGTTTGAAAGTTGTTTGAAAACGAGACCATCAACTTTGAAAGGTTTTATGGGTATAGTGACAGACTACCACCACTATATACTATTGGGGATGACGATGTACTTTTCCTTTAGCTAGATTTCATATTTTTACGAAGTTTGAATAGGTTATTATGATGTGTCGATTGGTTAGCATGTTAATAAAAAAAGATAGTTTTCGCCCTTCCCCATTTTACCATTTTAATTTGAGAGTTACAAGATAAGTGTTCCATTTTTTATTATTTTTTTTCAATTTCTACCCCTCTTTTTAATAAATATTTCCATCAAAATTACATCATTTATCATTCACTTAATTAAAAAAATACAAATCCCATTTACCTTTATTATTCTTTCTCTATTTTTTTTTAATTACATTTCAACTACCATTTTTACATTAAATATTATACTATATCTTAAAAAGTGTGCAATTCTTGAATGAAATATTTGCATTGGGATGGTAGGAATATTTTCTAATTAAAGCAATAATATAATTATAATAAGGAATAATGTCAATCAAAAACCTGAAAGATGGTAAAACTATCAATTTAAGGTCTAAAAGGTTTTTCCTATCGATTCATGACCTAAAAGATAGAATACTATCAATTTAAGACCTGAAAGATTGAACCTAACAATTTAAGACTAAAAAATATTAAGACTATCTTTGACATATTATAATTTATATTCTTATTTTATTTATATACATTATTATTTTTTCATTAATTCTTCTGTTTCTAAATTTTTCAATCACATGAAATTAATATATCTTTTATATTTTGAAAATATAATTTATAAAAATATTATCGGATAACAAAAAATTATAAAAGACCAAACACTGTCTTAAAATGAGTAAATCCTAAATTAATAATTTTATCTTTCATGTCCTGAATCGATAGGAAAAATCTTCCAAACCTTAAATTGATAATATTACTATCTTTCATGCCCTAAATTGATAAAACTCCTTATAATAAGAAGACAACTAAGCCCTAATTTCTTAACATTGATTAAACTATGCCCATTATTTTCTTAATTAGATTGATTAAACTAAGCCCATTATTTTCTTAATTATTCCTCATAAGTTTTTCCACCATGATTCGAAATAAAATTAATAAATGATACAATTAATTGCGGAGATATTTCTATAAATATATATACAAAATTATTGAATAAACTTTTAACAGTTCATATGATTTTTATTTCTTATTTTTTAAGACTATAATATATGCATTTTAATCACAACAATCCGTAGTATGCAGGGATTGCGCTAGTAGACTATATAACCCAATAGTGTCCGCAACCAATTATGGGAGCTTACACATTACAGAGAGAAGTTGGGCCCAAATTTAAAGCCCATTATATGTTTTTTAAGATGTTGCTTTCCGCGTTTTCCAAATGGAGATGTCGGCCCAGCTCAACTTAACGGCGAAGTAGGTAGAATAAATTTGAATTAGAGCAATAAATAAACGAGTCCACTACTCAAACCCCAAAATCCTCTAAACATATCCCATTAATTTAAAGACAATAATTAATATATATAAAATAAGTAAGTTATCCTTATATATATATACTAGGGATGTTAAATGGGTCGCGGGCTGGCGGACCAGCCCGTATAGCCCTGAACCGTATAGGGTTAGGTCCGAGGGGTCTAATGGACCGTTTAAAAATCGGACTTTTTTGGCCCGAACCGGTTAGTCCGCGGGCTAAACGGGCTAGCCCGCCGGTTTACCGGGCTGGCCCGTTAGCCCGTAATTTTTTTTTATTATTTTTTTTTACCTTAAGTTAGTTAGTACTAGGGATGTTAAATTTATTTCTTACCTTAAGTTTTTCACATTTAATAACTAATTATATTTTTTATATGTTTTAGAAGATGATGATGATGGTGGTGAATTGGTGATGATTTGGAAGATGATGTTATGTCATTGTCCAAGGAAGGATCGAATGCCGAAGATTGAAGCGCCTTGAGACATTTATATTAAATTCTGAATATTTTTAATGCTTGAACTTTATCAACAATGTTTGATTTTTTTTTTTATCAATTATGAACAATTTTTGAACAATGTTTAAATTTTTTAGTTTAAATGGTAGCGTATTGCAATTACAAATTTATATTTTTTATTAAAAAATATTTTTTAAATTTTTTTTTCCGTAGCTCGTTAGTGGCCCGTTTAGCCCGCGGACTGCTAGGGTTAGGGTTAGATTTCGAATGTTTGTGGACCAATTAAAATGAACCGATAAGGCCCGAAACCGTTTAGGCCTGCAGCCCTGTAGGGCTGGCCCTATAGGTTTAGGGCCAGCCCATTTAACATCCCTAATTTTTACACACAAACCCTGAAATTTTCCTAAAACATGGATGAAGGTTCAATTCTTCCCCAATTGGAGGAATTAACAACAATATGTAAAAAAAATCATCCAATACCTCTAATTTTCCGTTGTTTGATGTCTGGAATTCCGTCTCCGCCTACAATTACACCGCCGCCTGCAATTCCAACGTCGCTCGGTCGATGGAGGTGAGCCGATACGCCATTGCTTCGCTGGATCTTCCGCCGTCGCATCGTCCGAGGTCCTTACACCAAATCCGTCGCCCACTTCAACCCTACCGCCGCCCGCGTTCACCCTAACCACCGGCCGCAACCACCAGTGTTGATGTCGCCCGCGTCGCGTCACTGTTGCTCAACTATCCAAAATTCTTTTCCTTTCTTGTTTTTTTTTTTCTGTTGTTGAGAATCCCTTTTACACACTATTATGTAATAATAGGGGGAGGGGTGTTAGTAATTTTGAGGTTAGGCCCGATTGAACCCCATATTAAAGAAACATGCCAGCTTTAAATAACCAGATCTAATATTGGGTATCAAACACCCATATAAGCCCATATTACTTGTAATACAGGGGCTTATAGGATATCAAATAGGCCCTTATACTTCTTAAAAAGTATCTCAGATCATAATAAAAAATCACCAAATATAAAAAAAAAAGTATCTCGGATCATAATAAAAGTCGGCAAACTCAAATCTCTATAACATGACTATGAACTGTTACTGAACTTTAACATTCTTATAAAATAATTTTTCTATACAATAACAAAATATTATATCATCCTTAAAATTTAGCAATACAAATAAAAAAAATCAACCAAAAATACTTAATTAAAAATATCAATACCAAGTACTCAACCTTGGAACAAAAATAACGAAAATTATTCTTGTTCTGACATTAATACCATTGCACTTCATGTAATAATTTTATCATATTTATGCAATCCAAATTTCTAAAAAAATTATACCAAAATCTAGCGATGAAGCATACAACTGACCGTGTCACAAATAAACTTGGTTTCATAATTATCTCATATATTCAAGAAGATCCAAATCTTGTGATTTTCTTCTTAAAATTTTCGAAAATAACCCCTTAATAAGGAGGGTGAGATTTTTGTGGAATATTTTATTTTGGAGAAAAGAATATATGGGATATATTCAAGATTTCTTAGAGCCTAAGAAAAGATTTTCTCCAAGCTCAAAATATATGAAAATTTTGGCCCCTCCATATTAAAAATAGGGGGTGATTTTTCATCCCCAAGTACATAATTCCATGTGTTGAAAAAATCAAGAGCATATATATTTTTCTTTTTCCTTAGTTATTAAAATTACTTGAAAGCATCTCCCACCGGTGATCAAGTAAGGCGAAAGAGAAATACTTGAGAAGACTTTTGGGTTGATAAAGCGTGATCGTGGTTGTCCCGTTTATTCAAAGGCCAATTCTACAAGAGGTACGTAAGTCACATAAATTCTTATTTATTCCGCCTAGATTTTATGTGAATTAATTCAACATGCATGATGTTAAATTTGTTGTTGGAATTATTATTTGATTTAATTAGGATTAATTCATGCTAGTAATAATTGAATTTAAATTCATATTTAAATTTCATCCCGAATAGATTCCGGGCACCCCTATTTTCCCAACAACTGATATCAGAGCCACGGTTTCGGGCTCTGATCTTTAAATTGGAATTTAAATTGTTAGACATTAAATTGAAATTGGATAGTAGAATTGCTAGATCTTTTTTGCAGGTATCCAATTAAATTAAAAATATAATTTTTTTTATTGTTGTTGATTTTAACTGAATGATTTTTATATAATATTTTCAAAATTCGATAAAGTGTATTATATACATTTTCACACTGTACTTTCTTAAAAAACATTATCAATATTGTTGCATGAACTATAACACTCATTTGACTCAATATATTCAGAATAATGTTTAGAGGAATAACAGTAAATTTTTTTGATGAAAATAGTAAAAAAAATTATATAATCATACTAATCTCCCACAAGCTTCTCTAATAACGTGGGATGAGGCCTCTATCTTTTTCAAGAGAGTCTAATGAGAAGAATCTTGGTACAATGAATATATTAAAATACATGAAAAAATGGTACCAATACATGCTTTTGGAAGGCCGTTGATTTTGACGGAGTAAAATCCGGTGATGATGCTCATGACAAATCGTAAGAAGGGACCGATCGATTCCAATTGTGGCAATGAAGATTATAATATATACATTTGTACACACAATCCTTATACTAAATCATGGCTACATCAATTAAAAAAAACTAATAAATAATAACTAACAAAATTCACTAAACAAAAAATTATCAACATTTGCACCGCTCTTGCCCTGGGAAGAAGAAGCGTGTGAGTTGAAAAACCCTCTACAAAATATGAAACCAATATGAGGATTTAGAATGAAAAAGAAGAGTATATATAGGGTAGAAAATGTAACTGCCCCTAAAATGTAGTAATTAATCCAATGATCCATAATTCATAAAAAAAAAAAATAAACGGTGGACATTGGATTACATGAATGGACAAATTAAATGTTGATTGATAGAAAATAAAATGGACGGCAATGATCATGTCTATGCAAGTAGATCAACAGACCAAAAAATCTCCCGCTCAAACTATTTTAGGAAAAATAGTTGCTATTATATATTTATGATTTATGATTTATGATATGATAAATAAGTTATTCTAAGTTTTATTGACTTTGACCTTATTTTTTTTTAGGTTATTTGATTTTAAAATTAGTACATTAAATATAAATTGATCAATTTTTTATTTTCTTTGAATATTTGAAAAATATAAAAAAAATAGAATTAAAATCTGAAAAATTTAAAAAATAGATAAATATTAAATAATAAAATTATATCAAATTTAGAAATTCAATTAATAAAATTCTTTAAAATATAAAATTGATTAAAAAAATTAATTATATCTTCCAAATAATTCAATAAAAAATAAAATTCGATTTAATTTTTTTTTAGAAAACTAACTAAAATAAAAAAAAACCTCCAAAATTAAATAAAAATGAACTAATTTTAAAGTTAACTATTTACGATGATTGAATTGTTTTTTATAAAATATTTTTCTGATTTTATTTGACTTTAACCTTTACCTTTTGAAGTTTCTTTTATTTTTTATTATATTTTTTGAAGATTAATTTTATTTTATTAGTTATTTACAAATATATCTAAATTTTTTTATTTTCAGATTTATATTTTTAGTTAATTTTTTCAATTTAATTTATTTTTTAAAAAATAATTAAATTTTTTTTATATATTTTTGAAAATTAGGATGATTTTTTTATAATACTTTTCAAAATATATTTAATTTTTTAAGATATTTTTTTAAAAATTTAAATAAAAAGTTAAAGAATAAGAAGGAATACAAAAAAAATTCTTGAGAAGAGGGACAATTATGAAAATATGAAATAGGAAAATATTATTTTTTATTTTGATTGGGTAAAGATATGAGAGGAATACAATGGTGTATGTTTAGTAATACATATTAATTATTAAATTTTATTGCGGTATGTTTAGTAAATGGGGTGAATTTAGAGGATTTTGGAGTTTGAGTAGTGGGACTCTAAATACACTTGACACATTCCAGACTCATTCAAATTATTTCGAACAGGACGCATTCAAATTCAAATTAGAGATTGAGATAGAGACAGTGTTAGATGGGACACAAGAAAAAAGTATAAACGATAAACAAATGATACAAATATATATAATTTATTAACATTGTGTTAGTTATAAGACAAAAGAGAGGATTATATATTATTATTAGATCTCATGAATACAAAATTTAGTGTGATTCCCGACTAGTTCTACGCAAGGGGTTCAAAGCATCCCAACAGATAGACTTCACCTATTCAAACTCACTTGACTATGCTCGGTGTAGAGAATTGATAATTTTGTGCATAATATGTTATTGATGTATAGTGAATTATATATACAATGCCTTGAGTAGGCTACAAAAAATTTACAAAATAAAATTCTATATACAAGGTAAATAAAGATATATACAAATATGGAGAGTATCTTCGAGATCTTGACTAAGGTGGTCGTATATCTTCTAGAGTATTCTTGAGATCTTTATGATTTAATGAATCGTCTCTAATAGGCCTCCACATGATGAAGGATCCATTGGATACACTAAACTTGGACCGAAACTGAGTAAACTTTGATGATGGAAGAGATTTTGTGAGGACATCTGCAAGTTGATCTCGAGTGGAAATATAAGAGACACGAAAAGACTTAGAAGAAACATGGTTACGAACAAAGTGATAGTCGATAGCAATGTGCTTCATACGTGAGTGAAAGACAGGATTGACACATAGATAAGTAGCAGATAAGTTGTCACAATACACTGTAGGTGGAGATGAAAGAGAGATCTTGAACTCAGATAGAAGATTTGTTAACCAGAGTATCTCAATGGAACATATGGCATGCGACCGATATTCGGCTTCTGTTGACGAACGAGCAATTGAACGTTGCTTCTTGGATGACCAGGAAATAGGGTTGTTTCCTAAGTAAATAATGTGGGCAAAAGTAGAAGACATATCATCAGGATTACCTGCCCAACCAGAGTCAGAGTAAGTGGATAGATTTAAAGAAGAGGGATGACGAAGCAGTAAACCATGGAAGATAGTATGTTTGAGGTGCTGAAGAAAATGTTTAGCAACAATTAAGTGGTTTACAGATGGATGATGCATAAAATGAGAGAGTTTTCTAACCACGAAGGAGATATCAGGACGAGTGAGGGATATATATTAAAGAGCACCAACAATCTGTCGATACTCACGGTCATCAGTGTGCGGAGAAACATCATCAAGTGAGAGAGAGAGAGAGATAGTGGTGGAGAGAGGCGTATTGGTATCCTTTGCACCAAGCATATTGGTCTTGGACAGGAGATCGTGAATGTATTTGTATTGACTTAGAAAAATAGAGTCAGGTAGACGAACAACCTCGAAACCAAAGAATAGTAGAGGAAACACAGATTTTTGACAGAGAATTTAGTAGAGATAGCAGTGATGAAAAAAGTAATGGCAGAAGAATCATTCCCAGTAATGAGAAGATCGTCGATATATACTAGGAAATATAAGGTGACGTTGCCTTTGGAGAGGAAGAATAGAGATGTGTCGAAATTAGAATTTGTAAAACCATATGAGAAAAGAAAGGATTTTAGAGCAATATACCACTCTTGAGGGGATTGGCGAAGGCCATAGATGACCTTGCGGAGCCGACAGAGGTGATGGGGATTGTTAGCATCATGGAAGCCTGTTGGTTGAGGCAGTATCGGGAAGAGAACCATGAAGAAATACATTATTGACATCTAGTTGATGTAGAGGCCAAGAGCACCATTCTGATTGCATCCGGCGTAAAGTTGGTCAATAATAATCTTGCCGGATGGTCTTGTATGCCAAAGCTTGCCCCCAAGTGTGGTTTCCACATACTCCAGCATGTATTTTTTTTAGTATGGCTCGTCCTTGCCCACTAGGCAAACACTTGAGAAGTGGAAGATAAATTCCTCTTTTGTAAAACTACTCGCCGACCAGGGTGTACCTGGCTGCTCACTTGACTAACTTGGCTGCTTCAAAAGAGTTGTTTGGTTTTTCTCTATTTCTCAAGTATTTGACTATTTCTGTTTGCCAGCCATCATCTTCTGGCTGCTCGTCTAGCTGGTTGACTTTATAGTTGGTTATCGATGGGTTATTCATCTTTGTGATAACAATGTCTGACAACTCTGCTGGACCTTTACTTATTGCTAACCGAGCCAATGCATCTGCTTGAGTGTTGCTCGTCCTTGACACTTGTTCGATGAATACTTGGTCCAACATGGACATTAGATGAGCAACTTTTCTTTGATACTCAATCATGTGGTCATCATTAGCCTCATATTCACCTTGGACCTGGTTCACAATCAGTTGGGAATCACCAAATACTTGTAATCGTCTGACTCCTACAACAAGTGATAGGTGGAGACCAGCAATGAGAGCTCCGTACTCGGCTTCATTATTGGTGGCCATAAATTTAAATCTGATGGCCGAGGTGAAAATTTTCATGTCGGGGCATATAAGAACAACACCTGCTCCCGAGGCCATATTCGTAGATAACTTGTGAACGTAAAGATGCCAAGGGTGATCAAGTCCTCTCGTCGGATCTTGGGGAAAAGTTAGTTATGTTGATAGGCGAACAACAATCATTATTAGGCGAACAAATATTAAGCTCTAAGCATAGATTACGAAGCAAAGACACCAAATTACAAATAATTAGCAAGAGTGACCAAAGGGTGGTGCATAAACCAATTAAAGTGGTGTATATTGCGAATAACAACAAACCAGACAACTAGCTTCAAGGCGAACAGGTCTTGTACCCCAGGCCTGACCCAGACATTTCACCAAGGTATTAATGACGAACAGATATGGTGGAATGGAGTTGTATCAACTAAATTTGAAGAGTGTATGATGCCCATCCACCTACCTCAGACGAACAAGTCTTATACGAACAACTTTTGATAAAAACGAAGATCCAAATGAGCCAACCTACGATAAGATGATGGGCAAGCAGCTTACGAACCAACATCCCTTCAAGTGAACAACTAATAAATAAGAGAATCAAGTGGAACAACCTCACAATCAATGGCGAACAACTTTAAAGACGTGATAAGACCAAAATAAAGGCTTTGTAACTAAGTTTCAGCTTAGATAAGGTTAAATTGAGTCAAAGGACACATGTCAAGCATGCAAGCTTGGAAGTCCAAAGGTCATGTCCACCACCTACTTGGTCGTCTATATAAATAAGCTGCTCTCCAGTTTATTAAATTAAGTTCAAATACACAAAATTCTCCACTACACACACTCATACACCTTCAAGCACTCATATACGAATACGTATTTAATACACGTATTTAGGATTTTATAACCCGATCTTTTGTATTTACTATTAACGCTAGTAATCAATCACACGATCTTGTTTGGTGGTCCCAAATCCGGTTAAAAATAGCCACTAATCCATGTAATTAGAACCGATCACCAACAAAATGGCGCTAGAATGAGGGTTTTTGAATGAACCTCTGATTTGTGTTAGATTGCAAGAGATTCAAGTCAAGAACTTGAAGATTTGAATACGTTCTTGAGTTTTTCTTCACAAATTCAAGAACTGTGTTCTTGGTGTTCTTCAACATATATTTGAAGATTCGATGATTCGAATTAAATCCTCATCAAGATACCTCAATCTAAGGAAGCTCAACTCTCACATCTATCTGTAAGAGTTTCACCGACCAGAGCATCATCCACTGGTCACCATGAACGGGAGCCACGACTAGCGAACAGAGCCCAACCCTCATCCGTGACTCATATAATGCCCCCCGAATTGGAGGCACTGGCTAACAACCCTGGCGAGCTAGCCAGGACTATTGCTGCCTTACAAGCCCTCCAGAAACAGCAGGAACAACCTGGACCTTTACAGGTGAGATCCAGGTCAAGGCCCACTGAGACACCAAGGCCCATGCCAGCTCACGACGAACAAAATAAGGTGGACAATGCCCAGGTCCTGAGGGCTAAAGGCAAGGCCAAAGTAACTGACCGGCCAAAAGGCCAGACAAAGTCTGCTCCCAGCCGAGCAACTGCATCCAGCCATGGGACTTCGCGTCCCAGTGTTCTAGACAGGCTGGGCCGACCCCAACCTCATCGAGAAGCTGCTCACCCAAGAGCAGATGAGGGGCGAACAACCTCAGTACCTACTCGCCCATCTGTACATGAGAGGCTCACTAGGTCAGCTTTCGGGTACCTGGGTCCAAATGGGGCGAGTAACCCCCGAAGGCAGGCTCAAGAGATCCCCCCTCCGAGTGAGGGACTGCGACGGGTAGTGGGTCAAACATCCCTGCTCGTCGAACAACCTCTGAGTCAGGGGGCTGATTAGGCGTGAAATTGTCATGATTCGTAGCTTGAAATACCCCAATCTTGGTCGAGTTTATCTAGTATTTAGAGTCAATTGAGCATTATTTCTACACAATGATGAATTTGTCTCTTTGATGCTCATAGGTGAATAGAGGACGAAAAACGGAGTTCGTAGGACTTTGAATCGACTCAAACGGGTGCCCGGATGAGAAGATATTGAAGAAATACGATTGGTATTAGTGCGGACGAGGAAAAGTATTAGTTGGGATGAGTTGGAAGTCACTCGAGTGACTAGGTCGAGCGCCACCGCTCGAGCGCCTAAGACTTACAGAACTTTTCTTGCGCTCGAGCAGCTCGAGCGCCACCGCTCGAGCGAATTGCTCGAGCGCCCAAAACATACAGTGTAATTTCAGCGCTCGACCGGCTCAAGCGGAACCGCTCGAGCGATTGTGTCATTCGAGCTACACTACTCGAGCGGGACCGCTCGAGCGTTTTGCTCGAGTAACCTCGGATTTTTGCCTCCGGATGCGTATTTTTGGCCCATTAACTCCCGTTTCGACCCGTGCCTATATATACCTCTTCCAAACACGTTTTGAAGGATCCCGAACTTTAGAAATCACTTTTAGACTTAGTTTTTGGAGAGGAAGGAGACGAGCAAGCTTTATTTACGTTTTGTTGAGGTTTTTCATACGAATTCTTAGTTTCTTTTCGTTTATTAGTTTCTTTTCATTAGTTTGATTTCTTTGAACGCTTTGAACTTCGTTTTAGTTAATTAAATTTCAGTTCTTAGTATTTATTTCCTTAAACCCTAGTTCATGTTTCCTCTTTTCTTGGTTCAATTCATTATGTTTATGTTCGTTGTTTCCTCTATTGCTTTTATGTTTGTTAACGTCATGTCTAGCTAAAACCCTTGCATGCTTAGGTTAGGATGAACTCGTAGAAGTAGGATATGGGTACGTAATTAGGGTAATTCGTGACGTTAGTTTTAATTCTCTTAGTTAATGAATTCTTATAATTAATCTTAACTTTACCTTTGAATTTCGTATGAAAGTGTTAGAGAGAGGACGACCGCATCACTCAATAACAATTAGTAGTCTTAACGAGAAGGTTTAGGAAAGGTTAATTCATCTACCGGTTTAGTGAAGAAGGACGATCGCATCACCTTAGTTAAATTAGGGTCTCATTAATTAAGCGCTATCTATTAACTTGTTAGTGGATTAGTGAAGTCGATTGCTAGGATAAAGTATTAGGGTTAGAAATCTTGAGCTTTCATTCTACGATCTTTTACTTAGGTTAATTCTTGTTTGTCACGATTACTTTGATTATGTACCTGCCCCGTTAGTATACGTAGGGATTCCTATCTTAAGCATCACCATCTCTCATTAGAAAACAAACCGTAGTTAATTTGATTGCTTTAGTATTTTAGTTTACTTAGTTTATTTCAGTCTTTTAATTAATCTTTCCAAAAAAAAAAATCCAAAAACAACACACTCATATTAACTACGACGCGTAGATCTTCAAGGATCTATTCGCATATAAACTGTCCCTTGGGTTCGATATACTCGGTCGTTATACTTACTCTTACTACAGTGAACCCGTTCGCTTGCGGGTGAGCGACTAGTAGAAGTGTGGTAAAATCGCTCCAAGTCAGGGGCATCTCCGAATGAGCTAACAGCCTTGAGAAAGGCTATTAAAGATATGCAAGGGCAGCTGGACTTGTAGAGAGGTATTGGGGCGACCAACTTGCCAACATCTCCATTATCTTCGATAATTTTAAAAGCCCCAATCTAAAAGAAAATTGAATTCCTGGAAAACATCCAATACGAAGGCACCGCCGACCCCCATGTCCATTTAACAAAGTATTCAGATTACATGATCTTCATGGGGGCCAGTGATGCCACACAATGCTAGAATTTTCCCATAACATTGGGGGACAGGGTGCACAAGTGGTTTTCCGCTATGCCACCAACATCCGTTCATTCTGTTGCACAACTGGACCAATAGTTCCTCTCCCACTTCTCAATCGCCGGATTGTACCTTTCCCAAAAATACCGGTTGTCAAATTTAAAATAAAAAATGATGAATCGGACCGATCTTTCATGGAAAGGTTCGATAAAGTGTTGCTTGAAGGGGAACCTGTAAGTGAGGATACCAAGATTATGGCCGTTATGGCCGGGTTGAAAAAGGGCTCAGATTTATGGAAGAAAGTCCATCTGAAATGCCCAAAAAGTTATGTTGAATTCCGGAACCAGGCCGACATCTTTATCTCCACGCACGAGACCTTACAAACAAATTTGGGAGACAACAAGGCCGACCAAAAGGAAAGTCCGAAGAAACCCGGCCGAACCAGTTACCGAATCCCCGAGAATATGAAAGCATTCAATGAAGGGACATAACTGAAGGAAAAACTGAACCAGGCGCTGACTGTGTCAATTGACATAGTGTACAACAATGTAAAGGAGAATGAGTTGCTCTCCCCGCCTAGAAAGATACGCTAGGAAGCCAGTAAACTCATCCCAAACAAGTATTGTGCCTACCATCAAAGCGTGGGGCACTTTACTAGCAAGTGTCGAAATTTGTTGAAATAACTCTGGCGATTTTATGAGGAGGACAAACTCTATGATTTTGTCAAAAGGTAACCTGAAAAATGAGCCCGGGAGGACAACTGTGAGGACGAAATAAATGACCAGCCACCAAGAAACAATAGACCCGGGCGACCAGCTTCTGCTGCAGCAGCCAGACCAACAGGAGATATTTATATGATGGAGCTGTCAGGTCCCATGGGGGGATGCTCAGATGGACGGGCTCCAATATCTAACAGAAAGAGGAAGTCTGAGCTATGTGCTGTAACTCATGTCCAAGAAATGGGGGTCAACCCTGCTGTCAAACAACTTCCAGAGTTGACCTTCACAGAAAAGGATCTAGATGGAATCCTACCTCCCCACAACGACTCATTGGTCATCTGTGCAAGTATTATGGGGACAAGGGTCCATCGTCTGCTAATAGACACCAGAGCCTACACCAACATCATCTTCAAAAGTATGCTCGACTAACTTGGAGATTATACGAGCTACATCAAAGATTGTAATCATAGAATCTTAGGTTTTGATGATACTGTAATGGTCTCGTTGGGAATAATAAAGTTGTCTGTCGAGCTTGTATCGACCGGGGACCCAAAGAGAAGGCTGACAAGAATGGTAGAATTTTTTATTGTAGATCAGCCCTCCACCTATAATGGGTTCCTCGGCCGACCCTTCTTAAATGAATTTAAAGCGACAGTTTCAACATACTATTACTGTATAAAATTCCCAACTTTAAAAGGTGCAGGGTCAGTGAAGGGAGATCAAAGAAAAGCCAGAGAATGTCTCCTCCAACTCCAATCTAACAAAAAAGAGTTTTGATGGTGGAAGCCTCCACCAGCTATCCAACATATGAGCCATCAGTGTTGGATGATATAATGGGGTCCGGAGTGGACCATATGGAGTTGGATGAGCAGCTACCTTCCATGGGCGAACAACTAATGGATGAACAACCTCTACCCAAAGAAGGAGTACTTGTACGTGACGAGCAATATATGAATATTGACGAGCAACCTGCTGTCAATGACTTAGAGGGCCAGAACCCGGTAAGCAATAATAGGCCCAGATAAGCAGATGATCCTAAACCCCGCCTTGGAGTAGACCCAATGGACATAAAAAATAAATTGGATCTTGAGGGACCAATAATAGATCCTTGTTGGAAAGGACAAAAACGACGAGCAACTCCAGTCGAAGAACTGGAAGCCGTCAAAGTTAATCCTGAAGATGAGGATTTAGAACTCTATATTGGGTCTGAGCTCCCAGAGCCTTACAGAACCCGGATGACAGAATTCCTCAAGGCTAATTTAGATGTCTTTGCATGGTCTCACACAGACATTGTGGGGATTGATCCAAAACACCGGCTCAATATTAACCCAACAAAGAAGCCAGTCCACAAGAAAAGAAGAAAATATAGACCGGATAAATATCAATCCCTCAAAGAAGAAGTGAAAAAGTTGCTCGACAATGATTTAATCCGGCAACCTCTTTGCTCGCAATGGGTGGCAAACCCGGTCTTTGTGCGGAAGCCAAATGGAACCTGGAGGCTATGCATAGACTTTACAGATCTGAATGCAGTCTGCCCAAAGGATAATTTTCCCCTTCCATACATCGATCAATTGGTGGACAACACTGCGGGACACGAAATGCTAACATGTATGGACGCATTTGCTGGCTACTATCAAATTCCGATGCATCCCGATGACCAAGAAAATATGGCGTTCTATACAAATAAAAATATATTATGCTGGAAAAGAATGCCGTTTAGACTCATCAATGCGGGGGCAACATATTAAAGACTGGTTAACAAGATGTTCGATGCACAAATCGGAGATACAGTGGAGGTCTATGTTGATGACATAGTGGTCAAAAGTACTAGAAAAGAAGATCACCTCCAGCATCTAGCCCAAGTGTTGGTCCCAAAAATATTATTTGTGGAAAGCGTTTTATAATTAATTTGAGAAAAACCTATTTAAAAGTGCTAAAATAAATTATGCAGAAATATAAAATAAAAATAGTAAATAAAAGAGACACGAGAATTTTTATAGTGGTTCGGATATAACGATTCTACGTCCACTCTCCCTTTCACCAAAGGGGTCTCACTCACATACCATCTTACTAACTACTAGAATTTGGAAGTACCAGCTCCTTCGTACAATGGTTTACTACAACCCTTCTATGTGATGAATAGGTTGAGTAAAATTCCAACTACAACACCTAAAAGAGTAGATATAATACTTGTATAAACAAGGTGAGTTGTTGACCCCGGTACAAGACTGAGTGATACGTGTATGGGGGGGGGGGGGAATACACGTATAATTTTTTTTCTTTCTTTCAAACAGACTGAGTCCCCTTACTCAGAGTGGTGTAGAACACTGAGGAGATATCCACCTACTAACAACACTGAGTGCAAGTCAGTTGGATAAATATCTACTTGTGTTCAGTGCGAAATGTGTGAGCCCTGAAAGTTTATAGTCTCATTTATAGTTTGCTTTCTGAAAACTTGTTTATCTTCTTATGAAACCGTGATTATAAGGGCAATGCACTGTGTTAGGATAAAAAGTTGTATAGTTTTGATGAGTTAAAATAAACCAGAAGTTGTAATAGGACCATCTGGACCTGTTAGCCAGATGAGGAAGTAGATTAGGACTTAGTCTAGGGGGAACTGCCAGACTAGAAGACTTCGCCAGAAGAGTCACCAGAAGACCTACCAGAGGACTTCACCAGAGGACTCCACCAGAAGACTTCACCAGATGAGATCAGACCAGAGGCAAAGGACATTCTCCAGACCAGACGAGTCCGGACCAGACGAGTCTGGTGAAACAAAAGATGCTCAGAGTCATCTCCTGATTCTGATGAGCATTCCGTTTCTTAACCAACTCTGGACCAGAAGACATTGAGGTTGCCTGGTATCTGGTCCCGCCTTCTCTGGAAGAATCAGAGTTAGGCATTGGAAGCATTTAACCGTTGGTGATTCAAATCAAGTCAATAAGATCGGATTGGAAAGTATTTGAAGTCAATCAATCTAAGGATCCCACCAACCCAATCAATCAATTAGGGAATTGATTGATTGAAAGCTTCCTTAATTAGAGATCTGATTGGATTAGCTCTCCAACGGCTAATTCCTAAACATATCTATAAATATAAGAGTGCATCTTCAAAGAAAGGCTCTAGAGAGATCCCACGCGCACACAAAGTTCATATCCAAGCCTCTTTGATAATCAAGCATTAGCACTCTTACTTTGTTCACATTTATATCCACTCATTTAAGGAGTATTAAATCTCAACCTGTTCATCTATTAAGACAAGGTTGTAGATTGAAAGACTTTAGATCGAAGTTAGATCTAAAGAGATTGTAAGAAGGAACTGGTACTTCACAATTCCAGTAGATAGTAAGTTGTTGGTTAGTTAGTGAGGCCCCTTTGAATAAGGGAGAGTGGACGTAGGATTTTCAGATCTGAACCACTATACATCCGGTCTTATTTATTGCTTTCCTTTCTTTATTGCTCTTACATTCCTTGCTCTTATAAAAAGATTTTGTAAAGACTTAACTTTAAAGCTTCCGCAATTAATCTATCTAGTGGGACCAACACACTGAGTCACTGGGTCAGGCTAATTGATTTAGCACTGACAATAGAGTTGTTATTCGAGCCGAGCAAGCCCGAGTAGTGCTAGCTCAAGCTCGGCTCGAACGTTTAACGAGCTTGAGCCGAGCTTGCCCGTTAACAGGATCGAGCTTGAAATCGAGCTTGGCTCAACTCATTTACCTTAACCTCGAGCTCGAGTAGCTCGACAGAGCTTGGTTGAAAACTCAAAATGAGGCAAAATCAACAAAAAACTCAGATTCACACCAATAATCAATCCTTATCTAAAACAAAAACCCGTATAATTCCCTAGAGATCAAATCCTTATCTCAAACAAAAAAAACCAGATTCACGCCTATAATCAATTCATTTCCTCATCTTCTTCAATCCACAAATGCCCAGAGAGATTAATTGTATACTTTAATTTTAAGCAAAATACTATCTTCTCATCTTATAAAAAATGAAGAACAAATCAAAGAGGAAAATTCAACAAACAATACAAAATGGAATGGGAAGGAGAGATAGACAAGATTCCTCAAATGGGTGCCTAGGGCTTGGGGCTGGCGTCGTTCGACAGTCAGATTTCGACGTAGCGGCCAGCAATCGAGTGGTTCCAGACGCTTCTCGGTTCGAACGATGAATCTTGATATAGGACAACGCGAGTGAGCCTAGGGGCATCAGGTGTCCAGGCGCGAATGGTTGGCCGACGCTTGACTTTTGACGGTGTTTGGTGGTGGTTGGCATGGTGGTTGTTGAGTGTGGTGGTGGCTAGGGCTGCAGCGGCGCACACGGTCGTGAGAGGCAGAGAGTGTGTGAGAGATTGAAATGGATTTATGAATTAGGTAGGTTAGGTTAGGGACTTAGGTTGTAAATTTTAATATTTTGTAAAAATATTATGCTAACCCCTAAATTATGTAATATTTATAAAATAACCCTTATAATTCGAGCCTAACGAGTAGCTCGCAAGCCGAGCTCGGTTCGGCTCGTTAAGCTATCGAGTATTTTTTGAGCTCGAGCTCGAGCTCGGCTCGTTTAACCCCACGAGTCGAGGCGAGTCGAACTCACGAGCAGCTCGTTTCATTTAACAGCTCTAACTGACAAAATATACAATGATATGACTTGAGCAATATAACAATGTAAAGTAATAATCAAAAGCAGTAAAGAACTCAGAGAGATAACGTGGTTCAGAGACTCAAGCTCCTACCTCCACGGTCCTGATTTAACAAGAGAATCCACTAAGGATTATCTTATTTTTAACGTGCCAAGGTGCACCCAGATCAGTCTATCTCACATACCCTTCCTTCTAACTTACTCACTTAACTTCAACCAACAAACCTAACTAGAGGATTTTGGTTTCAGTTTGGATTCCAACTAAGGTTGTGATTATCCTTACAAGACAATGCTATGCTAAGGATGGATAATCACTCTAAGCTTATGATATAACTAAGTTCGCTTAATGGAATACAGAATAACTCTCTAACTAAGAAACACTTAGGAAATTCAAGGTTTTTCGAGTGCTTCTTTGAATGCTGAATGCTTTGAGCGCTGAGAGTGTGAGTAATTTCTTGGCTTCGAAATTTCCCGTAACCTTGATTGGGTCCAAGGTCTTCTGTATTTATAGGCAACTTTGAAAACTATCCGTTGGAAGAGATAGCCTTCTAGGTTGTCTTCACGTAGGATTGTTCAACGGATATAATCTCCATGCAGCAGCCGTTCTTGCATGTATTTGGTAATTTGCATTTAATGCTTTGCCCGTTGAATTGTGAAGGGATGTCAGGTTCAAGTCAGTGTCCGTACATGACTTGGCGCTCTCTAATTGGTCCACGTCAGCTGGTAAGTGAGTATGTCAGAACTCATTCTTCAGTTCAGTCTTGTCTTTACTGAGTTCAGGTTTATCCTCATCTACGCATGTTTCCCAGCGCTGACTTTCCTTTTGACTTGCTTGGATCCTACTCCAAGTCTTTTCCCAATACTCAGTGAGATCCTGTTCCCTACAGGATGTTGGGAAAATAGGGGTGCCCGGAATCTATTCGGGATGAAATTTAAATACGAATTTAAATTCAATTATTACTAGCATGAATTAATCCTAATTAATTCAAATAATAATTCCAACAACTAATTTATCATCATGCATGTTGAATTAATTCACATAAAATCTAGGCGGAATAAACAAGAATTTATGTGACTTACGTACCTCTTGTAGACTTGGCCTTTGAATAAACGGGACGAACGCGTACACGCTTTACCAACCCAAAAGCCTTCTCAAGTATTCCCTTTCGCCTTATTCGATCACCGGTGGGAGATGCTATCGAATAATTTAAATAACTAAGGAAAAAGAAAAATATCTATGCTCTTGATTTTTTCAATACATGAAATTATATGCTTGGGGATGAAATAATCATCCCCTATTTATAAGCATGAGTGGCCGAAATTTAGAGGTATATGGGCTTTGGAAAAAATCTTTTCTTAGACTCTAAGAAATCTTGAATATATCTCATATATTCTTTTCTCAAAAATAAAATATTCCACAAAAATCTCACACTCCTTATAAAAGGGTGATTTTCGAAAATTTCATAAGTAAAGAATCCAAGATTTGGATCTTCTTGAATATATGAGATAATCTTGTATTCCAAGAATACTTATCCTCCATAATACCTTTTCAAGAAAATCAACAAAATCTTTTCTCTTCTTAATCCCTTATTTTCGAAAATAATAGGCCAAAATCAGCATGATATTATCTTTTTATTTTAATCACCTTATTATTATTGGGCTACTTAATGGGCTACTTGAGGGGCCTTTAAGGAGAATTAAGATTGGACCTCCTAATGGACTTCTGAATTTCAATATTGAGCCCCAATATAATTCAATCCATTAATATTAATTATTACCACTAATAAATTAATATTGCACTATCCATCTTAATCCATATTACGATAATATGGGCTCCCGGTTATTATTTCCCGCGTTTAAGATTATCAAGTCCATTAATTAATCAAGCTTCTGAATAGCTCTAAATTAATTAATATATTTCACCTTGGAGTAAAGACAACTCAACATTATTATCCGTACCGAAGAAACTGGTTCTTCACTTGCAAGATTTGGTACGATAAAACTTCTGAGCCCACCAAGGGGACTAATCACACGAGCCGTACTCGCACACGTTTCTTCGTATTAAATCTTAGCAACCGTCGTATAATTAATATTACTGCCCAAGACACAAAGTTTGAAGTCACAATGATTCTCACCCAACATGAATCAAAGCAGTAACCATTAAGCACACACGGTCCTATTTAAGTGATGGAGATTAAGAAATCAACAACCATTGAGGTCTAATTCTTCACATTTCAGAACAGAAGAATTTATCCTCGCTGTAGGTCCTCTTCAACACATACTAAATGTGCTAGTGCAATCTCTTAGTCAAGACAGACCAATCTGAGCCTTACACATCGACCTTTCACGGCGGATTGTTCAATTCCACCTAGGTCGTGAAAATGTACGTTTAGTTACAAGGAAACTGTTAATTGTTGTCTTCCGTGATCGGGTATCACCATATTAACTACAATGTAACTAGTACCATATATTGAATGGTTTGCAATAAATATTCAACATTCAATCATATCTAAAGCAAATGTGATAAAAGAATTATTCTCATAAAACGAGTGTTTGATACACGAGTTATACAAAGTAAAAGCATACTTTCACGTATAACTCCAACACAGGACTGAGTTTAGCGAAGATCTCGGGATCTTGCTCTTCATCCTAACACTTACTCAACCAACTTAGAAGGACTGCCATAAGCTCAGGATGGTGCTCTTGTGTCTTCAGGCTTTAGTCTTGATTGTCATCAATGAGTACTCCTCTCATTGAGTGCCTGTAAATTGTAAAATAAACTAATTTACAAACCTAACCAAGACTAGCCTGACTATTACAAACACTTAGGCAAATCATCTTGTTGATAGACGGACAAGAATTAAAGCCTTATCAAGGATTATGAAGAGCCAACCTCAAATCAAAGATGATCAGTAAAGAAAATCAAGTCGGGGGGCATAAATCAATCCAGGTAGTGTATAAACTGACGAACAACTCTACCGACGAACAATATATTGGCGAACAGGTTTTAAGATCCGAGACCAGATATGGACATTCCGCTATGTCATTGATGATGAGCAACATTGTCAAAAGTGGTGCATCTACCAGCCTAAGAGGTGTATGACAACGAACAAAGGACCAAGATCCCAAGACCAATCTGTGTAAAATACAAAGGCGAACAACTTCAGAGCCATATACCCACAAGGCGAACAACTTTTATGTAAAAGCCATCCAGGATTAGCTAAGCCGACCTGGGCGAACAACAATGAAGTCCGAGATAAGACCAAAGAAGACTTTGTAACTAAGATTCAGCTTAGATGAGGTCAAATTGTAGTCAAAGGACACTTGTCAAGCATGCAGGCTAGGGAGACCAAGAGTCATAGACACTTCATGCTTGCTAGTCTCTATAAATAGTTGTTCTCCAGCTTAAGAAATACAAGTTCAAATTCAAAATATTCCCAAAACACACACTTAAACACCTGGACGTGCACACATACGAAATTATTACGATTTCGACTTTCACATTTACAAGTTCATAACCCGACCCTCGATTTACCATTTACAGTGGTAACCAATCACACGTAATTGAAGGATGATCTTTAAACCGAACTTAAACAGTCACTAATACATCCGATAAAAATTGATCACCAACAATTTGGCGCTAGAAGGAGGGTTCGAACCTTCGCATTAGTGTGATTACTCAAGAACTTCAAGCTGAAAATTTGAAGATTCAAAGAAAACCTCAAGAAATATTTGAAGATTCAAACAAAAGTGTTCTTGGTGTTCTTCAATATAAATATTAAAGAACAATCTAATTGAAATGCCTCAATCCAAGGAAACCCAAGCGTCACGCTTGTCAAGGAGAGCATCTCCCACCCGAGCCTCGTCGGCCGACCACCAGGATCGTGATCCTAGACATGTGAATAGATCACAACACACGGCCATAACCCATAACCTCCCACCTGAAATGGAGGCCCTGGCGAACAACCCTAACGAATTAGCCAAAACCATTGCTGCTCTCCAAGCTCTATAGAGACAGCAAGATCAGAATAGGCCTTCACTAGTGAGGCCTAAGGACAGACCTGTGGAAGTTGTTAGGGCTAGGTCAACCAGGGGCGAGCAACATGAGGTGAACAGTGCTCAGGTCAGGCGGGATAAAGGCAAAGCTAAGATGGTCGAACCAAGAGAGGGCCAGGCTGAATCTACTCGCGGGCGAACAACAGTGTCGAGCCACGGAACAACCCTCTCCAGTGCCCAGGACAGACTTGGCCAACCCCTGCAACAGGAGAAAGTTGCTCGCCAGGAAGCTGAGCACGGGCGAGCAACATTTGGGCAACCACGCCCATCAATTCATGAAAGACTTTCTCAATCTGCCTTCAGGCGTCTGGGGCCAAATGCGGCGAGCAACACTAGAAAACAGCTCCAGGAGTTGCCCACTCCAAGTGAGGGACTGCGACGAGCAGAAAGGTTGGTACCTTTGCTCGCCGAACAGCCTCCGAGTCAGGGGGCATCTTTGGATGAGCTATCAAGTTTAAGAAGGGCAGTGGAGAACATGCAGGGACAGTTGGACCAACAGAGAGGTGTGGGGACAACTAGTTTGCCGTCCTCACCACTATCACATGTCATTCTGAAAGCCCCGATTCAGAAAAAGGTCCAGTTCCCGGCAGGCATACAATATGACGGTGTTGCTGATCCCAGAGTTCATCTTACAAAATATTCGGATTATATGGTCTCGGTGCATCTATCCACTCTTTCACTCAACTAAGTCGAGAATTCCTTTCCCATTTCTCTACGGCGGGATCATACTTGTCCCAGAAACATCAGTTGTCGGACCTAAAATAAAATGACGACGAGTCAGATCGGGCATTCATGGAAAGGTTCGACAAGGTATTGTTAGAAGGTGAACCCGTCAGTGAAGACATGAAAATCGTTGCCGTTATGGTTGGGTTGAAGAAAGGATCAAAGCTATGGAAAGAGGTACGTCTGAAGTGCCCAAGAAGTTATGCCGAATTCAGGAATCAAGCCGGCATATTCGTTTCCATGCATGAGGCTCTGCAATCAAACTTGGGGGAGAACAAAACTGATCCCAAGGAGAACAAGAAACCTGGTGCAACAAGCTATCGAGTCCCTAAAAACATGAAGGCGTTCACTGAAGGGACAGAACTCAAAGAAAAGTTGAATCAGGTGCTAACAGTGTCAGTCGATACTGTTTATGAAAATGTGAAGGATAAGGAGTTGCTCTCCCCTCCCCGGAAGATTCGTCAAGATACTGGCAAACTCAACCCTAACAAGTATTGTGCCTACCATCAAAGCGTGGGGCACTTTACGAGTGAATGTAGAGATTTGCTCAAGCAGCTCTGGCGTTTCTACGAGGACGGAAAGCTCTCCGACTTTGTCAAAAGACAACCCGGGAAGAGAGTCCGGGAGAACAACTCTGAGGATGAGGATGATCAACCTCAGAAGAACAATAAACCAGCACGACCAGTTCCTACCATTCATGCTCGTCCGTTGGAGGACTTATACATGATGGAATCTGCAGGCCCCGCGGGAGGATGTTCTGATGGACGATCGCCGATCTCCAGCCGGAAAAGAAAAGCTGAGCTACGAGCGATCGATCAAGTCCAAGAAATGGGGGTCAAACCATCTATCATGCAGACAGCAGAACTGACCTTTACCGAAAATGACTTGGAAGGAATATTGACTCCACATAACGATTCCCTCGTAATTTGCGCAAAAATTATGGGAACACGAGTCCACAGATTGTTGGTGGACACCGGAGCCTACACCAACATCCTATTCAAAAGACGCTCGATCATCTTGGAGATTATTCGGGCTATATTCGGGATACGACTCACAGAATAATAGGCTTCGGAAATGCTGTAACGGACCCATTGGGAATAGTTACTTTAGCAGTACAACTTGTAACGGCCAACAAACCCGAGAAAAATATTACGAGAATGGTTGATTTCTTGGTTGTAGACCAAGATTCAACTTATAACGGGTTTCTTGGTCGACCCTTTTTAAATGAATTCAAAGCTGCATGTTCCACTTATCATTATTGTTTGAAATTCCCAACAACAAGTGGAGCAGGAACTATCAAAGGAGATCAAAGAAAGGCCAGGGAATGTCTCTTACAGTTGCAGGCCAAACACGTATCAGTATCCATAATGGAAGCCACAACTAGCTATCCCGCTAATGAACCATCAGTACTGGGGAACATGATGGACATAGAGGAAGACCATATGGATACTGACGAACAACATCTTAATGAGCAGGTGTTGGACGAACAACTCATCACCACCCAGGAGGAACATCACCCTGATGAACAACAAAGGGGTGGTGACGAGCAACATTCATCTGATGACTTGGAGGGCCAGGTTTTGACTAACAGCAATGAATCAGGGCCAACAGATGATCTAGATCCCCGCATGGGGGCAGAGCCAATGAACATCGAAAATGATTTCAACTCTGAGGGACCAATACTTGATCCTCGGTGGAAAGGACAAAAACGACGAGCAACTCCAGTTGAAGAGCTGGAGGCGTTCAAAGTTAATCCTGAAAACCCGGATCTCGAATTATACATAGGACCTGAGCTCCCTGAGCCTTACAGATCCCGAATGAAAGAGTTCCTCAGCAAAAATCTAGATGTTTTTGCTTGGTCTCATGCAGACATGGTGGGGATAGATCCAAAACATGCTTGTCACAAGCTCAATATCAATCAAGCAAAAAGGCCTATCCATAAAAAACGAAGAAAATATGGCCCAGACAAGTATCAAGCTTTGAACGAAGAAGTAAAGAAGTTGTTAGACAACGACCTAATCCGACAAGCACTCTGTCCACAATGGGTAGCAAACCCAGTCCTTGTGAGGAAACCAAACGGGACCTGGAGGCTATACATAGACTTTACAGATCTGAATGCAGCATGCCCGAAGGACAACTTTCCACTCCCTCACATTGACCAGTTGGTGGACAGTACTGCAGGTCATGAAATGCTAACATTCATGGATGCCTTTGCCGGGTATCATCAAATTCCAATGCATCCAGACGATCAAGAGAACACAGCATTTTATACAAACAAAAACTTGTTGTGTTGGAAAAGAATGCCCTTCGGCCTCATCAACGCCGGAGCAACATACCAGAGGTTGGTGAACAAGATGTTCGACGAACAAATCGGTGATACGGTAGAAGTCTATGTGGACGATATCGTAGTCAAAAGCCCCCGAAGGGAAGACCATCTTCAATATTTGACCCAGGTGTTTGAAATCCTTCGACACTACAACATGAAGCTGAATCCAAAGAAGAGCAGTTTCGGAGTTCATTCAGGAAAATTCCTGGGCCATCTTGTTAGTCAACGAGGGATTGAAGCCAATCCAACAAAAGTTAAAGCAATCGTGGATATGCAACCTCCACGTTCAATAAAAGAAGTGCAAAGGCTTACGGGATGCCTAGCAGCATTGAATCGGTTCATATCCAGATCGGGAGACAAATGCCGTCCATTCTTTGAAGCTATTAAGAAAGGACAGTTCACATGGACTAACAACTGTCAAAAGGCATTCGACCAACTCAAAGATTACCTGGGAGATGTAAAAATCCTATCAAAACCTATCCCAGGAGAGAAGCTATATTTATACCTAGCAGCGTCAGAGGTGGCCATCAGTTCTGTTTTGGTGCGAGAGGATGGCAAATTTCATCAACCTATCTACTACGTCAGTCAAGCTTTACACGATGCGGAGATCAAATACTCTCCAACCGAGAAACTGGCGTACGCACTTGTTATGAGTGTAATAAAGTTACGACCATACTTTTTTGATCATCAAGTTGAAGTACTAACAACTTTCCCACTCAGACAAATTCTCCATCGCCCCGACACAGCTGGTCGCCTATTAAAGTGGTCACTAGAGATTAGCCAATTCGGGGTAACCTATGCTCCTCGAACTGCGATCAAAGGGCAAGCGTTAGCCGACTTTATTGTCGAACTAACCTTCCCACCAGATCCGACGAGAGGACTTGATCACCCCTGGCATCTCTACATGGACGGGTCTTCAACCAATATAGCCTCGGGGGCAGGAGTGGTTTTAATCAGTCCAGACAGACAAGTATTCTCCTCGGCAATCAAATTTGGTTTCATGGCAACCAACAATGAAGCTGAGTATGAAGCTCTTATTGCTGGTCTCCACCTATCTCTTGCAGTAGGTGTTAGACGGTTACAAATATTCGGCGACTCACAATTGATTGTGAACCAAGTCCGAGGTGAATACGAAGCGAAAGACAATCACATGATCGAATATCAGCGAATTGTTGCTTACCTGGTGTCCTTGTTAGAACAAGTCTTCATTGAACAAATTCCAAGGACAAGCAACACACAAGCAGATGCGTTGGCCCGACTAGCAACAAGTGAGGGACCAGCAGAGTTGGCAGACATTATAATTACAAAGATGAATGATCCATCAACGAGAAGTTATAATGTCAATCAACTTGATGAACAAGCAAGTGAAGAAGAAGATTGGAGAACAAATATAGTCAAATATTTGAAAAGTGGAGAAAAACCAAACAACCCTTTTGAAGCTGCCAAGCTAACAAAGCAAGCCGCCAGATATACTCTGGTGGGCGAGCAGCTTTACAAAAGGGGAATATCAATCCCACTTCTCAAATGTTTGCCTAGGGGGCAAGGACGAGCAATACTCGAAGAAATACATGCCGGAGTATGCGGAAATCATACTGGGGGGCAAGCCTTGGCATACAAAACCATCAGACAAGGCTATTATTGGCCAACTTTACGTCAAGATGCAATCAAGAAAGCAAAAACTCGCCATCAATGTCAAATTTTTGCCCCAAACATTCATACCCCAGCCCAACAACTCGTATCAGTTTATAGCCCGTGGCCATTTGCAAGATGGGGGATGGACATTATTGGTCCCTTCCCGGCGGGAGTTGGAGGAGTTCGATTTGCCGTTGTGGCAGTCGACTATTATACAAAATGGGCAGAAGCAGAAGCCATGGTAAAAATCACCCAGCAGAAAATGATCAACTTCATTTGGAAGAACATTGTCTGTCGTTTTGGAGTTCCACAAACCATCGTGACAGACAATGGTCCGCAGTTTGATGAAAAAGAGTTGAGGGATTTTTGTACAAAGTGGGGGATCAAAAAAATCACTCTACGCCCTATCATCCCCAATCGAATGGACAAGTTGAGGCCGTAAACAAGATTATCAAGCATACATTGAAAGTACGGCTGGCAGAGAGCAAAGGCAGTTGGTCTGAAGAACTCCCGGAAGTCCTGTGGGCATATAGAGTTTCTCCTAGGTCAAGCACCGGAGAAACACCTTTTGCAATGGCTTTCGGAACAGAGGCTGTAATACCAATCGAGTTAAAGACCAACACATACCGGACGACCAACTTTGATGAGCAGACGAACAACTCTGCTCTAGCTACTGAAATGGATTTGCTCGAAGAAAAAAGACTGAATGCCGAGCTAAAAAATGCTACCTACAAACAGCGAGCAGAACGCTATTATAATTCCCATGTTAAAATCAGGGAATTCAGAGTTGGAGATATGGTTCTAAGAAAGTTGCTCGCCCAACCTCCAGGTATATTGGGACCAACTTGGGAGGGCCCGTATCGTATAACGGAAAAATTCGTTAATAGTGTATACGATATCGAAGATATGGAAGGCAAGCCGGCCCAATACTCCTGTAATGCTGTACATCTGAAGAAGTACTATCAATAAGACGAACAAGCTCCTAATTGGGCGAACAAATTTCTTGGGGGGCTAGTGAACCAAGTAAGGCAAACCAAAAACTTGCCTAATTTTTTGAAAATTTTGCTAAGTATAAAATTTAAAGTTGTTCGGCACATTGTATAGTTTAGTGTTGTTTCATCTTTTAGTTTTAGACAGAGTTGCTCGGCAAAAATATTATTAGTGGGCATGTTTTTAGTTAGTGTTCAAAGTTGTTCGTCAGGATGTATATGTTAGTGACGAGCAGTCTTACAACACTTGTAAATTTTTCATAATGTAAATATAGTAGTTGTTCGTCAAAAAAGGAAAAGTCCAAAAGCTCGAGGTACAAGTCCATTTTGAGGACCAAAGCCACTTAAAGGTTGTTCGTTTTTCTTTAAATGAACAAAACCTAAGGCTAAACCCTGATTCCACTAAAGGCAAAGTTCAATTCGAACAAAAGCCCAACACTATATGTTATAATTGCAAAGACATTGATAAAAATGTAAAGGCAATTAACATATAAAGAAAATGAGCGAACATGAGAAAGACATTCCATTAATCAAAAGGCATTAAGCCCCAAAAATAGTACAACTTTGGAAAGCTATTACAAAAGTATTACAAAAAGAACGAACAACTACTACAAAGAAAGGAGAAAAAGCTAAGTCCTAATAACTATTGCTGCTCGGCTGGAGGAGGATCTTGAGTTTATTCGGCAGGAGGATCGACAATCATGTCTCGGGCCAGGTCTTCAGCTGCCTTATCCTCCGCCTCTTTAGCATTTTGCTCGTCAGCCACAACCACCTCTTCCTCTTGTCCGCCTTCATCAACTGGAGGAGGAGGATGAGTGATGACAATACTGGGGTCATGTTTGTCAAGTTTAACCCCTAGTACAGCCAAATCCGCCAGCTGAATTTCAATATTGCTCGGCGGTGGATAGTTCTCCATGAATTCATTCAAGTCCTTGCTCATTTCTTCCACCATATCCTTATAATCATTAGCATCGGCCGTGCGGATGCTGTCCGCGTAAGCGCAAATATACCCAAGGTTTGAAATGGGGGCAGTTCGAGCTTGAACTTCAGCTTCGAGTTGCTCGCTTGTGAAGAGGTTGACTTCCGCCTCCCTAAGACGAGCAACTTCCGCTTTGAGCTCGGCAATCTCTTGTTCAGCCGTGGACAACTTCTTCTCCCCCTCGCCGAGCATGACCTCTTTACCTCTCAATTCACCAGATAGACCCTGAATTTCTTCAAGGTGCTTTTTCTCAGTATCAATGTAAACATTGATCTGGTTATTGAGACGGGTAAGTTTGGCCTCATATTGGCTGATGAGGCCGTCCTTCTCCTCTGTGAGTTGCCGAGCAGTACTGGTGTAGCGACGAGCAGATTCTTCTTGCTCGGCAATCTGGGCCATTGCCCTTTGGGCCGTGACGAGGTCATTGGCATAGAGCATCATAGAGAGATGGACGTTGTCCGCCAGCCCTTGTTGGAAGACGGCTTTGTCCAAGGGACGTGTCCAGGCTCGGGCGATCAACTCCGTCGCCCTGCGAACGTGATCGCCAGGAATCTCCCTTATATTGACAGGAGTTTTCGAGCAAGCATACTGATGTACAACACTTGCTCGACCGGGATAATCGTCGGCACAATATCTGCGAACAAGAAAGTAAAGGATACTTAGACAAAAAAAGAAGAAGTGAATCTTGCTCGGCAAAGGCAAGGGTAGACTTACTCCTTAAATTTCCGATCGTCCCAACCCAGATGGGTGAGGTCTTCAGGGCTACGGACAGGGGTGGAATCCCTGCCCGCTTTGCCGGTTCTCTCTATAGGCTCGATGGAGGAGGGCCGAATAGCATCCCCATTAGGGCGAGCATGACTCTGGCCCACCTTTTCCTTCCCCTTACCGCCGACGGGGATATCGTGGGCCAATGGAGTCCCATCAGCTTTTTTCAAACGTTTCCCCTCCCGAGGAGGAGAAATTGGAGAAGATGGCTGAGCAGGACCAGGGGGAGCGGCTGGTCGCGGAACTCTGGCTCCTTCAGCCTTGTTCGTCATCCCCAGTACCTTAGTAGGCGGGTCACCTCTCCTTTTCCATCCCTTCGGAGGCGCCATCTCGAAAACTCTTTTTTCCAAGAGGGAGAAGCAGGGTGGAATGGCAACGGTGACTTGCTCGGCTATAAAAAATGAAGTTAAGGCGAGCATGTTAGGAAGGTCAATGACGAACAAAGTGTGCGTAGAGAGTTTGAAATTTTTCATACCTGGGGGCACCTCAGCTTGTGCTTCCAAGTGATGAGGATAGGGAAACAAGCGAGCAGCTCTCAAGCACCTTCCCTCACGCAAATACTCAGTGGTCCTTTCCGCTCTATTGCGAAGGCCGACCAAGCAGGAGGTGAAGAGGAACTCCGAACCAATCTCTTCTTCCTCCGAGTTCCACTTGGGTAAAGGAGGGCCTGCGAACAAACAAGAAAAGTTAAATTAGAACAGTACAATTCAAGGACGAGCAAGAAAATAATCTTACATTTAAATTTCCCATAGGAGGATGGGGAATTTATCCGTCCATCACCACCGTGTGGACCAGAAGATGCTCGCCAATCACCCCCGATGAAGAAAAAATCTTGTTTCCAATCGCGGATTTTGTTCGGCACCCCCTCTACCATCTTCAATCCCGTCCTGGCCTTGAGGTAGTAGTAACCTTCCTCTCCAGGGGGACATCTTGTGATCGTCATAAGGTAGTTGATCTCTTCTGCAGTTATACGATCAACATACCCCTCCAGTGCGAACAAACACATTGTCCCCAACAGGTTCATCCACCCAATCGGAGTAATTTGAGTGATTGCAAGGTTGGTCGCCTCTAGGAAGCGACCAACAATGGGTGGGAGAGGCAATCTCAATACAGCGATCAAAGTATGAATGTTGATCGCCGTGCATCCTGGGGGTGGGCGATCAGCTCTCTCTTTTCTCTTGGGGGCCCATATGTGGATATCATAGGGAATCTTATAGGTCTCCCGGATCGAGTCCAACTCATATTCGCGAACAACACTTTTAATTTTGCTCGCCTGGAATTTGGACTTCACCAAATCCAACACTTCTCTTTGTGGGCGAGCAAAGTTGTTCGCGTGTTCCTCAGCATATGCTCGCCATTCAAAGGGCCGAGCAACTCCAACTGGAATTTCATTTTCCAACATTCTTGGTGATGGGAACCCTATTCCTTCCAGAAATTCGTGGGTCAATTCATCAAATTGAGGATCTTCCGATTCAGTGCTGGACGAGGAGCCTTCCCCAGAATCTCTGCTCGCAACAACCACTACTTCCCTCCCCGATGGACGAGCACCAGTATCCTCAACTGAACGAACAACCGAATCAACGTGGGGATTTGACGCCGAAGAAATCTCAAAGGGAGGTTGATCGACGGGAGCCACGATTGGGAAGAGTGGATCAAGAGTTTCTTCGGATTTGTTACTCGAGTGAGAAGACATGGAAGAAAAATGAGGAAAAACCAGATGGCGGCGATTTCTCGAGGAAGATGGTGGCGCAAGGTCACACACGGCGGCGATGGGATCCAAAAGAGAAATAAAAGTAAAAATCAAGTGAATAAAATAAAAGAACTACCTTGAATCTGCGCTGGAAGTAAGAAATTGAAGAAAAATCTCGTCGAAAAGAGCTCGAGATCGCCGGAAATGGAGGAAGTCGCCGGAGCACTGTAGCACGAATGAAAGAAGTGGGAAAAATTTAAGTTCTTTTCTTATTTATACCCAGAGAAAAAATGGGGTATGGAGTGTAATTTTCCAACAAAATATGGGCTAAGTTGAGAGAAAACGGGGTCTTTTTCGAGCAAGTGTGAAAGTTGGAGGACCTATATGCAAATATAGGGGCGCGTAGCCTCGGGATTGATCGCGCATGAACGGCGTGCAATCATGACGCTCACGTCATCTTCGTACAACCCCCAGACCTTGGGGAGACGGAACGACGGACCATTTGTTGCTCGCTAGGACCAATGATGTTCGTCCCAACTCTCATTAGAACAATATCCTAACTACAGTTGCTCGCCACAAAGTTGCTCGTCTGTGACAACATGTAGTCAGGATAGGGGGCAATTGTTGATAGACGAATAAGAATTAAAGCCTTATCAAGGATTATGAAGAGCCAACCTCAAATCAAAGATGATCAGTAAAAAAAATCAAGTCGGGGGGCATAAATCAATCTAGGTAGTGTATAAACTGACGAACAAATCTTCTGACGAACAACTCTACCGACGAACAATATATTGGCGAACAGGTTTTAAGATCCGAGACCAGATATGGATATTCCGCTATGTCATTGATGATGAGCAACAGAACTAGAGGCTGGTAATCCTAGGATAGCTAAACGTTTGGATGCCCTAAGTGGTGTCGGTGCTGCCGAACTCTCACCGGAAAAAAAGGGGAGTTTAGACATATTAAATCTTAAAATGAGAAAACGAGCAAAAGAGAGGAGGGAAAATACCTCACCTAGATGAAGATAGCCGCGGAGGGGCCGGAAGAAACAAAAGCCTGTCGGAAAAACCCACTCCAAAGCTTGCGGAGAAAAACGCCCGTCTGAAATGATGGTCCAAGGGGAAATAGTGAATAGGAAGAGCGAAAGGGGAGAAGGATCGCGAAAGATCCCTTCTTAAAATAGACGCGTGGAGTTGGACCGAGAAACCGCCCCGTTTTGGGCCTCTATGTGTACAGCCCAGATGAAAGCAGTTGAAGGGACTCCCTAATCTAAGGGTCCCAGTGATACACGACTTTTAAAAAGAAAAATAGGCGGGAAATGAATTATTGGCCCCATAAACTTGGAAGTTCGAGAGCTTAGAGGTAATGTTTGAAAAGCTGTGGGTCACGTCAGAGCTAACAACGACTATTCCAAGAGATTTTTTGAAGTATCACTTGGAATAGGGGGGAGTAGTTGATGTAGGTTCTGCCAGAATGGACAGACTACATCAATCCTAAAGAAGTAAGACTGAAATGGAAAGATCTGATCAGAGATCATGAAAGCAAAGATCTAAGTTTACCGATATGAGGGGATCTTGAAGTCGCCAAACAAACCTGGAAAATGGGTGAGAATCCTGTTTAGAGGCCTCATTAGGCTTCACTTGTTTATCTCTCGAAGGGAGAGATAACATTTCGAAAGCTCTGACAGAGCATATAAAACCGATCTATGAAGAACTCTAAAAGGCAAATATTCGGTGAAGAAACTGGAAGCCCTCTATCTATATAAAAGTTTGCGAAAAGATATCCGACTCTTTTGGAAAATATCTCTCCAGAGCTTTTCATAAGCTCTGGATATCAATGGCAGTATGCGAAAATACAGGGTAAGAAGTAAAGTATTATCGGATCCCAAGGTCCCTGAAAGATAGGAATGTTCTCTCATTCCCTGTTAGCACGAATATTGAAGAAAGGAATACAAAATACGTCCTTTTCACGAGCTCTAGGACTGAGGCATGGAAAAAGACGATTCTGTCAGGATTTGCCTGTGCTAAACGATACGGAACAGGACAGCCAAGGGACACGTGTCGGCTCCTAAGGCACCCGGGTCCCCAAGTGGTCCCAATAATAATTAGGGCAATAGAGACGATTTTACTGTTCTGCCCCCACAACTTAAAGGTATAAATACTCATTTTCCTTCTTCATAACAAGGTATCATCACTATTGCTCATACAAATTTCTAGTTTTCAGCTACGGCTTTTCTTCCATAGCAAGTTTTCTGACTTGAGCGTCGGAAGGTCGACGCCGGAGCCCTCTCCGGCCCGACTTTGTGCAGGAATCTCACCGGAGGTCCAAGCTATCACTGGAGGTTGCTATCTCGAGCTTAAGAGACTATTTTCTAGCCTTCTTTCTTATGTTTTCGGGCTTTTACAGAGAGGCTCTCAGGTACCACTCTTAGTATTTCTTCAAATACTTGCTTGATTTTGTGTTGATCTTGAGTTTGCACTCATCAAGTTGGAATACTCAGCCTGTTCATCTTGTTAGACAAGGTTGGAGTAAGTTAGGCTTTAGATCGAAGTTAGATCTAAAGGCTGTAAGAAGGATCTGGTACTTCTCAATTCCAGAAAGTCAGTAAGTTGGTTGGTTAGTAAGGCCCCTTGATAAAAGGGAGAGTGGACGTAGGATTTCATCCGAACCACTATATATCTTGTGTTCTTTATTGCTTTTATTTACTCTTTACTTTCACTTGTGCTCTTAGTAAAAAGGTCTTGAAATAGAGTGTTAATTAAGCTTCCGCATTCTTTCTAAAACTTACTAGTGGGACCGACAAGTGGTACCAGAGTAGTGTGTCCTAGACTATTGCTTTGAAAAGCTTTTGGTGGTCACCGGGCAGATCCATTGCTCTTTTTAATATTTTTGCTAAAATTCTTTGAATTTTATTCAAAATGTCTTCAAAATCTTCTTACAAGAGCCGCAAGTTGCCAGAATTCTCTTTTGAGGATTATAGCTACTGGAGTTTCATGATGAGCAATCATCTTGGAGCTATTCATCACCGCATGCTTGATGTGGCTGAGAGTGACCCAATACAATTTTACTGGACTCCCATTGATGATGGCAGGTCAGAGTCCAGGGAAGAAACCAGTGAAGCTGCACAGAAAAATACTGAGGACAGAGTTCCCAGGCAAAAGATCCTCAAGAAGAGAGATGAGCTAAATAATGATGAAACAAAGCTGTACAACCTGGACCAGGTGGCTAGAACTGAGATCATCAACACTCTTACCAAAGAAGTGATCGAGAAGGTAAGAACCTGTGCTACAGCCAAGGAGATGTGGGACAAGTTGGCTCTGCTCTGTGAGGGAACAGAAAAGATCAAATACAACAAGCTCCAGGCGGTTCAACACTCATTTGACACGTTTAAGATGAAGCCAGATGAGACGATTGACCAGCTGGACATGCGTCACACCAACCTCCTTAACAAGGCTAGTGCCTTAAGTAAAACCTACTCTGAAAAAGAAATTAATAGTAAAATATTAAGATCACTAACGAGCAGGTGGAGAATTAAAGTCACGGTCATCAAGGACAACAAGGACCTTAACACTCTGGACCATCATCTTCTTCTATCTGATCTGAAGGCCTACGAGTATGACCTACAAGAAGAAGATCAATCAGAGGAGATTTCTTCTTCTGGTCAGAAAGGAGTTGCTTTCTTTTCAACTATAAAGACTGAAGAAAAAGTAAAGGAGTCTACTGCAGATGACATGAGCCTCAAGGAGCAGGTAGCACTTCTATTTCGAAAACTTGATAAAATGAGCTCCAAGTATGGCAGGTACAAAAGACACTGGAAGGAATCTACTAGAGACAGGAAGAGTTCCTTCAAGTCTGCAGACAAAGAAAAGTCATCTGGAGACTCAAGGGAGACTAAATTCAAGTCACCAGAAAAGAGGAGAGATGGCAGCTCTGGCAGATCAAACTACCAGAGGAGAGATGGCAGTTCCGGTAGATCAGACTATTAGAGGAGAGAGAGTAGTCCAGCCAGATCAGAATACAACCAGAGGAGGAGAGATCCTAGTCCCAGTCCCAGTCCCAGAGGAGATAACACATGCTACAATTCCAACAAGTCAGGTTACTATAGTTATGATTGTCCTCAACTCACTCCTAGAGAAAGAGAGGAGAAAAGACTCAAGAGAGATATGAGATATGTAGACAAGAGAGCATTACTGGCAGAAGCAGATGAGGAGGATACTAGTTCCAGTTCTTCTTCTTCTTCTTCTTCTTCTGACTTTGGATCTGATGATGATGTATGTCTCATGGCAGACATCACTGAGGTACAAGAATCTACCTTGTGCTTATCTAATTCCAAATATACTGAATCCTCTCACTCATCTGGTACCTCCAGGGAATCTGATATGCAACAAATGCTATCAGATCTCCAGAACTGTGTACAACTTTGCCAGAAACTTGAGAAGGAGAATGGTAAACTCAGAGCAGAAATTCAATCTTTCTCTTATGAGTTGATCTACCAGAGTATCTCTTTCTGTGATCTTATCCTGAAGTTTAGAGACTTCTTTGGAATGATCTTTCATGAGTTCTCTGGTGGATTTCTGCTCATGAGATAAAGATTGAATTTCTGCTCTGAGCCTACCATTCTCCTTCTAAAGTTTCTTGCAAAATTGTACACAGTTATGGAGATCTGATAGCATTTGCTGCATATCAGATTCTCTGGAGGTACCGGATGAGTGAGAGGATTCAATATATTTGGAGACTCTAAGGAAGATGAGTTTAATGAACTTCGAGCCAAATACCAATCTCTTATCAAGGGAAAGCAAGTTGTAGATACTATTGAGGAAGTACCTATGCCCAGAGAAGCTCCAAAGATACCAACTGTTGTGTCTATTATATCAGAGTCTTCTCAGCACATTAATGATAAGAGTGGTTTAGGATATTCTTGAATTACCACTAGATCTCATAAATATCATTATAACAAAGATAAGCCTGTAAGAGCTGGTGAATTGGTAGAAATCTGGGGTGAAAAAGATCCTAATGGTAATGGTTACAAAGTAGTTCACAAACCTGGATGGAAAAGGAACTACTCTGCTAATCATTTAGAATATAGTCCAGAAGAGTTGAATGTTCTGGAAGAGAAAGTCTTAGAGACAAAACTTCACAATGGGGAACCAATGAAAATTGATGGTTCTTTTCAAAATAAACCTCAAAGAGTAAGATCTAATCAGAATGGAGGATCCCAGAAGAATCCTCAAAGAGTGGAACCTAAGCAGATTAGGGGACCTCAGAGGAGATATTCAAGAAGGGGGAACTTCAATCAGAATAGGAATTCTCAGAGAGGAAACTATGGACAACATAATTATTATCAGAACCAGGGACCCCAAAGAAGGTTTTCTCAGAGGAATCAATTCCAGAATAGATATACTCAAAGGAACTATAATCACCAGAAAAGGTCTAACTTTCATCAGAACCAGAGACCCATCTATAGAAAACCAACTGATCTGGGTAGTTATGACACCAGAGATGGTTCTTCTAGGATGTACCCTTACAACCAGACCTTTAAGACCATGTCTTTGAGGCAGGCCATTCCAAAGGCCAAATTTGAGGTGAGATTGATGGTCCCGTTTTCGAAGGGCAAAATGGGAATTCAGGAGCAAATATTTTTTTTTAAAACCTTCGCGTCGCACCCTGACTGAGTTCAGTGACGAAATACTCAAGTCACTGCGTTGCTAAGAGTCAGAGCACTCAAGTCAGTCCAAACTGACTTGGGAGCTCAGGCTCTTAACAAGGCAGTGACTCGAGAGACTGAACTCTCGAGTGCTTAGCCTGATTCAGTCAGTGAGATGGATCTCCCTGACTGAAATGCTTAACCAAAGTTTCCTTTAACAAAACTCTCAGTGAGCTGATTTTCACAACACTTTGGTAAATACTTAAAACAATAAAGACACTCAGTTTAACGTGGTTCAGAGACTCAAGCTCTTACATCCACGGCCTGATTTAACAGGAAATCCACTACTTGGGATTCTTGTTTTTAACGTGCCAAGGTGCACCAGATCTATACTCCAGATCTTACTTCCTTCCTTACAAACAACTTACTACCAACAAACCTGATAATGGTTGTGGTTTCAGTTGGGGTTTCTCCAACTAGGTGAGGTTTTCCTTTATAATGTGTTAGTCTAAAGCTAAGATTAGGAAAACCTCTCTAAGCTATGAGTTACAAGCTGAACACTCATTTGTGTATATAAATGAACCCTAATGGTCAGTGTACAAGATGTGATTTGTGCCTCCTTATAACTCCCTATATAATGCACTAAAACACTCACACCTTCACAGCTCGTAGGTGTTGATTTTCTCTTCTCACACACACCTTACAACGAAGCTATGAGCTTGTATATATAATGGGGATTCAAATGTATCCGTTGGAGGGAAGATACATTTGAATCCAACATTTAATGGTTTCAACCACTTTTCTTGGAATTCGGCCTTTGTCAGTGTCAGAGTTGCTGCCTCGTGCTGATTGGTCCACGTGGCCTGGATTCACGGATCTTTAACTCAGTGGGTTGACCAAGACCCACTGACTTTAGGTAGCTTCCTCCTTCACTGACTGGTGATCTTCAGTGGACTGAACGTCTTCAGTTTGGTTGTCCTTCAGACACTGTTTGAAGATCATTCCAAGAAGTTTGTCATAAGGCTGAATGACAAACTTTCTTGACCACAGTAGCCTGACACCTTCAGGGCCTACTTGGTGCAGCACTGATCCTCCTGGTCATGCTCTTCACTGAGTGGTCCACCTGACTTAGCTTAGATCAGCCCGGTTTACACTCAGTGGGACATCCTTCAGACTTCTCTTCTGGTTCAGGTTGCAAGCATGGCTTCAGTCAGTTCTCCTTGGTGTCATCTTGATATCCTCAGGCTGTGTGGCTGAGTTCCCCCTCAACTGAGTGTTCCCTCAACTGAGTTCTTCTCAACTGACAGCCTATTCTCTAGGAGCTAACCTAGCCTGACCTGAAACAAAAGATACTATCCTGACTGCTTTCAAACCTATTACATGTTGTTTTGGAAAATCATCAAAACTAAAATATATCCCAACAGAGATACACCAGACCAGTGTATTGGAAAGGTGTTCTCATCAGACCAGCATCTCAATTTATCATTGTCAGAGGACATGTACTGGTAGATAGATTTGGAAGAATGATAAGATCTTCTCATCTAGAAAGGGATGATGTTTATCTATGGATTCCTACAAAACCTGCAACTAACCAATTAGGACCCAGCACTAGTAGGGGACCTAATTGATTTCTCTGCAGGAGGACAAGAGCCCATTGGAGAAAGGACTTTCAAGCAACCGTGTCTGGTATATTGATAGTGGATGTTCCAAGCACATGACTTTTGAGAAAGACCATCTCTAGAATTTCAAGCCACTGAATGGGCCAAGAGTGATGTTTGGTGACAATAACTTTGGAGTCACCAGAGGAGTTGGAAAGTTGATCATCAATGACGTATCTGTAGATGAAGTCTACGATATTGAAGAACTCAAGCATAATCTGCTTTTAGTATCCCAATTTTGTGACAAGGGATACTCAGTGAAGTTTCCTAGTGATTCATGCACTGTATTTTCTTCTGATTATAATGATATCTTGCTTATTGGCTTGAGGAAATGTAACATTTATCTTGCAGATTTTAACAGCTGTCCAAGAAATACTTGCCTGGTTGCAAAGGGATCTGCAGAGAACAACTGGCTTTGGCACAAGAGATTGAGTCATCTAAACTTCAAAGCACTGAACAAGATTGCCAGAAAAGGTCTAGTTCGAGGTCTTCCTAATGAAGTGTTCAAGAAGGATTAGGTTTGTGGTTCCTGCCAGAAGGGTAAACAACCCAAGACTTCCTTCAAGGATGTCCAGAGCACAACCACAACCAGAGTACTTCAACTACTTCACATGGACCTGTTTGGACCTGTTTCTCCTCTTAGTTTCAGTGGGAGGAAGTACACCTTGGTGATAGTAGATGACTTTTCAAGATACACTTGGGTAGTGTTATTGTTTAAGAAAAATGAAACTACCACTAAGCTGCCAGAGTTCTTCAAGAAGATTCAGAATGAGCAGAACCAGAGCATAGTGAGGATCAGAAGTGACAAAGGGACAGAGTTTCTGAATTCACACATTGCAGAGTACTGCAAGGATAATGAAATTTTTCATGAGACATCTGCTGCCAGAACACCCCAACAGAATGGAGTAACAGAAAGGAGGAACATAACCCTCAAGGAAGCTGCAAGAACTAGAGATGTTAATCCGGGCGGGGCTAAATGGGCCGGCTTAGTTAACCCTAAAAAATACAGGGTTATGGCCATGGTTTAAGAGGCTTGTTTAAATTCAGACTTTTTTGGCCCGGCCCTATTAGCCCGCGGGCTAAACGGGCTAGCCCGCCGGCCCGGATATATTTTTTAAAATTATATAATAATTTATAATTTATAAGTTATATTATATAAATTAATAAATAATAATATAATGAATTTACTTTTCAGCCTATGACTTGAATTCACGCTGCTGCCCTAATTGAATTCCTCAAGCACACTTTGCACAATCAACAACACAAAGTAACAGCGGCTGCTGCGGCGCTCTTTTCACGTTCTGTCGGAGGCGCCCCTTTTTACGTTCGGCGGCGCACCACCGCAGCCCCACTGCAGCCCCCTGGTTTTACAAGGTATTTAACTCTTTCTATTTTCCCCATTTCCTTCTCCAGCTACGGTATATTTTCTTTTTCATGGTAAACTCTTTCCTTTTTCCGTTAATTCATTTTTATTGTTCTCATAATTCAAATGATATAAGTTAGTATCTATGTTGATATAGTTCTAAGAATTCTTCTTGCCGAAGCTCATTATAGATTAGTTATATTAGTTTTAGATATATCACAAATCTATTGGGTTGAATGTAAGGATACAGTATGATTTGAGGATTGGTTATGCAGTATACTAGTTCTTCTTAAGACTTGTGCATAATTAATTAATTATATTGAGGAGGTGGTAATAATAAGGTCTATTCATTGATTTTTGCAGATTAGGGGTTTTGATTATTCTAGTACTATTAAGTTAGAATATGAGAATTATATATTAAAGTTGATCTTGTGTTCTCCTGCACCATCTTAGTCCTTTTCAACGATAGTTACTAATAAAATTGAGCCTGTGCACAAACTCTTTTTTATTCGAATAGTTTATATATTAATTTTTGAAATGTTTTAATACTGAAAAATTATCAATAGAAGTGGTCTTAAATTTATTTATTATCATTTTTACAGCATGGATTTTGAAAGTCAAACCTTTAAAAATGATGATGATGATGTGGAGAGCTTGGATTCTGGAGCTCCTAGTGAGACGGTCGCTGACGGTGATCCTGAAAAAGCTTAAAAAAGGAGTAGAGCAGCCTCATCTGAGGTATGAAGTATTTTCTCTAAGCCCATTAATGGTAAGGTGAAATGCAATCAATGTGATAAAGAATATGTTTGGACTAGCTCGAGTTATGGGACTTCTACACTTAAACGTCATCTGAATGCGTGTAAGAATAATCCAAAGTATAAAGATGTGGGTTTAATGTTAGATGGTGCAGGGAACCTAAGACCTAGAAAAATTGATCAAAATCATGTGCGTCATCTGATTAGTATGTCAATTATTGCACATGATCTTCCGCTCTCCTTTGTTGAATATAAATGGGTTTGAGAATTAATTAAGTATTGTAATCCTGATGTCAAGAGTTCTGGTAGATTAACCGCTACTACCGATGTCTTGAAGTTGTATCATGTTGAAAAGGAAAAATTGAAACGTGTGATGATGGATTGTCGTGGTAGAATTTGTTTAACATCTGATTGTTGGACTGCTTGTACTGGTCATGGTTACATTTCTTTGACTATGCATTTTGTTGATTGTGATTGGAAGTTGAATAGTAAGATACTTAATTTTTGTAGAATGGAGCCCCCACATACTGGGTTTGAATTGGCAAATAAGGTGTTTGGTTGTTTGAAAGAATGGGGAATTGAGAAAAAAATGTTTTCTCTTACTTTGGATAATGCTTCTGCCAATGATAACATGCAAGATAATTTGAAAGAACGACCTTCTTTGCAAAATAGTCTTGTATGTAGTGGTGAATTTTTTCATGTGAGGTGTTGTGCTCACATTTTAAATCTTATTGTTCAAGAGGGTTTGAAAGTGGCTCATGATGCTTTAAAAAAGATTAGGCAAAGTATCAAATATGTCAAGAGTTCAGAGGGAAGAATGAAAACTTCTATAGAATGTGTGACTCAAGTTGGTGGCATTGATACTAAATGTGGTTTGCGAATGGATGTATGCACTTGATGTAATTCTACCTACATTATGCTTGAAAGTGCAATTCGATATAAGCGTGCTTTTAGTTTGCTTCAGTTGAATGATCAGGGGTTCACATTTGCTCCAATAAATGAAGAGTGGGCAAGGGGTGAGAAAATGTGTGATTTCTTGCGTCCTTTTTTCACGATCACTACACTAATTTCTGGTTCATCTTATCCCACTTCCAATTTGTATTTTACGCAATTATGGAAGATAGAGAGTTTATTAAAATCAAATCTGGTAAGTGAAGATGAAGTCATTAAGGATATGGCTTTGAAAATGCAAGTCAAGTTTGAGAAGTATTGGAGTGATTACAGTATTGTGCTTGCATTTGGGGCTGTGCTCGACCCTCGAAATAAATTAGGAATGATCAAGTATTACTACTCTGAACTTGATCCTACTACAGCTCAAGGGAAGGTTGATCTCACAAGAAGTAAATTACAAGCACTTTTTGATGATTATGTGAAATGGAAGTCTGTGGTTGAACCAAGTGGATGTTTTCAACAAAGTTCTTCAAGTTCATCTTTCACATCAACACTTGGGGGAAAGGGAAAACAACACGTAAATGCAGTTTATGTAAGTCTTTATTTTTTACATTTAAACATGTTACTTAATTATTTATATTTCTTATTGTATAATATACTTGTTAATTCATATAAATTTATTTTAGGTGGAAGATTGGCAGAGTAAAGCAATGAATATTCACACTGAAAAGTCAGAATTGGATAATTATTTGGATGATCCGGTCATGGAAGTGAAATTCAACGAAAATTTGAATGTGTTGGCATTTTGGAAAGAAAAAAGACTCAAGTATCCAACATTATCTGTTCTGGCTTGCGATATTCTTAGCATTCCAATCACCACTGTAGCTTCTGAATCTGCTTTTAGTATTGGGGCTCGTGTTATCAACAAGTACATGAGTCGACTTATTGGAAAAAATATTGAAGCCATCATGTGTACTCGCAGTTGGCTACGAGGCTTTGATGTTGGTAATATTTTTATGATTCTTTTACGTAATTTATTTACATTTTATTAGATTTTTTAATCAATAACCGAATAATATTTTTGTAAATATTTCAGATGATGAGGATGAGGATGAGTTGGAAGATGATGTGTTGTCTTTGTCTAAGGAAGGATCGAATGCTGAAGAGTGAAGACATTTATCAGTTCATGAATTACATATTGATGTTTGAACTATTCGTATTGGTGTTTTGTACTTTTTAAGTATTGATGTTTTAATTTTTATAATTATGCTGAATTGTTTTGATGTAATTTTAATGAATTTATGAACAATGTTTAAATTCATTAATATTTTGCCACTATTTTAAATTTTGTGTTAAATTACATTTTTTGACATAGCCCGTTTATGGCCCATTTAGCCCGAGGCCCGCTAGGGTTGGGGTTAGGTCTTACTTATTAGAGGCCCATTAAGAATGAATCAGATAAGGCTCTAACTTGTTTAGTCCGAAGCCTGCTAGGGCCGGCCCTATAGGGTTAGGGCTAGCCCGTTTAACATCTCTGGCAAGAACTCTTCTAGCAGAGTACAACACACCACAAAGATTTTGGGCAGAAGTCATTAACACAACTTGTTTCACTCAGAACAAATGCCTCATTGCCCAGAGACATAATAAGATACCATATGAGGTATGGAAAGGTAAAACCCCATCTGTTTCATTCTTTCATGTTTTTGGATGTAAGTGTTTCATTCATGACAATGGGAAGTCCAAGTTAAAGACCTTTGATGCTAAATTGGTAGATGGAACTACTTTTAGGATATTCCAGCACAAGTAAAGCATACAGAGTCTTTAATAGGAATTCTCTTTGTGTGGAAGAAATACCTCATGTTGTTTTTTATGAATCTACTCTTGAGTGCAAGGTGGACTTAAGGAATCAGTCTCCAGAAGAGACACATAATCAGACTACTCCCAGAGTCATCAAAGTCAATCCACCTATTCTTGATTTAGAGTCAGATTCAGATGGTGACCCTTCTTTAGGTACTCTGGGTCAGAAGCCTCCACAAGGTGCAGAACCAGAAGAGGTTGGAACTCCTGTAGGGGGAAGCTCTCCTGCAGTTGGTGATAATCACCAAGGTACTGCAGTAGATGGTCAATCAGTCAAGGCCAAGGGAAGGAAAACTGTTGGTCCCACTAAGTAGATATGTTGCGGAAGCTTTTAAAGAAAATGTCTTTAGCAAAGTTCTTTTCACAAGAGCACAATAAATAAGCAAGAAAGTAAATATAGAAAACAGTAAATAAGACCGGATGTATAGTGGTTCGGATCTGAATATCCTACATCCAATCTCCCTTGATCAAATGGGTCTCACTAACCAACCAACAACCAACTTTCTTACTGGAATTGTGAAGTACCAGTTCCTTCTTACAATCACTTTAGATCTAACTTCGATCTAAATACCACAACCTTCAACCTTATCTTATAGATGAACAGGTTGAAATCCAACAACTCCTTAAGAGTAAATATGAAAGTATGAGCAGAATAAGAGTGTTATATGCTTGATAATCAAGAGCTTGGAATATGACTTCATGCGCGTAGAATTTTCTCTCAAGCTTTTCTTGAGTCTGCACTCTTATATTTATAGAGGTGATTAAGGTATAGCCGTTGGAGAGCTAATCCAATCAGATCCTCTATTTAAGGAAGCTTCAATCAATCAATTCCTTAATTGATTGATTGAGTTGGTGAGATCCTTGGGTTGATTGACTTCAAAACTTTCCAATCCTGATCTTGTTGACTTGATTTAAATCACCAACGGTTAAGTGCTCCCAATGCCTAACTCTGATTCTCTCCAGAGCAGGCAAGACCAGACACCAGGCAACCTTGATGTCTTCTGGTCCAGATCTGGTTAAGAAACAGAATGCTCATCAGAATCAGGAGATGATTCTGAGCATCTGTTGTTTCACCAGACTCGTCTGGTCCAGACTCGTCTGGTCTGGGGAAGGTTCTCTGCCTCTGGTCAGTCTCATCTGGTGAAGTCCTCTGGTGGAGTATTCTGATGAAGTCCTCTGGTGGGTCTTCTGGTGAGGTCTTCTAGTCTGGCAATTCCCCCTAGACTAAGTCCTATTCTAGTTCATCATCTGGCTAACAGGTCCAGATGGTCCTATTACATCTTCTGGTTTGTTTTTGACTCATCAAAACTATACAAAATTTATCCTAACAATTTCCCCCTTTTTGATGGAGTTAAAACATAACCAAAACTGATCAAATAAAAGTATTTAAGCATAAAAGCAATAAAAGGATAAAAGGATAAGACCTTAGAATAGATCTTATCAGGCAAACAAGAAGACAACAAGGAGTTGTCTTTAAGACAGAGAAGATATGATATTTCATTAATAATAAGGACAAAAGTGATTACAGTTTACAATGCAATTCTGGTCCTATTCTAAGCATATCTTTTGTTCTCCTTAGGCACCAGGAACCAGTCGAAGAATCTGTCTTGAATGGCCTTCAACTCAGCAGAAGATGTTGGAGTGAAATTTGCCAACACTTTGGTCTTGTACAGCTTCTTCAGTTCTGCCCAATCCACCTGGTCCCCTATCATGGGAGTGTTAAGATAATGGAATTCAGGGGCAGTGACTTCCAGGTTGAACTCTATGGTTGAATCCATCAGCTGCTTGTAGAGCCCTGCATCATATGCCTTCATCCAAGTGTGGAAAGTCCTGTTGATGAGTGCATCATCCTCTGGTGGAGGCCTTTGAATGTAGTGCTGGATAAACCATAAGGTTTTGGCTTCTCTCCATTTCTCTATCAGAGGGACAGGCACAGTAGAGTCAAAAGACCCTTCTGTCCTGAGAGGCAAAATCTCCATTACTTCGACAGGAGCCTTCCTTCTGTGGCTGGATCCACTGGCACCAGGAGTGATACCAGCTTCTCTTGTCTTCTTGTTCTGCCTCCTAACATATCTGAGCCTCTGCTCTTCATCTATGTTCTTCCTTATCCTAGCTTGCCTTTCTTCAGGCGTTTCTTCCCTGAATCTCTTCTCTGCTTCCTCAACTACTTCTTCAAGGAAGCTCTTCTTCATCTTCCTTATCTTTCTCTTTGCAGGTCCAGAAATTGAGATAGGATCCTGCTCTGCTTCTGAAGACTCCTCTTCTACCGCAAGCTGCTTTGCCATGGTAAGAGATTTGAGCTCTTCTTTCTTCTTCTTCTGCAGCTCAGCCTGGGCCAAGGTGTTCTCCAGCAGGTCCAGACGAGCACCATGGCTGAAGAGAGTCTCATTTATGGTCTTCGCCAGATCAGTTCTGGCCTTCTCTTCCCCCTTTTTAACTTCATCAACAAGGGGCTGCACCACCTGCCTAATGAGATCAGGCAAGGCAGTGTTGGAGGAAGAGTGAAGATCACACAGTTGCTTGGCTTCCTCCAGGTAGGCTTTTGACTCAGCAACTAGTCTTTCCTGCTTTTCTAACATCTCCTGGAGGGAGTCTTTCAACTTAGCAGTCTGCAACATCTGGGAAGCCATCTCCACCTTCAACACAGAGACTGGCCTCAGCTGCTCCAGCACATGCTCCTGGAGCTACTTCTGGCTGTGCATCACATCCAGCTTAACAAAAAGTCCATTGGCTTTGAAAGAGGCTTTGGCAGCAGCAAAGGTGGACTTTATCTGCTTCAAGAAGATCTTCCTCTCCTGCCGGATCTGATGCTCAATCATAGCAGGGGCCATATGTTGAATTGCCTTAGAAAAATGCTCAATCTGCATGATCTGCTCATTGAAGAAGGTCTTCATCTTTTGCAGCACATCAGGAGTGATATCAAAGTCCTCCTCATCAGAGTAGAGCTCTGGAGGGAAAGAGAAGTGAGGGATAAATCTGTATGAGGGGCCCTCAGGAGAGATCATAACTCCTCTCTAGATGAGCAGAGTGTGAATCAATACCTTAGCTGCTTCCAGGGTCTCTAGCTCAGCCGGGTTCTGGATGTTTAGCTTCTTCTTGAGCTCTATCTCCCAGGCAGTGAATCTTTTCTGGAACTCCTCTTGTCTTGGACTTCTCTTGTCTGGGACTCCTCTTATTTGGAACTCCTCTTGCCTGGGACTCCTCTTGTCTGGGACTCCTCTTGTCTTGTCTAATTCCCTTCCCCCTTAGCCTAAGACCTATTCTAGTCCTAGACTAGTTACCAGTTCTTATTTTAACATCTTCAAAACATCTAATCTATATCCCAACAGTGATTATCAAATGTCCCTGCAATAAGTGAAGAGTTAGTGCTTAGGTATCCAAAGATTTGGATCTCCTCCAGTGACATTCTTAACCACCCAAGTTGGTTTTGCAATAGTTAGTCTTTTGTCTTTCTTGTAAGGAACTTCCTGAACAACTTTCTTGTCACCTGTAGACTTCTTTCCATTCCAGAATTGATTAAAATTTTCTTTTCTTTTCTTTTGAAGTCTACAGCTGCTTCCGGCTGTACAGTTGTTGTCTGTAGAGTTTGGCTTGAAGTTTCTTCTTTACAGATTGATGTGATCTTGTCTGTGTACAGATTGATCTTTTCTTCCACATGTTTTTCACATTCATTCTTTCCAAAGATAATATCAATAATCTTCCTTTGTTTTTCATCAAATAGATTTTTTACTAATCTTTGAACAGTTGGTTCCTCAAGTTGTTGTAGTAGAATGCTTTCTCTCTCGAACTCTTGTTGTTGTTTAACAAAAGTAGGAACATATTTTTCAAGGTATTCCATCCAATCACATGGATTGTAGCCAATGCCTGTCATATCTCCAGAAGGTCTTTGTTGTAAAAGCATTGTTTTTAGCTTTCTAGAAGATTTATCATAGCATTCCAATCTTTTTATGAAATAATCTCTCTCAGCCTCAACATTTTAAATAATGTTGTCTTTCTTTGCAACTTCATTCTTAAGATCTATGCAGTCAGCAATTCTGCAGGTAGCTTCTTCAAAAAGTTCTTCATGACTTATCTTTAGATAATCAAATTCTTCTTGCAAGTCATTCATTGAGGATAGCTTCTGTTGGTCCCAAAAAGGTTATCCAGCGAAAGTGTTTTGAGATATTTTTAGTAAAACCCTTTTAAAGAAAGTGCTAAAAGAAATGCAGAAAACTTAAAGTGCGGTAAAGTAAATAACACAAGGATTTATAGTGGTTCGAACCAACTTGTTCTACGTCCACTCTCCCTTTCTCCAAAGGGGACTCTCTCTCCAACCAACTTACAAACTTCTGGAATTTGGAAGTACCAGATCCTTCGTACAACTGCTTACAACAACCTTTCAAGGTGAACACGTTGAGTAAATCTCCAACTAAAAACTCCTAAAGAGTGTATAAACTTAAATGAACAAGGTGAGTGAGTGGAAGAGTTCGTGTGTTTTTGGTGTGCTCTCGCCCGACTCTTGTCTAATAAACTCAACCAAAACACTCCTATTTATAGTTGTAAGAATTAACTAATCGTTGGAAAGCTGGCAATTCAAACAACCATAATTGGAAGAATATAATCTATCACAGATTGATTATATTGATTGATTGATCTCCTCCATTGATTGGATCTTGCAAGATTGATACCAATCAATCAATCAATCAATCCTCCTATCAGTTGACTTTCTAGATTGCTTTCTCTATCAATGATCTCCAAAATCTCCTTATCTCCTGATTACACGCAACCTCCATGTGGGTGAACTAATCTATCTCCCTCATCTGGTCAGTACTCGTCTGGTCTGGGGTCATCTGGTCTGGACTTTATCTGGGAGAGGTCTTCTGGCAGACTCCTCTGGCAGACTCCTCTAGTCAGGCTCCTCTAGCAGACTCCTCTGGTCAGACTCCTCTGGCAGACTCCTCTGGTCAGACTCCCCTGGCAGACTCCTCTGGTCAGAGCTCATCTGGTCCTCTGGTCATCTCATCTGGTCTGTACAGATTTCTTCCCCCTAACCAAAGACATATTCTAGACCTAGACTAATCAGTAGCTGACTAACAGGTTCAGCTAGTCCTATTACAAGTTCTTGTTTTAACATTGTTAATGTTGTTGGTAGTGAAGAATTCACTATTTACTTTGAAACAACATGAATTTGCCCTTTCTTCTCATTAACCAACACTTTATGATCAAATGTTGTCTTAGATGTTTTAACATGCAGGATGAAGATCTAGAAGGATCTACAGGTCTCTGGAATACTCAATGTTGCAGTGAATATTGCAAGCATTGGTTGCAACACGAGCGGTTACGGGTTCCAGAAGGATCTACAAGGATCTACAAGGGCCTACACGATCCAGACTTATCCAGGACGTTTTAGAACAATCTAAATCAGGCGGTTGCATCAAGAAATATCAGGAATAGAGATAAGGACGTGGGATTACATGAAGATCATGGAGCAGTTACATGAGGAAGTTATTTTCGGATTGAAGACTTCCATCTATAAATAGAAGCCGAAATTTTCAGTACCAAGTGTGGAGTAAACGAGTACACCTACTCTAGTGTCGATCATGAGTTTAAAGGTGATAGGGCAGTTATTCCAACTTTTATGTTATACTTAGAAGTAGAGTTCTTCTCGTATAACTTGCGGTCGAACCTATATCCATAGATAGTGAGATCAACTTTGACGGTGTATAGTGTTATACACTTAGCTAATTTATATTTTTATTGGTGATATCGAGTCTTGTTTCCGTTGTGAACGATTATACTCTTCACACAACTTTTGTATCACTAATCTTTTTATAGTGAATCTTTCGCCGTAAGGCTAGCACAAGCTATTTAATATAGTTTGTGTTAAAAAGTTATTCCATCTTGCAATTGTGTGTTTAAGTCTTCCGCTGTATACATATTTTATATTCTAATTTTTCAGTTTGTTGTAATATTTTTTTAACATTTGTTACAACATCTGCATTTTTTAACACACGCACACTTTCAATTGGTATCTGAGCAATTTGATATCATGCCACTTTCATCTTCAATAGACACCAGAGCCATAAACTTAATATACTAAGTTTAGATCCTGAGTTTTTAAGTGTGTCTTTTGCTATGGAATATCTTGTAAACACCCCACTTAGGCCTCCCATTTTAGATGGAAACAACTATGCCTATTGGAAACCTAAGATGCATATGTACATCAAGTCAATTGATGAACATGCTTGGAGAAGTGTTCTGACCAGCTGGGAATGGCCCAGAAATCAAGCAGATGATGATGGCGAGACAAGAGTCAAATGGGAGATTGAATGGACAAATGAGGAGACCACGACGACAAGCTACAATTCCAAAGCTCTCAATGCTATCTTTACCTCTGTTGATGTATCTATGTTCAAGATTATATCAATATGTACCACGGCTAAAGATGCTTGGGAGAGGCTTCAAGAACATTGCGAAGGAAGTGGAAGTGTTTGAAGGACCAAACTTTGAATGCTTGGGACCAAGTTCGAGAATCGGAGGATGAAGGATGATGAGACGATCACGGCTTACAATGAGAGGCTGAGTGAAATTGTCAACGAATCACACGCACTTGGTAATCCTATTTCCAATGTACGAGTTATACACAAAATTTTGCAATCTGTTCCTAAATGGTTCGATGCAAAAATTTGTGCTATTGAAGAAGCCAAGGACACTGACACTTTAAGTCAGAATGAGCTTGTAAGTATGTTTGAAACATATGAGATGAACACAACTCAATCTGATGATACAAGTGAAGGAAAGAAGGTTGTTGTTTTCAAAGGTGAAACATCTTCTAACACTGAAAATCAGCACTTTGCGACTGAGGTTGAGTCTGATAAAGATGTTTTAGAACAATGTTACAACACTCCTGAGCACATTGCCTTCCTCACAAAGAAGTTCAATTCCTACCTGAAGGAGAAATTGAACAGAAGCAGAGGAAATGTCCAACAGAGGACTCCTTTCAACAACAAACCATCAGACCCAGAGAAAAGGAAGGATCAGAATCAATCAAGGCAATTCAGAGGTAATAAATCAAGGTATGATCCTGAATTTAGAAAATCAGTTAGATGGGATGCATGTACTGGATTTGGACACTATGCAAATGAGTGTCCAAATACCAGATTAAGATAGAAACTGAATTTTAATGTTACCTTTAGTGATGACTCAGATGATGATGAACCTGAAGGTTCTAAAGATGAGGAATTAGCTTTTTCAACAAGAATTGATTATGAAGATTCTTTAGATGCTGATCTGGATGATCTAGACACTGATGTTGTTTCCAATGTTGTAACATTAGAAATAACATTTGTTAAAAATCATTCAGATTTGAACTGTTTTAATGGGTGTGTTGATGAGACAGGTTCTAATGACAAAAGGAATGATGATTCCAGTATAGCCAAAGAGAATGATGATCTCAGAGAGACTGTGACAAAGTTGGAAGTCATTCTAACAAGGAAGGATTTAGAAATTTCTAAGCTAAAGGAAGAGTTGAAAAATTCTACCTTAAGTTTTAAAAAGTTTTCTAAAAGTTCTTCCATTGTAAGTTATTCTTTGACTACTGGACAGTCTAGTAGACATGGTTTGGGCTATTGTGATGAGACTAATTCTAAATATGTGAATAATTCTATAAAATTTGTGAAGGGAAAAACTGAGCTTTTTGCTGAAACAAAAGTACATGTGATTGAAAAACCTGTTAGGAAGTATGTAAGTCACTAATGTTCTGATATTGGTCATATTCATCCTTACTGTCAAAAGATGAAAAGAGATCTGGAAATTCAAAGAGTGTTGTCTGAAATGTCTTCACATTCTAAGAAACACTGGTCAAAATTTGCTAAGAAAAAGAAAGAACATGTTACTTGTAATGTTGTTCAAACTTCTCTGAAAGCATGTGTTCCTGATCTATGGTACTTTGATAGTGGTTGTTCTAGACATATGACTGGTCATGTTAACTACTTATCTGACTATGAACCTTGTAATGGTGGAACTGTTACATATGGTGGTGGATCAAAAGGTGAAATCATTGGAAATGGGACCTTAAATGTTAAAGGTTTTCTTAAACTTAAGAATGTTTTGCATGTTGATGGTTTACTTGCTAATTTTCTCAGTATAAGTCAACTATGTGATGACAATTTGCATGTTGAATTTGATAAAGATCCATGCTATGTTCTAAACAAGGATAATAAGTGTCTAATGACTGGAATAGATCAGCTGATAATTGTTATCTCATTGGAACAAACAAAGTATGTCATTTGTCAAATTGTGATGATAATGTCCTATGGCATCAAAGACTTGGACATGCAAATTATAGATTCATGCAAAAATTGGTTAAGTCTGAAGCAGTGAGAGGTTTGCCTAAACTGAAGATTGTTACACCTACTGTATGCGGTTCATGCCAAAAAGGTAAGCAGGTAAGAATGTCGCATAAAATGTTATCACATTGCATGACACATCGTTGTTTTGAATTACTGCATATGGATCTTATGGGTCCTAGGGAAACTGAAAGCATTGGTGGTAAGAAATATTCACTAGTTGTGGTAGATGATTACTCTAGGTTTACCTGGATTGAGTTCTTAAGAGAGAAATCTGAAACATTTGATGCTTTTAAAATCCTTTACAAAAGATTTAAAATTGCTTTCAACTTGAAAGTAAGAAGAATTAGGTCTGATCATGGTAGAGAATTTGAAAATAGCATGTTTTCAGAAAAATGTAATAAGAAAGGAATTGTCCAAGAGTTTTTTTCTCCTAAAACTCCACAACAAAATGGGAAAGCTGAAAGAAAAAATAGAACTCTTCAAGAAATAGCAAGAGTAATGCTTACTTCAAAAAATCTTGCGAAGAAATTTTGGGCGGAAGCATTGAATACAACATGCCATATTGCTAATAGAGTCTATTTTAGATTTGGAAGCAACAAAACCCCATATGAGATCTTGAACAATAAGAAACCGAATGTGAAATACTTTCATGTTTTTGGTTGTGTGTGTTACATTCTGAATGATATGGATCAACTGCATAAGTTTGATTCTAAGAGTGATAAAGGTTTTTTCTTAGGTTATTCTAGAAATAGCAAAACCTATAGAGTCTATAACCTTAGAACTAACAATGTTCAAGAATCTGTGAATGTTGTTTTTGATGATGACAGGAATCTGATAGATGGAAATAACACAGAAGATGTGACTGAAGTTACTGATGTTCCAAAAGAATCACTGAAAATAGAGAATGTTACACCAGATGTTACAACATCTGGTTCAACATCCCCTGCAGATTCAGTTGATACTTTACAGAACAATCAATATACTTCAAAGAAGAATCCAGCTACTTGGATTACAAAAAGTCATTCTTCGAATCAGATCATTGGAGATGCTTCAGTTGGTGTTCAAACAAGAAGGAGAGTAAGTGTAAACCGGGTTGATGTGGTAAGGTCTGTGTGCATGTCTTCAATATGCAATATTGTGAATGCTCAGTGTTACTATTCTGAAATTGAACCTAAAAATGTTACAGAAGCATTAAAAGATGAAAATTGGATTAATGCTATGCATGAGGAACTTAATCAGTTTGAGAGGAATGATGTTTGGTCATTAGTTCCAAGACCTGATAATGTCAATGTCATTGGAACTAAATGGATCTTTAAAAACAAAACTGATGAGTTTGGTAACATAATTAGGAACAAAGCTAGATTAGTTGCACAAGGTTACACTCAAGTTGAAGGTATTGATTTTGATGAAACATTTGCACATGTTGCTAGGATAGAGTCCATTAGATTGTTACTAGCAATTGCATGTTACATTAACATTAACATTAATCTTCATCAAATGGATGTAAAAGCTGCATTTTTGAATGACATATTAATTGAAGATGCATTTGTTGAACAGCCTAAAGGTTTTGAAAACCCACAGTATCCTGATCATGTGTACAAACTAAAGAAAGCCTTGTATGGTCTCAAACAAGCTCCTAGAGCTTGGTATGGTAGACTTACTGACTTTCTATTGCAATTTGGTTTCATAAGAGGAGAGGCTGATAGAACCTTGTTCATTAAAAATTCTGGAGAAGACTTATTAATAGCTAAAATATATATTGATGACATTGTTTTTGGTTCAACTTGTAACGTTATGTTAAACAAGTTTGTTGGAGCAATGACAACAACATTTGAGATGAGTATGGTAGGTGATTTGAATTATTTCCTAGGACTTCAAATAAAACAAACTGACAAAGGTATTTTCTTCTCTCAGAGTAAGTATGCAAAGAATTTAGTGAAAAGGTTTGGTTTAGAAAGCTCAAAAGTCATGAAAACTCATATGGGATCTACACAAAAGTTGTGTAAAGACATTGTTGGTCAAGATGTTGATCCAACTTTGTATAGATCCATGATAGGTAGTCTTCTGTACTTAACTTCAAGCAGGCCTGATATCATGTATAGTGTTTGTGTTTGTGTTAGGTACCAAGCTTGTCCCAAGGAGTCAAATTTGAATGCAGTCAAGAGAATCATAAAATATGTGGCTGGTACAACTGATCTTGGTATATGGTATATCAAAGACACAAGCAGTGCACTTGTTGGATATAGTGATGCTGACTGGGCTGGAGATATTGATGATAGGAAGAGCACGAGTGGTGTTTGCTTTTATATGAGTAACAATTTGATTTCATGGCATAGTAGAAAGTAGAACTGTGTATCACAATCAACTGCAGAATCTGAGTACATTGCTGCAGGAAGTTGTTGTACACAACTTCTTTGGTTGAGTAAAATGTTTAGTGATTATGGTTTAGAGAGTGACACTATAACTGTATTTTGTGATAACACTAGTGCTATCAACATTTCAAAAAATCCAATTCAACACTTACTTACTAAACACATAAGTATTAGACATCATTTCCTAAGGGATCTTGTAGAAAAGAATATTGTGAAGTTAGAATACATACCCACTGAAAATCAATTTGCTAATGTGTTTACTAAAGCATTAGACCATGAGAGATTCTCATTCTTGAGGAAATCTCTTGGTATGTGCAAAATCTGAGTAACTGAGAAGCGGATGTTGTTATGTTTGTTAAAACATCTATAACAACATCAGGGTATTTGCATGTTCTAAATAAAGCTTGTTCTTCTGTTTTTGTTTTCATAACTTCTTTGTAAAATAAATATGGACTAAGTATGTTTGTTGTGTAAAAATAAAGAGGAATCACTCTTCTCAAACGCATAATAAGTATTTGAAAAAACACATCATGATGTAACTAATTCACTGAGTAACTATGGAGCACGGATGTTCACTACTACGATGTCTTCTTTTTAAAAGGTGATTAGTAAAACATCAATATGTCACAAATCCGTTGAGTAATTATGGGGCACGGAGTTCGCTGCTACGATGCACTCTCTTGAAAAGATGGATCAATGTGAATAAAAAGTGCTAAAATTGTTTGATAAAAAGTGCAACATTGGATATTAAAACCGATGTTGAAGTGTGTGTTCCAATTTTGAATACAACATCATATGCAGTTTGTATTTATTTTTCTAAGTCGAGTTATGGACCAATTTCTCAGGAATTTGTTTTTAATTTCCACATTCTTAAACCCATGTTTTCAATTTTATTCAAGTAGTGCATAATTCAGTGTGTTTAATTAATTAAAATTTGGATTTTTAATTATGGAATAACCCACGATCTTATTATGGGGGAGTGGGTAGTTTCAACTTCTTAAATTCCAGAATTTTCCTTTTGTGGGTAATTAAAATAACTTCCGTTCTCTCTTCTATATATTTCCTACATGTTATTGTGTTTAAGCATATGCGTAAAGTTCAAAATTTTAGTTTAAGTGTTGAACTCAGTGTGTTTGAATTATAGGGTTTTAGTGTTATTTCTCTTAAATTTTATTTTACTTGCTTTTACTAAGTACTTAATGGCTGGAAATCAAAAGAAAAACTCCCACAATTCGAAAACTCCCTCAAAGTCCCCACCTTCTCAAACCTCAAACCTAAACCTTCTTGCAGAAATGGCCTCAAGCCAAAACCCAAATGTTGCCTCTGTTGCTCCATCATCAAGCGCAACACCTTCTACCACTCTAACTCCTGTTCAAGCTTTCCCCGTGAACATCTACATCCCAAATGAAGCCACTGTCGATCAGCTTGAGTCGATCGCATGAGGTATTGCACAAAGCCTTCAAGGAAACCCTGTGGTTCCTAAGCTAACCATTGGCTCTATTGAAGTGGATGTTGCATCCTACCTGAACCAAACTCAAAACCCTTCTCCTACTGTTCATATCGAAGGCACTTCTTCTATTGCTCAACCAGAAATTCCTCAATCCTCAAGCCAAGTTAAAAACCCTACTGCTAATGTTTCAAAAGATGTTGAAACTGGTGATCAAGCCATGGAGAATGCTCCCTTTGCCAAGGAGACTGTTGCTGAAGAAACTAGGGAAGAAAGCCCTAATGCTGAAGTCCCTGTTGAGGAGATGTCAGAGGAAGACAAAGAAGAATCACCCCAAACTGATTCTTCAATGTCTGAGGACTCTGAGCCTGGTCCAATAGCCAAAGCTGTAAAGAAGAAGGGTGGCAAGAGGAAAAGAAGCCCTATTCAGTAAAAAAGGAGACCGGGTAGAGTAAAGAAGAGGGTGAACTACTCTGAAACAGAAAGGAAGAAGAAGGATGAGGAAGGAGATGTTGCTGCTCGACCTATTCGAGTGTTTCTAAATCTGAAAAGTAGTTGAGCTCCAAAGACTCATCTGAGAAAGAGGCTGGTCATTCTCAAAGCTAGGAGAAGGAAGAATCTGATGAGAGTGGTGTACATATATTTGAACTAAGGAGGAGAACAAGAGTTGAGCTGAGGAGCAAGAGGAAGTTTGAGTATGCCACTGGTGATGCTGGAACAAGTGCAGCAGCACCAGAACCTGAAGCTGATGACAACAGTTCTGAAAGTAGCTCAGACAAAACTAAAACTGATTCTGATCAAGGTAATGCATCTGAACATTTTGTTGAGCATGTTAGTTTTGATAATGATGATGATGAATCTCTAGACCAAAGTTGGAAAGATTAAGGAAGAGAAATTTGTTAATTGAAAGAAAAATTAACATTGATGAGTTTGAGTCTAAAGGTCTAGTTAGATACTTAGAAGAAAGAAGTTTGATGCATGTTGTTACCTTTGTTGATGCATTTGTTACTGATTGGGTGTATGAATTTTATGCTTGTTTGAGAAAGAATCATGCTAGAAGGAATTCTATGTGGTATGGAACTGTAAGGTTTAGAGATAGGAATGTTCCTTTTACTCCTAAGTTGATAAATAAGTTTCTGCATGTTGAGGATGTTGAGGAGGAAGATGTTCCTCATATGGATGAGATCATTAATGTTTTGACTGGGGGTAGAGTTAACAAATGGAAGAAGAATATGTTGGCTGCCTTATTGACCTCTCTGTATTCAGTTTTACACAAACTGGTGGTGTATAACTGGATACCCTCTACAAATTCCACAAAGGTGACCAGAGATCAGGCTGTACTGATGTACAGAATTGGTGTGATGAAAAACTTTAATCTTGGTTTGGTTATTTTTCATCACATGATGAAATTTGCGGGAAAGATCTCTGAGAAAGGCAACTTGCCTTACCCTGTGCTGATTTATGGATATTTGAGGAGTCACAACTTTGTTCACAGAAGGAATGAATTGTTGAGGGGGAGAGTCAATCTGATGGGTATATCTCATTATTTACTGTCTGGAAATAGAGTGTTAGACTTACCTCTACAGGATAATGCTGAAGAAGAAGATGCAGAACCACACCAATATGTTCCTGACCCTGCTCCTGCACAAGATGCTGCACAGAATGCTGGGAACATACGTAGAAACATTCCTGCTCCTACAGCTCATTTCCTAAATATCTCACCTGAGTTTATTCAAACTCAACTGAAGCATTTGCAGGACTCTATAGATGAACTCCAATTCCTAAAGAACTACTGGGAAAACCTACTTTCTGCCACAATAGGGGGAGTACCAGTTGCTGCTGCTCGAGGAGTTGAGATTCATGAGATGAATGATGCTGTTGAACCTGCTGCTGAGGTTGCTGGGGAAGGAAGGACAGTTGCTGATGAAGCTATTGCAACTGGACCTGATGCTGCTGGGAGAGGTACAGATGCTGCTGAAGATGTTGTTGCAAACCTTGCAACAATTCATATCCAGGAAGCAGAGGAAGAAGAGCTGTATGGTGATCTGCCAGATATTTCTGCCAAAGTTTGAAGATGTCTTAGAGACTGGAGGAAGCACATTTTATGGGGGAGCTTAGTACAAGATGCTTGTAGCTGCAGTTGTATATCTTATACAGTGATATCAAGTTCCTTTTTATGATGCCTCTAAGTACTCTTGGTTGATTTGTGTTTCTGATTAATTTTGCTCTGATAGGAAGTTTTTACTTTTTAAAGACAATATGATATTAGTTGTTTAGTTATTATATTAGATATGATTTATTTCAGTTATTTCTATTTGAAGTTGTAATTTGAATGGATAAACATTATATTACTCATTTTGTTGATTTTGATGAGCATATATGATAATGTTCATTCTGTTTTGGTGAAATGAATTTATTGTTATTTCATCTTGCTTTTGGTGATTCAACTCACAGTTGATCATCTTGTTTTTTGGCTGTTTTGCTACACAGATGTGAAAAGCTAAGTGTATAATACGATGTTAATCTCTATTGTACATATATCACTGACTTATATATTGAAAAATATATACATCAGGTGTGTTGTAGCAGAAAGGTCAAATTGGGGGAGATTATTAATGTTGTTGGTAGTGAAGTATTCACTATTTACTTTGAAACAATATGAATTTGCCCTTTCTTCTCATTAACCAACACTTTATGATCAAATGTTGTCTTAGATGTTTTAACATGCAGGATGAAGATCTAGAAGGATCTACAAGTCTCTGGAATACTCAATGTTGCAGTGAATATTGCAAGCATTGGTTGCAACATGAGCGGTTACGGGTTCCAGAAGGATCTACAAGGATCTACAAGGGCCTACACGATCCAGACTTATCCAGGACGTTTTAGAACAATCTAGATCAGGCGGTTGCATCAAGAAATATCAGGAATAAAGATAAGGACATGGGATTACATGAAGATCATGGTGCGGTTACATGAAGAAGTTATTTTCGGATTGAAGACTTCTATCTATAAATAGAAGCCGAAGTTTTCAGTACTAAGTGTGGAGTAAACGAGTACACCTACTCTAGTGTTGATCCTGAGTTTAAAGGTGATAGGGCAGTTATTCCAACATTTATGTTATACTTAGAAGTAGAGTTCTTCTCGTATAACTTGCGTCGAACCTATATCCATAAATAGTGAGATCATAGATATAGAGTGAGATCAACTTTGACGGTGTATAGTGTTATACACTTAGCCAATTTAGATTTGATAGGTGATATCGAATCTTGTTTCCGTTGTGAACGATTATACTCTTCACACAACTTCTGTATCACTAATCTTTTTATAGTGAATCTTTCGCCGTAAGGCTAGCACAAGCTATTTAATATAGTTTGTGTTAAAAAGTTATTCCATCTTGCAATTGTGTGTTTAAGTCTTCCGCTGTATACACATTTTATCTTCTGATTTTCCAGTTTGTTGTAATATTTGTTTTAACATTTGCTACAACATCTGCACTTTTTAACACACGCACACTTTCAAACATCTTCAAAATATCTAATCTATATCCCAACAATTTCCCCCTTTTTGATGATGTTAAAACTAAAAGAATTGAAATAAAACAAGACAAAAAAAGTTTGAAATAACAAGATAAATAATCTAGCAGGCTGGGTCAACTGATCTTCCCCCTCAAAGTATGCTAAGATGATATTTGGTGAAAAACATCAGCTGGCCTTCTTGTGTATCTGCAGGCAATCAAGTTCTTGGTACCCTTCTGGGTCCAGGGGGTTAACACAATATTTAGGAAGCCACAAGAATAGATCATCCCTTTTTGGATCAAGTGATCTTATCTTTCTTCTATATAAGTCCACAAAAACACACTCAACAAAAGAACCTTTGACATGGTTATTTCTTCTAGAGGCTGTTCTTCTCTTATGAGCTTGTCCAGTAGAAGAAGTAACTTGTCTTAATGCAACAATCATGAAATTTTGTTGATAAGGATAAGTCTTACTAGAACCATCAAAAGTTCCACCTGGTCTGGCAGATGACTTAAAAGTCTTCTGCACCTGAGTAGGAGTCAGCTGGTTCTGCCTCTTTTGAGAAGATCCAGACTGTCTTCTACTCTGCTGGCCTGGCTGAGGTCTTTTAAAATTCCTTCTCTACCCTTTGGGTTTTTGAGTCTTAGAACTCATCTGCCCATTAGGCTGAGTTGCCTGGTTAGCTGACCTCTTGCCTTTATCAATAAAATTTCTACGTTATTCTTCTTTCTGAACATGTGAGGTTTCAGGTTTGGAATAACCAAGGCCTGTTTTATCATGCTCTCTTTGAGATGAGGCAGCTATGTGTGACACAACATTGTTTGTTGTAGTCAACTGCTCCAATCTCATCTTGAGTTTGTCCTCACTTTCTCTTACAATTTTGTTTTGGTGGAAGAGTTCATCAAACTTAGCTTTGAGCAGATTATATTCATTGTCTTTCTCAACATTTTCAACAACCAACCTTTCTATCAGCTTAACTTGTTCAGTACACCTGGTTGTCAAGTCAGAAGACTCTTCGACCAGTGTATGATTTTGTTCAGCTGAGTTGCCTAGACATTGTTTGGAGATCTAATAGCATCTTCTGCATATCAGACTCCTCTGATTGTCCAGAAAAAGAAGATGATGAAAAAGAAGAGGAAGTTCGATTACATACCTCGTCTGTCACTAGACATATCTCTTCGTCTGGTCTAAAATTAGATGATGAGCCAGAAGTGGATACCTCTTCTTTCTCACCTTCTAAGCTTCTTTTGGAGTAACTCCTAGTGTATCTTCTACTGCTTTTCTTCAAACCCATTTCTATAAGATATTGTTAGCACAACAAATATTTGAATTTTCAAAAAAATGGATCTACCCTGGTGACCACCAAAATAATTTCAAAACAGTGGTCTGTAGGACACACTGCTCTGATACCACTTGTTGGTCCCAAAAAGGTTATCCAGCAAAAGCGTTTTGAGATATTTTTTAGTGAAAACCCTTTTAAAGAAAATGCTAAAAGAAATGCAGAAAACTTAAAGTGCAGTAAAGTAAATTGTTGGGACATTGTCAGTTTTGATTAAGATCCCGAAGCCCCTGAAAAGATGTGTTGCCTTAGTTTGTCTTAGTCAGGCTAGTCTTGGTTAGGCTTTGTACTTAGTCATTTTACACTTTACAGGTACTTAGTGAGAGGAGAACTTACTGATGACAATCAAGACTAAGAGCCTAAAGACGAAGAGCACCATTCTGAACTTATGGCAATCTTCTAAACTGGCTGAGTAAGCTTTAGTGATGAAGAGTATGACCCTAAGGTCATTACTAACTCAGTCTTGAAGAGAACAGGATGATAATGAGTTTATGGGAAAGACTTGGAGTAGAGCCAAGCAATGCAAAAGGAATGTCAGCATCAGGTCAAGACCGTTGTGCTCGAGACAAAAAGAACTTAATAAGAGAAGTCTAAAGCCTAGGAAGGACACGCACGTACGGAACCTGACACGGAGACTGACTTCAGACTGCATATTCTACGGGCAAGTATTAAATGGTGCATTAAATGCAAGTTACCTAATCCATGCAAGGACGGCTGATGCATGGGAAATATGTCCGTTTGAGCCACTCTACATAGATGATCAGAAGCTATCTCTTCCAACGGATAGTTTTCAAATCACCTATAAATACAGAAGGCCTTGAACCCATTCAAGGTTACGGGAAATTTCCAAGCCAGAAATTACTCAAACTCTCAAGCATTCAAAGCATTCAATCTTTAGAAGAAGCACTCAAAACCAGTTAAATTTCCCAAGTGTTTCTTAGTATCTGAGAGTTATTTTGTATTCCAAAGAGCGTACTAGCAATATCTTAAGCTTAGAGTGATTATCCAATCCTTAGCATAACTTTATCTTGTAAGGATAATCACAACCTAGTTGGAATCCAAACTGAAACCAAAACCCTAAGTTAGGTTTGTTGGTAGTAAGTTAAGTTAGTGAGTTAGTTGGAGGAGTTTGTATAGGTCAGTGAGGCAGCTGATCTTGGTGCACCTTGGCACGTTAAAAACAAGAATCCCTTGAGTAGATTTCCTGTTAAATCAGGTCGTGGACGTAGGAGCTTGAGTCTCTGATCCACGTTAAACTCCTTGTGTCCTTACTGCTTTGATATTGTGCTTAGTTGTCATTTTACTTGTTCATTCATAGCATTTGATTTTATCAAGCTAAATGTTGGTCCCGTTTTTTTCATTCACAAACAAAGACAATATGGGAATTTAGGAGAAATTTTTTGTTTTAACACTGATGTTATGCAAGTCAGTAAAGCAATAAAGAACACAACAATGTAAAGTGGTTCGGAGGCTCAAGCTCCTACATCCACTGCCTGATTTAACAGGAAATCCACTACCCGGGATTCTTGTTTTTAACGTGCCAAGGTGCACTCACAACTGGACTCACACCCCTCCGCGGAGCTGCCTCTCGAACTGGCCTCACATCCCTCTTCACTCAGGGACTGCCTCTCCTCACCTCACTGCAACACCTAACACTATTCTGGAAAGGGTTTAGTTTGGTTTGGTTCTCTCCAACTAGGTGAGATTTTCCCTTACATGGTTTTAGCCTTTATGCTAAGGTTGGGAAAATCTCTCTAAGCTTAGGATGTATATGATGAGCTCGAGTATACAAACTGGAACACTCAAATATGACTATGAAGAACTCAGGTCAGTGTTCTTGATGGAGATGGTGCCTCCTTATGCCTCCCTTGAAACGCACCACTCTCACATCAGCTCCTTGCTTATTCACAAATGAAGCTTGAGTTTGTATTTATAGTGTGGATTTGAATGTTACCGTTGGAGAGAGTAACATTCAAATCCAGACTATCTCTGGAGTGAAATTCTCCTTTTCAGTAAAGTATGGCCTTTGTCAGCTTTTGTCAGATTTGCTGCCTTGACTTGATTGGTCCACGTGGACTGAGTCCAACGGCTCTTTTGTTCAGGGTACTTGATCAGGGTAGTCCTGACTTCAGGCGACTTGTCTTCAGCTGACTTGTAATCCTCTCAGGATATCTTCCTTCAGTAGACTTGAAGTCTTCTTAGGAACCATCATTGGACTTTAAGTCTTCTCAGTGGACTTCCTTCAGTAGACTTGAAGTCCACTCAGGGGAGTTGACATAAGGCTATTTGTCAAGCTTCCCAGCCTCAGTAGCCTGACTCCTTCAGGTCCTACTAGGCACAGCACTGATCCTCTCAATCATGCTCTTCACTGAGTAGTCCACTGACCAGCTTAGAAAGTCAGGTTTATACTCAGTGGGACTTCCTTCAGGCTTCTCTTCAGGTTCAGGTCTTCTGACATGACTTCAGTCGTTCTCCTTGATGTCATCTTGACTTCCTCAGGCTCTATCAGTGAGTTCCCCCTCACTGAGTTCCCCCTCAGTAGAGTTCCCCCTTCAGCTGAGTTCCCCCTTCAGCTGAGTTCCTCTCAGTAGAGTTCCCCCTCACTGAGTTCTTCCTCCACTGATAACCTGTTCTACTGAGAAACAACCTAGCCTGACCTGAAACTAAAGATACAATCCTGACTGCTTCAAACCTATTACATGTTGTTTTGGAAAATCATCAAAACTAAAATATCCCAACAATTTCCCCCTTTTTGATGATTCCAAAACTTCTAACAAAAAGATTTTCTATTACAAGAATGATGTCAGAACACAAGTAATAATATGAAATATGCAGAAATTCCCATAGTTTAAAATATTTAAGATCTGTTCGGTTGACCATTTTTCTTAACAAAACTGGATTAGTGGTCATGTGAACAACCCGCTCTGATACCAATTGTTGGTCCCGTTTTTTTCATTCACAAACAAAGACAATATGGGAATTTAGGAGAAATTTTTTGTTTTAACACTGATGTTATGCAAGTCAGTAAAGCAATAAAGAACACAACAATGTAAAGTGGTTCGGAGGCTCAAGCTCCTACATCCACTGCCTGATTTAACAGGAAATCCACTACCCGGGATTCTTGTTTTTAACGTGCCAAGGTGCACTCACAACTGGACTCACACCCCTCCGCGGAGCTGCCTCTCGAACTGGCCTCACATCCCTCTTCACTCAGGGACTGCCTCTCCTCACCTCACTGCAACACCTAACACTATTCTGGAAAGGGTTTAGTTTGGTTTGGTTCTCTCCAACTAGGTGAGATTTTCCCTTACATGGTTTTAGCCTTTATGCTAAGGTTGGGAAAATCTCTCTAAGCTTAGGATGTATATGATGAGCTCGAGTATACAAACTGGAACACTCAAATATGACTATGAAGAACTCAGGTCAGTGTTCTTGATGGAGATGGTGCCTCCTTATGCCTCCCTTGAAACGCACCACTCTCACATCAGCTCCTTGCTTATTCACAAATGAAGCTTGAGTTTGTATTTATAGTGTGGATTTGAATGTTACCGTTGGAGAGAGTAACATTCAAATCCAGACTATCTCTGGAGTGAAATTCTCCTTTTCAGTAAAGTATGGCCTTTGTCAGCTTTTGTCAGATTTGCTGCCTTGACTTGATTGGTCCACGTGGACTGAGTCCAACGGCTCTTTTGTTCAGGGTACTTGATCAGGGTAGTCCTGACTTCAGGCGACTTGTCTTCAGCTGACTTGTAATCCTCTCAGGATATCTTCCTTCAGTAGACTTGAAGTCTTCTTAGGAACCATCATTGGACTTTAAGTCTTCTCAGTGGACTTCCTTCAGTAGACTTGAAGTCCACTCAGGGGAGTTGACATAAGGCTATTTGTCAAGCTTCCCAGCCTCAGTAGCCTGACTCCTTCAGGTCCTACTAGGCACAGCACTGATCCTCTCAATCATGCTCTTCACTGAGTAGTCCACTGACCAGCTTAGAAAGTCAGGTTTATACTCAGTGGGACTTCCTTCAGGCTTCTCTTCAGGTTCAGGTCTTCTGACATGACTTCAGTCGTTCTCCTTGATGTCATCTTGACTTCCTCAGGCTCTATCAGTGAGTTCCCCCTCACTGAGTTCCCCCTCAGTAGAGTTCCCCCTTCAGCTGAGTTCCCCCTTCAGCTGAGTTCCTCTCAGTAGAGTTCCCCCTCACTGAGTTCTTCCTCCACTGATAACCTGTTCTACTGAGAAACAACCTAGCCTGACCTGAAACTAAAGATACAATCCTGACTGCTTCAAACCTATTACATGTTGTTTTGGAAAATCATCAAAACTAAAATATCCCAACACTAAATCAATCAGCCTGATCATCAAACAAGAGCACTGCCTTACTAATCACAAGACTTTAAACTATCAGGGCTCACGCATTTCCGCACTGAACTCGACTTGATAGTCAGCCAACTAACCCACACTAAGTGTAGTCAGTGGGGAGATTATCAGCTCTCAGTTCTTTATCACTCTGAGTAAAGGGGACTCAGCAAGGTTTTTAGTTGAAAAATTGGTATACGTGTATTCCCCCTTCCATACACGTATTCATCAGTCTTGTACCGAGACCAACATAAATAACACAAGGATTTATAATGGTTCGGACCAACTTGTCCTACGTCCACTCTCCTTTTGTCCAAAGGGGACTCTCTCTCCAACCAACTTACGAACTTCTGGAATTTGGAAGTACCAGATCCTTCGTACAACTGCTTACAACAACCTTTCAAGGTGAACAGGTTGAGTAAATCTCCAACTAAAAACTCCTAAAGAGTGTATAAACTTGAATGAACAAGGTGAGTGAGTGGAAGAGTTCGTGTGTTTTTGGTGTGCTCTCGCCCGACTCTTGTCTAATGAACTCAACCAAAACACTCCTATTTATAGTTGTAGAAATTAACTAGCCGTTGGAAAGATAGCAATTTAAACAACCATAATTGGAGGAATATAATCAATCATAGATTGATTATGTTGATTGATTGATCTCCTCCATTGATTGGGTCTTGCAAGATTGATACCAATCAATCAATCCTCCTATCAGTTGACTCTCTAGCTTGCTTTCTCTATCAATGATCTCCAAAATCTCATTGTCTCCTGATTGCACGCAGCCTCCATGTGGGTGAACTAATCTATCTCCCTCATCTGGTCAGGACTCGTCTGGTCAGGGGGTCATCTGGTCTGGACCTTATCTGGGAGAGGTCTTCTGGCAGACTCCTCTAGTCAGACTCCTCTGGTCAGGCTCCTCTGGCAGACTCCTCTGGTCAGGCTCCTCTGGCAGACTCCTCTGGTCAGGCTCCTCTGGCAGACTCCTCTGACAGACTCATCTGGTCAGGCTCCTCTGGCAGACTCCTCTGGCCAGACTCCTCTGGTAGACTCCTATGGTCAGATTCCTCTGGTCAGACTCCTCTGGCAGGCTACTCTGGTCAGACTCCTCTAGCAGACTCCCCTGGCAGACTCCTCTGGTCAGAGCTCATCTGGTCCTCTGGTCATCTCATCTGGTCTGTACAGATTTCTTCCCCCTTAACCAAAGACCTATTCTAGACCTAGACTAATCTGTAGCTAACTAACAGGTTCAGCTAGTCCTATTACAAGTTCTTGTTTTAACATCTTCAAAACATCTAATCTATATCCCAACAGCTTCTGTCTGTTTTCACAAGTTTCAGCATGCAGTTCCTCAATTCTTTGCTTTAGCTTCTGATTTTCTATTAAGAGTTCATCATAATCACTTGTTATATGAAGCAGTCCTTCAAAACCTTTTTGGAGCAAGTGAATCATATCACTGGAAGAATCCTTTTCAGTTAAAGAACTGGATGAGGATTGTACCTCTTCATCCTTTGCCATAAGACAAATTAGTGCTTTATTGTTCTCAGAATCTGTGGACTCACACTCTATAATTGGGTGAGAAGAAGAAGAGAGACTTTCTTCCTGAGTCTTTTCAAACTCGGATAGTAGTGCTCTTATTCTTTCTTTATCCAACTTTTTCTTCTTTTCAATTCTTACAGCTTTCTCCTCTTCAGTATATTTCTTAACTTCAGGATAGGGGCAGTCTTTGATGAATTGTCCAGGTTTCCTGCAATTATAACAAAGATAGTTGGAGTTAGCAGCTGGTTTACTTGACTTACCTTCTGGCTTAGGTGAATTTTTCTTCCAGTTGGCTCTCTTGGCAAATTTATTGAATTGTTTGATTAGTAGAGCCATCTCATCACTCTCTGAATCTGATTCTGCAGTTGGATTAGACTCTGCAACTACAAGAGCTGTAACTTATGAACTAGTTGAGTCCTTGTCTTTTCTCCTGTCAATATCAAATTCAAAGGCTTTGAGGTCAGAAAACAGTTCAAATGCAGATACTTTGGATAGATTCTTAGATTCCATCATGGCAACCACTTTCATATCCCATTCAGAGGGTAGGGCCCTTAGAACTTTCATGTTCTTTTCCCTTTGTGAGTACTCATTTCCAAGTAGTTCAAGCTCATTGAGTATCTCAATGAATCTTGAATCAAACTTTTCAAGAGTTTCTCCATATTTCATCTTGAAGTTCTCAAATTTTTTGACAACTATCAAAAGCTTATTTTCCTTAATTTGATCAGTTTCTTCACAGATCATCTCTAGCTTCTCCCATATTTCTTTAGCAATTTTGCAACTTTTTATCTTGCTAAACACAATTTTATCTAGGGAATAAATAGTGTTTCTAGCAACATTGTCGAGGTTTGCTCTCCTCTTGTCTTCATCTGTCCACTCCTTCTTGGGCTTTGGAATGACTTAGGCTAGACCAGTCTGATCTCCTGCAGTGTTGGCCTTTTCTATCACAATTGGACCATCTTCAATTATGGACTATATCTCATCATTCATATCAGATAAGTATGCTTGCATCCTTATCTTCCAATCATCATATTCATCTGTAGAAAACATAGGCACTTTAGATTTCATCATTTTAAGAGCCATAGAGAAATGCAGATGTGATTTTTCAAAAACACTTTTGGTCTGGCTTGAAAAACTTTTGAAAAACTTGGTCAAAGCAGTGGCAAGTCAACTGCTCTGATACCACTTGTTGGTCCCAAAAGGTTTGTCAAGGTCTAGAGGGGGGTAAATAGACCTTGAGTTTTAAAAACAATTAAATTTTAAAACTTTTAAACTATACAGTTTAAACTCTGCAGCTGTAGAGTTGAAAACTAAAGTTTGCAGCTGCAGACTTGTTAAATGCAAAGTCTTTGTTTTCAAACACTTATCAAAGTTAGTGTTGTAATACTTGTGAGTATTTTTAACACTTTTTGCAACGAAAATAAGTAAAGTGTGTGAGGTGAAAAATCAAGCAATCAATATATGAAGAATATGAATGATGCACCAAATGATGAAATAGATAAGTATAAGTATGCAAGAATTAAATAATAAGCAGTAAGCAAAATTTATAGTGGTTTAGAGGTGTTGTAATCCTCCTACATCCACTGTTACACCACAAAGGTGTCAAATTTACTAAGAAACTTCACACAGACATAAAGTTATTCCCCCTTAGACTTAGAATTTTTCACTCAGACCACTCTAATCTAGGTAGAAATACAGATTCACTCAGATACTCTCTCAATCTCACTCAGATCTAAAACTCACTAAGAATGATATCTACACTAAGTAGAATACAGGGGTATGTATAGTGAAGGAACAATAACTGAATACAAGACAATGAACCTAGCTTTTAAGTCCTAAACTTCTAACTTTGAAGGGCTGTAGACTTTGAAAGTTGTGGATATTGTGTAAGTGCGTTTGAGAGCTTGGTGTTGTTGTTGTTCCTCTGAGGTCTCCTCTCCTATTTATAGGAGTCTTGAGGGGTCCTCTAGCCATTGGAGGGATTGAAAATTTTGAAATATTTTCACCTCCAGCTTTGACTTCAGCTAATAAAAACTCCTTGTCATATAGCTTTGTCCTTCAAGTAGTACAAGTTGTCGTTTAGTGGTGACTGCTCAAAGAGTTGTTAATCACTGAGAAACTTGTTTCTACTGGCTAGTAATTAGCTCTGGTAAACACTGAGACATTTTAAACTAAGTGAGTGAATGTACAGATTGTACTACACTTAATTAGTCCTACTACTCTCAAGTTTACAACTTGTAGTCTTTAATTCTGCAGATGTAGACTCTTCGGCTGTGGACTTGTCTTCAATTACACAGATGTAGACTTGTCTTGAAATAGCTGTAGGATCTGTAGATTAAACCTTGCAGATGTAGACTATTAAACTCTTCATTTCTCTTTGTACCTGCAATGTAAGTTTCCACAATACAAACATATGCTTTGACATTATCGAAATCAACCAAGAAAATTCTTAGGAAAAAAATATCCTAACAACTTCATAAAAAGATAATCAAGTTTTCAGAGAGCAAACATTAACAAGTCTTTAATCTTTCAGGGCTCACACATTTCGCACTGAACATAAGTAGATAGTTAGCCAACTGACTTGCACTCGGTGTTGTTAGTAGGTGTATTATCTACTCAGTGTTCAACACCACTCTGAGTAAAGGGGACTTAGTAAGGTTTTAAAGAAAGAAAAATCTATATACGTGTATTCCCTCCCCCCCATACACGTATCACTCAGACTTGTACCGAGACCAATATATATTAATATAGTTAAATAGGTTAGTCTGTTGGGCTTAAAAGGCTTTAAAAAAAGCTCAAGTCTGGCCTATTTAAATAAATAGGGTTTTCAAAAAGCCTGAGCCTGGTTCATTTATTAAACGAGTCGAGCCGAGCTGGGCTTTAGGTAGGCCGAGTCATAGGCCCCTGTCGGGTAGCCTGGCCTATTCCCACCCCTACTGGGTGATGGCCAACCACTCATCGCCTTCAATGCCCCTCTTAAATTTGATCCGAACAACTACCTCTCGTGGAGTTTCCAGCTTAAAACTCTCTTCATATGTTACAATCTTTTTTGTTACGTTGACGGTACTTATCCTTCACCCCCATTTATGCTCACATTTGATGGCAAATCTATAGCCAGCCCTCTCCATATTCATTGGGTACATCAAAATTAACTGATCTTGAGTGCTATTATCGTGTCGATCATGCCGGGAATTATCCCACTCATTGTTGTTGTGTCCACCTCTCAGGCAGCGTGGAGTATTCTTCTTAATATTTACGGTAGGTCATCTCGTGGTCGTATTCTTGCTCTCAAGAATGAAATTTTAAATCCGATCAAATGTGCTCACTCTATTACGACATACATGCTTGAAATTAAGGGGTGGTTGATGAACTTTCCCTCATTGGTGTTCAGACGGATTCAGAAGACTTTATTCTCAAAATACTCAATGGTCTTGATGATTCATATGAGGGATTGGCTAGTGCAATTCAGGCTAGGGAAAATCATATTGGCTTTGATGAACTATACGAAAAACTTCCTAGATTGGAGGTGATTAGGCATGAAATTGTCATGATTCGTAACTCGAAATGCCCTAGTTTTGGTTGATTTTGTTGAGTATTTAGAGTCATTTGAGTATCATTTTTATAAACTAATGAATTTGTCTCTTTGATGCTCATAGGTGAATCGAGGGCAAAAATTGGAGTTTGTAGGACTTTGAATCGACTCAAACGGATGTCCGGATGAGAAGATATCGAAGAAATACAATTGGTATTAGTGCGTGAGAAGAAAAGTGTTAGTTGAAAGGAAAGAAGGCCCATTCGAGCTATACTCGAGCGCCTCCGCTCGAGCAAAGCCGGTCGAGCGCCTCTGACTTACAGAATATTTTCTACGCTTGTGCACTACCCCTCGAGCGCCCCCGCTCGACTTTATGTTCCGTTCGACCAGTTCCCTCGAGTGCCTCCGCTCGAGCTCAACCAGCTCGAGCGCCCCAAACTTACAGAGAATTTTATTCGCTCGAGCACCACTGCTCGATCACCTCCGTTCGAGTGCTTATTTCATTTGACCAATTAGCTCGAGCGTGTCCGCTCGAGCTCAACAGCTCGAGCGCCTTCAAGAATTATGTTTCCAAGTTCGTTTTTCCGGCCCACGAGTTCCCGATTCGGCCCAAGGCTTATATATACTCGTCCCAAGCTCATTTTTACGGACGACCACACACCACTTGATATGAGATCATTTTTAGAATTAGTTTTTGGAGAAGAAGGAACGAGCAAACTTACTTTTACGTTTCGAGGTTTTCTTTACGAATTCACATCACGGGTTTACTTTTTAGTTTCATTTCTTCAGATCTTTGTTCTTGAACACGTTGAGACTTCATTCTATTGATTTAATTCCAGTTTATTCTTTTAATTCTTGAAACCCTAGTTTATGTTTGATCTTTTCTTCGTGCTAATCATTATGTTCATGTTCGTTATTTATTCTATTGTTTTAGTTTTCATTAAAACCATGTCTAGCTAAAACCCTTGCATGCTTGGGGTAGGATGAACTCGTAGAAGTAGGATGTGGGTACGTAATTAAGGTAGTTCGTGACGTTTAGTTTTAATTCTCTTAATTAATGAATTCTTAAAATCAATCTTAACTTTTTCTTTGAATTTCGTACGAACGTGTTAGGGAGAGGACAACCGCATCACTCTTTAACAACTAGTAGACTTAACTAGAGGGTTTAGAAGGGGTTGATTAATTTGCCGGTTTAGCGAAGAAGGACGACCGCATCACCTTAGTTAAATTAGGGTCTCATTAATTAAGCACGATCTATTAACTTGTTAGTGGATTAGTGAAGTCGGATGTTAGGATAAAGTATTAGGGTTTAAAATCTTGAGCTTTCATCTTGCATTCTTTTACTTAGGTTATCTCTTGCGCATCACGGTTATTTTGATTATGTACCTGCTCCGTTAGTATACGTAGGGATTCCTATCCTAAGCATCACCATCACATACTTGCATACAAACCTTAGATACTTAGTTTAATTTTCCTTTTGCATTCGTAGAGTAATTTAGTTTATTTTAATTATTTTTTCTCAAAAAATCCAAAAACAATTCACTCATATTAACTACGACGCGTAGATCTTTAGGGATCTATTCGCATACATACCTTCCCTTGGGTTCGATAATACTTGGTCATTATACTTAATTAAACTACAGTGAACCCGTACTCTTGCGGGGAAGCTACTAGTAAAAGCTAGTATTTTCGGTTCAAGTCAATGGCGTCGTTGCCGGGGATGGCGTTGTATGTCTTTTGAATAGGACTTGTCGATAGCTTAGTAGTTAGTAGTGAGTGCTTTATTTTTTATTTTATTTTTATTTTTATTCATTTGGCAGTTGCGTTTTGATCCTTCTGCTAGTGTGTCAGGTATATGAAAACACGCTCACAAGAAAATACGAGTGAAGAGAGAATACCGTTGGACCCTGAGACGATAGCTAGAAGGAACCGAGCTTTCTTGAGGAGAATGAACACTGCCGGAGGAGGGAAAGAACCAATGGACCTCAGTAATTAGTTGGATGATGCAGCTAATGAGTTTAATCAGACAGTAGACCGGGTTGATGGTATTGGAGGAAGTGGTAGTCAGAACCAAGATCCGTCAGGGGAAAGCCAAAGCCAAAACCCGGGGACACAGAATCAAAACAGTCCAACTCATAACATTGTTCAAAACCCTCATAACAACCCTGCTTACCCACATCCTAACTTACCACAAAACAACTTACCTTATCCACCTTACCCATACCCACCTTATCCGTATCCACCATACCCGTATCCTCCACCTCCTGTTTACAATCCACCACCACCCCAACAAGTACCTGTACCAGCTGCTAATCTCAGCACATTCCTCAAAACGCAGATCAGAATATGGCTATTCGAGGAAGGTTTGCGGCGCAGCCACAACGGTACTATGATGGAGTGGCATTGCCTCCTGTTGAGGCAAATAACTTCTCGATTTCCCCGGGAATTCTAAAGCTGCTTACAGAGAACCAGTTCAAGGGAGTGATCGGGAAGGAGAATCCTCATACTCATCTGAGGAGTTTTTTAATGATAGCCTCCACTTTCAATTACAATGGCATGTCTGAAGATGCTAAGAGGCTTAGGTTGTTCCCATTCTCATTGACGGGAATAGCTAAAGAGTGGTACGATAATACGCTTCCACGGGGAGGTATTACCACTTGGGCCGAGCTCGAGCGTCTATTCCTTGAGCGATTTTACCCTCCATCCAGGACGATTAAAGCAAGGATTGAGATATCTTCCTTCCGCCAGAAGCAAGGAGAGGACCTATGTCAAGCGTGGGAGAGATACTCAAACATGTTGATAGAGTGCCCGCAGCACGGGTACAATGAGGGAGATGTCATGGCATTTTTCTATAGTGGTGCCAACAAAGTTGGGCAAGATCATCTAGACGCCTGTGCTAGTGGATCATTCCTGAATCAAGGAATAGTGAGGTGTAGAGAGATCGTGGATAATATTGTCACGAATGTCGGGGCTTGGAATGTGGATGCAGATTTCCAGAGAGTTCATCAGGTTGAGGAAGGTGAAGGAACGAGAAGGTTGTTGATGGCCATGATGGAAAAGATTAACAACCTTGAGTTGGGGAAGAATATGGTTGGAGGGAATGCAGCAGAGAATGAGCAAGAGGACAAGCCCACAATTCAGCAAGAAGTAGTAAATTATATGGGAGGTCCTTATTACAATCAGAATGGGTATCCACAAGGTGGAAATTTTCAAGGAAGGCCTTCTTATGGCCAACCATTTGTACCTCCAGGTCCACAGCCGCCTCAAAATCAATGGAGGAACACACAAGGGTACCAAGGAGGCCAGCAACTTCCTCAGAACCAATGGAGGAAGAACGAGAATTTTTCATATGCTAACCCGAAGTCGGGTATTACAGTTCCTCCAGGTGTTGATCCGGGTTCTGAACCTCCGGGTGGAGAAGGTGGTGCCTCAACTGAGGAGATGTTGAGAGCTATCCTTCACAAGGTGGAGAAAGGAAGCAAACGTTTATCATCTTTGGAGTACGATGTGAAAGATCTGCATAAGAAAGTTGATCAGCGTGATCAAGACCTCCAGAAGAGAGATGTAGAGCTGAATCGAATTCAGCAAGAGAACAACCGAAGGTTCACTTCTATAGAGTTCCAGATGAGCCAGATTGCAAAGTCATTGAATAGAGAGCCTGGAAAATACCCTTCAATGCCTGAGGGTAATCCTAAGGAGCATTGTAAGGCTATCCAGCTTAGAAGTGAGACCAATTATGAAGGTCCCCAGATGCCTGCTGATTCTGAGACGCCCCAAGGAGATGTTGAGATAGAAGGGAAAGAACATAAGAAAGATGGAGATGAGAGTGGGGAGGTAGGAGTTGAGAAAAAGGTTGAGGGTGAAAGCACTCAAGCGAGAAAAGAGCTTGAAGATGAAGGCATTGAGAAGGTTGAGAGAGTTCCTAAGTGGAAGAAGGCAAAGGAAGCAAGGGAGAAAGTGAAAGAGACCGAGAGAGATGAATGGGGGGTACCCAAATCTGTGATACCCGTCCCATATCCACATCGCTTCATGAAAAAGAAGCTTGATGAGAAATTTGCTAAATTTCTTGATATGTTTAAACAATTGCATATTAACATTCCTTTTTATGATGCTTTGAAACAGATGCCTAATTATGCCAAGTTCTGAAGGACTTGATAGCGAAGAGAAGAAGAGTTGATGAGCCCAAGTTGGTGCAGCTGAACCATGAGGTGAGTGCACTAGTGCACAAGGCGCTTCCTCCAAAGCTGAAGGATCCTGGGAGCTTTACCATCTTATGTGACATTGGGAACGGGATCAAGAAAGGAGCGCTATGTGATTTAGGGGCGAGCATAAAACTTATGCCCTTGTCGCTTTTCAAGAAGTTGGAAGGTGGTGAACTTCAGCCGACAATGATGACGCTTCAACTTGCCGATCGGTCTATTACTCGACCTCAAGGTGTGGTTGAAGACGTCCTTGTTAAAGTTGGAGATCATATTTTCCCAGCTGATTTTATAGTGCTCGACATGGAGGAAGATGAGTGCGTACCTTTGATCTTGGGAAGGCCGTTCTTAGCGACAGCGGGGATGGTGCTAGACGTGGCAAATGGGAAAATTACGTTGAAAGTTGATGATCAAGAAGTGAAGATTTCCCTATATGAGGCCATGAAGTACCCGAAGGAGGATGAGAGTTTGTATTGCATGGATGTCATTGATCCTAGTGATGAAGACACACCTCCTATCCCTAATCCTTCTTTTATTTATGAGTTTGATAATCCATCACCTGTTGATTTAACCCAAGAGCATTATGATCTGACTTATTTTGATAGGGATAAAGAGAAGAAATTGAAGGATGAAGAAGTGAAAAAGGTGGACGTGGTCCAGCTCGAGAGAAAATGAGGAGTTAAGAAGAAAAAGTCCAAATTCAAGAACCTGTTTGGTAAGACTCCTCCCGAAAAGAGTGAGAAGGAATTGAGACGCCCACCGTCTGAGGTGAAAAAGAAAGATGGGAATAGAGCAAAGAACTTAGACAACTTCTCTTATGAGAGTAAGGGAGGTATTTTTTAGTATCATGTTCCATAAGCTCCTTTGAGCTTGGTCCGGCATGAGGACCTTAAAAATAGCGCTGCGTGGGCGGCAACCCACTTTTATTTGTTTTAGTGTTTTATTATGTTATTAGGGTGTTGTTGAGTCGCACATTTAACCTCGTACTTGAGAGTTTATTTTGTAGGCTTGTCTCGAAGGAGTAAAGGTATCATGGAGTTATTCAGATTGAAGGAACTCAAGCAAGGGAGTGTGCAACGTTGTTGAGAGAAACTAAATTGTTTGGTTGAGGTAACCCACAACCCCAAACTTAGACCTCTTCGCAAGGTCGAAGTTTGGGGGGATTGAGTTTTTGATGTTTCTTGTTACATTGCACCGGAGCACCCCTTATCTTTGAGTGTGTTTGGTTATTTGGTGCCTTGAGATGCTCCTTGGGGTGATTTTGATCTGATTCGCTACTGCATCTTTCATGCCTATCAATCATCTTATGCTTGTTGATTGCTATCTTTGAGAATGATTTGATGAGTATGGTGATTTGTGGATTTGAGTTAGGGACTCTCTTGTGTGAGTGTTTGAGTTAGAGTTGATTTGAGAAAGAACTAGTATGCTTGCGAGTTTTCCTTTTGAGTGCATGTGTGATGAGAGTGAGAATTCACTAGGACTAGCATGGATGTGAAAGTCGTGAGTTTTGAGCCTTATGAGATTTTGATGCATGAAATAATCTCTTCGTTTGTGAGTGAATCGTCACCTTAGAGGATGCTAGAACTTGTGTGTGCTCTTGCTTCTTGATTGTGTATAGTTTGATATGCTGAATGTGATCTTAGGCCATCTTTGATTTGATTGAGTCACTTAGCCAAATTTTCCCTACCAATGACATTGAATCCCTTGTTAGCCCGTTTGAGCCTTAGCCTATTTTATTTGCTAGCACATTTAAACACTATTCCAAGTTCCTAAGCCTTTTTGTCCCAATTTGAGTGAAGAATTGGAAAAGTGTGAATGTGAAGGGATTGATTTGAGTTGAAAAAAGGAATTATGATGGTTGAGAAGTGATAAAAGAAGGGTGTGATCAAGTTTTGAGTTGTGGGAAAGAAAAAAATTGAGAATGAGCAAAAGAAAAAAAAGAGCTCATGTGTTTGTGAAAAATAAAAGTGAATTGATTGAAAAAGTTGAAAAAAATGAGAAAGAAAAAAAATTGAAGTGTTGAGAGTGTTGGAATTGAAAGTGTGTTGATTGAAAATGTTTGAAGTATTCTGTTCCTAATCTCGAAGTACCGAAGTTTGATTTTCTATTCTCCGTTCACTTGAGTCACTTATTCATATTGTTATCCCACCTGTCCAAAGAGCCTACATTACAACCTTGAGAAAAGTCCTTTTTGATTCGGCATTGATTTCTAGAGTATGGTCGGAGTTAAGAGTGCTTACAAGCCTATGGCTGCCAATATGTGTGATTGATTGTTTGAGTGAGTCCCTTTATCATTGATATACACTTGTGAGGGAGTGAAATACATCGTAGAGTGCACATCCATGTTTGATTTTGGTGATTCTTGCTGTTGTTGCATGAGTATGATGAGGGAAGGTGAGTGAGTGTACTTGTGATTGATCTTTGAAGCTCAAATTCATTTGCTTGCATGATTTGATTCGTTGACTCATTCCTAACAATTTCAGTTGACTTATTATTTCGTTGCTTGAGGACAAGCAACATGGTAAGTTTGGGGGGTTGATTAGGCGTGAAATTGTCATGATTCGTAACTCGAAATGCCCTAGTTTTGGTTGATTTTGTTGAGTATTTAGAGTCATTTGAGTATTATTTTCATAAACTAATGGATTTGTCTCTTTGATGCTCATAGGTGAATCGAGGGTGAAAATTGGAGTTCGTAGGACTTTGAATCGACTCAAACGGATGTCCGGATAAGAAGATATTGAAGAAATACGATTGGTATTAGTGCGTGAGAAGAAAAGTGTTAGTTGAAAGGAAAGAAGGCCCATTCGAGCTACACTCGAGCGCCTCCGCTCGAGCAAAGCCGGTCGAGCGCCTCTGACTTACAGAACATTTTCTACGCTCGAGCGCCTCCGCTCGACTTCATGTTCCGTTCGACCAGTTCCCTCGAGCGCCTCCGCTCGAGTGCTTGTTTCATTCGACCAATTAGCTCGAGTGTGTCCGCTCGAGCTCCTTCAAGGCTTAAGTTTCCAAGTTCATTTTTCCGGCCCACGAGTTCCCGATTCGGCCCAAGGCTTATATATACTCGTCCCGAGCTCGTTTTTACGGACGACCACACACCACTTAATACAGATCATTTTTAGAATTAGTTTTTGGAGAAGAAGGAACGAGCAAACTTACTTTTACGTTTCGAGGTTTTCTTTATGAATTCACATCACGGTTTTACTTTTTAGTTTCTTTTCTTCAGATCTTTGTTCTTGAACACGTTGAGACTTCATTCTATTGATTTAATTTCAGTTTATTCTTTTAATTCTTAAAACCCTAGTTTATGTTTGATCTTTTCTTCGTGCTAATCATTATGTTCATGTTCGTTATTTATTCTATTGTTTTAGTTTTCATTAAAACCATGTCTAGCTAAAACCCTTGCATGCTTGGGGTAGGATGAACTCGTAGAAGTAGGATGTGGGTACGTAATTAAGGTAGTTCGTGACGTTTAGTTTTAATTCTCTTAATTAATGAATTCTTAAAATCAATCTTAACTTTTTCTTTGAATTTCGTACGAACGTGTTAGGGAGAGGACGACCGCATCACTCTTTAACAACTAGTAGACTTAACTAGAGGGTTTAGAAGGGGTTGATTAATTTGCCGGTTTAGCGAAGAAGGACGACCGCATCACCTTAGTTAAATTAGGGTCTCATTAATTAAGCACGATCTATTAACTTGTTAGTGGATTAGTGAAGTCGAATGTTAGGATAAAGTATTAGGGTTTAAAATCTTGAGCTTTCATCTTGCATTCTTTTACTTAGGTTATCTCTTGCGCGTCACGGTTATTTTGATTATGTACCTGCTCCGTTAGTATACGTAGGGATTCCTATCATAAGCATCACCATCACATACTTGCATACAAACCTTAGATACTTAGTTTAATTTTCCTTTTGCATTTGTAGAGTAATTTAGTTTATTTTAATTATTTTTTCTTAAAAAAACAAAAATATTTCACTCATATTAACTACGACGCGTAGATCTTCAAGGATCTATTCACATACATACCTTCCCTTGGGTTCGATAATACTTGGTCATTATACTTACTTAAACTACAGTGAACCCGTACTCTTGCGGGGAAGCTACTAGTAAAAGTTAGTATTTTCGGTTCAAGTCAAGAGGCTCAGCAGACTGCTCGTTTAACCGCTTCCCCTTCCATTCTAGCGACTGTTTTTGCTGCCTCCTCTGCCAATCATCGTCCGCCATCAAGTACGGGCAGACCCCGCCAAACCAAACAGCTCCTCGCCACCCCAATCAACAATCCCGCTTTTATCACCCACCAAATTCATCTACCCGTGGTGGTTCTCGGTTTACATCGACTAGGTATCAAGGCAAGTGTCAATACTGTGGTATTCATGGCCACTCTGCTCGTCGTTGTCATGATATTCAAGCTCACATTCCACCATCTCTGTCCACCCGACAGACTACTTCGGCTTACTCTTCGTCATCGGCTCACACGGCTGCCTCTAGTCCATCCACGACTGGTTGGATTCTTGAATCTGGTGCATCTCATCATATATTCACGAACTTGGAAAATCTCTCATTGCATGCACCTTACAATGGCACTGATAGTGTAATTGTTGGTGATGGTAAAAATTTATCAATTACACATACTGGCAGTTTAAATTTTTCAGGCTTGGATTCTCTTATTTTCTCGGATGTTTTATGTGTTCCTTCCATGTCTAAGAATCTGTTATCTGTTTCCATGATATGCATACAAAATAATGTTGTGGTTGTGTTCTCTGGTTCTGATTTTTAGGTGAAGGACTGTCGTATGGGGAGAGTTCTCATTCGGGGACCGCGCATTAATGGGCTCTATATTTGGCCAGCGGATGTTCGGGTCTCTTCTATACACTTAGCCTTCACCTCGGTTAGCATATCCACATCCATATAGCATGCTAGACTTGGTCACCCTTCTACCAAGATCCTTGATTTTGCTATATCTAGTCATAAATTAGTCTCTCGTAAGCAAACTGATTTTAGTTGTGAATCTTGTAAGTGCACTAAGAGTCACAAACTGCCTTTTCATGAATCTTCCTTAACTTCAGTTATGCCACTGCAATTGATATTTACTGATGTTTGGACATCACCTGTTTTATAATATGATGGTTTTAAATACTATGTTGTGTTTGTTGATCATTATACCAAATATATGTTGTTATATCCTCTTAAGCGTATGTCTAATGTTTTGCCTACTTTTATTGCCTTCAAAGCATTAGTTGAAAACTTTCTCAAGATTAAAATCACTACCCTTTATTCTGATAATGGTGGTGAATTTTTTGCTCTTTGTTCTTTTTTAACTACCCATGGTATAACTCATCTTACCACACCACCACATACACCTGAGCACAATGGTGCTTCTGAGAGCCTTCATCGTCACATAGTTGACACCGGCTTAGCTCTTCTACATAAAGCTTCGATGCCCTCTATATACTGGCCTTACGCCGTCACAACAACCACATACCTTATTAATTGTCTTCCTAAAGTTGACCTAAACATGGTCTCATCTTACGACAAGCTCTTTCAGCTTCCACCCAATCTCTCCAAGCTTCGAGTATTTGGTTGTCAGTGTTTTCCCTGGTTACGACCTTAATCGTTTCATAAGCTTGATTCTCGGTCTCGTCCATGCATCTTTTTCAGCTACTCCCTTACTCAAAGTGCTTATCTATGCCTCGATCGCATTTCCAATAAAGTTTACATATCTCGTCATGTTGAATTTGTTGAAGATGTGTTTCCATTCTAAACACCCACAATACCAATTCCTGTCCATCCAGTATCAGATTCTGACTCTATGCCCATTCCCTATCCTCCATCAGTTCCTTTGGGTCCTCTTGTGCTATAGAATCCTCCACCCTCACCACATGATCCTCCATCCCTGTGCCATTGCCTACGCTCTCCTCCCCTCGACGGTCTTCTTCACCACCTACTCCACCGCCTGATCCGCCTCGATATCTGATGGTCACTCGTTCACGCAACAACATTATCAAGCCTAATCCACGGTATTGTCTTACTTCCAACCTCTCACTTGAAATAGAACCTACATCTGATTCACAGGCTCTTTTTTATTCGCGATGGCGGAAAGCCATATCTGTTGAGTTCACTACCTTAATGAATAATGGCACATGGGATCTTGTTGCTCCTTCTGATTCTCAAAATATTGTTGGGTGGAAGTGGGTCTTTCGTATCAAATGAAAACCAGATGGCTCTGTGGATAGGTTCAAAGCTTGTCTCATTACTAAAGGCGAAAATCAACGATCGGGAGTTGATTTCTTTGAGACCTTTAGTCCTGTTGTCAAACCAGCTATAGTTCAGCTTGTTCTTGTCTTGCTGTATCTCGAAACTGGCCTCTTCGGCAATTTTATGTGAACAATGTCTTCCTCCATAGCACCTTAGCTGATGATGTTTACCTGTCTCAACCACCCGGGTTTTCTAATTCAAATCATCCATCATTCGTCTGCAAGTTACACAAGTCCATTTACGGTTTGAAAGAAGCTTCACGTACTTGGTACAATGTTCTTCGCTCATTTCTTCTCACTATAGGATTTATCTGCACCAAATTTGATGAATCCTTATTTGTCTACAACTATAACGGGATCATTGCCTATTTTTTTTATCTATGTTGATGACCTAATCCTTACCGGTAAATAGTGATCTGTTTATGTCTTGATTTATTGGTGATCTTGCAAAACAGTTCTCTATTAAGGACCTCGGTTCCCTATCTTACTTCCTTGGGGTTGAGGTGCTTTAGACTCCCACCGCATGCTTCCTCTCGCAATGCAAATACATAGCAGATCTTCTTGATAAACATAACATGCTTGAGGCCAAACCAGTTCAAACCCCACTAGCACCAGGTGCTAAGTTCAGTCTTCATGATGGAAGTCCCCCTTCCAATGCCTCTCTCTATCGACAGGTTCTTGGCAGTCTTCAATATCTTCTCCTAACTCGTCCCGATATTGCTTTTGCTGTCAACAAGCTTTCTCAGATTATGCATGCTCCAACTGAGACACATTGGGGGGATATCAAGCGTTTACTTCGCTACTTGAATGGCTCACGACACTATGCGCTCCATCTTCGTCATGCCTCTCCATTATCCCTCCACTACTTCACAGATGCTGACTGGGCTGGTGATTGTGATAATAGTACTTCCACTAGTGCTTTCATCATCTTTCTTAGCTCCAATCTCATATCTTAGAGCTCTCGCAAACAACGTGGTGTTGCTCGCTCTTCCACTGAAGCTGAATACAGAGCCATTGCCGCTGCTGCTGCTGAGCTTCAATGGACTCGTTCCATTCTCTCTGAACTATTTGTTGATCTACCAGCTATCCCTCATGCTCTCTATTGTGATAACATTGGCGCTACATATCTTTGCTCCAACCCAGGTGTTCCATTCTCGTATGAAGCATATCTCCATTGATTATCATTTTGTTCGAGATTTGGTCGAATCATCTCAACTACGTGTCACACATGTGTCTTATGTTGATCAACTTGCTGATGCTCTCACAAACTCTTGTCTCCTCATCGACTTTCACTTATCATGGACAAGATTCGTGTCATTAGCCGACCACCATCTTGAGGGGTTGTATTGAGTGTATTATGTATATATGTATTTCTTATTAGATGTACATTGTCCCACATTTGTTAGATTAGACTTATTCTCCTATTTGTACTTGTATTTAAGTTCATTAATACTCGGTCCATAAATATCTTTGATTCAATCTTTATTAGGAACAACCTAAAGTGAAGTAATGAGTTTACAATTGGGTTGAATAAATTCGAATTATAGATAGAGATACATCTATGATCACGTTACTCCAAGATTAATCGAAATTTATGGAGGAAACGAAAATCACAAGATTCAATGGCATTTAAAGAAATAATAAAAAATCATTCTCACAAAATTCAAGAAAAATATTACAAGATGTATCTTTCCAGATCTTTGTATTGATTTTATTTTGGCCTTTCGAAACGGACTACATGGATATCGTTGAATTCTTCAGTACCTCGACATAGTCGTCGACAGAATATTTTTATTATCAATATTATTATCATCGCTGAATAAAAATAAACCTAATTCAAAGAAACAAAAAAAAATATTCATCCGCAACGAATGGCCGTCCGAATCCAATGTCGTATAGTCTTAAGACTTGTAGAAGAAATAATGTCAGATTGGATAAATCTACGAAAGAAAAAGTAAAACATAATTAAATACTAGTAGTACTTATAATAATCTTTATATATTCATACGAAGTTTGTTCTGTTTTGGTATTGGTATTGGTATTGGTATTGGTAGTTCTGTTTTGGTATTGGTATTGGTATTGGTATTGGTTCTACACTGAGTTTTTCTTAAGTGTTGTTAATTTGCATTTTTTTTTACGTATTTGTGATATTTTTAATCCCCATTAATTTTTTTTAATACATCTTTAATTGTTAAGTCAAACTTAATAATCATCTCCATATGACAAGCACTAAGTCTAAAATTTTCAATTTAAAAATTAATTCTTTAAATTTGCTATCTTAAAGGAAATTAATTTTATAGTAAATATTAAAATAGTTTATCAACTACATATAAAAAAATATAAAATATAATATCGGACTTTATTTTAAAAAATCAATAAATTATTCAAAATAATTAAATATATAATAAAAATTGAATTACAAAATATAGAATTACATGAATATTGTTGTTTACATTATTTAAGTAGAAAATATATTATAAATATTGATTTCTTAATATTGCATGTAATTAGTGGACTCGTCTAGTTTATAGTTGTATATATAGTTACGCTGAAAAGTGTTGGTGTATGCGTGTGTTTTTCTTTAATCAAATGCGACATATATATATATTGTTCGTATTAAAGTAAATATTAGTATTTGTTTGCTCAATGTATAAAAATTTCAAAGTTGATTGCACTATCGAAAAATTCCCATTAATGAAAATATATACAAACACATAGTTGAAACTCAAATTGCAATTCAATTTCCAAGCAATAATTATAATTAAATACCGCTTCTTTGGGTAAGGTATTAGTTATGGGATGAATGAAAGCTGTATCTCATCAGTTGCACACCTGCAAAAGTGCAAATGTTTGAACGTCGGTCCATTTTCTTAATATATTACTTCATTTTAAGGGTTAATATCACTTTTAATCACCAAACTTTATCCTAGTTTCACTTTTGGTCACTAAGTTTCACTTGTCATCAAAATTGGTCACTAAAACTATACTCTTTTAATCATTTTTGGTCAGGGCGTCAGTTGACCGTTAATCAACTAACTGAATAAGTTAGAGTTGGTATCAGTTTTGGTCACCAAACTTTACCTTAATTTTAATTTTGGTTGTTGTGTTTCACTAGTCATCAAAATTGGTCACTAAACTATACTCTTTTAATCATTTTTCATCAAGACGTCTGCAATTTTTTTTTATTTAGTAATGTTGGGACCCCGTAGATGGACCACGATATCCCATTAGTATGATATTATCCGCTTTAGGTCGAACCTGCACGGATTTATTTTTGGAGTTCCCCAAAAGACCTCATAGTACCAATATAAATATTTGTTCATCTTTATTAACCCCATGATCCTTCCTTGTAAATTTTATTTAAGATATTCACTAGTACAAAAAAGGACTTAGATAGCGGTTACTTTTTAGCTTAGAAAGCGGTTCTAACCGCTTTCTAAGAATCAGCTATCTAAGCTAAGAAAGCGGTTCGGAAACCGCTGTGCAAAATAACCTCTTAGATAGCGGTTATAAACCGCTGTGTTCTAGGAAAGCGGTTTCGAACCGCTATCCAAGATCCTTACTTAGAAAGCGGTTTTGAACCGCTATCCAAGTGCCTAACTTAGAAAGCGGTTTTGAACCGCTATCCAAGTGCCTAACTTAGAAAGCGGTTCTTAACCGCTATCTAAGTGACAAAACGTTTTTTTTTTTTTTAAATTTAATTCACTAGGAAAGCGGTTCTTAACCGCTTTCTTTGATTTATATTTTTTTTTATATTTTCTATTTTATTTTAATAAACCTGTTTATATACAAATAAATATATTTATCCATACCATTAAATATTAATCCATAACATCAAATAAATATAATTAATTATACCAAAAAATTCATAATAATATCATATCATCACAAATTAATATATAAGTTACATGCCATAAGTTATATAGTAATAATGTCTTGTAAAAAGAAAATTACATTAAGAACCTATTGTATAAATACCCCATCCAATCCATTTTCCATTTGTCAATTCTAGCTTTGTTGTAAAAAGGGATCCGAGGATTATGCACAAACTGCAAATTACATTTAAAATTTAATTAATTAATACGAATATGTTATAACAATCAATAATAATTTAAATAAATCGATAAATCAACTTACTTCATCAGGTATATTCGTTTGAGAAGTCAAGATTATATCTTCAATGTAGCAACACACAAAATGTCCACAATGATCACCATCTTGCTGCCTCGGAACCTATATATTGATTAGCAATTATAATCACGTACTATATATATACCTATGATTATTTTTAATTGAATTGAAAAATTTATAAAGTAAGTTTACCGAAATATTTTTCCACAACACTTTACTAATGGTTTTTGAGCTTTGACCCGGAAGACTACTCCGAAACATTCTCATTACACTATAAAAAATATTTAGAAAATAAAGCTCAGATTAGATCATATGCATACTTTTTAAAAGTAAAATAAATAATAATATGAGAATATTAAAAACTAACTTACCCGTCCATAAATGTAATGAGATTAGGACGATTTGTATACACTCCACCTTGAGCTGGATCCATAAAATATACATTAAGTTGATTCATGTCTATGGCCACCAGCACCCAATGTTTACTACAATATTATATTAAAAATATTAAAAGATAATCATTTGTTTATATATAAAAAAAATATTTTATGAAATATTAATTGTACTCACCCCACATTTGTCGGCCAGAAAATGAGATGATTTTTCCCAGTATATTTCAACATATGGTTAACAATATCCCTCATTAATGGTGTCCTCTTACCAAGCATGCAACACACTTGTGGAGAGACGAATGAATACTTTGCACTTGCCCCGATATCTAGGGTGAAATATACCTCACCCAAATACCTTAAACAAACATACGCTAATTAATATTTAATAAGAAAATTAAACTATATATGAAGTAAATATTGAGAATTAGTTAACACATACCTGAGGTAAAGACTAATGGTAGTTGCACTCAACCACTTGTCGTGCATTACTTCATCCACATATTCCGGTAGGATGGTCTCTTCATAACCAACCTGGTGAAAGTAAGAAGTAATGGGAACCACAACTGGATCGTAGGTGGGGGACGAAACCATCAAGTGCGCCGTTGACATTGTAGTGACATCGTGGGGTAAGTCACCGTGCACTGGATAACCTAATCGTCGTCTGCGAACACCAATAGTGGGTTCCCTCGGTCTCTCCCTCTCAATACCACTTGATCTTTGTGGAGCCTTTTGTGGAGTCGGCAGTATCTACAATCAATTTTTAATATAATTTAGAATAAATAAGATATTAAACTTTAATATCATGAATTTTACCTTCTTGGTGAGAGAGACCAAGTTCCTCGGCTATTCGAGAAAATGTCCGACCGCTGTTCCGACTGTGGTGGCATCATCTTCTGGTCTTGGCACTGGTGAATTCTCTTCTCCGATTTCAGGTACAATAAGTGTGACTCTCACACAACCAGAAGCCTGGGGACGACCGTGAATGATTCCACTAGAGCTGTCGTGCAACATTCCAGTTGCCACCAATCGAAGAGGATGCTCCACATAAAGGAAACATTCCACTGGCTGTTCGAAGAAGATATTAAGTTTAGAAAATTATACTAGTCTTTAATTAAAATAAATACGAGATACATCTGATACCTGAGAGACATTTTGAAGTGGATCGTCGAATTCGTTTCTAGCATCAGCGGAAAACATAGTCGGGGCACTATATTCACAACTAGCAGCACTCGACGACATCCCTTGTCTCAATTGTCTTTGATTCATGATCTCCATCTGTTTAGTCAAGTCGGTAACCTGCACAGAAAGCTTTTCCACCATAGACATAGCCGCAATATAACCGGCTGTCATCTCTAATGTTTTCTTCGTGACGCCATATCCAAAAGCTCGTAAGCGTCCGGGATGCTCTTGACGATCTATTGCCCGTGCAAACAGATCATCAGTCCCCACAGTGCGGATGTCGTCGGGCGTCATGCTCTGAGATATGCTCTCCTGAATAACAAAAAATATTATTAAATCATTTCAAATGAAGTAATTGTTTTTAATGTAAAGGATAAAATAATGGATGAATTACTGCTTCTTCAGAGATACGCTGAGATCTGTTATCGGGAAAATTTCCATCTCGAGTCTTTCTTGTAGTTTGAAATAACTCGTAACGGGTAACAACAGGCGCACTCTCTCCAGCTTTCCTTTTTTCTTCTTTCTACGATAATGATAAACATATCCCCAAATTATTAAAAGTGAATATATATTAAGAGTGTAATATATTATAAGTTAGTATTTTTATCTCACCAAATCTTCCCTAATACGTGCATAACCTTTGGAAGATCCACGATATCGCGCTTCCATATTCTTAGCTTGTACGCTATTTCTATTACTTTTTTCCTACAGTGTAATATAAATACAATAAACACTTAAAAAATTGTGCATTAATAGGAATAGATGAAATGACATTGATCAAGATTACCTTGAAATCATCAAGCATAGATCTACGCACGAATTCCTGCCAATATGGGGCCACCATAGGGGATTCCTCATAGTCCTTAGGCGGTTTAGGCGAGTACTGACCAGTCTTTGGGTCTCGTGAACTTCTCCTCAGAAAAGACCGAATTTTTTTTGCCGCATTCCCAGCTTGCATAAGTATTTGATGCTTCCTTGTGTGATCAAGGCCGGAGAATGTTTGCTGCATACACATTTAGTAATTTCACAAGCTTATACATAAAAATAAGTCATGCAACAATGAAAATATGCATATAATTAATTTACATACCACGAGCTCATCCCATAACGCTTCCTTGTAAGGACTTATTTCAGGCTTACGCCAGTCACTGCATGGTGGTACGATAGGGACCACTCTCCTGACTGCAGACCCAATGTAGTGTGCCAACTTCGCACTCTCAGGTCCAATCGGCTGCCCATACTCATTGAATGATAACTGCAATTCAATGATAACGTTAGCTCAACAAACAATTAATTAATATAATAAAAATTAAACTGTTCATATGTAATAAAATTAATTACCTTCAGTAATTTTCCTTTGCTACGGTCTTTTTTCAATGAAATCATCGTGACTATACCCCTCTTGCGCTTCTCTCCAGAGCTACTAGAGGTGTGAGCATCAGTGTTATCATGACCCAAGTCATCATGATCTCCCTCATCTCTATCATCTCCATCATCCCCATCATCTCTATCATAGGGAAAATAACCCCCATAATCTCCATCACCCCCATAATCTCCATCATCTCCATCATAAGGGGGTTGATCCATGATCCTGTGAAACAGAATAAAAAAATATTAAAAAAATAAACAGAAACAACATTTAATAAAGTATGTGGAAACAACATTTAATAAAGTCGTACATTTCTTTTTAGCACTGGTTTTTCTTTTTCGTTTTTTGGTTGACTTTTCTTGTTCATGACCATGAATGTTAACGAGATCCGGATTGTTATATTCATCCTCGTTTCTAAGATTTCTCTGGTATGTACGTGGATTTGCAAGATCATCAAAAGAGGATACATAATGTGTGAAGTTCTGAAAATGATCATCAATCATGTCAACATCTTCATCGACTTGGTCGTTGATCTGGTAACTATGATTAAATTTGTTTGACAGAAGCACAATTGACCATTTCTTGTTCACTGGGTCGGGGACATAGAAAATTTGTTGAGCTTGACTGGCCATTATGTAAGAGTCATCTCTGTATCCCACATTCTTCAAATCGACGCGTACAAACCCAGAACATTCAACTTGGACTCCATTTGGGATCCTCACCCAACTACAATCGAAAATTGGTTCTCGGTGACCAACATAGTCGAGTTCCCAAATATTGACAATCTGTCCAAAGTATGTGGTAATCGACTCATTCCATGCAGTTGCAGTAATAGACACCCCACTATTCTACATTGTACTTGCGGCATCATGATCCCTGGTATAAAAAGTGTATCCGTTGATAAGATAACACTTGTATGAATATGCATGCCTATCAGGCAATCTGGATAGCCACTTAACTCTTTCTTTCACTGATTCTTTATTCTGTGACAACATATTTGCAACATAACCATTGAACCCGTCAACAAACGTCCGATTATGCTCAGCTTCAATCCATGATCTATCTCTGGTGGGAAAGGACTCAGACAGTGCTTGCATGTGCAGGTCAATAAAAGGAAGCACATCGACCGTGTTGTGAAGTACGCACAAGTCCATCCGTGTTAGCTCCTCCATACTAACACATACAGGTTGACCACCGGTAATGCCTTCACCATCCATCCTATTAGTGTATCGGGTACTTGGAAGTCCAATTGCATCAACATTTGGAATAAATTCAGACCAGTACTCAACTGCTTCTTCTACTAAATAGCGTTCTGCAATGCATTCCTCCGGCCTGAACATATTCATCACATACCCTTTCAGCACTTTCATGTATCTCTCTACACCATACATCCATCGCATACGAGCAGGACCACACATTCTTGTCTCGTGTACCAAATGAACGGTTAGGTGAATCATTATATCAAAAAATGATGGAGGGAAATACATTTCAAGCTCACATAATGTCCCCACAATCTGTCTCTGAAAACCAAGCAATTTTTTAGGATCAATGACCTTGCTACTCATTGCCTTGAAGAACCAACAAAGCTTTGTTATGGTTATGCGCACATTTTCAGGCAAGATAGAACGCATTGCAATGGGCAAGAAATTCTCCATAATGACATGATAGTCATGCGATTTCAGATTCGTCAATTTCACGCCATCATCTGAAACAAGTCTCTGTATGTTGGACGAATAACCCTCTGGTACTTTCACATCCTTTAGTGTTTGAAAAAACATTTTTTTCTCACTCTTGGACAAGGTGTGTGCAGCAGGAGGTAATTTCGGTGGTTTACCTTCTTCACACACAGGTGCCAATTCTGCTCTTATACCCATAGCAACCATATCCATTCTTGCATTGTAACCATCCTTGGACTTGTTATCAGCTAGCAGAGTATTGAGCAAACTAGCACAAACATTCTTCTCAACGTGCATTAGATCAATGAAGTGTCTAACATACAACTCTTTCCAATAGGGCAATTGAAAGAAAATTGATTCCTTCTTCCAGCCTCTAGTTGGGAGACTCTTTGCAAAGTGTTTTCCATATTGTGTGTTGACATTCTTCATCTCGTTCAATACATCTGTACCTGACAATAAACGTGGAGGTCCACGTTCCTCGATTGTGCCATCGAATGCATCAGCCATTCTTCTATACTCATGTGTTGGCTCCAACCACCTTCTGTGCCCCATATAAACAGTCTTCCTACAATGACATAAACGAATGTGATCTGTGTTCGTGGTACACCAAGGACATGCATCGGCTCCCTTCACACTATATCCAGATACATTCCCATAAGCGGGGAAGTCATTGATAGTTCCAAACAACATGGCCTTCAACTTGAAATTCTCCTTTCTATAAGCATCATACACATCGACACCCTCATCCCACAGGAGCTTCAAGTCCTCTATCAAATGAGCCAGATATACATCTATGTCGTTACCAGGTTGTTTGGGTCCTGATATCAATATAGACAACATCATGTAAGTGCGCTTCATGCACAAGTCCTGTGAAAGATTATAAACCATCAGAATCACTGGCCAAGTACTATGGTTGGTACTTTGCATACCAAACGGATTCATTCCGTCAGTTGAGAGTACAAGACGCAAATGTCGTGGTTCGTTCCCAAATTCTGGATGTCTGGCATCGAATGTCTTCCACTGGGGTGAATCAGCAGGGTGTCTTAGCATTCCATCCTTGATCCTATCATCATGATGCCAAGTCAAATTTCTGGCATCCACATCGCTACTATACATTCTTCTGAATCTTGGTATTATCGGGAAGTACCACATCACCTTCGCTGGAGATTTATTTTTCAGATATCTCTTCTTTCCACACTTGGGACATTCATCGAGGTCTTCATACTCCTTCTGAAACAAGACACAATCACCCGGGCAAGCATGGATTTTCTGATGTGTTAACCCAATGGACTTAAGCATTTGCTTAGCCTCATATGCTTTCGTAGGCAGTACATTTCCATCGGGCAATAGACCACTAACTGCTTCCAGCATGCTTGAGAAGCACGCATCGGTCAACTGGTGTGCTGCTTTTAGGTTGAACAATATCAACACAGCTGACACTTTTGTTGCCTTCTTACACCCGGGCCAAAGGGGTAATCCAGCGTCATCCCTTAATTTCTCTGACATATAAGGGTGATCTCGCAGATTTGTGTCATCCCCACTTGATGTATCAATATTCGGTACATCTCCAATACTATCCTCAACCACTGTATCTTCAAACCTAAAGTCAGTTCTTATGTTGCTTGAGCTACATTCATCTCTTCTCTCACCATGAAATGTCCAAATGATATATGTTTTATCAATACCATGACACATCAAGTGGTCTAACAAACTTTCTCGACCACTAACAGTTTTTCCATTCATACATTTCCAACACGGACATAATATGTATCAATGGTCGGTGCAATGTCTAATTGCATGATTACAAAACTCTTCCACCCCATTCCTATACTCCTCTGATAATCTATCTGCTCGAACCCACTTCCGATCCATATAAAACTAGAGATGCCTATATACATTAATCGAAAAGCACACGAGTTGAGTCTATATATAATTAGCAATCCAACTCTATTTACAACTACTACTATTTTGTAAAATTTTATAACCTCTAGCTAGGCATGCTATAGATCAAAGCCTAACTAAGTCCCAAGACATTCTAAAATTCTAACATGCATTCTAACAATTTCATCTAAAATTAGTCATAAATCCTTCAATTAAGAATTATAACCCTAGCAAGGACATGATAACAATCTTATTATTAGTTGAATGCTAATAATAAGTTAGTTTTAATGTAATTATCACAAGACAATTTAAATCAACTTGTGGTTATATAGTATCTCTTTTCTACCGTTTAGTCATGCATAACTAGAATGAATCAAATTACGCAATCACACAATTTCAATAAATTTGGGGCCAAAAACCATTTCCATTAATTTCACCACCTCAATTAATGGAAGGCAAATTATATCACTAATAATTATTATTCATTTCCATTATCATCCTCATTCACAATCATACAACATGAGATGCATATATAAATAAATTACCGAAATCACGACTTAGAATCAATCGAACAATTTCTATATATACCTAATTATATTATATATTTATCAAATAAATTAGTATTTAAATAAACAAACACTAATTAACTAATTAACTAGTATATAAATAAATTAGTATATAAATAAATTAACTAGTATATATTCATCAAATAAATTAGTATATAAATTAACAATTTCTATATATACCTAATTATATTATATATTCATCAAATAAATTAGTATTTAAATAAACAAACACTAATTAACTAATTAACTAGTATATAAATAAATTAGTATATAAATAAATTAACTAGCATATATTCATCAAATTAATTAGTATATAAATTAACAATTTCTATATATACCTAATTATATTATATATTCATCAAATAAATTTCACAATTTAAATAAACAAACATTAATTAACTAATTAACTAGTATATAAATAAATTAGTATATACCTCAAATTAACTAGTATATATTCATCAAATTAATTAGTATATAAATTAACAATTTCTATATATACCTAATTATATATATTCATCAAATAAATTAGTATATAAATACACAAACACTAATTAGTATATATTCATGAAATTAACAGTACTAATTAACTAGTATATATATAAATTAAAAAATTAGGCATATAATTAACACTAATTACCTGTCGACGGCGAAGAGGCGGAGAGGCGGAGGGATACGGCGGCGGCGGCGGCGGAGAGGCGGCAGCTGGTGCGCGCGGACTGGGGCCTCGTCGGGAGAGGCGCGGCCTGGGACGGCGTCGCGAGCGCGGCGGGCAGGGTGCGCCGCAGGGGAGGGTGGCGCCGCGGGCTACGAGGGCGGCGCAAGGGGGCTGGAGGGAGCGGTGGCGCGCGGCGGGTGGGCGGAGATATCGGAGGAGGGAATTAATTTGGAGATCGATATATGCGCGTACTGGAATTAGGGATTTGGAAAGGATTTAAATTGGGTCAAACACTTGCATAGCGGTTTTGAACCGTTATGCAAGTCTGCAACTTAGAGAGCGGTTCTTAACCGCTATCCTAGTTTCACTTGGATAGCGGTTTTGAACCGCTATAAAAGACGAACTTGGATAGCGGTTTTGAACCGCTATCTTGCAGTTGAGTTTTTACATAGCGGTTTTCAACCGCTTTCTAAGGTTTTACCTAAGTAAGCGGTTTTAAACCGCTGTCTTACAAATTTTTTTTTTTTTTTTAAATTACTTTACAAAACCGCTCTCCAAGTGGGTTCTTGGAGAGCGGTTTTTATAATAGTTATCTAAGATTAGCTATCTAAGTTCGAATTTGTAGTAGTGATTGTTTTCATCCTACAAATAAACAAGACCTAAAATTTAAAATATTTTTAAACAATAAATGTACAAACTTAAAAAAAAATTTACTTTAAAATTTCTAAGTTTAATAAATCAAGTTACTATTTAAATTTTGATTAAATTTAGGTTTGATTTATAATTTTAAATACTTTTTAAATATATTTTTAGATAACTTTTATTTTAATAATTATTTTTATTACAATTGAAATATATAAAATAACTTAATTTATTAAACTTAGAAACTTTTAATAAAAAATTCTTAAAGTTTGTATATTTATTGTTTTAAATATTTTTAAATTTTAGGTTTATTTATTTTTGGGTGCAAATAATATCTCACATCGAATTTATAAGGAATTATCATAGGGTTTAAGGATGGACAAATATTTATATTGGTATGAGGTCTTTTGGGGAAGTCTAAAAATGAATACGTGCAGTCTAAGCCTAAAGCGGACATTATTATACCAATGAAAGATCGTGGTCCATCCGCGGGATCCCAACATTATTAAATTTTAAAAAAAAAAATTGCACCCTAAATAACTTATTTTATTAGTTATCTAACTATCAACTGATGTCTTTATGAAAAATAATTGAAAAATTATATTTTAGTGACCAATTTTGATGACTAGTGAAATATAGTGATTAAAATTGAAATTGAGGTAAAGTTTGGTGACAAAAAATGATATCAACTCTAACTTATTCTGTTAGTTGACTAACGGTCAGCTGACGCCCTGACAAAAAATGATTAAAAAAGTATAGTTTAGTGACCAATTTGGATGACGAGTGAAACTCAGTGACCAACACTGAAATTGGGGTAAAATTTGGTGATCAAAAGTGATATTAACCCCCATTTTAATGACAAACATATGTATATATAAGTAAAAAACTAAACTATATATGTGTGAAAGAATTTTGTCAAATCTTAAAATTCGAACTTGTTGAGAGATGTATCACTAATTCATTTAATTATTTCTCTTACACCTTTTATTCATGGGCCGAACTCCTCTTTGATCTGATACTATAAAAAAAATCATTTTATTAAAAATTTTGAACTAAAAGCGAAGTGAGATATTAATTCAAGAGTAAATTTTTGTTTATCATAAACATTCCAACACTTGTGTAGCTATTCTTTAGTTCTTTTTTTTTTTTTTTGAAACGGCTAATCTTTAGTTCTACTCATGTTGTTCTGCTCGTAATTTGACTAAATAATACTCCAAGTTAAACATATATATACATTTTTGTTATCATATACTATATATTTTGAGAAGTTAATTACCTGTAAATTTTAAATATATTCCCCCATTTTCTAATGAATTTTATATTTTTTTTTTATGACGCACCACATTAAATTTCATACTTAAAAAATAAAAATAAAACATTCTTACAATACTCACTTTATTTTAAAATACTCTACACTTTTGGTTAACAAAGTCAATTAATTTTTCTTAAAAAAATGTGCACCACTGATCTCCTTTAAAATTTAACAGCGGACAGAAGGAGTATATATTATAAAAGAATTGTACATCATAAAAATCGGTGTGTTTAACTCATTAATTAATTGATAAATTAATATTAATGCATCTCACATTTGGTCGTCTCTTCTCATGTAAGAGTGTTTGTTAATTAAAGATTGGAAGAAAAAGAAGGACAACACAGAAATTGGTATCCGAGGAAGTTTTGTTATGTGCATCATTAAAGATTTGGACATACACGTAATTCATTCATTCATTCACATGTCGCCCACACGGAATTGTGAAGAAGCCCCACCCACAGATTATAAGTTGCAAAAAGATGCATATAATTAATATGCATGGGTGGATCTTACCTCATCACTTATATGCACCACCACATGCACCCTCCCACTCTACAAACTCGATCCACGACTTGATGACGACCCTTCATGCAGGCTGCACCATCAATTTTATTTCATTTAAAAGTCCGAGTTTATTAAGAGATGTGTAACTAATCTATTTATTTTCAACTTCACTCTGGATTCTCAAATTTTTCACTTCGAGGAGGAAGTCTAATGAGTGACAGTTTAATATGTGTGAAGTTATTTTAATCGAAAATAGAACCCAAGGCGTGTGGGCATGAACAAATTTGTCTAGTTTAAAATTCCGAACTTGTAAAGAAGTGTGAAATTAAACGATTTATATTATTTCCCTAACATAATCTCATTGAATGGGCAATCATATATGAGTTGCTTTTAACGGAATTTGATGGGCAAGAGCCCAAAGATCTGTTACCATTTTTTTTTTCATATAAAAATCTAATTCCTTTATATTAATTTCCTAATACATATCATATTAGAAAGTTATCGAACAAATCAACAAGCTCACAAAGGATACGTTCACAAGCTTCGGCTCGGGCAGGGCTCGAATAATGAGCTCCCATTATTATTATTTCAGATTAGATTTTATCAATTCTTTTAATAAAGTCAATCTCGTTCACTTTATTTATGAGTTTTTTGCACCGAGGTCGAGCTCAATTTGTTAACTGACGAGCTTATTGGAGTTGGGCTCGAACTAAACTCGTTTACTTTGATAATGAGCTTTTTTCGAGTCGAACTCGACTACTTGCGAACTCAATATCTAAGCCATTCTTATGTGAGCACTACTATTAGATGTTGCATGATGATATTCAACACAATTGCCTCAATTACATCTCTAATGGACGTCAACTCTTATCCTGAACATGAATAACAAAAGAAACATGAAGTTATGAACTTGCAGGTCTTAAAGGTGAAATGTTGATTGTTTACAATAGATGCGAACAGGGGCGGACGCACCCTTAGGCAAGGTGGGGCAAGTGCCCCACCTGGATTTCATACATTATATATATACTCTTGTATGTTAAAGAAATCATTCGTCCCTTGCCTGGTCTAATGGTCGGTCAGTGCGTTCCCTCCTTGAGATCGTGGGTTAAATACCCAACTAGGTGCATAAATTTTTTAATTTTATTTATATACACATTAACTACATATACTTATTTTTATTCTAAAATTTCCTTTTAAAGTTATTTATACTTAATTGTTTTAACCACATATTTAACTTAAATATATTAAATAGAAATACACCATACGTTGTACGTAAATTTTTGCGTTAAATACAATTGACACGGTTTACAAACTAGTACAAATTAATTCACTCATTCAAAATATTAAAGCATCATTTTCAAATTTTGACTTGTCTCATCCTTATTTTCCTCCACTCCACATTATAATAATTGTTCTTTACAATACTCTTATACTGTCATTACACCTTTAAAGTATCAGTTATAAATCGTCAATAAAATAAAATAAATCATTTTTTTAGATGGAAGAAATATAATTTTGTGCTCTCCCTAACTTCAGTTCCTGCGTCCGCCTCTGGATGCGAACAAGCAGATGTCTTCTCTCGATATATCTCGCTGCAACAATATATCTATTTATTGAACAATATTATAAAATTAATTTCTGTGTATTACTATTGAAAATCTACAATGTAACTGAAATAATAAAACAAAAATTATAAAAGAAATTACAATGAAATGATTTCTTTAACTATTTCGAATAATTCTAAAAGTAAAGCGAACATTGGGACTGGATTCACCATTTATAAGTGCTACAAGCACACAAACTGCATAAATCCTTTTTGGAAAGACGGACGCTCGGACAAAAAAAATTCAATCCTCGAACACAGATTCTGAAAGCACCTAAATCATTCACGATCACAGACACTTTGAAAAACTCAAATCAGCCACCAATTAGGGAATTTGTCAACTTCGAATTTAGCACATACAACACATGTTCTTTCATCTTAACTGAGTCTTCTATTCAACGAATCTGAACACTTCATATTTTGGGCTTAAAAAAATTGGAGATCCTTTCAAAGCTCAACTTCAACTCAAAGTTTAATATAATTATCAAGGATTAAGAACTAAGGTCCACGGTCCTGAGTTCAGGCCCAGTTAATAACTTTTTTTTTTTATTTTCACTCACCATTATTTTCAATCATTACCATATTAACTAGTGACTTGGGCAATAAGATTAATATATTTTGTTATTTTAAGTACAATTAAAAAAAAAAAGAAAAAACACGCACAAAACTTGCCTCGTGTGATTAGTAATTTGCTAGTCAAGTTTCTCATATATTTTGTTTCATTTCCTTTACTCCAACCCTTTTACTATATTGAACTCTTTTTTGTTTCAGTTGAGATACAGTATTATATATTCATTAAAATGACAAATCACCTCACTATTTGACCCGTGCTAAGATTTTAATTTTGTTATTACTGATGAAATTTTCAAATAATCGAACTTCATGAAAAAAAAAAAAAAAAATCGAACTTCATGAATATTATTTTTTTTGTTAAATGTTTTGGGATGCTAAAGGTCATCCTATGTATTGACTTTGTGGAAAACAGAAAGAATCAACCAATAATTGGCCTTTTTTTTAATTATTATTATTATTTTTTGAAGAAAGCAATAATTGGCCCTTGAAAAATAAAATATATGGCTCGTAACAGCAAAGGCTAATGTATGCCCATTCAAAATATTCTTCTACCAACTGTATTCTTTTGTTTGTTTTCCACGACAACCCTTCTCATTTTTCCTCCTCCAATCTTCTTATCTTCTCTCACACACAGACTCATCACATTTTCTCTCTCCTCCTATTATTTTTTCCATTTATAATTTTTTTTCCATCTTGCCAATTTTTTTTTTTTTTTTTTACACAAAATGAATGCATATGCTTTTAATATGAGATACATTCTTGGACAAAAAATGTAAATAAGGCGTGAATGATTGAATATATCAATTCGATACTATATACATCAATTGCTTATTTATACATGCACACAATTATCACTAATAAGGGTCACCATACATTAACGTATTGTATTCTAGGTAAACAAGAATCATAAGATTCATCCACCAAGAATTAGTAATCTCAATATACAATTTGAGACTTTTCATGCACCAGTTGTAACGTGTAATTGAAAATAAAAATAAAACATGCAAATTAATAGAATTGAAATGTGGAGACAAATATAAATAAAACATGACATTAATTTTAATTGAAAATGTAAAATGCTGCGTTCATATTAATATAAATAAAACATGCAAATTCATATAAGGTCTAGTATACTTAGGTGGATATAAGACCTGGTAATACTTTATATTGCTTAATTTATTCTTACAGACATCATTTTTCGATTAGAAAATACACCAATGATATGCAAGGGTTTCGTCTTCTCTTTCTCTATATCTCTGTTTTCTTTTCCTTCTAATGAAGTTATCATGTACGACTCAACTAATTCATTTAAAATGTTCTCTATATTGGCTTTTCAGTTTGTTTCATTGAGTTACAAATGAGAAAAGGAAATTCAGATTTGTAACTTTGCTCAAAATTAAGGAATACATTTATGAATAAAATCATTTTTCTATATTTAATAAAATATAGACTAATAAATTGAATTATGACGATAAAGTGGCTATAATTCGTCCACCGTAAGTTCCGCTACACAAACTCATCTATCCCCATCTTTGTATCCTTGCTAGTTGTCAATTGTCATTCATAATCACATTTATTTATTAACCTGACTAAATTTGGTGGTAGTGCATCGCATTTTTTGATTAAATACAAATAAAAAATATATTGAGTTTTGTATGATTTTGATCCGTATTTAAATCTTTATTTTTCAAATTATACGTGCAATTCATCAATTGGGGGGGGAGGGGGGAGCTAAGCCACATGGCATATTTAATTATTTAGATTATCTCTTTATAGAATTAGAAATTAACTGGGATAAGTTCAACAACACAGAATAGATTTCTATTCGTTTATAAATATATATATATATTATTTTTCGTAAAAAATAGTTATCTCATTTTATTCGATATGAAGTTCTTTATGAGATAAGTTGGTATCATTTTGATTCTTTCATAATCTCGCATGACATAAAGAATCCTTCACACTTGCACAAAATAGTTATCTCATTGAAAAAAAGAAAACACTCATGTAAAATATAATGTTGTATAATAAGTTTAAAATAGACGATTATAATAATTTTTCGGATAATGAATCTTTTCTAATAAAAACTCGTGGATCCTAAGTAAGGTCGTAGCAGATCGAGTGACTTTAAAAAAAAAATTCATCAAGGAAGAAACTAAAAACTCACTACTAGGTGTGTTACTATGAATGAAAAGTATATATTATATAAGGACAATTGTGTGTTATTAGTCCTTACAACAATAAGTATTTATCCTTATAGTAACGCATTTGTTTTTTTATAGTAACACATTTTCAATACCTTACATGTGTTAAATACTGAAAGATATTTATTTCTGTAAAAATAAATAAATACTTCCTTCGTCCATGAAATATAGTCTTGTTGTTTTATGCACGATTATTAAAAAATTGATATAATATGTAAACAGTAAGAATATTGTGTTACATCAAGTACAAAATAAATTATTTTAAAAATGTTATGTGTTGTTACATCAGGAAATATCCTCGCCTGACAGGAGGTCAGATTCCTGAAGATACACTGACACGACAAGATCGAGGGGCTACATCATAAAAGAGTGTTTAATGTATTATAGGTCTACTGTTGATCTTTATATTAATATTGTAAATAATCCCTAAAATAAAGGGTTGAGACGAATTTAGGGTCACTTTCGGGCCTTTGGGGGTGAACCTCTATAAATAGGGGGTCACCCCCTCATTGTAAAGGGATTCTCATTTTTTCCTCTCATTTCTCATATATGAAAAAGCTCTCATTCGAGGGAAGAACGAAAGTTCTTCCCCCATCGTTCGTGTTCGTTTATATTTATTGTTTGTCGGGCATACCCTAAATAGCCACATACATCTATCCGTACAAAAATGTCTGTCAACAATTTGGCGCTAGAAGGAGGGTCAATTCGGGTTCATCTCGATGGATGAACACGAAGATCCTCCCCTCAAAATCAAAAAACCAGATTCCATAAACCATAAACCTTTTCGATCTAAACCATACAAGCAAGAAATCAAAAAGCAAGTTCAACACAAAAAGAATTAACAACCAGTCCATGGCTGCAAGCCAAATCAACCAAGAAGAAGTTCATGGCTACGAGCCAAATTACAACAGCAGACAGCTAAGAAGAAAAAAGAGCAGAAGAAGAATTGTTGCTGTGTTTTCCGGCGAGCTCAAAAAGTTTTCCACCGCCACGGAGCTCAGCCGCCGGAGCCGTCCCTGCCATACTCGTTACCTCGAAGCACCCCGTCGCCCGCTACCTCCTAACGGAGCACTACGTCGCTCCCCCCCTTCCGAAATAATTTCCTCGGAGTACCGTTTCCTCCATTTTCGCCGGAAAACATTGCTGAGAATTCATGCAAAAATAGAATAAAGGGGCGTACGGTTTTCATTATCAGATCCCCCAACCACCGTCTCGAGTGGTGTGCCAACTTTTCTGTGGACAATCTTCTGTTGGCACGCTTCTCAACGTGCGTTGAAAAGTCAAAAGGTTTCGACCTCGATCCTCGCGCCTTGAGGTCGATACCCGTCTACCCGCGGAGGCTCGCCATCGCTGCCCGCCGGCGCATATGCCGTCAACTTCCACAACCTCCTCCGCGACTCGCCAACCCGCGCTGCCGCCCCGCAGCCTCGTCGCCGTCCGGCGGGCAGAGCCGCTGCTCGCGGCTTCCTCCCCGAGCTTCCCCGCTCCGATGCCCAGCGGCCTCCTCTCAGCGCCGCCTCCTCCGCGGCCAGAGCTCGCAGCCCGCTGCCCGTTCTCGCCTTCCCGCGACTCGCCTCCCGCCGAGCGCCTCCACGCGCAGCCGCCACGCCTACCACCAGGCGGCGATCTCCCCGCGTCCCGTTCTCGCCTTCCCGCGACTCGCCTCCCGCCGAGCGCCTCCACGCGCAGCCGCCACGCCTACCACCAGGCGGCGATCTCCCCGCGTCTCCAGCCCCCGTCGCCCCCGAACGCGGCCTACCAGCCTCACATCGCCGCCTCCCTTAGCCGAATCGCCGCCGCTCGCTGCTTTCTCCCCGCACCCCGCGCCGCCGACCATCGCGGGTTCCTTCCCGCCTCGACGCACATCGCGTAGATTCCTCCCCGCGCTTACCCGCGCCGCCGCCAAAGCGGACTCAACCCGGCGCCGCTGCCCGGGACTGCCTCCCCGTCGTAGGCTCGCCGCCAGTCGTGCCTCCCCGCGCCGTCAATAGCGCCTACCTGCTCCTCGCCCAACCAACGCCGCCTCGATGATGGATTTCAGCGCACAGAGCCACATTTATCTTAATTATTTTGGGTCATTCAGGTATTCTTGGGCCAGGTTATTATATAAATACTGCTAGGCCAAGATTTATTCAAGTATTGGGCCTAGTTTTACTTAGTAGTTGGGCATTTTATTTGATTTATAGGCCAGGTTTATTTTACTATCGGGCCAAATTTGTATATCCATTTTAGGCATGTGTTAGAGTTTAGGTGGCCATTACTTAAAAAAAAAAAAAAAAAAAAAAAAAAAACCGGCAGCAGTTTGGGAGACGAGCATCCGAGCCTCTTCATCAACGGAAAATTCCACGGGCAGTCCTTTGCCCATTCGAATCAGGTTTATTCCGATAATTTCCTTTTAATATATATCGCAACTCGCAAATTTCATATAAATTAAAAGCGGGGGCATATACTCGTATTTCGAAAATTCAAAGCGGGGGCAATTTTTGAAATACAATTTTCATTTGACACTTCCTTTTAATATATATCTTAACTCGTAAGTTTTCATATATATTAAAAGCGGGGGCATGGATATACATATCCTAAGTTCATTTTGTGATGTCAAAAACAAATTATTTGACTCTGAGTATTATTAAATACAATCAGTTATTCTAAAACTTCGAATATAATTTCGAAAAAATCATTGAGGTTGCTCATCGGGTAATCAACTCAATATTTAAAACATGGTCACACCTTTCGACTACAAACATTTGTCCGCCTTCATAGGCGTTGATTAATCCGCCTTTTAGGCGTCGACATTCCGCCTAGATTGGCGAAGTAATCCGCCCGATCGGCGTTGATTAATCCGCCTTCTCGGCGTCGACATTCCGCCTAGATTGGCGAAGTAATCCGCCCGATCGGCGTTGATTAATCCGCCTTCTCGGCGTCGACATTCCGCCTAGATCGGCGAAGTAATCCGCCCGATCGGCGTTGATTAATCCGCCTTCTCGGCGTCGACATTCCGCCTAGATTGGCGAAGTAATCCGCCCGATCGGCGTTGATTAATCTGCCTTCTCGGCGTCGACATTCCGCCTAGATCGGCGAAGTAATCCGCCCGATCGGCGTTGATTAATCCGCCTTTTAGGCGTCGACATTCCGCCTAGATTGGCGAGGTAATCCGTCTTCTCGACGTCGATTAGTCCGCCCTTTCAGGCGTTGACGTATCGATTAGTTCGCCTTCACCGGCGTCAACTAATCTACTTCTCGAGTTAATCCGCCTTCTCGGCGTCGACATTCCGCCTAGATTGGCGAAGTAATCCGCCCGATCGTCGTTGATTAATCCGCCTTCTCGGCGTCGACATTCCGCCTAGATTGGCGAAGTAATCCGCCCAATCGGCGTTGATTAATCCGCCTTCTCGGCGTCGACATTCCGCCTAGATTGGCGAAGTAATCCGCCCGATCGGCGCTGATTAATCCGCCTTCTCGGCGTCGACATTCCGCCTAGATTGGCGAAGTAATCCACCCGATCGGCGTTGATTAATCCGCCTTTTAGGCGTCGATATTCCGCCTAGATTGGCGAAGTAATCCGCCCGATCGGCGTTGATTAATCCGCCTTCTCGGCGTCGACATTCCGCCTAGATCGGCGAAGTAATCCGCCCGATCGGCGTTGATTAATCCGCCTTCTCGGCGTCGACATTCCGCCTAGATCGGCGAAGTAATCCGCCCGATCGGCGTTGATTAATCCGCCTTCTCGGCGTCGATATTCCGCCTAGATCGGCGAAGTAATCCGCCCGATCGGCGTTGATTAATCCGCCTTCTCGGCGTCGACATTCCGCCTAGATTGGCGAAGTAATCCGCCTGATCGGCGTTGATTAATCTGCCTTCTCGGCGTCGACATTCCGCCTAGATCGGCGAAGTAATCCGCCCGATCGGCGTTGATTAATTCGCCTTTTAGGCGTCGACATTCCGCCTAGATTGGCGAGGTAATCCGTCTTCTCGACGTCGATTAGTCCGCCCTTTCAGGCGTTGACGTATCGATTAGTTCGCCTTCACCGGCGTCAACTAATCTACTTCTCGAGTTAATCCGCCTTCTCGGCGTCGACATTCCGCCTAGATTGGCGAAGTAATCCGCCCGATCGGCGTTGATTAATCCGCCTTCTCGGCGTCGACATTCCGCCTAGATTGGCGAAGTAATCCGCCCGATCGGCGTTGATTAATCCGCCTTCTCGGCGTCGACATTCCGCCTAGATTGGCGAAGTAATCCGCCCGATCGGCGCTGATTAATCCGCCTTCTCGGCGTCGACATTCCGCCTAGATTGGCGAAGTAATCCGCCCGATCGGCGTTGATTAATCCGCCTTCTCGGCGTCGACATTCCGCCTAGATTGGCGAAGTAATCCGCCCGGTCGGCGTTGATTAATCCGCCTTTTAGGCGTCGATATTCCGCCTAGAGTGGCGAAGTAATCCGTCTCCTCGACGTCGATTAGTCCGCCCTTTCAGGCGTTGACGTATCGATTAGTTCGCCTTCACAGGCGTCAACTAATCTCCTCGAGTTAATCCGCCTGGAGTGGCGAAGTAATCCGTCTCCTCGACGTTGATTAGTCCGCCTTTCAGGCGTCGACGTATTGATTAGTTCGCCTTCACCGGCGTCAACTAATCTCTTTCTCGAGTTAATCCGCCTTCTCGGCGTTGATTAGTCCGCCTTTTATGCGTTGACATATTGATTAGTTCGCCTTCACCGGCGTCAACTAATCCGCCTCTCGGCGTGGATCCAGTCCGCATGTTAAGCGTTGACTTTCCGCCTTAATGGGCGAGGTATTGTTTGGTTCGTCCTCACCGGCGTTAACTAATCTATTCTCTGCATCGTGAAGTCGCTGCCCGTCAATCGGCTAAAAGCACTTCACTCATTAATCTGTTGGTTAATCTTTTAAGCGGTTGTTAAATCAATCCCATCTTCGTGAAGTCGCTGCCCGATCATCGGCTAAAGCACTTCACTCATTAACCTGTTGGTTAATCTTTTAAGCGGTTGTTAAATCAATCCCATCTTCGTGAAGTCGCTGCCCGATCATCGGCTAAAGCACTTCACTCATTAACCTGTTGGTTAATCTTTTAAGCGGTTGTTAAATCAATCCCATCTTCGTGAAGTCGCTGCCCGATCATCGGCTAAAGCACTTCACTCATTAACCTGTTGGTTAATCTTTTAAGCGGTTGTTAAATCAATCCCATCTTCGTGAAGTCGCTGCCCGATCATCGGCTAAAGCACTTCACTCATTAACCTGTTGGTTAATCTTTTAAGCGGTTGTTAAATCAATCCCATCTTCGTGAAGTCGCTGCCCGATCATCGGCTAAAGCACTTCACTCATTAACCTGTTGGTTAATCTTTTAAGCGGTTGTTAAATCAATCCCATCTTCGTGAAGTCGCTGCCCGATCATCGGCTAAAGCACTTCACTCATTAACCTGTTGGTTAATCTTTTAAGCGGTTGTTAAATCAATCCCATCTTCGTGAAGTCGCTGCCCGATCATCGGCTAAAGCACTTCACTCATTAACCTGTTGGTTAATCTTTTAAGCGGTTGTTAACTCAATCACATCATCGTGAAGTCGCTGCCCGTCAATCGGCTAAAGCACTTCACTCATTAATCTGTTGATTTATCTTTTGATTGATTGATAAGTCAATCTGTTATCCGTGAAGTCGCTACCCTCAAGCGGCCTAAGCACTTCATTAATTTATCATCGCGGTCAATAACTCTTTATTAATTGAACGTCACGGTTCTCGACTCGGGGGCACGACGGAAGATCGTACCCCACCTAACCCGACCAATTTCGAAAAAGTTTGACTATTCGAAGGTTACACAAAAGATTCGCCCATCAAGGACCCTGTCATCGAAGATTCCCCCGGGGCATCCGAGCTATCCTGTTTTCAGGCTCGGGGGCAAAACCTATTTGAAGCACAGATCAAGATCGAACTCTGGCCGCAGTCAGAGCCCAATCTTGGGGGCAATTGTTACATCAGGAAATATCCTCGCCTGACAGGAGGTCAGATTCCTGAAGATACACTGACACGACAAGATCGAGGGGCTACATCATAAAAGAGTGTTTAATGTATTATAGGTCTACTGTTGATCTTTATATTAATATTGTAAATAATCCCTAAAATAAAGGGTTGAGACGAATTTAGGGTCACTTTCGGGCCTTTGGGGGTGAACCTCTATAAATAGGGGGTCACCCCCTCATTGTAAAGGGATTCTCATTTTTTCCTCTCATTTCTCATATATGAAAAAGCTCTCATTCGAGGGAAGAACGAAAGTTCTTCCCCCATCGTTCGTGTTCGTTTATATTTATTGTTTGTCGGGCATACCCTAAATAGCCACATACATCTATCCGTACAAAAATGCCTGTCAACATGTGTGTATGTTGAAAAGTGTAGATAAAATTTATTATTTCCATTTTAGGCAACATGGCTATTTTTCGTGGACAGTCAAATAAGGCAATCATGACTATATTTCATGGACGGAGGGAGTATTGTAAAAAATCAATATTTATTCTAACAGTACATATTTTGCACTTACAATAATATACATTTTCCAATATAGGAACATAAATTGGGAGCGAACTCTTAAATATTGTTTTTGCGTCGACCAAAAACTGTGAGATTTCTAATCTATATTGTTTTTTATGGATTCTAAATTTGTAGAATATTTCACATTGAGTCTTTTTTTTTCTTAAAAAAAAAGGTATCAAATCTTGTCATCCCTAGAAGAATAATTGTAGAAACATTGATCATCAATAACGCGTTTGCCCAGCCCAGATGAATTCGTCGTCATTATTGCTAATCCAACTGCATATATTCGTTTTAGTGTTTTTTTCCTAAACAAATTAGTCAAAATTTCACATAATACTATCTCTCTTAGAGGAAAGATTTTCCGGTCGCAAGGTAAAGTAAAAGTGTGTTCACTTTTTTCATTTATTTATCCATAAAAAATATATTTTTTCCTTATTCGTCAACTATCGTTTTAACTTTACATCCATAAATAATTATTTTATTTATTTTTAGTTATTTTATATATTTTAAAATATATGCCCAAACAATTAAACATATTTTTGGTGGAATGATGTTGTATATTATTTCATTTGTTCCAGGAGAATTTGCACTCTTGATATTACATGTGAATTAAGAAAATAAATAAAATGATGGTATATGGATAAATATGTATATATTTGTGTGAATATACACGCAAAAATCCAAGTTTTTTTAAAAGTAATGTACAAACTGGTATAAAACGTTCAAAACATTAAATTTGTACAAATTTATGTGGGTTGTGGAGAGCACTGGATAAAGAAATGTAAATGAATATGATAGAATAATAAACCAAAAAAATATATCCATATTAATTTGCCAACTGTATAATTAACATGAAAAAGCTCATAAGCCTGACACTTCGTTGTCGCCCATAACTACAATGTGGAGGTGAGTGAGAGACGCACACACACAAACCCCCTCCCCACACTTTCCTCTTACAATGGCCGGCGGAGAACCCACGCCGGCGCCTACCGCCGCGCCCCTCCGTCTCATCCGCGACGTCGCCCGGATTTCCAGCGCCGGCTTCTCGGGGATTTTCAAGAAAGACTGTGCCGACTTGGCCCGTAGAGTCTCACTCTTGGCGCATTTGCTCGAAGAAATTAGGGATTCTAAGAAAGTCAAAGACAACGGTGAATTGGGCTCTTCTTCCTGCAATTCCTTCGTCTCTGATCTGACTATGGCTCTCCAGGCTGCCAAAAGGCTCGTTGTTGCCGCTAACGGCTTTGACAGTTCTAAGATTTCTTCTGTAAGTGTGTTGTGATATGTTTTTCGTTAAATTCTGCAATGTGTTTGTTTCTACCTGAATTGATTGCGGGTTGCGTCTCATTAGTTTAACTGCATTTTGTGAGATGAATTTGAAAAGGGTTTTTTTTTTTTTTTTTTATATTTGTGGATTAATTGAAAAGGGTTGAGTGTTGGCTTTAAGGTATGTTGAGTTGACGCTGAAATCAGGTTTGCTAATTTGTAGCTTCGTGATGCTGGATTGTTTCTGCATCTGATCTGAATTATATGTACAGCTAATAGTTCAATCATTAGGTTCCATGTGAAATGGTGTAGCAAATACAATGGTTCTGCTTTGCTCTGCATTTATATAATTTTTTGGAAATAAAGATCTAAATTGTTGTGTGACTTATTGATGTGAGATCTCTCTTTGCCTCTATGTGTTTGGTTTATGGGATATCATTTTCTATGTATACTGAAAAATTTGTTTCCATATATGCATTTGGGTAGATCTGTTTAAGAGTTATACTTGCATAATTCTGACTGCAAAATGTAACAATTAAACTGCAATATCAAGCAAGGGAAATAATATGTTTGTTCATTGTGAACATGGCTAATCACCATCCTTGAATGGGTGATAATTATTGTGATCATATAGTAAATCTTGGTAGATTCCAATTAATCAAATGGATGTCATTCGATTTTCTTTTAGATCATAACTTTTGGATTCCAATCTGGAAACGGTCCTGCCTTAAAGTGGCCTGCCTCTGATAAAACTTGCCTTTGTTTGGTTCAAGGATGGGGCAATAAAGAAACTCTCATTTCAGTTCCAATGTGTGACATGGAAATTGGAGAAAGCTTTGACCAACATACCTTTTGATGATTTCGATGTATCAGAAGAGGTGCAAGAACAGGTGAGCATTAAGCATCTTTATATTTCTATCTGGACAAGGTTAATACTTGATATCTGACATAATAATAATCCTTTGTCCCAGATTGAATTAGTCAGGGCACAGCTGAAACGAGCCTGTGAAAGATACGGTGTGTCCCTGAATTCAACTGTACTATATAGGGCACTTTCTCAGCCACTCGATAAAGAGATCGATCCATTTCGACCAAGCAACCGGTCAATTGGAAGTCTGCATGTAGAGAATACTGGGATTATTGATCACGACGTTGGGCAAAAATTTGGGGGCCACTTAGAAGGCATTGCTTCTCCAGAAAATGTTATTCAGAATGTAGAAAGTTTAGGGAAGTCATCCTCATCAATTGAGACCGGTTCTCCTAAAGATTCTGATTCTCCAAAGATCAAAACCTCAACGTGCAAAAGCCTAGAGGAGAACAAGAAGATAGATTCTCCTGTAATTCCAGAAGACTTCCTCTGCCCTATATCTCTTGAACTCATGAGGGATCCCGTGATTGTATCCACCGGGCAGGTAAAGTCTCGCATTGGATTATTATCAGCTATTTTCTTCATCTTTTTAGGAGAAAGTTTGGATTATGATATACATTTTCAATCTTGTTTTGATATTTCAGACCTATGAGAGATCGTACATACAAAAATGGATAGACTGTGGCAACACAACATGCCCAAAAACTCAACAGAAGCTTCGAAATCTAACTCTCACCCCAAATTATGTTTTGAGAAGTTTAATATCGCAGTGGTGTCTGAAACATAATGTGGAGCAGACAACTGCACTGATGAATGGCCGGATAAAAAAGAGTGACGGGTCGTTTCGTGATGTCACTGGGGACATAGCAGCCATTGAAGCTCTCGTTCGGAAGCTCTCCAGCAGGTCTGTTGAGGAATGTAGGGCTGCAGTGTCTGAAATTCGATCATTGTCCAAAAGAAGCACCGACAATAGAATCCTGCTAGCTGAATTAGGGGCTATTCCTATCCTGGTCAATCTGTTGACAGCTGAGGATGCTCAAATTCAGGATAATGCGGTAACTTCGATTCTGAATCTTTCCATATTTGAGAACAACAAAGGACTCATAATGCTTGCGAATGCAATCCCGTCTGTCGTTCAAGTCCTCAGAGCTGGAAGCATGGAAGCAAAAGAAAACGCTGCCGCTACCCTTTTCAGTTTGTCCTTAGCAGACGAAAACAAGATAATAATTGGGGCATCAGGGGCAATACCGGCATTGGTGGAATTACTTCAGAATGGAAGCCCACGAGGCAAGAAAGATGCTGCAACAGCATTATTCAACTTGTGTATATATCACGGAAACAAGGGCCGGGCAGTTAGGGCTGGGATCATCACTGCATTATTGAAGATGCTGACCGATTCCAGCAGTTGTATGGTCGATGAAGCTCTGACGATTCTCTCCGTTCTTGCTGGCCACCAAGAAGCAAAGGCAGCTATAGTAAAAGCTAGCACGATTCCTGTGTTGATCGATCTTGTGAGAACAGGATCGTCTCGTAACAAGGAGAATGCGTCAGCTATTCTGCTTTCTTTGTGCAAAAGAGACAACGAAAATCTTGCTTGTTTGCGTAGACTTGGGGCGGTGATACCTCTCTCGGAGCTTGCTAAAAACGGGACAGAGAGAGCCAAGAGGAAGGCTAACTCGTTGTTGGAGAACCTTCGGAAATTGCAACAGGTCTAACAGGTTTGGAACTTATTATTTGTTTGTTCCTTGGATGATTCATCTGACAGCTGATAAAATACACAAATTTTAGGATGTGGTAAAGAAGAGAAGCATGAGAAATTTGTCATGCTTCTTCCATTTTATTTAATTACTTGATTCTTGGTTTCCCAAACGTTTGTTTGATCTGTTTATGATGTAATTTATGACTAAAAAGACTGATTGTTTATTTGGTACTTGGTGGAGAAACAGAACATCTAGTCTCTAGTGAGATGGAAAGATGTTTTCTCACATTGATGTAATAAATCTTGTCTTTAATTTGATCTCACTTTTTTCTATGTTCAAGCTTTTGTCGCACCGTCCAATATATTTTTTCTTGCGAACAGCTTGTTTTATGAGATTCTTGATCTGCATTTTTCTGTTATAGGAAATTTCATGTTCAATATATATATATATATATATATATATTTTTTTTTTGTAAATTACCAAAAAAATCTCGACATTTGTCCAAATTACCCAACGAACTCGTGGTTTGAGTAGACTAGATAAATGCCCGCGTATTACGCGGAATTTTTATAAAAATTGATTATATATATGTATTATATATATTTAAATAAATTTGCTCACTGTAAAATAATATAATTATACTATATGATGAATATATTCAATTATAATTTTGATTTTCTGTATTTTCTAGACAATCAGACTTGTCAATTAAATGTTAAAATTTAAGATAGTTAGATTTTAAAAAAATTAATTAATAATTTAATCGACAGAAATAAGTCAAATTTATTTAATATACTTAAATTCTTTTTTTTTTTCACAAATTAAGATTCGCTAAAAGGAAATCTTCAAATACAAAGAGACAACAAAAATAATTCAATTGAACATTAAATTTCACATAATTAGATTTTTTTTTTTTTTAAAAATAACTAATCAATTTAGTAATAATATGTAGAGTTAAGTATACATAAGTTACTTGTTTGAATTATTAACACTTTTTTTTAATATATCATGATATCCTAATATATAGTTAAATAAAATATAAATTGGTACAATTACAATATAATTTTATAGACTCAAGTTATATACGATAGAATTATAACTTTATTGAGATATATAGCATAGCTTAATTGGTAATCATATTAAACATTAATCATGAGGTGTAGGGTTCAATTCCATATGGATACATTTTTTTTATTAGACTACCTATTATATAAAGTCACATAGATGACATGACACATAAGACTCATGCCACATGGATTACACATAAGACTCAAGAATTGACATGTATAGCTTCCACAATTATGCCACATAAGCGAAATTAACCACAAAATGACACGTAAGCGAAACTTATCTAAAGACGCCACATAAGCATAGCAAACTCCCTATTAGTATAATAGGGGATTATCGAAACTCGGGTTCTATACAATTGCCAAACGAACCCTGAGTATGGTCCTTTTGGTAATTTACTCAAACCATCGAATTCGTTTGATAATTTATCCAAAATACGAGACTTTTTTTAATTTGAACATTCGAGTGGTTTTCGTAATTTACATTATTAAAGTTTTGGCTTGGTTTGAGGTATATTATTAAATGTTTAGATTAAATATTTTAAATATTAATTCAATTAAAATATAATTTTTTTAATATTTTATGTGTGTACATTAAATTATTTATTTTTAAATATATTAAAGCAAGTTGAATATTAATTATATAATTTAACTTGTAGCAACTTTATTTTAAATATAAATTAGAGATGTAAATTTTATTTTGTAGAGGTGTATAACTAATTCCAATAATTATAAATGTGTAATTAATTCTACTAATTGAATAATTAAGTACACATATGGTTTTATTTTTTATTTGATCTTTTTTTTTTAAGTAGAATACATCATATATATGATGTTTTTATATATATATATATATATTGTGTAACGATTAAATTATGTTGAAATAATATGAATGCGAATGTATAAGTATAATGAACAATAAATTTGTTGTCAAAATAATTTTGAAAATTAACACTTATGGTTGATTTCTTTTTTTTTTTTTTTTTGTAATTTACTAATATAGTCATGACTCACCTTTTTTTTTTATGAATTCTGGTCAATTTTAATTAAAAATATATAAAATTGTCAATTAACAATATTTAAAATTACCTTGGTCAATTAACCTTGCAATAAAAAAAATTAGAAATCAATTTTAAATAATAATTTTTCAATTACCTAAAATTCAAATGGTCATTTAATCCATCATAATAAAAAATAAAAAAAAAAACATAAATTTGTAATTAAAAAAATATCATAAATTATTCTACAAACTAAAAAAGATGGCTTGTATAGTAAAAATAAGTGAATAGAGGGTGATTTACAAATATGTATAATGAATATAAATATAGAATATATAAATATTTCCTAAAATATCATAAAGTTATAGAATTGTAGAATTTTGAAATAGAGGATGGAGAGAGGGTGTTGATTCACAAATAGATATAGGCAAAGTCTCGTATACACCAAGTGCACGGTGCACTCACTCAACAGTTGATACTGTATACACTAAAAGTTAGTCACAATTACACTGAAAAGTTAGTCTCAATTACACTGAAAAGTTTACATTGAAAATTGATTTTCAGTGTAAACTTTTCAGTGTGATTGAGACTAACTTTTTAGTGTATACAGTATCAATTGTTGAGTGAGTGCATCATACACCAAATGCACAAGAGACTTATTCATATATATATAGATTTGAAATTAACAATCTGTATTTGGATGCGCTCTTTTTTAATTTAAATTTTTTTTATGAGGAATACATAATCAAAAGTACAAGAAAATGTGAACAAGTCGTAGATATCCCACTTTACTTGCACTACTATATTAGCTTAAATTAAATGTAAAACGAAATAGCAGCTATTTGAACTATTTTTTTCCAAAACAAATAATTAACTAAATTTTGCGCGTTTCATCTGCTCCCTCCGATACACAACTGATGCTTTAGAGTTGAATTTTTTATTCAAATTATTCGATGATTTAACATATATTTTTTTTTTTATTTTTTTTTATCTCTATATCAATTCCAAAAAGATTACTCATATTTTTAGCTTACTTAAGATCATTAATGAGGATACAATAATTATTATACTTCAATTCTTAATTTCGACAACGTAAAATACTACTCCAATTTTTAGCACTTATTGTTATTGTGAATTGGAGGGGATATATATATATATATATATTAATTTAAAAAAAAAAGTTGAACCCTTCATATTCAAAATATAGTAGGTGAGAATAAACCTGAAAGGAAATAACATGCAGAGGACAGAAAATGATATGCATTATAAATATACATATCATTTTTAAATTTTATTGCTACATTCAAAATTTCAAAAATTATTTGAACAATGCACTAATATAATTTTAAAATATGTTGGATTAACTTATCCCAACCCACCTTGATGGATCTTCTTGACAGCCCGACCCGTTTACTTCCTAATAAAGGAGATCAAGTCTCAATTCTCACAAGAGTTTATTCTTGCATGATAAGCAAAACATATAAGAAAATCTAAAAACTCTAATTAAAATGAAATATTGAAGGGAAAAAGAAAACGAAATTCATACTTAATCAAAACAACGGAGTCGTTAATTTTTTGAGGTTGTTTGGACAACAGCACATGCAGTTCCATAATTCACTCCATAAAATTCAAAGTATTACTTACAAATTCACCTGTATTGAGAAGCTTCTAATTATTTTCTCCTTAATTTTCCTTTTTTTTCCTTCAACGCTTTATTTAATTTGAGGTTAATTAACTAGTCTAACAGAAGCATATTTTCTTCATATATATTACGATTAATTAACTTGCTAGTTCCATAACGCACAATATATTCTATATGATATAAAAAAATTCAGAAAAACAAGAAAATATAACAATGATATAAACACATGTCAACATATATACTGACACGCCATATGATTTCTCTTTTTCAAAGCTAAGAAATAATCAAATTTCGGTGATATTGCGTATCGGAATATTTATAATTACACTATTCAGGAATTGAACTATGAAAAAGTATTAAGTCAAAATCCCACATGCATGATAAAAATGGAATCTCATACACATTTGTCAGTTTCACTCCGTGATTAACGCAAATCTCTTTCATTAGAACAAGCAATTAATACTATATATAACACCTTAAAATAGAAAGATCATTTGTACCACATTCACACTGATCGTAGTCATAGGGGATCTTCCTTAAACAAATAATTAACTTAATAATTATATGTAACATAGGGTATGTCTTGAAACTCTATTAGTTCACTCTAAAAAAATATTAATCGATTTTTATAGTAAAATATAAAGTGTTGTGCTTTTGAAAATAAAATGATTTTAAATTAAATTGAGAAAGTAATTAATGTGTTTGAAAAAAAAAAAAAATCATTTTTATTAATATTGAGGTAGTTAATTATTTGTGTTGTAGATATATTAGAATGACTTTTAGAGAATCCTAAAGCAGGTTCTTAAATTAATTTTACATGCTTAAAAAAAAAAATGGTTGCAAATATTACATATTATTTTTAAGATAAAAGTGATTTTGTCCATGTAATTGGGCTTGCAAATACACACTTAACTAGTTGATGAATTTTCAGTCTCAGAAAAAATATTCACTTCTTATATTATATCACTCGACTTTAGTCATTACCTAGGTTAGATCTCGATGGCACAAAACCTAAGAAGGCCGAAGATTCAAACTTTTTTCAAGGAACACATAGCGCAGTACGTTTTCGTTATTTTATTATATGATGGAGTAAGATTAAATAATACTCCCTCCGTCCCAAACGAATTTGCACACTTTTCTTTTCTGGACGTCCCAAACCAATTTGCACATTATCTAAAAAGGAAACATCACGTCACTTTTCTTAATATGTGTGTCATCCCAGGGGTGCAAATTCCCCTGGGACGGAGGGAGTACCAAATAATTTCCCAAAATAACTGGAGTCTTTGTAGGATTAGTTTGAATTTGAAGGTCTAACTGTATTTGAATCAACCTAGCTATTTGGAAATTGTTCTTATGTTGGAATAGATGTTTCCAATATTAAAATGAGGTAGCTGGCCTATATTTTAATACTCAAATGTGTGTTCAGCTACGTAGTTAATTAAGCTTTGCGAAATAATTGTTTTCATTATACAGACGATAGTATAAATGAACACCATATATACTAGCTCTAAAATATTTAACTAAATATTGATTTTGATACCACATAATACTACTGGGATTGGATAGCGATGCTTGGGTACTTTGAAATGAATGGCTTGTGTCAGATTGAGGGTGAAACACACCCAACTGCCAAGAATAGACCCGCCATTAATATAAGGAGCTACGGTTCATAGATTAGACTATGGACCATTTGCCTAAGATTATTTTAAATATTTTATAAACCCTATTATTTTATAAATTATTTTAAAAAATTTATAAGATGTAATTTTTATATAGTTTATAGGTTATTAAAGTGTTTGACTAATGAAATACAAGATCTATCGTAATTTTTAATAAATGTTTACTAATTTTTAATTTCAAAAAAAAAAATTATGTTGAAATAGAGATCAACTTAGATCATGTAAATGTAGAAAAATTATGATTTAATTAAGATATTCATAAACTTTGAAACACGTAATCCTTGTTCCCTTTGATTCTACAACAATGCACAAGAAGAGGCTGGTGAATATATAGGAAAGTTCGACCCGATCCAAATCGAACCAAAGTTTGGCACATGATAAATAAGTTGATTGCACACTACAAGAAAATTGACATTTAATAACAAAATTCTGTCACTATTACTTCTCTAGCTAGTTAAAAGTTTTTAATGACAGAAAAATAATCTTTAATGACAGGGTCTGTCACCAAAGATATAATTCTGTCATTAAAAACTTTTAGCTTGAAAAGCAATAGTGACATGACCTCTGACATTAAAGATCAATTTTCTTATAGTGTTGCATGGGTACGGAATGCAAGCTTGAGACGATACGATACGCATTTGAGAATACAAATTTTTAAAAAGTTTTCTGTGTGATTTACTAATGATACATCCATTTATATTTTATTATATATATAATAACACATAAAAAATTTACTTATACATTTTAAAAATTGTAAGTCAAATATACGTAATTGATATTTTTTCTAATCCAAAACTTAAATAGATTCAATAATTTAATATAATCAAGTAACAAACATCAATTTAAATTTCATTAGTCCAATGCATATGTTTTAGTAGTGAATTCAATATAAAATGAGTGCCACATTTTCAATTTTAATTATATTACGTAATAAGATTTTTAATTATAATAACATATTTAATGCTTAACAAATAGAATTCACGAGACATATTAATTCGAGAATCCGTTAGTTGAATTTGTCAAGTGGAAACAGATTTGTTACATGGAAAATTAGATTCGTAAATTTAAGAATCGCACTTTTTTACATTACAAAAAAATTGGATTTTAGCGACCGATTTAACGATCGATTTTCGGTCGCAAAACGTGATTAGCGACCGATTTCTAACAAAAAAATCGATCGTTAAAAAGCGGGTAGCTAATCTGCGACCGTCAAGGCGGTCGCTAATATCAGCAACCGCCTTCAGTCGGTCGCTGAATCAATCGGGTTCGACCCGGCCGGGTCATGATTTAGCGACCGACGTCAGACGGTCGTTAATTTATTTTTCGAAATAAAATTAATCTTTTTTATTTTATTATCTGATTAGCGACCGTCTTGTGGCGGTCGCTAATCAGCGATCCAGCGTAAAAAAAAAGTAGCTCATTGGGTTCGAACCCGCGCCCCTTAGGGTCCGGGCGGGATGCGAACCACTTAGTCACTGACCCACTAGCCCATAAAAAAAAAGTGGCTCATTGGGTTCGAACCCGCGCCCCTTAGGGTCCGGGCGGGGTGCGAACCACTGACCCACTAGCCCATATTAGGCGACCTATGTAGTATATAAGCCCTTGTGAGGCTTGTTGAAATAAATGGACAAATGTGCCCAAGTGGAATAGAACCCACGACCTCCGGGTAGACCGGAAGAGGTGTGAACCACTAGGATGCTATTCTTGTTCGTTTATTTGCATTTAATTGTATATAACCTCAAATTGACTCCCGTTTCTTTTAAAATTCATCAAATTCAATCTTTTTTGTTTCTAATTCGTTTATATGTATATATGTATTTACTAACTTTTTTATTAATTTTATAAATTTAATATTTTAGACTATTCTAAATTATTAATTCATTCGTTTTATTCATTTAATTGTATATAATTCCAAATCAAGGTTAAAAATATCGGTATCGATGGATATATCGGAACCTTAAATTTGTGGAAATATCGATGGATATATCGATATCGAATATCGATATCGGTAAATTTAAAAAATTATAAAAATTTAATAACAAACTTTTAATACAAAAAATTTACAATACAATTTGACCATATTTTACATTAGTGATATTTAACAAAATTATGGATATTTTCTCGATATTTCTCGATACTTTTCTCGACATTTTTCGATATTTACCGATATTTTTCGATATTCACCGATATTTTACCGATTTTATGCTCATTTGCACAAAAATTTACTCGAAATTGATTTTATATACTGATATTTATCAATTTTTTTATGGTTACTATGGAACTATCGTTACCCCCAATATCGATATCGATAACCACGAAAAATGGATATATCGGGGATATATCGTAGAAATTTCCAGATATTTTCATCCTTGTTCCAAATTGACTCCCATTTTTTTTAAATTCATCAAATTAATTTCTTTTTGTTTCTAATTCGTTTATATATATGTATTTACTAACTTTTTTATTAATTTTATAAAGTTAATATTTTAGACTATTCTAAATTATTAATTCATTCGTTTTATTAATTTAATTGTATATAATTCCAAATTGACTCCCATTTTTTTTAAATTCATCAAATTAATTTTTTTTGTTTCTAATTCGTTTATATATATGTATTTACTAATTTTTTTTATTAATTTTATAAGTTTAATATTTTAAACTATTCTAAATTATTAATTCATTCTGTCAAAAAAAGAAAATTATTAATTCATTCATTTTATTCATTTAATTGTATATAATTTCAAATTGACTCCCTTTTTTTTTTAAATTCATCAAATTAATTTCTTTTATATATATATATATACTAACTTTTTTTATTAATTTTATAAATTTAATATTTTAGACTATTCTAAATTATTAATTCATTCGTTTTTATTCATTTAATTTTATATAATTCCAAATTGACTCCCGTTTTTATTTAAATTCATCAAATTCAATCTTTTTTTTTTTGTTTCTAATTCGTATATATATATAAATTCATCAAATTAATTTCTTTTTGTTTAAATTCATCTCTCTCTCGTCAATCCCCCCAGAGAGGAACTCTTCGATATTGGGCGACCCATGTAGTATATAAACTCATTGTAAAGCTTGTAGAAATAAATGGGCAAATATGCGCCCAAGGGGAATCGAACCCACGACCTCTGGGTAGACCGGAAGAGGTGTGAACCACTAGGACACATGTTATTCTTGTTAATTTATTTGCATTTAATTGTATATAACCTCAAATTGACTCCCGTTTCTTTTAAAATTCATCAAATTCAATCATTTTTGTTTCTAATTCATTTATATATATGTATTTATTAACTTTTTTTTATTAATTTTATAAAATTAATATTTTAGACTATTCTAAATTATTAATTCATTCGTTTTTATTTATTTAATTGTATATGTATATAATTCCAAATCGACTCCCGTTTTTTTTAATTCATCAAATTAATTTCTTTTTGTTTCTAATTCGTTTATATAATTCCAAATTGACTCTCGTTTTTTTTTTTAAATTCATCAAATTCAATCTTTTTTTGTTCATCAACAATAGTAAATAAATTCTTAAAAAAATATAAATAAATTGTTCATAAAACATAAATAATTAAATTGTTCAAAAAATATAAATAATAAAATTGTTAAAAACACATAAATAAATTGTTCAAACTGACTCTCTCTTCTCTCTCTCTTCATGATCTTCTTCTTAATGATGGTTCAATGTTCCAGTGATCCACAAAACCATCCCATATCGATCGCCCGTCTGATGCTCGACCCAACTCCACCCGATCCCCAGGTTCCCACCGCTTCTTCAGGTCGTAGATAATGTTTTTGTACCGTTCTTGTGCTTTCGCACAGAACAATTGGTGCATAACACTATCGTTGGCAGGGTCTCAAACGCACCGCCTCTGCAAATAAATTAAAAATAGAATATTAACGAATAAATTAAAAAATTAAAAGTTAAATTAAAATCATAATAAATAAATTTTTTATACATTGAACTCATCAAAGTACTCCATCCTCTTTTGCTCGGACACTCAACTCCACGAGTGGGCACCATACTCAAACTGTCTCATCCTAATGATTTGTGAGACGATTGAGCTAGTCTCATGGACTGGAAGCAGTCTGTGACAACAAAATTAAAAAAATCAAGTTAATTATATTAATATATATAATTAAAAGTATACATAATTTATTAAAAAATATTTACTTCTTGTCGACTATGATGACATTGAGAAAATTATCTTGACATGTGTTCATCTGTAATAATTATAAATTCAACTAATAAAAGATGATGCTATATAATAATTTACGGTACTATTATAAAAATGAAATTCGACAGCTCAATAGCCAGTGAAAGAGGCAGACAATAGATTAAAAAAATTGTGATTTATGCTCTCAAAATGTCCACTTCAAGGAAAAATAATAATTCAAAACTCACTAATTTGAGCAACTAAAACTCAGTGTAAAGGTAAAACAGCATGCAAGTATTTATGCATTAAATTGTCATACTCAAGTGAAATCAAGACTAACACTAATTAAATTGTTGAACCACTCACAAAATCTAAACTATCTAATTAAAAGTTTAATTAAATTATCACACCTCCTAAATATAACCGTAAAATCAATTGAATTTGTTGGTTTTTAAACTACGTACGTAATTGCCAGCATTCTGTAATATCTTGAAACAGCCAAGATGTCTTTCGACCATAAAAGTTAATATATAGTCCACCATATATTAAAATTAGAGTTATAATAATTTACTTATTCACATACGCATATAACGATTTACTTATTCACATACACATAATTTCACATACGCACATAAAATCTACACACTATAAAAGATTATGTTATATATAATCTACTTATTCACACACATATAATAATTTACTTATTCACATACGCATATAACAACGATTTACTTATTCACAAAATATAACTTCAAAAAAAATTATATATAATCTACTTATTCACAAAGTATAACTTAAAAAAAAATTAAATGATTAAAATAATATGAAAACTCACGGCGGCGGCGACGGGGTAGGAGGATGAGTTTTACGAGTATGTGTACGGAGGGACGATATTTATAATTTTTTTTTAAAAGGATTAACGACCGCCTGGGCGGTCGCTATGCACCGATACTTGGTCTCCTTGACCGAAACGGACGATTCAGGTTGACCAGTTTTTTGTTCGCCCGCATTAATGGCCTTCAACCTTTACCAAACCGGGTCAAACGTTACAAGTCTGCGACCGCCAGACAGCGGCCGCTGAGTTTAAATTTGAATTCAGCGACCGTCTTATCGGTCCCTGATCAGGCGGTAAAAAGTCTTGGTTATTTTTTACCGGCTTTTGAGTTTTAGCGATCGTTTAGTTGGTCGAAGGCGGTCGCTAATCATAGATTTAGCAACCGATTTTGTAGGCGGTCGCAAATTTTTTTAAGTTGAGACCGGTTGTTTACTTCGGTCGCTAATTTATTGTTTTGTGACCGATTTTGTGGCGGTCGCTAATACGCGAGTTTTTTGTAGTGTTAAGAGGACGGGTGTGAATCCGATTCTACATTATGATATTTTAGAAGAATTCATACATCATAGATGTGGACCAAGACATAAATAAAAAGACTGTAAATAATTTGGATATATATATCATAAAAAGACATTACTTATCCAATTCTATATTTTGAAGTTATTTTAAAAGAGATTAAAGTTGTGTTTTATGGCCAAACAAGAAGGTTCTTCAATCTTCACAACAATAGGACAATCATATCTTTGTGGCTCGCTGTGTTGAAAACAGTACAAACATGTTAATAATACTATTTGGATAGCAAAAAAAGTCTCGAAATTAATAGTTGTTAATTCATTTTTAGTTATAATAAAACGACCAATTTTCAAAAGTAGTTATTTCTTTGACCACATACCTCATAAAGAAATGGGAACAGAAATTTGAACCATACCCCATAAAACCGTTGCCATTTGTCCATATATTTCTCCACATAATTTCCAAGCCAAGCAAATTAACAATATGGGAAACACTTTGGCTTTGGGGGGAAAACCTAGTACAAAAGTAATGAAGATAAACGGCGACACGTTCAAGTTGAAGACTCCGGTTCAGGCCGGGTCGGTCCTCGTAAAAAACCCGGGGCACGTGCTATTGGAGTCGGAGTCCGTTATGCATTACGGCGTCCGAGCCAAGCCGTTGGAGCCGCAGCAAGAGCTGAAGCCGAAGCTCCTCTATTTCCTGGTTCAACTGCCGAAAGTTGAAGAAGAGAGGGGCATGAGGAGGGTAAGGTCGGGAATTCACATGAGCGCCAAGGACCGGCTCGAGAGCTTAATGCTGGCGCGGCGCTCGGCTTCGGATTTATCCGTGATGAGAGACGGCGCCGGAGTGAGGGTTAGGATGAGATTGCCCAGGGCGGAAGTGCAGCGGCTCATGGCCGAGAGTAAGGACGGCGCCGAGGCGGAGGAGAGGATTCTCGGAATTTTCATGGCCGGCGGCGGCGCAGAACGTGCATTGGAATGGTGATAGTGGATGCCCCAAACCACGTGAGGTTTGTTTACTACTCACTTTACAACTTTTCATTTTATTTGCAAATTAAATGACATCTTGTACCATTTACAAATTAATTTTGCCAAATATATTAATTAAAAGTCTCTTTTTCAGCTAACACCAATCTTTTACTTGTAAAAATAACAAAAAAGTATGAATTAGTGAAAGGAAAAAAAAACAACAAAATTTTCTCCAAATGATTTTTATTTTTTTTTAAGTGATCAATTGTTACAATAAAATTATATGCACTTAAAAATTCCAAAATTGAAAATCGAGGTCTTCAGAACTCGGATAATTAAACAGTGTTGTTACATTTTTCCAGTGTAATGCCAAAAGATCCACAAAGTTTTGACAACTTCAGACATTATAAACTGCTAATTAACCTTTTTCGTACCTAATTAGTCAAAACTCTAGAATTACGACCATGTCCATGCCAAATCCACAAAATCAAGGTTACTTTTATGAAATGGCCATTTGCATTTTTTATATTCAACAATTTCAAAATTAACTGCTTATGGTTGTAAGTTATATTGTTGGGACCATTAATTACCCTTCTTCCCCCTAAAATTGTCGATATTTAATTTGGGTAAACTTGTACACCCTCCGTCTCAGCATTATTTGCACACTAACTTTATTTTCGTGTTTTAGCGAGCGAGTTGTTTATTAGTATTTGAAATAATAAAGTAATTTTTAAGGTAGAGTTTGATAGATCCATCTCTCCTCTATCATAAAATGACTTAAAAATTATTTTATCATTTTAAATATTAATAAAAACCTCGCTCGCTAAAACACGAGAAAACAGTAAAAGTGCGAATAATGCTGGGACGGAGGGAGTACTAACGTAGTGATGATAGAAAATAGTGTTTAGCACAAGTCATTCTTTACAAAAAAAATTATGCGTTATATATATTCTATTATAACGACTTATACTATTTGTACATTATGATAATACGAAATGGTGCATCATTTTGTAAGATACTGTTTCATGTGATGTTGCTAGAAAAGAAAAACAATTTATTTCTGTCTACTTGCTAAATGCATGTTTTCTTTCCACCTCAATTCGATGTCATTTTCTTTTATAAAAAGCTAAATACTTTTCCTTCCTACATTGCAATAAAGATATTGATACTTTATTTAACTTTTAAAAAAAGATTCTTTATGCAGAACACATCTTTTCGAAAGTTGGGTATCTTTTAATATTTTACATTATTTTTCCTTCGGGAGAGTATTCTGTGAACGTCACTATAATATTTTTTTAATAGTATTAATTATTATATTAAAAATATTAATTTAATAATAATGTATAATGAAAACAAATGTTACCATTTTGTGTTATAGAGTGAAACTGGCTAATGGTAATATTGATCACAAAAGCTTGTTGAGATATTTTCAAAATCAAATAAAGCACGATGACAACCAAAAAGATTACTTCTTTTCAGAGAACCAATTGAATGACATTAATTAAACTAATTTGTTCCTTGCCCATAAAATAAAACACTACAAAGTAGTGATGGAAAAGCAGAATTTGTGTAGAGATTGAATACTAATTAGTGAGAAAAGTATAAAGTTTGATTTTTTTTTCCCAGTTTGATTTGACTAATTAGTTATTGATCTTTTGCAGAAGCGCGTCGGATTTTTACCAATCAAAGAAGGAGAGAACCATTAGTACTAGTAGAGGCCACTCCCTCAAAGCATTATATAACAATGATTATTTCAATTTATTTGGTAGCTTTTTTTTATTAATTTTTATTTTAAATTCTATCTGGATCCTGGAAAATTCTCAGCTATCAGCAGAATTTTTTTGTTGTATGTGGAAAATGATGCAGATTTTAGGTTAACTTGGTGAATTATTTATGGAATTTTCAATTTCCTCGTGTATTCTTGGATGTGACCATAATAATTACCAGGACCAAAAAAATACATGCATGATATATACAATAAAATTATACTAGTATATATATATATATATATATTCCATGTGAAGTGAAACGCTATGATACGATAGACTTAAAAAGTAGGACTAATCCAAAACTAACATGTTCTCTAATTAAGTTCATTTTCTTGATATTTAGACTTTTTTTTCTCCTTGAATTGGTTAATCGTGTTCTCCTTGAATTACTTAATCGGGCACTGCCATAGTGAGTAATCTAAAGTCAAATAGCTGTCACACTCAAATAATGTCAACTCTTTAAATATTTTGGTTATCCTGCAGGTTGGTGTCCATAAGAATGGGCCGGTGATATTGTCTACCTGTGAATTGGACAATAAACTCTAAATGGCTCAAATTTTGCAACTCCTAAAACTAAGTAACCTCTAATTAATTTAGGGAACGTCAGTTTCCTTTTTTTTTTTTTTTTTTTTCCACAAAAATATATGAGATTGTTTCAGGTATAAAACGTGATATTTATATATATTTTTATTTTTATAATCCTTTAAATATTTGAATATAACTAAAACTTATAAAAATATTATGCATTATAAGACTTGCTACTTCTTTGTATGAGATAATGTATATATAACAAATCGAGTTTGGACTTTTGTTCTTGACTAATATTGAATTGTTTTCATTCATCGAGAGGCTGACTTGGTTATGGATATGATATTCTGCTTGCTGGTTTATTAATAATGTTGGGGTCGATATGTGGAATTTGAAAGTAAACGATTAGTATAATATTTTCTATAACTTGTGGTTTAATTTGAGTTGTGGATGCCTGTGATGCATAAGGTCTCTACATTAGTAATTTGTAGTTTATTCGAGTTGTAGAGGAAATAGCCTGACCGATATAATATTTTTTGAAGTAACGAATGACATGTATTCAAGTGATGATGCATGTTAAACAACAAAAATCGTAAAAATCTTTCCGTGAAAACAATTTATATGAGAGCATAGTGATTCATAAAAAGTTTAGGCATTGACCAAATAGAATGGAATGCTGGAATGCTAATACATATTAGTAATTTTTTAGCGCAACTCTAACCACTTGAATTATATCACTTTGTCATATATATATATATATATTAGTATATTTTTTATGGAACTTTAACCATTTGAGCTATACCACTTCATCATATACTAGTATTAATTAAATAGGTTGAAATGTAATACCTTCTTCGTCCCACAATAAAATTCACATTTTCCTTAATCATCCATTCCACAGTTTGACATCCCTAAAATTGAAATAGCATTTCCTCGCTGCATCATTTTATATTCAAATAAAACATTTAAAAAATACATTTTTCAATAATTTAAAAAAAAGTATCCAACTACATGTAAAGTTTAACAGGAACGGCTCCACAGCGGGAGTATGAATTGGTGGTGAAAAACAGTTCACCGTTAGCCCTATCAATACTGGTGTATTTCTCACATAAGTCAAATTCACCTCATATAAGAGATGTTGCTTGTCAGGTAGGAAAAGAAGTGATGAATAGAGCTACAATCAAGACATTGTTAGGGTTGGCCCAGTGCTTCGCACCAAAAGTAGTTCGGGCAGCTGGATGTCCAGTTTTACAGACCAAAAGTAAGGATATGGCTTTAGATAATTTATTTATTAAATTAAAATTATTCATCCATGTATTTTTTGGTTCTGCCAAATAATAAATAAACAAAATAAATATAACTACAACTTTAAAAAAATAAAAAATAAAAAAATTACTTATGAAATGTTTAACAAAATATTTTGTAAGGGAATAATTTTTTTTAAGGCCAGTAGGTTAGGGGGGGGTAGCAAAAGAAGGACCACAGGTCTTCGGGCTGGCAATTAAGGACACCAGATTTAAAATGTTGCAATTTGAGGCCAAATTGGCCCGAATTGACTCTAATTGGAGCTAATTCGGGCCAACCTGACCTCAATTTGCAAAATTTTAAACCTATGGTCCTTAAATTGCCAGCCCCAAGACCTGCCGTCCTTCTTTTACTACCTTTCATTACAAGATTTTCACGTTTTAGCAACGAAAAAATTATGTTGCTAATCAATGAATTTGCATTTAGTAACGGATTTACAACGAATATTTTTCATTGTTATTATGTTCGTTGCTAAATATGCCAACGAAATAGTATCCCGTTAGTAAAAAATACCGACAGATTATCAACGGATTACCAACAAAAAATAAAATATTTTATATATGACCAATCTGTTGGTAAAACGGTTAGTGAACCTGTTGTTAAATTATTGTGGTAATTTTTTTATTCCGAATTAGCACTAATTAACCCCTGATTTCGAGATATTTTATACACATTGCACCCGTCCAACACCACTTTAAGACATAACTATTACCTTTCTAAATATAAGTATATATTTTAAAATAAATTAATACAAAAAAATAAATGCTTCTTCCTCATACCAACCCCACGCCCCAATCATTTTTCACCCAAAGTTTAGACCGTCGTCTCTACCCACCCCGGCTCTCACCTCGACCGTCCAACCCCAAGTATTTTACCGTCAATGGTGCTGAGGTAGAATAGTGTGAACTACACATAAGCAATAGACTTGGTTTTGGCCGATCGAGGACCATGTTCCAAGCACGTGTATAAAATAGCCCGAAATCGGGGTCATATCTCAAAATAGTTATTTTTACAATTTTTGTTTTAAATATATATTTATATTTATAAATAAAAAATATTTATTTTTAAAGTGGTATCGGACGGGCTCCACGAGTATAAATTAGTCAAATATCGGGTGTCATGTGTTGAGTACGTGAAATCTGGTCCAATTAGATCTAATTTGGGATTAATTTTTTAAGACCACAACTTAGAGGGTAGCAAAAGAAGGACGGTAGGTCTTGGGGCTGGCAATTTAAGGACCATAGGTTTAAAATTTTGCAAATTGAGGCCAGATTGACCCGAATTAGCTCTAATTATAATCAATTCGGGTCAATTTGGCTTTAAATTGCAACAAATTAAATCTAGTGTCCTTAAATTGTCAGCCCGAAAACCTGTGGTCCTTCTTTTGCTACTCCCCCTAACCTATTGGCCTAAAAAAAAAAATTTATTCCCCATTTGGTAATTTGGATTGCTTACAACTTGACTACAAAATTTTCTAGTTATATAGGCATCTTCATTTCTCATCTATAAAAAAAATTGTTTATAACATTTCGCAGGCAAATTGTTTGTAGGTAATTTTTTGTAAGCAAATGACTTTTAGGTTATTAATTATTTAGAAATTTTATTTCATAGGCAAATATATTTTAAATTGAGAAATGAAGATATCTGTATAATTAAAAAAAAACCGTATAAAATTCCTACTATAAAAATTTTTTATCGGATAATTTAGTGACAATCTTTATTTTTATAGTAGTGTACGCAGTAAATAAACATTATCGTCACGTGCTTGCACTATGTTAAACTATAAAAAGACAAACTCAATTAAAAAATGTATAAGAAGAAAAGTTTGGAATCATGATATTTAACCGAGACGGAGGCGGATCTATGTTTTTTATATTATAATATTAAAAAAATTCTAAAAAAAAACAAGAGAGAGACGAGCTCAAGTAAAGTAAATATGCTGTGACTTGTTGTGAGAGCGAGTAGGGTTGAAATAATTTATAATTATTTTTTAAATTATCTAGATTATCAAACTAATGAAGTTGGGCTTTATTTAGGCCAAGTAATTGATAAGATTTTTAGTTGGGCATTTACTGTGGCCCAATTCAAGAGCTATGCTGCCAAGTGCTGATTGACATTTTTTTTAATGCTCAGACTTACTGGTCTAAACTTTTGATTTATAAAACCAACAATTAATATATTAGAAATAGTTGTTTATTAATGGGCCGCTGAGTCACCATGATTTAATTCCTCCACCCAATCCTGTCGGGCCAGGGGGTGGGGGCCCTGGGGGCGAGGGCTTCGCCTTTTGCTACAAGAAATAGTTGTTTATAGTCAGTTTAGAGATCAAAGTAAGAGATCAAATTAATACCAAATAAAGTTTAGGATAAATATGAAAATTGCGGTCGAAATTAATTTAAATTACCTAAAATATCTTGCAATTTATATATTTGTAATCGAGAAATATGACACTAATTTTAAAAAATTTAAACTTTTTGGGTTCATTTTCAGATATATATGACTGAATTAAAAAAGTGTCTGAATACAAAAATGTAAATGGCTAAGAGCACAGATATATGGATAATGGTTGTAACCGTTACTTTTCGTTTTTATCGATTTCTCAATTTCAGTCCTTTTTCCCAAAAAAATCTGGGACTATTTTCAGACAACCAAAACGTTAAGGAAAAAAAAAAAAAAAGTAAGTCATGATCTCATCACATGAAAAAAATGAGAATGAGTGTAATTAGGGCATTAACTCATTAATATTTTAGTAGAGGTGGGTGTTAATTTGTGTGGTCTCATACAAGTTTTTGTCAAAAAAGAATTCCATGAATCTTATATCACTTACTTGTACAAGATATCTTTTACTATTAATTTTCAATAATTAATATTTTAATACACTTAGTAAAATAGAAAAAAATCCAAAATAATAAAAATAAAAAACACCAAAGTGTACATTATAAATCGCAATCAATCCACAATAATAAGCTTCTTTTCCCGATCAAATAAAAAAAAAAAAAAAATCCACAATCATAAGCTAGCTAGTGAGATACTAGCTAGCACACACAAAAGCAATTAATCCAAACACACACACACATAATCAGAAGAATCCATGTACACATCCAAAGTTATGTGCATGCTGATTCATAACAGCCTGGTTAGGTTTAGCCTCGTACTGATCAAAAACTCCGACCCCAAAAATGGAGGGCGCCGGAGGACTCATCATTTTAGTCATCTGTTGGTTCACATTCTTCTTCAGCTCTTCCATTGCTTCTCTCACTTGCTCCAGCTCTTCCAAACCAAGCTTCTCAATCGGAGACTCCCACCAATAATGACACTGATTTGCCTTTCTCATATTCTCTAAATTCTCACCCCTTTTCTTCTCTATTTCCACTTCCTCCGTGATTTGACCTAATTGTTGGTTCAGCTCCCGGAGCCCCGCATTCCTATGGGCCTCAACTATGAGAAACGGGTCGTTGGTGTTCGGGGCGGGTCGGGCCATGAACCGGTCGATTATGGACTCCAGATTCGGGTGCCCGAATGAGAACACCTTTTTAGCCGGGGAAAACACAATTATGCCAATCTCGACTCCACAAAGTGTGCAAAGCTCACTCGCCTTCTTGAACAGCCCGGACCGACGCTTCGAGAAGGTCACTTGTAAGTGATTTTTAACCTCTATTTTTTCGATTTTGATCTTTTGTCTACCCATGCTTGGTTTTTTTGCCATGATGATGGATTAATTGAGTGATATGTTATGTTGTTGTGGTGAAAAGTTGTGAAATATGGACCCAATTTATAGAGCATCGATCGGGCAATTATTAATTTGGGAGTTAAAAAAATCATCTTTACTTAATGCATGGATTTTTCTTCAGGTTAAATCATATATGAGTTGTCACCAATTAAGGGTACTAAAACATTTTTAATATCTAAATTTTGCCATTAAATTGTTTGCAATAGTCAACCTAGTTACAATTGGTTTTGCATTCAATAGGTGTTTGACAAAGATAATAACAATCAAACGTTTTCTTTTTCTTTCTTTCAACATTAATTATAAAATATACAGTACATGAATTTATCCCCTTTGTAACATAAAATTTTCTTTTAAAGCATAATAAGAATCAACTAAAAACTGATCTAAAGTCTTATGACTATATAGAGATGATTCTGTTTGATCTTAACATGAGTTACAAAAATCTGAAGTCAATATTACTATAATTTGGTTGGATGAGGATAAATAAAAATGATGTTCAATCAAATGCTGATATTTAGATGTAAAAATAATAGTACTAATTAAATACAATTTAGTTATTTACTGATGCATAATTTTTTTAAATATTAATTGTTTTAACTTAATAGTATTACTTTATAAGTTGTTTTTACTGAATAATATTTGTTGCTTTCACTAAATATTATTAGTTATTTTTATTGAATAATATAAATTTGTTGTGCACACCTTATATGTAGAAATTTAGATAATTATAATTAATTTTTAAAGTAACTTATACGTATATAGATAATTTAAAAACTATATACTCCCTCCGTCCCACAATTACTTTCAAACAAGCTTTAATTGGACGCTCAACAACTACTTTCACACTCATAGAAAAAAAGAAATAAATTTCTTTAACAAAAGTCAATAAAATATTACTTCCTCCTCCCACGTCAATTTATACATTTGTCATTTTGTTATGTCTCATATTCATTTCCACACTACCAAAAAAGAAAATATTGACTTGCGTGCGCACTCACAAATATATACATATATTTCGTTTAAAGAATCAACACACACATCTTTCCTAAAAAAAAGTGCAATTTTTTATAGGGTGTAAATTGATGTGCGACGGACTTCATACTCACATACTCTCATTTTTCTTTAAAAAATATATCATCCTCTACTACGAAAGTAGTTTCGAAACGAAGAGAGTATATTTTATTAAACAATAAAAAATTTGCAAAGTGCTTTAGAACTATTTCTTTGGTATCACGATTACAATCAGGACTTTTTTTTTAAAAGAAATTAGCAAGAAAATATCTGATGTGCGTACATTACTAATCTTTATAACTAAAAGATATCTGGAAAAACGTATTCCTTTAATAAGGAAAATCCTAGATTTGATATAAACGAGATATATAAGTATATAACAATATCTTACGTTGCTCATGTATTTTCAATTTTCTTATTGCTATACTTAATTGGTGACACATTTTGATAAACCAATTAAGCCAGTATTGATCATGATATGTGAGAGTTGATTACTTAGGTATTAATTTTATATAGAACATTCAGTCAAAAAAATAATATTTTACATATAACATGATCGATTGATAATTAGATGTACATGTCATTTGAACACTTTTTAAACGCGCGCCCACATATGAGTTACACATATGTGAATTTAAAAAATAAAAATAAAAAGATGAATTAACATTTTCTATGGAAAAATGGAAATCATATATACTTTATAATTCTAAGTGTACTAAAACTAGACAATCAACTTCTCTAATCTAGCACCAGATTGAAAGACTAAAAGCTCAAGAATTAACCCTAATACTTCGTCATATCAACCTACTTCACAATTCACTAAACAAGTTATACGGATTATACTTAATTAATGAGACCCTTATTAACCCAAGGTGATGCGGTCGTCCTCCCTAGATAAACCGGTAGATTAAAAACTCCTTCTATAACCCTATCGTTAAGCTTATTCGTTATTAAAGAGTGATAAGATCGTCCTCTCTCTAATAATTTTCGTACTCAATTCCAAGATAATTCTAGGGTTATTTTAAGCATTCAATTATTAAGAGAATTAGCACTAAACATCACGAGTTATTCTAATTACGTACCAACATCCTACTTCTACGAGTTCATCCTACTCCAAGCATGGAATGGGTTTTAGCCTAGCATGGTAAAAGAATAACGAAAACAATCACGATAACGATGAACATTTGCATAATTGAATTAACAAAAGAATTGAAAAGTATAAACAAAAGAATAACTCAAAATCTCAATATAAATCTGGAAAAACTAGGGTTTATAAGTCTAAAAGATTCAAGAAAGAAAGAATTAAACTAAAAGGTTCAAAAGAAAAAATTAAACTATGAATTCGTAAGTTAAAACCTCGATTACAAAGTGTAAAACTCTTCAATCCTCCTTCCCAAGCTCTCTCCTTCGAAAAACGAGTGTAAATATGTGTTGATATGTAAAAATATACTTGGAAGGGGTATTTATAGACAACAGGCCGTTTTGGGTGATTTGGGCCGAATTTGCGTCAAAATAGGACTCAAACTCCACAAGGTTGATATCTAGGACTCGACCTCCTTGAGGTCGAGTGCCTCTCTTCTTTCCAGTGCAAAATAGGGACTCAAGTTGTCGAGGTTGAGTCCTTACGACTCGACTACCCCTTGGTCGAGTGCCTCCTCGCTGCTGTACACATGTTCATAAAATCTTCATATCTTCTCAACTGAGAGTCCATTTTGACCGATTTAACTCCTTTTTTCTCCTTCTATCCAACTAGAATATCAAAGAGACAAATTAATGAGTTTATGAAAATGATGCTCAAAGGACTCTAAACACTCATAAAAAATACACAAAACATAGGCAAATCGGTCTACAAAACATAACAATTTCACTCCTAATCAACCCCCCCAAACTTACCATATTGCTTGTCCTCAAGCAATGAAATAATAAGTCAAGTGAAATTGTTAAGAATGAATCAAATAACCAAATCATGCAAGCAATTGAGCTCAAGCGTCAAAGATCGATCACTCGTACACGAACTCACCCCCTTCTTCATACTCATGCAATAACAATAAAAAACACGAAGATCAAACAAGGATGTGCACTCAACGATGTGTTTCACTCCCTCTCACGTGTATATCAATATTAAGGGACTCACTCAATCAATCATTCACACATATCAGCAACCATAGGCTTGTAAACACTCTCAACTTCGACCATACTCTAGAACCCATGCCGAATAAAAAAGGATTTTATCAAGGTTGTAATGTAGGCTCTTTGGACAGGTGGTGTGCTATCGTCGGTGCACCAAATTAATATATTATTTTACCTCGACTAATCCTCTAGTATAGTAGGATAAGTAAGGGTCGAACCCACGAGGAACAGTGTAACTAATTATTTGAATAAATTCGTGTATTAAAAGCAATAAAGGAGGGGGGTTTTGGATTGTTTGTATAACTACTAGAATGCAAGAAAATAAAATAAAATTCAATGAATAAAAATAATCTAGCCCTTGGATAGTATCCCCAAGAATAATTCTCCCAATTTAATTAAGGTTTGTAGTTTATCTCAGCCCTATCTCGAATCTTGCCCCTAGACTAGTGGTACGACCAAACTAATCCGAATTATTTCTTAAGTTTAATTAATAAGAAGGTACGACCCCCAATTAACCTATTCGAATGAATAACCCCAAAACATGTATTCAAGATTCAATTCATTGAATGCATTAACGAACCAAAATAATAGGGCAAACTAGACTATAAAAACGGAACGTCCGAATCATACCATCTAGACTTTGCTATACCTAGGGTGTTCTGCCCTATTTGCTACTCCAATTACACATTTATAGCAATTACGGATTATAAAGTGTAATTTAGCTAGAATCAATTAACTAACAAACTCGGGTGGTCAAACCAAATAAATTAATTAATTGGACATGCATAGCATATAAACAAATAGCAAAGAAATCGAGATAGGATGAAATTAGAACCGTTACCAAATAATTAAATGGGAAAATAATTCAAGGTTCAACATATCCTTGGACTAGAACAAGAACTTAGCCACTAAACATGGCTAAATGAAATGATAAAGAAATAAAATAAAACACCGCTAAAATTATTGTGTTTCTCTCTCAAAAGTTCCTCTCCTCCATAGGTCCAATGATGTCTTTATATAGTGGAGCTACCTTTAATGCCATTAAAGTCCTTGAGCCAAATTGATGATTAAATCAACATGTGGGAATTCCCCAGGCTTGATCGTAGGTAGCTTTGAAGAGCCTTGATAATAGGCTTTAATGCAATCTTGGTTCCATGAAAAACATGTGCTAATTAAAATCCACCACATGTTGAACTACGTACTTGTATTTGGCTCGATCCATTTGCACTCACTCGCGTCTCCAAGTTTGACCAGTCTCAAGCTTAATTAAAAAGGTTCTAAAATACCCTGAAAATGATAGAATTAATAATACACAATCAAAGCATAGAGACCGTAATAAAATAAGTCGTGCAATTACAAACAAAATATTAAATTGTTGTTACAAAACAACCCATTGAAACACATAATTTATACAAGAATTATGACTTATCAAATTCCCCCACACCTAAACCATACTTGTCCTCAAGTATGCACTAAGACCAAAGCATAAGGTGTATAAGAATCAATATCACAAAAGCTCAATTTGTTTCTTTTCTACCAAGTTCAAGAGAACTAATCCAAAATACCAAACCGTGAAAAGTCGAGTCAATAACAATCCAAAAGGTAGAGTGATCATGACACTATTTTTTAGAACAAAATAAGGCACTTCATCAATAATTAATAATATCACAAAGCCAAATGTGACAAGATTCAATACCTCACAAGGACATCACTCAATTCCCTCAAGTGTTTGCAAGGGAAAAAAAATCACTCAATATCAAAACACAACATGCCATTACCATAAGCTTGCTTATATATCAAATCTCCACCACTAATTTATGAATATCATGCAAAAGTCAAAGGGTCTTTACAAGGGTTGTAAAGTGGTTTTGATTAGGGGTAGGAAAATGGAAAAGAATGTGGCTTATATCAAGTCAAGAAGTTGTGAATTCAAAGCATGCATAAGGAATTTATCCCCCATTCACTACATTTTTCAATACATATCACCCCTACTCATTTTCCCACTTTACTTGTCAATTTTCAAATACATCAAGAATTAATGTACCAAATAATCACCCTATTAGCTTTCCCCAACAAAAATAACAACACTTTTCTCATTTTTTTTTTCAACTCTTCCCACAGTGGCCTTTTTTTTCTGCCACAATTTTTTTTCTTTTCAATTTTTTTCACACTTTTTTTTAGCCCCCCTTCTCCAATCACAATCATAGTTCACTATTGGCACATGCATTTTATTCAACCTTCTTGACAAGAAGGGTTAGAAATATTGGTCAAATAGAATAAAAAGGATATAAGCTTATTATATGTATTCAATCAAGAAAAAAGGCATAAGCTCAAAGGGGCAAACTAGTGGAAAAATTAACAAGGGTAAGAGTTTCAAAGAAAGGATACCAAAATGGTTTATCCTAAATGCCCTTATCATTCAAATGCATGAATTCACTATGTGGTCTCAAAATGCATAACAAAGCAAGTTCTAGAATGTACAAATCATGTTTGATTACCCATAGCACGAAAAAAAAATGGAGCATGATATAGATGTATTGCTCTTAAGTCTCAAAAGCTCACATGAAACGACTATTGTATTAAATCTTGCACATTTTAATTCATTCAATTATTAATATCAACAAAATACTTCACTTTATCCCAAAAAATATTATCATTCACACCTAACCCTCTTCATGATATAAGACTCAATTCAACAAAACATGGAATTTTAAATCAACCAAAGAAAACCAAACCACCAAAATATCATATATCTCCCCCCCAAACCTAAACATGTGATAGTCTCTAGCACAATTATACAAGATATATAAAAACAAATCACATATGAAAGAATTTAAATAGAGTGGAATGGGGATACCGGTATTTCACTTGGTGGCGATGTTTGTCGCGTGAGTTGGGAGTGACAATGAAGATTTGAGCTTTCTCTCTTATTTTTTTTCAACAACTCCATTAGGCTTCATTGATACTTGGTAAAAGAGACAAATAGAGAGAAACTTATTAAACTAAAATAAGAATAACATAAGGAAAATGAAAATTAAAAACATTGGGTTGCCTCCCAATCAGCGCCTTTTTTTAACGTCATTGGCTCGACGATTTTATTTTAAATTTTCTTTTTTTTACTTTTTTTTTTGTTTTTCAAGAAATCTTAATTTTTTTTTCAAAAAAATTAAAACACGAAAAATTCAATAAAAATTACACCGTTCCCCGGCAACGGCGCCAAAATTTGGTGTGCTATCGTCGGTGCACCAAATTAATATATTATTTTACCTCGACTAATCCTCTAGTATAGTAGGATAAGTAAGGGTCAAACCCACGAGGAACAGTGTAACTAATTATTTGAATAAATTCGTGTATTAAAAGCAGTAAAGAAGGGGGGTTTTGGATTGTTTGTATAACTACTAGAATGAAAGAAAATAAAATAAAATTCAATGAATAAAAATAATCTAGCCCTTGGATAGTATCCCCAAGAATAATTCTCCCAATTTAATTAAGGTTCGTCGATTATCTCAGCCCTATCTCGAATCTTGCCCCTAGACTAGTGGTACGACCAAACTAATTCGAATTATTTCTTAAGTTTAATTAATAAGAAGGTACGATCCCCAATTAACCTATTCGAATGAATAACCCCAAAACATGTATTCAAGATTCAATTCATTGAATGCATTAACGAACCAAAATAATAGGGCAAACTAGACTATAAAAATGGAACGTCCGAATCATACAATATAGACTTTGCTATCCCTAGGGTGTTCTGCCCTATTTGCTACTCCAATTACACATTTATAACAATTACGGATTATAAAGTGTAATTTAGCTAGAATCAATTAACTAACAAACTCGAGTGGCCCAACCAAATAAATTAATTAATTGGACATGCATAGCATATATACAAATAGCGAAGAAATTTGAGATAGGATGAAATTAGAACCGTCACTGACTTGAAGCGAATATACTAACTTCTACTAGTCGCTTTCCCGCAAGCGGACGGGTTCACTGTAGTATGAGTAAGTATAATGGCCAAGTATATCGAACCCACGAGATGGAGTGTATGCGAATAGATCCCTGAAGATCTACGCGTCGTAGTTAATATGAGTGAAATATTTTTGGATTTTTTGGAAAGATTAATTAAAACTAAAATAAACTAATTAAACTAAAATACTAAAGAAGACGAATTAACTAAGGGTTGTGTTCAAATGAGAGATGGTGATGCTTAGGATAGGAATCCCTACGTATACTAACGTAGCAGGTACATAATCAAAATAAATGTGACGCGCAAGAAATAACCTAAGTAAAAGAATGCAAGGTGAAAGCTCAAGATTCTAAACCCTAATACTTTACCCTAACACTCGACTTCACTGATCCACTAACAAGTTAATAGATTGTGCTTAATTAATGAGACCCTAATTTAACTAAGATGATGCGGTCGTCCTCCCTCGCTAAACCGGTAGATGAATTAACCCCTTCTAAACCTTCTCGTTAAGACTACTAGTTGTTAAAGAGCGATACGGTCGTCCTCTCCCTAACACTTTCGTATGAAATTCAAAGGTAAAGTTAAGATTGATTTTAAGAATTCATTAATTAAGAGAATTAGAACCTAACGTCACAAGTTACCCTAATTACGTACCCACAACCTACTTCTACGAGTTCATCCTACCCCAAGCATGCAAGGGTTTTAGCTAGACATAGGTTTTACGTAAATAATAGCAATTGAATAAGTAACGAACATGAACATGATAATTAAGACGAAGAAGAGATCAAACATAAACTAGGGTTTAACGAAATAAAAGAATAAACTGAAATTAACTCAAGAAAAGAAGTCTCAACGTGTTCAAGAATGAAAATATAAAGAAACAAAATTAAAAAGTAAGATTGTAATATGAATTCGTAACGAAAACCTCAAAAACGTAAACGTAAAGCTTGCTTCTCTTCTTCCTCTCCAAAAATGAACTCTAAAAGTCTAAATCTATCAAGTGATGTGTGGTCCCCTAAAAAAGAGCTTAAGATGAGTATATATATGCAACGGGCCGAATCGTGAACTCATGGGCCGAAAAATGCCTTTTAAAACACAAAACGTGAAGGTGCTCGAGCAGACCCGCTCGAACGGTCGCGCTCGAGCATGTAGCTCGAATGACACAGGTGCTCGAGCGGTGGCGCTCGAGCTGCTCGAGCGCTGAAAATCTTCTGTACAATTGGGGCGCTCGAGCAACACGCTCGAGCGGTGGCGCTCGAGCTGCTCGAGCGCGGGAAATTTTCTGTATGTTTTGGGCGCTCGAGCAACGTGCTCGAGCGCTAGTGCTCGAGTGGTTTACTCGAATGCTCCCAAAATTTCTCCAACTAGTACTTTTCTTCTTCAACACTAACACCAATCGTATTCCTTAGATATCTTCTCATCCGGACATCCGTTTGAGTCGATTCAAAGACCTACGAACTCCGTTCTTCGCCCTCGATTCACCTATGAGCATTAAAGAGACAAATTCATCAATGTATAGAAATAATGCTCAATTGACTCCAAACACTCAACAAAATCGGCCAAAATTAGGGTATTTCGAGTGACGAATCATGACAATTTCACGCCTAATCAGTCACTAAATAATTAAATGGAAAAATAATTCAAGGTTCAACATATCCTTGGACTAGAACAAGAACTTAGCCACTAAACATGGCTAAGTGAAATAATAAAGAAATAAAATAAAACACCGCTAAAAATTTTGTGTTTCTCTCTCAAAAGTTCCTCTCCTCCATAGGTCCAATGATGACTTTATTTAGTGGAGCTACATTTAATGTCATTAAAGTCCTTGAGCCAAATTGATGATTAAATCAACATGTGGGAATTCCCAAGGCTTGATCGTAGGTAGCTTTGAAGAGCCTTGATAATAGGCTTTAATGCTATCTTGGTTCCATGAAAAACATGTGCTAATTAAAATTCACCACATGTTGAACTACGTATTTGTATTTGGCTCGATCCATTTGCACTCACTCGCGCCTCCAAGTTTGACCAGTCTCAAGCTTAATTAAAAAGGTTCCAAAATACCCTGAAAATGATAGAATAATACACAATCAAAGCATCGAGACCGTAATAAAATAAGTCGTGCAATTACAAGCAAAATATTAAATTGTTGTTACAAAACAACCCATTGAAACACATAATTTATACAAGAATTACGACTTATCAACAGGTGGGGCACTATATGGGATAAGTGACTCAAGTGAATGGAGAATAGAAAATCAAACTTCAATATTTCGAGACGAGGAACAGAATACTTCAAACAGCTTCATGCAATACACTTTAAATTCCACTACTCTCAACACTTCAATTTTTTTTTTCTAACTAGTTTCACTTTTTCAATCACCTCACTCTTTTTTCTCTTTCACACATACATATGAGCTCATTTTTCTTTTTCTCATTCTCAAATTCATTGTTCTTTCCCACAACTCACAATCTCATTACACCTTCTTCTCAAATACACTCAAGCATTAATAATTCTCCCTTTTCAACTCAACTAGATCCCTTTCTCATTCACAACTTTTCCTATTCTCAACTCAAAATGGGAAAAAAAGAGTTTTAAGAATTTGGATAAGTTCAAATGTGCTAGCAAATAAAATAGGCTAAGGTTGAAACGGGCTATCAAGGGATAAATGTCATTGGTAGGGAAAATTTGGTTAAGTGACTCAATCAAATCAAAGATGGCCTAATATCACTTTCGACATTTCAAACTAGACACAATCAAGAAGTGAGAGCACCCACAAGTTCTAGCATCCTCTAAGGTGATGATCCACTCACAAACGAAGAGATCAATTTAATAAATTTTAATCTCACTAAGGCTCAAGTCTCAAAGCTTTCACATCCAAGCTAGTTCTAGTGAATTCTCACTCTTATCACACAAGTATTCAAAAGGAAAGTTCGCAAGCATACGAATTCTCTCTCAAATCAACTCTAACTCCTACACTCACACAATTCAGACTCTAACTCAACTCCACAAATCACTAACTCATACTCACACTCAAAGATAGCAATCAACAAGCATAAAAGAATTGATAGACATGAAATATGTAGTAGCACATCAAAGCAACCCAACACAATATAAAAACAGCTCAAGGAGCATCTCAAGGCACAATATATAACCTAACTCAACTCAAAGAGAGGGTGTGCGCCTGTGCAATGTAACCATAAAACATATAAAAACTCCACCCTCCAAACTTCGACCTTGTGAAGAGGTCTAAGTTTGGGGTGGTGGTTACCTCATCCAAATAATTCAGTTTCTCTTAACAACTTGGCACACTCCCTTGTCTCGAGTTAGTCCCTTCAATCTCCACTTCTTGGGCATTCCTTCACCCTCAAGGCAAGCCTACAAAATAAAACTCTCAAGTACGAGGTTAGAACTTACGATTCAAAACAACACCCTAATAACTAAAAACACTCAAAAGCAAATAAAAATGGGTTGCCTCCCACACAACGCTATTTTTAAGGTCCTAATGTCGGACCGAGCTCAAAGGAGCTTATGGGACATAATACTCAAATTTACCTCCCTTATTCTCATAAGAGAAGATGTCTAAATTTTTAGCTCGATTCTCATCCTCCTTCTTCACCTCGGGCGGTGGTTTCACTTTCTTTTTCTTCATTTTCCATGGAGGTACCCACTTCTTGGTTTTTTTCTTCTTAACATCAACTCCTCCTTTCTTCTCTAATTTGGTCACCTCCGCCCTTTTAAATTCTTCATCCTTCAATGCCTTCCCTTTATCCCTATCAAAACAATCAAGATCATAATGCTCAAACGTTAAATTATTGAGTGAAGGATTATCATAATCACGTATATAAGAAAGGTTAGGGATAGGAGGTGTGTCTTCAACACAAGGATCAATGGCATCAATAGAATGACAACTCTCATCCTCCTTCGGGTACTTCATGGCCTCATATAGGGAAATCTTTACTTCTTTATCATCAACTTTCAACGTGATCTTCTCATTTACCACATCTAACACCATCCCGGCCGTGGCTAGGAAAGACCTTCCCAAGATCAAAGGCACGTGCTCATCTTCCTCCATGTCGAGCACTATGAAATCAGCTGGAAAAATATGATCTCCAACTTTAACAAGGACGTCTTCAACAACACCTTGAGGTCGAGTAATAGAGCGGTCAGCGAGTTGAAGCGTCATCATTGTCGGCTGAAGTTCTCCACCTTCTAACTTCTTAAATAGCGACAGTGACATCAGATTAATGCTCGCTTCAAGATCGCACAATGACTTGAAGCGAATATACCAACTTTCTACTAGTAGATTCCTCGCAAGCGTACGAGTTCACTGTAGTATGAGTAAGTATAATGACCAAGTATATCGAACCCAAAGGATGAAGTGTATGCAAATAGATTCCTGAAGATCTACGCGTCGTAGTTAATATGAGTGAAATGTTTTTGGATTTTTGAGAGAATTAATTAAAATAAACTAAACTATCCTACGAATGCAAACAGAAAATTAAACTAAGAATTTAAGCTGTGTTTTCAAATAAGAGATGGTGATGCTCAGGATAGGAATCCCTACGTATACTAACGGAGCAGGTACATAATCAAAATAACCGTGACGCGCAAGAAATAACCTAAGTAAAATAATGCAAGATGAAAGCTCAAGATTTTAACCCTAATACTTTATCCTAACAATCAACTTCACTAATCCACTAACAAGTTAATAGATTGTGCTTAATTAATAAGACCCTAATTTAACTAAGGTGATGCGGTCGTCCTCCCTAGATAAACTGGTAGATGAATTAACCCTTTCTAAACCCTCTCGTTAAGTCTACTCGTTGTTAAAGAGTGATAAGGTCGTCCTCTCTCTAACACTTTTCGAACGAAATTCAAAAGTAAAGTTAAGATTAATTTTAAGAATTCATTAATTAAGAGAATTAAAACATAACGTCACGAATTACCCTAATTACGTACCCACAACCTACTTCTACGAGTTCATCCTACCCCAAGCATGCAAGGGTTTTAGCCGGACATGGTTATAATGATAACAAAAGAAATTGACGAAGTAACGAACATAAACATGATGAATTGAAGTGAAAAAATAAAAAGCATGAACTAGGGTTTTAAGAATTAAAAGAATAACTGAAATTAAATCAATAGAATGAAGTCTCAACGTGTTCAAGAACAAAGATCTGAAGAACTGAAACTAAAAAATTAAAACGGTGATGTGAATTCGTAAAGAAAAACCTCAAAATACGTAAAAGTAAAGCTTTCCCGTTCCTTCCTCTCCAAAAACTAACTCTAAAACGATCTCGTATCAATTGGTAGTGTGGTGGTTCAAGTTGTGTGTAAAAACGTGCTCGGAAGGGGTATATATAGGCAATGGGTCGAGTTGTGAACGTATGGGCCGAAAAATCACGCAAGCTCGTGCACTGCTCGTGCACTAGTGCACGAGCTCATTCCACTCGAGCACCCCAAATCGTCCAGAGAGCAAAAACTGCACGACCCCCTTTTGCTCGTGCACTAGTGCACGAGCTGCTTTTGCTCGTGCACCCTGCATGAGTGCTCGTGCACTAGTGCACGACCTGCTTCTGCTTGTGCACGACCTGTACCTACTCGTCCACTATACACGACTGCTCGTGCAGGGGTGCATGAGTACTCCTTGCTTGTGCACTCCAATGATACTTTTGCTCCACCGAACTAATACTTTTCGTATTTCTTCGATATCTTCTCATCCGGGCGTCCGTTTGAGTCGATTCAAAGTCCTACGAACTCCTCTTTTCGCCCCCTATCCATCTATGAGCATCAAAGAGACAAATTCATTAGTTTATGAAAATGATACTAAATTGACTCTAAATACTCATATAAATCAACTAAAACACGGGCATTTCAAGTGACGAATCATGACAATTTCACACCTAATCACACAACGCTCCCTTCTTGACTCCATTCCCGATATCACATAAGATAGTGAAACTCCCGGGATCTTTCAACTTTGGGGGAAGCGCTTTGTGCACTAAATAACTCACCTCATGGTTCAGCCGCACCAACTTGGGCTCATCAACTCTCCTCCTCTTAGCTATCAAGTCCTTCAGAAACTTGGCATAATTAGGCATATGTTCCAAAGCATCATAAAAATGCATGTTAATATGCATCTTTTTTAAAATATCAAGAAACTTAGCAATTTTTCATCTAATTTCTTCTTCATGAACCGCTGCGGATACGGGACAGGTATCATAGATTTTGGTACCCCCCCCCCCCATTTGTCTCGCTCGGTGTCTTTCACGTTCTTCCTTGCTTCTCTTGCCTTCTTCCACTTTGGAACTCTCTCAATCTCCTCAATCTCTTCCTCTTCAAGGTCTTTGCCCTTCTGGGACTTATCTATATCAAGTCCTTCCTCCTTGCCTTTACCTTTATGGGGCTCATCTACCTCAACCTCTTTCTCACCCTTCTCATCCCCATCTTTCTTCTCCTCAACTTCTTTCTCAATCTCCCCATGTAGCTCCTTTGAATCAGCAGGCTTTTGAGAACAGTCATATTTGGTACCACTTCTAAGCTGGATCGCCTTGCATTGCTCTTTCGGGTTCCCCTCCGGCATAGAAGGATATTTCCCGGGCTCTCTACCCAATGATTTCGCGATTTGGCTAATCTGATACTCTATCGAAGTGAACCACCTATTGTTCTCTTGCTAAATTCTATTCAGCTCCATATCCCTCTTCTGGAGATCTTGATCACGCTAATCATTCTTCTTACTCATCTCTTTCACATCATACTCCAGAGAGGATAGCCTCTTACTACCTTCTTCCACCTTCTGGAGAATGGCATATAACATCTCATCAGTGGTAGCACCTCCTCCTCCGGGGAGTTTTGAGCCAGGGTCGACATTTGGAGGTACAGTTATCCCCGCTCTCGGATTGCTATAAGTGAAATTTTCATTCTTCCTCCATTGATTCTGAGGAGGCTGCTGGCCTCCTTGATACCTCTGAGTATTCCTCCATTGATTTTGAGGAGGTTGTGGACCCGGTGGTACAAACGGTTGACCATAAGTTGGCCGCCCTGATAATTTCCACCTTGATAGCCATTCTGATTATAATTCGGGCCTCCCATGTAGTTGGCCTCCTTGTGCTGGCTTCCTGGGTGGTCCACTTTCTCACTCACTGCAGTATTCCCTCCACTCAGATTCTGCCCAACCTCTAGATTGCTGATCTTCTCCATCATTGTCATCAACAACTTTCTAGTACCCTCACTCTCATCCATCTGATAAGCTTGCTGAAACTCTTGTGCCTCATTCCATTGCCCCTCATTCTTGATAATGTTATCAACAATCTCTCTACACCGAGCTGCACCACAATTCAAGAATGCTCCACTAGCACATGCATTAAGGTGGTCTTGACCTACCTTGCTGGCTCCACAGTAGAAATAAGCCATGATGTTACCTTCGTTGTACCCATGTTGCGGACACTCAATGAGCATATTATAGTATCTCTCCAAAGCCTGGCGTAAGTCCTCTCCTGGCTTCTGCTTGAAAGACGAGATCTCTAGCCATGCTTTGATCGTTCTAGACGGAGGGTAGAATCGCTCGAGGAACAGACGCTCGAGATCGGCCCATGTGGTTATACCTCCCCATGGGAGCGTGTTATCATACCACTCCTTCGCAATTCCAGTTAATGAGAATTGGAACAACCTGAGCCTCTTGGCATCTTCAGACATGCCATTATGGCTGAAAGTTTACGCAATCATCAGAAAATTCCTCAAGTGAGTATGCGGATTATCTTTCCCTATTTCTCCTCTAAACTGGTTCTCAGTAAGCATCTTTAAAATCCCAGGAGCAATAGAGAAGTTATTTGCTTCCACTGGTGGCAATACTATCCCATCATAATACCGTTGCGGCTGTGCCGCAAACCTTCCTCTAATTGCATACCAGGATCAGCGTTCTGAGGAACGTGCTGAGGATAAACTGGTGGTAGAGGTACTTGCGGAGTGGGAGGTTGGTTATAAGTAGGGTGTGGGGGGTAGTATGGTGGATATGGATATGGTGGGTATGGGTGTGGATGGTATGGGTTGTGTTGGTAGACAGGATTGTTAAAAGGGTTGTTTGGGTTTTGTGGGTTTTGGTTGATGACTTGATTCTGGTTTGGTGCGGGATTGTTTTGGTTATGTGGGTTTGAGTTTTGGTTGGTTCATTTCCCTTGGGGTGCTAGCTTTGGACTATTGACTCCCTCAGTTCCCTCAACCCTCTTCACATTCTGATTAAGTCCTTCTGTCTCAAGACCCAAATCTCCGCTTAAATCCAAATTCATATCATCACCTCCTGCAGTATTCATCCTCCTCAAGAAGGCTCGATTTCTTCTAGCTATAGTCTCAGGGTCTAACTTTATTTGATCTTCGCTCGTTTCGAGCGTGTTTTCATATACCTAAGTACTCAACAAGAAAGATCAAACGCAACCAGGCAAACAATAGAGAAATACTAAACTCAAAATAAAAATAAAAACACTCACTACTAACTACTAAACTATCTCCAAGACCAACTCAATGAACATACATCGCTATCCCCGGCAACGACGTCATTGACTTGAACGCAAAATACTAACTATACTAGTAGTTACCCCACAAGAGTATGAGATCCCTGTAGTATTGGCAAGTATAGGGACCAAGTATATCGTACCCAAGGGAAGGTATGTATGCGAATAGAGCCCTGAAGATCTACGCATCGTAATTAATATGAGTGTGTTCTGGTTTAGGAATGTAATTAAACTACTCTAAAGTCTACTTCTATTAATGCAAATAATGAATTCAAACAATTAACTAAGGGTTTAATCAAGTACGAGATGGTGATGCTCAAGATAGGAATCCCTACGTATACTAACGGAGCTAGTACGATGATTAAAATAACCGTGATGTGCAAGTATTAATCCTAAGTGTACTAAAACTAGGCAATCATCTTCCCTAATCTAGCACCAGATTGAAAGAATAAAAGCTCAAGAATTAACCCTAATACTTCGTCATATCAACCTACTTCACAACTCACTAAACAAGTTATATAGATTATAAACCCCTTCTATAACTCTATCGTTAAGCCTATTCGTTATTAAAGAGTGATAAGATCGTCCTCTCTCTAATAATTTTCGTACTCAATTCCAAGATAATTCTAGGGTTATTTTAAGCATTCAATTAATTAAGAGAACTAGCACTAAATATCACGGGTTATCCTAATTACGTACCAGCATCCTACTTCTACGAGTTCATCCTACCCCAAGCATGGAATGTGTTTTAGCCTAGCATGGTAAAAGAAATAACGAAAACAATCACAATAACGATGAACATTTGCATAATTGAATTAACAAAAGAATTGAAAAGCATAAACAAAAGAATAACTCAAAATCTCAATATAAATCTGGAAAGCCTAGGGTTTATAAGTCTAAAAGATTCAAGAAAGAAAGAATTAAACTAAAAGGTTCAAAAGAAATAATTAAACTATGAATTCGTAAGCTAAAACCTCGATTACAAAGTGTAAAACTCTTCAATCCTCCTTCCCAAGCTCTCTCCTTTGAAAAATGAGTGTAAATATGTGTTGATATGTAAAAATATGCTTGAAAGGGGTATTTATAGGTAACGGGCCGTTTTAGGGTGATTTGGGTCGAATTTGCGTCAAAATAGGACTCAAGCTCCACAAGGTCGAGTCCCTAGACCTCCTCGAGGTCGAGTGCCTCTCTTCTTTCCAGCGCAAAATAGGGACTAGAGCTGTCGAGGTCGAGTCCTTAGGACTCGGGACTCGACCACCCCTTGGTCGAGTGCCTCCTCGCTGCTGTACACATGTTCGTAAAATCTTCATATCTTCTCAACCGAGAGTCCATTTTGGCCGATTCAAAGTCCTATGAACTCCTCTTTTCGCCCTCTATCTAACTAGAATACCAAAGAGACAAATTAATGAGTTTATAAAAATAATGCTCAAAGGACTCTAAACACTCATAAAAACACACAAAACATAGGCAAATCGGGCTACAAAACATAACAATTTCACGCCTAATCACTCGCCCCTAAAAAAATCTCTTATTTACTAACAATGCCACTGTGGGCCCACATAAATTAAAATTAGCAGGCCACCTAATTAAGTTAACCCAACATAAATACCCACTTAATCTATTAACCCAGCCCAGCCCATTACTACGATTCACTATGTTAAACCTACCCACCACATCCCATCCCATCATTCTAACCCTAGCCGCTATTCTATCTCCTCTTTCGCTCGCCTTCTCCATCGTCAAATTCTTATTCCCCCTCACCCGATTTACCAGTGCCTAATTTGCATATGATTAACTCGTTATCGGGATCGATCTGTACCGCCGATTTTCAGGGCATCGAGGATCAAACGATGCAAGACTATTGGTGGGAGCAGACTAGGGCATTAGATTCAGAACTAAATCTGATCGATCCACAAAATAAGTTGCGGAAATAGTTCGATACGGTCTATAAGGAGGTGCCGGATTCGGAATCTCCCGATATATCAAGCTCTGAATGGTCTTATGGTGAGAACAGCCGTATGACCATATGGTTGTACAGGAAACCCAATCTCCTGAGATGGTGGTGGCCATTCCTTGCAAATCCCCTGATTGATGCGTGATTGATCTAGGCTCAAATGAGGGGAAATCGAAAAATTTTGGCTTGGCCAAATTGCTTGGAGGAAATCCAGACACCCCCTTTAGTGATAAAGGGTTTTGGCAACATGAATCTCGGAGGTGGTTTGTGAATATTTTGGTGGCTTCCAAACCATCACTGCATCCTATATTCAAGTGACTCTAATCCACTTTTCTAGGATTCTGTTATGGTTTATACTTGAGAAATTATTTGTGATGGTTTATGTGATAGTTACATGTAATTGTCGAGGGTTGCATATGCATGTATTTGGACATTTACCCAGTGATGTGTGTAATCTGAGGGGTTTTAATGCCACCACTAGGATTAATGTCCTAGTTTAGGAGGCTTAGAATGTGAAATTTGTTCATGTTTGCATATGCAAGTGTTTGGAGATTTACCCAGTGATGGTGAAACTCTATGATGGTTTCTGTGATGGTGAAACTCTATGATAGTTTCTGTGATGGTGAAACTCTGTGATGGTTTCTGTGATGGTGAAACTTTGTGATGGTTTCTGTGATTGTTGAGGGTTGCATATGCATTTATTTGGACATTTACCTAGTGATGTGTGTAATCTGGGGGGGTTTAATACCACTAGGATTAATGCCCTAGTTAGGAGGCTTAGAATGTGAAATTTGTTCATGTTTGCATATGCATTTGCTTGGAGATTTACCCAGTGATGTATGTGTGTGATCTGAGGGTAATAAAATTGACTCACTGATGATAATGTTATGGTTTCTATGATGGTGAAACTTTGAAAACAGTCTTCTGTGATGGTGAAACTCTATGATGGCTTCTGTAATGGTGAAACTCTATGATGGTTTCTGTGATGGTGAAACTTTGTGATGATTTCTGTGATGGTAAAACTTTGTGATGGTTTTTGTGATGATGAAACTTTGTGATGGTTTATGTGAAAGTACATGTGATTGTTGAGGGTTGCATATGCATTTATTTGGACATTTACCTAGTGATGTGTGTAATCTGAGGGGGTTTAATGCCACCACTAGGATTAATGACCTAGTTTAGGAGGCTTAGAATGTTAAATTTGTTCATGTTTGCATATGCATTTGCTTGGAGATTTACCCTGTGATGTATGTGTTTGATCTGAGGGTAAAATCATTGACTCACTGATGATAATTGTTATTCAATAAAGCTTGAGAGTCAAAATACATGTGGGGTTTAGGATTACAAGCTTGAGTGTTTACTGCTTAAACATTAAATGCACTATTGCATCCCCTAATTGATCATATGTTTATTCAATAAACACATTATCCAAAACCCGTGATTGGTTCAAAATCAAACAAAAAGAAAAAATACTCCATTATGCACTCCTAATACCCTAGATGTTACATTAGGGAGTCCAAATCAGGCATGGTTTCAACTCCTTGTTCAGCTAGGTGCTCTATGCTCTCCCTTACTAGCACTTCATCCACTGTTAGGACATCAGGCAGATTATCTTCCCTTATGAGCCTATCTTTACCCATATGTGGCACTGCAAAGCTGTTAAACCCTCTGTCTTTCATAATCTCAATGCAACATCCTTGCAAACTCAGAAAAGTTTTGTTAAGAGTGATTGGAGTTAACTCAGCAAATGAACTATCAACATTTTGTACTAGGCTCTCAACATTTTCTGTTTTTTTTCTTCTGTTGCAATGCCTGCAATGATCTGAACCATCCTAAATCATTTATGTTTGTGTCTGGAGAATTTGGTGGTTGAAAAGTTAGTTGGATATTGAAACCCTCTGAGCTTGCTATTTCTCTGAATTCTGAATATGAGTTATCTATGTGGGGTTTAACATTGTCTTGCTGGATAAATATGTCTTTACTTGCATTCATGGGCCACTTAGCTTTCAAAGTTGGTATGACCTATCACATTCATGTAATGTAACCAACATTTTAAGTTTAGGATACTTACATAATGTGAAAACAGAACTAAATGATGAAATGTTACTGATAGTTCTAGTATTTAAAAATAAAATGATAAATTGGTGGTACCTGATTGATGATGCAGTCTTTCATGATCTTTTTAGTGATTGACTTGATATTTTTGAGCTCCAACGTACCTTTCTCCCTATTCTTGTTGTTCCTTTGTGCTGGAATTAGTTGTGTGAATGGAAACATCCCAACTTTTCCATCAAACAAAAGAGTTCCATTAGCTGCATAATGTGGACTGCCCACTGCACACAAAAACATGACTTTTGTGATGAACCTTTTGCTTTTACTACTTCTATATGAAGTAGGTTCACTTGGAAGCTTGTAGTATCTGTCTGTTGCATTTGTGATATAGAACCATTTCTCATCTATATGAATAACATTTCTCATGCTATTGGACTTGATTGTGTTATTATGGCTATCAAACTGCAACTAACTAAGACTGTATAGAATTCTTCCAAGCTTGTTTTGATCTGTAAGTGCTGGTTTGATAGCATTTGTGTGTGGTTTGATAAGTCCTTCCTTGATCCATCTTGCAACCGTGGTCTTGCTTACGTTCAAACTTGTTGCTAAATCTCTCAGAGTAGTTCTATTTTTAAACTCAACATTCTTCATGGCTTCTTCATCTAAAACAACTCTTTTTTTTTAATTGTAAACCAGATCTGCTTGATTTTAACAAAATGGGTTGATTTATTTCCATTTGTTTCTTTGCAGCCTTCCAGATGTTGAAAACAGTCTTCTTGCAAATCCCAAATAGGAGGACTGTCTCCTTGAATTTCCCTCTCTCATGTATGCCATCAATGCAATTCTCCAACAAAAACTGAGCTACTTTGTTCTTTTCCTCAATGGTTTGATGATGACCTTGTCTTCTTTCCATATTGACTTGTGCATTTATGTTTTTGAAGAAAATGAGAAGAGAGTCTTTTGTGGTAGATGGATGGCATTTATTGAAAACATTTAATTTTGAAATTTTTGGAGGGATTTATTATAATGAAATTATTTGAAGACATTTAATTTTGAACTTTTTGGAGGGATTTATTAGAATGAAATTATTTGGAGGGATTTATTAGAATGAAAATATTTGGAGGGATTTGGAGGGATTTACCCAGTGATGTTGTGTAGCAGATTTGGAGGGAAATTGTCCCTCCAATATTTTTACTATTTGGATTGCTTTATTGGTATATGTGCAGTATTACACTTTTGTTAATCAGATTATTACCCTTTTTTTAGGCAGATGACTAGTGTTGTTACTTTTTCTAATAAACTAAATCTTCTTTTGATAAATGCACTTTACAATACACAATAATAATAAATAACTTATACATTAATACCAGTGCCCACCCGTAAGGGGTAAACAACTTAGGGACGGAGGGAGTATAAATTAGTGGTTCCATCAATATCATAAATTAATAATTTCTTCAAAATATAAAAATAACAAGGACAATTTAATAAATATGTATCTATTATTAAGTGTATTAGTAATTGTAGCTTAACTATCATTCAAATTATATTTTCATTAAGTTACGATACCAAATCTTTTTAATGCGTGAGAAATGATCTATTTTGTACTAACGCAATATTTTACGAATTTGATCCGTCATTGTTTGATTTTGGTATGTCTTTTAAATGAGAATTCGTTGTCTTATATGATTTTAAAAAAAAATATTATTCTGTTTATATTAATTTTTCTTTACTGATGGATATGATGTATACTGTATATTAATTAAATGAAATGACTTTCAATCTTATACATAAAGTGATAGATATGATACATGATGAATATATATATGTTTTATGTTATATATGATGAATATATTTATTATATTAATTAATGTGTTACTTTTATAAAAGTAATTTTTTATTCATCGTACTAGAAATATACCCCTTAAATTAATAAATTATTAATTTATAGATAAATTATTATCTCCCTAAAATAATAAAAATTTTCAATCCCAACATTATTAATTTATAGAGGTTTTACTGTACTTGCACATCACGGTTATTCTCTGTTAGTATACGTAGAGATTCATATCCTGAGCATCATCATCTCGTACTTGATTAAACTCTTAGTTAATTGTTTAATTTCATTATTTGCATTAATAGAAGTAGACTTTAGAGTAGTTTAATTACATTCCTAAACCAGAACACACGCGCATATTAATTACGACGCGTAGATCTTCAGGGCTCTATTCGCATACATACCTTTCCTTGGGTACGATATACTTGGTCCATATATTTGCCAATACTACAGGGATTTCATACTCTTGTGGGGTAACTACTAGTATAGCTAGTATTTTGTGTTCAAATCAGTGTGAGTTAGAATTATGGTGATGGGTTATTTCTATTTTAGGAAAGGGGTAAATAACTTTGGGACGGACCTTTTGGGAAAAAGGGGTAAACAACTTAGGGACGGAGGGAGTATATGTCTTTTTTTAAGAATTATTTTATTATCTTATCAAAATTGATAAATATTTGAACTGATCCAAGTTGGAACCAGGGAAAAATATTATTTTTTAGAATTTATAAATTTATAGAGTATTAATTTATGAAGGTTTTACTGAATAAAACAATATAAACTTTAGGCTTTTAGTCTTACTTTAGGATAACATTATACACCAATTATATTGTGCAATTGTACATATACAATTATCGTAAAGTATGCACTAATAAGTCATTTTTTTAATTCGCCAATTATTACTAACATGAACTTTCTACTGTAAATAATTATCACATCATTTAGAATTAAGATAATTTCATCCATATGAATCATAGGTTATAACACACAGGTAATCAGTGCACTAAGTTATCCAAAGGTCTTCCCCAGTAACACCCTTCAACCCAACTTTCTAATATAATATTCATTTATTTCTTATCCATATACAAAATTTTCAACTCAATTTAATTTTTATTTTTTTTATACTTTATCGATGATACCAAGTACCAACCCAATCTAAAATAATTATTTTTTATTTTTTAAAAATATATTATGTATAATTAATTTATGTTATATTTAAATGTGTAAAAAATATATTATATTTTCTTATATTCTAAATTCTTAATTATATATGGACAAAAATTCATTCACTTAAAATAACTTACTAACTAAATAACAAATTTATCATATACCTAACAAATTTCAAGAAGAGTTAATATAAGATCAAATGTTGGAATAATCTTGAGAGATGGATAATTTTGGGTTTTTGAAAATACTTTGATTATTTGGATAAGAAATGATAGAGATTAGGATAGAAATATTAAAGAGAAAAAAAAAAGAGAAAATTCAATTGTGTTCCAAAATATTTCGATATTAGACTCTGTTTGTAGATAATTTTATTTTACAAATTGTAATATATTTTTTTAATTATTTTTAATGCATATTATTTTCGATATATACAAATCTAATTATATTAAAAAAAATTATAACAATTAATTGACATGTGGCATAAAAAAGATTAAGGCATTGCCATGACTTGGTGGTTGTTGGCTGCACAATGTCAAGCCAAGTTAATGTATCTGAATTTAAAAAAAAAAAAAAAAATCTTTTGTCTTATATGGTGATACTCTCCTAGTGTCACCAATAAAGATGGTCTAAGTGGCAGAGCTTGCCATGTGGACAAGGACTCATATTGTGAAAAGCAACTGCCCTTAATTTACAGAAAAAAGAAGGAGAGCAACAAGTTCGACCTCGTCTGGTACCCCTGGTCGCTCGAGCTCCCCTGCTCGCCAAAGCTCTCATGCCCGTCCGAGTTCTCCTACTCATTCAAGACCAGGTCAACATCGCCCAGTACCTCTCTGCTCGTTTGAGGTCAGTGCGACCTCACCCAGTATCTGTTCAACTCGCCCGAGCTCTCCCAACTTAGACCAAGGGTCAACACCAAAGAAGATATCAAAGTATTATATATTTGTCAAACAAGATAAAAAATATTAAATGTAAAGTAGATCTTGCCCCCACCTAAATCAATGTTTGTAATTAAAACCCTAAAATAAAGGGTTGAGAGCAAGTTGGTAGTCCTATAAATATGGGATATACCTCAATACATCATCATACATACAATGTATAAAAAAAATAGGGTTCTTAAATCCAAAGCGACATTCAAATTCTTGTCTCATTGCTCTTGTACATTTATTTTCATTTTATTTTGTAAATTGTAAATTGTTAATTGGATACTGTTTATAGCCACACTCGTACACTCAGCAGGCACGACAAACCCGCCAACATACATTAGAAACTGGATTGTACAAAACCAGATAATTCCTGCATAATTTATTGCAAAATATAAATGATGAACTTACAACATGTTTAGATTTGTAAATTTTCGTTATAACCAAATATCACTTAATCAGGTGTTAAAGGTCATAATAATTAAATATAAAAAAAAAAAAAATAGTACTACTTCCAAGTTCCAATGGCAGCTGTTCCACCATACGAATAATATCAAATTGAATTTTTTTGACCTTACTTTATGATTGGTTTATTATTTTCACACCATAACAATTTATTATTGTGTAACGCACGCACTAAACCTCCAGTATAATAAAATGAACAAAAACATTTTATTCACAACATTTATTCCTCCAACTGTAATTCTGTAAAGAACCTTACCAATAATCATTAATTCCTAGAAAAGTTATCAGAAAACTAATTACAAATAACTTTTTTTTTTTTAAATCTAATCAAGAGCCCAGAAGCTACTTTTTCAAAATCAGTTAGTATTCGAAGCTGGGAAGAGAAGAAAGAATGTGAGGATTGTTAGTAGGATGTGGACCACTGATCTGGCAATGTAAGAAAGTAAGTAGTCATAGCTTTCCTAAATCTTTTCTTGTACTGCTTGGGGGAAATAATGGTTGGTGAAGCATTCTTTGGCCCTCCAAGTATACCAGATGCCTTCACCCATGTCTCCAAATGCTTGTCCCATGTATACTGTCTCATGTAATCAATAATTCCCAACACCAGCTCCTTCCCCGTCTCGTCCACCCCCACCAACAACGAGTAGTCCATCACGTCCACACTCTGCAACCCCATAAAATGAGCATGCTATAAATAAAAGAGTAAAACTTGCAATTTTGACGTCTAAAAAAATTCAACCAAGTTGTTTTTTTAAAAAATTTCGCAAATCATATGAAAAAGCGATCGAAAAGTATTAGTTCATGTGAAGAAACTATCAGATCATATGTTGAAAAGTATTAGTTGTATATTGATAAAACACTAATACTGTTCAACCTATACTTTTCTTCGTAAGGACTAATATTTTGTCAAAAATTGCACCAGTTGCATGGTCAGCTAGAGTTGCTTACTGCTAAAAATGAGGTATCGTTCCAAACAGCTCTCTCCAGCTTCCTCTTAGCTTTGCTTCCGAGAAACAGGGGATTCGTACGCAACGTTTCCAACAGATTTGTATCTAATAGAACTCTGTTTGCTCCAGTTGTGTCTGGATTGTAACGAGATCGTGTTGACCCCTTCAGGTCGTACACCTTCGAAATGTTTTTTCTGAAGAAGAGATTCTCCATCACCATAAAATCCATTTTCGTCTCCTTACCACCTTTGGAATGTTTTACCACCACCTATGATTTTACAAGCATGTCAACAACACTACTATATATATATATATATATATATATATAGCTGTCTATGATCAAACAAGAACGACAAATGAGAGTACGAACCTGATATATGCCGAGTATTTTAACAAGACAAGTGGGACTTTGAGAGGTAAGACCATCTGTAAGATACTTGAAATACTGTAAAGAGAATTCTTGGAATGATTCCAGCTCTGTCTTGGTCACCTGTTTGATTATGAAACGTTCATCGAATGATTTGGCAAAGTATACATTGCTTTTCCCTCCTTGGGCACTCCATCTCCTGCATCGGCTCAATGAACGCACGAAATCCATTTCATTAGGACAGCATTTTCTCCTAAGAAGATCGAATTGTTTCCCAAAATAGCAAGTGACATGGAACATTGTCTTTCCAGAAATAGATGAGTCGTCCTCGAATGACATTCTAAGATGTGGAGAGCCATCTGTAGTTGATGCATCTTCAGGGGTGTAATTGGTAAATTGCATGTAATCCAAGTCCACAGAGCCAAAAGACTGCCACGTTGATATATCAGAAGCTATCGAGTTTGCCCTGTTGCTGAGGTCAGCATTTGATCCTCTTTCGGGGCAATTGTGTTTATTAGAAATCCAGTCAGCATATTCTTTTGAGGTAAGGGCGTAAGATACTATGCTCGTGGGCTCGTCATCATAAACAGTCAGGACGATATCATTCTGTGGGATCATTAATCTTGCCCCTTCGGGCAAAAGAGATGAAGATGGGATCAAACAGGGAGAGTCACTTAGTTTTTCAGCTTCTACATGAGAGTGAGTTCTTTGCACATTCGAAACGGGATTCCTGGGCATGTACTTGTAATCACCATGAAAAGATCGAAGCTTTGACAAATGCAGAGAAGGGCTGGTTCTTTCTCGAATCGTCTGAGCAGAATCGAAAGAGTGGACTCTTGTTCGTGACAATAATAATCTTCCAAAAGATGGATCCTCTTTCTGATTAATTTGACTGGTTGAGATAGTTTCAGATATTTCACCACACCATGCAGAATCTATCTTATCAGAAAGGATGGAAGCAGCTGAAGGAGCACGTTCCAAAGATGTAGAATTGACAGCATTGCCCTCATGTTGTAGCACTTCGTCCCATTCTTTTCGTGGGCATGTGGGTAAAATGTAGTCCTCTTTCACAGAAGGCTCAGATTTAGGCTCCTTCTTGTTGGATAGTGGAGCTGGGCATTCTACATGGCCAAAATTCTTGGGATATGTTTGGGAATCTATTGGTCCAATCGGAGCTTCAGCATCATTCAGAGCCTTAGGACTGGAACTTGTCCTGAGAAGGGAGTCCAGTAAATACAGCTGTCGATCCCAAACACGTGAACTGATTAAAAGAGAATGTCTCAGACGGTTGATTTCTAGAATGTCAACTTCTGCTTGATTTTGTTCTTGGAGTAAACCCTAAAAGATGCACATAATCTACAGTCAAAACCAGCCAGATTTATGAAATAAATCACATAAGTAACACATAAAAGATCAGTTAGCAAGAACCTACTTGGAAATAACTCTGTTCATTAGCAAGCATGTCATTTAGCTCCAACAAACGTCTATGCAAATCGTTTGCATCGCAGAATTCATGCATAAAAGATAAGCTCCGGTGGTTGATTTCCTGAAGAACAGCTGATATTTCTGCATATACGGCTTCTGCTCTTCTCAAAAGCTAACACGAGAACAAACATAGAGTTGGCATAAACAGTAAACATTCTTTGTTAAAAAACAAGAGAAAAGCTTTTAGGTTTATAAGAACCTCTGATGCTTCTCTGTTGATCCAGCTTTGTTCCCCAGGGCCACAGAATTCAAGAATTGCAGGGGGCAGACGAACAGAAAGGATGTTAACTGGAGAATACTGGAAGCAAGCAATCATACTTCCAAATCTGTCAAACATGAAAAATAAATCTGTTATTTGTCACTGAAAAAGCATAAAGATTTGGTTGGTTGGTCAAAATTCTTCAATGGGAATCAACACGAGGTAATTATGGTCATTAATGGAGAATAGAAGATTATCAATTTGAATTCCTATACTATGTACAGGACAATAAGACTCGAAATAAGTTAATCATTACCCCCTTTTGATCAACCAGCAATTATTTTTTGTCCGCACTTATTCCAAGATTAGAGCAAAACACAATGTAAACCATCATTCTTATTGTAATTCACTATTCACAATTCTCATTATCATCCCCATTAAAAAAAATTGAACCAAGTGCTCCCTTAAATATTCAAAGACAATGTTACATACCCATAAAACCTGAGGCAATCTCGTTGCATAGAATGACCACAGGTTGCAACACGATTACCAGTCGCATGGTTTGAGAAACTAAGTTCTAGAAACTTCCCGAATGAAAGTCCCCATGCAGCATCAGACATAACCACTCTTGGAGTTGCAGGAGGAGCCCCTTCTATATGTCTACATCTGAGGCATCTGTGCCACATCCATATCTTCCCATCCCGTTCACCATGAAGCCTAACCGAAGGAAGCCTTCTAACATTTATAATCAAGTTACTCTGCTGGTGAGTATAACATATGGAATGGGCTTCAGTCGATTTGCTGCATGATCTGCAATGGAATGACTGAAACACGATTGGAACAAACATGTAAGAAAATTAGAGAAACAACAAAAAGAAATAGAATGAAAACAAGGGGCTATTTTGTATACCTCATTAAACAGATCCTCCCTGATGTACCTCCCCAGAGGCTTATCAGACGGGCCATAGAACTTTACACGAATGAGACGAGAGCGTTCACATACAGTTCCATTCGGTATACAGTGGCTGGAGAAAGAAACTAATATGCTTTGACAATTATCATTAGCTGAATAATATTCAGTAGCATCATCAGCTTTCTGACATGATTCGATTGGGTTATGAGTTCCATTTAGAGCCAAATTCTCATCACACGCATCCGATAGTGCTTTTCTGTATCTAAATTCATCTGGAACTGAACCATCATCATAACCAACCTCTCCAAGTTCAGAAAGGGATTCCTGTAATCCATGCTCCAAATGGACATCAAATTGATCACTGAAACTTTTGGTCTCAACAGAATCAGAAACTGAGGTGATCTCTAGATTATATTGTGAGTTTGCTCCAATTTTAGGAAGGGCGGCACCCTCATCAGCAAGAAAAGAGACCTCTAGAGACAAATGGTATGCTGCAAAGACAGCATATTGGACCACATTTTTCACCTTCTTAAGTTCTTCTACGGCTGAACCTCTAAGTAGAACCTGTAAAAAATGATATAAAGAATAAGTCCCTGCTTGTTCTAAAGTATTAGGAAAGATATTTAAGAATGAGCGAATTTGTTGAAAAACTGTTGTAAGCGCAACAAATTTCTTCTGCAAACTTGGGGGCCATAAACTTGAGTTCTGAGTAGAAAGGCACCACAATTTATAAAATTCAATATACATACTCATTCAACTATTCAATATATAGATGCAATATAATACAACTCAATTAGGTATGTGTTGAGGCTTTGCTTACTATGTGGACCTATAAGACATGCTCTAAATTCAAAGAGGAACGGCACAATTATTTTTCAATTGATCCACTTAAGAAGCATTCAGGTCAATCTTGGGTTTTACATAACATAACATGATCCAACTGAATATGTCCATGTTTCTGAGTAACTGTTGAAGTCATGTTTTATCAAGGATGAATCTATTAATGAAACACTGAATCATGATTGGAATAACATTAGCAGAAACTAGCAAGAATGAGAGCAATAAAGAAGATTAGAATCTCCCTGCTTGCCTCAAGACCAACAAACATATAAACATAAAAGTGAAAACATTTATCATTCAATTCATGATCCAACAAGATAAGTGAACAGTAATATTACCGTGCAACCCAACCGCCTGGGGCAACCTTCAAAAAACATCAAGGTTTTTGATGGCCTTCTATTGAGTTGATTGACTGGTTCATGGTCTTCGATAATTTTCTCCAAATGGAAGAGATCACAGTGCCCCAACCTTGCTCCGGGTATATGATCAGTTGATGGAGTAATAGTAGCACCACTACATCTTGCAATTCGCTCCAAGAGTGGTCGTTTAACATTTAGAACTAAAGAGATCTCTTTTGCTAACAGTTGGTCTTGAGCAAATGAAGACACGCTTTTCTCAACAAGCAGAACATTTGGACGATGGGCCTCAATTTTTGAAACAATCATCTTCAAATGATCCTTTTCCTGATTCAAAAATAAGAAAAAGAAATCACACAAATTGCTTTCAATTTGAAAGAATATGATATGGCACATAATAAAGACTAATCTAGATGGAACGGAACCTGTTGCAGTAATGTGTTGAAAGACTCCAACTGATTGGGAACTCTTTGGTACTCAAGTGATCCTCCTAAGAGCAGCAATTTAGTGTTTTTGTATTGAGATATCATTCGTTTATGCTTTATATTCTTCGTGCAAACTACTCCTTTAATAAGTTCGCTGCATTAATAGAAAAAAAAGACATCTTTTTAGTCACCAAATGGCCGCATTCAAAAGCTGATAAAAGGAGTGTGAAGATCTGTAATACTTACCTCTCGCTAGGACTTCCTGAAGCTACACATTTGACTTTTACATAGTCACATGGATCCATGCTACCTCCTCCACCAGTATCAGGTTTTATAAAATTTGCAGCTTTCCATGCTACTTCGGTTATTATGTTCAGCCAATCCTCAGAGATTATGCCTTGCCTTTGCAAAAGCTGAAACACAAGATGCCTAAAATGCCCCTGTACAACAGCTCTGAAGGGTTCTTTGTGATCCTTGTGAGGCTTCTCCTTTGAAAAAAACATGCTATCACTTGGGGAGAACATTTCACCTGAGTCCCCCACTTCATCATCTTCATCTTCAAAAGTAAAGAACTTGTTTTCCTCCTCATCAGCAACATCATGAGGAGGAGGAGGAAGCCAAATGAGATCATTCGTTTCAAAATTCAGTACCTTTTTCTGCAAAATTGGCAGATCATCGACCTTTTCTGGATCCCAAGTCCCTTTAGCAGGCTTTTCTAAAACTACCTGCTCTTGGTCAAAGGAACCATCATCTTGAGAACCCGAGATTCCCTCCTGCTCTCGCTGTACAGAATGCCCAACTTTATCGGATGTAATATGAATCCTAGAGGGGCTATCTGATGGACTTGACCCAGGAGACATAAAACTATTAAATTCATTTCTAGCACTAAGATAAACAGATTCTATATCAGAAGTATCTTGATAATATTCACTTGACACGTCAAAAAAGTAATTGGTGGAATCCTCTCCATCATCTGCATCGCTCCTACAAGAATAGCACAACATCAATAGATTAAAGATATAGAGATTCCAAACTAGAAAAGTTCAAATTCAATCATTGAACAATAAGGATACTGTTACATACTAATGCCATATGTCTAAATAAAGTTCATAAGCTAAAGATATCAATGGCACATGATCAGATTTAAAATATATCATCAATACCCCACCTGGAAAGTTAAACGATGGGACTTAACATGAGATTTTAGTACTTAGTACTTACACTAACAGTACTTATTCAGAGAATTGTACAGGTTAAAAAGATTGAAGACATCAACAACAAGGCATCTAACAACCAATTATCAAGATTACAAGATCTAGTAAATCAGCAAAGTAATCAAGCTCGTACCTGCTTGACGAGCGATGAACAGATACTGGAGACAGATAGTCTGAAAATGACTCTTCGGTTGTTTGAGTCAGAGCATGAGGGGAATGATCCTCAAATCTCTCGCCACTAAAACTCGGTGAAGGTGGTTCTGGGCTATGTCTTGGAGATTCAGAAGGATGAACTTTACTACTAAACTTTCGGTTACTAATGAGACCAAGTTCGAAGCAACGTTTGCATGTTTTGATATTAACCACAGCTTTTAAGGAACTAGGGGCAGCTACATCAAAAGAGGCAACACCGTGCACACATTTCCCACACAATAACCTTCCACAGCTTTGACAGTGGTACTTGATGCAAGAATTTAATGTGTTCGCTTCAGAATGGCAATTTTTATCAGCCATCTTAACTCCGGGGAATATTGAATTCGAATCACTATTTCCCCAAGAAATCCAAGATCTGACCTTCTCTATCAATTTTACCAGCATACTATCAGGCATTCCCATAAATCCAACCACCAAGAAGAAAACAAACTTGGGAATCAGGCCTAACGAAAATCACTAATTATGCTCTTCTTCTCCTAACTTATGAACTATCTAACCTATAAAAACCCAGATAAAAAGGTGGGCTTTCTCCTTTTTCTAGTTATGATGTTATGTGTATGTGTAGTTTCTTTTTGCTTCTGTTTCAATGAAGCGTATAAAAAGAATGAGGGCAAAACTAAAATTCCCCCAAGAAGCAGAGAAAATTCATCAAAGATGGTGAAATCCACAAAGAATTTAAGTGACAGAATTACAACAGGTGTACCTTCCAGATTTCTCGCACGAATCAAACCCTTAAACTTCTCTCAATTAATCCCAACATTCAGAGCTTAGCACCAAGATTAGATCAATGTTTGCCACAATAAAACAGTAAAGCCCACGGAAATAGACGGAAAGTAAATAAAAAAGAATTCACCTACCCTAGCGACAAAGGAAATAGAATTCTAATCCAGAACCCAGGTCAAGAAATACGTGGGCTTGTGTCGGATATGGAAAAATAGCAAAAGAGAGGTAATCAAAACTTTATAATTAATAAAGCAAGAAAAGGGGGGGAAAAGGAGTATTTAAGATTTAATCGAGTCAAATGATGAGGAGAATGAGAATGAGAAGAAGGAAAAGGAAGAGTACATAGATTCTTTTGTTTCTACTCCTTGAACTAACAATGGTGGCGGCGGCAGCGGCGATCATCTCCGGAACCGGTTTATTCCGACTCAGTTTCTTCAACAACAAGACATTCGACTTTTTGGGCGTCGCTTTCATTCTCTCTCCTCAACTACATTAAAAAACTCACACAAATATTCTCAGGCATGTGTAGCTTAACTTTTAGGCCGTTGCGCTTTCTCTCTCCTTCCTTCACTTTCTCTCTCTTCTCTCAGTAATGGCGTCCAAAGAATATATATTTGCTATGATCCATTTTTTTCCATTGCAGATTGATGATTATACCTTATGAATGGGGTTTAATAGGATTTATGCTGCTTTTTAAAATAGGATTTTAGGCTGTTAATTGTTCTCTATCTTCGACTACTGCCACTGGTAACATAATTTTTTTGAATCAAATTTAATTAATGGGATTTGGGTAATATTTTAATGATTGTTAGTCGAATTTTTTAAATTAAGGAAATTAAATGCGGTGGTATGCTATTGGTGAGAAAGAGCGTGATGGAATTAAAGCAGTTTGGCTGCTTTGTCAGCAACAGCATTTAGATTTGAAAGATACTTGCTTTTGCATTTATTTGGCACATTTGGGATTTGGGAAGAGCTCTTCTTTTAGTCTTACTTATTATATTCGCCCATTCCACCCTGTAATTTACTCCAACCATCTCTTATTAACATTCACACATGTGTGTGGGCACATGTTTAAAAATAAAATTGTTTTATTAATTTTTTTAACAATGAATGAAGAATATTTTAAATTAAAATAGGTAGTGTGAAAATATTTTATTTTCATATTTAAGGTGTGAATATTATTGTGGGACATTCCAAATAAAAAAATGTGAATATTAAGAGGGGACGAAGGAAATAATATTTTTAAACAGTTAAAATTATTTTTATTGAAGTTTGGGATGTCTACACTAAATACAATTCTCCAACTTTAATTGTTCAATATAAATAGTTATAATTGTTTAATAAAAATAATTCTATATATTTAAAAATACACTTAAATTGTATGGTATGTGCAATAGACTCTCTTTATTTTATAGTGATGTTGCTATTATTTTTCTAGACAAATGATACTCTCTCCATTTTCTATTATCAAGTGTTTTTTTACGGGAAAAATGTGATAAATGAATAATTAAATATCTCTAATTAAAACAATTGAGATTTTTGAAGAAGGTGGTAAATTAGGAAGAGATTATGTCAAGATAGCTAAAATGACGAATAATTAGGGGAAAAAAACTAAAGCCTAAAAAGACACTTAATAAAGAAAAGGGAGAATATCAATTTTCATTTTTTTATATTAATTGTATTTTAAAGCAAAAAATGAAAAAATAATAATACACTTATGTTTGGTTGGGAGGTTTGGGAGTGGGGAATGGGAATAGGAATCAAAATGATGTTTGGTAAGAAGGTTTCATTCCTTGTAAAATAGTTTCATTCCTTGAAAGTGAGGAATGTCTGACTTTCATTCCTCCAAAATATTATAAAATATTAAATTTTAGCCTTTTAAATAAATTTAAAAATAAAATTAATTTTCTTGTGTAATTAAAAATTAAAATTAGTCTTTCTTTTATATATAATATTTCTTCAAAAAAAAAAATCATCTAATTCCTAAAAAAATTGGGTAAACCAAACATTATCAATGGTAATGATAGTCATTCCTCACTATCTAACAAACAACACAAATATAATAAGTCTATCATTACCATTCCTCACTACTATCATTACCATTCCGATTCTCATTCCTTACCACGAACCAAACGCCCCCTTAATAAATTGGAGTATCACTTTTCAAAAAATATATATATAATATATTCTCTTCATCCCAAAATAAACTTCACA